>OZ007498.1:2113481-3356867 GCA_963931805.1 Microdon myrmicae | reverse complement strand
TACTTTTTGAATAATACGCCGGGCTGTCGCGCTCCGGGCTACGTCCGCCGGTACGCAGCAACAATTTCCATTTCTCAAACACCGCGGAAGGTCAATGGTGTTTATGTGCATCCCACGGAATGTCTAGTTAGAAGCGCAGTTTGTTTTAGGCAGTCTTATCTCCCGTAGTGTGTTGGGTGATTTGGATTCTCGGTTCAAGATATCATAAATATTCATGGATATCGTAGCCTGTCTTCTGGAAAGTAAATATGACGCTGTCCAAAGACTTGAAAAGAAATGGCCGCGGCCCTCAAGTGGCCAATCACTTCTATAAATCAATTTGTGGTTGCGCGGTTATCGCTTCTGTTGAAGATTGTAATATACTACATTGAAGGCGAATCGAACACGTCCAGCACAGTTAGCTGTGAGGACAGTCAAGATTTGATAAGCCAATGCAGATGACCCCCATGAACTTTAAAAAATTCACCCTGACTAGCACGGGAAATGAGGGCATCACTTCGAAGCTCAGATAACCAAATAATTCGTATTTCTACAAATTAACTTTGATGATTGCAAAATAGCTATGGTTTTATAAAGTATCTGGCTCTGCAATATTTTTAATATTGTATTTAGGAACGTAACTAATCGCACTGTTTTTAAACAAATTCTTTAGAAGCGCTGTTTGAATCATATTAGTCAGAAACCTCTGGTGAGTTCCTGGTAGACCCAATCCTGTTGAGATGAGTTTTGATTATCATTTTAAATATTTTGGGGTGTATCTTTGCTACAACGGGACACACGTGATTGTTTTTAAGTATTCCTACATTAGAATTTTTCTGCAATGACTCTCAGTGTAATACTGCAACAATATTACGAAATGAAGGAGGCCATTTGGTGTTGTGAATCGTGAATTTTTTAAGAGAGAGCAGCTCTTATTGCATTCTGTTGAAACTGAACTGAAGTGCCGGCAGTACGCGTCAACGACAGTTAAGATCCGAGCACTATCATTTTCGAAGAAGAAGGAGTTTCCGTGTAAACTTATATATGGTGTGATTAAAAAGTCACGGTAAATTTGGAATTGCGTGGGCTCCAAATCAGGTTTCCAAACTTTTTTCTCTCCTAAAGTTTGCAAACATTTTTAATAGTTGTGTCCTTAGGCGATTTTTTACTTTACCTCCTTGTTCGTGTTTACTTTGTAAAATACTTATATTACTTCAGCCACCGAATTCGTCAGACATGGCTCCTTCCGACTTTCTTTTATTACCGAGGCTGATAGAATCATAAAGGCATGGCATTTTATGTCCATTTTATAATTGTATCGGCATCATGTCATCGAATTGGGCATGTTGCGCTGAATTGAGTTTCTAAATTCGGCAACTTCGATCTGCTTTAGATACTTTAGATGTAATTATGTTGTTTGAAGTAAGCCAATATATGGTGGTAGCCCCACTAAACTTCTGCCTCCTCAGGGGTTCGACGTCGTGCTAAAAAAAAAGCACTGAGATGGTGTCATTGATGTGATAAAAATAGTATCGGTGAAGAATACCCAAAAGTATGTTCCAGAGAAGTTCTTTTAAGATTGAGAACAACGTTGAGTGTATTATATATGGGAGAGATTGTGGGGGTTCTTTAAAGCCTTCCTTAAGAACCACTCACTTCCTTAAGTCAATCTGCCTTTTCCTCACTCCACAAGCCACTATAATTACCTGCAATCGACCAGCGTGAACTATCTTTCTGTACCTTTCACCTGAAAGTAAAACTTCACCGGCTCAGCTCGTCACCAATACACGATAAACACACGCAGGCCAGCGTATTGTGGACACAGCTGCAGCCGATATTCTTCCTACCGTCCATAACTGAACCATTGCTCCTATACCCTTAGGTTCGCAACACTTGGGCCCAATTCCCTATTATCGGCTATCTACCCATGATCATGCCTTATGATGCTCCGGCCTGTAAACCAAATAAACACACAGTAGCATCACTGTGTTTATGCTATTTACCAACCGCTGGACCATGCCCACCCTGGGCGAGACGTACGCTTGCACATCTGCAAGGCTAATTCCTCGCCATTGTGCCCATGTACCAGCACTATCATGTAAACAAAACCCAAATCTTTGGTTGACCTATCGTCACCGAAGAATGTATAGCCTACAATGGCATTACCATGAACACCTGAGTAAACACGACGACGACCCAATGTAACATCGGCAAAACCACGAACGATGTGCATCTCATCGTGACCCTCGAAATAGCGTTTCTGTTTGGTTAGGATACAGAAATCTATTTCGTTCTTATGACCACAATGCCTGCAGCCCAATATGCTCGTTCATTTGTTTGAACAGGTGCAGGACTGGTCGTTGTCTGTATTGCAGGCGAAGGGGCATCGTACTTGCCCTATACGGGCATATGGGAAATCCTCCCATTTAACCCCTTTCTCGATCGCCATTAGCCGTCGCCAAGTTGATCCGTTTCGCTCCTCCTACATCGATGTGATCCACCTCCGTTGAATCTGACGGATGTGGATTGCATCGAAGAGTCAGATAGTAACCACCGAGAAACGCACACGTACCGGGGACGTTACGTTTTCGAGAATCTGATTTCAACAAAGTAAGTGTGCGTACGCGATTCATAGAGTCGAGTCTTATTCCATGCACTGACCGAGCTGGTCGGTTTTTCTCCCGCTCCCCGTATCGCGTTGGGGATGCGTACGTCCCAGTCGAGTATTTGTGTCGAGTGCCGTTCGAAGTCGGAGATCGTTTCTTTTCTCACCAGTATTTGTGTAAAGTGAATACAGATGTTGAGTTTCTTTTTGACTAAGTGCTACCGTTATCTTTATACTGAGTTTTAAAGTTTAAATAAATATTTTTACCTAAGGCAGAACAATAAACACAATTTATAATACACAAAAAAAAATGATATTCCGTGTGTTTCATTTTTTTACTGGTGCATGTCTTGTGGCGAAGTTTCGTTTCTTGTTGGTGTTTTCTTCGGTGCAAGCCTTTAGTGGAAGTAGTGGGTGGGTGGTACAATCCGCGTCCATGCCGACGCACATACCTTTCCTCCCCACAAGATTACTTTGAAAGAGATGAAATCGAATAAATTACTAAATGGGCTGAAAAGTCCTGGGACTTTTCAATAGCTGTCGCCACTAGAAAATGAACATGTCTCATTTCGACGGGGTCACCTGTCATTAGGTTATGTATGAGGTTTCGTGACATTTAGTCCATTCGTTTAGAAGCTACAGTCGTTTGAGTGACGCTCCTTTCGCCTTCGTAAAGAAATGGAAAAACAGGAATATCGCATATTACTCAAACATTGTTTTTTTATTGGAAAAACTTCGGAACAATCCTTGCGATGGTTGGAGAAATGTTATTCCACATCTGCTTCTGCGAGGACAACAGTTTATCGGTGGTTTAGTGAATTTAAAATGGGTCGTACAAACACCGAAGACGCATCGCACTCTGGAAGGCCAAAAGAAGCTACGAATGCGAGAAACGTAAAGCAAGCGCATCGAATCGCTTTGTGTAATCGTAATGTGAACTTGCTCCAGTTAGCTGAGACGGTGGGCATCTCAAAAGAACGTTCCGAATACATTTTGTACGATCTTTTGGAGATGAAAAACCTATTGGTGAATAAGTGCCATGTTTGCTGACCGTCGACAAAAAACAGCACCGCGTTGGTAGTTTAACGGCTGGCTTGGTGTTGTTGCAGCGTGATTTTTCGACGTTTTGTGACGACAGTTGTAATGTGGCTCCATTACCATACCTTGAGTCCAATAGGTAGTCTGTAGAGTAACCAACGTTTCGTCGGGAGGGTTATGGCTTCCGGATTTTGGGATACTTCATCGATTATCTGCAGAAGGGAAGAACAGTCACAGAACAGTACTGAACGGCGAAATGAAGAAAAAATGGCATCATATAGCGAAGAAAATTCGGTACCCGTAGTTTAAAATATGCGGTCGTTTGAATTAAGAATCGATTTAAATCGAAAATGGTGTATGGTGTAAGGTTAATCTTATACGACGACATTTAGCACCAAGTTTGCAAAGCATTGAATTCTATTCGGTTAGATAATCCTCATCGGAATGCCCTCTTGAGGTCGGAATTCAATGAATTGAGCGTATCCTGCTAATCGATTATGATGTTAGACGACGCTAGTCAGGAATGTGGAGTGAGTATGAGATACTCAACGTGCTCTCATCAGCAGACTCGTGAATCGAGTTGTTAATGGACAAATAATCATCATCATCATCATCGTCATCGTCATCATCATCGTCATCATCATCAGTATCATCATCAGTATCATCATCATCATCAGTATCATCATCATCATCAGCATCATCATCATCATCATCATCATCATCATCATCATCATCATCATCATCATCAGCATCATCAGCATCATCATCATCATTGGCACTACAACCAGGATCCGGTCTTGGCCTTATTTAGCAAGTCTCTCTACCGGTATCCGGTCCCTATGTGAGACTAGTTAAATTGTCCATAATAATTTGTTTTTTCGGGCAAGGTTATTAGCCTTGTGCCAACCTTTCTCAGGATGTCGCTGCATGCATTGGTTCACTACTTGGCGGGTGCCAAAATAGCTATCCAAGGGTGTCACGTGGAGACTCCATGTCAACTTGGATTGACCAGGGACAAGTATCGTCCCTGCCTTCGCCGGGTTGAAAGCACAGACTTTACCCTGTATGTTCACTTCTAGTCCCATATAGACAAATAATGGTTTATAAAAATGAGATATAAAGTGGTTGAAAGTATGTAGCACTGGGGAAGACGGTGTTGACGTAAGTAGTTTCGCTTCCTCTATTGCGTAGATGATTGGGCTGTTATTAACTATTAAGAATGTTTATTTGTTTATTAGACTTCTCTCGGGAGAGGCGAACTTATAGCGTCGAGTGGGCGCCCCGAGATGCCATCAAATAACTGCTGCAGTTCTTTTTGAACAGTTGCAGGTTGTAACGCTCCGGAAACACTCGGGTGGGAAGGCAGTTCCACAGCTTCCCCGCTCTGTAACGGAACGAGTTCTAGAGAACCACAAACGGGTGCGATCCGTCGAATTATCTTGTGGAGCGCATATAAGCCGAATTGCGTGGAACAATACCAAGAATCTCCTAAGAACAGTACCCGTGATAATATCTGTAAAACAGACAGAGGTACGCTACGCGCCTTCGATGTGATAGCGACTGTAGTCCCGACGTCAGCCCCGAGTCCCCGATCAGGCGGATCGCTCGTCTCTGTATGCTCTCAAGTAGGTCGAGGGTATGTTTAGGAGCCAAACTCCAAACATGAGACCGATATTCGAGCGCGGGTCTAATTTGGGATTTATATAGAAGAAGAAGTTGGGCCGAAGTAAAATATTTCTTGGCTCTAAAAAGATACCTCAGTTATTCTGAGGCTGACCTGGCGTTGCTCGAAACGTGTTTATGCCATGATACATTCCCACAGACCGTGACGCCGAGCAATTTCAAACTTTCCCTGGCCTCGAGGGCCCGGCCATTCATCATCAGCTGTGGAACCGATGGTCAACTTTTCTTTGTGAATGTTGTATATTGTGTCTTCCCTGCATTGAAGTCGACGAGATTGGCCCATCCACACTGCAGGGCCCTATCTAGATCCAGATTCAGAGAGTCAATCTGTCTACATCTCAGCTGATGCGACGCAGATGCAGCAATCGGCCGAACACTCGAAAAGGAGGAAACAAGCGTACTATCATCCGCAAAACTGAACACTTTGTTATCCGTTGTCTCCAACAAATCATTTATGTGAAGCAAGAACAAGGTTGGAGCCAAAATAGAACCCTGTGGCACCCGTGAATTAACAGGATAAATGGATGGCGAGATAGGGTGTTTAGATCTTCTTCACAAATACCCGGTTTCTACTATGTGGGGGAGAATATAATATTGTGGGCATGAACGAAATGTACGCGTTAAATACGCGTATGGCATTTATTTGTAGCCTTCTTGAATCTTCCCTGGTTTTCCTCTGTATTGTTCGATTTATGGTATATAACCGCAAGTTAATTTTTTTAGTCTTTATAGCTTCTCTGCATCCGGAATCGAATCGTATGTTTGTCTGGGTTTGATGCTCTTTATCGTATACGAAATAAATGTCTCATACCAAGTAATCTCAAACCCATTGTTAGATCGATGTGCTTGTCTGATTTTGGCTACAATAGTTTCCAGTTGTGTCTAATGTCATTTCTCTTGGCGAGCTTAAGTTGACCACACACAATTCAATTCTGTCTATTGACAGTTCCAAGGAAACGCGCGGGAATTTTCCAATGCCAGGAGACAGAAGATGTCAACGAATTGACTAACGCAAAACGAATATCAACGAAACAATTTATTTTCTTTCATGGCTTGTTTGGAATTCCTTTACATTTGCTGGATAATCAATTGAATTTCACACTTAACTTAGGCGCTACGAACAATGAGATATTATAATCATCTAGCACTTTCCTTTTACATATAGTGTTTAGAAAATAATTTATGTCCTCCTAGTCATGTTTTGATTCGTATGTATATCGTTTGGATAAGTACATTAAGGGGTGGGTAATTACCTCAATTGTAAGCTGTAGAAGGAAGCAACTAAGTTACTATTAGAACTATCAACATCAAAACAAACAACACCCGAACTCTGCATATAGCCAAAGTCTGTCATTGACAAGAACAACAAACCGACTCTCTGACAAACCAACCAAGTCAACAAAGTCAACTTAACTCGCGAAGAATACTATTCGCTCACATAATCAGTGAACCTGTGCAGACAGAAGATCGCATTGTTACATCAACCGGTTCCGGTGATAACGAGTGCAGAAAGATCTTATGGACGCTATAGGAGTCCTTTTCTGTTCAAAGTTAACATGACTGATCATTACCTTTAACTACATTTTTAATGTAGATTTATGTTCTACATGATTGAGTTCCTGGAATGGTTTATCGATTTTGTATTGTCGGCCTTGTTTTGAAGCGTTGCCGCTTATCCTGAACATGATAACAGGATAAAAGGGGCACATGCGAACTGCTAGATAGAAGTTCGATAATATTAAATATTTACACAGGCACATGTGGGGGCAGCCCGGAGAACTTTATGTTCTTTCCTCTATTCGTTCTATTGTTTTCCGTTACCGTTTCTCTTGGTTAAAGGAAAATTAGTTAACAACACTGGGATCTACAGTGCCCAACGACGAAGAAACTTCTTTTGGGTAAACACACTTTATTAGGGTGTAAACCAACAGCGCCTCAAGAATAGGATGCAAGATGGGACGTCTATTACGTGCGAGTTTACTAACTACTTTATAATCTCCCTCAATTCACATTTTACCGTATTCTTGTAATTCAATTCAATTTTTATTTGGTAGATAATTACATTTATCGTATATTTTACAACTAGTACTTAAGAGATTTAGGATAGCAATTCCTTTACAACTATAATCTTAAATCTATATAACGACAATAGCACAATTTTAATGAATAACAAATAATAAATTAAGGGAAAACTACAATAAAAAACCCTTATTTGAATCTTAAGACTAATATTGCACGAGCTTCCGGTTATTTTATATAGTAATGACCTCGATATAATTTTTATAGACAGAGTACATATGTAGTGATTTAGGATAACGCAAGACGGGAAACGAGAACATTGTCAGAAAAAGAACAATTGACGAAGAAGTTTCGATTAATTTTGTCAATAAGGAACTCTACCGGTTTAACGTTGGCGTTTTCATGTAGTTCATGTGTCGAATAATGCCATGGCAAATTCAGCAACATTTTCAATATTTTATTTTGACACATTTGCAATTTTATTTTGTGTGTGCGAGCACAATTACACCATACAGGGGCCCCGTACAGGAGTATCGCTTGAAAAATGGTTTTATATATTATAATTTTATTTTCGATGCTAAGCTTTGACTTTCTACACACTAATGGATACATAACTCTTACGACTTTGTTTATTTTGTCAATTGTGGTAGTGATGTGTTTTTGAAAGATAAGTTTTTTATCTAGAATAATACCTAGATATCTACAGTCTTCGGACCAATCAATATCAACTGCACACATACTGAGTTTAGTGCCATTTGGAAGGTAGCAGTGTTTCCTACATCTCGAAAACCAGACAGCTTGTGTTTTATTACCATTTATTTTTATTTTCCATTTCCTGTAATATACTGCTAGCTTGTCAAGAGCTGCTTGCAAAGAGTTGTAGACATTAGTGAATAAGGCACCCGAAGAGAAAATGGCTGTATCATCGGCAAACATAGCTACCTGAATGTTTTCACCTACACATGGTAAATCTGCGACAAACAATGTGAATAATATGGGACCAAGGACAGAGCCTTGGGGTACACCATAGTGGATTTGGTGAGTAGAGGATATGTCGGTTCCTATACTCACAACATATTTTCTCGAACGAAGAAAGCTCTGGATAATTTTGATAAGCGGCATTGGCAGCTTAAGCTTCAGTAGCTTATAAATCAAGGCATCGTGCCATACCGTGTCAAAGGCTTTTTCGATGTCTAGAAGAACCAGTCCCGTTGACTCCTTGTCGATGAATTTACCAGCTATGTGGTTTTTAATGCGCAAGACTTGGTGGATTGTGCTGTGACCACTACGGAAACCGAACTGAAAGTTTGGTAAGATGTTATTGTCTTCCACAAAACGATCAATCCTTTCCTTAATGATTTTTTCTAAGAGCTTACTTAGACAGCTAAGTAGACTAATAGGTCTGTAGCTTTCGTGGCTGTTCTTCGGTTTGCCGGGCTTCGGGATAGGTATTACCTTTGCTGTTTTCCAACAGTCCGGAAAATAACAATTCTTAAGACAAGCGTTGAAAATGAACGTTAAATAGTTACTTGCAGCAGGTGGAAGTGCTTTGATTAATTTGTTGTTAATATTATCGAGACCCGCAGCCTTTTTTGATTTCGAATTTTTTATCAATTCTTTAACTTTGCTGATATTAGTTGCGTAAGTACTTTCAGCTGGTGTTTGAGAAAGTACATGGATAGTGTTAGCAACTTCAGCTTCAGTATAGGCGTCGCTTAGATGCATAGATATGGAGTGGTTCTTACTAAACGTGTTAGCAAGTAGGTTCGATTTTTCCACTGAAGAAATAAACAACTTGTCGTGAACTTTAAACGGAGGAATACTTGACCCTCTCTTTTTCATAATTTTTGATATTTTCCAGAACGGTTTGCTAGCTTTGTCAAGAGAGGAAAGGTGTTTATTCCAACACTTGTTCCTATATGTTGAGATTTCGTTTTTAATGATATTATTTAAGACTTTAACATTAACTAGAAAACAATCGATTCTATAACGCAGCCACTTTCTTCTTTCAGAGTTTCGTAGCCTAATCAGATGTAAGATATTTTCAGGAAGCGGTGCCTTATCAACTGGAGCAGTGGAACATTTAGGTATCTGCAAGATCGGCCGCTCTATTGATAACAGAAACAAAATTGTTACATAGGATATCAATGTGCTCGCTGCAGGTTATAGAATTTAGGCTGGTATCACCTAGAACCAAGTTCGTGTTTATATATGATTTATAACAATTCCAGTTGGCGGCGGAATAGTTGTGGTATAAACTAGTACGATTTACAACTACTGTATGATTCACTGTGAGGCTGATCGGAAGGTGGTCTGAACTTAACGCATTTAGAGTTAATGGCACTGTGCAGTAATTTGGAATATTAGTGATATATAGATCAAGAGTTGAGGGGTTCTTGTTAGCACTCGCTGGGATATAGGTGGGAAGAAGTGGATAAAGTATGGAAAAACTTGGGCTGGATTCAGTAACATCTAGTAAAATGTTACCCCAGCAGTTTGCCCTAAGACAATTCCACGACTGATGTCTGCAGTTTAGATCACCACCAATAATTACCTTGTTTCGAGTGTTGACTCTATACAATTTTTGCAGATCCCGCTTAAAGTAAGTAGATTTCTCTAGGTTTCTATTTCCTCCAGGGAAATAGACCGAAAAAAGACTCACCTTGGAGTTGTCACTTAATGTTACATCTATACTAATTTCCTCAATTAACTTGAGGCGCAATGAAGGACGCAAGGAATGTTCTATACATTTTTTCACAACAATGGCGACACCTCCACCACTAGCATGTACCCTGTCTAGGCGATAACATATGTAATTTTGATGTGAGAAAGAAATGTCTTGTTTGAGCCAGGTTTCTGAAACAAGTGCAATGTCAATATTAAAATTTATCAAGAAACTAAAAAATTCATGCTTTTTGTTTTTGATGCTTCTCGCATTCCAAGTTATGATGTTAAGAGAGTTTCTTAACATGTTTTTTCAGAGTATATGTACTTAATAAGCTCCTCAATAGTATACTGGTTAGTATACCCGCTTGTCACACGGGAGACCGGGGTTCGATTCCCCGTCGGGGAGCCTCTGGCGCAAGACTAATGACCTTGCCCGGAAAAAACAAATCATTATGGAAAATTTAACAAGCCTCACGACTTGCTAAATAAGGCCAAGACCGGTTCCAGGTTGTAGTGCCGATGATGATGATGTACTTAATAGCTAATGAAGTAATGACGTTAAATTGGTCAGCTTTAGTTTGACAAGCACTAAGCTTGGTTACAACTTCATTAAGAAGAGAGTTTATCTCGCTAAATGAGAACAGGTTTTCATTAGTTAAAGTTTCTGACGGATTTTTCTTCGTGTGTGTCGTATCACTGTTGGAAGGTTGCTGGGTTTGATGGAGGCCAGAAGCCCAGGTGGATGAAGGAAGTAAAGGTTGACGCACAGATCGGGGTCGTGGAGGAAAATTATCAATGGATAATGGGTCGGGCACTGGCTGCTGTTTGTAACTCGGAGGCTGTAGAAACGTTGTATTTCCTGTACCACGTCCGCGTGGGGATAATTTGCGGCGAATGTCTATGTACTGCTTTCGGCTTATGCATTCTGGATCGGTGGATTTATGTGGCCCACTACAATTTGCACACTTGATGACCTCATTCGTTTTGCAGTCGGATGTTTTATGGTTTCCCGAACATATTGCACAGAAGCTATTTATATGACAATGCATCGAGCCGTGACCATAAAGCTGGCAATTGTGACATTGTGTGACCTTACCTGGATTATGTTTTTTAAAGTCCCAGCGAACGATGGTTTTGAACAAGGTTGAGTAGTTCCGTTTTAGTTAGTTTAATTTAACAGTACCGCGTTGAATGTAGACGATGTACAAGTAGTGTTTGTGCAGGGCTTTTGTTGACGGATTTAATGTGATGGTTTTAACATCTAGGCACTTAATCCCGAGTGCAATTAGCTCATTTTTCACTATATCGTTGCTAATTAAGTCTAACCCGGATAACACTACCATTAATGGACGATTTTCCTTACGTGAGTGGGTGAAAAACTCACATTTTAACCGTAAGAGTTCGGTTCTGATTTTATTATATATGTCCATTGTTGGGGCGCATATTTTTTGCCCAAGCGAAATGTTTTTGATTAAGTATTTGTCTATCTTAATGTTGCTCAAAATATCACGCACTTGAGCACTAGTTGTTTTTAATACCACAATTGGCGGAACGGTTTCTTTAGGAAGTTCTGCGCACTGTTCGTCATTGGTCGGATCCATTTCAGGAGAGTCTTCCATCAGACTTTGAAGTGGTTGAAAAAAGTTAGTGTTTGAACACATTTTAGATTTTTCTTAAACTTTATTGTTCACTTTTGAAAGTTTATCGGGAGGAGTTTGGCCTCCAATAACGGGGTCGTAACGCAACCGTTTGCGCTTAATTTTGTTTAACACACGTGGCCCGGGGGCCATAACTTAACGGTTTTAACACTTGTTCAAATTTTTGTATGCGGAAAACGAGGCAAAGAAAACAAGATAATGATAATTAAATTGTGAAAATTATTGTGAAAATAACGGTTGATTAAGATAAATAGCACGAGCAAAACTGTGAGACAAGTTGTCTGTTTGAAAGTCAGCCAGGTACTGGATTCTTGTAATATTTCTGCCCTGGCAAATCCAAGCCCGTTAAAATTAACAAACATACCATGGATAAACGTGAAATATAACTGGCTATGATTAACTAAAACAGCCAGTGTATGGATTTATTGACTCCTACGTTTTTGGAACGATTGGACTTCCGACCTATAGTCACTCTTTACTACAAACCGATCTAAGTGTGGGTGTATCATAGACTCCTACCCCCCGCGGTTAATAACTGTTGAAGCCCACGCAATACATAAAAGTAAAACATCTAAAATGGCCTACGATACGGCTTCACACAGCATTCTTGTGCTATATATATTGTACTATCTGATCATTAAAATAAGGTGCTAAAAGCGCAATTACAAGACTAAAATGCCGACTATTTTAGGCTTGGAGACACTAAATTCAAATGATTTATAATCTGACAATCGAAAGCTCCAGTCCCCTCCCGGACAACTCAGCTCTTCCTTGGTAATTCTGTAAGACAAGCGAGATACACCGGGCTCAGAGTCTCCAAATTTATTTCATGACCGCGAATTAATTATCCTCAAACTCTGTGGACGGGCACGTAGGTTTAGTAAATCAATAAGCAAATCTGTCCATCGAAGCTTGTAGCGACGGAGTGCCAATTGCTTGTCAATTAAAATTCAGACGTGCGATGAGTGACTATCGATCGCAGTACCCTCTCCCAAACGCGTAAATATTCGCTCTCAAATCCGCGTTGTACATAATTTCATATGTAAGACCCAAGTTTTTTCCGAAATGCCGGAATAGCTTCTTGAATGCTAAACAGAAATTCGTTCTTCCCCCATTGTCGTAATCAGAAATTCATCCCACATCGAAAGGCTATCAATCAAGTGTAAATTTTATTTTTAATTTTTAAGTATCGATACCGCAGGACGACACTAACTGTCGGACGCGTTTTTGCTTACTGTGTTGTTAGCTACAATCAGAACAACGGCGACAGACAACTGACTAACAAACCGAGGGTCTGCCTCGAAAAGGTCGTTAAAGTCGTCCATAAAAATTTCGATAGCAGTTTTATAAGCGTACGAAAGGTGGACTCTGTTGGGTGTATGCAGATGGCGTACTTCATTGTTTTGAATCAAATTTGAATTGCGAACATCTTGGAACGTATACTTTTTCCTGGAGTAGGAGCATGGTTATCACCCACTCGGTGGAATGTGGAAACCGGACTTCGGTTATCGGAAGCCACTAGAGTTGGTACTCGTTTGCTGTAAATTGTCAGTAAGAGAGTTAGCATATAAATAAGATTACAAGATTAAAAGATCGGTCATTCGACTTTGTATCGCAGTACGCATACACTGAAATGTCTATCTGGTTCGTGTCGCAAACATTCCAGGCGAAGAATTAAAACTATCCTTGTTCTTAAAGTTTGAGAAGAGCTGAAATGCGATGTCCACCTGTGTTCATTTCGAATATTGTGTTTGAACAAAAATATTCGTTTGTAAATTGTCTCTGAAATGTTTGCTTTTTCATAAAATAATTTTCAATGTCCTAATTAGTTGCAAGTCGTTCCGTAAAAATGATATAACCCTCTTGGGTTGAAAAGTTATTACAGGTTAAAATGTCGTTGTAAGGGTCGGCACACAAATCTAAAATTTATTCCTGAAAAATAACAGTAAATCTGAAGTCCGATGGTTTTTGTTTAGGTTCTAGGTATATTTGCTTTTCGTGACAGAATAGGCAGAGATTTCTTTGGATTAAAGGCTTGCAGGTACGATAAAATATTATAACGCAAACTCTAATAATATTTTTATAATGGAGAACAGAGCAGAGTTTGACGGGAACATATAAAAAGAGGAGAGATGATAGGAAATACATTTTATTGCATACGCCCCAACGAAGTAAAATGGAATGTCGTAGATCATTTCATACTTGTACCGACTATTCAAAACATCAATAAAAACGATCTAAGTGTATTGCATGCCAAAAAGGATCATCATCATCATCGGCACTACAACCGGGAACCGGTCTTGGCCTTATTTAGCAAGTCCTGAGGCTTGTTAAATTTTCCATAATGATTTATTTTGTCTGGGCAAGGTCATTAGTCTTGCGCCAGGGGCTCCCCGACGGGGAATCGAACCCCGGTCTCCCGGGTGACAGGCGGGTGTACTAACCACTATACTATCGAGGAGCCCGCCAAAAAGGATGGAAAAGCTAAAATCCGATGATGAGCATATGAGATAAATATTTCCTTGAATTCATAGTAAAGGGAGCACATACGTTTTATTTATTGTTTTAAAACGCGCAATAAGCTTGCTGTAATCTCGTTTTACACCACGACGTTTGAACAAATTTTCTTTGAGCAACCTCTATAAATTTTCTTGTCTGCTTCCTTCCAGTTTTGCTTGAGAGCAAAAGGTTTGATTGAATCAGTTAGGTTAGGAAAATCGATAAGAAAGTAATTTTAATTTTCGGAGTGTGCGGGAAAACATCATTTGAATAATCTTTTTTTTTAAATCAAGTAACTAATAGCAAAATAAAATAAAAATAAATAAAATATATATAAAACTATAGATAAAATTACACTGTGTACTGCAGCTTGAGCACGAAACGGATGGTCTCAGTCGAGCATGTTAGAAGTAGTAAAAGAAACTCGGCATGATGTCATTAGCAACGAACTGGGTTTTACGTGATGAACAAGATGATGTTCAAGAAAAGAAAATATTAAATGGACGAACGTACGGAGCCCTGTAGGCCGAGAAGGCGTTGGGTTTTATATAATGAACAAGAGAATATAAGGATTATTTTAGTAATGAAAATTTATTCATTACAATTAAATTAAAAAATAGTACATGCATTTAACGTCCGAAAGACTGTTGAAAATAATTGTTACACAGTTGTCTTGTGTTGGGAAACCGAAATAAGATTTTCACTTTCCTATTTACATAGTCGTATTGACAGTCCGCTCAGTGCAGTTGTCTGTTGGGTGGGTTTTGTCGACATATGCCAATTACGTTTTATTTTAATCAATACTTTCCCATAACATTATCCCCTGCATGTAAACAGAACCAAACTTTAGAAAGATGTTTAGTAGTACGGTAAATAACTGCTTTGGTACTATTAATAGGTTTTTTTTTCTACTGTACACGCACACAAATGAAGGCATACACAGTGTGGGACCAGGAAAGGAGCTAAGCAATATTAAATTTGAAAGGTTATGGGTACTTTTATGGGATCTTGCCCCAGTCTTAAATGTGCAGACGTCATTCCTATGTTCAAGAAAAGATCTGCTGCAGAA
This sequence comes from Microdon myrmicae, assembly GCA_963931805.1. NCBI lineage: Eukaryota > Metazoa > Arthropoda > Insecta > Diptera > Syrphidae > Microdon > Microdon myrmicae. The sequence goes on along the minus strand of OZ007498.1, from coordinate 3,341,650 downwards.
GTCGGGAGGCCTATCTCACTTCTTTTTGTTTTTGGTAAAGTTTTTGAAAAACTTATTAAAATCAGAATAATGGAATTTTTTGAGAAAAAAAAAACGGATTTTTCAGTTTGGCCTTCTTATAGGTGAATTCACGAGGGATGCTTTCCTGCAGTTTTGTTCCCAAATAATGTCACTTTAATGGAAAAAAATAATGTACAGCTGGCTTATTTATTAACATTATAGTACGACAGCGTTCGACATATTCAATCATACCTTATTGTTAAGGAAATTAGAAAAAATGGGTTTTCGTGGTTTCTTGCTCGATTGGTTTAAATCGTATCTTGGAAATGGGTCGCAGCAAGCAAGATATATGATGTTAGGAGCGGTTAGAGAATCCCTCTGCGGATTCTTCCCACAGGGTTCCGTTTTGGATCCTTTTTTTCGGTCTACATTGCTCTACTCTACAGAGCACTAATAACTGATTTTGCTGATGCTGTTGCTTTCTTGTATGGTTTAGGTAGTTTGCTGGATTTAATCTGTCATGTTAACTGGGATTTGAATCAGGCACTGGTTTGCTGAACATAATTTGGTAATCAGTTCTAAAACTAAATTAATGTTCTTCAACATATTTTCTTTACAATCTGTATTTCCATGCACTTCAATCCCGTAGATTTAAGTTGACTAAATTCTGTTGTTCTAGTGATTGCTCTTCGCCATCTTTCTGTTACAATCCAACCTGTATTGATAATTGTTTTCTAATTGAAAGGGTAAACGAATTGAAAAATGGCAAGAGGCTTACTCTTGACAGTAGGATGAGTTTTTCACGGCACGTAAGTACATTGAAAATATATTTCCGATGCTCTCTTCGCCACTTCTATTTTCTAGGTAACGTTTGCTCCACTAAGTTTTAAGGATAATTTGTTATGGTAATACATCGTTCAATAAGTCACGAGACCAACTCAGAGATGGCGTCTGTAATGAAAAGTCTTTACGACTTTTAGGAATGTGTCAAAATTTCATGGCAATCAGACCATACCGTACTGAGTTATACTAATTTAAGAGACGCTATTTTTATAATATCGAAACCACGGGAACAAACCCTACTTTCGTATGTTGATAAAACACCGCTTCCCATGGGAAAAATACCGTTCAAGCCTAGCAATGACTTAAAAAGTATTATCCGGGCTCTGCTCTTTCGAAACCAATCATTTGTCGGTGGTTATCTGATTTGACACAAATGATGGTGCAAATGAAGCAGTGACTTAAAAAAATATTGAACAAGTCCTACAAATCGTGATGGAAGATAGAAACGTGAAAGTGCGCCAGAGAGCTGAATAAAAAATTGTTAGCCATGAAAAAGCTTTTTCCCAAATAAGTAGCGCGTTTTCTTACAATGGAACAAAAACAAAAACATATCGATGATTCAGAGTGTCGGTATGTGGAAATGTATGAAACATGGATTCACCATTTCACTCCGGAATCAAATCGGCAATCACCTGTACGGAGAGCAGCCGGTGAAAGCCGTCCAAAGCGTCCGAAGAGACAACAGTCTGCCGACACAGTTATGGCCTCTGTATTTTGGGATATGGAGGACATAATATCCGTCGACTACCTGGAAAAGGGAGAAACCATCAATAGCGAATGGTATTATTGGTGACTTTAAAGGATGAAATTGTTGAAAAACGGACGCAAATAAGGAAGAAAAACGTGATCTGCCACCAAGACAACGCACCGTGTGATAAGTCGTTGAAAACGATGGTATATATTTAAATATAATAAAAAACTTCAGACAAAAGAAAAGTGCCTGGGAAAAAAACCTTGTCTGTGAAATAGACTGCTGCACTTACTGCAAGGATAAAGAGGGTAATCTGATCACCGATCCTGAAGGCATTCTCGAGCGATGGGAAGTGCACTTCGATGAATTGATAAATGGTCAGCTCAAAGAAGAATTGGAGGCTCCACCAATGCAAGATCAAGAGCAAATGCTGCCGCCACCAAGCATTGAGGAAACATTAAAAGCCATTAGACAGCTCAAATCAAATAAAGCCCCTGGAGCTGATGGCATACCAGCTGAGCTGATCAAACAAGGAGGGACAGCGTTACATAGGCAATTCATGAGATCGTGGTGCACGTATGGCAGCAAGAGGAGATGCCGGAAGATTGGCGTTGTGGTATGATTTGCGCCATACATAAGAAGGGAGATATCACAGTGTGCAGCAGCTATAGGGGTATAACATTGCTGAGTACCGCCTATAAGATACTCTCCACTATCCTACAAGAACGGATAGCCCCATCCGCTAATGTCATCATTGATCAATACCAGTGTGGCTTCATTCCAGGCAAATCAGCAATTAATCAGATATTCACCCTTAGGCAGGCGATGGAAAAATGTCAGGAATTTAAAATTCCATTATATCATCTATTTATAGACTTAAGGCAGCCCACGACAGCATAGCCAGGTAGAACTATATAATGCTATGAGAGCGTTCGGCATTCCAAACAAATTGGTACGAGTTTGTAGGTTGACCATGACCAACGTAACTAGTCAAGTAAAAATAGCGGGATTGCTGTACAAACCAATAATCATCTGTAATGGACTCCGACAAGGAGACGGTCTGGCCTGCCTCCTCTTCAACCTGGCGTTGGAGAAAGCAATCCGTGACTCTGGCCTTACAACCAGAGGGACTATTGTCACCAAGTGCAGCCAGATATTTGCCTACGCAGATGATCCAACAAAGCCTACTATGGTCTATCAAGGATCTTTAAATTTCCCGGAATTTATCCAGAACATCCAAGCTACTACTGTACAAGACCATGGTCTTACCAGTACTCATGTATGGATCCGAGACCTGGGTGCTCAATAAAACTCTGAACTCTTAGCCGCGTTCGAGAGGAAGGTCTTAAGGAGAATTGTTGGCCCCGTATGTGAGGGAGGACGATTCCGGAGACGCTACAACCATTATTTGTACGCGATCTACCTTGAAGCTAATGTTGCAAGAAACATCAAGCTCGGTAGACTCCGTTGGGCGGGACATCTAGCTCGAATGAGCGAAGAGGAGCCTGTCCGGAAAGTTCTTTCTGGCAGGATGTATGGAAGGAGACAGCGTGGCAGACCTCGTCTGCGATGGAGGGATCGCGTAGACCAGGACGCCCAGAGCCTGGCAGTGCCAAACTGGATGACATCGGCTCGAAATCGGGACCGATGGAGAGATTTGTTAAATAAGGCCAAGACCGGATCCCGGTTTAAGTGCTGATGAAGATGACATTTAAATATGTTATCTGTTCGTTAATTCCGTAATGCAACAGCCTATTGTGATTTCTTCCGATTGTTCAATGAGCTACATCTATTACGCCGCTAGCAAGACCTTGTGCTTTCTTAAAAGATGTGAGGAAGTGGATAGAGGCATGTGCTAGGATGGAACATGGGAATTGCAGAATGGCAGTTTAGTTGTTACTCAAGGTAATATTATGCCCATCAAGGTTATGGAAATGGAACATTTACATGCAGTGATAGATTAGGCTATTGCATGATGAGAATTTGCGTTTAGCAAAGGGTAGGCGAGTGATAGGGTTTCACAGATGCTACACTGAAAGAATTCCGTCGGTTGTAACAGAAAATTAATTTTGATGCTTCACCGAAAGAATTCCTTTGGTTGAACATTATCTAGTTTTTATTTAGGTGGTTTAATTTATGAAAGTTAATGCCATATATGCATGCAACACCCCTCAGTCGGAGAATGCGCATCAGTTCACGTTGAAAGTCAACTTCAGGCCCACAAATTACAATAGAGAGTCGTTCTTTAGCCGAACCACGCGAATGTGGATTGCCCTACCTGATTGTGTGTTTCCTCGTCGTTGTTATCTCCATTTAAGGCTCACCGTCCGCTCGCACTGTGCTCTGACACATAAAGGTAATCCAACATTTCATTTTGTGCGCGCGTTCGTGTGCCAAGAAAAAAACTACTGCTACTACATATTTTCCGGAAAGTGCATGGCCGACGGATGTTTTATTTGTTACCTACCAAAACCCCTTTCCATCTGTATATCAAAATTTTCCTTTACGTTAATAGTCATCAATTACACAGTAGTACTCCCCAATCCCCCGGGCAATAACCAAAAAAATTCTTCAAAAGCAGGATTCCCAAACCCTTTGAACGAGATTTAAAGCCAATGTCCCAGTATATATTCGTGCATACAGTTTGAAACCCTATCTATTTCTAGTTTTACATAAGCAAACATATAATCTACATTACTTAACGGAAAAACAGTATATCTACTGTGCGTCACCTGTCCCAAGTCCTCAAAGGCAAATTGCTGGACTCGAATGGCAAAGAAAGCGAGTGCCGCTTCAATATTTTTGCTTTCGTCATAAGCGAGTTATAGCATTCTTTAATGTAAAAATACGTCGCCTAATGTGCCTCACCCACCCCTATTTTTCATAGCAAAAATACCTACATAAATAATTTTGCAGGTCTCCGTTAATGACAGAGGAGGATTGAAAATTGTTAGTGTGGGTACGCGGGTACAAAAAGGTGTTTTGTTGATCTCTTCTTGTAGTTAAAATTCATCGCGTCTAAAAAAAAAGTTCTTAGGTTACACTCTAACTTAAAAATAATTTAAGTAATTGTATTCTTTCTGTAGATAACTTCATCAAAGACGAATCCCAATGTAGAACTTTGACGTCAACGAACTATCAACTCCTGATAGTTAAATTAATTCGAAACATATTTGGAGCGATCCCATATTTGAAGCAGCGAAATGTAGAGCTCAATATTTTCAAGCGTTGTAAAAAATACTTCACCCTTTTAATTGACCATGATTTGCAATATGTTCGTTCTCCACTAAAACTCAAGTCAGCCTTCAAAATATTTGTTTATTTTAAGGAATTTTTATTTATCAGTTAATCAATTTTGGCTTTCGTTAACTGCCTTTTCAATTCTTAGAAGCACTATTGGAATTCAGGTGATAGTTTCCTTTGGTTTCAAAGTTGGCTTTTCATGGCTACATGCGTCTCGGGCACAGGAAGAAAGCCACGGGAGAATATGGTGGTTGAAACAAAGTCGCCGTACACGCTGAACTACGTATAGCTTTTTCGATCCCTTTTATATATTGATTATTGTCACTATAAACAAAATTACAAATATCATTGTACGTCGAAGACAAACAAAAAGCTACAATTGCATAATTTAGAGTGCTTGCAAAGAGACAGTAAGTAATATAAGAACGATAGTTGTAAATTCGGAGATGCATTTGGTCCTACATAAAAAATTTAATTTCGTCGTGAGGAAATAAATGCCGGTTTCAAATTAAAAATAAAAAAAAATTGCTTTTTCGATTGTTACAAATAAGGTAGACATTCAAAATGGCTGTATATATCAAGAAACGTCAGGAACATGTATACCAAAAAGTTTTTTTTTTTAAACATATTCGCTTTATTAAGCCCGATAAATTTAACAATTACCGATACTTCTTGAACACAGGTTATATAATCATGCCGTACGTACACTATAGGATGCAAATCGCAACAATTAGAGGGTGCATTAAGGGGGTAAATTCCTTTTTGCTTTAAAAATTAATTTAGCGCATGAAGAATGACTTCTCAAAGTTTGGGGCTCAACCGAAAGTCCTTTATGACCCTAGAAAGTCACCAAAGTGATGCACAAAAGTACAGATAGCAGGTAAGCGAATGAGCGCTCTTTACGGCCCCTACCGTTTAATTTCTAAGCCAAACAAGTTTGCTAGTTTCTTTTTTGAGAAGTTGGGAAACATCCCGCTCCTCTACAGGCAGAAATATTATAGAATAGAAAACTATGATTTATCACGAGACGATCTACTGGAGCGTTGCATTGGCGGATTCACTCAAAACGCTAACGAATGTGTTAATGCGGCAGTGTGGCGTTTAGCTCCTAAATATTTTAATTGTGGCTCAAAAATACGTATTAAAAATTGCGGAATATTTAGCTGTAGGGATTGTCAATGATTGATATTCCATTGTATATTCATCTTAGAGTCATGAACGGTCTGGAACTGCCAATGGGCCTGGATTGTAAAATGTTTGCCGATTCGTATGACACCAATTGTGTGAATAGAAAAGATCGATGCTAATTAAATTCGTCCAAAGAGGCCAGAACTGCTCAAAAAGAACATAAAAAAAAAACAGCCGAGATGGATGGTTTCATCGAAGTAGAAGGCTTGCTTTATGGTCCTGGCATCGCAGATTAAGCTTGGGTAAATATAAATCACACGTTACAGAGCGGGGAAGCTGTGGAACTCTCTTCCCACGCAAGTCTTCCCGGAGAGTTACAACTTGCAACAGTCATTTGGTAGCATCTCGGGGCGCCCACTAGGCGTTATAGGTTCGCCTCTCCCGAGAGAAGTATTATTTATTTATAAAAAAAAAAAAAAAAAAAAAAAAAAACTACTACTTTTCAAAAACGAAAAGTTTCTCTTGAACCACTTTTTTTCCGCGCCGTGCAGTGAAATTCACGAAATTTTCCTTAAATCTTATTGATTTGAGATTTACACAGATATTCTTTAGCTTATTGGGCGTCGCATGAACCTACAATTTGTTAAAAATTGTAATATTAATTATTAATAACAAAAAAATTGTTTTTTCCTTTTGTCCTCAAATTTTTATTTTTTTCATGCCAAAAGAATTCCATTTTTTAATGGAAAAAATTTTGTTCGTTGATTTCAGATAACTACAAGGAGCAAGGTGATCTACTGGAGCGGCGCAAATCCGAGGTCAGCTGTAGGTCATCAGTTCGTTTTTTAAATTCATAAAAAAAAGTTTTCGTACACGTACATTTTAACGTCTGTTGTAATATACAACTTCAGAAATTGCAATAAATGCTTTCAGTTTTTTGTAAAAAATTATTGAAAAACACATTGTTTACAGGAATTTCCGCCCTTAATAAATACATTACAATCTTCGGGAATTTAAGACCTATTGTTGACCTAACCTCTCCTTCCTTTCGACCACTCTGTAGCTTGACATTTAAGGATATCGCAAAATGTCCTTTGTGAGCGAGTAAAAAATAGTCTTTAGAGCTCTTTAGCCAGGCATAACAGGATAACATAATTTTGATCGCAAATAAAGTAAAAAGCAATTTTGAAAACTGACATCGTAAACATATTTTAGCTTTTTAGATCCTCCGAAAGTTGCATAAGTTTAGGTAACTTTTGAAAGTGTTTACTTAAACAAGTAGCTGGACATTAATCAATTGAATTATAAATTTTATTGTCCTTCAAGACATATTGATGGCAACAGAAAAAGAGGATTAAGCAAATGTTTCCATTTGCTAGTAGCGCCCGCAATGTGGTTAATTTTATTCCTCTTTAACTGAATACGAGACCTTTATCCTTCGAAACAGGCATTCGGGAAGAAAAGAAGTAAAAAATAAATAAACAGATGCAAAACTCAGAGCTCCCTTCAGCAGTATCTCCCAAATACTTTTTTGCTTCAGATTGCAGGAGAATTTATTTGCATATTTTCTGTGTTATTGCTGCCGCCGAAGGTCGAAATTCAAATATTTGCTTTGTCCTTCTCTCCTACATCTGGCAGCGACACGTATTTATTTATTTTTTCCTTTTGTGCTGATGGGTCTTTTTGCTTTGAACAACATGGCTTCAGGCGGCGCATAATCAGGTTGTAAGTTAAACATATACGCAAAGGCTATGGGACGATTGGGGCCTGTCTTATTTACAATGAACTTTGTGATTTTTGCGATGACCACGAACTTAACACAAAAATGTATGAAAGTTATCGAAAAATGCAATTGACCCAACGCAATTTGTAACCTGTAGACTCGTACTTTGAAAATGACTAGACTACATTTCGTGTCTCAATAAATTTCATTATGCCATACCATATCAAATTGGAAGGTACAACCCTTTAACAAACTGTATTACAGTATTCCAAGCTTTCATTATATAAAAAAAAGATTAAGAAAAACAGTATCAATAAACAAAATAATACGTATATACATGGTTAGTGCTATCATAGTCCTCTAATATATCCTACAGACATCGTTTAATGGTTTGCGAAGTCATAAATACCGTTGGAAGCTCCCCTTATACAAAAAATTAACCCACTAAACCTTAGAAATGATATATGTTTGCTTCCACGTTCTTATACAAGGGAGTTAAACTCCTCTATCTCACTTATAGGAATTTTTTGTAACATGTTTCAGATACCTCAATTACATAGTGTATAATACAGGACTAATATCCTTTTACCAAAAGGATCAGAGCTATATAAACCGTAAGACCTCTGTGTTCTCTTTACTCATTTTACCACACCAATTTTCCCCCGAATCATGTCCACTTAAACGTGTTCATAAATCATTTTTTGCAAAGGTGGGCCAGAATATAAAAACCAGGAAAAACTTATAACACCTTTAATATGGGCAAATTAGCAATTGAAATATCTCGGGTCCGCCTCTCCAACAAAGAATGGTTTATTGTATTCCATTGTAAGCATGTCGTAAAATTTAACAGCATGTTGTGTGCTTTTAATTTCGACTCACCTTATTTTCCATTTGTCGTGTGTTTAATAGAAATTTGACCGGACTGACATGATAACCTCTCCGTAGGCCTCAGTGGACAACCTGAAATGAGAATATTTAATTAGTCAAAGGAATTCCTAATCAACTAACGTAATTGTCTAACTTTGCGTAAATGGTCTAATTAGACTTTGTAAAGGTTCTTAAAAAATGTTTAAAGTTTGCAAATGGGGTAAAGCAATCGTCATGTAGAATTGAGTTGGTTATTTTGTTTTCATGGGGTTAATGTGACAAGCACATTACGGACCATATAATTTTGCGCACGAAGAGTAGGAAAATGTATGAGAACGAAATTATTTCAATTCAAAATAATTTATGGGAAACAAATAAACGTCGATAATCTAGAGGGACTTATTTGCTCCTTTAAAATAAAAAAAAAATTGATTGACATTTTTTTCTATATTTGTGTAGTCATTACTATGTGCATTCAAATAAATTCTGTCAGTCGCTCGTCAACTCGCCTCGCTCCCCCACCGCATTTTCCTACGAGGTGTCATTGCTGTGCATGCCACGGCAGTCAAGCGACTACTGATGAGGTTTCATGAAAAGTTCGACATTTATACCATTTATCATGTCCTACATGTTATGGAGCATGCGGTGGATGGCGTTGTGGAGCAAGTTCTTGGGCATGTTTGCGACATGTTTCATATTTCATTAGGACAGGAGTGGGATACTTTTAGGACATTGTTAAAAGCAATTTATCAAAAGTCCCAATCGAGAGCCATATCACATCTACGGTCCGATTTTTAATTTTACAATGGGATACTACCTCGGAATGCGACCCTCATCAACCGGTCGCATGATCTCGTAACTTCACACCACCTGCAAATGTTTCGATCCTTGGTTCGCACACTCAATGTAAACATCTTAGATGATATCACGGTGGATTCTCGGTTTATTACAACTACGTTGTTTCTTTCCTCATATGTGGAGAGTATACTTGAAGTGGTCTACCAGAAAGTTGTGCAGACATCTCGGATCTTCACAAGTTTCTTTAATTAAATTCCGTTATCAATTCAATTAAAATGATGTGCAAAATTTACATTGAACGAGTGTGTCTTCCAAACGGCACTCTGTATCAAGTATTAGAGGAGTGAAACGGTACCGCAACGCCCGATGTCAACGCAGTTGTTGTTTACAAGTGATCTACCTAACAATATAATTCGACATTATTTAATCTCAGTTCTCAGGTCTACATATCCTCGGTGTTTTAATCTTTAATTATAATTCAAATAGTTACACGACATGGATCGAGCGTTTGTTACGTGACAGATGACCGAACGCAGTGCAGACTTGAATTCAAATTGATTTGGCAGTGTATCCGTGCGTGGAGTGAAATTCTCGATTTATGTGGATATGAAATTAAGATATATTATCAGATGGTAAGGAGTAAGTAAGGAGATGAAGTTTAAAAACGGAAGAGCTGAGGTTGAAGTCAAAAGAGGTGGGATAAGAGTTTGCCCACCATAACTTTCGCGAAATGGGTTCATTAGAGCCGTAAGAAGTGTGATGCGCGGGTAGGTAGAAGAGACTAAGGTTTCACAGATTTCGGCGGGTTAGTGTAAAATGTACTGGAGGAGAGCAGGCTTCGGCAATTGATTGAACCTGAGAGAAGACGGCGGATGAAGAGGATGTCGGCATGAATTCTGCGCTCTTCAAGCGTGTTAAGGTTAATTAGGAGCAGACAGCTTGTGTTTGGGGGTAGAATCACCGGACTTTCCCGATCCAATCCTTGGAGAGCAAAACGCAAGAACCCACGTTGAACGCTTTCGATCCTGCGAATGTGCGGTGAATAATAAGGGGACCAGACCTGACTAGCATATTCAAGCAGAGGACGGACAACGGCTATGTGGAGCCATCGGGTAACGTAGGGATTAGAGAATTCTTTCAGCCAGCGTTTCACAAAACCAAGGGCAGAGTTGGCCTTGAGGATAATAACATCAATATGTGGGATAAAGTTAAGCTCCCTATGACATAAGATACCTAGGTCACGAATCGATTGTGCAGGTGATATCCGTTGATTAAGTAAGAAATAGGAACGCCGCGGGGAGGGGGAGCGCTTACTGGAGAAGGTGATTGAGTGACATTTGACGATATTTAGTTCGAGACAGTTGTTTTGGCACCAAGTTCAAATGCTATCGAGATCCGTTTGAAGCACTGAGGAGTCGAGAGGAGAGCGGATCATATTGAAGATTTTAGTGTTAGTCATGTAGAGAGGATGGAGTGCTTGATTTTTTTTTGTGGAGTGATTTGTCTGGTTAATTCGATAACGGACGAGACTCAAATATATTAAATAGATGCTTTCAGGATTATGGTGTTGAAACTTTCGTAGCCCACATTCTTGATGACCGTACAAAGTTGCGTGGTTTGAATGTGTTTATCTGAGTGGAGCCGTACCTGCTTGTTTGTCCCACTATAAGGACACTAGCTTCTTAAATGTACAAATTGCGTCTAGCAATAATGAGATTGAGCAAAATAGGTCTGTGATACGCTTAGATGTCCTGGTCTGCACGCGCGCTACAAAGTATATATTTCCTAGGCCGATAGATCCACGCACACCGCTGAATCACTTTCATGTTTGGGATTGTGAACTGAAACTGTTCACATGAATTTGGAATTCCCAGTAAGTGTGAGTCATTAACTCGTATTGATTACGTCTCTGCCCTTTGTACATACCGCTCGTCGCTACTACCGATTGAATTATGAAGTTGACCGAACTTGATTATTTAGAGGAAGTAAAAGTCGTAACAAGGATACTGGAGTCTATATCGTTAATGGTATGAATAAATAGGAGGGGACCAAGATGACTGCCCCGAGGAACCCCCGAAGCGGGGAGGAAAGGATTGGAAAGGGTGGATCTAAATCTAACACGGCAGGTTCGATCGTTAAGATAAGAAGAAATCTACTTAATCAGTAGGGGTTCGAAACCAAGGGACTATAGCTTAAAGATGATGAGATTGTGGGAGATTGTGCCGAAGGCCTTGCTGAAATCGGTAGTGAATAGGTCGACTTCGCTGCCTTTCTCAAGGGCAATGGGGTGTGCAAAAGGAATTCCGCTAGAGTGGTCGTAGTAGGCCTGCCGGTGAAAACACACCGAGTTCAGAGGACATGTGGGATGTTCCTAGATATGGGGGCAGAATGTGTGACGGACGAATAGTTGGTTTAAGAACGAGCGAGACTTTATTTCGGGAGGGTGCGGAGAAGGATTTGGGGTGGGGGGTATTAATGCGGTTAGGTCTAGGGAGAGAGGTAAGATTACAATTGGGCTTGGGGTAGGATTTCATGGCACTAGCTATGATTGGTTTGGAAAGAGGAGTTCGGTTAGATTTAGGGAGAGGAACATGAGAATGGCTTGTCTTGGGGTGGAATTTTAGGGGATGAAGTTGTGCCGAAGTGGAAGATTGGAGGGGAGTCGCCGGGAACGTCGCAGAGAAGGTGGGGGGGGGGGGGGGGACTTGAGTGCGATGTAGTGGGCTGGGACAGCAGTGTAGTTCGTTGTGTAGATACGTCTCACACCACGGAGATGGGCGGGGGATGGTTTCTTTCAATTGCACGGATGAGAAAGCGCTTTCAATCTGACAGAATAGGGACAGCGAAGCTGTGAGCTGGTTTGCAACAGTATCAAATTTATGAAGGACGTGCTCCAGTAAGGGTTCAGGTTCGATCACGATGAATTGGATTTAGTGTGGAGAAGCGCGGTAAAGCGAGCTCTCACTAAGGCTGACAAATGAGAGAAAAAAAAGGAAAGAAAATACAAAAAAAAAAAATTATGGTAGGGAATTATATATAGAAATATGTACAGAGACTTGTTAAAACGCCTACTCTCACCGAAATCTTTGCTTGTGCACGGCTTCAGAACACTTTTTGGTTAGGCGCATCGACGACCGGCACCGTATGCACTTGATGAGTAATATTCTCGAATAACGCAGCTAATAATCGAGCGCAACGCCTCGAATTCGGTACTTACCATACATGTACTTACTAGACATGTAAAACGTATAATGTCTTACTCTATTTTAACGGCTGGTCAAGGAAAGCCAGCACTCTCTTTATAAGTATTTACCCATGAAAGCAGATAATTATTACACATTAAGTCAATTTTAAACAAATGGACAAACTTCTTTCTAGAGAACTTTGCCTTTCGAGCATACCTCTAATATTGAACTTGGACATCTGTCTCTTTGCGAATTCAAACTATCTACATTCAATGAGCATCGGTATTATTGTGATATTGGATTTTGTTTTGGAAATGTCCATAGATTCCGTACATGAACCCTTAGTGAAGCATACAACAGTATAAAAGAATCGTTGTATATGAGAGCACTGACGTAGCAATCACATAGCTTACGTAAAGAGTCAAGACATCCTCGTATACACGTGGCCGTAGTCTGACGTTTGGATTTTAACTTTTTTTAGATGAGTTCGAATCATGTCCTTCATCCCCCCATTTAATGATACAAGAAAATCCCTTTTGTGCGCATTTTTTTTTTTTTTTTTTTATTAGACTTCTCTCGGGAGAGGCGAACCTATAGCGTCGAGTGGGCGCCCCGAGATGCCATCAAATAACTGTTGCAGTTCTTTTTGAACAGTTGCAGGTTGTAACGCTCCGGGAACACTCGCGCGGGAAGGGAGTTCCACAGCTTCCCCGCTCTGTAACGGAACGAGTTCTGATACAGGGATGTTCGCGCCGTCGGGAGATGAACCACAAACGGGTGCGATCCGTCGGATTGTCTTGTGGAGCGGATATAAACCGAATTGTGTGGAATAATGTCAAGAATCTCCGAAGAACAGCACCCGCGCATGTAGAAAAAGAAAAAAAAAGTGTGTTTAACTGCACGCATTTTGCAATCCCCTTATCAACCACATGATTGTTTTAATGTATTGTGTATTGCAGAATTTATAATGTGCGGAAAATAAATGAATATACTCTTATAATATCAAAGAATATAAGGCGGGGATGAACATAGTGAAGTGAAGAAAGAAGGGAGAGAAAAAATTGGAATAAGGGAGTGAGTGCCAATATGCGTTGATTCCGATGTTTATAAGCCATTACTTAGAGGTAAAGGCGATGCATCATGAAATCTGCTTTGCATGTAGCCCATCAATTCATTAACATATCTCAAAAAATACACAGCATATGCAGCGGTGAAAATCTCCAAACACATATCGATGGTGTAGCGCAAAAAGGGCCAATCTGATGCATATTGCTTATGCAGATAGGCCCTTCTTGGACTACACCTGTCGCTAATAAAAAGCCTTCACAACAAACCACCCGTGTCCTGTTCAAGCAAAACCAAGTCTGGTGAAATAAAACGTCCCATTGAAGTGACTATGGGCAAAACAAAACAGTCTTGTGGTAGAATAACATGTTTTTGGTACTAGTTGCATTTTAACATAAGGCAGTTGAATGTATGCTCAACCAAACGCTTGAAAACCTCCTTACTAATTCAGCAGAGATTGTCGAATTAGATGGGGATATCCTTTATAGTTACATCATCATCATCATCGGCACTACAACCGGGGACTGGTCTTGGCCTTATTTAGCAAGTCCTGAGGCTTGTTATATTTTCCATAATGATTTGTTTTTTTCCGGGCAAGGTCATTAGTCTTGCGCCAGAGGCTCCCCGACGGGGAATCGAACCGTGGCCTCCCGCGTGACAGGCCTGCATACTAACCACCATACTATCGAGGAGCTTTATAGTTACAACCATTACATTTTTTGAGTTATATTAGTTTGAGACAGAAGTTATGACAGTGAACTTTCGTAAAAGTTGCCTTGTGAAGTACGGCTTTAGAGTATACCCATAGTTTGGCGTGCCTATCATAAAAGGTGACTGCAAATCTCTCCGAAACACCGGCGTTGATAAAACCATTATATAGTTGTTTTGTCTGTTCCGTGTCGGTACCGATTCGTGTTTTATTTCAAAATGAGTGGATTTCGACAATCCATGGTCTTGTCAAATGTGATTTTCTAACTGGTAGACCAACACATCTTGACATAAAGGCATACCTGGACATTTAGGAGGTTTACATCTTTGCATTTTGGTGTTGAAGAAACTACTTTGTGAGATTATTTATTGACATAATGGAATTTTCTAGTGGACATATGTTAAATGTAATTTATTTCGTGCTATCGAAACTTCTTAACTTGAAGCATTACTTTGTAGACATACATTGTCAGATCGTGTTGGAAATTCTTCCTGTTTTCTATTCATACTATCTCTCTATATCTCTCATGCCGGTGCTGCATACTTTTATGACACACGAGAATTGATTCCTTAGCGCGTAGATATTATAAAAAAGATACGGGGAGCTCAAGAAACGTATGGTATATGTTGTGAATGAGCGCGCTCAAATTCAAACGTTTCTTTAGGTGGTGCAAACAGGGTAGCAGGTGTTAAAATCCAAACTGGAGAATTTTCAAAATATTAGCACACTTAAGAAGGTAAATATGTAACAATAAAGAGAAAACATAAGTTTGACAACCCCAAAAAGTAGACTTGGTACGGATGCCCAACGACACCGTAATGAATTATAGGATGGTGAGAGTGAGAGTGTTAATTATATTCATGGAATTAGAACTTGAGAACCAACTTTTCAATTATACTACCGTTTATAGCCTGATCTTTTCATCGTTGATTCGGTCATTCTGGTACCTTTAAAAATTAAATGAAGCAGCCTTGATGGTTGATGTTTACTGTGAGCATTTTTTAACGGTGAAAAATATATATGCTTCATGAGGATTTCAAAACACACCTCCATCACCATGCCTATTGTCACGGGACCAAGAGCCAAGTTCGGGTTTCATTGAATAAAGTTCCGAGAAATAAAAATCTCAGAGTTTCGACTTTTTTTTTAGATTCATTTCATTTCCATTCGATAGAGACAATTTAAATTAATTATGCTTCGATCTGTTCATGGCGGGAGATGCACGAATGTGGAACCAACCTGAAGATGGAGACAAATGCAGAGAACAGATACCCAACAATGTGGATGGATTCACGAACCCAAGATCCCAGACAATGATTCGTCCGCCGTCGTGTGTTGGGGTAACAAGTCTTTGGCGTGTCTTTTCAAAATTTCCCTCTGTATTTGTTTTCATGGATTCACTCTTCTGTTTTTGTTTCACTGAAACGATGGGTGATTAATTAAAATTAATGCCTGCAGATGCATCCCGAAGATGGGCAAATTGTGCTGTTTATATCGTCTTTTGAATTTTTTTCTTCATTCTCTTTCGAAAAAAGAAAAACATAAAGCAGGAGAAACGACTTAACTGAAACTCTATCTTTTCTGTTTCGAAATTTAATGAACAAGAAGCGTTCGCATTTGAAGATACAATATCGCTGCAGCATCTTGTTTTATTCATCTTGGTTGTGTATCTTGTTGTGGTCCGTACGTTTGGTTTGTTATACAGAATCATCTAGATAAGAGAATATAGACACAGACGCCCATCAACCAGCCACACACTTGCATTCGGCTCAAATATTTATTCGGGTAAAATTTAATGCTAGATTAAGCAAAATTTCGAGCACTAACTGTTTGTGAGGTGCATCCTCCACAAAGGTGCCGATTGTTTGCATTCGCGATGTTTTCTCAGCTATATCAGAATTAATTGTTCGGTTAGGAGCTTAAATTAAAGCTTGGTTATCTCGTAGGTGGTTTAAGTTCTTTTTGTCTTCACCGAAGCGCATGGAGACGTGCTCACAAAATTACAAGTGCATCTTTGGGTATGTTGTATAAATATTGGTATCCGCTGCTTTGTAGTTTATTCTGTTGCCTCAGCATATTAAATGTTTGCACCAAATGGCAGTAGACCACGGAGCGTGGGTTGTAAATGCTGATGTTGCCTTTTTATTGTTTAGAAAGTCGTGACATTACACGTGTTTGTCGTATCTGTGTTTGATCAGCCGTTCAGAAGGGGTTAGGTACACATTCAGAGCTGCTCAGCCTCACCATAAATTTCGATTTGTATTTAAATTTTGTAAGAAGTCAATGGAGCCGCGCTGTGTTGGTGTACTTTTTTTCATAAACATCCGGTTACTGATTATGTAAGTCAAGTGCATTTTTCCCTTTTCGATCTATATCAATAATTGTTGCTGCCCACGAGAAACTGTAGCACGTTTGTAATTGGATTGAGGGTTGGGTGAGAGATTAACTGTGAGTGGAACTGGTGTCTATTGTTTCTTTCAGTCGATCCAACACCAATCGAATGCCAATAAATTTCTTCCGGTGTTGTCGCTGAGTTGCTGCAGTTTACTTGGTTTTATTTGTTAACGAATATCACACGAGCAGATCAACCCACGCATCATCTTGATCTAGAGTGCTGAGTGGTATGTGCTCTTAATCGCAGTGGAGCTAGATAACTGGTACAAACGTTTGGAAGGGCTCCAACTTAAAAAGGTGTCCTTGACAATGTGACGATCAACGGGTGGTAGACCTGAATCCCAATATAAAACTCCCCCCGAATATTACAGTTCTTATATAACCGGATCCAGCTTTAGGTAAAAAGTTTGGTGAATGCGCCATCTGAGGCGAGACACCCTTCTCCCGCTACATAGATTAGAGTCAGATTGGATTGGAGTAAAATGTCTGCCAAACAAGAACCCATCAAGAAAAGCGTCCTCTTTCGCTAGGTCCTACAAATCCGCTTTGACAGAGTTGAAATATCCCAAGTGTTTGTCAAATTTGATTCACTCTAATATTCCTTTTTCTAAATATTAACGGACTATTATATTTGAAAAAAAAACGAGTAATTACCATGGATATTTTTTTCTCAGTTCCTTTAGCAGGTAATTCCACGATACATAAAAAAAAATGTGCCTATTTTCGAAGATAGGAAAACATGTTGGTATATTCGTTGTTTGCCTAAACTGCATTCTTAAGCTAAGTCTTCGAAAAAAAGGACTGGCAAGTTTGAATGAAGATCAAACAGTATTTTAAATAAGAAGATTTTAGGCAAGAATTCGTTATTAAACAGCAATTAGGACAAAAAAGTGTAAAAGAATCAATGTTTCTCCGTTTATTTAAAAAAAAATTTTTCTATTTGAATTTTAGGTCGCATTATAGTGGTTTACCACGTAAGATGTGTTAATAAATAATAAACACGAAGGTTTATTGAAATCACTTTAGCACAGTAGATCAATTATTCGCGATTTGTAAAAAAAAAAAACGTTTTCTTCAAAAATTCTTCTATGAATAACCGAAATACCAGGTGTACCGGTCTCAAGTGAGCGTCAAGATACAAATGTATCGATAGGGAATGTTTGTTGTGAACGGGCCCATATATTTTTTTATTTGGTTGCTATGACATCTGTCAAACATATTTAGTATGCATCAAGTCATTGTACAAACAACATCTTTTTTTTTTAATCCTGTTAAAAATGTCGAAATTTGTACCAGAAAATGATGATTTGCGTAAAGCATTAATTTTTTGTTTTCATTTGAAGAAAAGTGCCGCAGAGTCGCATCGAGGCTTATGATGATCATGCTCTATCGGACGCAACATGCAAAAGATAGTTTAAGCGGTTCAGAGATTTTGATGCGCGAAATGAAGAACGTGGAAGACCACCCAAAAAGTTTGAGGACGCCGAATTGCAAGCAATATTGGATCAAGATGACACTTGGAGTCAAAAACAAATGGCACAAATGTTAAATGTTGCACAACAAACAATTTCTGACCGTTTAAAAGCTATGGGGAAGATCCAAAAGTGTGTAAACTGAATTGAATGACAGGCAGATGGAAAAGCGAAACACCACATGTGAAACGTTGCTTCTACGACACGAAAGGAAGTCAGTATTGCATCGAATTGTGACTGGTCATGAAAAATGGATTTATTCTAAGAATCCTAAACGCAAAAAATCATGGGTACAGGAGAAACGTCAACATCGACTGCAAAGCCTGAATGGTTCGGAAAAAGACAATGCTCTGTGTTTGGTGGGACCAGAAGGGGGTTGTGTATCGTGAACTTCTAAAACAATGCTCCAAGTCATACAGCAAAACCCGTCAAAGAAACAATAAAAGCTCTCGGCTGTGAAGTGTTACCCTACCCGCCGTATACACCAGATTTGGCTCCTTCCGACTACCATTTGTTTTCATCAATGGGACACGCATTGGCTGAGGAGCATTTCAATTCCTACGAAGAAGTCGAAAATTGGGTCTCCGAACGGTTTGCCGCAAAAGACGACCGGTTTTATTGGCGTGGTATCCACAAATTGCCAGAAAGGTGGCCGAAATATGTAGAAAGCCATGGCCGAATAAAATTCGAATAAAATGTTTTTTACTTTCCCAAAAAAAACCTTTTTTGCCCTAAAAAAAAAAAAAACTCACTTCATATCGGTACACCTAGTAGCAATGAGAGTCCTAGGTGTAAAAACGGAACAGTTAAGTTAAGTCTAATGTAATTTTTTGTTTGGACTTTATAAAAAAAAAAACCTCACCCTCGTTAAGAAAATTGTATCTTGAAAACGTTTTGGATCAAATGAATCATCCAGTTACAGGAGAAATGCTGAACAAAGTGTATTGAACTACAGATAAACTACATTAAAAAGTATATGCATTAATATAATAAAAACACCTTTTTTCAGTTCTAGGTCGATAATTTTTCATTCTAACGTCCTATACAATTCGAGTACATACTTTAAGTATGTTCAGGAAGTTTTATGAACCGAAGAACTTCGTTGTTTTTATATTTGTCTGGTTCAAATATTTGACAGCTGTATGTTAGATCCAAATGTTGGTTTGCTATACTGCATGTATCTATGCCGACATAAACTCGATTAGAAACGGGTACCGAGAGAAAGCCAAAATAATGGGAGACTCAGATGGCTGTCTGGCCACAAAAACAAACAATGTCGTGACAAGGTGGAAGCAGTACTTTGAAAATTTGTTTTTTGTGCGTATTCAACCACATTTATGTGCGTATTCAACCACATTTAAATGTACCAGACGTACATACCATCATGTCACAAATCCCAGAGCCCTTCTTCAACGAAGTAGTAGATACAATAAATCGAGTGAGAAACAAAAAGGCCCCGGAGACGGCTGCATACCGGCGGAACTTATCAAGTATGGAGGAGAAGCAACTGCTCGAATGGTCCAACAATCAATCATCAATTGAACAGATCTGGCTGCCAAAACTACAGAGGAATATCATTGCACTCAACCAAACACAAACGGCGAGTATCATACTGTACGCAGAAGAAATACACAAAGAGTGACGGATGTTTCGAAGAAATGTGTCAAATATTTGAACCAGTGTGGATTCCGCAGGAACCGGTCAATAAGCGAATACGGATAGACGGTCCACCAACTTTTCATTAACTATACAATATTGTAGTAGTTGTAGTTGAGCCGCAAATCCCGAAGGAATATCTGTATGCTCATTCAAATCTGTATGAACGAAAATAAAGGACGAGTTAGGACAGAACACCATATTTCAAAACCATTTGAAAGCTCCGTGTGTATAGAACCATAATCATGCCGATTGTTCTATACGGATGCGAAACATGGGCCCTCACAAAACGGAAAGAAAACAAATTCCGCGTATTCGAGAATAAAGTTGTGGCGGTTCTGCCAAACCCCACTGACTACTTAACCAAAGAACCCCCATCTCTACGACCCAATCTTGTAAGTTCGCTAATGCAATCGCATTAGCACCTTAAATGCTTCACGCATCAAATTGATCAAGTTTATTTAGCTAAAAGCCCCTAGAAAAGAATCCTTACCTTCATGCACCTCTTTGCATACAAATTCCCTATAAGAATTCTTTCCTAACTTATAAATTCCCAGAAAGAAAATTCATCGGTTCACATATAATACAACCGCATAATCAGGGAAACTTACCCTTGAGTTGGCTTATCCCAGCCTCAACATGTGTACAATAAAAACTACCTACATACACATTGGCTGGCGACCTGTACCCAAGGGACAAAACCAAATATACGCATCTTGCGTCTTAAGGCATCAATTAAATCCTACAGCATAGGCAAATGCAAATAGGAACTGAATACCTACCCGTACCAGCGATGCCATAAACACTGTTTCCCGGTAAACAAGCTAAAACCAATTAGCACAATGTTCATGATGCATTGCGGCTGTCAATACAGCTGCTATGCATATTGTAGACAACGATCATCAACGGTCCCTTTGTCTTACATATTCCTGGATCCATTTACCATTGACATTCTCACATAAGCAACCACAAACCCAATTAGCATCCAATGAGATTCGGCTTGTTTACTTAGCCGAACTCACATCTCATGGATGCACATTTTCCCTTTCTTTGTTTTAGATTCGTTCCCATGGCTTTGATCCATAAAAGAACCTATATACACACATACTGTTTGGTGATCTGTTTGGTTACCCCAAAGAGAGACTTTACGTCTCTCTTGGAATAGGAAATTGCACCCCCTAATTAAGACAGCCAGTTTTACTGGCCGAATTTGTACTGATAGCGATTTGAAATCGCTGAGTCTAATTCCATCTGCCGACCGCGCAGTTCGATTCGGCTTCCGCTCCTCGTCGCGCGCCGAGGATGCGTTTATACCCGGAGTCGAGTGTGTCCTAATTCGTGATTTTTACCAGGTCGTGTTTCAGTGCGTCGTGTCAATCAGTAATAACATTTTAAAAAAACTGTTCATAAGAAAACCAAGTTCTTCATTAGTTATATCATTCGTGTATTATGCAACACCATGTAAATGTGGACATTCACCAGTTATAGGGAATGCTCCCTCCAGTTTAACCAGTTCTAAATAAAAACCAATACAATAAAATGAAATAACCTGTGCGTTTTATTCCGCTCAACTGTCGCATCATCGGCACCGTGTGAACAATAAAAATAATATAATGAACATGGAAAAATCATTTGGTGTTTTTGTTCTCCTTGTGGCGATCATTCGTTCCGTCTTCGATCTTCTCTCGGTGTCGTGCTGTTTTCATTCGGTTTTTCAGTGGCGAACAATTTCCGGAGGGACATTTATGAAGGTGGAAAAAGTGAACCGAGTGTCCGTGTCTGGCACAATACTTCTTCCCCACAAAGTTTTAAGGGGTATCTTTGGTGGTAAATGTGACGAGGAGCCAGGACAATGGAGGAAACTCCACAACCACGAATTGGAAGAGCTATACCGCAAACCTACTATAGTGAGTGTAATCCAGTCGCGAAGATTAAGATGGGCCGGACACGTGGCGCGAATGGGCAACGATAGGACCGTGCATAGAATTCTTGATGGTAGACCAACGAGAAAGAGACCGACAGGACGGCCGCGACGGAGATGGGAGAACAATGTTAGGTTTGACCTTGAGGAGATCAGATCGGCTCGTCAAGCGTGGAAGGAGAGTGCACGGCACAGGGAACGATGGCAGAGTCGAGTCAGTGAGGTCATGAACTTCCGGGTTCCTACAGGCCAATAAATAGTAGTAGTGATTTGAAATCCGCGACAGATTAAAACAGGGTGATTGCCTTTCACTATGTCTTCTTAACCTTGTACTTGAGTATGTAATCAGAAAGGTACAAGAGGCCAACGTGGTTGGATTATCCCTAAATGGAGTGACACAAGAGTTCACATATGCGGATGAGATCGCCGTTCAGGCCGATAATCTAGAAACTGTAAGGAAAAACAGTGAAATCATCATGCAATCGGCAGAACGTGGGCCTAGAAATCAATGAAGACGAGACAAAATATATGGCTACGGCGAGAGCACGCGCGGGATTAGGTCTTGGCCTTATTTAGCAAGTCTCGAGGCTTGTTAAATTTTCCATAATAATTTATTTTTACGGGCAAGGTTATTAGCCCTGCGCCATAATCATATTTAATATATAAATATAAATGGCAATTGCCTTATATCAATGTGAAACATGCGGGCTTACAAACGAGAAGGGAATAGTTTCCGCGTATTCGAGAATAACGTTTTAAGGTTATACTGCATGCATCAATGAGGTTATTATATCCCGAATGAAAGCATTCGCCAAAATCACGACCTGGAGGACAGAATTCTACTGAATCACCTGCACCTCCGAAATGAAATTTCACATTGGCAATCGGAGAACCTGGGTTTTACCGAATTCAGTGAGGACAATCTGTCAATTGACATTAATGCCAATGGTGAGGCTAAAAGCCTTTTAATCACAAGGGAAGGAATACAGAGTATCTTCGACCCATTAAGAAGCAAAAAGTCAGTGGGAATAGACGGAGTATTCGTACTCAAGAACCTGCCCCCAATAGCAATAGATGTATACAGAGTCCTGTTTAACAACGCGTTGAATAATGCATATTATCCCGCGCGTTGGAAAACGGCTATCATTCAGGCCATCGCAAAAAAGGGCAAGGACTCTACAAATCCAATGAACATGCGTTCGATAAGTTTACTCCCAAGCGTTAGTAAAGTTTTTGTAAAAGCATTGACAAAGCTCTGCTAAACTGGGTAGACGACAACAACATTATTCCAAATAACCAGTTTGGCTTTAAGGCGGGTCATGAAACCACACATGCCGCAGCTAAACTGGTCTCCGACATACAATGGAATAAATGTAGGAACCAATGCACAGGTGCCTGTCTGATCGACTTGGAAAAGGCTTTTGATACCGTCTGGATCAAAGGGTTATATTACAAACTGGCCAGACATGGCATACATAAGCCTTTACTATATGTACTTTACGATATGTTAAAGGACAGGAGGTTCGTGGTCAAAAGTGGTAATGTGACCTCTAATAAAACGTATAATATCAAGAATGGCTTGCAACAGGGCGCGGTACTCTCTCCGATTCTTTTTAACATTAACATTAGCGACTTATTAGAAGCACTTCCGCAGGCTATTGCGTACGCAGACGATCTCATCATTTACAGAACAGCTCCGATAGTTGAGATCATAAATATTTTAATACAGCGAGACTTCAACAAAGTGCAGCGCTATTGCGATGACTGGAAACTTAAGATCAACTTCCAGAAATGTGAAGCCATCCTATTTAGAACTCCATTATATAAAGCCACGAACGACACAAGGAAAAACTGGTGAAAGCTAGTTATCGTGGGACCGCATGTAGATAAACTGGAAACCAAGAGTTTAGTTAAATACCTTGGCATCTGGCTAGACCAATATCTGTATTTCAACAGACATGTAGAGGCTGCTTTGCTCAAAGCGAGGAAAACTTTTGCTATGACAAGGAGGCTATTTCACAGTAGCGAACTTGACAGCAGTGTAAAAGTCATATGCTACATGACGCTAATCAGGCCAATGCTCATATATGGTTGTCCAGTATGGTTTAACATAGGTCCAAATTTGATGGAAAAGATTCGGGTGTTCGAAAGGAAGTGTCTCAGAAGTTGTCTCAGATTACATCGGACACCGGAATCGGACTATAAAAAGTATTATTCAAATGAGACTTTATATAATGAAGCGTACATAAATAGGGCGGATAATTTTATGATTAAATTAATCAGAGGACATATTGCGAGAGAAACAAGCTCGTCCAATGACCTAATTTTCGGGGCCTATTATCCAAACACTCTGTACTATGAGAACGTGCGTCGCAATGGCTTTGTTCCACCAGAGGCGTTCGTTGACTTGGACATGAAAGGGCTTATACAGGATAGATCCGGAATTCCGCTGATCTATCATGTAAGTAGATCATCTGTAGACGGGCGATTGTGCTACGACCGGGAAATAACGCGCACCGAAGAAGAGCTCTTGCGCTTCAGTAGGGCTATCTCCCACAGAGACCGGGACGATAGTATTAGACAGCGTTCTGGTGGTTTGATGGTATATAAAGACCTGGATACCAATGCCGGTATAGAATCACACTATCATCAGCCAGCTTACATAGACTTAGCTTTTCTAGAATTAGGGTAGTATAAGATTTAAGTTAAGTTAAGTGCTTTTAAATACTAATAAAAAAAAAAAAAAAATAAAAAAAAAAAAGTAAGTTAAATTAAAAAAAAAATCGACAAAGTTTTTCAAATTTCTCTTTGTCTTTCAAATAATTATAAGTACAGCCACAAAATTCTGTCGCCGAAAGGCAAATTATATAATTGTTAAGTAATGTTTAGCTTAGAGCGTCGGCGAAGGACCAGTCAGTTATAATTTAACATACTTAAGCTAGAATTTAAGCATTTTTTGTCTAGTATATAATTTAGAAACTAATAATATAAAAAGAAAATAAAAAATGTTTTAAAAATGAAAAAAAAATATTATTATATCCCTATGGTAATAAAATATACAATATAATCACTTTCTCCTAATTTTTTTTATATTTACGTTAGCTAATGAAAGTGAAATCGAACTTTATGCTGAGCTTTATTTTAAAATTCACGCTCATCTTATAGCTTGCAATAGTATAGCTTCTGGGATATTGTTTATACCACTGACGTAACCTGCATGTGTGAATCGTATGATTAGCAATCGGACCCAAACACATATAGGCCTGCATGTAAATTGAATGACCCAGACACTGATCTCATTTCAGCTTCCTTCCATCCTATTATGATGAAATAAAATCTAATTTATAACTTGACCACACTTGAAGACCTTTCCGTACTACTAGTAAAATTTGTTTGGAGATAATTGCCAATAAACATTACTTAGTTGCACGACTGTGCGCTCTACATCAGTTAATCCCAGAAACAACCCAACAAGGTACCAGTATCAACGAAGGTAATCTGTCTAATAAATCGCCGCCTCTTTTTACACCGTGCCGCATTATGTGGGCGAATGGTGCTAGTTATAAACTATCTACCACGCAATTGTCGCTTTATTACACTTTCCCAGGGAGTCATAAATAATTAATTATTTAACATAACTAGCGTCGACTCATTCAAAACAAAACAACCAATTGCCGCCTGCTTGTTTTCCTAAATTGCATATCATTTTTCATTTTTACCAATTTAGAAGAAAACACAAGAAGAAAGGCCTCCATAAATACACTCCTCAAACCCTAACAGCGCCATAAACGACGGAACAACTTAAAGAACCCCTAACGAGCTATCTGATAGTTAACCTGTACCACGTCCCTCTTTTTGGTTCACGGGAATCAAACTTTAAATCAATAAATATTGGTGATGTTTATGCCTTTTGTTATGGGCGCTGACTACGCGGTGATATACGAGCGATGTTTCGACTTTTGAAATGGGAATCCGGTACCAGTTAAGGAACCTGTTTGTCGCGCCTTCTGAAGCGCGGTGATTAGCATCGGAGCTTGAGGCTAGCGACTCATAGACGGTATAACCAAACACAAACAGTTCACCCACGTATACGTGAGGCTGGGAAGTCTCGCAAATCTAGGCGTGATTATCGTGTGATTAATGCGACGAATCACTGCACACCGCGGGGTTGTATTTTCAAGACATCTGCGAATACTTTGATGTTTATGATGGATTGGTGAATCGGGAACTAATGATCGGTGAAAGAGTAAAAGAAGATAAATGTTGCTTAGTTTTGCTTTCGGATTATCTAGTAATTAACAGAATGTTGTGCTTGCGAGAGATTTTGAGATATGGGCCGCGGTTAAGTCCTTGATGGATATTGGGCCTAGCCCATAGTGGGAGAGGCTTAAAGTGCTGTTTAGAGGTTACGTGATTTGTGATTTCAGTAAAACATTCACGCCGGGAATTAATCAACACATATTGGTTACTGTATTTGGTCTTTAATCCCGTAATCATTTATGGAGAAAGCGATGTGGGTCATATTATGAAGGATTAGCATCTAGTGAAAGGAACCTTTGACTTTGAAGAGCGGAACTTTTACAAATGTTAGGTCTAAGGTTTCAGAAAAGTGTTTGGCTTTTTATTCTCCAACATAACTCGATATGGGGTTACTACCCGCTGAAGAATTAATATATGCCACAACTATTACCAAGTGATGCAAGTTCGATTGTATCCTCCAAATAGAGACAACTCTAAGAGTAGAATCCATTAACATGATTGGTATAACCGTTATGAAAATGTATGACGTCAATTATTTGTTATTAAAACATATTATTACTACACTGTTTACATAAAAATGTACAACACGAAACTCCTAACATATTTAACGAGAGGCGATCCTCTTACGCTGAGATGTATATTTTTTTCGGTATTCCGAATCCGAATTTTGGGAAAGTATAGGGGCTCCTCGATAGTATAGTGGTTAGTATACCCGCCTGTCACCCGGGAGACCGGGGTTCGATTCCCCGTCGGGGAGCCCCTGGCGCAAGACTAATGACCTTGCCCAGAAAAAAAAAAATAAATCATTATGGAAAATTTAACAAGCCTCAGGACTTGCTAAATAAGGCCAAGACCGGTTCCCGATTGTAGTGCCGATGATGATGATGATGATAGTATGCGCCACTAAGAGACGAACCGTGAGTTGGTAAATTTGCGGATTCATGTTGCTTAAATGGGTAATTACCGTAACCTCGTGGAGTGCTAAAGAAGAGTGATTGCGATCATATATATATATATATATATAAAAGACACAGGTGTGCTACTCACTTCAGTATGTCACTGTACATTTGACAAATGAATGTCTGCAAAACAAACAAATGAATGTCTGTAAATCTGTAAATTTGACAAATGAACGGTGATATCAATTAAGGATACAATTTCGCGCATATTAGGAGTTTAAGGACCGAAATCCAGATATGTTTTCAAGTGTTAACTTAATTTGGCACATTTTTGTTCTAAAAAAAAAGAATTGAATTGCCTTTGTGATATCGTGTCATATTGCAGACTACACGTTCAGTCCTACGCTAAGCAAGATAACCCAACTCAACTAATAAAGGGCCAATGTTGGCGGTATCAAATATTGTCGGTCGTTTTGCCAACCCAATTTAGGCTTTAAGACTCACCCTGATAAATATACGACGAATAACATTTCACCATTGGCCTCATCAAGACCTTACCTTGCGTTGGGTTAAGTGACACTATAGTTAACGAAAGAGTTCAGAAACGAAAACTACGGTTCTACAATAAAGCTAATTGGGAAGTTCTAAGTAAATGCGTTAGAACTTGAAATTCGTCACTTCGTTTCCCCAATCATGATTCGCTTGTCGAAAGAAGACAAATCATTCCTTTGGCGCGACGAACTTCATAAAATACATTGAAGAGCATCAAACTTATGTGTAAGGAATCCGTTAGGGCAATGAAGTTAAGTTTTAGGGTGTATAAATACCAAAAAAAGAAATTGCGCGTATTGACAACGATAGGACCGTGCGTACAACTCTTGACGGTAGACCAACGGGAAAGAGACCGATAGGATGGCCGCGACGGAGATGGGAGAACAATGTTAGGTTGGATCGCGAGGAGATCGGATCGGATGGTCGAACGTGGAAGTAGAGCGCACGGGACAGGGAACAATTGCGGGGTCGAGTCGGTGAGGTCATGAACTTTTGGGTTCTTACAGGCCTAATAGTAGTCATTGAGTTACAGTTGTTTTAGTGATGTTACCATTATCAGATTTAGAACAATGGAAACATCAGAAATGTGTGTGCTGATAAAGCATTGCTTCCTGATGGGGAAAAATACTTTTCAAACAAAGCAATGGCCCGATAAGTGTTATTGGGACTCTACTTCGCCATTAACAACGGTTGACAGGTGGTATGCAGACATGGCCATACCAGGACTAATAATGTCGAACGCTTTGGTCGCCCGAATTCCTTGGTTGTTCTAAAAAACAGCAAAAAAGTCAACAAAAACCTTCTGGCCAATCGTTGCATCAGATAGCAGAGGAGCTGAAGATAGGAGGACGTGTGGAGGTACGCGATGTGGATGTACCAACGTATGGTACCGGTTCACTATCGCCCCACTAGCTACTCCGCCGACGGCACGTCCACAAGAAGCGAGCAAGATGGACAGGTGACGGCCCGGGAAATAAAACGCACTCATACCATATACGGTCACTTTTGTTTGTTTTTATTACACTAAAACTTTGTCTCGCGCGGCCTGCAATAACCGGTGGCTGCTCAAGGGAATCTTTAGTATCCTTAATATCCGAGGTTAACGTTATCTTATTGTGTCCTTCTTTCGTTTTCCCCGCTATTGACGGTGGCAAGTGTCCGAATCATTACACGAGTTGTACATTCCACTGACTAGCAGTCAACCGACACGATCGTACAGAATACCGGTTTTGAATAAGATTGTTTAGTTTTTATTCATGAACTGCGCCCGAATGTTTTCTCTTCTACTTATTTTCGGGAACGTTAGACCGGACTTCATTTGGCACGCGGAGTTATAGGAGACTCGATACGCGCGTGGTGGTAGTTGGAGGACGACTTTCGTGTTGTGGCCCCGGTGGCGGTTGGCTAGCGACTGACTATTGAAAATGGAGAAAATTTCATAGCAGAAATAAATTTACTGTCACTTCCGAGGAATTTCGAGAAGAGTTGCTATGCTCGCATAAGAATTCAGTTCCAGCGAATCCTTGCCGTATAAGCTAAGTTGGATTCGTTGGTTGGGTGTACCGGGAAATTGGCTTGGGGAACGCGAGCAAGTATGGGCATGCATTTTCGGGAGAAATTGGGATTGCTTGGGTGCAAGCAAGGAATATCGTATAGATAGAATATTAACCGAAGTCATTTCGGGGAAATGTATGCGGCTTGGCATACTTGTTAATGTTCCGTTGTGGATTTGAATATGCGTTTTGTTACGGCATATGAATTTCGGGGAAATTAAGATTGCTTGGTCACAAAGAGGGAATTTGAATTAAGTAGAGAATTGACCGAGGCAATTTTGGGAAAAATTATAAGTGGGGTGATGTAATTAAGCCCCCATCGGGGAGCCTCTGGCGCAAGAGTAATGACCTTGTCCAGAAAAACAAATTATCATGGAAAATTTAACAAGCCTTAGGACTTGCTAGATAAGGCCAAGACCGGATCCCGGTTGTAGTGCCGATGATGATGATGATGTAATTAAGGAAGATGATTAATATTCCGTTGTAAATTGGAATATGCATTTATTTCAGCTTGGGAAATGGGTTCCTGGTAAATTGGGGAATGTATGCGATTGCGGATTGGGGACGGATGCTGTTGCATATTGGGATGGGTGCGGTTGCAGGTTTTGCATGGTTGCGAATATGTGTATTGCAGGTTGGGGACGGGGAGTTGGGTTGAGGTGAAGCGCTGTTAGCGGTCAAGATTGGTTCGC
The DNA here is from genome assembly GCA_963931805.1 of Microdon myrmicae. Taxonomy (NCBI): domain Eukaryota; kingdom Metazoa; phylum Arthropoda; class Insecta; order Diptera; family Syrphidae; genus Microdon; species Microdon myrmicae. The sequence continues at coordinate 3,311,999 of OZ007498.1, read as the reverse complement.
ATTGTGGGTTGGTTCTCCATGTAGTATAGAGAACCCCCACAGACGAACTGTATTATTTCATTTGTCAATGAGAAAGCTGTTTTCGAAGTGGACGTCGCGTTTAACAGTCGATCAAAAACAACAGAGCGTCGACTATTCCGAGAGTTGTGTGCAACAGTTTCAGTTTTCAGTTTAATTAACATGTATTCATCACCATACTCCAGAGACAGGCGGTTGAGTGGATAGCCGCAGGCGATGGCCGTAGAAAACGACCAAAAGACGCGAACATCAGCTAGCCAGTTTTTTGGCCTCTATTTTGGGATGCACAAGGCATTTTGTTTAGCAATTACCTTGAGAAAGGAAAAACTATCAATAGCGAATAATATAACGGTATTGGTCCCTTTGAACGAAGAAATTGCGAAAAAAAACGGCCATAAATGAAAACAAAAAAAAGTGCCTTGGTGTGAAGGCCTAACTTTTGCCTTGTGTTCTAACTCCATCGCAGCGACGGGAATAGTACATGAATTGTACTCCAGATCTGGCCCCTAGCGACTTCTTGCTGTTTGCAGACCTCAAAAGAATGTTTCATGGAAAGAAATACGGCTCCAATGGAGAAGCGAGACCGAAATCTGTGGAGTATTTGGAAGCAAAAGACAAATTGTTCTACAAAAAAGCCATCGAATCGTTAGAGAAGCATTGGGATCAGTATATCAACCTACAAAAAGACTATGTTGATGAATAAAGTCGAGCTTTACCTAAAAATTGTTGTATAATTAGTTAGGCCCAGGATTTATTAAATAATCCATTTTATGTTCATGGTGTGCTCACACTCACAGAGCTGGATTTGCACAAATCCCCGGGGTAACATGGCATTTCACCAGCAAATGTTGAAGACGTCATATTATTTTTTCCCATCCTCATATTGAAAACCTCCTACCTGTCCTACTTCTCTGGACGATTTCTAAATATCTAGAAGCCAGTGAATACAACCGATTACCGTTACAAATGACTCCTCATAACGCTCTCCCTACCGATCCATAGCACGAAATTCCAATTATTGAACTGCCTGGGAACTGGGAACAAATAATCTCTTTAGTAACCACCAACTTGGTTTTGGTAGAAGTATGTCTATAGTGTTTGCGACGATAGTGAAAAACGTGTGATTCGAACCGACGCTACGACGGTTAGAATCACTACAAGATAGAGCTAATTCTCAACACATCAGACCACTGTCGCGAGTTCGAATTCGATCGTTATTCTCAATTATACTCACAACTGACGTGGAATTGCTATGTCCTTGTACGGCTATAAGGCTTTGCTTATTAGCTTTTTTCGGTGTTGTTCTTCATCATTTGCTTGTATATTGCGTGTGCATCTTCTTTTTTAAACTAACGCGCGCACAAAAGAGGATTTTGAAGTACCCTTAAATGTCAGAGCACAGTGCGAGCAGATGGAGAGGAAGTGGATAAGGAAAGGAGGTGTCGATGTATTTTGATCTTGAATGTCTGGACATCACAACAGCCAGGAAACACATGATCAGGCAGAACATTCCACATTCGTGTGGTTCGGCTAAAGAATGACTCTCTATGTTTATTTGAGCGTTTGAAATTCACTTTCAACGTGAACTGATGCCCATTCGCAGATTGACGGGTATCCCGGGAAAATGTCCAAAGAGGCAGAACACATTCGGCAAGTTCAGTTAAACAACCCCCGTGATAATGCCTATAGAAAAGAGATAGGCATGATACGTTGTACCTATGTTCGAACGACGGAATTGATCGACTTACGGCTGCAGCCCCAATAAATTTCAGTGCTCGTTCTTGCATCCTATCGAGTACGTGTAGTGACCAAATATGGGAATGGAACTCCATTTTGGGACGAATATACGTCTTGTGAATAGTCGCCAGGTTGGATGGAGTGAAGTATCTTTTGCATCTCTTAAGGAATCCCATACATTTGGCTGCACTTTTCAAAGCTTCAAATATGTGGTCATTCGAGGATTGATAGTTCCTTGGCTTCGTCGATGCAAGTTCCGTTCATAGACACTATATTTACTTTAGGGCTCACCTTTGACGACAAGAGGCAGCACTGGGTTTTTAGGACATTGAATTCTACTGGGTTAGATAATCCCCACTGATATATCTTATTGAGGTCTGAATTCAATGTATCATGCATAAGTTGCTGGTTGGTAGTGACGTTCGAAGAGTTTGGACGGGAGTGTTCGTATGAGTATGAGAAACTCAACGTGCTATCATCAGCAAACGAGTGAATTGGGTTGTGAGTAATTGACAAGAGATCATTTATAAAGATGAGGAAGAGAGTGTGTGAGAGTACCGAACCCTGGGGAACACCTGCATTAATTTGATTGGAGACAGATTTGACACCATCAAGAACCCATTGGATTAAAGGGCCAGAAAGACAGTCTCTTATCCATTGGATCAGAGAATTGTCCACTCCGTATGAATGCAATTTTGACAAAAGGGCTGGATGCCAATCTCTGTCGAAGGCTTTTGAAATATCCAATGCGACTACCTTACTTTCACCGAGGTAGTGGATGGAATGGCTCCACTTTTCGGTAAGGTACGCCATCAGATCTCCTGTGGACTTGTTGCTACGAAAGCGATATTGGGGGTCATTGAGGAGGTCATTTGATTCCAGATATTTCGAAAGTTGACGGTCGAAAAGAGATTCCATTACCTTGGAGAGAAAAGAAGTTAGTGCTATGGGTCGATAAGAAGAGAGAGATGAGTTGTCACCCTTTTTGGGAATTGGCGGAATGTTCGCTGACTTCCATCTATTAGGGAAACGGCCAGTAGAATAAGACACATGGAAGAGTTTCTGCAGTGGTTTAGCGAGTGAAGAGGAACATCTCTTCAAGAGGATTGAGGGAATGCCGTCCTGACCAGCGGATTTGTGTGCGTTTAGCTCTTTGAGTGCCCGGGCAACAGTACGCGTTCGGAAGCGAATCTGGCTCATAGTGTGCTGCTTATGCTCAAGTTGAGCTGGAACTGATGTAGCATCAGCGTTGAGTTGGCTGCAAAATGTGCAGAAAGTAGATTCGCCTTCGCTATTGCAGTGGTGACTAGTTTGTCATCGACTATAAGCGATGGATGAAGAGACCGAGTTTTGAATGTTTTTCATGAATGCCCAGAAGTAGAAATTAAATATCCAAAGAAATATAACCTTTACACCCAGAAGTTTCTACTACATGTGGGAGAGTGTAGTATTTTTTGTCTCACTCTCTGGTCATGCAAGAACTTGGCGGTTTGAATATGGGCATTGCAGTCATTTCTAGCTCTCTTAAAGCTTTTTCGGTTTTCCTCAGTATTGTTTGATTTATACAACCGGAAGCTCAACTCTTTAGCCATAATGGATTTTCTGCACCCGGAATCGAACCATCATATTTCTCTTGGGTTTGATACTCTTTACCGTGTGTGGGATGTTCGCATGCCAAGTAGACTCGTGTCTGTCAATGTGTCCGCTATAGAGTCAACATCGTTATTGAGGAAAAATAACGACTAATTTAACCTCCCAAAAAAGTTGTTCTGACCTTCCCAGTTGGCTTTCTCGTAGAATCATACTGTTCTTTTGGGAGCTTTCCCATTAACGTTACTGTTGGTTAGAGCAAATTTAGCTGACAAGACACAGTGGTCTAAAGTGCCCAAGGACGAAGAAACTTCAATTGTGTATTTGTTTGGATGTGAGGTGAGTAACAGGTCCAGTATGTTGGCGAAATGACCATATATGTTTGGTACCCATGTTGGGTCATTGACAAATTGAGTTAAACTATTTCAATCAGCAAAGAGCTGGACGTATTGACCTTCAGGTGTTGTGTGTCCGAAGTGACGAAGCCACTGAGAGTTATGCACAGTAAAACCACCTACAATAACGATTTCAGTGTATCCTATAGATAGAACCAGACGGAGCATCAAATTCGTTTAAGGATGCGTTTCTACCCAAGTTTGGGTTTCTGTGAAGGAAGCAGTAATGTATGATATGCTTACGAACGTGTAGTTTTAGCCAAGAGGAATTAAATTCTGGATTGGAACAGAGCCCATATTGTGGCAGGAGCTGATAAGCAATATCATTTCGTATGTATGTGGCTATACCACGATGTGGAAATAACAGTGACACTAAGTTATATCCAGGTAGATTAAAATCGGAAATATCTGTATTAGTAATTACCTGGGTTTCGCTAGGCGCAAGGATAGTTGGTTTCTGGTTAGAAACGTATGCAGACACAGAAGAGAAATTGCATCTCAAGCCGCAAATTTTACACAAATCAACGTGAAATTCCCGCTCCATTGAAACGGCCCTACACAGAAAACCAATACCGCCTCGGGAAAGGATGCAAGTCGGGACCAGCATTAGATAAGTGATATGTAGAAAAGGGGTCGCTCTTTTTGGGATTCGGTCGGGTAAACGTTGTGTGTTATCTATTTGGAAATCGTTCAGGATAGACGGAAGAACTCGTAGGGATTGAGCAAGTGAAGGAGAAAACTTTTCAAAAGAATTTGGAGAATGGCATTCGGGATAGGAAACTTGTTGCGGTATGGCGTTATCAGTGGTCGGGCAGCAGTAAGGGTTCCAAATAGAATTTGGCTCGCGGTGGGCTGCTTGTGTTCAAGTTGCGAGGAAGCTGATGTGAGATCAGCAGGCATCAAGCTGACTAGAAAAATTGCAGTAAGTTGATGCTTTTTCTCGTTTGTATTGATAGCTGGCCGGTTATCAACTGTAAGCGAGAGAATGGGGGAGCCCTTCACAAGATATTTTTACCACCTGTGGGAGAATGTGCAGGCACTTTTGCTAATTTTACCAATTGTCCTCTGTATTGTTCGATTTATACATCCTAGATTACATATAGTCGTTTATATGAACGGTGTTGGCGTAATCGACACCAAAAATCTCCCAATTCTCAGATTGTCAATTAATTCGGCTTTATTTGGAAAAGCTCATATTGGATGTGACATTACCTAAACCTCAAAATGAAAAATTAAACTCCGATGAAATCCAAGTGAAGCACGTTCAATTCTTTTTCAAGAATACAGTCAGGACGCACTTTGTCTACTCCGGTTTTAGAAACACGCAATCAGTGGTTCAATGAACTCGTAGTTTACAATTTCCTGCGAAAGCCGTCGGTCAGAGAATGTTTGCCTATTCGAGATTGACAAGCAAACGCAAGGAATTGTTCTTCAGTCGAAGGGCACACACGCCTCCATAATGTCCATCTTCGTGTATTGAAGACCATTGTATATCCACGCACCGGGTATAGATATTTAAGGGTCTCGCAAGATCCCTTTTATGTGTGCATATTATAAAAATAAAAATAACTAGACACCCTTCTCAGTTGTCGTGAATAGACGTTGGTGAGAACGGGACCATAAGTACATTCAGTATCAGCAAATTACAGCGAGGCCAATAACAAAGTTCCGCTCTACATCCCATGAACTTCTGACTAGATCATTTAATGCTATAATAATTTGGGCACTCGTTCTCTTTTTTTGGCGTGATGTAATCGTTTTATTATCCAGCAAACTAAACCAGAGGCAATTAGTCAATACATTCCCCATCAGCGACCCATCGCATTTCACCTGATAAACAATCTTCTATTCGTAGCTGAAACTGAACCATGCAAAATGCCTGTGGACTCCATTACCGACAGAGAAATACTCACAGGCGCACATCCACGAAAACAAAGGCAACCAACGACCCCGTTGTCTGTTACCATTTTTTATCGAATAATAAACTAAACATCTATCTATCAGTTACGGATACTTTTTTCCATCGCTCATCATCAGCCATATCTATTCTCCGTTCACGTATAAACTGATGATGATTTATGATCGTCAGTGATGAACTGCAGTGGTGCCAACACACCAACTCCGGCCGAGAACCACATGAAAGATGAAAGGAAGGAAGGGCAGACACCCAGCTAGTTAGTTAGCCTTAGCCTAACGGACAAGGCAACATCTGTGGGGAACATCAAAATTTAATGTCGACTATGAGCTAACTAATCGAAAGCATTTATTAGAAGATTAAAACGCTTTCATGTTCTTGCCTGTTAAAGATGAGATACATAATATTTCACTTTTCAATTTGGATGATTCAGGAAGTCGGATAGTGTAAAAAAAGTGGCGGCCGTAGCGAATTGTAGCATGAAATGCCTGTGACTGCTTCCGTAGTCGGGCGTCACAGATGATGATGATGATGATGGCTGACACACGTCCGACCAGACTTTTAGTTCTTGGAAAATGTCTTCATCACTGTGTTCTGTCGGTTCCACGCTTCGCAAAGGCTAGGTGCTGGTGTATACAACTAGCATGACGGCCACTGTTGTAATTGTTCAAATGTAATGACTCTTTCTGCAATCATTCAAGTAACGCCTTGATGGGGAACTAATTTCATGGGTTCACACTACCACAGTGACATGGTATTTGAAACGACAATTTTGTGAAATTAATGAACACAGGTCTCTAAATAACATTGTCCCCAAACTGCATGATGAAACATCACGACCAGATCAAACCCATTCATGACGAGTTTGAAAAACGGCAGGTCAGCTAGGGAAAGGGTGTTGCGTTACGCATAATTTATTTCGTAAATCACGTATCTACTTCAACCTACACGAAATCATGGTTACTTATAGTGTGTTTTTACCTTGTTAAAAAAGGGCCACGCCAACGGTCTTCATGTACTCTAGCGAGGGGACGAAGAAGAAGAGCAAGAACAACAAAACCAACGTCCGAGAGATCGTCAGATAAACATTTCGATAACAAGTATCCCCCGCAAAGCCAAGAGGTTGAGGATGAATTAGTGATAAAGGGAAAACAAACACTGGATACTTTTAGTGATTGCGATGGGTACCTGCGTGACTGTTGCGCTTCTTTCCAAAACCCTATTAGATTGACAACGTGGTTCGGATGTTAGTTCGTAACAACATATACAATAGGCAATTTTTCTCTCTCTTATTGTCTGCTATTTGTCGATGAATTTATGTCAGGTAAACTAGACGATGTGAAGTCTGATTACAAATTTGTTTTCTTTTACCCAAATCATAAAGAGAGAGAAACAGAGTGGGAAGCTGGATAGATACACACGCCGTACACCGAATATCGAATTTCAGTTTGCACAGAGGAATTGAAAGAAGATCCAAATCGAATTTCAATAATATTTTTCATTTGTCGAAGAATAGAAACCAGAATTGGTTACTCATTCCAATAGATGTGATCACAAATTATTCTCAATAGTACCTTTTGACTCAAATTGCTTTTATACATCTGGGCTTTACTTACACTTCTTTGACTACAAATCCCCGAACTGGGACGTCACTTCAACATACCACAATCGGCAAGCACACAAGAATTTATATCCTTTTCCGGGTGGTTTTTCTTATTTTGCTCAGCCGGGAATTCGCGTGAAATGATATATCGTTTGTTTGTCCGGAACAGTTGAAGGTTATCCGATAATTAAGGAACTTGAATAAATATCCTTAGGCCGCAATAAATCTACCGAACATATCCACATAAATCACGAATTCCACTCCACACACGGATACACTGCTACCTTCATTTCAATGTAAATTTTTCCTTACTTCTCCAAACAGATACACTTCATGGACTCTTGGAATTTACAAGTTATTATAATCACAGAAAAGTAGCGGGAGAAGTAAAGAACACAGCACATTAGCGATTCTATCACCTCAATCCTACATCAACGGATACAATTTCAGTAAGTACGAACTTGGTATTATTTTAAACGTAATTTTAATTTAGTTTACGACATTTCATTGGAATTGGTAACTAAATTTAATCAAATAAACATATAAAAACCCGAGATGCCCACACAACCTTATAGTGCGACGACTTCAAGTATACTGCAGTCAATGTATCTTGCCATGGGCATGCTGATGTGGTATGAGAAACCTGAAGCAGAGATACTCCGAGAGATTGTCTAGAATTGTTGAGCAACAAGTAAAAGATATGATCACAGTGAGGATCGTGTAAGCAATTCAAAGAGAAGGAAAACCCATGATCGCATCCTAAGTGCGTCTCGTTCTAACTCGGTGGGCATATATAGGCCCCTGCGGCAATCGAGATACAGTTGTATCTATTCAAGAAGTTAAGGTTGCATGTTATTGCAGATAACATCTTTCGAATGTTGCCAGGATGCAAAACGTTCTACCCCATAATAAGTGACATGAAGATATTCTTACCACACGTTTTATTCGGTCGGTCACCCCTTAGGTGTAAATATTTTTTATTTTCTTTTATCAATATTTTTGTTATTTATTTTTTTATGAACCGTAGAAAAATCGCTCTTGCATAAAAATGTTTATGTCAAAGCGTACTTAGGGGTGTTGACATTTTGGTGACATCACTCATTTATCGCTGTGGTTTTCCAAAAAGTAGTTGCGGATTTAAAGCAAGGTGAATGTGAAATAAATTGATGAAACCTATGATTCCGACTCTAGAACCCGTCCTATGCACTTTTTCTGTTCTCTTGCAAGTCCTCGCGTCCTTCACCCCCTATTATGTTTAAGTAAATGGCTCTTACAGGTCGTACGAAAATGAATAAGTAGATAAATCAAGATGTACAGAGTCCATAAATTAGACGAATTACAATGTTTGTAAATTTGGCCTACCTGGTCATTTTTTTACAACTCAAAAAAAAAAACAGACATTCTGGACATTTTTGCTCGATATGGTGCCACGGATATTCCACAAATATAATATCCGACCACAATATCCAATGGAGAGCGGAATCTTATTAACCACACTATTTGTTACTTTCTTGCTCGCAATACCTTATCTGTATGTGAACCGTAGACATAATACAATCTAATTTTAGGTTTAATTTTTATTGGGGTGATCTTCCGCATCCAAGTCAAGTTGAAGTTACATCTCTCAATTGTATTAAGTGCATTCCTAGAAGACCAATACCCTGACTTTGTTCTATAGTCGAAATTTATACATGGCAATTCCGCAACAGACAGAAAACAACACACACGGGCCTTCGTAATGATCATTCAGTGTGGCTTCACCGTATGGTGTCCGAGCACCCAGCAGCGTTTAAGGTGTTTCAAATCTTTAGCTGGAAGATCGAAACTTGTCTCTGGGTCTGGGTTTCTCTTTCATGAACTCGAGAGTTTCTGCGATCACTCTCCTTGTTCGTTTTTCTTTTCAGTATCCTCGTCGGGATCATTTACCTTTAATGTTTTAGCTGGTTAGCGGGTTGGCTCGTTGGTTAGCTTCTTTGCAGGTCCCCCCTGTGTTTTTCGTGTTGTGGAATATTTATGGTTTTTCTTTTGTTTGTTTTGGTTGCACGAATAAATTGGAAATGTTTTATTCTTTTCTTTATCTTTTCGCCAGAGGAGTAACAGAGATCGACACACAACGGGGCACCCGAAATTAAACGCAAGATGTGGGTTAGAATCGTTAGAGTGGTGAATAAATTGTTGAAACAGATTGTGGCACCCCACCTTGTTGGGTATTCAAATGCACGCCGGCAAGACTTAGCAAATGGGACCTATTTTTTAAATGATATACGAGATATATATCGGAGACGAGTTTAAATCGAAATTATCAGACATAACATTTTTAATGGTACGCATATCATGATCAGAGGAATTTACTCTGAAGGGTGGGAATGACTGATATATGTAGTCATAATTCAGCTGTGAACAACAGACGTAACGACATATCGAAGAGACTTAGGTGAAAGCTGCCCATGTTCTTACAAGGCTCACGTTTGCCATGTATCTAAATTCGTTTGTACTCATTCTCCTGTAATCGAATTGCCAACAGTCCCCTACTGCGTCCATACTTAAGTATCCCATCATCTGAAATCATCATGATTCCCAAGGAGAGTTGCGAACTCAATTATTTGCAGTGAGCGAGTCTTCAATGTATTTGAAACTTTTTCGAATACCAATAGTATTGTCGATCAATAATTCATCAAGGGAAGGTCTGAGGTTGGTTGGATGATCTCAGGGCGACAACACCCCGATAATGTTTATATTACTTTTGCCCTTATACACAATACTGGAAAACATCCTACTGGACATTTTCCTAGAACAGTCTCATTAACACCAACTTAGTTTTAGCAGATAACCATATGATTTGTTGGAGACAACGGATAACAAAGTGTTCAGTTTTGCGGATGATAGTACGCTGGTTTTCTCCTTTTCGAGTGTTCGGTCGATTGGCGCATCCGCGTCGCATCAGCTGAGATGTAGACTCTCTGAATCAGGATCTAGATAGGGTCCTGCAGTGGGGAAGGGCCAATCTCGTCGACTTCAATGCAACGAAGACACAATATACAACATTCACAAAGAAAAGTGGATCATCGGTTCCACGGCTGATGATGAATAGCCGGGCCCTCGAGGCTGGGGAAAGCTTGAAATTGCACGGCGGCACGGTCTGTGGGAATGTATCATGGCATAAACACGTATCGAGCATCGCCAGGTCAGCCTCGGGTAAACTGAGCTATCTTTTTAGAGCCAAGAAATATATTACTCCGGCCCAACTTCTTCTCCTATATAAATCCCAAATTAGACCCGCGCTCGAATATTGCTCTCGTGTTTGGAGCTCGGCTCCCAAACATACCTTCGACCTACTTGAGAGCATACAGACCCCAGCGATCCGCCTGATCGGGGACTCGGCGCTGACGTCGGGACTACAGTCACTATCACATTGAAGGCGCGTAGCCGACCTCTGTCTGTTTTACAGATATTATCACGTGTACTGTTCTTCGGAGATTCGTGGTATTGTTCCACGCAATTCGGCTTATATGCGCTCCACAAGATAATCCGACGGATCGCACCCGTTTGTGGTTCATCTCCCGACGGCGCGAACATCCCTGGATCAGAACTCGTTCCGTTACAGAGCGGGGAAGCTGTGGAACTCCCTTCCCACGCGAGTGTCCCCGGAGCGTTACAACCTGCAACTGTTCAAAAAGACCTGCAACAGTTATTTGGTGGCATATCGCGGCGCCCACTCGGTGCTATAGGTTCGCCTCTCTCGAAAGAACTCTAAAAAAAAAAATCGACAGCATTCAAACGTCGTTTGATACAATTTACTCTCAGAAGAGTGGGAAGGGAAGACCTTGCTCTGACTTCCTTAAATAAACTGGCTCAAAAATATCCTGGAAAACTCAGATTTTAATCGACAATATATCTTAGTCCACACAACTTCTTTCGGGTTTGGCGGACTATGTGAATCCTTGCAAATCCACCTCTTTAATAATAATTCTTGCATTTCACCTGCTCTACATTTTGACCCACCACACTCACTCAAATACATTTTTAATGGTTGCGTCCTTCGGCGATTTTTTACTTTACCTCCTTGTTGGTGTTTACTTGGTAAAATACTTATATTACTTCAGCCACCGAATTCGTCAGATATGGCTCCTTCCGACTTTCTTTTATTACCGAGGCTGATAGAATCATCATAAAGGCATGGCATTTTATGTCCATTTTGTAATTGTATCAGCATCATTTCGCCTTCTCCTATATAAATCCCAAATTAGACCCGCGCTCGAATATTGCTCTCATGTTTGGAGCTCGGCCCCTAAACATACCCTCGACCTACTTAAGAGCATACAGACGAGCGATCCGCCTGATCGGGGACTCGGCGCTGACATCGGGACTACAGTCGCTATCACATTGAAGGCGCGCAGCCGACCTCTGTCTGTTTTACAGATATTATCACGGGTACTGTTCTTCGGAGATTCTTGGTATTGTTCCACGCAATTCGGCTTAAATGCGCTCCACAAGACAATCCGACGGATCGCACCAGTTTGTGGTTCATCTTCCGACGGCGCGAACATCCCTGCATCAGAACTCGTTCCGTTACAGAGCGGGGAAGCTGTGGAACTCTCTTCCCAAGCGTGTGTCCCCGGAGCGTTACAACCTGCAACTGTTCAAAAAGAACTGCAACAGTTATTTGGTGGCATCTCGGGGCGCCCATTCGGCGCTATAGGTTCATCTCTCTCGAGAGATGTCTAATAAAAATTTTTTTTTAAAAATATCACAGCCAAGCAATAGGGCGTTCAGCAGTATGCGGCTTGATGGCTTATACCCAAGGTGATCATACGTCCCGTTTTCAGTGTTCCCAACAATGTTTTGGGGATGTTAAAATGCCCCGTTTTCGAAAAATTGTAAATCGCGACAGTTTATCAGTGCGTAAGCGAGTGATGCGGGGTTACGCTGCGGAGGGTTGAACTTTCGTAACAGTAATGCGACCTCACGGCGCCCAACCATGCTCAATTTACTTTTTAAGTTAATGACTGCTTTCTTTAATTATCATGTAGTTTTTGTATTTTGAAGTGTAATAAACATTTTTTGTTTGTTTTAGCAGTGTATTATAACAAAAATGGCAAAAGTAAACATTTTATGTTACTTCACGAACGAGATATCCTTTTATAAAGTAAACTAGTTGATCGCCTGATCTCGGACGTGACAAGTATGTTACTGAATTTAGTGTTCCTCATGACAGTGACATTGAACAACATTTAAAGTGCGAAAAACAGAAAAATGCTGTTTCGACAGCTGCTTCGAGTTCCTTTTTTCAAAAAATCGAACACGCCAACGTTTAAAGATTTGGACACAGCCGCTGCAGAAGACGTGTAGACTTTTCACAAAATACAGGAAAATCACAATTATTGTTCAAACGATTGTGTATCGAAATCAATACAGTTTTATTTCAAAGCTAAATTCAGTTGCGTGCGCCCGAAAACAAATAAAAGCATCATTAACAAATTATTTAGACAGAGATTTACCTGTAAATAACTTAGTAAAAAAAGTTGTGGGATTTCGGGGGAGCAACACTAAATGTAACTTTGCGGGTTCAGATAGACAAGGAGTCGGTAATGTTTGTACAAAATTAAAAGCACATCTCAAAAAACCGGTAACAGGTGTTGGATGCAGAGTTCCTATAATACACAACATGATGAAGAAAGCAAATGATTGTTAGCACACAGACTTTGAAATTATAATTGTGAAGTTATACTCCTGTTTTTACATTTATACAATTAGGGTAGAAACTTTTAAAAATGCTGTGAATAATCTGAGACATGATGGAAGGAGTTGTTGGATGGTAGGAAAACCAAATCGCTTGCGTACATGCCAACTTTTGAAAGAGGGTTAAAAATGTATGTAATGTGTACATTTCTTTATCGTCTCTGGACGGATTCATTTCCACCTATCCTTCTTGTGCAATCCGCTCGACGGTAGATGGCACTGCCAGTTAGCTGTCAGATCTACCTCAGTTCCTTGATCCACTTTACTTCTTTTTTCTTTTTTCTACTAATAAGTATACATGGGTTCTTCTGCTGTTCAATAAAAAAACTTTTAATCCAAAGGCAATCTCTTTTTTCAACAGGTTATGGGCCCAGCCCATAACTTAGATAGAAGTTTAAAAACAAATGGCCGGATACCGCTCCTAAATGGAGACATCTGTATCACACGGAAGGCACAGATGGAAGCTGTGCTTCATCGTGGAAGATTCTTTCAACAAGTCAAGGGTGAGACCAAACGCCCGGGAACGGCAGGAGTAGAGCAGACGCAGTGGGACGACAAGCATTTGCTTATACCATGAAAGCAAATATAGTTACTTTGACAGCAAACTTGAAAATACCCAAAGAAGTTGGGGATTACTTGTTAGACTGCTACGACCAGAAAGGTCCACACCAAAAGACTGAGGAGTATCCCAAGCGAACCAGCCTCGAAATGACCAAAGGACAATCAACCACTGAATATGTTCGCGAGTTCAAAACCATAACCAACAGACTAAAAGTGTTGGGAGCTACGATGGATGACGATTTGCTGGTTGTAGTGCTTCTCTATGGATTGTCAGAAGACTACAAGGATATAAGATCTGCTTTGGAAGCACTAGATTATTAGAAATTGCCGACAGAAAGAAGTCTCAAATAAGAACCTGCCCAGTGCCAAACATTTCACACCCCAAGGATACCAGAAGAAGCAAAATCAGTCTAAAGTGAGAGCCAATAATAATAGGTTTCCTTATAATTGCAGAAAATGCGGCATATCACATGGCCAAAAAATGCTGGAGCAAAACAGATCAAATCAGACGAACCCAAAGTGGAAATGAACGCAGCTTAATTGTACAGAAAGGTACACCACAATCAGCAACAATTATGGTGCCTGGACCGTGGAGCGGCTTCACACATGTGTGCTGAAGAGTCGAGATTTGTCATTCTCAACAAAACTGAGGAGCCAAATCATGTAAGATTTGCTGACAATCCCATTATAGACGTAAAGGGAACTGGAACCGTTGAATCTGACGTTCACGTTCGGAACAAAGAAGAACCATTTTACCCATACAACACCTTACTAGTTCCAAACTACGCCCAAACAGAATGGTCACGCGGAAAGGGCAATCCGAACTTTGGCCGAGATGGCCAGGTGCAAAATGAACGAACGTGAACTGCCTGAATTTATGTGGGGAAAATTGGTTAATACCACGGCGTTTTTACGAAACTGATGTCCAACTAAATATAAGGGCGATGTCCCAACGGAAGAGCTGTGAAGCGTGAGCCAGATGTGAGTTTTCTCCGGAAGATCGGATAAAAAGCTTACACATTGAAAAAGGGAAAGTATGACTGCAAATATGAGGAGGGCATTCTTGTTGGTTTGGCGCAAGGCTAATAACCTTGCCCGGAAAAACAAATTATTGTGGACAATTTAACAGGTATCGGATAAGGACCGGATACCGGTGGAGAGACTTGCCAAAATAGGCCAAGACCGGATCCCGGTCGTAGTGCCGATGATGATGATGATTCTTGTTGGTTATGCGAAAGACACAAAATCTTACAGTAACAGACCTACCCTTCTCCAATATGGAAACTCACTACCGTAATTGTCTCCAAATTAGAATCCTCTTCACCTCAAGCAGACTGGTTAACGATCTAAACGAGGCCGTGTACCACAACACCGAACTGGCACGGTTAACGATCTAAACGAGGCCGTGTACCACAACACCGAACTGGCACCCAATCTATTCAAATACAGCAACATCCAACCATTCTCCAAGATTCTTACTTTTAACACACAACCGAATATCTCTTACTACCCTCAATCAAAATGAGAAATCCCACATCCACATAAATCAAAATTGTAAATATTATTTTTAAGGCATCGAATATTGTAAATTGTAAATAAGATTAGATTACGTTACATTAAGTTATTGTAAGCAATTTTAAATTATTAAGGACTGTAATGGTAGGTTGACGCGAGATGTAGGAAACTTTGACAACTCTTCTACACTGAACCATCAAACGCAAAAAAAACGCTAATGGGAGAAGACTCGGATCGAAAAAATCCTGGAAGATGCCAGAGCAAAGAATATCAGAGGTATGTATGCCGGCATACATTCAATTAGAAATGGCTACCGAGGGAGGGCCAAAATAATCCGAGACACAAACGGCCGTCTGGTGACAGAAACAAACAATATCGTGACAAAATGGAAGCAGTACTTTGAAAACCTGCTCAATGTGCGCACCCATCAACCACAAATAAACGCACCAGACGTACATACAGCCGAGCCTCAGATCCCGGAGCCCTCTTTCGACGAAGTTGTAGACGCAATAAACCGGTTGAAAAACATCAAGGCTCCCGGAGTCGACTGCATACCAGCAGAGCTTGTGAAACATGGAGGAGGGGCAATCGCTCGAAAGATCCTCCAACTGATTAGAACAATAAGGGATAAGGAAGTCATTCCGGAAGAATGGAAAACCTCAATAGTCGTCCCCATTTTCAAAAAAGGCGACAGATCTCACTGCGAAAATTACAGAGGAATATCATTGCTCCCAACCACATACAAAATACTATCAAATGTCATACTGGCGAGAATCACACCGTACGCAGAAGACATATTGGAAGACTACCAATGCGGATTCCATACGAACCGGTCAACAGGCGACCAAATGTTCACAATAAGGCAACTATTGGAAAAGAAGTGGGAATATGGAGACATGTTCACCAACTGTTCGTTGACTTCAAAAAAGCCTACGACTCAGTCGCAAGGCAAAGTCTCTATCATATTGTAATTGAGCTGGGAATCCCGAAAAAATATGCCGCACTCATTCAAATCTGCATGAACGAAAACAAAGGGCGAGTTAGAATAGAAAACCACCTCTCAGATGGCCTCTCACCCCGTCTTTTTAACCTTGTCCTCGGGTATGTCATCAGAAAAGTACAAAATGACAACATGGCCGGATTATCCCTGAACGGGGTTACACAAGGGCTCGCATATGCGGATGACATCGCCGTTTTGGGCGAGAATATAGAAACTGTTAGTAAGAACAGTGAAATCTTACTTTTAACTGCAAAAAGCTCATCACGGGCCGAAAAAGAAGAAGAAATTATTGGCAGATCTCGATATTGTATATTAGTAAAAAATTTTAAAAAGCTTTACGTTGCTTATGGAGGACTACTAAGCCTTCAATTTATTCGAATCCCAAAAAGTGAAGAATGATGGCGTCTACAATACAACTCCATCGACGGTATATTTTCTCTTACTACTAGAAGCACTAGAGAATACTAGCACTAATTCGGTAGAATTTTTTTAAATTCCACTTCACTCAGGAAAGGCGATCTTATAGAGCTGAGTCGGCGCCTTGAGATGTTAGTTCTTCTCAGCCAAGCTAGGGAGACTCTGAAGAATTGCTTTCAACCATTTAGCAGAATGTATTTGAACCAGGAATATGGTCTCCCATTTATTAATTCATTGTATGGCCAATTCCGTAAGAATGAACTTTCTACAACACGGGTGGCTGCTACGCTTTATTAAATGTACACCGAAGCATACCCCTTTAGTTCTTGAACTTTATTTCGTTTCGTAATTTTCCATAATATACAATAATAATTAATAAGTTTATCACCCAAACGCCAGTTCGCTTGTTGAACCTGCTTAGAGTCACTCGCATAAATGATATAACCTACATACTGAGATGGATTGTAAATCAAATTGAAATATGTAATAGTTAAGAAGCTGTAATGTAATAGTTATCACGCAAATTATATTTTAATTGAAATGATGATTTGACAATTTTAACACGTCTTAATCAGTTAACAATATGGAGTAACGAACAATTTCTGTAGTGTAAATTGAGATTATTAGCTCTAAATGTACCACCTCAAATCCTCATATCCGAAAAATGATTATTCCGGCATAATTGCATGGAAAAAGACTCATTAAAGACAACAATATTCTATGACAATGGATTCCTAAGAATCTTAGAAATTGTTGTCAATTCGTCGTATTACCTGATAAAAATCTTTATAATCGCCTTACCCAAGGCCTTTTCTTTCAGTTATTTTCCGCAAAAACACACAAACAATTTTAATTGCTGAAGGAAAAAGGACTAAATTGTTTGTGTCAAGGTTAGCTTAAGACCGTGGGGTGAGGACACACAAAGAATGCCATTTAATATTTCCATGCATTTTATACTTTGAACATCCGCTAACACAATTGCATCAAAACCATACTGGAAGCAGTGCCTTTCGGATTCTAGAAATCCAAGGATCCCATAAACTGGTTGCGTATCAGAAGTTATCAATATTGTCGTCTGGCCACCAGTGACGTTGGGTTTGTAAAAATAAACCTCTGCCTTGGCACCGCTAACAATGCACTTGTA
The DNA here is from genome assembly GCA_963931805.1 of Microdon myrmicae. Lineage (NCBI taxonomy): Eukaryota > Metazoa > Arthropoda > Insecta > Diptera > Syrphidae > Microdon > Microdon myrmicae. The sequence goes on along the minus strand of OZ007498.1, from coordinate 3,294,365 downwards.
TTGTGTGTGAGTGTTTGTGGGAATACGTCCGATGTTAGGATTCGCGGACGATTCTTTTCCTGGAATCATAGTTGCTTGCGACATACGCGATGGAATGCGAAATGCGTGTAGGACAAGGAATCATATCTTCGTATTTTGCGACACCCAAGTTATTATCCAATGAGATCGGTAATCGTACATGCAGAGCAAGTACTTGACTGGTTGGCTAGGGAGTGGGGAGTAGCTGCAACGGCGACGGAAATTCGTATGACATGACAGACAGTAGAGATGAATGAGCTCCACAGGATATTGAACGAATATATTATGTGTCATCGAGCAGGTTCACGAAATTGATTTGCGTTTTGGCCTTGTCTTCGGGAAAGAATTGCCAATACTTTACGAGGGACTTCCAAAGAATCGTTTTTATGTAATCTACATAAGTATATGTTACGTGTTGTTCGACTAGCGACGACATTGTAATGAAAGGGTTTATTCCTGGAACATTAATATATTTGTAAATTATCAAGTCACGTGCCACGTCAAAAATTAGTTTTATGCACGGTTTTTAACTATCGTAGAAATATCGTTATCGATAGCAATTCCGAATTCGCTTTCCTATAAATTATTAAATCACATTTTATTTCTTTTAATCTAGATATCGGGAAGAGCCTAACACTAACTGATGGGGATTCTCATTTTTTAAATTAATAAGTTTGATTAGTACGTTGTTTGGGTTCTGGTCGTTCTACACAGAAGTCTCCATACCCTGCACCGGAAACCATACACTTAAAAATGAAACATGTTATAATATTACGAAAATACTTTATTCTGCTATTCTTTAGATTATAGGATATCCAAAATACAAACTCAGGCCGAAGAAACAACAAACTCCCTGAAGTAAGAAAGTTATAAATTCAATCTCTTCGTAAACGTACTAGTTTGCGATATACGTACAACTATGGAAAGGAAAGTTAAACTGATGAATCCGTGCTATTGTGGGGCTAGGCAATAAACGTTTTATTTATTCTTGTGAAATTGTGACAAGTTACACAATATGAAATCCCAGGGATTTTGGCACTTTAACTGATCCTGTTTAGCATAAGGTACACGTTTTCTTAACTGCGGTAAACAATAATGTGATGCACAACAAATACTACAACACCATAGGAAACCTTTTTGTTAAATGCACGCGGACATGAAGTTGGCAGGGATAATGTCAATACATCAACGATTTATATCACACTTGAATATTATCTACTAGAAGTAAAAACTCACTGCGGAATTACAAACCATTAACGAAACTAGACCTGGTACAGGCAACTGTGGCGGTTCTTTAAAACCTTCCTAAAGAACCATCCATTTCTTTAAAACAACCTACCTTTCCCTCATTCCATAAACCATTATACTTACCTGCATTCGACCAGTGTAAGCTTTCTTTCAAGTAACTTTCACCTGAAAGTAAAACCCCAGCAGGCATGCACATCAAACAAGATATTTCATTCATATTACATGAACCGTGCCAGACAATCGGCTCGGCTTGTCAGCAATTATAAAAGATAAATACTCGCTGGCCAGCGTAATTGTTGACACAGCTGTAGCCGGTATTCTTGCTGCGCTTCATGATTGAATATTGCTCCAATCCCAAGGTTCGCTACAGTTGCGAACAATTTCCTTTATCGGTTATCTACCGATCATGGGATTGAGTCGTGATTCGATATCACGAATATGATTGACGTTAGACAATCATACCCATGATCATGTCTAATGATTCGTTGTCTAAACAACGACCCGCCACTATTTTCACGCTAGCTATTTTAAACGAAATGTTTCTGTGTACTCTAAGTAAACAGAAGACATTATTTTTGCCTGCATGCCAGCATTCCTGTGCATTATCCAATGTCTAAAATAAACATGCGCCCAAATCTAGTAGCCTTTGCCGTCGCAGCGAAGCTATGTAGACTTAACGTCAATCAAAAATCGATCCCCTATCGTACGGCGGCGATACAGCCAGCCCGTACACCGATCATCATATTTGACCAGCTGCATGTTTGTTTTTCTTTTCCTGCGTCCAGCGAGTTTTTCGTGTGTCTTTCTTGCAGAGGATTCACCCTATCTAGAAAGATTGTTTTACCCTGCGATGACATGCGTGGAAACTCATCGCAATCACCAGAGGCTGGGTCAACGTCGCCCGGCTCGAGGAGTCAGATTTCTACCATCACCGAGGTCGTGTGACTTTTCGAGAGCGCAGTTAGATTGCAGAACAGTGTAAATTAATAAGTAAAATAATAATTCATGATTGAATATTGCTCCAATCCCAAGGTTCGCTACAGTTGCGAACAATTTCCTTTATCGGTTATCTACCGATCATGGGATTGATTCGTGATTCGATATCACGAATATGATTGACGTTAGACAATCATACCCATGATCATGTCTAATGATTCGTTGTCTAAACAACGACCCGCCACTATTTTCACGCTAGCTATTTTAAACGAAATTTTTCTGTGTACTCTAAGTAAACAGAAGACATTATTTTTGCCTGCATGCCAGCATTCCTGTGCATTATCCAATGTCTAAAATAAACATGCGCCCAAATCTAGTAGCCTTTGTCGTCGCAGCGAAGCTATGTAGACTTAACGTCAATCAAAAATCGATCCCCTATCGTACAGCGGCGATACAGCCAGCCCGTACACCGATCATCATATTTGACCAGCTGCATGTTTGTTTTTCTTTTCCTGCGCCCAGCGAGTTTTTCGTGTGTCTTTCTTGCAGAGGATTCACCCTATCTAGAAAGATTGTTTTACCCTGCGATGACATGCGTGGAAACTCATCGCAATCACCAGAGGCTGGGTCAACGTCGCCCGGCTCGAGGAGTCAGATTTCTACCATCACCGAGGTCGTGTGACTTTTCGAGAGCGCAGTTAGATTGCAGAACAGTGTAAATTAATAAGTAAAATAATAAACAATCAATCAATAACAAAACAGTGAAATTAAATAAAAACAATGTTATGTAACTAAAATCAATTGACTTGTTTTATTCATTGAGTGTCACAGGTGATAAGTGTTTTGTTCAAACTCCGGCGTCTTTGCTTTTTTATTCCTCCTCGGCGAACAATTTAAATTGAACTACCCGTGAGTTTTTTATTCGTTTGGTCTTTTGGTGGTCGATTAATTTATGCAGCAGACGGTGGAAGGTTAAGTGAGTCCGTGTGATACTAGGCACCTACTTAAAACCTTACCCACAGAACTACCCCCGAAAATGCCACAGCGGAAATACAACTCTTAAATCTATCAGCGGTGTCATTTAAATATCCATTATATCTGGAGGCAGCGTCCCTGGTCTTTTCAAAACCGTTGAATGTATGCAGAATAGATAACACGAAGAAATTATCTCACAAAAAGTGTAGCATAAAATTGGGACAACCGATTCCATTGGCTTTTTTCGTTTTGTTACACGCAGAATTCCAATACCCTCTCATAACAGCCAATATTCTAATATTCGCCTACACATGACATGTATAGGCATGTATGCTGTACGCAAAATTCCAATAATCAATAATACCTACATACATATAACATGTATCATATATGCATATGCTCAAAACATATAGCATCTGAAATTCCAACGCATCTAATGTTGCACGCATTCCCATCCCCTTGAGATGCATGCATTTCCCATTCTAATACCTAAAATTGCAATTCTGCAATTCCCATGTCACAGTTATGCCCATACCCATGCTCTAACATGCGGATTGCAGCTACGTAAATCCTAAAATTAGAATAACCTTGATAATCATCTAACACCCCATCGCCTTCAAGGTAATCTCACCCATGCACATACATGCTATTTGCTATGGGCAAATTAGATTCGCATCACCGTGAATCGAACTATAGCCAGAGTAGGCGTACGGTTGCCACCTTAGGATGACTGGCGGCAAAATTGCGACGTTGCAGTTCCCATCGTCGTTGGCATGGCCTTCCACTGGGACTAGCGTCGGGTGTCTGTCTGGAGGTCAGCAATGACCCGTGGGAAGGTATGAAAATCTTGATTTGGATTTCTGGTATAAATAGGGAGTTCCGTTGGAAGTAAAATTCTATTAGAATCAGATGGGATGTAAAATTCTGTTCTTTTGGGAATTTTCTCGTTAATATTGCTGTTGGATAGAGCATTTAGCTGACACGACACAGCGGTTGGAAGTGCCCACGGGTGAAGAAACTTCGATTTTGTATTTATTAAGGTGAGAGGCGAGGAACAGGTCCCGTGTGTTGGCCGGTTGCTCATCTATGTCTGGGGTCATTGACGAGCTGAATTAAGCTATTTGAGTCAGCAAAGAGATGGACATACTGACCTTCACGGCTCCCGACCTATTTTTGCATTCAAATCACCAAGAACGATTTTCACATCGTATCTTGGGCAGGCATTGAGGGCCAGTTCGACGTTCTCGTAGTATTCTTTCTTTTTCGTCGTCAGGGGACTCCTCTGTAGGTCCGTGAACGTTTATGAGGGTTATGTTCTTAAACTTGCCTCGTACGCGAAGAATGCATAGCCTTTCATTTATTGCATTAAAGCCGATGATGGCAGGCTTCCGTTTTTGGCTGACTAGAAAGCCTACCCCGAGTACATGGTGTTTTGCATGACAGCTGTAATAAATGCCAGACTCATTTCTTTGAATAACACCACTCCCCGTCCATCTTATTTCTTGTAATGCTGTTATGTCAGCCTTATATTCGGACAGGGCATCGGCTAGCTGTTGTGCAGCTCGAGCTCTCTATAGTGAGCGGACGTTCCATGAAAAAATCCTTAAATCATTTAGCCATTTTCGTTTCCGTGGTCGTCGTCGTGTATCCGGTCCATATCCGAGGCTTGTTAAATTTGCCATAATAATTCATTTTTACGGGCCTGGTTATTAGCCTGGCGCCGACCTTTCTCAGGATGTCGCTGGGTGGCTTGGGTCACTACTTGGCGGGTGCCATAGTAGCTATCCAGGGGTGTCACGTGGAGACTGCATGTCAACTTGGATTGAACAGGGACAAGGATCGTCCTGGCCTTCGCCGGGTTAAAAGCAATCACTAAAACTTTAAATAGTTTCTCATGACACTTGCCTATCAGACAGTGTATAATAGGTGACATCAAAACTTGATGACGGATGTGTAGTGGTTCCAACAGATTACACAGACGCAACCATAGTGAAGAATACTAAGCCAAGAGAGAGTCGAAAAAGAAATTATCCGAGTCATATATTTAAGAATACTAGTATTGAATTAAATTGTTCAGATTGTACTATTCATATCCAATAAAGGATGTTATTAAAAAATATATATATATATCGAAGTATTAACGTTGCAATCCACAGTTTAAGTGCTTTGGTTTTAACTTTTCCATGGCGTGGGTTCGAATCTCTACTACTTCGCAAAACGCTATAGATGTCCGGATGCAGTCCTTCAGTCAATCTATGCATATCGGAATTCTATTAAACATGTACATTACGTTCTTTAAAACTTGTAGGCAAAATAGCTTTGGCGGTATCCTTAAAATCCACAGAACCAAAAGTACGATGGTTGCCTCTTATGTTTCGGGATTTGGCAACCCTAGTGTTGCAATCCGGCAATTGACAGCTCTGTCGTAAAGTTGAACATTTTGGAGGTTATACGCACTCAGAACGTTTTGACATACGAGCGCTATTTGTGTTGTTTACAGTAACTTAAAAGATTCATCTCGGCCCAAAAATGGAATTAAATCGTCAACATTTTCGTGCGATTATTTTTTACAACTTCCGGCGTGGATTAACTCAGCAACAGTGCATGGATGAACTTAATTCAATTTTTGGCGATGAAGCTCCATCAAGGACCAGTGTTTATCGATGGTATGGTGAATTCAATCGTGGTCGTAGTTCACTCCTGGATGAATTTCGTGATGGTCGTCCAAAATCAGTTGTTGTTCCGAAAACCATTGATGCTGTGCGCGAACTGATATTGGAAGACCGTCATGTGACCTATCGTGAGATTGAGACAACCTTAGGCGTTAGTGGGACCAGCATACATTCAATATTGCATAAACATTTGACTGTCCAAAAAATTTGTTCGCGTTGGATCCCACACAATTTGTCAATAGCCCAAAAAAAGGCTCGTGTCAATTGGTCGAAAGAAATGCTCAAAAAATACGGTCGCGGTGCTTCGAAACACGTCTATGACATCGTGACATGTGATGAATCGACCTCGTACGAAAGAAAAGGGAGAGCGTGGGGAAACATCTATGGAGACATATGTCGTGTAGAGTATTCCACATTCATGTGGCTCAGCTAAAGAACGATTCTTTGAATCTGACTTTAATCATGAATTGGTGCACTCTCTAATTGATGGATATTGACGGAAAATCGTTGGAGAGATGAAGTGTATTTATCAAGTTCAGTTAGACAATGAACATGATAATAACGTTTGAAAGGTACCTATCGTTGCGCCTATGTTCTAACGACGAAATTGCTCCACATAGGCGTGGGTTCCTAATAAGTTTTGTATTCTGTTGAACACGTGAAACGCTGTTTCAGGTGCGCTTGACCCAAAATGGGAACTAAATTTCAGTTTAGGACTTATGTACACTTTGTAAATTGTAAGCAGGTTGAATTAAGCTGTACTTTTCGCAACTTTAAATATGTCGTCTTTACAACTAGGAAACTCTATTCATTTGAGTGACAAAATTTGATAGTTACTTAAAGGTCAGAGAGTCAGAGGCAGCATAGGGATTTAGAGAAATTGGCTTCCTAGTATTGTATCTTGTTGTGGAATTCGGCGGATTGAGCGTAACGTGTTTGATAATGAGATTTTGAAGTGGCTGGTCGAGCATGTTCAAATAAGTACGAGCAATTTTTCGAGTGCTGTCACTAGAAAATGCATTAATCGTCTTGCGATCAATAGACGAAAGATCGTTTCTTGAAATGTCTTCCACTCACTTTTAAAGTAGTGTGCTCTAGGGGAAAACAGTATTAGCTTGATGGTAGACAGATTTGACGCCAACTAAACCTACTAGGATTGAGCCACCATAAATATAATTTCTTATCCATTGATAAAAACTGATCGTCAACTCAATAGACAAAACAATTGATCACAGGTATGGATGCCAGGCTCTGCCGAACGCTTTTGTGAATTCCAATGCGATAAGCTTAATTTTACCTAAGTAGTCCATCGAGTACATCTACTGTCCGGTAAGGTATGTCATCAGATCTCTAGGTATCTGTTGCTATGAAATCGTTATTGGCATTCATAAAGTGGTTAATCGAGTCCAAATATTTCTAAGGGTTTTATGTAACTCCAAGTGTAAAAATACCTGCTTATGTATCAGTTATAGCGTTAACATCGTAATTGAGGAGTTTCCGTGAGGTTATGGTAATTTTCCAGTTTATGAAAAAAATCTTCAGATTTTAAAGCGGTATTACCTGGCATTGAGTAGCTACGGCAAGTTAAGCGGCTGTAGTTGATAATGAAGTTGAAACCTTGGTAAGGCTGCGCTAAAAAGTTCATCGTCTATTAAGAGCTTGTAAACATGGACTTAATGATCTACATTCGAATATTCTAATATATTTTTGACGCTTATAAAAAACTGAGATGAGTTCTATTCTTTTCACAGACAAACGGAATAAGAAAGTAGATATTTAACATCAAGCCTTGCATTTTTGACATATTTTGATTTTCACAGAAACTACCAAGAACAAGTTTTGGACAATTCAATTCACTCCAGGATACTGAACAACAAATATTTGCACATCCGCAATAAAGTCTTAAGCATTTTACGAAATTGATACAACAAAACCCCCGACTGTGCAATAACTACATCTTGTGACCATCAAATCATGCACACACACTTTTGGGAAACACGAACCACCTATTTAACGCGACTGGTTGGTTAATGTTTCTCCAATGAGATGTCAAAACTCAAACACTCCTACATCCTTCATTTCATCCCCCATGCGGTGTTTTCAGGGAATCCAATGTGATAAATATAAAACCTCCCTAGAGACACTGGCATTCTTTATTCCTGGTCCATTTCTTCTGTCCAATATACATTGCTTTCTTGCATCGAGCCAAGGCGACTAAGCCGTCATCAGAGTCATCCAGCAATATCTCACATCATAGCCAGTTGTTTGCAAGATGTAGATGAGGAGGACTCCCTGCCAGACAACGAGTTTGTTGTGATTGTTTGCCTTTGTCCCATTCAACTGAAAAGATTTACTGCCGTGGAAGTCACAGAAGGCAAAAAAGATGGTCAGGTAATCGCTTGGATTCCTTGAACGAGGTGGAAATTGAAAAATGTGCTCGTGCAACGCCATGCTGCAGACACTTATCCGGTTTTAATCGATATTTGTATCCAGCTGGAAGCTGGATTGGTGAGTGTTCGATTTCTACTCATAGACAAACATGTTGTGTAAAGGAGATTACGACTTGAATTAATTTGATTGTGTTCGACGATTTAGTGTTAGAATTTAAGCGGTGAACAGAGGGTGGCGGAACAGTAAATATGTCAACGAGTTTGACATGACAATTTCATGTAATATCGGCCATCACGCGATTGAATACATTTCTAATCAATCCATTGAATAAAAGTAAATGGAGATAAGTCAAACCGTGATTGTTGACGAGCTCAGGTATCGAAAGCAATCAACCACTTCTTAGAAACTTATCTTAACGCCATAATTCAAAAGTCGCCGTTTTCCCTTATCGCGGATATACGTTTCTCCATATCGTCAAATATACGTATCTATCTAATCAGAAGTGCACATTGTCGAAGACGCTGTCTTTACCTCACCAGCTAGTGATATCGTCATCGATGTGTCAGCAAGGAGCAACTGTCCCTGCTTAAACGTAACAAACAAACATAAATAACACTTGTAGATACGGAGTCACGGCATACCGGCGATTGAATCTCCATAGACCAAAATGAATACCTCGACCCTACAGATTGGGTAAAAATTAATCCAAGAGATACTCTCACACAACCACGAATATTAAACATAAATCAAAGCCTCTCGACAGAGCTCATTCGTTGCCTGGCTGGCCATAATTCCTCCTTATCGTGGTGTGGATCGTTGAAAACTAATATTTCTATAAATTTGTCACGAACAGTTCTTGAGAAATACACTCGTTCGAGGGTCTGGAGATAATCAAAATTGGGACTCCGAGTGCTGACTGCAGTGGAATGTGGTCTATCTTCCCGGATGCTCCTCATGTGACATAGCTCAGGCAATGTTCAAGGAATCCCAACAATCTTTTGTTTTGTTACAAATGATTCCATCAATTCAATGAAATAGACAAACAAAACTCAAGGTAGATATCGGGTTTCCTGAGTCCGTTCGAAATCTGATCTATTGCAGCTCAGGAGGAAGCACACATCGTGTGAGATCTGAGGTAAGCATTTGTTTTGACTACACAAATCCAATGCGTTGCAGGTTCGGGTCCCAAAAGGGTCCATGAGAGTAGACGTTACAAAAACAAATGCCTGCAAGTAATTCAGTTGCTGAAGGTTTTTATTTGTCAGTGTCTTCAGGTCTGGCTTGAATAAACACAGCAATATATGCAAGCAGGCGACAACAAGAGTAAGTGTTGCACTCTTGAAGTAAAATGTTGCTTTGTCATTTGTGTCCAACTGACAGTGAATAAATAAAGCGGTGGATGTCACTATGTGATAGGAACCCATTTCCATTTACATTATCATTTCTGTAAAGAGCGGAGCATGCTGGCAAAGTCCTCGAAAAGTCATGCACCAAATCAATGCACTTTTAGCTATCATGTTTGCGTAACCGATGCACAGACGCAAACGAGCCTGTGCCCCGAAGTTCAAATATACACTTGACGGCAGTAGCTAGTTTAAGTCGCACAGGACAACGTCATCGCGAATAAATAGCACGTTACGCTGCAGTTCTTCTCGCTACTTGCTTTGATGCAATGTTAATTTGTTTGCCGAGCGCGGGGCCACTCGAAGCAAGGATTCTTAAAATCAATTGAAATGCACATCGATTCGAGAGCGGTTCCCTGAAGCAGCACTCTATTGGAGAATCAGGATTGAATGTGGTTAAATGAAAATAGTTTCTACGTTCGCTCAAAAAGAAAACAATTATTAATCATCTGAGAGTTGGAAACTGCTTTGAAGGCTCTTGCGCTGGATGGATGCCGTTCGCCCGCAGTAACGCGAAATACTCTTTCTCAAAAAGCAATACGCTGTTCGAAGCACTTTTCGATAAATTGACTCGCATTCACAGTATCAGAACCTCAACTTACGATGATACAATACGAAGAGTAGGAAATCATATGGAGTTCATTGACATGAGGGGGAATTTAATTTATTTAACACTCAATCGCCTGGTAGTATACGTCCAAGCTATCGGCTCCCGAAAATGGCCATATTTTTGAGGTGATAGACTGGTTGAAAAAATTAAAATCAGTGAGTCCGAATACCAGCCTCTCAGTGGAATATCACATCTTGCTATAGGTTCCCTGATGGGGTCGTAAAAAATCACTGACTAAGTAGACGGCGCGGTCTAAGATTGGCAAAATGGCATGATGTTACCTTCTGAGGTAAAAATTTCGGAGTTAAAATAGCTTTTCAAAGTAGTTTCTGCGGGGAACACTATAGAGATTTATAGCTTTTGCGATGGTAGTGAAGAACGTGTGATTCGAACTGACGCTATGACAGTTAGAATCACCAAAAATTGAACCAATGCTTAACACATCGGGCTACTGGCCGGGTGTACGAATTCGATTTCTTAACTCAAGTACACTCAACTGATGTTGAATTGTTATGTTATCGCTAGGGTATACAGCTCTGATGCATTTTCTTATTCGATTTTCGTTCGGTGTTCTTCACTATTTGCTTGTCTATTGTGTGTGTATCTGTTAGAAACGCTACAGATTACTATCTGTTATGAAATACACAGAGTTTCGGAGGCTGCTTCGCTAGCAGTCGCACTCTGATTTAGCTAGTAGAAAATCGTCCGCGGGTATTAGTAAACAAGAGGGATTTACGAATAGCCACATTTTCTTCTGGCATCTGAGCTAATCATCTATACTTTCATTCATATTCCAAACGGACATACGCTAACAACAAAATCGTAAAAATAAGTCATTAGGCTGTATACCACGGCAATTAACAATTCCGTTGGGGGTTGGGAACAAACATACAGGGTAAAGTCTCTGCTTTCAACCCGGCGAAGGCCAGGACGATCCTTGCCCCTGTTCAATCCTAGTTGACAAGCAGTCTCCACGTGACACCCCTGGATAGGTACTTTGGCACTCCCCAAGTAGTGAACCAACGCATGCAGCGACATTCCGAGAAAGGTTGGCGCAAAAGTAATAACCTTGGCTGGAAAATAGAATTATTACGGACAATTCAACAAGTCTCGGATATGGACCAGATACCGGTGGAGAGACTTGCTAAATAAGGCCAAGACCGGATCCCGGTTGTAGTGCCGATGATGAATTAACAATTCCGTGATTTAAATAGCAGTCGATAAATCTGCATCGTCGACTACACGCGACCGTGGTCTAATGTGTTGTGTAGTATTATTATTTTTGCAAGTACTTGTTTGTTCGATAATATTCTGCAAGTACCACCAATTGGATAACAATAACCGTAGCGTCAAATTGCAAATTGTTGCGACGTCGGGTCGGCATTCACTCTCAGTGGCTCCTGGAACACCACCCAATCGTCACCGTACGGTATTCTGGTTCCAGTGGATAGTCAGTTAAATATGAGTTTACCTGGTTTTAACCACGTCACCGGTAGCTTAGATGTCGAGACAATATATATCCGCTGCCGAGCCAAGACTCACCGGCTCCCAGTTCCGGTTTCCAATTTCCAAAAGTCAATCTTCACAACCACCAATATTCAGTATATTAGAAAAAGGGGGTTTTCTTACATGTGACGTTATTCGTTCATTTTACACAGATTACATTGGTTTGAGTCTCTTATTTGTCTTATATTTCTATATTTCCGATTTTCCGTTTTTATTTATTAATTAGCAGATTTTCACTTTCCTACTCAACTGTCATGGCACTTCTTTTGCTTCTTTTCTTTTTTATCTCTGCCCCGGTATTTTACTTTTCGTTTTTTGCTTTTTTTATAGTTTAATTTACTAATTTTTATTTTTTACTACTTAAACTAACTGTCGCGGCACTCCTTTTTTCTTCATTTTTTTCTTATCTTTCCCGGTAATTTTTTCTTCCTCTATTTTTTACTTCTACCACGGTACACGTACCTGCTTTCTTTTCTTTTTAACTCTTAACTACTGTACTGATCCATTTCTTCGCTGTCAATCCCTTATCATCTTCGAAAATAATCATCCTCGAAAATAATCATCCTCGACGGCGGTCGACTTCGAAACTAGCCAAAGCCACCACCGCCGAAAAGAAACTGGGTTTACACGCCACCAGTATTTATTTAATATATTCTGGTTAGAACAAAGGCAATGGGGAAGATCCTTACGCAACAGTTGAGACTTTCGGTCTAACGTTTGCTGTGCTTCTATCACATTCTGCATTATCGTTGCAAAACGCTAAACAGTCATTTACACAGTCATTTACAACAGGAAGACTTTCTGGGATATCATCTTCCTTGGCCGATGGTTTGTTTTAAAATCGATGATAACGCCTGCCTAGAGTCAGTCAGAAAAATTATTGTATTTGGGATATCACTTTACTTTCTCCTACGTGGTAAAAATCTTGACGTTGTATGGGGGCTTAAACGCATGTGAGTAGGACGTTAGAATATACTCACAGCTAGGCCGGCTTGTCGTAAAAGTCAGGTAGGTGGGGTCCCAACGTCCTGTCGACCAGTGAAATAGGACCCCATCAAGGTATAGGCTCCGTTAAATGGTCGGGAGAAATCCCTGGCCTTCTTTCGGAGCTTATCTGATGGACCGGTTCGAGAAAAGGTTGGTTTAGGTGGTAGTCGGCCCCACACTGTACATTCCGCAATATCGTTGAGAGAAATCTTTGACGGTGTTTCGGATGTGTGTCTGATGGCCCGGACTGCCACGGAGATAAGTCATGATGGTACCTTCTGATATAAAGAAGTCCGGAGGTAAACTAGTTTATCATTCGGATCTGCGGTGGGGACTATTTTATTTGATAATCGCGCTCGCTCTCGTGGCTCTGCCCATGCTCGACTGGTGACGACATTTTGTAACATCAGGGGCATCGGTTTCAGCAATACGAATGTAAACGCCGTCCAACAATATTTGCAAATAGCGAAACATATCTTCGTTGCTTGGATACGTCTTACATTCGAGATTCCGTTTTAAGGGCGGAGTCTGGGTCTTCGCGCGGTCCGATCTAGCCTTACAGTGGATGGAGGCGTTGGAACCCAATAACATGGACATCATATGGCCGAGGGGCGTGCTGAGAAATTCTGTTAAATTTCTTTGTTGTCTTTACCGCTCCCCGAATGACGATCGACCGGCGACATTTTTAGAACATGTTTTACATACCGTCGACTGGATACAGATCAACCACCCGGCTTCTGAAATTGTCTTCCTTGGGGAGGTTAATGTACACAATTCCGGCTGGTTGATACCTTCTAACAAAACCGACGAGGCTGGGAGGCTGGCGGAGATGTTTGCTGTTAGTCACAACTTGACTCAATTCGTGGAGGAACCCACGCGAGTGCCGGATACACGAGGTGATTATGCGAACACCCTGGATCTGTTTTTGATATCCGAACCAAATATTTATACCGTGGAGGTTTCAGATCACTGCTTGGTATCGGTCGCGCAAGCACTTGTATTTCAAGCGAATAACCGGCCTAGGCAGCTTCGCCATGTATGGAAGTATAGGGCTGCTAACTGGGACGATTTGCGAGATTTCTTTGTATCCTTTCCGTGGTCAGAGGTGTGATTTGGAGACTCTGATGCTAACGTATGCGCGGAGTCGGTAGCTTTTAAGCAATGGCGCTCCAATCCCACTGATGTTAACAGAACGAATTTTGTTAGAATCAGCAACCAGGCGAAAGGAAGAAAGCTCACAACGTTCAGCCAAGTCCTAAGACGGGAAGACAGTGTCTCCCACAAAATTACCGACCGATAGCATACTGACTATGTGATGGAAAAAGTCATCAATACTAAGTTAATTAAGTATTTGTAGTGCAACGGACTTCTGAATGATTGTCTATACGAATTCCATGGCAGGCAGTCCACGGGAGACCTTTTGACACTTATAACCGATATATGGATATCTGCCATTCAGCGGCATAGTGAGTCGAGGGCGGTCGCATTGGATATCTCCAAAGCTTTTGGTCGCGGCTGGCACGGGGCATTACTGAGCAAACTTCGGTCATATAGATTTTCTCCGCAACTTTGCAACTGGACGAAGAGCTTCCTCGAAAATCGATCAACACGGGTTGTTGTGGACGACGAGTGTTCGGTTCTGTATCCTGTTAATTTGGGGGTGCCTCAAGGCTCTATTTTGGCTCCTACCTTGTTTTTTCTCCACATAAATGATTTGTTGGAGACAACGGATAACGAAGTGTTCAGTTTTCTGGATGATAGTACCCTTGTTTCCTCTTTTTCGAGTGACCAAGCGATTAGTGCATTAACGTCGCACCACGTCGTGAGAACATACAGCGAGGAGCGATCCGCCCAATTGAGGACTCGGCGCTGACGTCGGGACTATAATCGCTATCACCTCGAAGGCGCGTAGCGGACCTTTTTGTGTTTTACAGATATTATCACGGGTACTGTTCTTCGGAGATTCGTGGTATTGTTCCACGCATTTCGATTTATTGGCCTTCCAAAACACACTCCGACGGATCGCACCAATTCGTGGTTCATCTTCCGATGGCGCGAACAGCTCTGCATCAGAACTCGGCGTGCAACAGTTAATTAGGGGAATATCGGGGCGCTCTCTTGAGAGTATTAAAAAAATATATCAAACGGAATTCAGCCAACAAATACTGATTTGATGAAAAATATAAAGAGATCAGAGCACCTTCAAATCGAACTTTTAACAATGACATTCTACTCCAACTAAGACCGGTATAACGAATCTTGTCAGAGTCTTTCTTGCAACTAACACATAGAGATTCCAAAAAATGTTTGGGGCTGATGTAAAGCTGCAGTGATAACAACAAAAATACCAAAAATTAAATAACTCCACTCATATAAAAAAGATCACGATTCGTTGATGGTTCAAAAATCCAATAAACGAGAAATATATCACAAAAAATTGCCAGAAAATGGACCAGCGGGATGGTGATCATCGTGTTCTTCCACGGAATGCCACTAAAGCCTTAAAATACAGCCTCTAGAATTAGTTGCATTCATACAAATCTCTGGTAGCAGAGATTTTTTTATTAATAATTGCTCCAAGTAACGAATTCCTGGTTGCCATTAGATAACTATATATGTAATTTATAAGAAGTTGTAGCGATTCTAACAGATACACACGATTCACAAGCGAAATAGTGAAGAACACGAACGAAAAATCGAATAAGAAAAATACAACAGAACCGTATACCAAGCGATAAATAACAAAAAAATAAGTCACACCAGTGGAATATAGTCGAGTTTGGAAATCAAATTCTAAACACGGTCAGTAGCCTGGTGTGTAACGCTTAGGTAAAATTTTTTTCGTGATTCGAGCTGTCATAGCGTCAGTTCGAATCACACGATCTTCTTCACTATTATTTCAAACGCTACAAATTGGTGACTACGACGTGATCTGTACACATAGCATAGCATACACTTCCCATAGTAAAGCAGAACTTCACACACGGTCACGACTTCCGCATAGAGCCCAGCCTCCGACGTTTTCTCGTTTCTCTCTCGTTCGTCCGTCGTCCGCATACGAATCTGATCGTAACGAAGTTACTGCGGCGGGAGTGTGTAGCGATTCTAACAGATACACACGATTCACAAGCGAAGTAGTGAAGAACACGAACGAAAAATCGAATAAGAAAAATACATCAGAACCGTATACCAAGCGATAAATAACAAAAAAATAAGTCACGCCCGTGGAATATAGTCGAGTTTGGAAATCAAATTCTAAACACGGTCAGTAGCCTGGTGTGTAACGCTAAGGTAAAATTTTTTTCGTGATTCGAGCTGTCATAGCGTCAGTTCGAATCACACGATCTTCTTCACTATTATTTCAAACGCTACAAACTCGTTGTTTCCTGGGTCAAAGTTAAAATGGATAAAGACAGTCAGTCGAGATTTGACAGCGAGGGGTTAGTAAGGGGCTTGTACAAGTAAATTTAAAATAGATAATTGGATGTGTTTAAATTTAATGTAAGATAGAGGGAGGAACTTTAATAAAAACATTACTATAGAAAATATATTCTGAATGTCTTTTGATCGTGTCGATCGTGCACATCCAAACCACACCTTTTCCTTATCCTCTTATCCTCTCTCCCTTGTTTCGCTTGTACTGCTTTTTGACACTTAAAGTTAACTTAAAACCCTTTTATGGGAGCGTTTACGAAAAAAAAAATCAATACGACTGGTTCACAGTAAATTATACGAGTGTCCAAATGATTTATGTGCGTAGCCAAGGTTTCTAGGACTATTTTAAGTCTCTAACCGTAAATCGTGTATGTGAGGATTCGAATATATGCTGTTCAGCACTCCGTTCGACAGTATGATGACAGCAAGAAAGCGGTAGGGACGGACGGAACACTAGCTATGGCCTCTAAAAAACCAGCCACAATTCTTCCTGATAAATTTTTAAAAACCGCTGTAAAATTCCGCCCACCCACGTTTCAAAGCTAATTTTTATAAGATACCTGTGGCTCGTTATTTACAATCGCTTGTTTGCTGGATTCAGTGCAGGCTTGATTATCGAAACCTAATTTATTTCAGAATGCGCTGACAAACGACATACTACGTTCGCATTAAAACATATACAAATAAAATTGATACTTAACATTTTAGTAGGTGCTAAAGGTGGATATGGCAATGTATAGATGATGATTTTAGGGGCTGTAATTTTTAAAGAAATGTTCCAGTTCTCTTTCCCTTCCGATATCAAAGATATTCAATCAACTCCTTTCACAAGGGATCTTCCCTAGTATTTGGAAATCCTCCTATGTCACCCCCATACATAAAAAGGAACCTAAAAACGATATAAGCAACTACCGTCCCATCGCCAAACTGTCTCATATCTCCAAACTGTTCGCAGGAATTCTTTACAACGTGTTATTTTTCCGTTGTAAATCCACCATCTCATCCAACCATCATGGTTTCTTATCGAGTAGGCCGACCACAGCGAATCTGATCGAGTTCTCATCCCATACTCTCCGTGCCTTAGAGAATGGGAACGAAGTCGATGTAATCACCACCGATTTCAGCAAGGCCCTTGACAAAATTTCCCATAATCTCATCCTTTTTAAGCTGTCCTCCCTAGGTTTCGAACCCGTATTGATGAAGTGGTTATCTCCTTATATGAAAGATCGATCCTACCGTGTCAAATTCAGATCCTCCCTGCCCAATCCTTTTCTTCCCACGTCAGGGGTTCCGCAAGGCAGCCATCTAGGTCCCCTCCTATTTATCCTTACCATCAATGATGTTGACTCCATTATTAAATACTCATCCATCTCCCTCTATGCGGATGACGCCAAACTCTACGAAACGATAATCTCTCCTCTCGACTCCTCACTTCTCCAAATGATCCTCGACAGCTTCTCAACTTGCTGCCGTAATAACTGCCTTGAACTCAACGTTGTCAAATGTCACTCCATCACCTTCTCCCGCAAACGTCTCCCTGCCCGCCCACGTTCCTACTTCCTGCTAAACCAGCAGATGTCATCTGTACCCTCGATACGCGACCTCGAGGTCTTATTTGACAGGGAGCTTAGCTTCATCCCGCATTTTCATTGATGATATTATTCTTAAGGCCAACTCTGTCCTTGGGTTTGTGAAACGCTTGTCTAAAGAATTCTCTAATCCTTACGTTTCCCGTTCTCTCTACATAGCCTTCGTCCGCCCCCTTCTTGAATACGCCAGTCAGGTCTGGTCTCCACACTACTCGGCCCATGTACGCAGAATCGAAAGCGTGCAACGTCGGTTTCTGCGTTTTGCTCTCCCCAGACTGAACTGGATGAATCCTCGGATTCTCCCCCATACACAAGCGGGCTCCATCTGATCAACTTCAACGCACTTGAGGAGCGCAGAACTCATGCCGATATCCTTTCGTCCACCGTCTCCTTTCAGGCACAACCAACTGCCCAAGCTTGCTCTCCATCATTGCACTTCACACTAACCCCCGTAACCTGCGAAACCCTCATCTCTTCTATCAGCCCACCCACCACACTTCTTACGGCTCTAATGAACCCATTTCGCGAATGCTGCGGCGGGCAAATTCCTACCCTACCTCCTTCGATTTCAAGTTTACCTCTACTGCTCTCAAACGTCATTTCCTCTCTTTCCCCCCCTGACCTCGCCCACTACCCGTCTACACTCTTACATCCTGTACTAAGCGAAATAAATGAATGTGATAATTGATGGACATACCCAGTAACCAACTCGCCAAACATCCCCCCCCCCTCTTTTTTTTTTTTAACCATAGTTTATATTCTTATATATAGTTTTAAGATGTTTGTTAAGTTTTATCGCTTGTACTAAGCTAAATATATGAGGGTTCTGCCCTCATTAAACTAAAACTAAACTAATTAAGATTAACTTTAAGTGTACTGAACTTTTTGAAATTACATTTTATAAATCTATGTTAAAGTGTCCAATTTATTATTTTCAATGACTTTATTAAATTCAATGTATAGTAAGTAGCTTTTTAGTTGAAAACTGTTTACATAAAAGAGGACGGCGTAATAATTATTTATAATAGAAACTTTATTAAAAGCAACTGGAAAATTTGAGATGTATAATGCATCGGAGTTCTGAGGTTTAAGAAGTCCGTAATTGAAAATCTGTACGATCTATGAGGGTGTTTATAATTTAAAAGACCTTCTTCATGTTTTCCGGTTTTTTCTTAATATTAACGGAGATAAACACACAGAAATCTGGACTTCAATTAATACCTCGTATAACAAGCACCTTCCCCCTTTTCTTTCTTGTATCATTTAAAGTAATCAATTTTGTTTCTATCTGCTTACTAAACTCATTTTTCTTAATAAAGCTGCTCATCAATCTTTCTGGCAGAAAGTAAGATGATGAATAGACATACATGACTACAAGACCTCTATCATCTGCCTTGTCAATGACCGACAGGAGGAAGGTTTTAGATTCGAGCACGTGGCCATGACCTTCTTCCTGCAGATTAATCGAAAAATTCCGCTTGCTAAATATATTCTCAAATGACACATTCCACGTCTGCACATGGAACTTTTTATATACACAGCCACATGTAGATAAGACGATGTCTGTTGGAGGAATACTCCATCTAGTTTTGACTCGTCGTCAAAGAAAATCCAATTAATATGACGACTACATAAGCGGAAGGCATCCCTCGCTACAACGACACTCCGCCGTCTATCCGCACAGTGACGAGTGCGGTATTCATGTAATTAATTGCAGTTTGCTAAGGGTGAAATAAAGCACCACAATTAAAATTCCAATCACGAAACCCAGGAGCGATGTGGAAGTGGTCATGTGCAGGTATTATTCGCCAATGTGAGATTGGAAACTAAATGAGTTAATTACAAATATCATGTAGATTGGCATGTTTGCGTATTCGACCGGAGACAGTCGAACAAACGTTTAAAAAAACATTTTGCGAGAGTTACGATAACAGTTTTTAATGATTGCCCTAGACGGATACTAGTGATAAAGAGTGTAAGATTCGAGACCATTTATCAAAATTTGAAATAGAATTGTACCAATTTTCGCAGAACGCTCCTCTATGCTTCATCAATCGAGCGCTTTGCTCCAGGAGCTAATCTTGATAATTTGAAACCAAATTGCGCCGCAATTTTCGAAGTGTTGCTTTGAAAAGATGATTCATTGTGATTACTCTGGCTCCTCCTCGTCAACGTCCTGTTTCCGATACGCAAGTGCCATAAGCCTGTGTCAACCGCTGCTCGCTTTCACAAACAACCTACATCTTTAATCAGCGCCACTCTCGCCTTGAAATTTAATTAAAACCGCAATGAGCTATATTTCTAGTAGCTGCTCGGTCGTCCACGTTCCAGTTGCCAGGCATTTAGTCGCAGTAAACTGTTTTAGACCGATAACCCGCGCGATAACCCGAAACTAAAAGTACAGGCTGATTGAAACACCCCGGCAACGTTCAGTCTGAAGAAAATGTTGCCTGAGGAGTGGAAATGAAAATGTAACCAAGGCCCACCCACATCCCTGCAAATAATTTAGGCTTCAACATAAAGGCGGTCAAGTGGAAAAACTTTTCGATTTCGCTCTTTGATCTCGAAGTGGAAGTTTCACTTTGCTACCGAGCACCGTTTTCTCGTTGACAGGGTTTGGGAAGGGAAAGTGTAGCGTCCGAAATCGACATTATTTAAAACTTTGTTATTTCCTACCAAATGCACCGGAAACCCAAGAGCTGCTTAAGAAACAATGGTATTCCGGCAATACTCGTCTCTTTGGAGGCTCCCACAGAGGCGAACAACGCGGATGTGCAAGGATGAGATGATGAATAGTTTTTCTTTTTCTCTTTTAGGGTCTTCGTTCGTCTCCTTTTGACTGGAAAGTTTAAGAGTTTTGTTTGCGGTGGATCTTAAAACAATTAAGTTTGTAATGTAGACTACTCTTGGAAACGCGAAATGGACCGGTGGTCCGGGCTCAAGCCTTTCTCATTAAAAAACACAAACTTGCAAACCACTAGTGAAGTTCGAGGAGAAGTTTTACGTGAGTTCCACATCCATAAAAGTTTTCCTAGAAGCCTTAGTGAGCTGACCAAATGCTGTTCACTATATTTCTTTTTTATTTTCGTCCTTATTCGTGGGATGACTTTATAATTTGCTTGCTGAAAATGACTTTGGCGGCAGTACCTCTTTAGTAAGAATTTTTTGGGCACAAAACGTACATTTGACGGTGAGGTTACATGTTTACATTTCCCCGTTCCATTTGGAAATTCACACTGGTATTCTGAACTTCCCTTGTTCTCCGGGACTGGGTTTTGCCTTCAACTGAGTTCTGGAACATTACTTCCATACATTTCGAACACGAATATGGTACGAGGGCAGATAACTTTCAAGTGTAAAGAAAGGAAGTTATTTTGAGACAAGTCGTTTAAGTAAAATTATTCAAATTATATCCTACATTCCCATCTTATACTTGAGCGAATAAGTAAATTGGTTAGACCGAAAATGAATTAAAAAATTCAAGGACATTACAGTCTGCACAAGGTTTATCTTCTAAATAAATTCGAGTCCCTAGGAGGTCAAAATGTTCTAACTCGATCTTGTTCCCGGTCCAGTAACTCGCTTCCATTTTAGAGGAATTATTAGACAACAAATTCCATCTAAACTAAAAGTTAAACTTTATAAAAACAATTAAATTATAATTTAAAGTGGCGAAACCAATAGTTGGTCATTATATGTATTGTATAGTCATCATCATCGGCACTACAACCGGGAATCAGTATTGGCCTTATTTAGCAAGTCCTGAGGCTTCCTAAATTGTCCATAATGATTTGTTTTTTTTTTTTCGGGAAAGGTCATTAGTCTTGCGCCAGAGGCTGCCTGACGGGGAATCGAATCCCGGTCTCCCGCGTGACAGACAGGTATACTAACCACCGTTGCCAAAACAACAAAATTATTATTTTTTGTAGGATGCTACAAAATTCGAGTCGCTGTTCAGTACAAGTTAAAATTCGTGACTCATTTGGTAGTATAGATATCTTTTGACACCTGATAAAAAAGGACCTTTTGACACCCGATATTATGAAAAAGTGCTTCATACGAGTAAAGAAATACCAAAATTGAAGTGGGGAAGGTTGGAAGAAAGCGTTACTTCATGTTTTTTTTTGTGTTACACTGTTGCCTATTGATGATATGGCGATTGCCAATACATACATCGAATAAATAAGCTCCACAGTGATCCCAGCGTTGAGTAGCGTTAAGTACATAAGGAAAGGCAGTATCGATATACATACTTTGGTCGTGAATGCCTGGATGAGAAAACAAATATTCTTGTGCGAAACGATTCTATGTGTGTATTCGTATGCCTGAAGTTATTATATTTTTAAATGTGAACTAATGAACTCTCTGACTAAAAGATATTACTCGAAAGTATTTGGATAAGTAAAATGTATTCACTAATTGTAAGTTTAGTTAGGCATCTTTTTTATAAAAAAAAAATAAACAGGATACGTTGCGCCTACATTTTCAATGTTGATATCGTATGTCGCGCCTGGATATGCAATATTGGCGACGCCAATTCCTGGAAAAAGATATAAACCTCAGTGGGTCGATTTCTTGGAAAATACTACAAACCACAACGTGCCAATTCCTGAAAAATGCCACAAGATTCAGCGTGTAAGATTATTAGACGGCGTTACATCAACAATTCTTCTTTCGCGCCAGATATTGGAAACAACGAAAATGACTAAATCAAAGAAAACAATTGCACTGTAGCAACCGTTCGCACCGAAGGAGGAGTAC
This sequence comes from Microdon myrmicae, assembly GCA_963931805.1. Classification (NCBI taxonomy): domain Eukaryota; kingdom Metazoa; phylum Arthropoda; class Insecta; order Diptera; family Syrphidae; genus Microdon; species Microdon myrmicae. Next base: position 3,271,834 of record OZ007498.1, on the reverse strand, counting down.
CTCCAACATACCTTGCGGGAGAAACCAGTGAATGTAAATGTAGCAGAGAGCTTGGAAACTGGAAGAAAGAGTGTCACCAGATTAACTAAATCAGGGAGGATGCTGCCACACCCCGTTGGAGGAGCATCATCTGCCCACCCCGCGGTAAATAGCGCCGTACTAGCCGCCTGCGTGGAAGGAGGTGTATCTTCACCGCTGAATTACACCACATCTACCACCAAGCAAGTCGGTAGAGGGAAATTAGCATACGCCAACGCCACCAAGTAACTTGTCGTGCCAACAGGACCAACTATTGACCAGTACCGTAGAAGGGGAGAGAATCCTTATTATCCATGCGGAGGTAGACCCACGATTCCTATCCTCCGCCAGCGAGTTAAGGGAAGTATCACGAAAAAGTGAGGTTTAGTCAACGCGATCGTCAAGAAGGGCCGAGATCAGGCAAAATTGATGGCCGCCAGATACGAGGGTTGCCTCTTATGTTTCGGGATTTGGCAACCCTAGTGTTGCAATCCGGCAATTGACAGCTCTGTCGTAAAGTTGGACATTTTTGAGGTTATACGCACTCAGAACGTTTTGACATACGAGCGCTATTTGTGTTGTTTACAGTAACTTAAAAGATTCATCTCGGCCCAAAAATGGAATTAAATCGTCAACGTTTTCGTGCGATTATTTTTTACAACTTTCGGCGTGGATTAACTCAGCAACAGTGCATGGATGAACTTAATTCAATTTTTGGCGATGAAGCCCCATCAAGGACCAGTGTTTATCGATGGTATGGTGAATTCAATCGTGGTCGTAGTTCACTCCAAGATGAATTTCGTGAAGGTCGTCCAAAATCAGTTGTTGTTCCGAAAACCATTGATGCTGTGCGCGAACTGATATTGGAAGACCGTCATGTGACCTATCGTGAGATTGAGACAACCTTAGGCGTTAGTGGGACCAGCATACATTCAATATTGCATAAACATTTGACTGTCAAAAAAATTTGTTCGCGTTGGATCCCACACAATTTGTCAATCGCCCAAAAAAAGACTCGTGTCAATTGGTCGAAAGAAATGCTCAAAAAATACGGTCGCGGTGCTTCGAAACACGTCTATGACATCGTGACAGGTGATGAATCGTGGATTTACGCGTATGAGCCCGAAAGTAAACAGCAGTCGACTGTCTGGGTGTTTCAAGATGAGCCAAATCCAACAAAAGTTGTTCGCGCACGAAACACTTCCAAGCAAATGGTCGCCTGTTTTTTCGGAAAAACTGGACATGTCGCAACCGTACCACTAGAACAACGCAGAACAGTCAATTCTGAGTGGTACACAACCATTTGTTTGACAGTTGTCTTCCAAGAAATCAGGAAAACCAACCGCCGAAGACGGATCACTCTTCACCACGACAATGCGAGCTCTCACACATCGGCTGCGACAACTGCATTTTTGAGCACCCAAAACATCGATTTGATGGGTCATCCGCCGTATAGTCCTGACTTGGCACCGAATGACTTCTTTTTATTCCGGTACGTAAAAAACAAACTGAGAGGTCAACATTTTTCGACATCTGAAGAAGCGGTTGCTGCATTCAGAATGCATGTGTTGGAGATACCTCAATCAGAGTGGCAAAAGTGCTTCGACAATTGGTTCAAACGCATGCAAAAGTGTATAGATCTTCATGGGGAATATTTTGAAAAACAATAAAGTGATTTTCGATGATCAATATTTGTTTTTGTTCTCTAATCCCGAAATATAAAAGGCAACCCTCGTAAGAATTGAAAATGACCGAAACGAAGGTCAGAGTAGCGCGAGCAGAACTCGAATTATTGAAAGCAAGTTCAGCAACAGAGGAAGAGGCCATAGAAGAGGAGTGTCAATATGATTAAATTGAATCTTGGATCAATGAGAAGGAGGAGATGCCGCATTACAAGGACAAAAGGAACCGTGACATTCAGGAAGTAGCCCAAACGATGGCAAGGCGTTCTCAAAGGACAGAATGACCTACTTTAAGCCACGTGATTGAGTTCGCATACTGCTACGGTGCCAGTGGAGAATGGCTGACTTTCCGGAGGAAGTTTGACGTTTCGGCGATCAACTTTACCGACGCACACGACATGCCGCGTTTGCGAAGTAAGTGAAGTCGTAAGAAGTCTGCTATTCATAGCCATATATCCAAAGGAGGTGATGAATGGCCTAGAGGCTTATGGCGTTTTAAACAGATTCTTACACAGTCCACATAACAGATACTCTCACACAAGCAAATAGTGAAGAACAATACCAACAGAAAATCGTACAGCAACAGAGCCGTATACGATAGCAATAACATAGTAACTCCACATCAGTTGGGTGTACTTGAGAATAACGATCGAATATGTACACGCGGCAGTGGTCTGATGTGTTGAGCATTGTCCAATCTTTTATTGATTCTAACCGCCATAGCGCCGGTTCGAATCACAAGTTTTTCACTATCGTCGTAAATGGTATAGGCTCACTTCGGAAGCCTAGAATCTGCCGCGACTCTCTGAGGATCCGGTTGGTATTCGCACATTCGCTAGCTACATGGGGAACTCAGTTGCCACAATCAGGGCACTAGGAACGGCGCAACACTTGAATTCAGCTGAAGCAGTGAAGGAAATGATCAGCGAAATGACGCCGGGTATGAGATACAGATGGGTCATGTACCATCGCAGTCATAAATGGGTAGAACAACCAGAACTTGCGGTTTTCAACAACTTCATGGAAATAGAAGCAGATATGCCTGGCGACTTTACGTCACCAGGAGTATCCTGGAAACCGAGGAGACAAGGTGTCCCATCTGAAGGGAAACACCGTTTTAATAAACACCGAAATCATGACCTGGAGGACAGAATTCGACTGAATCACCTGCACCTCCGGAATGAAATTTCACATTGGCAATCGGAGAATCCGGGTTTTACGGAATTCAGTGACGATAATCTGTCAATTGACATTAATGCCAATGGTGGGTCTATTAGCCTTTTAATCACAAGGGAAGGAATCCAGAGTATCTTCGACTCATTAAGAAGCAAAAAGTCAGTGGGAATAGATGGAGTACCTAACATCGTACTCAAGAACCTGCCCCCAAAGGCAATAGACATATACACGGTCCTGTTTAACAACGCGTTGAATAATGCATATTATCCCGCGCGTTGGAAAACGGCTATCATTCAGCCCATCGCAAAAAAGGGCAAAGACTGTACAAACCCAATGAACATGCGTTCGATAAGTTTACTCCCAAGCATCAGTAAAGTATTTGAAAAATCATTAACAAAGCTCTGCTAAAATGGGTAGACGACAATAGCATTATTCCAAATAACCAGTTTGGCTTTAGGGTGGGTCATGAAACCACACATGCCGCAGCTAAACTGGTCTCCGACATACAATGGAATAAATGTAGGAACCAATGCACAGGTGCCTGTCTGATCGACTTGGAAAAAGCCTTTGATACCGTCTGGATCGAAGGGTTGTATTACAAACTGGTCAGACATGGCATACATAAGCCTTTACTATATGTACTTTACGATATGTCAAAGGACAGGAGGTTCGTGGTCAAAAGTGGTAATGTGACCTCTAATAAAACGTATAATATCAAAAATGGCTTGCAACAGGGTGCGGTACTCTCTCCGATTCTTTTTAACATTTACATTAGCGACTTATTAGATGCACTTCCGCAGGCTATTGCGTACGCAGACGATCTCATAATTTACAGAACAGCTCCGAAAGTTGAGATCATAAATAGTTTAATACAGCGAGATTTCAACAACGTGCAGCGCTATTGCGACAACTGGAAACTTAAGATCAACTTCCAGAAATGTGAAGCCATCCTATTTAGAACCCCATTATATAAAGCCACGAACGACACAAGGAAAAACTGGTGAAAGCTAGTTATCGTGGGACCGCATGGAGATAAACTGGAAACCAAGATTTTAGTTAAATACCTTGGCATCTGGCTAGACCAATATCTGTATTTCAACAGACATGTAGAGGCTGCTCTGGTCAAGGCTAGAAAAACGTTTGCTATGACAAGGAGGCTATTTCACAGTAGCCAACTTGACAGCAGGGTAAAAGTCATATGCTACATGACGCTAATCAGGCCAATGCTCATATATGGCTGTCCAGTATGGTTTAACATAGGTCCAAATTTGATGGAAAAGATTCGGGTGTTCGAAAGGAAGTGTCTGAGAACCTGTCTCAGATTATATCGAAAACCGGAATCGGAATACAAAAAATACTACTCAAATGAGACTTTATATAATGAAGCCTGCATAAATAGGGTGGATAATTTTATGATTAAATTAATCAGAGGACATATTGCGGAAGCAATAAGCTCGTCCAATGACCTAATTTTCGGGGCTTATTATCCAAATACCCTGTACTATGAGAACGTGCGTCGCAACGGTTTTGTTCCACCCGAGGCGTTCCTTGATTTGGACATGAAAGGGCTTATACAGGATAGATCCTGAATTCCGCTGATCTATCATGTAAGTAGATCATCCGTAGACGGGCGATTGTGCTACGACCGGGAAGTAACGCGCACCGAAGAAGAGCTCCTGCGTTTCAGTAGGGCTATCTCCCACAGAGACCGGGACGATAGTATTAGACAGCGTCAACAGTTCTGGTGGTTGAATGGCATATAAAGACCTGGATACCAAAGTCGGTATAGAATCACACTATCATCAGCTAGCTTACATAGACTTAGCTTTTCTAGAATTAGGGTAGTATAAGATTTAAGTTAAGTTAAGCTAAGTGGTTTTACATAGAATTTAAAAAAAAAAAAAAAAAAAAAAAAAATAGGTAAGTAATTAAAATTTTAAGAAAAAAAAACAAAAAAAATTGACAAAGTTTTTCAAATTTTTCTTTGTCTTTCAAATAATTATAAGTATTGCCACAAAGTTTTGTCGCCGAAAGGCAAATTATACAAATATTAAGTAATGTTTAACGTAGAGCGTCTGCGAAGGACCAGTAAGTTATTATATAAGATATTCAAGCTAGAATTTAAGCATTTTTTGTCTAGCCTTTAATTTAGAAACTAAGAATATAGAAAGAAAATAAAAAAATGTTTAAAAATGAATGAAAATGACCGTTTTAATAAGGAGAGTGTTTCAAGAAAGCAAACCACCTCAAAATGAAAATAGAACGTAATGGTGGGCATGTCACAAAGAGCATACGATTTTCAGGTGCCTCAGGTTCAAGAGGACTAGTGTAAGAGACAGATGTGAACTTGCCATGGAAGCTCTGCTTTATATGCCCTTTCTACCAGAACTATAGTGCGATTTGCAAGGCACCGACTTTCAAGAAGTGTGCAAGAACCTCTATCATTGCATAGGGAAGAGAAACAAAGCAACACAACCGGACATTCGGATCAAGCAGCGAACCTGATGGTGAACCAAAGAAGCTGAGAGAAGATGTTGTTCGGTACGCACGATCTGCAGCGGAAAGGCGTATCAAAACTTATTACCATCGAGTCTTTATGAACCGAAAGGATCAACAAGAGCATTGGCTCTCCTTGACGAAGTCTATCTCTCTCTCTCTCAGCTGGATTCATCAAGAAGATTGGTGTAAAAGGCACACCAGAAGCGCTCATCCTGGAGACAGCCAGTGGACAAAGCATTACGAAGGGTAACCCTGAGATGGTCTAAGAGAAAGTCAAATGGACCCACAGGAACGACAAAAGGGCGATGCAGGCATGAAACATCGACAAATTGCTCTTCAGCAAGAGGTGAAGAAGTAGAGTGATGAGTAGATGCGGACATCTGAGGATCATCGAAGATCAGAGCAAAATGTTAATAGGAGAAGGTAATTGGGGGCTTGTAGTAACGAGAAGAATACAGAAAGGATCAAGCTTCGAACCAATCGCTTCGCCCAGAAATTCAGGTTGGATTCTGCGTAGATGCGAACATGTCAACGAAGTTCGTCAATTACTGTAGATTGAAAGAAGGTGAAACGGAAGCGCCCCATTCGACAGTATCTCGAAGTCGGAAACACTGCGTGCAGCCACGCCGAAAGAGGAACACCGAAGAATATCATACGACATTTGGGAAACTAATATCCAGTGCATTTGATTGCTCAATTTTACATCTTTTCGAGCACGTGCACACTTGTTTTAGATACGCTTTACCAATTGTGGGAATTGATCTCCATTTTAGGATAAAATATTCCTTACAAATTGTGAGGTGAATGTCTTAGGAAAGTCTGTACATTCGGCCGTATTTTTCATTTAATAGTCAAAACCGTAAGCTTTTATCAGCTAACAAATATCCTTAAGTAATCGAATTACGGCCTCAACAATATATATAATGGAAAATACCCAACCGAAAGGAATTAAATACCTTTAAAATATAGCGCTGCCATTTGTCCAATTTCATTTTTCTTTAACTTTTCTCGGGAAGACGGACCCATGGTATTGAATCCACCCCTACTACCTGAGATGTGCTATTTTTGATCGACCGGGTCCTTCAGCCAAGTTGCAAAAGATAGTCAAGGATTCCTCCAACCACTTCATCGAATCTATGGCTTAATTGGATGACATTTCACCATACCGTTGGGCATTGGGACCTTGTGGGTATATTCGCTGGAGGCGTTAGCATGAACGCAGATTAGACGAAAACACCACTAATGTCTGCAGCTAAAATTGTCACTGACCGACTGTCTCCGTTCTACACACATGAGTTACAAGACACTGAACCGTGCGGAGAGCTGACCATTGAAACGCGGATGTTGTTATTCGGAAGGAATAGAGCACCAAAGCGAACACAATAGTTCTCCAAAGAAAACACACTGGTGTAATTTTAATGTTAATACTTTTTATTTCATCAATATTCTGTACAGTTTAAAAAATATTGTGCCTTTACTGCAATTTACAAATCAGTAGCACTTAGACGCATGTACTACAAAGAGTAGTTTTATACACTGGTTACGAACCTCAGACAAAGTATTATATTGTTTATTAAACTTTCTGTATTAACGATCGTTTATTTTATAATTATTGTTCACATGTACACTAACAAAGTAGGATTCGGTTTTTTTAAATTCTCGTTCTTTGGATTATTATAAAGGCGCGGATTTTCTACTCGACTCGACTACGCTTAAAGGGAAACACATCACGACCCATATTGTGTGTGCCCGACTCGTAAATTGATTAATATTGTGTAAATTCGTAACGTACGCGACCTCACGACTCACTTTGACTCCGTGCTCCTCAAGATCAAATCTGACTGGTTTCAGTTCGCCACCATCAGTGGTGATATCGCAAAGAATAGCCTCAAAAGGGGGAGGAGCCACACGATCAACTCGAGGCAGTCAATCGTGATTGGATTGGAAAATATGGCGTACATTTCGCATGTATGTGTATGCGTCACATACGATCATCCGGTGAACATAGATAGATGCGGGCGTCGTTATTGCATCTCATCGTAATGATCATTAAGCGAAGGGATAGGTCTCTGCGATCTTATGTCAACAGAGACGCTATTTCCATGATCGGGTAATGGATGTGCATTGTTTGCGTTCGCCAACATTGCATGGGTCTGCGGCTGTGTACACAATTGATTGTGTAATGCTTGCCGGCAACAGACCCTTCTGGTGTGAAAAACATACCGAAGATCTGCTCGCCCGAGGAGAGGCCATAAATCAACATTCGGTTGATGGACATGCTGTTTTCCAGGTCCGCGGACGGTTGGCGGCCGTTAATAGAAAATTCCGATGTACCATAAACAATCCGGAAGATATAGATGCGACGTTTAGGTTTTGCAAACGAATATAGGGTGCGGCCGTTAATAGAAAATTCCGATGTACCATAAACAATCCGGAAGATATAAATGCGACGTTTAGGTTTTGCAAACGAATATAGGGTGCGGCCGTTGCCAGTTGTTAAAAGTAAACACTTGATGGCCACATCCAATTCGTTGCTTGTTTGCGGTCCATGATCGGTGGAAACCGATAATGGAAAATTATGTATTGCTGAAAATGCGGGAAATGTTTGCTTTGCGTCGGCCGAAACCTTGTCGACGGTGGCAAACTGGTGAGACTTGGTAGCCGCACGCTTAGGGGTGACATGGGCAAACAAAACAAGCACATTAGGAACTCTGTGTTGATTTTGTTTTCATGGCATGACGTGGGTAGCATAAGATAATAGGGACGTGATGCACTGGGTGCAATGCATGCCCGAGGGTGAAAGTGTTTTGATGCCACGGCTAGGTGATAATCCTTGCCGTGGGCTTAATGTTTTCAGGAATGCCGTGGAGAAGGGGTTTGGAAAAACCCCCAAAGAAAGGTAAGCTGCCTATAAGGTATTATGTCGGTTATCCTTTGGGATAACCGAATTAATTCCAGCGAATTGGTTGGCGGTTAATGCCGTAGCAAGGTTGTATAATCTTGCTGAAGATTCGACTTTAAGGTAAGTCGCATTGCTGGAAATGGTGGGGATCGAGCGATGCATGGCTCTTCGGGCCCTGAAAAGCCCCACAACCTAACCTACCGCTCAGTAATGTTGCCAATGAACGGCAATTTACCAAAGAACTATCAAGTCTTGGCGTCAAATTGATTGAATGTGGAATGCTCTACGTGCTTATGTGTTTCCTCGTCGTAGTGATGTCCAGGTATTCAAGGCCAATACACGTCGACACCTCCTTTCCTTACCGCTTTCTCTTCATCCGCTCGCACTGTGCTCTGAAATTTAAGGGTACTTTAAAATCCCCTTTTGTGCGCGCGTATTAAGTACATCAATGACGAGCTAGGTAAAGATGTCGAACATAATGTCATTTATGCACTTAAACCTAAAATCTCCGACAGATTATGATTAATTCGCACCTCGTCACAATTTACAGGATGCATATTTAACGGGTCAAATTCCCATATTTGATCAGGCAGATTCAAAACAACGTTGCACATGCTGGATAGGATATAAAAACGAGCAGAGCTACTCTCGAGTAATCAAATATTTCCCCACGATACCAATCAATACCACAGCCACACAGTGTAATGCCCTTTCTGATCACGGTTTCCTCGTCGCTGCAATGTATGGGCATTCAAGATCGAGGTACACTGGTAAGAGATATCCTTTTCCAATTTGGATTTTGTTCGTGATTTTTAAAATGTCTATTGAAATAATAAACAGGTTCAGTTTTATGCTCTAACATAAACTGCATTTATTTCATTAATTGGTGATAAATCGGAATTGGAACTACTCGAATTAAGTTTAGGGTACCTTAAAAACCCATTTTTTATGCACATGTGTGTAAAAAAGAATTTATTTCCACTGAAAAACGATTCTCTGTGCCAATCCGTAAATTGAATGTCGGAAAAGAGAGTTTTATACTCCATGTCCTTCCAATGTACGTAAAAATATCTTTCAACTCATTCTCTATCCTTCAACACGTGACTTATACTTTTTGGAAACAGTACGCTCGATTATGAATACCATCAAAAAGGTCACATCAATGTTCCAAGCAAGTGTTTCTATTGAAGGGAGCTTCTGTGCGTATTCCTCAACCCGGGCTCCCGGCCTGCATTTCGAATCATCTTTGTTAGTCAGCTTTCGATTTTCTCCAGAAATATCTATGGGTTATTATTTTAGAATCATTTTAAATACGTGACAAATTTTGTCAGAACCAACTGAACGTTTCCAAATGCTCAACATGTTCCAAACGATTCACTTTGGGTAAAGCAGCACGCAATGTCCCACATAGATCCCGTCTGTTTTCGATTTGGCATTCCGCAGAGAAGAATGCTTTTAAATCCTTTCCCCGCTTAGCACCTCTCGCATACGTAAATAAAAAAGCTTTCTGTTGTGCATTCGAAATCTAGGGATCTTCGGTCCCTCGTACGTACAAGAATATCACATGAGTGTCGTAAATTATCAACCGGCACGTACAAATCCCTTTTGTGATTCTCCTTGCTCGGCCTTGGCACGTCTAGACCACCCAACCTCAAGTGCACATTTCAAATGCATAATGTGATCAGGAAGTCGCATTTTTGGTGCACTCTCAGAAGATTCCTATCTTACGGTTGTTCAAAAAGGAAATTTGAAATTATCGGGCACATTAACGGTGATTCTTGAAAGTTTTATGCGTTTATAATGTGAGCATTAGAAGTGGAGGAGTTTCATCCATGATATCCACTGATTTACGGCACGAGAGGGCGCTGTCGATTTACAACGTTGGGCTTACTTAATCTTGCCTGTGATTTAGATGCTGAGGTTGGCGCACGCAAGGCCGCCGCTGATGACAATTAAGAGCGGATTAAGGGGAATTCGAAATGGTTCACAAACGGAATCCGTTTGTTGAATATGTGTAAATGGATAGTAAATTTGCTAGATCTTACCTTAGGATTTATGCGCTTGCTCCTGAATGGATTTGGAAAAAGGCCGGAATCACACTGAAAATAAAAAAGTAAATCGTTACCGCCAGGTGTGTAATGTTTGGTTTATAGAATTAAGGGATTAGGTATTGGACCCGAGATTAACCGGTACATTTGAGTGAACGTAGACAAATAGTTTTGGCTTAAGTGATGGAAAAGTCATTGGCGGTGTGAGGAGTAAAAATAGCAGGGTACATATATATTAGTGTTAAATGAAGCCAAGACCGGATCTCGGTTGTGGTGCCGATGATGATGATGACATATATAATTGTCGATGGGTTCCCAAATATAGAAATTAAGACAACAAAAACTTTATAACTTAATGCAGTAATGCGTGCTGGAAACAAATGTAATAAATACTATATTAACACTATTAATGCAAAGCGCGAATGAGTAGAGGAAAATATGGACTTCTGCTCCGACTGATAATGCCTTCCTTCATTACATAATAATGGTTTCCTTCATTATTTTTAATATTATGTCGTATGACTTAACTCTTTGTATCAACAATTAAAGCAACTTATACGTTATGTGACAATGTTTTTCTTATAGGACATTATACACTATATGTGAACAAAAATAAGGCACAATAAGTGAATGGATTATTTGGATCATATAGTATACAATTGATTATATTAAAATACATTCTTTTTTTTTTTTAAGTTTACAATTATCTATATTCCGTAAATCTTATATCCAAAGAGTTTACTTTGGTTGACATGGGTCGTCTTGTATCGTTTCGTTATAATATTTACGATAAGCTGTGATAGAACTCTCGGAACAAGCAAAGGATCACTCAACGATAGAAGGAAAACCATAGTGTCAAGAAATATTAATATATACTCTGATGACAGTGCCAAAATACTGACTACTGCTAATAAACAAGGCAGTAATTCTTGATAAAAACTGCCGCAGAGGAGTGATCAGCAAATCTAACCAGAGTATGTAGCAGAATAGCGATGATACTGACCGTGTTCCGACTTTACGAGCGCACCATATTACTTATGCATTTCTAATTCACTTTCAGCAATGAGTGCCGTTGCTGCGATTCCAATAGATAACACACACGCAATCATAAGGAAGATCACAGCTTCAAAATAATATCGAATAAATTACCGGCGCCGCATACGCAACTTATGTAGTGAGTTACATATTTTCAAGTATAGGCGGGTGTCGTCTAGTGCATCGGTGCTTTGGTCCTAACTTTTTCCAGTATGGGCTTAAATCACGTTCTTCACTACCATTGTAAAACGCTATATTGGTGACCTTGACGGGATATATGCGCAATAGAAAACTTTGCCATAGTGAGACAGAATAATTTAGGTCACTTTCTCACAAAAGACCGCTACATCCTCGGCTACTTTATACGAGCTTAATCGTACTCTCGCTACATAGAAGTTGATCGTAACCAAGCAATCACCTCGCATCACACTGGGCGTGTTCTGATGCGTCTAACTTTTAACAAAGGTTCGAAACACATTCTTCCCTACCATTGCAAAACGCTATACTTCTGAATTAACGTGCGTATTTTGTATAGCATCAGCAGCATCAACAGCGGTCGTTTGCCATCGCAGATCGGTTATCTGGTGAATGTCATCTTTTCAACACCAGGCGTGTATCCCGGTTGTGTTTTGTCGCGTGACATTCTTCTTTATCAATTTGATTAGTGCTAATAATTTAGTAAACACGAAACATTTGCTCCAGATCAAAAAGGGAAAATATATTGAAAAAGATGGTATTCTATTTCGACCAAGCTGTTGGCTTGTTAGTTTTCGGTGCGCTTGTTGAAATTGTGGTGTGCAGGGCGAATTTCATATAGCAGTTCTAAATTACATTTAAGATGAGCATAAATCCTTGGAAAGAGTAACAACATATGGTGAATCTTGGCTTATCACTTCTATTTTGAAGGGAATAATAACTAAATAAACATAAGTTTTAAATAAAATATTTTAGAGCATTCGTCTCGCTATTGTACACCTGTGGGGGTTTGTGGGGCTTTTCAGGGCCCGAAGAGCCACGCAACGCTCGATCCCCACCATTACCAGCAAATACAACTTACCTTAAAGTTGAATTTCGGCAAGATTACACAATCTTGCTATGACATTAACTGCCAACCAATTTGCTGGAATCAATTCGGTTATCCCCAAGGATAACCGACATAAATACCCCATAGGCAGCTTACCTTTTTAAGGGGTGTTCCAAGCCCTCTTCGAGCGGTCATACCTGCAAACATAATTCATGACAAGATTATCATCTTGCCATGACATCAATTCAGCATCAACCGAGCTTCCGCGACCGAACAATGGATGGCACATATCCACCAACACACGCTAATCTTTCCGTGTGTTACCTTTGTACGCATCCATTGTCCTAGAGGTCATTTCGGGTTGCTTGCACATCTGCAAGCCAGATTTTCAACGGCATGTTCTATGATCTATCTTTCTTAAAGAAGAGAAGATCAAATTAAACATTGGCCTTTCAGGCGCGCATATCTGTTTGGTTATCAGCATGACCGATTTTACGATCCGTTGCCGTATCCAGGAACGATCACCAGCATCGGTCATGTCTAGGAATATTTGCTTAAGCAACGAGTAGCCGCGATTCTCACGCTGGCTATCGAAGGCTGTTTTCGTTTGCACAAGTAAACACACAGGCAGATACTTTCGCCTGACGGTACCACCAACGGGATTAACATATCCTAAAACAACATGCATCGAATTGTACATGACCGAAAAGGTTTATTTTAAACGATCTAGCAACGGTCATACCCAATGCTTGGTTCATTATCCCAAAATAGATTCCTGCCTTCGGCAAGAGTTTTATTGACTCACGTCAATCAAGGAATCTATCCCTTGCGGATGGCGGCAGTATATCTTGCCCGTACATGTAGCAGCTGATTTGACCTTCGACATGAGTTTTTCCAGTTTTCCTTTTTCTATTACCTTCACCATTGGCTACCCTTCGGCGGGGAATCCATTAGGTTCGGTTTTGTTGGATGTCTGTAAAGAGACATCCAATAGTCAGATTTTATTCGCACAAGGGGACAGATCTTAACCATCGTTGCGTGCTCATTTGAGAAGTCGGTGTAGTGAATCCTTTAAATAACGTGTCGAAAAAAAATAAAAAAAATTTTAAGTGGAAGGTTTAAATTACCTTAAGTAGATCGTGCGTTGTCAACTTAAAATGTAGATACGTGTGGACAGCGTTAAACAAAAAAAAAAAAGGAAATAGATAAATAAAATTGCATATTAACAATAGTTCACCTCGTAAGGTGCCAACCAAGTGTAATCACCACGTGTAATTAATAGAACAATAAACATCAACTCTTAATCAAGTGTCTTTTAATTTCCGCTTCATTAGTGCATCTTGTTATGTTTCTTCGCTGGACAACGGAGTTCTTGTGTACAATTTCTACGCGATTGTCGGGATATTGGTGAATCCCTGCCGTACGTCGGCAACCATACCATACCATTACCCCACAGGTTCTTTAAGCATTCCCGAAGAACCACCCATCGCCCTAATCCAACTCCCCGTCCCCAACCTGCAAATACCTGCACCAAACATAAGTAGCTTACCTGTATACGAGCAGGACAAAGCTCTACTCAACAATTTCATACCTGAAACGTCCACGACAAAATTACCATCTTGCCATGGCATCAATAATAGCATAACTTTAACCATCTCGGTTCATCCGTCATGAGCCGATCGGTTACTATGGGCGACCACATGCCCATCAAACACAGGCCAATCCTCCCGAGTGTTCTTGTTCCCACAATCCGTTGGTCCAAAAGACACGCCATGGCAATCGCTTGCTTATACAGCTGCAACCGATTATCCCTGATCGGTTGCATACGCGATAAACTACCATCGAATTGGACGTGATCATAGTTTGTTTTTCTTAAACAATCTAGCAATGGTCACGTACCATGTTTTGTTTACTAATACAAAGCATAGCGCAACTCACGCCTAACTGCCAAGAGCCGAATTCTTTGCCAGTGTAAATATTCACACTGGAATTCGACCCTTGACTCGCTATGGATGCAATGCACAATTGACGTGGATAAATACACAACCGTCATTGTGTAATCACCCTGATCACCCGATCAGGTCCCACGGTATCGTTCTCCTAAACAACCTTCGTACCATTAGCTAAGGCAAACAAACGCGTATCTTAGCGTTTGACCCCCGAAATAGCCCTTCTGTTGACATAATACTCAGAAACCTAATTCTGCATCAACGAATCGCTAGTATAAACATAGCAACCTTTTTCGGACGCTATACGAGCGACCATCTATTTGCACAGCTGACCGATTTGAATTCAAATATCGTTAGTCAGTTTTAGTTGTCGTTTTTCCTTATTCGACTGCAGCCGATATATGAAATACTGTTCTTCCCCATGTACCGGCCCTCCTCCTGTTTGTGTGCATCTTGAATAGTGATATCCGCGCGAAACAACATCTAGAATCGAGAGGAGAGTCAGATTTTTAATCGCGCATCGAACGCACGTTTCGAGGTCGTTGCTGGGGGAGTTTGAAAAATCACGCGAGCACTTATTAAATGTGACCTCTGGCGGGAACCAAAAGTTTAGTTAACATTCGATTAAGTACCTGCAGTCGTGGAGTTGAATAACACAAGCTGTGTTAAATTAAACTAAAATCATTGACGATTAAAGCTAACGAAATTAAACTAAGACCTTTTAATATTCAAGCTGTGTCAAGTTAAACTAAAATCATTGACAATTAAAGCTGGCGAAATTAAACTAAGATCTTTTAATATTAAAGCTGTGTAAAATAAAACTAAATTCGTTAACAATAAAAGCAATGTTCACGACCACCCACAAGAGTTTTAATTGTTCCTGTGTCCTAGGTGCATATTGATCGTAGTTTCTCAACAGCAAGTGGGATTTTAGTGAATCAGTTCCGTACGTCGGTACACCCTACGTAAAATTTAACCCCACTTCTCGTTTTTAATGAATGCACTACTAAGAAGTTTCATTTGTGCTCTGGTTGATACTAGCATTTTCTTTAGAAGTTCCCAAGTCGGCACCATTGACATATTGAAGTATCTTAAAAATATAGTGAACATCGATGAGATGAAAATCGGTAAAACACCCCCTTTACTCTAACAGTGTTCTGAGGTGTGTTTTTATTTAGAAATCAATACTTTAAGAAGGGGTAGTAAAATGTGACGCTAAAATGCTCAGATTAAAATTTCGCAAATATTGGAGACGAAGTCGTTACCCCAAATAAACAGGAAAAACCTATTGTTATTCCTTTGACATTCAACTGTTCAAGAGCTTAAGAAGATGTTAAAGTTGTCGAAGCATATGATCTTGTCGGCAAATCGGCGTAACCAAATCTATAAATACATAAGGCGAAAATTGGTCATGTTTTTTAGTATGCGCACCCGTTTTGGTGCTACATATCGATCTGCCCGAAATGTTCAATTTTTTGGTCAGAAAAAATTTGGTGAGCGAGTGAGCATTTAGCGCTAAAAATAACAGCAGCGGTCATTCGTTCTTGGTTTCTTTGATTGTAAACCAAAAGTACGTCGGAAAAAAATCTCAGGTCCATTTCAAATATGTGACTGAGTAGAAATTGACAACCCACTTTGAGGCAGAGTTGGACATATATCCACAGTTTAACCTACTTTTCAAAGAAAGCTGCAAAAATATCTTTGTTGATAACATCACATGCTTGATTTGCTTGGCCATCGTCAGTTTTAATTGACGTTCCGTATGACGGACTTGAACTTGCAATGGCTAGGTTATGACATAAATTCTGTGTTAAAACACCCAGCGATGAAGTTGCTTCTCGTAACGAGGAATTCACTTCCAGTGGCGTATGATTCGAACCTGTTGGGTGTACGAATTCGATCGTTAATCTCAAGTACACCCAACTTGCTATATTATTGCGCTATGGTATACGACTCTGATGCTTGGCTTATTCGATTTTTCTTCGGTGTTGTTCTTCACTTTTTGCTTGTGTACAGTGTGTGTATCTGTTAGAAACGCCATAGGTCCACCGAATAACATTGTAGGAATCATGCTCTTTCCTTCTGTTTTTTTTTAAACAAATATTCATAATGCCTATTACAAAGGTAACGTTCTTGCAAGTATTTCTGTGCCTTTTAGGTTCGTTAGTATGTCAATGTTCCTCGGTTGTTGAAGTCTTCTAATGAATAATAAAGTTATCTTTGTTCGCAAGTATTCGACTGGTGTGGAGAAAGGACCTGGTCGACAATTATAGTTTGATAGGATTAATTTTTACGGTTGTTTGCTGAACTGAATGAATGGGCTATAGAATTACAATGAAAATACGCTATGGAACACGTAGAAATCTTGGGATTAGGATCTATTAAAATCGGCGTAGCGATAAAAGGAATATAGCAGTAAAAAAATTCACGGAAAAAATGTCAGGTAAAACTGAAAAGCAAGGTTGTGGGAAAAAACATCGGGGGGAATTCTGAAATCTACGGTAAAAGGCATGTTATAGTCTTTAGACTTCCGAAATCGATTATTTCCAAGGTACTGACTTCAACGGTCAAGGTATCTTCCTAAGACCTATGACAACGGTCTGGCTGTCGTTCTGTTGATCAAAAGTCACTGATCAATCGTTAGTATATCTCCAACACAGGTAGTCCGTCTTTATTGGCCAGCAACCAACGACGATTCTCTGGACTTACAACATTGGTTCATTGGATCAACAACCTCCAAGAACGGTCCTCTACGGCAATGACTTGTCTGTTGTTCGAGTGAGCAATGACCGCTTGCCACTCAAACTCGTATGAACTTAACCATTGGTTTAATTCTTCTGAAATAAGTTCCAGCTCTACTATCCTAAAAATACTTCCGATAAGATGCGTCCCACAATTTGCAAATAGCGCATTAACAGTGATTGTTTAAAAGAGTCTTCATTATTCTGTCCCTACTTCCATGCGCTTCCTATAAATGTTGACCTAGAATCCGTTTAGGGCAAGCACATTAAAAAAAAATCCACCCTACCTCCACAGTAGAGTAACTGCGTAAGCAAAAACCAAAGGTAGTTTACTTGGTAGAGAAAAAGAAACTTCATGCAGAATTTAAATTTCGCGCGTAAATCCAAACTATTTATTATTGTCTGTAATATTGGTAGTCTTTTGTCAAGGATAGTTCTTCTATCGTAGTCATAGTATTCGTGGCTTTCAGAAATATTGGATGTTGTTTTAGGTACCTGATGTTTGCCAGAGTACGGAATAAATTAGTCTGCTTTGTACTGATGTCTCGCTGTCCCTATTTGCCAGATACCGCTTCTTTCATTTTTTTTTACACACGAAAGTCTCACATAGGAGGGACTTTGAGATAACCTCAAAAATCAGGGAGGAAGAAGAGGGAAGGGTATAAGGAAATACGTTATCGTGTACAGCTTTGGATCCCTGTACATTTTTATGCCGAGAAACTACGTGATTAGGAGTTATTATAATGAACCAGCCCAATATAGTATCAAACTGTAAAATATGTTATATTCTTATAACATATATTGTAAATAATCAACAATGTAACATACACTGTTATAACTAGAAAACTAAATAATTCATAATGTAACAAATTTTATACCCCACTGTGGCACCGTGCAACGTGACCAGAATTCATCCGTTCCGCTGACATTATGATTCTCCCGGAACGTCGCAATGTATATGCGACAATGCTGGCAATGCAAGATCAGCACTTTGCCGACCATAAACGTGCTTCCTGTCCGCATCCAGTGATCGGATAATGTTTCACGTTTCAGCCACTGTTTATTGTCATCCTTTTTTTGTTTGTATTTCGGGTGTAAATTTATTGCCTTCATCTATTTTTAGCTATGCACGTTAATTGAAGTTAGCTAATAACTTATAGAATTTTTGTAAGTTTATAGTGTTTGCGATGATAGTGAAGAATGTGTGATTCGAACCGACGCTATGACGGTTAGAATCACTAAAGGATTGAACCAATGCTCAACACATGAGGCCACTGCTACACGCAGATATCCAATACTCCGATAATTACATACATGCAGCCCCTAACACTCCAATAATGTAACATATATTTACATATAACATGTATATTACACTTTGCTGTACGCAAATTCCCAATACATTCCATATAACATGTATACTGTACGCATGTACCCTATAATCTAATAAATCTGTTACACACAGAATTCCTATGCTCTACATGTATACTATTCTGCAAATACATCTTTTATTAACTTTAAACCGAAAGAATTCTACCATCAAATATAATTACCTGCTGCAACCGATGGAATCCTTTCGGTGTAGTTGTGAAACCTTATGACTTGCCTACCTGCTGCTAAATGCATTTCCAACTCTCACAACCAGAATTGCAATTCTGCAATTCCCATGTTCCATCTATGCCCTACAAGCAAACAAAAAATTCTCATCACATTGATGATCACCCAACACCCCATCACCTTCAAGGAAATTCCACCCATGCACATGCATGCTATTGGCTATAGGCAAATCAGATTCGGATCACCTTGAATCGAAATTTTCCCATGGCCTTGGGGTGGAGCTGCAGCTAGAGTAGGCGTAAGGTTGCCACCTCAGGATGAATGGCGGCAAAATTGCAACGTTGTAGTTCCCATCGTCGTTGGCATGGCCTTCGACTGAGGGCTAGCATCCGTTGGCTGTCTCAAGGTGAGAAATGAATAGTGGGAAAGAATGGGGGATTCGGACTGGATTTTGGAGTATAAATAGGGAGTTTTGTTGGAGGCACAATCGAATTGAATTCAATCGGTCGGATTGAACTGACGCATTGGTCCGCCTACTAGAACTGCGGTAGTTAAATTATTATTATTATTAAACTAAACTAAGTAAAACCGTAACATTCATATAATATAAATATAATAATAAATAAAACCTAAACTTAAAAAACCAAATAGTCGGCCTTTTTATTTTGGACGAGTCAGAAGGTTTAACAACCAGAAACCACCCACGGGCTTAACCAAGCAGGAAACCACAGTAGGTAAGTGTTGTATAGAGATATACAACACTACTGTCGCGTGTGCGAATTCGATCGTTATTCTCACGGATGTGGAATTACTATGTTGTTGCTTGGCATACGGCTGATGATCTTATTCGATTTTCTTTCTGTGTTGTTCTTCAGCGTTTGCGTGTGTACTGTGTGTGTATCTGTTAGAAACGTCACAAGTTGGCCTTATTATTGTAAATTAAATAATTAAACGTAAAATAATAAATACGCTTCTCCCAATAAGGATCACGGGAGATAGAAAGAAGATAACGGTTTTTCTTTTTTCGTCGTAGGAGCGGCGTTGTTTTATTGTAAAGGGGACGGACATTTCTTTACATATAATTATTAGGCAAGACATTCACTGTAAGCGCTGCCCCACGGGTTGTTATTTAATTCATCACTTAGGGAGCAGAACGCGTCATATTTACTTTTGCGGATCACATTCCTCAACTCTTTCCGTTTGTTGACGAATTCCGCATGCAACTGTGGGTAGGTGTTACGGTTTCTTGCTCTTTGTTGCAAGCGTCTTAACCTGTTGCACTCCGATCGCACACGGGCGATTTCTGAGTTCCACCAATACATTTTTTTGTCTACGTCTGATCTTGCTAATGTGAATTCATTCGTGTCCTCATTTGTTTGCTTTTTTATTCTAGTTGTTTTTAGAAGGTGAACTTATAACGCTAATATAATACGGCAGATCATACCATTTCTCGACGGAGTCTATCAGCCAACGTTCGAGAGATGGTCAACGATTTCTCCCAACCTTTTCAGGGAATCTATAATTAAATAGGGAGGGTTTGTACTGGGATGCAACCTACCACTCGGTGATAGACTCAGTGGTTGACGGGTTTCATGGGAAGACACCTGGAGGTGGAATTTATTCACTACCTTCAGTTGACCAACAACTGCAAAGTAATAGGCAGGAAACGTGGCTTCCATCTTCTCACAATAGCATTAAAAGACATGCGGTTGGATCGTCATTGATTATATCTGTTTGGTTTTGCATCCTACCGAGCACGTGCAACTCTGTTTTAGATGCGTCTACATATGGACACAAAATTCCTGTTTAGGACGAAATACGACGTGTAAATTGTGGAAAGATTGGTATATATGGAGTACTGCTTGCATCTTTTAAGCAGCTGCACACATTTGGCTTCACATTTTGCAGGCTTAAATACGTAATCGTTCTATTAAGCCAAGTTCAGAAGACTCAAGGTGCTGTTATTCGTAAACGAGTAAATTGGTTTATAAGCAACGGACAAGTGATCGCCTAATGAATGAGAAATAGTTGAGTAGGACTTATATCGGTTTTTCCAATAGGGACTTGACAACTTCGAATTTAATTTGTGAACGCACCCTTGCACTAATCATTGAACTATCACTGTCAATTTATTCAGTAAACTCAACATTTTCATCATGGTTAAGTACACGAACGAACAACGTCTGCAAATTAAAAAAATTTACTACCGAAATTTGGAGTCGGTGACCGCAACTTTAAGAGCGTTAACTCTAATTTTCGGCTGTAATTCTCGCCCTAGTAGACAGGGAATAATAAGTTTAGTGCGAAAATTTGAGTCTACATATTCGTTGTGTGATGTTGCCGTGACAGTGAGACAACGGGTTGGTCAACCATATCGCTGCCGTTCAGGCGTCCATAGCAAACGACCCAAATCGGCCAATTCCACGGCGTTCTCAAGAATTGGGCATCGCCCAGACCACTTTATGGCGAATTTTGCGTAAGGATCTTGGTTTACACCCATACAAGATCAAGCTGACTCAAGAATTGAAGCCGATGGACCATTTGAGGCGACGTACGTTCTCCGATTGGGCTCTGGAAAAGATGCGCCAAGATGATGAATTTCATCGCAAAATCATCTTCAGTGACGAAGCCCATTTTTGGCTCAATGGGTTCGTCAATAAGCAAAACATGCGTTATTGGTCGAGTGAAAATCTACATGTGCTTCATGAATCACCACTTCATCCACAAAAAATAACTGTTTGGTGCGGTTTGCATGCCGGCGGCGTCATTGGGCCATATTTTTTCGTCCACGATAACGATCGTTAAGTTACTGTGAATGGCCATCGTTATCGCGCCATGATTACCGATTATTTTTGGCCCCAATTGGAAGATATGGACTTGGGCGACATGTGGTTTCAACGGGACGGTGCCACAAGCCACACAGCACACGATACAATCGATTTATTGAAGAGTAAGTTTGATGAGCGTGTTATATCAAGAAATGGGCCAGTCGGTTGGCCGCCTCGTTCATGCGATTTAACGCCTCTAGACTATTTTCTTTGGGGCTACGTCAAGTCATTGGTCTATGCCAACAAGCCGACGACATTGGAAGAGCTCAGAGCCAACATTGAACGCGAAATAGCGGCCGTTTCGGCCGAAATGTGTGGCCGAGTCATCGACTTGTGAAAACGTGCCCGCAATGGTCATGTGAACGAAGTCGAGTTCCATTCATAAACGTTTTGATTGTACTTCAAGCCGATAATAAAGTTTTCGAAATATCTCAAATGGTTTGCGTTTTATTTAAAAAAAAAAAGTTGTCAAGTCCCTATTGGAAAACCCGATACAAAACCTTTCGCACCAGCTTAAGAATTCAAGAACATCTCTTCAATAGTATAGGTTCACCCAACGAGAGAATCTGGTAATTTTTACCTCTTTGAATGCACACCGTTAGGCTTTGATTCGAATTTAGCTCATGTGATGCTGCTTGCATAAACTTATGTAGTAGTGAGTGTTCAGTAGGCTGCAGAATGGACAGGGAATAGGTGGCATTGCTAAATGCTCTGTTATCTTCTACAAGCGATAGGGAATGTGGTAGGGTTTTTGTTTCTCTCAACCAATGATCAAAGACTTCTATTGTCTGCGGGGCAAATCAATACTTTTTGTTGTACTTTCTGCTCGTGTAAGAATTTCACGCCTTGAGTATGCTCATTGAAACTATTTCTTGCCTTCTTAAATCATTTCTAATTTTCCTCTGTGTTGTCGATTTAAACAGCCTCTTTAATCCCAATGGCCTCCCCGAATCCAAAATGGCAGCAGATATATTTATTATAACCAGACTTCGAAACTTTTTACACTGTATGAAATATGGATACTAAGTAGTGTGGGGAGGAAGTAGTGCACCGGCGTGCGGCGCTGATTATCTTCCTCCTCCATCATCAATTGTTAGCCGCGCAAAACACCGAACCGAAACTCACCAGCAATAAATGAACGAAACGCCGCCACGTTCGTCCACAACCGAGAAGGATGAAAAGTTCGATCACCAGGGAAAGGAGATAAAACACTCGGAAGCTGCGGCACAAAAATTATGAAACACTACGGATTAATATTGAGTTGAACTGGTTTTATTTTATTTAATTCTAGTTTTATTAATGAACGGAGAACTTAACAGAAAATATAGCACAAGTAATAATTTTAACTTTAAATTTAAATTTTAACCGACTTCCGTCCATTATTTCTATACTTCTTATTACACTATGTCTTGACTACTTGGTGAAAGACCAACGCGTCTGGCGATTCTCGCGATTATCGCTCCCCTGTGTGCACCAGGGTAGCGATGGAGACACGACCCGCTCGGGTCGGAGGATGGAATTTGACTCAAACGATATCCTCTCCAATAAGGATATCGTTTTTTACCTACCACCAGGAAAACGTAAAGTCTCTCTTGGTGGTATAGGAAACCAGATCTTGTAATACAGTTCATGGTGGTATGTGTGGGATCGTTGAGATCAATGCTATTCACACGTGCAGTGGAACAGCGAAACAGGGAGGCGGCAAAGACAAAAGGAAAGGCGACCAAATGGTTCGCTCTTTAATGAAGGTCATGTTTATACGATGCCTCGTCGCTATTTTCGACGTTAGGAGAAAAAGGTGCTAAAAGCAAATTGGATGTTTATGGCATCTCTGGCTGCAATAGAAACCGGGTTCATATTTGCATTAGGAAATGCTGGAGAATTTGGTTTCAGCGTCTATTGCGCTAATTATATGCAGCTGCTTGGGTTGTTTGTTGGTAAGACAAACAAAAAAGGTTGCCAGGCAATGTATATGAAAAGGTATATGGCGCGGCTAGGAAAATAGACGGCGCGATATTTATGGAATTTGTCTGGTACCGAATTGGTTCAGAATACCAAATAAGCAAACAAAGAAATCTTATGAAAAATTGTATGCGAAGGGATGCATGAAGGTAAGTTTTCTTTATAGGGATTTTAGGGTTATAATAATTGGGTCTGTTTGATGCGTGAAGCATCTAAGATGCTAATGCGAATTGCATTAGAGAAAGCTGGTGCAGACCCGGGTTATGGTTATGGGGGTTTTTTTCAGGAAGGCGAGCCGTGGGATCTGGCGGAATCGCCACAGTAGAATCATACCTGTTTTTCGTCAGCTCTAAAGATAACATCGTTTTCAGGGAAAAGTGTCAACAAATTTCCCCAAAAAACCGTCTGATAGTCATTTGGTCTATTTGGCTCTTCCTACTTTACGTTACATTCTCTCTAATTTCTCAGTATCCGACGTCAAATTCAGCTTAAATGTGGTTGCTTATTAACCAAGTTATATACTAAGTCAAGGGGCTTAACAACATTCTGATTGTTAGACAAAAATCTTCCTTTTGTTGCTATGTCTAAAAGTTGTTTTCTTATTGTGAATTTTCATAATCATTATCGGCACTACAACCGGGATCCGGTCTTGGCCTATTTTGGCAAGTATCTACACCGGTAACCGGTCCTTATCCGAGACTTGTTAAATTGTCCATAATAATTGGTTTTTTCGGGCAAGGTTATTAGCCTTGCGCCTCATTGTGAGCTTTACTTTAATTAAAAAATCCAGGTAAAGTATTTAAAAGTAAAAAAAAAACATAGTTATATTTTCCTGGCCGACATCTCTGGAAAACACAAAGCAAAAGCTACTACTTCATATAAATGTAACACGTTGCAAAGTTTTTTAAATGAAAACCTAAATAAATTTAACTCAAAGGATTCCCCAGCTTTCAATAGCATTGATCATTTTCAATGAACAAGTTCTTAATTAGTGTCGAGTACTCATTGCTTTGATCCTTATGTGCCGCTCTGACAAAGTTCCAGTTGGGTTGACTAAATGAGGCAGCCGACCTCATCGAGGTTCACTGTTTTCAGTCGCAATCTCATTATCAGTGATTTCATTTTATTTTATGTATTCCTCGTCCTTTCTGTTTTCTTGCTTTCATTAACTGCCAAAGGATGTGGTACCGGCGCAGTTACAGTACCTCGGTCCCCAGATTCAACTTCAGGATACAGTTTTCATTCTGCTTTCCAAAAAGAATGAACGTTTACACGCCGTTCTCTTCCATAAATGTATGTGGAGTAAATAAACGAGAGACGTTTGTCGTTTGTTCAAGTTGATGATGATGCTGAAGTAGTGTTGTTTTTATTCCTGCTGTTTTACGTACTGCCGTCATCTGTTAACACTTTTCACTTGGCAGTTGTCGCTGTAGAGGATTTCTTGTCCACAAAAACCCTTTCCACTGCATAAGTGGTAGTTATTGGCTTTGTAGAAAGTTTTACTGTTTTTTACTCAACTTCACCACCAGACAGGGTGGCATCCCTTTAGATGTCGCTAGTCGACACTTATAGGAAACTACAGACGGCAAAAATGAACGGTAGATGTATCACATAGGGAAATCCTTAATGAGAGTACATAAATTCAATTCTGCAATATTCAGTCATTTAATGTCGGCAAATAGGAACGTTCAGGTCGCATGCAGAGTATTCAGTATTCTGAACAGTGGCGTATCTTTGCTTTGGTATATTTCGCAAGGCTCTGTTTCCATTTTTAAAGGCGGACTGGTGGTGTGAGCTTGCTATCATATGAGAAACTTCAGTTTCCCTAAACTGAGGGGTAAATAGCTGAGGCTGGGAAAAGCAGACTTTTCTAGCCAGTTTAATGAGTGTATTGAGTTGAATTTGAAAAAGGTATACTTGATTGTTGTATGTTAGCACCAGGGATAGACAGTTAATTCTTGTGGTAGCTCGTACAGCAAGTCGATGTTGGATCAAAGGGTTAAAAATGTTTGTAATATGTTAGGGTTTACGGCATTGTACCTTGATGGATTGACACTAAGCTCATAAAATGACTAAAATCTTGTTGTCTTGTCCGCCGAATAAGAATCGGATGCATTTATTGTGAATTTCTATATATTGACTCATTTCTGTTTAATCTACCCACCAAATTAATTAAGGATAACTGCAAAATGCATCAAATCTGTAATGCATAAGCAGGCAAATCATAGAATACAGATAACCACAGCTGGAAAAAGTCGATGATGGTACACAAAATAAATAACCTTTTATGGAACAAAAAGTTGTTTTTTTAATAACATCCTTTATTGGCTATGAATAGTGTGGGGATAGACAGTCTGGGCGTCGGCATGGACGCTGATTCTACCATCCAGTCACTACTTCCTCTAAATGTTCCACCGATTAATACGCCGAACCAAAAGAACGAAACGCCGCCACGTTTGTCCACAGCCGAGAGTAAAGAAAAACACTGTCCACCAACTTGTGCAAACCTGCACGACAAACCGTCCACCAGATAGAAATTAAAACACACTGCTGATTGTTTATTAAATGATTACTTTTTTGGTTTGTATGTATCCAAGTATTTTGACGCATTTATTTTGTTATATTCGTCATTATCTGTAAAATTGTGAAGGATAATTCGTAATTTTACAGATTGAGGTCGTAAAGTAATCTAATTAGATAATGAAATCACGCGTACACGTCCGCTGTAATGAAACGACGACTTTGTATATCAAAACTGTTACTCACGCGACTCGCGGTTGACTTTCGCCAACGTGGTGGTCGGCGGATGTAGTTGGACTCAGCGATAAGCCACTCGTGCAAAGCCGACTCGCTAATGGGGCGAGTTTCCCCGAGAGAGAAAGTGTTTCTCACCACTAAGGATACGTTTTATCTACCCCAAGAGAGACGTAAAGTCTCTCTCTGTGGAACAGAAAACCACATCTTGTAATAAAGGTCATGGTGGTACATATGTATGTGTGTACATTGGTTCATTCATGGGACAAAGCCATGAGGACGAAACTGAAACAAAGAAAGGGCATAATGTGGCTAAGCAAACAAGCCGAATCTCATTGGATGCTAATTGGTTTTCTATTTGTTCATGCCGCTGCTGATGAGAAGCAGATCCCGAAATATGAGAAGACAAAGGGAACGTTTGGGTCTTTGTCTGAGATGTGCATTGCGGCTAAATAAATAGGCGGCAACGCAATGTGGAAATGTGCTAATGGGTTTTAGCTAGATTACCGGGAAATGGTGTTTATGGCATCGCTGGTAAGGATAGGTATTGAATTCCTATTTGCATTTGCTTATGCTGTAGGATTTAATTGGTGCCAAGAGACGCGAGATGCGTATATTTGTTTCGGTCCCTGTTATGGTGGTTACATTGCATGTAAACCAAATCATTTTGTTTTCAGGAATTCGTCTAGGGGGATTTGCCTGGTATCGATGGTGCTGAATTGGTTTTGGAATTCCTGATAAGTTAGGAAAGAAAGGATTCTTTACAGGGACTTTTAGATTATAAATTTGATCTATTTGATGCGTGAAGCATTTAAGGTGCTAATGCGATTGCATTAGCGCAAACCTGTGCAGTTTGGGATGAAGATATGGGGTTCTTGAGGTAAGTGGCCGTGGGGTTTGGCGGAACCGCCACAATAGTATAATCTTAACAATTTAATTTAGTACTGTATATGGTTTAATTACCCGCCTGTCACGCGGGAGACCGGGGTTCGATTCCCCGTAGGGGGGCCTCTGGCGCAAGACTAATGACCTTGCCCAGAAAAAAACAAATCATTATGGAAAATTTAACAAGCCTTAGGACTTGCTAAATAAGGCCAAGACCGGTTCCTGGTTGTAGTGCCGATGATGATGATGATGGTTTAATTAATCAATTAGTTTGACTAAGTAAAACGTGTGAGGGTTTACCGAATCAGTCTTCAGCTCCCTAGTCGATTTTACTATGTTAGATTTCAATATTTTAATTCATAAGGTTTCGTCCGTTGTAGTATTCTCAATTTGTGGGCGATATCCAAGAGCTGAGTAGTTTCTACGTTGGTGTGATTAGGTAGGCGTTTTTCGTGTTTGGCAGCATATTCTTGGATAACTTCATTGATCCATTTGATCTGTAGGTCATCAGGTATTTCCTGATTTGTCACAAAATGGTATGCCTTCGTGATAATGCGAAGGAATTTGTTCTGGGTTCGTTTAATTATGTCTCTACTGAACTCCGTACATCCAAATCGGCTTGATGATAGGTTAATAAATCAATCTTTTGCAATAGAGATTAAGTTGAGAGTGATCCCGATTAACCAATACATCTGTCTACGTTTGAGCTTTATTTGTTTAGCTTTTTGTTTCACATGATGTCTCCAGTTTAGTCTGCTATCCAGGTGTATAGCGAGGTATTTCTCTTAATCTGCTTTTGGAACTGGAATTCCGTGTTAATATTGCTATCTGATCGTCGCAATGTATTTGTTACGTGAATGGATTACATCTCGTTGAGTATAATCTTCCAATCAGTGGTGCTTTGGCTAACCCCTTTGAGTGCCTGTTGCATTTGTTCTGTAGCTTTTTTATTTTTTATTATCGTCAGCTGATATTATAACTGGATGATCCGCAAAGGTGCCTATGAATGTGTTTTTGGTTGTTGGGATGTCTGTTGCGTAAGTAAACACACAGCTCAGGATAATCTTAAATAAACAACAAATGCCACCTTCGGACACCATCATCCGATCCGCACACGTATTTGTGCATATCTTCATTACCCCGGACGCACAAGTATGACGGCCAATATCATCATAAATTACCGACCTAGCGTCTGGAACAATGTTGCGCTTGATCCTACGTCGAATTCTTTCCCGCGTCGTATTAGGTATTAGGTATTAGGTCTTAAGATATCTAATTGTTTAGTTGTATAGAGCTAAGTATTGAACAAAGTGGCTTTTCTTTTAGTCCAAAAATCTAGAGCGTTTTTAACTTGGACAGTAAGTAGAGGAAACATTTCCGCCATAGTTGGTGGTAGAGGGAAATGCATTTTCCACCTCCATTTGTTATTATTCTAAGATGAGTTCTGCAGCTTTGCGAGTCATTATTATGTTGCGTATTTCGCTTTCTTTGATTTTTTTTTGGTGCTTTTAATTTCGGTTTGGTGGACGAAGAGCGTTTTAATAGGCTTATTTTTCCTTTGAAAATACTATTCTTTGTTTTGATTCTTTCTTCACTGATCATGTCGGAGCCTGCAGTACACACACGTTAACACAAGAAGCACAAACACTTCCGTTCTTATTTCACTTAATGCGCGCAATTTTTTTTTCTTCGACACTCCATCGAATGTTCGCACAACATAACTTTTTATGTTCACTTTTTACGTTCATTGCTATTGTCACTTTTCACAAAGCAAAACACAGTACGAAAATCAAATCTATTGTCTTGTTCAGGTATTTGGTCCACCTGACTTCACTTTTAAGACCGGTCCCTTGAGAGATTTGTTAACTACCGTTTGTCGATTCGATGACAGATCTTTACTGGATGGTGGTCAATTTGGTACTGGTGCTGTTAGCTGTTCATACGTCATAATGTTTCCGTTATTCGTATTACTCAGCAGAGCATTTTGTTGATGTAGTGTTCATTATTGTGTGCATTATGTATTTTACACCAATCACTTATCACTATTGAGAGAGAACCCGCGTACGCGTTTATTTTCTATTTTGTTTTCTTATTCTTGTTTTGTTTTTCTTTCTTTCGTTTTTTTCTTTGTATTCGGCGTGACTTGGCGAGGAGCGTAATATAACACTTTTTTACCTTTTGAACGTCAAGTGGACACTGAAAAAATAGTGCTATTCATAATATAAGTAATGTAGATTCGAAACCAATCATCATCATCATCGGCACTACAACCTGGAACCGGTCTTGGCCTTATTTAGCAAGTCCTGAGGCTTATTAAATTTTCCATAATGATCTGTTTTTTCCGGGCAAGGTTATTAGTCTTGCGCCAGAGGCTCCCCGACGGGGAATCGAACCCCGGTTTCCCGCGTGACAGGCGGGTATACTAACCAGTATACTATTGAGGAGCTTCGAAACCAATAAGACATTCAAAAATATCTTATGTATGGTTGTGTGCGAATGGACATTAAGTATGTGATACACACATCCGCAGTGCTAAAAAAGTTGATTAACCAAGAATCGTAGTCCGAACATTCACTAAAATCTTGGGTAAACAAAGAATATATTGCTATACATGCATTTCAAACGATGTTTAGCTTTCTGATATAAGTGAGACATAAGCAAAGAGTAGGATGAATATTAAATGCATCCATCGACATGCACGAAAACAAAGGGAGTTGAAATTTAATGGACGAAAATTAAAGTAATCAAGTAATCAAGAAAGTTCGCGCGGTTTTTAAAGCGTACGTTTCTCTTCATGCTATAGTAATTCTGTACACCGCTAGGGGTATATGTATTAGTGCTTGTTTACCGAAAGAGTTCACATTGGGTGCAAAAGGTGCTGAAGAAGCAAGAAAAATTTGTGAAACATTCGAGAGGGCACGGTTAGTGACCGAACAGTTCAAAAGTGGTTTCACTTAGATAAACCTCGATCGGGTAGACCTAATTCTCTCGAGTTAGACCAATTAAAGGCACCACATGAAGAGTTATTCAACGGTTTAGGGTAAACGATGAAACCGTCCGTGAACACTTGCATCAGCTGGAAAATCGTGGACGAGAGTGAATGAGTCCTCCACGAACTGACTGCTGCGAACCAACTCAATATTTGCTCTTCCTTGTTTATCACGAACAAGAATTGTCCCATTCTGGACTGGATTTTGACTTGTAAAGTGGATGATGTAATGCAACAGAAAACGATCGTACCATTGGCTTTCGTTCCCAGTGAGTTAGAGCGCTAAACCTGCTCTTCATCAACGGAAAGTGATGCTGTGTGTGTGGTGGACTATTGCTGGGATTGTGCATTCTAAGTTTTTGGAACGTGATAAAACAACTACCAGAAGTTTACTCAGCCCAATTGCATACAGTAGCAGAATACTCACAAAATACAACCAGCACTCATGAATAGGAAGGCCTCATGAAGCAAGGATTGCCCAGAAGGTGATTTATTTACTAGGAACTTTTACCCCAACCTCCATATTCACCAGACGTTGCCTTTTGGGCATGGACAATGATATGCGCGGTCGGCACTTCAACTCTCGACGAGAAGTTGAAAACGCAGTAGCACCATTTTTTAAGTCCCAATAAAAACATGTCTTCAAAAATAGCACCTACAAGCTTGTAAATTAATGGGAGAAGGGTGTAGAAGCGGATAGTGGATATTTTGCAGAATTAAAATTGTGTAAAAGTATTGTTTTAAGTACTTTCATTTTCTGTAGTCGAACCGCTCGGACTTTTTTGATTACCGGATATAAATATAAAAATCCCGATTTAAACCATCAGCAAAGATAGTCAATCGTTTTTGAAAAAAGGTAAAGATTCCAAAATTATCTATGATCCTAAATTGAAACGGTTTATCATTTTTGCAAAGAAATTCGGTGGTATCGTGGTGGGCTTTTTTTCAGTGCGGTGTCCAACATTTTGTATGCAGTGCGGTTAACTAAGTAGAATAAAAACTAAACATATGTCGTGCATCAACATTAAAACTAAATGTTGTGACGTCAAACTATCAATAAAGCTTTTCATTAATTATTCAATAAACCTCGTGTGTTTTGTTTACCTGAAAGTGTAGATATAGTGTCGCGTGGTGAGTTTTACTTACAATATACCGCAATTGTGTCAGCGGAATTTTCACACCCCAGTTCTTCAGTGAATTATATTTATAATATATAAAAAATAGATTTTGTTTGTATCAGGCCTCTTTTCACCTGATGTATATAGCCTATTAAGGCACCTAACCTTGAAGGCCCTACTGTACACTAGGGTGCAACACCCTTAGTGTGATAAGTTTGATCAATGTTCGGGCGCAACGCCACTAAACATCTAAAAAAGAATCCTGAATATTCGGGCGCAACGCCACTAAATATTGCATAGGACAAAAATTATCTGAAAGAGAATTGAGAGTACACTCGGGATTACTGTCGGATGTATTCTGATTTTATTTTCCAATCCTTAAACTATATATACAATTTTCTTATACTACTACTCTTACATCTAAACGATACAAAAAATCATGCTCGCAGCAGAGTATTACTAATACATACATAGGATATCGACAGATCGTATCTCTAATTTTGACTACAGGATTGCAAGATTCCTGTTTACAATAGACATGAGTTCGAAACAAAGACAATAGGAAGGAGAGTTCCTATGATACACACCAATTACTGGTGTACACAGAAAACAAAGAAAAAAGAGACGCACATTCTCGCACAAAAAACAGAACCATTGCATTGATGGTGGTCCCTTTTTGAGTTGGCGGCAATTCAATTCGCACCTTCTGGTGTTAAAGATGTTTGCTGATGGTAAATTGGAAATTTCCGGTTGCGGGAAAATTCCGATCATGTTGGTGGTGATGGCGGCATGATGCTGAAATTTGCTTTTATTGCCCAGTCATAAATTGTAGTTGGCGTGCGGTATTCAAATGCATGGAATGCAAATACGGCGGCAATTGGGCAAATGGTTCTCACACACATAACAATGGCTGAGATGTGGCATTAGAATGTGATGAATGAGACGAACGACGGCACCGCACAAATGGCGCCGCATGATCTCATAAACATACTCCCCCCGTTGAATAACAATTCAACCCTGAAGCGTGACTGGTCGACCGAAGATCCTGATCGTTGACCATTCGGCGTCGTTTGTAAGGGGAATCCTCGTGTTTGGGCGATTCATCCGTTGTAGATGCTGGGCGAGAGAAGTCGCTGGTGTTGTCGCACTCGATTGGCAGTGGCGCTAGGCGGTGAATGGGTCTCCGAACCACTCCGGAAGATGTTCGCACGTCCACTACTCGAATTAGACCGTCATCCCCTGGGTGTGTGCCAAGTACTCGGCCGAGCTTCCAACGCAAGGGTGGGGTATTATCTTCCTGGATGATGACCATTGTCCCTGTGTTAATGTTGTGGACTCGCTGCTTCCATTTACTTCTGTCCTGTAGTTGGTGCAAATATTCCACATGCCATCGTCTCCAAAATTGGTGTTTCAACTGTGTGACCAATTTCCAGCGTGTGGGTAATTTCACGTTTAGCGGAACAGCGTGAGCATCCACATGTGCGGTCAGAGGCTCTCCAATGAGAAAATGCCCCGGAGTGAGTGCCGATAAATCGCTTGGGTCGTCGGATACTGGTGTAAGAGGCCGGGAATTCAAAATGGCGTCGACTTCCGTGATGATGGTTTGCAACTCCTCGTATGTGAGGGATGCTGCATGCAGTGATGATCGCATCAAGTGTTTTGCTGATTTGACCGCCGCCTCCCACAGTCCTCCAAAATGCCGGGCTCGGGCCGGTATCAGATGAAATTGTGTTCCCCTGGTGCTGAGAGATGAGGTCACTTTGTTGATAGCTCCTTCTGACGCTAACAACTCTCCGACCTCTCTCAGTTGATTACGCGCTCCTACAAAATTAGTAGCGTTGTCACAATATAGGTGAGAGCAGTTTCCACGTCTAGATGAAAAGCGCTTGAGAGCGCCGATGAACCCTTCTGCTGAAAGGTCCGTTACCAACTCCAGATGGACCGCCTTTGTCGCAAAGCAGCAGAACAGAGCTATGTAGCTCTTTTGGGGTCGCTTACCCCTGATGTGAAAGTGGGTCTGGAACGGTCCACAAAAATCGACTCCTGCGTTTGAGAATGGACGAGCGGGTTGTACTCGAGTGACGGGTAGGTTCCCCATGATCTGTGTCAATAATTTTGGGCGGGTTTTTGCGCAAAATACACAGTGCTGGACGATGGTGCGTGTGAGGTTCTTTCCCTTGGTTGGCCAATAATTTTGCCGCGTCACTGCGAGTAAGCCTTGTGGGCCGATATGCCTATGTTCCACGTGCAATTCTCGTATGATGATTGTTGTGATGGCGTGCGTATGCGGTAGAATAATGGGGTGCTTGGAATCATAGGATATGTTAGATGATCCAAGTCGCCCGCCTACTCTCAGCAATCCGTCAGAGTCGAGGAATGGGTTCATGGCACTGAGGGGACTCGATCGAGCTGGCTCGCCGTGCTGGTGGATGTGTTTCATTTCCCCTTCCAATTCCTTCCTCTGTATTGCGCGCAGGATCTTAACCCGAGCGTTGGCAAGTTCCGTTGGTTGTAAAGACCTGAAGACAGGGCTTCGTCGGTGGGTCGGGGTTCCAAAACGCAACATGTATGCCACTATACGTTGAAGTCGCTGGAACGAGTTCCTATGGTTGATGCGGTCGATCGTCTGATCCTCTGCTTCAATTGACAAAGCGACTGTGGCCGTACGTTTGCGCTCCACGTCGCAGTCCTTCTTCCTGATATATGCGGGTGGCCAATGTTTCTCGTCCCCATGTAGGAAGAATGGGCCGTGGAACCAGATAGCACATGCACTTAGTTTATCCGGATCCACCCCCCTTGATAGCGGATCGGCTGGGTTGTCCTTTGATCTTACATGCCGCCATTGTGCAGGTACACTATGTTGGTGTATGGTAGCTATCCGATTGGCTACGAATGTTTGGAACTCAGCCGCTGTTGAATGGATCCATGCTAACACGATCTCTGAGTCTGTCCACAGGTAGGTCGGAATGTTGTCTTGTCGCAGGTGCCGTTGCACCTTTCCACACAGGGTGGCCGCCAACTCTGCCGCACAGAGTTCCAGGCGAGGAATGGTCACTCGCTTAGGTGGAGGTGGGGCCAACCTCGTTTTTGAGCATAATAGATGAACGTGGATTAATCCATCCGATCCCGTTGATCGTAAGTATACGGCAGCTCCGTACGCCTTCTCGCTAGCGTCTGCAAACACATGTAATTGAGGATCCTTGGTAATTGCTCCACCGCACACATGTCGTCGAACCTTTAGACTCTCGATCGTCTTAAGATTCTCGCGGAATTGAAGCCACCTGGTTTGGAATTCCATTGGGAGTGCTGCATCCCAATCTTGTTGTAATCCCCACAACTCTTGGAGGAATCTCTTGGCGATGACTGTTACTGGCGCAATCAGTCCTAGTGGGTCGAATATTCGAGCAATGTCGGAGGCTACGGTGCGTTTTGATGAACGTATTCTGGGTGGCAGGTTAACTCGGACTCCAAATTCGTCTACTTTTGGGAGCCATATTAACCCTAATGTTTTGATGGTGGTATCTTCATTATTGCTAAAGTCCAGTTCGACTTCCTGGTCTGTGGTTGGAATATGTTCCAGGAGTTTTGGATGATTCGCACACCACTTTCGCAATTTAAAGCCTCCTTGGCTCAATAGCGCCGTCAATTCCTTTTGCATCACACCTGTTGTGATCAGGCTGTTGGAGCCAGTCATGACGTCGTCCACGTAGAAATTGTTTTTGATAGCTTCTGCTGCATGTGGGAACTGTGGTGAGGCCTCCTCACCTAACTGACGTAGGCACTTGATGGCCAGGTATGGTGCTGAAGTCGTGCCATAAGTTACCGTATTGAGCTGGTAACATTTCAATGGTTGCTCGCGATTAGCTCGCCACCAAATCAGTTGGTATTGGTTATCAGCGGGCATGATGCTGATCTGCCGATACATCTTCTCGATGTCTGCTGTGAACACGTATCGTGGGAGTCTAAATCGGAGCAGCACGGCAAACAAGTCCTCCTGTAAAGCTGGTCCGGGATGCAAAATGTCGTTCAACGACGTATTAGTGGTTGTCTTTGCCGATGCATCAAATACCACTCGTAATCGTGTAGTGGTGCTGTCTGGCTTCAACACGCGATGATGGGGAATGTAATAATGCGGCGACGGAATCTTCATCGCATCTACTGGTTCCATATGTCCCAACTCGAGGTATTCCTTCATAAAGGTCCTATATTGGTCGTAGATCTCAGAGTTCCTTTCCAAACGTCGTTCTAGGGACAGGAACCGATTGCGTGTTAGTTCCTTGGAATCTCCTAGCGTTTGTGGGTCGCTGGCAAATGGTAGCCCAACAGTAAAGCGGCCCACGGAATCTCTGATGCGATGCTGTCGAAATAGTGTCTCACATTGTTGTTCTTTAAGTGAGAGTCGTCGTTCCTGACCGTCCGCCGGATTATCCAGTTCCCAAAATTGTTGGATGGCCCTTTTGATGCCTTCCTCGTCGTCGGTAGTACACACCCCACAAGTTGCTGCTGCCACTGGATGTTGATGGGTTGGTCCGGCGACAATCCAACCGAGGCGGGTATTCTGGAGCACCGGAAGTGTTGGTCCTAGTTTAATTTGACCAACGGATAACAATGAGAAGAAGTGCTCGGCTCCCAGCAGGACATCGATCTTGCCTGGGTGTTGGAAGTTCGGATCTGCTAGCTGCACATTCCTTGGGAGTTCCCAAGCCGAAATGTCGATTTCCTGACTTGGCTGTGACGAACTGATTGTGCTGATGACATACGCTTCGAGTCGAGTGGAGAACTTCGTTGTGGTGGCAGTGAGCTCCATATTCACGCGTCGCTGGGATCTTTGGGGTACGTCCCCGATGCCGTGTATCGTCAAATTCGTCGATTTTGTGACTAATGCTAGTCTCTTGATGACTCGTTCACTGATGAGGTTGACTTGTGACCCTGAGTCCAAAATGGCGCGGCATTCGATTGTTCGGCCATTGCTGCTTGACAGCTTTACCCGAGCTGTACCGAGGAGTGTTAGTTTCTTGACGGATGAGCTCACTGTCGATGCTCCCAAAGACACCGATTGTGTTTGGTCCTTGAGCTGAGGTTGGGGACTCGACTCCGAGGTCGGAGCTCGATGTGTATTGTTTGGAGGATGCAGCAACGTGTTGTGCTTTTGATTGCACTCCTTGCATCTAGTTTTTACACATCTGTCTGCAAAATGTCCCTGCTGGAGACAATTACGACATAACCTTGCCGTGCGCACGATGTCCATCTTCTTTTCCGTTGTCAGTTGTTGGAATTGCTGACATTGATAGAGGGCATGTGCCTTTCCACAGGCAGCACACTGTTGTTCCTTCTTGAATGTGGCCTGGGATACTGAAGACGTCAAAGTTGTTCGGGATTTGTGTTCATCCTTCTTATGATCCTTGGACCCGATTGCTTCCAGGGATTGGAAACGCACTTCCAGAAATGCCAACAGCTCCTTGATGGATGGGATCTCTTTCGGTTTTGCCAGGCCTTGCTCGAACAGGGAATGGGTGTTGCGGTCCAATTTTTGCAACAATATGTTCCCTAAGAGAGCATCCCAACTGCTGGTGTCGACGTTGAGGTTCTTCAAACCTAGAAGACATCCCTGCGTAGTGTCATGCAGGGCCTTTATGTGCGCGCAATTCGACCCAGTCGTTGACTGTGATGGCTGGGACAAAAGTTTATTAATAAGTGAACCAACCAGTAGTCGGTGGTTCTCGAAGCGATTCTGCAGCATCTGCCATGCCGCATCATACTGGTCGTTTGATGTGGTAAAATGTCGGACCAATCTTTCGGCTTCTCCGGTCAGATTGGTTTTCAAATACCACTTCTTTTGACAATTACTTAATGGCTGCTTGTGCACCATTTCTCCGAACAGATCGGCAAACTGTCTCCACGTTGAATAATCCCCATCAAATTTTGGGATGGTGATCTTCGGCAATTGGCCGCTTGGTACCGAGGGGATCTGTCTCTGTTGTTGTTGGCTAGTCTCCTGTTGGGAGCTGCGCAAACTGACCAATGAGAACTCGACTTGTTCTTCTAGCTCTTGATGGGTGAGGCTATCGTATCCTATCGTCTCAGGATCGTCGACCAGCTCTCCAATCCGTAGATGTAACTCTTCTAGATCTGCCCAGAGCCTTGTGATGGTCGAGAATTGGAGTTCCTGATGGAAGCTCATTTGTGCTGTTCCTCTCATTGTTCGCGCTCTGTCAAGCGTCCGAATGAGCGTCTCCTTCTTCAGCTTGTATCGTCGGATACTTCTAATGGCCTCCTGGGCAGTGCTGTCGTCCTCCATATCCTGGCCGTCTGTTCGTGGGCTGCACACCGAGTCATTTGCACCTTCGGACTGCCGTTTTATTGGCGCCGTCGCCATCAATTGTTGGTACATCGATTGTACCTGTTCGAATGTATTAAGGCGGATATAGTCGGGATTCTCCTTAATACTCTCGATAATCTCTAAATGATTATCGTTGAATTGCGTCCATGCCGTCCTGGCTTTATTCATTAACGCGTCGGTCCATTTCTTGCCACTGGCTGCCTGGAGCCTGGTCAGCTCGCGTTGTAAGGCCTTTTGCCTGGCTAGGACCTTGGTTATTTCACGGGCGTACATGCTCCGTTCCACTACCTTCTTTTCTGCTGAAAAGACGTGGTACTGTTAAGTGGGTATGTTCGCAAACACGTCCACAGATGTCTTCTACCTCGTTGGTAGTTTGTTGTGGCGAATGTGGATCGCTTACGGACGCGCTGTTCTTCAATGGGTGTGCTTCGCAAACACTCCCACGGATGTCGTCTACTGGCGGTAGTTGACTAGGCTGTCGATAGCCTAGGATGCGTATTTCGTGAATAGTCTTCACTGATATTGCTCCTTACCTCCGGTGAGGGGGCAGCAACCAATGTGAAACTATCACGTCCACGGATGTCCTCTACCTTGATGGTAGTTTGCCTTGGCGAATGTTGATCGCCCAAGGATATGCGTTCTGTGACTAGTCTTCACTGATATTGCTCCTTACCTCCGGTGAGGGGGCAGCAACCAATGTGAAACTATCACGTCGGGGTCACCAAATGTTTGTATCAGGCCTCTTTTGACCTGATGTATATAGCCTATTAAGGCACCTAACCTTGAAGGCCCTACTGTACACTAGGGTGCAACACCCTTAGTGTGATAAGTTTGATCAATGTTCGGGCGCAACGCCACTAAACATCTAAAAAAGAATCCTGAATATTCGGGCGCAACGCCACTAAATATTGCATAGGACAAAAATTATCTGAAAGAGAATTGAGAGTACACTCGGGATTACTGTCGGATGTATTCTGATTTTATTTTCCAATCCTTAAACTATATATACAATTTTCTTATACTACTACTCTTACATCTAAACGATACAAAAAATCATGCTCGCAGCAGAGTATTACTAATACATACATAGGATATCGATAGATCGTATCTCTAATTTTGACTACAGGATTGCAAGATTCCTGTTTACAATAGACATGAGTTCGAAACAAAGACAATAGGAAGGAGAGTTCCTATGATACACACCAATTACTGGTGTACACAGAAAACAAAGAAAAAAGGGACGCACATTCTCGCACAAAAAACAGAACCATTGCATTGATGGTGGTCCCTTTTTGAGTTGGCGGCAATTCAATTCGCACCTTCTGGTGTTAAAGATGTTTGCTGATGGTAAATTGGAAATTTCCGGTTGCGGGAAAATTCCGATCATGTTGGTGGTGATGGCGGCATGATGCTGAAATTTGCTTTTATTGCCCAGTCATAAATTGTAGTTGGCGTGCGGTATTCAAATGCATGGAATGCAAATACGGCGGCAATTGGGCAAATGGTTCTCACACACATAACAATGGCTGAGATGTGGCATTAGAATGTGATGAATGAGACGAACGACGGCACCGCACAAATGGCGCCGCATGATCTCATAAACAGATTTCTTGGATTGCAAAAACATAAATTTATATCACGGCGGGGGTAGGTGTCCCTCAGGAAAGTCCCATAATCAGGGAAATTTATTTGAAAGAGTTTAAATATTTGGGAACAATACTAAAGGCTAGTAACGAAATGTCAAAGGAAATCAACAAAAGACTGCATGCCGGCAACGCTAGTTGGCACACAGTCAGCACATTGCTATCACGTTATATACAGCTCCGTATTTGTAGACATGGGCGCTTACAAAACGAGAAGAGAACAGATTCCGTGTATTCGAGTTCTAAGGAGTATCTTTGGCGATAAATATTATAAAGGGGCAGGACAATAGAGGAAACTCCACAACCGCGAAACCCCCAAACCTACAATAGTGAGAATAATCCGGTCGTGAAGATTAAGGTGGGCCGGGCAAATTGTGACAATGGGCAACGACAGAACCATACGTAGAATTCTTGACGGGAGGCCAATGGAAAAGAGACCGGCGGTAAGGCTGCGACAGAGGTGGGAAGATAATGTATGGTGCGACCTTGAGGAGATCGAATCAGAGGTTGAACCGTGAAAGAATGCACAGGACAGGGAACGATGCCACAGCCGTGTCGCTGAGGTCATTAACTTTTATTTGGGTTCCTGTAGCCTAATAAAAAAAATCAAGTAAAGCAAGGATTGCAACGTAATCAGTGTCTGTGATCTTGTGGTGCACGCGTAACTGTAGTGAGGATCACTGTTCGGCGGTTCTACGTTTTTACATTTGGAACATTTTAACAACCTACAAAAATTACTCTTTTTTTTCTTGCTCTCCTGCAATTTCGGAAGAATGCTGCACAGGTGTGTTAAAAACATGTGATGTTTTCGAGATTTCGTCTAGTAAAACAAGTGAATTTAATCTCTACACTCAGCAACTGGCATGGTTAAACGCAGAAGTTGAAAAGAGGAGTCCAAGATTGATAAATTGCTGCACATTGCACGGCCTTGAATGTAATTATTGTTTTTGAATCTACTTTGCGTGTTAGAGCGTAATAAATAATCACAGCTAGGTCGACTTATTCGCGGCTCAAGGTTAATAACCTCGCCCGTAAAAATTAATTATTATGGAAAATTTAACAAGCCTCGGGACTTGCTAAATAAGGCCAAGACCGGATCCCGGTTGTAGTGCCGATTATGATCATAAGGTCGACTTGTGCTATAAGCTGTTTGTCATTAAAAGGCCGAGTGTCGACCGCTCCAAAAACATCGGATGCAGCTGGGGAATGTCAGCTTTGTTCAACGTGTTCGTGTTTATTGTAATGGATTTGGACTTCCAAAGACTGGGTGGAAAATATGCATTGCGAAAATTTGTGGTTGAAAAACTTTATAAGATTTGGATCTCCCCAATTAGTTGGTGATGTTAAATGTCATTGTCAGTTGTTCTGTGTATCAGTTTCCTTTCCCCATTTTCATGCTTGTGCTGTATCTTATGATATTATGAACGTTTTAATATGCTTTTTAGCGTATGTGCATTATTAAAAACATCTATTATACCACCCACTGGGACAGGTTAAACTATTGATGAACAATTATTTATCATTCATAACAGCGTACTATTACTAACTTTGTGATTCGTGAATATAATTTGTCCGTGTATTTTTCTGAAATACTAAGCATAACTGCGAGATGCGTGTGACTGTAGCAAAAATCTACTACCATGAATGTTCATTGTTGGTTAATTAGTGGACCTTTAGGTGAAATTCGAAGTCTGACAATAGTTCATGTTTAATAATGCTTCTTGTAAGACTACTAACTATGTATAATTCGAGAGTTGCCCATTACATTGCTTTATGCGATCGAACCATAGATCTGTCGGTTAGAGTGCAATGAGAACTCATCCACAGATTGCTGGTCGCGACCAAACTCCCATCAAGGTCTGAACTGATACATCCGATAATTGATAAACCGCACCCCATAAAAAGATATACCAGACGTAAATGAGTTACAGGGTAGCACTGATACATTCCAATTCTTGGCATAAATAACTTATCCCCTTGTGGTTGCTCATTCAGTGGATATGCATTACTAATAACGCTGGCAAATTATCGTGCACTTACATAATATACATACATCACGCTTTGCGGTTATTATGATGAAGGTGCAACTTAAGATCTTTTTGAAGTTGTCTAGCATGGATCTTATTTATTTTATTTGCAGGGACCTATGAAGACACAGTGAGTATAACATTGCGGTAAGGGTGTTGAGCACTTCCTCACAAGAAGGCGTTCAGTCGATGTCTCGTTAATTATAAAAATCACGCATATTAAGTGCTCCCAATTCGAGACTCATGACTAATTGGAGATGTTCAAAGGCATTCAGCAAACATGCATCTGAAGAACTGTGTTGCTAGTTACTTTCCGCTTAATGGAGACAACTAATTGAACATCGATTAAAATCAATTGGTGCTAAGTGGCAAGTGTGGAGGACAACGACTGCGTGTTAAACGCGCTTTTGGTGTAAGTTTGCTAGTCAGGACGGTCAAGCCATTCGTTCCCATAACCCTTCCGCCCCTATTGCATTGCTTTCAGTGAAAGCATCTTTGCATGTGTCTTCTTCATTGACCATGTTCTAATCATGCTCAGCCAGTATCGTTGATCAAAAATTAAATTGTAATTTCGCTGTGCAAAGGGGAGTCCCATCCACTAGAATACTGTTGTCCCAATTGTGATATGTACCATGTCACACAGTAAAGGATTCCAACATCCTTCGATTCGATCAAATCGTTTATTTTCAATTTGCCAGTCATCTGTCCAGAATCCCACACAACTCGACTAAACGAAAATCCCCTAACGCTGCTTCATAAGGTTGAGTTCGGCAATTTATGGTACCTAGTCCCTGGTAAACACATATCGCCTACGTCGAGAGACGTTTACAGAACATTTTGTTCAACTTGTTTATTACCATTGACACGGAATAGATGCGATGATTGAATTATTTGCACAGGAGCCGCTCTGCTCATTCGGAACATGTTCCAGATGTTGGAGGTTGAATTTTAAAAACTGCCTTCTAGTCGACACAAGGTTCGAATTAATTTTCAAGTAACTGATGGAAAATCTCTGTTTAAATATGAATCCCATTCTTAAAACATCCAAAAAACAATAACGAACGCGACAAATTGGTATTCACGTCACGTAACCTGGAGGACACTCTTGTATACCTCGGCGCGTCCTCTTCAAATTGAAATTGCTTCCTGTCACAAACCGAGCAAACGCCTCTTATCTCTCTTAACGAAGGGAACTTAGTCGCAGGAAAAACAATTACCATTCCATGCGTGAAGCTGCGCAAATTTGAAATGTCTTTCGGGTTCGGTTTCGGCTTATCCTGGCGCCGATGGATGGAAGCGAAGTAGAGTTGCTTGTCACAGCCACCACACAGCCAGGATTATGTCCTCTTTCGCCTTTTTCCCGGATTTGTTTGTTTGTTGTCACTCTTGCTTGTTTATATTTAAGCAAGCAAGAAGCTGTGGGTGCACACACATACTTTTGCCAATAAAATTAATTTAAGTGGATTGTGCGGAGGTGTATATCCTTCCAATTTTATATTGCGCCTTGTGTTCCAGCCTTCCCGTTGTTTCGTGCTTTCCTGCCACAGGGATGCAATATACAATGAGTACGTATCTGTCAAGTGAATTCGCTTCTCAGAGGGAAGCCATCAACAGTTGCAGAGCATCGACACCGATGGTTGGTAACAAATTTTAATCGATGTTTAACAGGGCTGCGGCGGAAAGAGGGGTCTGCGAGTTCGTTTTGCTAAGGCCCGATATGGAAAGAAGTTTGGTTGTGGAATTATGCCCTCAGGCAAGAGGGGCTGTAGTACTGGAGCCGCAATGCAGGATGTTCAGGGTGAGATGTATAGCTAACCATTCTGGATTGAGTCCAGTGTAGAGTACACCTACATATTCACTGCGCAGTGTGAACTACGATTAAGGTGTTTAAAGATGCTTTATGCAAATCAATTTATTGAGTTAGTTAGGGCATAGGGGAAATCAATATTCCATTATTGGACGGAGGACATCAAAATAGTTATCAACTGGCACATTCGAAAATTAGAGTAACGATAGCGATAATGGTACTTGCACGTCAGTCCTACTGGCTTTCAATAAGTTTTACTAAAATAGTATAGAGCATTAAAATCTCGTAAAGAGGTTCAGAAATATATGGTACTCTATGTACATACAGTTGTGTTCACGAAAATGACAGTGGTTGTTGCCGAGTGGAGCGACGAAAGCCAGATTGTTCTTTCTGACACTAAAGGTCGTCAGGAGCACGTGAGAAGACCTTTAAATACAGTAAACAATCCCCAGTTTGCAGTTAAGACTTTTAAACATGGGAGAGAAAAATTAACTCTTACTATGGGGTTGGACCTATATGAGTATATCCCATCAATAG
The DNA here is from genome assembly GCA_963931805.1 of Microdon myrmicae. NCBI lineage: Eukaryota > Metazoa > Arthropoda > Insecta > Diptera > Syrphidae > Microdon > Microdon myrmicae. The sequence goes on along the minus strand of OZ007498.1, from coordinate 3,228,316 downwards.
TATAACGGACGCAGCAGAATACGACAAAATTCTCGACGAGGAAATGCATACGTCAAAACGGGAAAAATCATGGTTTGAAGACAAAACAATTTCCGTCATGGAATGGTTCGAATAAACCTCCGACATAAAACCTACTGAAAACTTGTGGGATGATGTGGAAAATGCCGTGCATGAGGCTGAAACCCAAAACGCTAAGGAATCGTGGGAATTAATGGGAGTTTCGAAGGATGCCGTACAGGCGGAGGAAGTGTCAAAATGTGGTGGACTTCATGCAACGCAGATGCAACTCAGTAATAAAGAACAATGGTTATGCTACAAAATATTAATGGTATTTTTGAATACTTAAAGTTTTAAAAAATTCATTGCTAGTTCAAATACAATGGTAAGCGCAACTATTTTTGTGAACAACCTCCTTACATTATTTTAGTTTCTTCCGTGCCTTAAGAAACCTAAAAAAATGTGTTCGTTTTTTAAAAAATGTGATGCAATAAACACTATAATTTGTTGTATACAGTTTACTGAAAAAGTAATAAGGTTCCTGTTATGGCCGCAACCACCCATTCCATAAAACCTACCTCTTTGGAGCTAAGCTCCATCATTAATCGCGCATACAGTAAATATCGCGATATCAATTTAATATGAAACAAATTGAACTGCACGTTCAATTTGCCCATATTGAATTTAAGTTGAATCCAAGACCTGAAAGAGCAAACCATATGTTCAACACGCAGAATCCCCTGGATCCAAATCTGTAGATCAGATGACCAACTTTCAAGTAAAGTTGTTGAGAATCATGGTGCAATTCATCTGCAATTTTATGATCCTTCAAAGGTTTGTTTACCCAAACCATTTCCCACAAGGAAGATCCTTGCCCATTCGGCTAAAATAAACATCATAGAGAATCATAAATGTACATTATCATAATTCTCTATTTGATCCTTTCTTTATATCGATTTCCCATGGAAGAGATTCTGGCCCATGCGGTTAAAGAAAACAACAGGCGCAATAAAACGGACTACACGTTCACCCAAGCAGCTAACAACACAAAAAAAGGGAATCAAAAATGTGCATTAACACGATGCACTATTGATTTTTCTTTTGTGTTTGATCTACCGAAAAATGGATCAGACGGGAAAAAGGAAAGATCCTTTTTTCTGCGGGAGGAAACAAAAGATTTCCATCCAAAGAAAAAAATGAGAAAACCACTAGAGATGGCTGGTTTTCAAGATGTTGGCCGAGACGGTCAGACACGAAGTTGGTTTTTGAAAATTGACCGAGACGGTAATCGAGAGTGGAGTGAGTTCGCGTGTACAGAAGCGTGAGTTGTTGGAGGTAATATAGTGTACAAAGGTAATAAGTTCAAGTGACAATTATATATAGCAGAAACTAATAAGTTAAAATTCTGCATACGTATATAATTAATAATTTCAAATCTTGCTTAGAAATTAATAAGTTCAACTTGTGCCCATGGATAAAAGGAAAATATAACATTAAAGATATTAGTTAATTATCAAAAAACAAAGTGCGTTTCAATTCCCATAAAGTGTGTGTGTACAAAGTGGGTGGTGTGGAATAAAGTTATGACTTTCCCATCAAATGTTTATTTTATATATATATTTGAGGTGCACTGCCATTTTCGTGAACACAACTGTATGTAGGTTTAACCGTGTTATGATAAAATCATTCTAAAGTGTTGCAATTTACACCTGAGTTTCAGGTGGTCTAGTCCCTACCCTTTTTTTTTACACTAACGCGCGCACAACAAGGGATTTTGAAGTACCCTTAAATGTGATAGCACAGTGCGAGCGGATGGAGAGGAAGCGGATAAGGAAAAGGAGGTGTCCATGTATATTGATCTTGAATGACTGGACATCATAACGACGAGGAAACACATGAACAGATAGAGCATTCTACATTTGTGTGGTTCGGCTAACGAATGACACTCCATGTTTATTTGTGCGCCTGAAGTTCGCTTTCAACGTGAACTCATTGACGGATATCGCGAGAAAATGTCTGAGGAGGCCGAACACATTGAGCAAGTTCACTTAAGCAACGACCGTGATAATACCTATAGAAAAGAGATAGGCGTGATACGTTGCGCTTGTTAAAAAGAAAAATTATTCACTGACGAACTTTTCATATAACTGTTTTACTAACAGTATATGTATATATACATATCGAATAGCACTTTATGTAAAAATATCTGAAGGGGCGGAACACATTCAGCAAGTTCAGTTGAGCAACGACCGTGATAATACCTATAGAAAAGAGATACGCATGATCCGTTGCACCTATGTTCTAATGACGGAATTAAACGACTTACAGCTGAGTCCCCAATAAGTTCCACTGCTCGTTTTTATATCCGGCCGAGCACTTGTAGTGCACTTTTGGATGCGCCTGACCAAATATGGGAGTTGAACTCCATTTTTGGACGAATATACGCCTTGTAAATAGTGGCCAGGTTGGATGGAGTGAAGTATCTTTTGCATCTCTTAAGGAACCCTATACATTTGGCTGCAGTTTTCGCACCTTCAAATATGTGGCCATTCCAATTAAGAGTCGGATTAATTCGAGTGCCGAGGATTGATAGTTCCTTAGCTTCGTCGATGCAAGTACCGTTCATCGACAGGATATTTACTTTGGGGGTCACCTTTGACGACAAGAGGCAGCACTTTTTAGGGCATTGAATTCCCACTGGTATATCTTGTTGAGGTCGGAATTTAATGTATCAAGCATAAGTTGCTGGTTGGTAGTGACGTTCGAAGAGATTGGATGGGAGTGTTCGTATGAGTATGAGAAACTCAACGTGCTATCATCAGCAAACGAGTGAATTGGGTTGTGAGTAATTGACACGAGATCATTTATAAAGATGAGGAAGAGAGTGGGTGAGAGTACAGAACCCTGGGGAACATCTGTATTAATTTGATGGGAGACAGATTTGACACCATCAAGAACCACTTGGATTGAACGGTCAGAAAGATAGTCTCTTATCCATTGGATCAGGGAATTGTCCACTCCATATGAATGCAATTTTGACAAAAAAGCTGGATGCCAAACTCTGTCGAAGGCATTGAATTCTGCTCGGTTAGATAATCCCCGTTGATATATCTTGTTGAGGTCTGAGTTTAATGTACCAAGCATAAACTGCTAGTTGATAATGAAGTTTGAGTTTGGCCGGGAGTATGAAAAACTCAACGTGCTATGATCAGCAAACGAGTGAATTGGAAGCCTAAGGACTGAAGGTTTATTCGTTTTTTAATTTTGTACTAATGCGCAGAATTGGTTGTGATGGCTGAATGAATGAATGGTAGGGACACATTATTTGGCACACTTCCTTTCTTAAGAGGAGATTCGCAAAAAAATCGTAATTTTTTTCATAGTTGTATACTTTCAGTTGTTAGAAATATTCTCCTATAATTTTATTTGAAAAAAAAAATGAAAAATCAAAAAGTTATGCCCATTATACTGCGAACACTTTACTATTTATTTTCTAAATTTATTTTTCTTTATATATATACTTCTCTCAGGAGAGGCGAACCTATAGCGCCCACACGGCGCCCCGAGATGCCAGGGAATAAGCGTTTGCAGTTCTTCTTGAGCAGGTACAGGTTCTAACGCTCCGGAAACATTGTCTTGTGGTCGACATATAAATCGAATTGCGCGGAACAATACCACGAAACAGACAGACATCAGCTATGCGCCTTCGATGTGATAGCGACTGTAGTTTCGACGTCATCGCCGTGTCCCCAATCAGGCGGATCGCTCCTCTCTGCTCTCAAGCAAATCGACGGTATGTTTAGGCGCAGAGCTCCAAACATAAGGGCAATATTCGAGCGCGGGCCTAATTTGAGATTTATACAGGAGAGAAATTGAACGGGAGTAAAATATTTCTTGGCTCTAACAAGATAAATCCGTTTTCCTGAGGGGGATCTGCCGATGTTCGACACATGTCATTCCCACAGACCGTGCCGAGCAATTTTAGCTTTCCCCAGATTCTAGGGTCTGGCCATTCATCATTAGCTGTGGAGCTGATGATCCACTTTTCTTGTGAATGTTGTATACTGTGTCTTCGTTGCATTGAAGTCGACGAGGTTGACCTGTCTCCACTGCAGGATCTTATCCAGACCCCGATTCAGATTTCGCTACATCTCAGCAGGTGCGACGTTGATGCACTATTCGCCTGCTCTTTCGAAAAAGAGGAAACAAGGGTACTATTGTGGGGGTGAAAGTATTTTGCCGGCGTACGGCAGGGGTTCACTAGCACCAACCGACGGAAATCACGGAAACGGCGAATAGTTGCGGGGAATAGCAAGCCAGGGAACAGTCACCACTGGGTCAGTTTAGATCGTTTGCAATTATTTCAAAGGTCCGATTGATTGGGTCATACATTGAAATTATTCACTGACGGCCATCCACTAGAAGATCGCACTTCGGGCACGTTGCGAGCACTTGAAAACCTGATGCGAAACTGTTACCCGCAAGGAGGAAACACCACAAATGAAACACCCGGGTTTCGTTGAACTCATTCTTTTCATCATCATCATCGGCACTACAACCGGGAACCGGTCTTGGCCTTATTTAGCAAGTCCTGAGGCTTGTTAAATTTTCCATAATGATTTATTTTGTCTGGGCAAGGTCATTAGTCTTGCGCCAGGAGCTCCCCGACGGGGAATCGAACCCCGGTCTCCCGGGTGACAGGCGGGTATACTAACCACTATACTATCGAGGAGCCCAACTCCTCATTCTTTTATTTTCTTCAATTTCTCATATATTCACATTCACATTCTTCAACTTACATAGATATATGTCCAAGTTAAGATCTAAAACCCGCAGTAATACATTCCGAAAATCAAATAACGAAATAAAATATTAAGTCCGCCGTAGTTCTATTTCCAAAACAGTTCCCGCTTGTGTTTTAACTATGAACCGAGGTTATATCGTTTATTAAGTTTTCGTTCTTTTGATCAATACAATGGCGCGGGTTTCCTACTCGACTCGGCTGCACTCGCTGGTAGTTGGGACTCGACTGGATATATCCGGCCCCGGTGTCGGCTGGATCTCGACTCACTGTGTGTGCCCACGGTGGCGGTTGAAGCTCGACTGGTTAATTACTGACGAGGAAAATATCGTTGCGTCGTGGCCGTGGAGTCATAGCTAAAATCGACTCGCTGCCATTTACTAGGAACTTCGAAAAGAGTTGCTATGCCTGTATAGGGGGTTAGTTCCGGGGAATCTTCGCCGTATTAGCTGAGTTGTATTCGTTGGTTGTGTGTACCGGGAAATTGGTTTCGGCGGCATAGCCAAGTATGATCGAGGATGTTGATCGTTGCGATGGTCGTTTCGTGGAAAGGCGACGCATCGTGCTGTGGGCTTGCCAATAAGAGGGAATTGGTGTGGTTCTATATGGTTTAGGTGGAATGGGAGCCGAAATGGTTTTCGGGGGAAATTGGAATTGCTTGGTTGCAAGCGAGGGATATGATTTAGATAGGGCATTAACCGAAGCAATTTCGGGGAAATGTATGCGGCTCGGTGTAGTTGATGGAGATGGTGAGTATTCCGTTGTCAATTTGAATATGCGTTTATTACGGAGTATGATTTTCGGGGGAAATTAGAATTGCTTGGTTGCAACCAAGGAATGTAATTTAAATAGGAAGTTAACCGAGGTGGTTTTTGAGGGAGATGATTAATATTCCGTTGTATATTGGAATATGTATTTATTACAGCTTGGGAAATTGATTCTTGGTAAGTTTGGTGATTATGCAATTGCGGGTTTGGGGACGGATGCTGTTGCATATTGGGATGTGTTTTTGCGTGTTGGAAAATGGGTTACAGGTTAGGTTAGGGCGACGCACCGGTAGCGGTCAAAATTGGTTGGCATTGTGGGTTGGTTCTCCATGTGGTATAGAGAATCCCCACACTATCATCTGCAAAACTGAACACTTTGTTATCCGTTGATTCCAACAAATCATTTATGTGAAGCAAAAACGCGGTTTGGACCAAAATAGAACCTTGAGGCACCACGGAATTAACTGGATAGGGATTTGAACACTCTCCGCCCACAACAACCCGGGTCGATCGATTTTCGATTAAGCTCTTCATCCAGTCGCAAGGTGGCTGGTAAAGTCTATTTGAACGAAGTTTGCTCAACAATGCCCCGTGCCAGACGCAGTCAAAAGTCTTGGAAATATCCAATGCGACCGTCCTTGACCCACCATGCCGCCCAATCGTCGTCCATATATCCGTTATAAGTGTCAAAAGATCTCCCGTGGACCACCTGCCGCGGAATTCGTATTGACGATCACTTAGAAGTCCGTTGCACGTCAAAAACACATCCGCGGTGTTCGCATAATCACCGCGGGCATCCGGCACTCGCGTAGGGAATTAAAGTGCATGTTATTCCTTGTTACCGCCATTTTGGCAGGAATTAGGATTTTTTGGTTCCCTAATATATTTTCAAAATTGCGGTTGTTTATTGTCGAGAAAATACAGTGATTTTTGACGACTTACTTTCAAAATGCCATTTCTTGTTGGTTTTTCAGTTTTTTTCTTACATCCTAATTAATCCACTCGCACTGTGCTCTGAAATTTAAGGATACTTCAAAATCCCCTTTTGTGCGCGCATTTGTGTAAAAAAAGAGTTGCCATAACTGTATATGTATATTATCAAAAAATTCTAATTCACTTTAGAACGCGCGGAACCAACGAGGTGGAAAAATCTCACATCGTCGACTTCAGCGCCGTCATTTTTGAATTAAACTTTTTTTTTGTAGAGATGAGAGATGAGTGACATGTAGAAATAATAAAATGGTTATTAGTATAAAAAAAAAAGTGATTTTTTGTGTTTTTTCGCAAATTTTTTTCATTCTATTCATTTTTTCCAACATTCTTTATTTTCGTTTGGTTTTTGGCGAATCTCCCCCTTAATATGCACTCGCTGAGAGGAATATCAGTGTCCCATAATACGAAAAGGCAGCGTGGACAAAGCGTGCTGAATCGAAGTCACTTTTCTTATTACAGCTACAAATTTGATGTATTATTTTATTACATATTGTGACGCATATGACAATCAGTACTAGAATATTCTAGAAAGTCGAAAACAAAGTACTAGAATATTCTAGAACGTACTGGAAAACTGGAGACTATGAGCAGTAGAAAATTCGAGGCTATGGAACGGACGGAAACGAAACACCGAACCAGAATGAGGAAGTAAGAAGTAAGAAGTAAGCAGTAAAGAAGCAGTCAAAGACGCGATAATTACGGAAGCGATAAGTCAATGAATCGTTAAGTGTACGGTAAAAGTAACGGTTGTTATTAACGGACTAATAACGTGTTAGATTAATTCAAAATCGATTTAATGGCTCTTATTTATTAAAAATAATTAATCCAGCGAACCCTAAGCTCGCTACAATATGTTACATTGTAGCAAATAAGGCAAAAAGTTACGTTTTATACGTTTCTTAAAATTGTTTATTTACCTTTGTATACGCTCTGAGGCAAATAACATTTTCTGAATACTCTTAGGTTATCAAAGTACATTTTTGGAATAACAAGGTTCAGAGAATACAACAGGAAATGAACTGGAACACTACTAAGGCTTATCGTATTACAAAAAGGAAAAAACTACAAAACTAATAACAATAGCCGAGAGGATTGTTATTTTAAGCAAGGATCTCACATTATGTCGGCAATCAAATTGTTTTTCAACTTGATGAGAGCTCATTGCTGTTGGCTACACACCGCTTGACATAGTCATCCTGCATGGAGCCCTTCTCGAGTTGAGTCTGCAACTTAAAAAGTAAACACAGCACAGTATACTGCAGTAATAGGGCTAACAACACCGCGAAATAAACGCCTCCGTTTCTATTGAATGAGTGCTTGAAAAATTTATGACATTTGTTTGTTTGTTTTTTATATTTTCATCCGTGGAGCCTAAAACTCTTCTGCAGTCGCCTTTACGTCCCACGATTCACAGATGAACTGTCTCAGTATGTAGATAGCATATCGATTCGAATAACAAATACCCGAGTAGATAATAAAATCATAACAGAAATAATTAACAGGCAGACCTGACGGGGGGAGAGTTTGTTTAGATTGTATTCCCGGTTTTCGAACGAAAAACTGATACCTGTGATTGTTTGTATTGAGATTTCGTCATGGAGTGGAGTGGGCTTCCTGGAAGAAAGTGCTGAATAAGCAAACCCCTGCATTGAATCTTAAGATTACAAGTGTTCATCTGAAGGAATTGTTAAGCCATCTTGTACGCTACATTTACGCTTTGGAAAGCAGAACAAACAAAGAAATGTTTTAGGAATTCTGTCTCTGATAAACTCAATGGCTTCCGTTGAATTCGAGTATATTTAGAGGGCAGCTGTACAAACAGCCAAGTACCTTTACCATAGGTGTGTAGTTGATTTAAAAAAGTTTTTCTGCAGGCATTGAGATTATCCAATTAAAACGGCGCGCTAATCTATGGCTTAGAGGGAAATCACTTTTGATACTAAATGGGATACATTTGCGATTTCAGTTAACTACATGCTATCCGGTGTGGCCAAGAATTAGGTTTAACGGCTTATGCTGATGTTCTCGCACGTTCATATTGCCCCACGAACAGCGCCGCAACGCAATGACACAATGAAATCATCTAGAGAGTTTAATAGACTAATGTTATGAGAGTTTTCGATTATTCCAATTGTGTGTAAATTGAATGCTGAACGAAGAGCGTCAGTCTCTGAATGATCACCATCAACTATTGCCCAATTCCAACCCAGAAAACGTACATTAGCAGCACGTCTTCAGTAGAAATTGTTCATATTCGGAACCCATAAAAATCTAGTTATTGCCTGGCCTACTCAGATCGTTCAATAAACTTACTGCTGCTGCCGATGCTCCTGCTAACCCCAGTTTGTTTACTCGGCGGCAATGCGCGAGTACGCCCGCACAGCACCCAGATAAATTGATTAATTTGTTTAGACTTTAATGCCCGTCGACGAGCTCAGGAATCAGAGTTTTTAATTTACCGGAAAATTAATTTCATATTGACCTAACCCCATACCATGTTTGTTGAGTCAACTTACCGTACGAGGCAGATGTGGATGGTTGTGTTCGGCATATGTCGGATGGGAGCTCTTTATGATGTGTAAATTTTATAGTTTAATTGGCCAGCGGGCGTGCACGCTATGATTGAATTTATTATTAAGCGTACAGTATTTCCGTGCTGTTGATTATTTGTTGGTTGGAATCACTGCGCCTTTTATTGAAACTTCACACCTAGATGTGACACACGGTCTTAAAGCGGTCGTCAGCAATTATGTTGAAGTTACCGATCGAAACGAGGATATTTGGTTTGGAGTATTCGAAAACAGATCAAATGAGGTGACACTTTCATTTTTTGTTATAAAAACTATAAAGTATGAAACGCAAATACAGAAGGGACTTGTACTTGTTAAAAAACATTATAGTGAGACGCCCCGCGATGTTTAAATTAGAACGTTCTCCTAAGCTACACCTGTCAGAATTGGCATTAAAATTTCCCTTATCTTATGATTTTTTTCAAAAATTCCAGCCCGAAATGGTCACACATTGGTTCCTTGTGAATTGAGGGATTTCATTACTATCGACATTTTTTTGTTATTCACGACTCTATTGAAGGAAAACGATACGCGAGTTACGATAGACATCTACCACCTCAACAAAACGTGCTATCAACGTGCTTTAAGGGTACCATCGTAAATATAAACATAGAAACCTATTTGTAAAACGTATCGAGTGTGTACTGTAATTGCTCAGAGGCGCAGCATTATATTGGTGTTTGTCAAGTTTCCTGCCACATCTCGAAATTCACGACATAACCTTCCCCTACAAGTAAAAATCGTAGTCAGATACCTTGGTATCTGGCTTGATCAATATCTCTACTTTGATAAGTATACAGTAGCTGCTTTTACAGCAGATAAAAACGCATATGCAATGGCACAGAGTCTCTTCCGTAGTAGTCTTCTGGAGCCCAAGGTGAAAATAATTTCATACTCGGCATTCATTCGACCAGTATTAGTGTATGGGTACTCTGTATGGTATAACATATCCCCATTCTAATGAAGATGATTCGGGTGTTCGAAAGGCAGTGTCTCCGTTCCTGTCTCGGAATGTATATAACCCCAGAGTTGCAATATAAGAAATACTATCCCAATAAAGTCCTGTATGACAAATCAGGACTAAACAGAATAGATAACTTTATTATCAAGATTATTCGTGTTCACACAACAAGGGCAAAGTGCAGTGAAAATGAGCCCATTTCGGGAGCATTCTATCCCAATATGTACATGGAGAGTAAATGGGTTCATTCCCCCAGAAGCGTCCCTTTTCTTGGATAAAAAAGGACTTATCCAAGACAAAGGTGGAGTCCCTATTATTTACCACGCTTTCCATGGTGCCAAGGATAAACGAATTCTCTATAATAACGATATCTCTAATATTCCAGATCGCCTGCGTTTTAGTATGGTGATCGGTGAAAGAGATAAATCAATAAAAGATCGATCCCATCCCATCTGGTGGTGGATCAGTGATGCAGAAAGGACTATACGTCCCCAAACATAGTATGCCTCTCAGGGGCAAAGCTTTCCTGTCCCATCCCCAATTCCCAATTTTTTTTTAATATTTTTTTTTTATTTTTATTTTATTTTTGTTTTTAATTTAATTTAAATGTTATATTTTTTTTTATTTTTATTTGTATTCCCCCTTTATGTTTGTCAGTTTTGTCTTTTTTTTTTTTTGCTTGTCAACCCCCTATATATGTAATTAAAAAATAAAAATTATAAATAATACATGATATAGAAAAAATGGAATAATTTTAAAAAGAAAACATTGAATAGTTAAATAAATGTGGGTATAAAACAAAAACAAAACATCCAACGTTATCGTCCGGTCTCTTTGGGAGATAGCCCTACTGTAGCACAAGAGCTCTTCTTCGGTGCGCGTGACATCCCGGTCGTACCACAATCGCCCGTCTACGGATGATATACTTACATGATAGATCAGCGGAAGTCCGGATCCGTCTTGTATAAGCCCATCCATGTCCAAATCAAGGAACGCCTCTGGTGGAACAAAGCCGTTGCGACGCAGGTTCTCATAGTACAAAGTAGTTGGATAATAAGCCCCGAAAATTAGGTCATTGGACGAGCTTATTGCTTCCGCAATATGTTCTCTGATTAATTTCTTCATTACATTATCCATCCTATTTATGCAAGCTTCATTATATAAAGTCTCATTTGAATAATCCATTTTATAGTCCGATTCGAGTGTTCCATATAATCTGGGACAACTTCAGAGATACTTCCTTTCGAACACCTGAATCTTTTCTCTCAAATTTGGACCAATTTAAACAATACTCGACAACCATATATACCTTTCTGCCAAGTTGGCTACTGGGGAATAGCCTCCTTGTCATAGGAAAAGTTTTCCTAGCCTTGGCCAAAGCAGCCTCTACATGTCTGATGAAATACAGATATTGATCTGGCCAGATGCCAAGTTATTTAACTACACTCCTGGTTTCCAGGTTACCTCCATGCGGTCCCACGATAACTTTCGCCAGTTTGTTCTTGTGTCGTTCGTGGCTTTATATAATGGAGTTCTAAATAGGATGGCTTCACATTTCTGGAAGTTGATCTTAAGTTTCCAGTCGTCGCAATAGCGCTGCACTTTATTGAAGTTTCGCTGTCTGAAACTGTTTATGATTTCAACTTTCGGAGGTGTTCTGTAACTTATGAGATCTTCTGCGTATGCAATAGCTAATAAGTCCCTAATGTAAATGTTAAAAAGAATCAGAAAAAGTACCGCTCCCTGTTGCAACCCATTATTGATACTACACGTTTTATTAGAGGTCACATTACCACTTTTGTCGATCAGACAGGCACCTGTGCATTGGCTCTTAGATTTATTCCATTCTATGTCGGAGACCAGTTTAGCTGCGACATGTGTGATTTCATGACCTGTCTTAAAGCCAAACTGATTATTCGGGATAATGTTGTTGTCATCTACCTATTTTAGCAGAGCTTTGTTAATGGTGTTTTCAAATTTTTTTTTTACCGATGCTTGGGAGTAAGCTTATCGAACGCATGTTCATTGGGTTTGTACAGTCTTTGCCCTTTTTTGGAATGATGTTGCAGTTCCGCAACATGTATCACATTATACAATTCCGGAAAAACATACCACACGGAACGCCACCTATTGCTGAATAGACAAAAGCAAAATTGTCTATTCATGTGACGTTTTCCATGTTACTGTTTACACACAGTGCTTGGTTTTACTACTGTACGGTGCTCACACAGTTTTTGACTTTGTGTATACGGTGCTTTGAGCACCTGTTGTTTTGATAACGTTTAGAGATGAGACAGTTGGTGCTATTTTTCTTGTTAACGTGCTTTTTAAATCGGAAATAAATGTTGAATTAATGTGTTTAATTATTATAAAATTCAATGTCAGTTAATTACTGCCCAATGCGGCTGTTCTAATCGATGGGCTACAACGCCAATATTTTGCTGTTCTGCTCGAGACGCAGAAATAACCCCTTTTTTGCTGTTTCCCAGTTGGCGAACCATCGGCAACGACGGAGTTGCGGTTCCCAGCTGGCGAAACAGATGGGCTGTGTGATTGCCGTTTTACAACGCGCGGGAAAATATGCATTATTCAACGCGTTGTTAAACAGGACCGTGTATATATCTATTTCCATTGGGAGCAGGTTCTTGAGTACGATGTTAAGTACTCTATCTATTACCACTGACTTTTTTCTTCTTAATGAGTCGAAGATACTCTGGATTCCTTCCCTCGTAATTAAAACGCTATTAGCCCCACCATTGGGATTAATGTCAATTGGCACATTGTCCTCACTGAATTCGGTGAAACCGAGATTCTCCGATTGCCAAAGTGAAATTTCATGCAGGTGATTCAGTAGAGCTCCGTCCTCCAAGTCGTGATTTCGACGAATGCTTTCATTCACCTTGTACATTTCCTGAAAGACAGCTCCCACAGCGTTCACCTTTTCCAAAGGATCTTCGATCACGAAAAGTTCATCATTGAGGATCGCGTTCTCTGCATCTATGGCGATGTTGATTAGCAGTTACTTGTTTGTAGCTGGAATTTGGAAACACTGAATCTCGTTTTGATTATTTCTCCTGAATATGTTATTTATTTGTGGGAACATATTCGGGTTATTAGTTTTTATAACTCGAATTCTGTTGTTCCAATACAAATATGTTGCTAATCTATAGTCTTAAGTAATTGTTGGAGATTTTTTAATCGGGATTTCGGTGATATTATCTCCTGGTCTTGTCTGTTAGTAAACTGTCTGTGTAATTGTTTTAGTTTTTATAGCAGTCTGCTCTGTTTTTTGTGGAGTGCGTTTAATGTTGTGCTTCCCTGCATGTTTATGTGATCTGTAACTATTGTTTTGGGAATTGTTTTGTCCATTGTTCGTTTTACGGTTTCGTCCATTTGTGGAATGCATTTGGCCGAATTCCTCCAGATCTGCCAGATCGCTCGGAAGCTTTATTACTGCCGTGAATGCACAGTGGTCATTGTCGTATTCAATTGTCCGTAAACAGTTTCTGTTTGCTCTGTTCGTGTTAAATAGTCTCAGTCGTGAGTCAATAAGCAAGATGTCTAAGAACGACCTACCTACGATGGATATTCCGTAGCTAGCAGCTCAGAGCTAACCAACTGGCGAGCTAATTTCCTCTGGCATTAGATATATAATTTCCCCAATTTTTATGCTTGGCGTTCATATCACTACCTAGGATAAAATAGTTTTTGTCCCAGTGCATTTGTAAGCATCAAAAGAGTGTCTCGAGCTCTACTATAAAAAGGTTATGTTGGTGCTCCTCAGGTGCCGCAATCGCACACAAACCCCTTCCTTGCGGAAGGAGTATCCGTACGATGGAGGCTTCCAGCATACGGAACCTTCGCACTTCACCACTATATATAACTTTATGTTGAATTTCTTTTCTAATTTAGATTACGACACCTCCTCCTTGCGAGGAGTTAGGTCGATCTCTTCGTATAATATCGTAGTTTCTATGTCATATCCTAGTACATCAGGGTTTTCATCTTGCAACAGGTGGAAAAGCGTGGCTCTTCTCTCAGTTCTTATTAGTGAATTTACCTTCACGACAAGAGCTTTGATTGATGTTTTGGTTAGAGGGTGTATATAAACTTTTTATTTAGACTGTGGAAGTGCGAGTAGATCTCGTTTATTTGACTTTGCAGCTGTGTCATCTGTCTCTGTAGATTGAGCAGGATTGTGAACATGTCTGCTGCGATGTTGTTTCAGTCTGTGTGGGAGTATTTGTGGCTACCAGTGTTGTAGCCTATTTGGTGTTCTCCCGCCCGCCGCATCTTGTGCGTACGACCGTTGATTTATCCCATGTGACGACTTATTGATGTTGGACTGTAATTTTCCTTATACCACCAATTCTTCTGCTCGGTGTTAATTGGACCAAAAAGAGGGTTAGCTTCCGGTTTTCCCTTCTGGCCTTGGTTGTGGTGAACGGTTTTACCGCGGTAAACTCGAGATCTTCTTCTTCAGCTTTTGAAGCGTTTCGAGCTCCGGTTCCAGTTCAGGATCGACGCCCTTTAATAGAACTCTTACGCTCTTCGTTTGTTTCGACGTGAACAAATAAAATTCCGCGGTGGGTCTTTTTAAAACCTCTTTAATTTTGTCGTGGTCTGCCACCGTATAGGTTTGAATGGCATGCCTGTTACCTGCCAGTCTTTTAATTACAAAATTGTTTCCTACAGCTAGCTTACACAGCCTTACCAAGTCCTTACACTCAATATCTATGGTGTCTATTGGTGGCATCTTTATTTTTCTGTTGTTGTTGATGATTTGCTGCTTGCTATTGCTGTGGGCGATTTGGTGTTAGTAGTTGCTGTTGCTGTTGATGTTGATGTTGATTTGATGCTGACGTTGATGTTGATGTTGATGTCCATGTTGATGTTGATGTTGCTGTCGATATTGTTGCTGTTGGCCGACTTTTGGCTTCGGCTTTTGATGTTGTTGTTGGGTGGCTTTTTGGTGCGAGCACCGCAATATTTTTCTTCCGGCGCCTCTCTTCAAGCCGTGCTTTTGCCACCGCTAGTTTTGCCTCCAATTCGCTTCTCCCCTCTTCTTCATCCTCAGGCTCTGATGATGCAAGAGAAGCGAATGAGATATTTGACGCATACATCTTAAAGTTTGGGGGGGGGGGGGGGGGGGGGGGGTAGCTCATTGTCCCCCCCCATTTGGCGGCTTTACTTCGCACCACAATTGAATTTTTTGGAGCACCGTTTCTTTTGTTTGTTGTTTTTCTTCTTCCGTAATCATGCCGGTACTTTTCAGTTTGTTTTCATTTAAAAAAAAAAAAACAAAGGCGACCAACCTGCCTGCACAAACCTTGACGCAGCTCACTTTGTCCGTTAGCTGCACTCCGAACTCGCCTATCACCGATTAAGAGCCAGCCACCTTACACTCGCGCTATATGACGATTTAAGAACTTATTGCTTAACGAACAATATATTGTTTGTTTTGTTTTTCACACTTGCTGACTTTTAATTGATTGTTAATTTGTTTTTCGCACCTCACGGAAGTGATTTTTTATGCACCTTTATTTTAATTTTATTTAATGCACTGTGTTCAATGTTGGATTTTCACCTTTATTCTTCGTTTTGTTTGTTTGATTTTTTATTTAATTTCGATTATTTTGATTATGTTCGTTCTATAAATTTTGTTTTGACTATTTTTATCACTGTGAAGCAGCAGCACTTTATTATGTCACTCAAGATAAATTACAACAGTTTGATGAAGTCTTATAGATCGGTTTAAGAAGAGAACACAAAACTCCTCTTGACGTGCCGCTACGAGGTATCGAGTTTATCTATACTAAAATCTCGAATTCAACAATATGTTGAAATACCCGACACTATTTATACACATGCACGTTCGATAGGCAAGATCGCACGTTGTATTTCGCTGACGACTGATTTGTGACTGGTTATAAATTGTGCCTTCCTCGCCCTGAACTGCTCGGATTTTACTTTAGCTGGTGCGAGATTGATACGTGAACTTGTCACGATCACATTCATCATCATCATCGGCACTACAACCAGGATCCGTTCTTGGCCTTATTTAGGAAGTCTCTTCACCGGTATCCAGTCCTTATCTGAGACTTGTTAAATTGTCCATAATAATTTGTTTTTTCGGGCAAGGTTATTAGCCTTGCGCCAACCTTTCTCAGGATGTCGCAGCATGCATTGGTTCACTACTTGGCGGGTGCCAAAATACCTATCCACGAGTGTCACGTGGAGGCTGCATATCAACTTGGATTGAACAGAGACAAGGATCATTCTGGCCTTCGGCGGGTTGAAAACACAGACGGTGCCTTGTATGTTCGCTCCCATCCTCCGTGTCGATCACATTGATATTAATATAAGAAGAAATAGATTTGTTGTCTATATACATTCCGAAATCAATCCGGGACAAATTGGTCGATTATCGAGGAAACTGTTTATCGAATCGCAAAATTGAAAATGGTGAACGATTTTTTTAATGATATATACTCACGGAAGAATTGCCTCACCATGTTTTTCAATTGCTGATGGTCAAATGTTTAGTCGAAAGTTTAAAAGATCTTCCATAAGTCACCCGTGCTTAATCTATGTTAGCGATCGCTTAAAAGTTTGATACCTAATTAATTCGGCATTGATATTACGATTCGGTCGATAATTCCTCTGAGGACACTTTTTCCTTTGTGTTGGATCGGCAGGAAAAACTTTCTGTTCATAAGATATGTGGCGACCGTTCTGATGTGCATTAGAGCTGGTGATCTGCCCGGTCCTAACTAACAAGGTTAAAGAAAATCACCATGTATATGTCTATCGATTCTGATCTTTTGGAAGGATAACACTCGGTCTTTAGTAGCTTTTTACGACCTAACTCCGGGTATATTCTAACGCTTTACCGCGCGTGGTACATGCTTTCCGAAGCTGCATACGTCAATCCTTTGGGCACAAATGGTTGCATAACAGGAAAAAGACAATAGCCATTGGCTTAGATAACAGAAACAGACCCAAAATTACCTTAGTTCGCTGCCACCACGTAGGTTAGCGACAGCGATACAACTTGCATTGCGCAACACCAGACAGTGTTTCACGTACTATAAAACGACTTTACATATGCATTAGTGGTGAGCTCTGACGCCCGATAGACATTTCATCTTCTGCATGTTATAATATGTGCAAAGTCCTAACAAAGATCGAGCTCATTCTAGTACGTATTAAGGTCTGAAAATCTTTTTGCTGTGATGATGCTCGATATTGGTTATGGGAACTAGGTGGATTTAATTAGGGTTATGGGATATGTATTTAGAGGGGGGAGGATACTAATGGTAGGGCTTTCTGGAGCACTACAATGACATCCATAACTTCCACAGGTATGGGTCCACGATGAACGATAATAAGTTCCTGTGGATTGAATTAGTGTACTGCCATCTTCATATAATTTCAATTTCAATAGTACACCTGAATGTGTCGTTTCCGATCAAATATGCCGTCAGAAATTCTGTGAATCTTACCGATATAATATCTACTAACGGTATCGTTTCACAAATGGTTTTCTTTGATCGGAAAACCGCTACGTATCTTATCGTCGGCAACCATTAATACGACACATATTTGCAATTGAGAATACTGTGCCCAAATTCAATTCAACCACATTTATACCAGCCGGACATTTGTCCCACACTGGAATCTAACTCCCATTTGTGATCAGGCCATTGTAAAACTAGGCTAAACATTTTCGTTAGGGTACAAATATGAGTCTTCCGATGGTCAACTGAAAATAGTGAAAGCAAATATTTTCCCTCGATTCTCACCGACCAGGGAGTAGTTATCGTCTCACTAACTCAGATGCAGACAGAGAAATGTATCCAATCCAAACGAATGCTCCCTCTTGTACTGTGTTTTAAGTCAGTATAATCCCCAGATCTTGAAAACTCTCTCTTCTCCCCCTCAATTCGAGTTTTCGCTACCATAAAATTTCGCTTTGCACGCATACTATACAACAAACAAATCTGGTTTTTCAATGAATTTTCAGAACTACTCCCGTTGTATTTCATCTTTGACGTTACAGAAGTCACCATTTGCGTTACTATTAAAAGAAGAAGAAGAAACCATTTCTTAACTTTCGTATGACTAATTGATCTTACAGTTTAAAAATTGTGCTGAAATTTTCAATTTAAAGGTAAGAAGTTTTAGTAGATAAAGATGAAATTGCTTACAAAATGGTGCGCAATTCCTTTTTTGACTCATTTAGTGTACGTTTATATACGGTTCAAGTTTTAGTTTCCTAATTTATTAACATACTATTTCGCGCTCTGAGCTACAAGAAAAAAACTACCTACGAATCTTTAAAGCTTTCGAATTACTTTAAGTGAAATAGTTATCCAAATATATGGGGAAAATACCCCGACACACCTAATAACAGAAACCGCCCATTCCGGCAAGTCACTATGAAAAATGTATTTATTATCTTAATGTAGATGGATGAGCAGCACATGTGCCTAAGGAATGGCGGCTTCCATTACAAAATCTTCTGCCACTGCTGGCCGGGATGACTCAGATAACGAGGACTCACATAAGGAAGGAGTAGTCCGGAAAGGCCCCTTACGAATTTACGCAATATAAATAATAAAAGAAAAACATAAAACAGGACACCACGCTAGAAGGGGCACGTTATCACCCAGGGGGTCGGACACGTGAAAGGATCCAAAGCCATAAATTTCTAATATTGGAATTAAACTGCTGAATCTAGGAGCAGATGTGTGGCTGAGAGCGGGCTGAGCGCGGTGGGCTGATGAGGTGCGGCGGCTCTCAACTGACCAACAAAACATGATTAATGTTTCCCTAATTTATTTATTTACATCCAAGATGGCAGTGCACCTACCGCGTATACTGATTAGTTCAATGAACTGAAATGACTGAAACGAATGACAGGAAGCAGATGTTTTATTTGGGATGCAAGTTGTAGAAATTGTTCGACTGTAATTAGACTCCAAGAGCTTAGCTACACGCATAGAAACATTTTCTCACTTTGAATATTGGCTGCACAAGGTGTGAGACGCGCGAAACATTTGCGGTGTAACATTAAAGTTTAATTAGATAAAGAAATATATTGCTACATGTCTGGTTCCACATATAGATGTGAATTATGCATCCGTTTGGTAGAGGAAGTACTTAGTTTTGCGAGAACACGTCGCTGAATAATGAAAGAGATCTTCCAGTCGTAATGCAGTTTGCAGTGGCAGCGCATATTGGGCAAGAAACCATAGCAACTACAGGAATGGTTATTCTGTTTTAAATAAAAAATAACTCTTCAATTAAGAAATTACACATGGAAACAAAAGTAGTGGCTTTGTCTGTCCTCGTACTCTTCAAACATATGTAGTTTGGATCTACTTAGATTTTGTTGAAGCATTCTATTCACTTTTAAATGGAATTTGAAAAATAAAGAATTTGACATCTTAGAAATGTCAACTAATTTTGGAAAATGGAAGGTAGTGGTGAACTTGTTCCTCTCTTCATCATTTATCTGATGAAATACTACTTTTAACCAGCTAAATCTACTGGGTTGTGTGAACTAATAAGGTACTGTGTATTAATTACTATACATGATTGTATTACTAATACTGTTTATTGGCCTATTCCGTACTTTTGGAAGTTTTTTGAAGCTTCGCGGACTTTTTTTGTTTTGTTTTATCACTACATTTATTTAATAATTCAATTACAGATTTTACTGAAGACTTAATGTTAACTTCTATTTTACAAATATCATTCTTATATTAACTTACTGGCTCTTCACAAGCACTCCAAATTATAAATTATCATTTTTCTTATGCCTTTCGGCTACAATAAGTGTAGTGTTTTTATATCATATCACAATAATTGATGTTTTTTTTTTTTAAATTCCTTCTATTCTTTCTATATCATGTATCATTTGTTTTTTTTTTTTTTTTTTGTTAGGAGGGTTGACAAGCAAAAATAAAAAACGAACAAAACGTACAAATAGAAACAAGGAATACAAATAAAAATAAAAAACTTAAAAAATAAAAAAAATAATTGGGAATTGACGATAGGGGGAAGGTAAGCGGTGCGCCTGAGAGGCATTCTATGTTTGGGAACGTATAGTCCTTTCTGCATCACTGATCCACCACCAGTTGGGATGAGATCGCCCTTTTATTGATTTATCTCTTTCACCGATCACCATACTAAAACGCAGACGATCTGGAATATTAGAGATATCGTTATCATAGAGAATTCGTTTATCCTTGGCACCACGGAAAGCGCGGTAAATAATAGGGACTCCACCTTTGTCTTGGATAAGTCCCCTTTTATCCAAGAAAGGGAACGCTTCTGCGGGAATGAACACATTCTGGAGAGTACTCTCTATGTACATATCATTGGGATAGAATGCTCCCGATATGTGATCATTTTCACTGCACATTGCCTTTGTTGTGTGATAACGAATCATCTTGATAATGAAGTTATCTATTCTGTTTAGTCCTGATTTGTCATACAGGACTTTATTTGGATAGTATTTCTTATACTGCGACTCTGGGGTTCTATACATTCCGAGGCAGGAACGCACACATTGTCTCTCGAATACCCGAAACTTCACCATGTAGAATGGGGATATGTTGTACCATACCGGGCAGCTATACACTAATATTGGTCGGATGAATGCCGAGTATGAAATTATTTTCACCTTGGGGTCCAGAAGACTATTACGGAAGAGACTCCGTGTCATTGCATATGCGTTTTTAGATGCTGTAAGAGCAGCTGCTGTATGCTTATCAAAATAAAGATACTGATCAATCCAGATTCCATCTGACTAATAGCGCCAGCAGTTCTGATGACTGAATGGCAATTAAATACCTGATTACCAATGTCAGTAGAATCACTGCATCATCAGACAGCTGACACAGACTTAACTTTTTTAGAATTAGGGTAGTATAAGATATAGATTAAGTTCCTTTAAGTACCAAAAAAAAAGCCAAAAAAAAATTGAGTTAAATTTTAAGTAAAAAATTTGGCACAAAGTTTTCCAAATTTTCTTTGTTAGACACATAATCACAACTAAAGCCACAAATAAAGTCCTGTCGGCGAAAGGCAAATTGCACAATAGTCTTATGTTTAGCTTAGAGCGTCTGCGTAGGACTAGTTTGTTATAATATAAGAATTTAAGCATTTTTTATTTAGCATATAAATTAGACACCAAGAATATAAAACGAAATAAAAAATGTTGTAAAAATCAAACAGAAAGGCACAATTTATGTTCTTTAAAAGAAAAAAAAACATTGAAGGGTCAGGTCAGCAAAACTAGGAACAGCTCGTAAGTGCTTAGTGTCATAGTCAATGCCAATGCAACGTGTCATGAATATGTGTCGAATATCACAAAGTCCACATCAATTAAACTAAGTTATCATAATAGAGCTAAAATATCTTCTCTTCCTCTACAGATTCCAAACGGGAGTCGCGCTGGAATTAGTTAAATAATCTAAAAGAAGTTCCACGGGGATCAACGGGAATATGTGCCTGGCCGCAGGTGGTTTTAGTCAAATCCGGCATCCCTTCGGATCAGTTCGACAAAAAAAAAAAAAAAATACCGAAGTATATCCATAACACTGACATTATATCATATAGAGAAAGGCACTAACGTCAACACAACAATTATTGCCACATTGAAAGTGCGTGGCGGGGATTTGCCATAAGAGCTGTTCTTTATGAGGTCGTGATATCATTGTAAGGAATTCGGTTTATTTGTGTCCTATATGGCAAATAACCTAAATTTCGACTAATTACCAACACTTCTGCGCCATTTTCCAAAAAGGATTAAAACAAACAGTAATTTATTTGTAGTTTGATGAAAAAAGTTCGGTTAAAGAAAGATAATTGTTCTCCACCCTCGATATTGGAACGTTTCTTTCTGAGTAAGAGTTTCCTTACTTTTTTGATATTTAGGCATCCAATATTAATGTGTATCAGTCAGGATCTTTACATTTTTCCACATCCTTCCTCTTCGGTCACTGCATCTGTGGTTTGTCCAATATTGAACTAGTCTCCTCAAATTTCTGCACTAATGTTTTGATAAGTTGAGTACTTGGGGATTCTTTAATATGAGGCGACAATTGCAACATGTAATACAGCAGATTTATTATTTTTGTAAAACCCACACACTCGTGAACCTCCATACCGACCGAACTCCTAACCACATGGCATATATCCTGCATCTCTCCCGGTGATTACATTCGCACAGGGGGCAAAACATAACGACAACGACTTTTGGGACAACCTACACTGTAGCACGTTCATCGCCGGTGGATTGCAGTAATGCATTGGACTGAACAGTTCCACACACATAATGGCTGAATATGCTACAATACTGGGCCGCTAGATGAACTTAAACATGAATCCGAACGCCGGTTCATCGGGGAAAAGCATGGGAATCAGCGCTGGCGTGAACCTGTTAATAATGCATATTAGTGTCTTACGCTTCTTATAAGTTGTTTGAGCATGTGGTATTTATGCTTGGTCAGTTTTTAAGGCACCATAAGTTGTCTCCTCAAATATCAACGTTCACAAAGCAGTGTTCCGTTCTAAAAACCAAGGGAAATGTTTCATTCTTCATGTGCGAAGAGAACACAAAATCAGGATAACAATGTTAAAGTGTTGTGTAGGAAATTTAGTCATAGGACTCTCGTTCCATACTGTAAATGCTTTAAGTTACCATCCAAATCGTGATGTGAAAACCCTCAAAAATTTAAATAGTTTTCGCCCCTAAAAATTCCTATCGCGTCAGCCAGGCGCCTAAGCGCTATTTCGAAAATGTTCCATCATATTTCAAAAGCAGTCATCAATTTGGGATCTGCCGTTCTACTGCCGAAGCTATCGCCATTGCCATCGTGATTTTCGCTGAATTTATGAGAATCATAAATTACGCTGAATATCAGCCGATTGCTCCGATGCTTTAAGTGGTTTCGGCAAATATTTCGCACGGCTCTCGAAAAGTTAAGGACCTCCCCCATCGCAACGTTGACAACGCGTGTGTTTGCACCGATTTTCTTTAAATACCTTAGTCAGATGCTTCTAGCAATGCCTTTGTAATATATATAAATACCAAAAAATGTGTGAGAGAAAATCGACTTCATTAATCAGTGCGAACCGAGTTCGTGTCGCCTTGGATTGCGATGCTCGGAATGTATCTGTTGTTCACTCGCAACAAGTTCGCTAAGTAATTTCCATTTAGACATGCCTTGACGAGAGGTCCATGTTCTTTTCTCATCTTGTTTTGTTAGCTGCCAAAACAGAAGACCGAGATTAACAAGCGCGAGATCTTTAGAAAAACAAAAAAAAAAACTTCAGTGGGGACAGCGATTAACTTGTAGATACTGGCAGCAAGTGTTTTGTTGGCCATTGACGACCGGATTGACTGTCTCAACAGTATTGGCTATTTACGTGAAGTTTATGGTCGATATTTGCATGAAAATATTTTTAAAATGGAGCTGCCGGCATTTTGGGAATTTTGTTATTAGCAAATATTGTTATAGTTTCGTTTAATAGCCCAGTGAAGATGCAATGACGAATAAATTTATTCAAATTAGCCATGGGGACTTAATGAGATTGCCCGATTGGCCAGGCATCTGGAAAAATAAGCCACAATATTGTTAAAAGAATGTAAGGGAATTCAAAATCAGGGATGGGTGACCGGAATCTCAATTTGGAAATGCCTAACTTCTATAATTAAGTTCACATTTACAAATAAAATGAAATATTAAAGTACGAGGGCAGTTCGATAAGTCAGTGACTTTTTGAGTTTCCTGCGCAGTAATTTTATATTCAACACAGCTCAAATTCACACAACAACTACCATCTATAAATAAGCTACTGTCAAAGTTTGTGCGAGCTGCGTCATTTAGTTTGTATTTGACAGCCATTGAAATCAGACAACCTCGTAAATTTAATCGAAAATGGAAAACAGTGAATTTGGTGTGATGATTTAGCATAATCAAGCAAAATCCAGAAATTGGGCTACGAACTGCTACCCCATCCAGCAAATTCTCCACATTTAGCCCGCTGCGACTATTTTCTGTTTCCAAACATGAAGAAATGGCTGGCCGGTGAGATTTGGGTTGGATGAAGACGTCATACAGAAACTAACACCTAATTTGAGGGCATTAACGAAACCTATTATTTTGAAGGAATAAAAAAATTGGTAAAAACGTTGAACTAAATTTATCGAGCCTAAAGGAGACTAATAAAATGCTTATTTGGCGAAAAAAATATCTTTTATTCAAAGGTCACAAACTGCTCTCATATTAAAAAGTACTGCAAAATCACCTCAGAGATGCCGCAGATGGTTATTTAGCATCGTCACGTCTTTATGTCATCCCTAACAATGTGCAAAAGAGGTTCATTGCATACATAATTGTTGTGGATGAAAAATTCATCTAAATGAGCCACTTACTACATATTAATTCGCACCTGCACCGTTTGCCGTCTTTTATGGGGAGATAGTCGCCAATGAAGGAAAGGGCTCTAGAATGTCGCACTTAAATTTTCCCTTAAACCGACAACCGGCTGGGGCAGCCGCTCCGGCAGTAGCAGTGGCAGACGGAGTGGTCCCAAGGAGATGATATGGGCACTTACAAGCCCCATGTCTGCACACAAAAACGCAAGAAATTACCATTATCTTCATGGAGGTCGTAATGCCACATCAGAAAGCTTCGTGTGGAAATCAGGAGAACAGTGGGGATGCCGAAACAACAAACAACAAGAAGCATCGATATCATGGATGTGAACGCGAGTAACCCGAAGATACTCCAAACATGGCGTTGAATAGCGCATTCGTTCCTTTTGGCACCACCTCCAAAAGAGGGGGTTTCCCCCAATTTAAAATGATTATCACACCAGAAGTCAGTCGGTAGCGGGTGAGATGATAATTCTTCGTAAAGGATAATGAAAATAAACACTGGACTTCAGCGAATGTATGATGTCCTGAATCGAGTCCGGAGCTTTTTCAAAATGTGTTAAATGTTAATATTACGGAGGAGACTTGCATTATCGCTTTAAGAGCGTCGCTTAATGAACGAGAGCAGGCTTGCGAGGAACTTCTTCTTGGAACTGATGACGACAGGCTATACAAAGCTCTGATTGAAATGACTTTAAGATAGCGAGATGCTCAAGATAAGTATATCACTCGAGTGAATACAAATAAAAGTAATATAGGTTAATTCGGAATTGTCTTTGACTTACAGATGTATCACAAGGTTCGTGGTGTTTTGAAAAGTTTGAGATGAAAGAGGTAAACATTTGGTTTCATCTTGGGGAGTGACGGTAGAAAACTAATTTAAATATTTTTTTTTAATAACATCGTTTATTAGATATGAATAGTACAATCTTAACAATTTAATTTAATACTTTGTTTGAATTGTACCTAATTTAGTTTAATTAAGTAAAACGTGTAAGGGTTTAGTGGACCAGTGTTCAGTTCCCAAGTCGATTTTAGTATGTTAGATTTTAACAAATTAATTCATGAGGTTTCGCCGGTTTTAGCCGTCTCAATTCGTGGTAATATCCATGAATAGTTTCTACGTTGGTATGATTATGTAGGCGTCTTTCGTGTTTGACAGCATACTCTTGGATAACTTCATAAATCCATTTCATCTCCAGGTCATCATGAATTTCCTGATTTTTCACAAAACGGTAGCCATTCGTGATAATGCGAAGGAATTTATTCTGGTTTCGTTGAATTATATCTCTATTGGATTGCTTTGTACAGCCAGATAATTGGATTCCATATATCCAGATCGGCTTGATGATAGATCAAATCTTTTACAATAGAGATTGAGTTGAGAGTGATTCCCGATTAACCAATACATCTGTCTACGTTTCAGCTTTTTGTTTCACATGATGTCTCCAGTTTAGTCTGCTATTGTGGGGAGGGAGGTATTGTACCAACCACGGGCACTGGGTTCTACTTCGCCACCACGACGTCACTATAAGTTCATCCGCGCATTGTCCACAACGAATAGAACAAACACACCCAGGATAAAACGTACACGGCAGGAAAAGGAAACACACTGATTTTGTTTATTCCGTTTTATTCTCTCATTTAGACTTATTGTTAATATTAAATTGATTGGTATTAATTTTGAACAAGGCGAACACTTCTTTGCATGACCCGATTTCAGGTATTTTCGCGTCCTCGGCGCGCGACGAGGAGCGGGAGCGGCATGTGACCAGCGTGGTCAGCGGATGAAATTCGACTTGAAGATTCAATTCGCTGGCTAAGGAAATTCTGGGTGCATTTGCTTTCACTGTGATGATAACCGGATCTCATAAAGGAGATCGTCATGGTACACATGTATATGTGTACGTCGGTTCTTTTCATGGGTCGAAGCCATGATAACGAATCTGAAACAAACAAAGGAAAATGGGATCGTGGAATCTTTGTTTATGTAAGAAGGTTACTGGGAAACGAATCCACAACTATGTAGGATAAAAGGAATTTATGACCTGAGAGTTCAAATGAGTAAACAAGTTGCAACTCATTAGATAGTAGGTGTATTTGGGATACTAGAATGATTGAATTGTTTGCGTATCGCCAGAATACCTGATGAAGGACAGCGGTCTTTTGTTTACTCATGGTGCGAGTTAGTGAAATATTCTCAACGTGGATGGTGCTAATTACATGCAGCTGGTGTTGGACTATTTATCGCTGGCTAAATGGGTCGACAGCCGATGTGTGCATAGATAGTTTTTATGAACACATATTGAGGCTGGGATTAGCCAACTCAAGGGTAAGATTCCCTGATATGTGGTCGTATGATATGCGAACCGATGAATTTTATTACAGCGAATTTATGATAAGGTAAGAAAGAACTCTTAAAGGAATTTGTATGCGAAGAGATGCAAGAAAAGGTAAGAATTCTTTTACTGAAGCTCTTTAGATTATATCTTAGATAATCCTAGATGCGTAAAGCATTTAAGGTGCTAATGCGATTGCATTAGCGAAATTATGTGATTGGATGTAAGTTATGGGGGTTTTTTAGGTAAGTGAACCGTGGGGTTTGGCGGAACCGCCACCCTATCCAAATGTATACCGAGATATTTCGTTGAATCTGCTTTGGGAACTGGAATTCCGTTGAGATATGTAGAAATATTGATCGTCGTAATGTAAATGTGACGTGAGTAGATTTCATCTCGTTGAGTTTAATTTTCCAATCAGTGGTTCATTGGCTAATTTCGTTGAGAGCCTGTTGCAATTGTTGTGTAGCTTTTTCTTTGATTATCGTCAGCTGATATTATAACTGTATCATCTGCAAAGGTGCCTATGAATGTGTTCTTGGTTGTTGGGATGTCTGCTGTGTATAGTAAATTGAGGAAAGGTCCCAGGACACTTCCTTGTGGTACGCCTGCTTCTATTGGATAGAAAGTAGAGTGGGCTCCTTAGTGTTGCTTTGAACGTTCTATCAGACAAATATGATTCGAGTAGATGGCAATAGTTTGCTGGAAACAGTTTACTCATTTTATATATAAGACCTTCATACCATACTCTGTCGAATGCTTGGGAGACATCAAGAAAGACAGCTGGGCAATATTTCTTTTCTTCAAAAGTCTTTTTTATTGCTGTGGTCACACGGTGAACCTGTTCAATAGTTGAGTGTTTATTCCTAAAGCCAAATTGAAAGTCTGGAATATTTACGAGTGGCTTGTGGATATTTTCTCAAACAGTTTTGAAATGGATGGTAATAGCGATATGGGTCTATAAGACGTTACTTCTTCAGCTGGTTTATCTGGTCTCTTGAGTTCGGGATTTTAAAATGCTGTATTTAAAGTATTGCGTCTAAATATCCCTCACAACAGAATGAATACTACCCTTTATTAAATTTAACACTGAATCTCCTTACACATCCTTAAAAACTTCCCTTAACATATAATACATTCTCACTTAATACATTCCATTCATAAACATTCACAATATTCTATATCATTTAATAACATGCACATTAAATAACCTGCACCTTTTTATTCATTCAAAACATAGTAACTTTGATTTTCGTCCAAATTTTATTCAAGTTAAAAGTCACAGAGACTTTGTTAAAATTTGTTTTGTTCATGTTATAATTTCCAGTTAATTAGAAGATAATGTTCTATAAGTAGAGAAAAAATTCATTTGTAAAATCAGTTTGAGATTGGAAGTTTGAGAAAAGCAGAATTGAGAGATAGGAGTGTTTTAAATATAGTTTGAGTTTTGAATTCGGAGAAAGTAGACTTTGAGTTTTAGTTTCAGTTTGAATTATGATATAAATATATTGATAATATATGAGTCCCCGCTCTTCTCTCGAAAGAGGAAGCAGGGCGCCGGACGTCAACAAATGTATCCACAATGCTAAGGAAGTTTTAGCAATGTGGTACCTCTGTGTTGAATGTTTGAATAGAAACAAGGTTTCAGCAGCACTGTATTTTAAGGTGGCTTTGCGATGGTCGTGTAGCACAATCTAATTTATCAATAAGAATAGGTTTCTTCGTGTACTCACGTGGCTGGTCGCTGTTCGGTATGAAGTACCAATGTGGCCGGTGGGTATCCGCTGCTCAGGATCTCTTCGTAGAGGAATCGATTATCGGCCGGCGCAATATTACACACCAACGAAAAACGTTTTTCTTCCTTTTTTCTCATATAACCTTATTTACTAAAAAACTTTCCACTTCGAATTTACAATGTTCCGGCTTAACTTTCTTTTATAACTTCATTTACAGAAAAAAGATTTTAACTTTGAATTAATATCTTTCTGGTTTATTTTTCTTTTATAACTTTATTTACAAAAAAAAACGTTCAACTTTGAATTAGTACCTTTCCGGTTTATCTTTCTTTGACTAGCGCACCGAACCACAGCCGCTGTTCCTTCTTTTTTCGCTCCGGGGTGAAAAAAAAACTCTTCAGTGGTGTTTTCAGCCAGACAGCACTTTCAAGACTCTTCTTTTTACTTGACTAAAGAAACTAAAAACGAGAGTCTCTTTCTCTCTCCATTCTACGTTACTTTCCCGAAAAGTACTCTGCCATGACTGTCCCTTCGAAATTAATATCGTTACGATGCAGGTTTGTGCATTTGCTTGTATTTAAGTTAAGTTTAAACGTAACGTATGCGCAAATGAATGTTTTGCTAGGCAAATGCTTAAGTGAAAAATGTAAATATTTTATTTAGACAGAAAATATAATTCGCATATGTGTAATTTATAAATTACTTAAAGGTTTTATTTTTCATGCATCTATTTACGGTGTAAAATATTTTCGCGCTGGGACAATAGCGGTGGGGGTGGTTACCACGTAACAAGCATAATTATCTGGGATGTTTTGAATAAATTCGGAATGTATCCTAGTCGAAAACAAGCATTAACCAAAAATGTTAGCATAATGACAGCTTTTCGAGGTAATTCCTTGTACACGCCAGGTGATATTTCATCGTTGCCTGGTGCTTTTTTGTGGTTTAAGCTTTTGTCGATTTCGTGGGCAATCTCCATTGGGGTCACTGCTTTGATTCTTTGCTCAATTTGATACCTGGGTGAAGGATCAATATTAGTGTGGATGATGTGTGGCTTGTACACTGAAGCCAGGTGTTGTGCAAAAATTTCAACTTTATCTTCAGTTCTCCGTAACCACTCTCCCTGCGCATCCTTTATAGGTGGCACTTGGATAAGGGGACGTTTATATTTACGTGTTGCCTTCCAGAGAGAGTAATCCGTATGCGCTGACCGGCTTAGTCCACTTAGATACTCATCTATACAACTCTGTTCATGTTCTTTAATTAATTTGTTAACTAGATTGCCCATATGGCGGTTCCCTCGAACGTCACCAACCATCTTCCCATAACCTAAGTAAAAACCCCCATCTAGGGCATACAACCAAAAAGAAAAACAAGTACCGTGGCAGTTCCATCGAACGCCACTACTTACCTTACAGGTACAAAAGGTAACAGTTTCCTTAAATACACTAAAAGCCTGTACTTACCTTCCATGCCGTACCTGTAACATTAGAAAAACCGGTGAAACATTAATTCTCGCTGATATGAAATTCCAGCGGCAACAAATACAATATTTTCAAGGCAATTTGGCTTAACAACCAAGCAACCAATATTGCCTGTGCAATATCTACACGATATTCTTTTGCGCGCCAGCTGCACACCAGCAGGAAAAGGTATCTTGCCTTGGCACAGCATGCCCACCACGATCACCCGACCGACCGATACATGAAGGCATTCGGCTGGCGCCGTGGCAGTCGAATTCGCAAATGGAAATTTACCATCAGAGTTCGACTGCGAGAATATACCAGCGAAATGTACACGATCAGCAATAATGCTTTATGCAGTCGTCGATCGTGTAAACATTTCAACCCTTTTGCCGTTGAGATACTCGCACCTGTGCGAACATGTAGATGGGACTCATGCTATGTCTGCATACTTGCGGACCCACATGATGAGCAGCAGAAGCAATCATCGTGTGTGTATTTCCACCCCTTTTGTGTTGAACAAAACGCAAAAGGGATATATTACCAAATATGGTCATCGAAGCGATGATGGGATTTTGGTATCCTATCGCTTCGATGAAATTATTTAATCTCGATTCGGATTCCGTGAGGGCATGTTGCGCCCTCACTTTAATTTACATCCCTCTTGGGCCGTCCCAAGGGATCGGTTAATTCATTACATACCAGTCTAAATTGTCTCATCGGTGGTGGTTGTTCCGTACTGAAATTACATTCTATGTTGGCGGAAATAATACTTGTGTGCGAACTGAAAATTACGTTTATGTTAACCGAAATAATACTTGTGATGCGAACTGAAACTACATTTTATGTTAACGGAAATAATAATTGTAGCGTGAACTGAAATTATATTGTATATAACTGAAATAATACTTGTGTTCCGAACTGAAATTATATTGTATATAAC
The DNA here is from genome assembly GCA_963931805.1 of Microdon myrmicae. NCBI lineage: Eukaryota > Metazoa > Arthropoda > Insecta > Diptera > Syrphidae > Microdon > Microdon myrmicae. The sequence goes on along the minus strand of OZ007498.1, from coordinate 3,197,291 downwards.
TGAAATAATACTTGTGTTCCGAACTGAAATTATATTGTATATAACTGAAATAATACTTGTGTTCCGAACTGAAATTATATTGTAAATAACTGAAATAATACGTGTGGTGTGAACTGAAATTACATTCAATGTTAGCTGAAATATACTTGCAAATAAAAAATGAATGTGATACTGGCCAGAGAGTCCAGCGTTTAATTTAATCGAAATTTCAACAGTTGATGCTGACTCAGTCGGTGAAGGTTTCAGTGTAACACCCATACTCACCTTGGTAAATACTTTTTTATCGATAGGGTGTCTGGATCTGAGCCAGGTTCGTCTAGCTTTGCGCCTGTCTTTGATTAGATCTCTAATCTCAATAGGGTAAGTGGTTGCTGGTTCTGGTTTATCACTTGGCACCAGAGTTGCTGTTGGGGCTGCGCTTTTCAATGTTTCTATAAATTGGTGTACTTGTTGTTCCAATTCTTCACAATCTTGAAGTTTAACGTTTAATTCAATCTGATTGTCAAGCTTTTTTCGGAATTTTTCCCAATATGTATATATGTTTGTAAGATTTAGTTTTCTGTTCTGCTGCATTCAGTTTTAGTAGTACTGGAGTGTGGTCAGATGTTAAATCAACTAAACTATCCGTTTCAATATAATTCGATGACACTCCTTTCGAAATAAAGAAACCGATCAGGTCAGGAGTTTTGTTGCTATCAGCAGGCCAGTATGTTGGTGAACAAGACGAATGAAATTCGCACTTTGTTTCTTTAATGCCTGAAAGTATCAACCTTGAGCCAGGAGTAATCAACCTTGACCCCCAAGCAGTGTGCTTGACATTGAAATCTCCACCAATTATAAACCTTGGCCCGAGTTACTTGAAGATATCCGTGATTTGTTGTTTTGAAATTGTGTGTCTAGGTGGGCAATATACAGCACCTACATTTAAGTCAGCTCCATTAAGGTTGATAGTAACAATGGAGGCTTGAATAAAAGTTTGTTTTATTTCCTCTTGTTGGAAGTGATGTATATTTTGTTTTATTATCAGAGCTGCACCTTCACGGGCACGGTCGCTGGGGAGCGTAGTCCAATAGGCCATACAACCCCTGAGTTTTATAAAGCTCATATGAGAAAAGTGTGTTTCTGATATCAACGCACTATCTATGTTGTGCTCTCTTATAAATATTTCTAGTTCTTGAGCCCTTTGATTGAACCCATTTGCGTTCCAAGTGATTATTCTTACGAGCCGATTACTCATTGTCTTTATTTCTTGGATTTCTTGGTCGGTAGTTTTTGAAAATTTTCAAGTTTACCTACCCTTTCTGTTAGCTGGTTGATGCTTTTCTTGATGTCGTCCTGGAATACACTGAGCATCTTCATCATATCCATGATGGTAGGCTGGTTACTGACAGGTTGTTGTCTGCTTTTGTTATTTGCTTTCTTATTTAGTTTATTGTTCATTCGTGTGTTGCTAGTACCATTTGTGGTTGGCTCCGCCCGCCCTGTATTTTTTGATTGTAGTCCTCGAGTGACTGTACTTTTCTTTGGATGCTGAGCTTTTAATTTTTTTTGATATACTGAGCATCCCTTGTAACTATCTGGATGGCCATTCTCGTGTCAAAGCGCACATGCTGCTACGCTGTTGCGTTGTTTCGAGCGTTGGGTTGTGTGGTCAGGCCCAGCACACTTAACACATCTTGAATTATAGTTTTTGTATGACCAAGCTGTTGGCAATTGGTACATTGATGTATCGATCTGACCTTTTTGGGTGGTTCAATCGATACTTTGCACCATAATAATCTTCGTGTTCATAAACTGATTTGTTATTCTCTTTTTAAACTATATCGACATAAAACAATGGGAAGGAAGATTTTTTCTCCATTATTTGACGTGGTGCTTTTTCTGATATTTGTTACCTTTACCACTTTATGATTTAGTGAGCATAATTCATTTGCAATCATATCTATGGACATTGAAGCTGGAAGTCCTCTGATTATGAATCTAAATGTTTCTCACATTTTAGTTGGTAAGCATGATATTCTAAATCTTGAGTACTTACACCCGTCTTAAGGAATTGTAATTTCTCTTTAACTGCTCTGTATGCATTTTTATGTTTGTTGATTGTGTATTTAGAGTCCGTTATTATTATTATGTGTTTTACACTATTCAGTTAGGACTATTGAGAAAAACCCACGTAAACGTTTAGTGAGCACAATTCAGTTACAATCATATCTATGGACATTGAAGCTGGAAGTCCTCTGATTACGAATCTAAATAGTTCTCAGTTTTTAGTTGGTAGGTGTAATATTCTAAGCTCTGGGTGTCTTACATCCGTCTTAAGGGATTGTAATTTCTCTTTAACTGTTCTGCATGCATTTTCTGTTTCGCATGTTATTTTTATGTCATTATTAGATAATCTTTCTTAGATAGTCTTTCACTATAGACAAAATAGCTTTACTAAATGCATTAAAATCCCTTATATTCCTCACATTAATTGGTGGTGGCAGGAGAAGTTTCCTTTTTTTGGTAACCTCATTTCTTGAGTCACGAGCTGACGTCATATTGTTTACATTCGGTATTGTATTTTGTTTATGACTTTTATCATTTTTTCTTTTCTTATAAACTGCAGAGGTTTCCCTTTCCAACTCTTCTTCGTCTGTATGGTATTCTGTTGGCAAGGGGATAGTGACACATACCTGCGATTGCATTTGGTTTTCCATTGAGTTGATTTTGTGGAGCAGTTCATTTATCTTCGCTTGTTGTTGTTGGCACATAGCTGCTTGTTGTTGGTATGCTGCTGGTATGCTAGCTGTTCATACGTCATAATGTTGCCGTTATTCGTATTACTTAGCAGGATATTTTGTTGGTTGAATGATATAGTGTCCATTATTATTGTTATGTATTATTTTACACTTTTTTGTTTTGTTTTTTTTACACGTTTTTTGTTGTTGTTTTTACACGCTTTTTTTGTGGTTTACACTATTCACTTATCACTATTGACAGAGAACCCGCGTTTGGTTCATTTTCTTTCAGTTTTGTTTTTTTAGTGTGTATTCGATGTGTGGTGAAGAGGGCGACATAAAACGTCTTTATAGTTCGAACGTCAAGTGAACACTGAATTTAAATATAACAAAAAATAAGATACAGTATTCTTAAATACAATGATAGCTTTTAATTCTGCTCAATGACAGTAAAATTGTTGTGTTAAGATACTTATTCATGTAGTTACTATGAAATAGTCAGTTTTTAAGTTACGATACTTTAATTAAAATTGAATTCGAATACCAACATATTTTCAAATCTCTCTGTAAAGGAGCAAGCACGAAAGAATATCCCCGAAATTATTACATAAAGTACCTCCATTCATATCCACGGCTGACACCCGACTCTTATATAATAATTTTATGCAATAAGTAACGGCTCCCTCTCCTCACAATCTGATTTATAACGGTGTTTTTACTCTCTTTGTAGTCAAATTAAAGTGACAGTTGCTACAGAAACCAGTTAATTTTGTACTTTCTCTTTCTTTACCATGGTTTTCGATATCTATAAGAAAAGACACAAACAGTTTATAAATAATGCTCTTACAAACTGAATTGACTTAATTAGTGGAACATGTACCTGCAATGTTTAGGATGCGGTCAATAAGTTGAGAGGTTTTCCCCAAAAGTTGGTAAAACAAAGCAAATAAGTAAGTGAGTTTTGAAACAGAAACAATGGATGAACAAACGTTGAATTGAGTAGCTTATGTGTGCAGATTAAGAGTTTTTAAGGGTTTTTTTAACGTTAAAAAATGCCGGTGGCCATAGGGCTACAGACTTGTACCAAATACTTCCAACATAAGTTTCAACTTTGGAAACTTGAGCACAAAAAGTACTCTTATTATCCATCCGCCTGAGCAGGTTTGTAAGACCTACGTTATGTGTCTACAATATATTCATATCTATATCTATATCTACGTTATGTGTCTATATCATGCCCCATTTGGCCTCCACTGCAAAATAATACCAGAGATATGCCATGAGAAGCCAAAAGATTTAGCCGTGTATCCCACGAGAATAATTTCAACTGTATACAAAAAAAAAGGAACGTCCGTTCCTCTATAATCTTTTTTCGCTCCCATGTAGGGTCTTTTACAAATCACTAATCTCGAATGCTATTTTTAGGTGTGGATTTGTGGTATAAAAGAGGCATATAATATTATTACACGCTAAAACTCCTAGGAAAATTCATCCCCGATGTCACTTAAGGTAAATTTCACGTGCTGACCAATTTTACATGAAACGCACAACCAAGTATTCAATCGCTAAAGATTATTTACTTACACAGGTAATAAATAAAATTAAATATAAAGCTTGAGCTGATTTTGACATTTGCCGATTCGAAATCCCACCAACACATCATTTCATCTAACTGTAAGCTCTAAAAGAGAAAAAAAAATGGCGCGCTTTCGACAGGTGACTACCAAAACTTATGAATATTGTGTAGACAATATGTTTGGTTTTTCAGCTTTTGTTTTCCTCAAACAAAATTTCATTATATCTACACACCAAATAAATTCCGTTTTAAGTTGTTTTATTGAAACTCCGGAATTTGTCCCACTTAGTGGAACATATTAATTAATACCCACTTTTTATACTTGGTTAAAGCCGTTTTTGTAAAAGATACCGGATATCTAACTGGGTGAGCATTTACATAAAAAATTGTAAATGTATGCAACAACTTATGGCGTGCTGTTGTAAAATATATGACAAAAATGATGTACTCTTTTTTTAGTAACCTATTCTATTCATTGGTAATACATGTAGATAGAAAAACCGTGACTAAAAGATGAATATTGCCTTATGACTTCATCTCCGCTCGCGTTATCGGCGCTCCAACTTAAAGTGACTACAGTCCTTGGGGAATGCTTCCTCCACGGGCTGTTAACTGCATTATTGACGGCATCGGTATCGCGTTTCCATTATAATTACTCTCCATTGAAAAAGGTGTCTGAGATTAAATGCGCTTCCCTACCTCGTTGCTTCAATGTCATTTAAGCGACTCATTCTTTGTCTCGTGTTTCTTATTGGCACGGGCTCCTGCTGCTCTGTGGCCAGCATAATGGTGGGAATAATGGAAGTTAACCTCTCATATTAAAGAAGAAGCCGCGGGAGCGACAAAAAAAAATATGAACAGAACGAAATGAGGATTGAATAAAAAGGATAACGAAACTGTGCTTGACGCGAGAGCAAAGGGGTTGACTGCTGCCTGGAAATAAGTAGAATAAGAAATATGGCATCCACGGACTTGAGGAGGGGCACACATCTATCCTTTCTTGGTCCTTTAATGAACAAGCAGATTGTACTTCAATTTCGCAAGATTACGGCCTACATGTACTTTAGATACATTTTGTTGTTGGGCGGGATTGGATGTGCATGCAGTCATGTGTATTCAGTACGAATGTATGAGGAAACGTATGGATTCTGATTGCAGATGCTTTTTACCAGATGAGCAGGAGAGAAAGAAGGATTCAGCAGGTGTTGGCGCGTGCAATGAATGGAATGGTTTTCATTTTTGTTGACATATTGCCATTTACTTTGCTTTCCCCTATTAATCTTAATTAAAGAACCGGTGGTTTGACGAGATAGTAGCTGAACGTAATTATTGCCGATTATGTCTGTGCAGTTGGTGTAATTGGTCGAGGGCTATCTTCTGAAAAGTGTGGCATGTTAGAAAAGGTAATTTCGTTGTAGTGTATAGTGTGGACTGCGTTATTAATACTGGTACTGATCCAAAGCGACATAAGAACGAACCCTTAAAAAAGCTTGGGGCGCGATCAGTGGCTTCAAGGATATAAGTTCAACTGATGACTGATTGTGTCATTGCTATGGTTGTGCAATGAATCTCCCATTTATTGTGGCAACTGAAAACAGAATTTGGAATTAACTTTTCAAGGTAACGTGGGCTGAGGATTTGGTTTTTATTATTGTTGTAATTTTGTTTCTTTTTATTGTAGAAAGTAACAAAATATATGAAATCCTATTCCGCGTAAGCGTGGGAGGAAGATCTACAAGCCAAAAAAATGAAGAGCAGGATGAGAGCATAACATAGGCTTTGCGCATTAAGTTCAACAAGGCTTCAGATAAGATCTTTAACGTTCATTATAGCCGGAGTGCTTCCCAAAAATATCCCACCAAACTAGATTCTTCCAATCTGGAAAAGCAGAGCCATCGTAGTGGCGACCATAGAGCTGGAACAAAAAGAAGTTTCCGTACATATTTACCATGACAGATGAATCATGATGGTACAAAAGTAGATGGACTTTTAAATTTGCCTCATCATTAGAAGTCTAAATAAAACAAAAATTGCAACTAACACGTCTTTCAATAAGTCCCGAGACCGACTCAGAGATTGCGCTTGTAATGAAAAATCTTTATAACTGTTAGGTAGTAATAACCTTCAAACGATATGTGTCAACATTCATGAGAATTAGACCATGACATAATGAGTTATACTAATTTACGTGATGCTATTTTTACATTACCGAAACAATGGAACAAACCGAGTTTCGTATGTTGATAAAATAGTGCTTTTTAATGGGAAAAAATACCGTTCAAGCCTAGCAATGCTTTAAAAAGTATTATTGAGACTCTGCTCCTTCGAAACCAACCATTTGTCAGTGTTAATTCGGTTTAACACATAGTCGTACGGACACTAGTCTGGTCGTCAAAATGAAGTAGTGACTTAACCCTGAAAATCATGATGGAAGATCGAAAAGTGAAGGAGCGTCAGATAGCTGAGATCATGAAGATATCAATTGGTAGTGTTTTTACTATTCTTTATTAAACTTTGGCTATGAAAAGGTTATTTCCCAACAATACTAACGGATCAATGATTCAGTGCGCTGTTGACACTGTCCACTCGGAATAAAAAGGATTTTTTGCATTGGTATGAGACAAGGCTAATAACCTTGCCCGTAAAAATAAATTATTATGGAAAATTTAACAAGCATCGAAACTTGCTAAATAAGGCCAAGACCGATTCCCGGTTGTAGTGCCGATGATGATGATGATGAGATAATGGGTGAAAAATGAATCAATTCGGTAGTCAGCTGAGTGGAGACCAGCCGGTGAAAACCTTCCGAAGTGCCCGAAGATACAACAGTCGGCCGGCAAAGTTATGGCCTCTTTTTGTTTTGCGCAGGGCATAATACTCATCGAGTACCTTGAAAAGGGGAAAACCATCAATAGCAAATATGACATGGCATTATTGGTGCGTTTAAACGAGGAAATTGCTGAGAAACGGCCACAAATGAAGAAGAAAAAAGTGGTCTTTCACCAAGATAATGCATCGTATCACAAGTCGTTGAAAACGACGGCCAATCTACACGAATTGGGCTGCGAATTGCCGCCCTCTCCATCGTATTATACAGACATGGCCCCCAATGATTACTGGCTGTTTACAGACCTTAAAAAATTCTCCAGGGCAAGGGTCATCACTGTAACTGAGGGTTATTTTGAAGCTAAAGATAAATGATTCTACACACATGATATAGAGTAGTTAAAAAAGTGTTGAAATGATTGTATTGCAATTGAAGGAGATTATGTTGACGAGTAAGAAAAAATTTTACCAAAAAAATGTCGTTTTAGTAGTTAGAGTCGGGACTTATTGAAGGATGTGTTAGTACTCCAGGAAGTCTTTGGGTACCTTAGTGGTAATGAATGGTATTTATGATTTAAAAAAACAGAATACCTCATATGACGAAAGTTTTCCCTTTCTGTTCTTAATTATTTTTATATCACTTTGGTTCCTGTCTCTGATATTATCGTCGAGAGTGTTCTTCTTACACTAGAAGTGAACTAATAACATAAAACACAATAAAAAAATTTTGGCAGTTGGAATGTTAAAAGAACAATATTTTTTGCATTTTTTTTCTTTAACTCATCTGTGATTTGGGTTATACCATTTCTATTCATACGATATGAAATGCACGATTAATAGTTACCGAAAAGCGTTAATAAAGTCAATTAGGAAGTAAAAATTCTGTAATAAAAGACTTTAAATAAATTGTGTATAGAAGACTTTAAGCAGTAATGCACTCAATTTTATTTTCGAACTAAAGAGAAACAATAGGTTTGTTATCAAGCAGATTTCAGCTATGATAATACGTGTTGTTCAATTCAATTCAATTCAATTTTTATTATGTAGATAATTACATTTATGGTATATTTTACAACTAGTATTTAAGAGGTTTAGGACAGCAATTCCTTTACTGCCCACACTTGACAATTGAGCATATGGTTAGTTGAGAACTAAATTACTACACTTCTAATGTATGTATGCGCTAAAGAAAACTATTAAAACCTATACAGTAGTAAAACATTCAGGGCGGGTAAGTAAGTGGGACAAGAATAGTGAAGAAAAGTAGGAAATAAGAATAGAAAGGTTTTGATCTGCGAGCCGTTTTGTGCAATAAACGTTTGAAGTATATTCAACAGGACACTCCATCGCAACAACGAACAACAGAACACAAACTCGAGTACAATTACACCAAATCAAATCGAAGGTGAAACGATGATCCAAATACAATTTCTCGACCATACTATGTCTATTCGACAAAATGAATTACCTCAGTAGGTTACTTTTTATGATATAGCTTCTGCAAATTAATATAAACATAAACGTGACATGCATAAACATAGAATAAAGCAGAACTGACAACAGTTAATAGTTTGGCGCAAGACTAATGACCTTGCACGGAAAAAGCAAATCATTATGGAAAATTTAACAAGCCTCAGGACTTGCTAAATAAGGCCAAGACCGGTTCCCGGTTGTAGTGCCGATGATGATGATACCAATAGTTAAACAAAACATCCATCTGAGTAGGTTTATCAATGCTGGTGTTTTGAAAACAATCATACTCGGCTTTTAGTTGCTTTTTACAGGCCGGCATCACTGTGGGTATATTCGACCGCCCTACTATGTAGTGTTGTTAAATTTTTGTTGGTACAATAAACGTTGTCTCTCATTAACATCTTTAAATCGACGCTTGTAAATGAGATCAATACGTTTCTAGCAAGAGAATTCAAACAAAAATATGGGGAAGATAAACAAATATGTTTTAAATTTAGTGATTGTGAGTCTTATACTTTTATAATATAATGAAATACTCATTACCAAACAAGCACCTAAGTTTGAGCATTTACTGCAATACATTTTGCCACAACATATTTCTGTATCTAAATTGTATTCAAATCTACTTGAGAAAACACACTTTTCCATAAACTCGATTTTTTATTACCGACTAGAGTCGAGAACGTGTAAGTTTCTTATGGGCGGGTGTTGGACTTGGTTGCATGTTGCGTGTTCGAAAAAAATCAAGACAACAAACAACAGATTATTTTTACGGTTTCCCTCTCGAATTCAATGATCTCATCAGCACGGTGGCCCCTTGGAGTAAAGGCAAATAGTAAGATATTTCTCGCGGTTCTATCCTAGGTCCCAGCGTGGCATCCAGACGAACCACTACGGTGATGATAGCGAAAATTAAATGTTTCTCTTCATTTCCCCCATCTAGTGGAGCCCCGTTGTTCTTTCAGAGTTAAAAAAACAAGTGCGTTTTGCAGTAATTTCCAGCCACAGGCTTTCATGCGTGCGTTCTTGGGTACCAGTGATAGCCAAGGTTTCAATTGCACATTGAAGAGCGCAACTCTTCGTTTTGTATAACGATGGTTTCTAAAATTGGCCTTAGGAGAGGATTAACGAGGGCGGGGGCGCGGAAGTTGTGGCAACATGTCAGGCTGATGGCGCTGTCAATTGTTTAGAAAATTATGTTTTCGTGCTTTCACATGGATTCACATGAAAAATTTAAATGGGACTGGCAGCAAATACCACAGCAGTTTCAGTGTAAGTTATCTTTATCTCATATCAAGCTGCTTTTGTGGTGTTCGACATCCTGAATGGCAGTTTTTGAATTATTCCAGTTGAGATAGCTGCATATTTATAACTCAAATCGTAGTGGATTTAAATCAATTTCAGTTTTGAATTGTGTACGGACGATTAAAAAAGCGTTGTGGTCGAAGTGTGTTGCACGCTGCATGCTGAGTGTTTGATGCATCAGATGTTGTCGCACTAATTAAAAATTAGTCATGGAAAGTGGCATTATTTGACGCTAATGTTTACCGGCTTGGGTCATAATATATGCATGTAGTCACATTACAAACTGTTTTAGAGTGATGTTCCTTCGGTTAAGTTGAACTGAACTGATCCGTAGCAAAGTGCACAGGTGTATTTAACTTGTGCATGTACTGCGATCATTCGTTGCTATGCTGAATATAAGCGAATTACTTTCAGTGATCAATTATGTTAAATGGTGTGGCACTCTTGTTTTTTTTTTATGGTGAACATATAAGAAACCTGCTTCCCCGATAAACGGCTAGGTCATATACGGAGAATTAAATCATTGCGGCAATCTCTGCTTTGTATCATCATCATCATCATCAGCATCGGCACTACAACCGGCAGCCGGTCTTGGCCTTATATAGCAAGTCTTGAGGCTTGTTTTTTCCGGGCAAGGTCATTAGTCTTGCGCCAGAGACTCCCGACGGGGAATTGAACCCCGGTCTCCGCGTGACAGGCGGGTATACTAACCTCTATACTATCGAGGAGCTTTGTATCAATTTTGGCAAATTTTTCTAACACAACTACCTTCAATATCCTTCCCCAAGTTTCAAGCAAATCATGGTAGAGGGGTGATAACAGTTACAGCACGAATGTGCCCAATATTAAAAGACCTGAATGTACAATAGGGGGGATGGGTGCGAACATACAGGGCAAAGTCTCTGATTGTTTTCAACCCGGCGAAGGCCAGGACGATCCTTGTCCCTGTTCACTTCAAGTTGACATGCAGTCTCCACGTGACACTCCTGGATAGCTACTTTGACACACATCCTCAGAAAGGTTGGCGCAAGGCTAATAACCAGGCCCGTAAAAATAAATTATTATGGCAAATTTAACAAGCCGCGGATATGGACCGGATACACGACGACGACCACGGAAACGAAAATGGCTAAATGATTTCAGAATTTTTACATGGAACATACGCTCACTACACAGAGCTCGAGCTGCTAAGTAGCTAGGCGATGCCCTGTCCGAATATAAGGCTGACATAACAGCATTGCAACAAATAAGATGGACGGGGAGTGGTGTTAATCAAAGAAAAGAGTATGACATTTATTACAGCTGTCACGCAAAACAGTATTCATGTATGGATCCGAGACCTGGGTGCTTAATAAAAGGCACTCTGAACTCTTGACCGCGTTCGAGAGAAAGGTCTTAATAATTGTTGTCCCGGTACGTGAGGGAGGATGATCCCGGAGACGCTACAACCTTGAAGCAAATATTGTAAGAAAAATCAAGCTCGGTAGACTCCGGTGGGCGGGACACCTAGCTCGAATAAGCGAAGAGGAGCCTGCCCGGAAAGACCTTTGTGGCAGGATGTATGGAAGGAGACAGCGCGGCAGACCTTGTCTGCGATGGAGGGATGGCGTAGAACAGGACGCCCAGAGCCTGGGAGTGCCAAACTGGATGACATCGGATCGAATTCGGGACCGGTGGAGAGATTTGTTAAATAAGACCAAGACCGGATCCCGGTTGTAGTGCCGATGATGATGATGATGAATGTACAATAGAGACTTTATAAATAAGAAATTCATAATTTTCCTACCTTCTGTCTTGTTTTGTTATATAATTAGAAATAATGGAACAATGAACTGTATTATTATAACCTAGTCAAAATGTACAAGAACAGGGTTTGAGATACTTCGATTTCTATAAAACATGCACGTAAAAAGGATTTTGTGGCACAATGCGGACAGAAGAAGAGGTAGGAAATCGCACTCGCAACTGTGCTTTGACATTTAAGAGTGCCTACAAAATTCCTTTTATCGGTGTCATTCGTGTAAACGAAAATCTGATTCAATATTCCATAGTGCAGTTTAAGGGCAGGTGGTGTTTCTTAAGTGGATTTTGTTTTTAGAGCATAGTTTTACAAAATATTTATGTGTTTTAAAAGTAAGTTGCTAGTAAGTTTTCGGTTATATAAATATAGCAAAGTAAGTCCCACCATTTTGGAGTTAAAACGAGCACTGTAGGCTAGTAATTGCCCCTCCTCCTGTACCCCTCACGTAACTTTTAAACTGGACATATACAATAGAATATTACTGGCGTATACTTTACTTTTTACTGCAGACAAAACACATTCACATTCGCTTTCGGACACGCATGTGTGGAGGAGCATAACGCGCTCAATATTCGAGCAGCTCTTTGTTCGGAAATCTGACACGGAATGATACGTCGGCATAAATTCCGATATCGAGATCATCCTAGCGCTGTTGTTTGAAGAGATGCAGAATGCATGCAAAAGTATATGCAACATAAAACTTACCAACGCGTGGAAAGGGCAGTATCTAATAATTTTACAAAGCGAAAGAATAAACCACCGAATAGTCCATCATCCTATCGTTCCATATGGCTCTTGGATACAATAGGGGAAATCCCGAAGAAGAATTTATATAGTATATATAAATTCTATAAACCTGTAACAGAAAACAATGGAGCGCTATCGGATTATTAATATGGCTGCATGAAGGTGCAATTGACCATTGACGCCGTCAAAAGACTGATTGACATGACAACCGAAATAATCAAAGCAAAAACCTGCTGTGGTAACATTGGACATAAAAACTCTTTTAAAAATCGTCATAAGCCGTTTCATCTACAAAAAGTTGATGTTTGATACGGACGAGGACAGAAAACTCAATGATTTTTCGGCAGAAGCTCCGCAAGGATCAATACTTGGTCCACTCCTCCCACATCTAAAACTACCGCAAAGAGTAGAAATGATTAGCTTTGTAGACGACATTCTGGTTGTAGCAATCGCTAAACATATACACAAGATGACGGCGGCCACTGAAGAGGCAATTTAACTAATTATGGACTGGGTACAATCTGTCCTACTAAGACGTGTTGAACAAATTAAAAAATTGTATTCAAATAGTACGCAGTCAAAGCTAAATTATAACACTCACTCCTCTCATTGCATTCAGGCCCTTAAGGCACAGAACTGTCATTCACACCAAGAAACGCCAAACTCACATTTGTCAACTTTCACTTCTTTCTTTCTTCTTAGCATCCAGCTTTCGTGCCGTTCGGACGTAATAAAATAGAAATCCTTAATTTAAACAGAAATCCGTTTTGTTTTTTATTGTTCACCCTGCCCGTTCAATAGGTTATGGGCCCAGGTTCGCGGAACTATAAATATTTTTGTGCTGTTTAAATTCTTTTCGTTTAAAATCTCGTGTTGTAAGTCCGCCCTCGTGCAACAGTGAAATTTTACAACACCACAATGGAGAACGAATCAAATCGGATAACCAAACTCAAAGGCATTGAGAACTGGAGTACGTGGAAGTTCCAGGTACGCATCGTTCTACTCTCTAGTGGAGCATGGGACATCGTCAGCGGAGAAAAGGAATTTCCAGAGGAAAACATAATCGAAGCTCATCGAACAGCACGTGCCTCATGGACAAAACTGGACACTTTTGGACAGCGTACTATCGCCACATCAGTCGACGAGGAACCGCTACTTCACATCATCAACTGCACGACTTCCAAGGAAATGTGGGACAAACTTTCATCTGTTTATGAACAAAAGTCGGAGACCAGCATTCACATGCTACTTCAACAATGGTACAGTGTTCAGAAGGACCCAGCTCACAACATTGCTACATACGTTGCCAAGTTGGAAAAGCTTGCACATCGGTTGAAGGTTATGGGTGAGAAAATTTCTGATAAGCAGATAATCACAAACATTTTAAAGACTCTTCCCTCCACCTTCAAACATTTCATCAGTGCATGGGAATCAACACAGCCCGATGAGAGAAATCTTACCAACCTTATTTCCAGACTCTCAGTCGAAGAATCCAGGCTAGAGCCTGCAAATGACAACGTGGCTTTTATAGCTGGGAAATCACGACAAAAGAACTTCGAGCAGAAATCCTCAAAATCCTGTCATTATTGCAAGAAGTCGGGCCACTGGAAGCAAGACTGTTTCAAGAGAAAAGCAGCCAATGAGAGAAAGGCAGAAAAGGAGGGCCACTCAAACAGGAAAAACGACGCGCTGATCAGTGCTTTGACTCTCGGTTCGGACAACCTGAATTGTTCCAACATCTGGTACCTCGACTCTGGTGCTAGGGACCACATGTCTCATCGGCGCGAATGGTTTTCAAATTTCGTCCATTTTCAGCAGCCAAAATCTGCTCGAGTTGGTGATGGCAAAACAATCGCAGCTGTGGGATTTGGAGACATCGAGGTCGAAGTTTTCGACGGAAAAATCTGGAAGCTGAAATACCTGAGTAACGTCCTCCATGTTCCAGATCTAGACTTCAATCTTTTCTCCCTAGGAGCAGCTCTTGACAAAGGCATGTCTCAAAAATCAGACAGCAGGACTTGCCATCTATTGAAGGATGGAAATATCGTTGCAGTGGGAGAAAGATCTGATCAACTTTTCGAGATGAAATTTAGAATCGTGGCAAATGAGCACCAGGCAAACGTCGTCGTCAAACTCATCAGAATTTCGAGCAGATTAGAAAGATTTTGAGGAGGATGAACTTACCCTTTACGGACGACAAAGTCAAGTGTGACGACTGTACCCTCGGCCAGATGCACCGGCTCCCTTTTCCAAAAAGTACCTCAAAAACCGAACGAGTTGGTGAGCTTGTTCATGCTGATCTGTGTGGCGTTTCTCTTTCTTTATTGAGTAACGGGACACTACGTCCGTCTGACAACACTTCTCTTTCACTTCTGACTCGGGCGTGTGCACCAGTGTGCACACGCTGCGGTAGTTGAATAACGACTGAATAGAATTAGGGATGAAATTTGGATTTTTGATTTGCACAACGATCGGCCAATGGCAATCGCGTTTCTCCTGTGCATGTTTCAATTATCTACGCTCATCGAGGTAGATAAAAATACTTCTGTATTCGTTCGATGTCGATGGGCGTAGAAAGGATGAAGAAATCAAAAGGGAACACGCGATAACCCAGGGGTGATCTGGCTTGGTGTGCGTGTATTAATGCAGCCTCCGAGGGTGTTGCACTGACCTATTGCGGTGACAGTGGTGATCTCAGAGTGCATTGAACTATGGAAAGACAGAATTACGAAGGAGAGGAAAATGTAGTTGGTGCTATTCACCTGTGAAAAGAGATCATTGATCCCCAGCGGATAGAGTGTCTGCGGAAAGTCGATAGGACGCTACATCGGCTAGGGAAATATTACCGTGTGAAAAACGCTAAGGAATGCGGTAATTACCCAAGCCATTGGATGATGATGCAACCGCGTCGTTTGATTCGACTTGGTTGTTGCTAACCCATATCCATGCGATTTCCGGTGGAAATCTCATGGTTATGGCAATGGAGTTGCCGTATGGCAGAAAGGTAGCTGAATTCAATTATGCATTATCTGCATAAAATAATGAATTCAGCTATGCGTCCATTTGGGAAATATGATATTTCAGGTGAATAGCGTGAACGGTGGGATAGGGGTTGATGTGATGCGCTGTTAGCGGTCGAAATTAGATTAGGATTGTGGGTTGTTTCTCCATGTAATATAGAGAACCCCCACAAGAGCACGAAGATTTTCCCAGTTCAAGCCACGAAGGGCAAAACGTAAAAATCGACGTTGGACGTTTTCGATCCTGCGAATATGGGACGAGTAGTGAGGAGACTAGACCTGGCTGGCGAACTCTAGAAGAGGGCGGACAAAGGGTATGGTATGTAAAGCGTACGGGATACGTGGGGATTAGAGAATTCTTTCGACCGTCGAAAGAATCCGAGGGCAGAGTTGGCCTTAAGGATAATGTCATCGATGTGTGGGGTGTAGTTAAGACATAAGATACCAAGGTTATGAAACGAGGGTATAGATGATATCTGTTGGTTGAGTAAGAATTTGGAACGTGGGGGGGGAAGGTGGACGTTTGTCGGAGAAGGTATTTACATTTGACAATGTTAAGTTCGAGGCAGTTGTTATGGAACGAAATTGAGAAACTGTCGAGATCCAATTGATGAGGTGAGGATTCGAGAAGAGAGCATACCGTTTTGTAGAGTTTAGTGTTGTCAGGGTTTTCTCCCCTGGAGGATCTGAATCTGACACGATAGGTTCGAGCTTTAAGATAGGACGATATCCACTTAATTAATAGGGGTTGGAACCCAAGGCAGAATAGCTTAAAGAGGATGAGATTATGAGACATTTTGTAGAAGGCTTTGCTGAAGTCGGTTGTGATTACATCGACTTCGCTGCCATTCTCTAAGGCAACGAGAGTATGGGATGAGAACTCAACCAGATTGGTGGTGGTCGACCTACCCAAAAAGTATAAAAGTCAGTGTATTAATTAAACATTTGTTATATGATAACATAATTGTGAAATACAGTCATTAAAGTAAGTAGACAATTTTTAGTATGATATTCGTATTTAAGCCGCACTTGTTAGTTTCGCTTTTATAGTGAGTAAACAATACTTTCAATGCCGTTGTTGCTCGTCTTTTGCTTTGTCAATACTTTTTCCCATTCGCTCGTTACCCTTCTTCCACTGTAATATCTTTCTTCGTTGTATTGTTCTCACCTAGACTCATACTCACTCCTTGAGTGGCCTTTAAGCCGATATGAATCATATGGCACTGATTGCTATGTATGCATTGCTTGCAATCTTATTACCTGTTTTTCTTTGCTCCTATCGCTCGAATTTTGATCGAAAGAAAATAGGCCTCCCACCAAGCGGATTACTGATTGGTAACACTGACTATCCGGCACTACTTTAAGCTACTTCACTTAACGTCACCCCCATAACGACAGAATTGTAATAAGATTTAAAGAACAAAAGATTAGTAGCAGTTTCTGCTGAATAGAAGTTGTTTAATATCGTCATTTCAGACGAGTTCGTTGTATCTCACTTTTACGCCTTTTTCGAGACATAAACAAATGCAGAAAGCATAACATTACTTAAATATTTCTTTAAACTACTTTCTCTTCATTTGCTTTAACTTTAGCACCTTCCCTCACTTAACCTCTTGCCTGATTATTGTTTACAGTCTTTTCTTTTTTGCAGCGATCGCTATATTTCCCACGTGGTTGCTTTTTCAATATCATTTGGAGATCTTAACTAGTTGGTCTTCAAATAATATTTAAATATGTTGTAAGAAAAAGAAGAAAATTGTTTAATGTTTGTTCTTTCCCTCTGGAGAAACAAAAGTTCCCTTCTGCGAATGTGTTCCTACGGTTCTTTCCTGGCACGTCGAAAATGTATCGAAAATTTATGTCTTGCCATAAATTCCTACGTGGAATGTAAAATACGAAATTACTACGCCACAGCCGGCCACTGCCAGATAAGGTGCGAAATGAAAAGTTGACACAAGGAAGGAGTATGCGGCGCAGATAAATTCCCCTTCTAAAGATACCTACTTCAAACTGCCTAAGTCAAGGTGTCAGTGTTATGGTTATAACGCTGTTCACATTAGAGACTGGATTATGTATTTGCTATCTTAATCAATAAATAACCTCGACAAACCTGTTGAGCAAGCGGATAAAGCCAAGAGTGCATCTTGACGGAAATCTCCAGATACATCAGTCAACGGTCGGAAAATGCAAACATCATGTAAGTACCTAAACGCGAATGAAAAACTTGAATACGTATCTAGAGCGTCTTTTTATAGAGGAATTCTTTGATCAGTGCAACTTAGCAAAGAGCATCTATGAAGTTGTTTTTGGGAACAGTCGATGATCGATTGATGTTTACTTCTAGATAATCCTCATAAAATGATCATAATATCGCGCAGTTGTATCTTTTTGAAGTGAATATCTCTATCGAGGTATGAGGACGACCGCACGCTGTGCATGCTTCCCGTTGGTTAACTTTCAGTACACGTTTTTTGCAGTTCAAATTTGCGGCTTGATTTCGTAATTGGATGCTTTCAGATACACGTATATGTAGATCTTAAATATGCAGTAAATATTGACACTTTATTACTGCTACTAATATCTTTGATAAACTGGCAAGGGATTTGACCACGGATAGTGATCACGAATCAAGGATTTAACTGCAACTGCAAAAGGTGTCGAACGACACCATGTAGAACGCTTAGATTTAATTAGACGCCATTAATTGATGAAATTTATTGGTTATCCGGATCTCGAGTGACACCGACCACCGAGAATTTCAACACGTTCCTGTAGATTAGCAAGTTGGAGCTTCATTTGTTGATGGAGATGGCGTTTAAGAACAATTCCAAGAAATTCGAACATCTAAAATCATGTTAGTTTGTGACAAGGTTAGTAGGAAACATTTCATAAAAACGTTTCTTTTTCAACGGGGTCTTTTGAAATAATTTTTAACACAAGACGAACATTTTATCCGTATAATAGATCTGAAATTCATGGTAATCATTAATTCATTATATTCAATACCTAATAATCCGGAGGATAAGTATGCAAATCTCCATTGATGGTAATTTATGATATGTTTATTTTAGATGAAGAATACTTTGTGTGGTTAAAAGGTTTAAGTCCCATTTTAACTGTTTTTCGTTAGTCAATAACGAATGCGAGTAATCGTTATAATTCAACTTCAAGCGTACATCTTTAAAAAAAAAACTCGTTTCGGTGTTTAACGTAAACTATTTAGTATGCATGGAGAATTTTGAGTACTTGTTTGAATAGAAATTGGTGATGAGTAGGAGTAGAAAACCAGCTCTGGAAAACTATTAGTAATCTGGACTGGGTTAAGACCGGAAGACACGATTTCATCACTTCATTCTCTGTAGTGTTTCATTATATCGTGAGGAAAGATATAGAAGTATAACAATGCTGGATAATCCTTACATGGGGGACAGTAATACTGGTACTGCCAGATGGTCTTGGTATTTTCGAATGCAAGCTGATCACTTTATCAAAGTTAGAAAAGAAGGTCATGCAAGAACGGAGGTCTTACAAGCACTAGGCAACTAGTGAGAACAGAGCAATGGAAAAACCCACATAGGTTGTTTAATATATGAGAACAGAGAAATATTGATAAAATACTGTTCTTTTCCGATTGCATTCTGTTTGGTGTAATATATTCGCTATAGCTTTAGGAATATATAAAAATGATTGAAACTAGTCAAGAAAAGAAGAATTTGAAATTGTATTATAATATTAATGTTGGTTGAGGTGGAAGTTGTCATATATACAGAGCGTTATAATTGCCAGTCTTATAATATTTTCCTTTTGACAAGTGATAATAATTCTGTTTAGGTTATTTTGAAAGCAAAAGGAGGAGTATTTGTGAGCTTGGGGTATATTCAGGCCTGATGGAAACAAGATAATATTTTAGGTTGCGTATATGAAAGAAAACTGTTAAGACACACATAACAATGTACTGAGTAATGAGATCGTTGATGAACATAAGAATTAGAGAGGCCAGAGCTGAATCCTGAAAAACACCAGCATTAATCTTGTGATATGCAAATTTAACGCTATCAAGGGCAGAGTGAATTGAAAAACCAGAAAGACGGTCATTCGTAAATTGAATCGTAGATTTTTTAATTTAAAAAAATAAAAATTTAATAAGAGTGCAATTTCCGCAAGGGCGTGCGATGTCATACTTTGAAGACTGCTTTCGAGATATTTGGAGTAAAAAACTTAATTTCAACGCACTAGCATGAAGTTACTCAACTTTTGGTGTAATATGCCATCAGTGTTACTGCTCTGCGGATGGGGCCTTCTCCGGCAATGTCTCAGCTTCCTGACCTCCTTTGTGGACTGTATTCCGGCGCTGCCCGGGCAAACGATTTACTCGGTTAGCGTATCGTACTTCCAGAGCCGGACTCTGCTCTGGACGAAGGGGGTTATTGTCTTGCCCAGTACGATTCTTGTATTCTCCAAAATAAATACACGCTGCTACAAATCACTTAATCTTTTATATAATTCTTTGAATTGTCTCTTTATATGTTTTGCTGTCAAGTGGTCTCATTAAGATTGTGCGGCGAGGAGTTCCTGTGACGACTTCACTGCTCTGCCGATGTGCTGTACCTCTTGTGGGACTTCTAACGGCTTCTCTCGCCCTTCCCTCAAGAGCTCTTTCCAAGACGCACCTAGTTCTGTGCGTATGTGAATCCGACGGCCGTATCTTCGAACGATCTTCTGAAAGCCAGCTACTCCTCGCTGGCACCGTTGAAATAGGGCAACTCGATCATTTGGCGGTGCTCGCGAGAGTCTGGCTATGGCTTGGGCCAGATCCTGGATGTTGCTCCATTCCTCTTCGTGATGCGGCGACCTGTCCCCGTGAGTTGGCCCCTCTCGCCTTTCTCCGGGCAGCCTCGTTAGATTGTCCCATGGATTGCAAGGGACCTGCTGGTACTCATCGTCGGTAGCCTCGCTTTGGCTAGTCTCGTCCTCGGAACTTGCTTCCACCAATTCGAGTCTCGCTCGTGCCACTCTCGCCTCTTCCTCGGCGATTTCCAGCTCTGGTTTGGGGACTTCCAACCTTGCCACGATATCAGCCCTCCTCGATGACCTTACCGAGCTGCCTTTTGATGGTATGCCACGTGCTCCGTGCCGCGCTTCGATCTTGGCGCGCTTCTGCCGGGCTCTGTCCTCCCCAGACACGCTGGTCCACTGGACTACCTCTAGGTACGTTGGGTCGATCCCTCGACTGGAGGTGTGGGGTTTAGACTGGCTCTCCTTCATTTCGGTCACGTGCGCTGATTCTCCTCTTCTGGCGAGCGCTCCGACAGGTCTGTTGTAATCTCCTCCAAGCCGTGTTGGAGATTCTTCTCCTGTGGCGCTTGCATCTGGTCCGGTGCTGTCCATTCCAAGTTGAGTAGACAGTCTTCCCGTAGGGGGTGGGAGCTTCCCCCTGGTTTTAGCCGATCTCGTTATCGGCATCGGCGTTTATCGCCGAGATCTGACTCGATGAAACAAAAACCGTTACTGCTCTGTGGATGGCGCCTTCTCCGGTGACGTCTCAGCTTCCCCACCTCCTATATGGACTGTACTCCCGCGCTGGCCGGACAAACGATTTACTCGGTTAGGGTATCATACTTTGCTTTGGACGAAGGGGGTTATTGTCTTGCCCAGTACGATCATTGTATTCTCCAAAATAAAAGCACGTTGCTACAAATTACATAATCTTTAATATAATTCTTCTAATTGTCTCTTTCTAATTGTTTCTCTTTGTTGTCAGCTGGTCTCGTTAAGACCGCGCGGCGAGGAGTTCCTGTGACCACTTCACTGCTCTGCCAATGTGCTCGTCTTATATAGGCCCGCAGCCGTCCCCTCGTTCGCTCGTATCCTGGATGCTCTTCTCCTTTGTGGCTTCTTGGAACCGGTGGGCCGCTGATCGTTGTTTCCCATGATCTTGTGTGCTGGCGCTTGTTTTGCCTTTCCTGGGAATTCGTGTCGATGTGATGCATCGCCAACAATCAGCCTGTTTGTAAAACTAACTATGAAAACCATACAGGCGCTCAGAAAGACGGCCGTTCATATAAAGCTAGTGAGTTGACGATTTATTAATGACGACTCCGATACAAAGGAATTTGGTGCTCTGGATCGATAGAAGGAGGGAGAGGAAGGGTGGCCCTTTTTGGGAATTGACTGGATATTCAAGTATTTCCCAATTATTTGAGAATTTGCCCAGTTAACTAAAACAGAGGAAAGTTTTGCAGCGTTTTCGTGAGTCGGGAAGAACCTCTTTTTAAAAGCATAAGTTGCATGATATTCGCGCTGAGGGATTTATGTATATTTCTCTTTGAACATTCGGTCACGATACTATGGAAGACGATTTGGTTCATGGAATACGTGGTACAGAGATAAAGGGGGGATCAGGAAACGGTTGATGAATGTGTAGCAAGTAGTTTTGTGACAATTACATCCGACACATATAAACACGCATCTTAGCCAAGAATACACCAAAAGATAATCGGAAAAAGAATTTACCAGAGCCGTATACCAGCGCATTAACGTAGTAATCCACGGATTAAGTAACGAGTTGATGTTTAAGTTCGAACTACCGATTTGCTTTCTCTGTTATTTCGATGGCGGAGTTAATCATAAGCGATGGAGTAGATAGGGCGACATGGTTTTTTTCCTATCTATGTAATCGTTTTTGTCTTACTGGTTGTTGTTATGGAAGAACTTTTCATGTTGAATGTATGCATTGCAATCATTCCGTGCGCCCTTGAATAATCTGCGGTTTTCTTTGAATTATTTCATTTATACAGTCACTGAACTATTTCATTTATACGGTCAATGAACTATTTCATTTATACAGTTGAATTATTTCATTTATAAAAGCTGAACACCTTACACTTAGCATTGAACCACATGTACGACTTTGGTTTGATGCCTTTCTCTCTGTGTGGAATGAAATACGTCGGGCTAAGACGAATTGGCGTAGTTATTGCCTCAGTCGAATCGTTGTTGTCATTATTTACGTCGATTCTAATCGTCATAGCATAGGTTCGAATCGCATCCTCACCACTATTAGCGCAAATCCTAGAGAGATGTAGTTATTTGCGTAGCCCATAGGCAAAGAATTCAATTGTGTATTTATTATGATGGCAAGTGAGAAACAGATTCGATATGTTGGCGAAATGACCCATGTGCGACTCGTAACTCAAGGCAGGATATAAAATATATTTTATTTAAGTTGAGTTAAAATAAGCATCATTGTTGCAATTAAAATTTAAAGTTAGAGAGGTAACTTACTATACACTATGAATAAATAAATTCATCAAAATAATGCATCTAAAAATATATTTAATATTTTTACTTACCTTTCAATTTATAATTTGTGAACGTAAAGTTTTCAGTTATGTTTGCGCTCTTGTTTTTTCTGGAGATGTCCCATTAAATTTGGCTTTTGAAATCTAAAAGAAAACAAAATAAAATTAATTACTACAACACAAAATCTGTTTTTTAAAGCTAAAATTTCTGCAAGATTTTTATTGTAAAGATTAAAAGATTCAAACATGAATGGGCGAAATTTAGTACTAACGTAAATGTTACGTGTGCGCAGTGTATAGATATCACATTTTTACCAAGTATAGATGGGAGCGAACATACAGGGCAAAGTCACTGATTGCTTTCAATCTGGCGAAGGCCCGGACGATCCTTGTCCCTGTTTAATCCAAGTTGACACGCAGTCTCCACGTGACACCCTGGATAGCTACTTTGACACCCACCAAGTAGTGAACCAATGAATGCAGCGACATCCTCAGAAAGGTTGACGCAAGGCTAATAACCATGCCCGTAAAAACGAATTATTATGGCAAATTTAACAAGCCTTGGATATGGACCGGATACACGACGACGACCACGCAAACGAAAATGGCTAAACGATTTAAAAATTTTCTCACGGAACATCCGCTCACTATACAGAGCTGGAGCTGCACAGCAGCTAGCCGATGCCCTGTCCGAATATAAGGCTGACATAACAGCATTACAAGAAATAAGATGGACGGCGAGTGGTGTTATTCAAAGAAACGAGTATGACATTTATTACAGCTGTCATGCAAAACACCAGGTGCTCTGAGTGGGCTTTCTAGTCAGCCAAAAACTGAGCCTGCCATCATCGGCTTTAATGCAATAAACGAAAGGATATGCACTCTTCGCGTAAGAGCCAAGTTTAAGAACATAAGCCTACAGAAGAGTCCCCTGATGACGAAAAAGAAGAATTCTACGAGAACGTCGAACGGGCCCTCAATGCCTGCCCAAGATACGATGTGAAAATCGTTCTTGGGGATTTGAATGCGAAAATAGGTCGGGAGCCGGTTTTCAAGCACTATGCAGCTTCCCACAGTTTGCATGGGAACACTAATGACAATGGACTACGAGTCATCGAATTGCCAGCATCAAAAAACTTGGTCGTTGCAAGTACCAGGTTTCCGCGTACAGATATCCACAAAGCCACCTGGGTATCACGTGATGGAGCCACTCGCAACCAAATTGACCACGTGTTGATAGATCGCCGCCACTCCTCGAGCCTGATGGCGGTACGAACGTACCGAGGTGCCAACGTCGACTCGGACCACTATCTTGTTGACACAGTTTTCCGAACGCGGATTGCCTTACGGAGACGTATTGCATTCGCGGATCAGGTTCGAATCAACACGACTGCCTTACGCAATGAGAATACCAGTAACACCTTTGGCCATGCGTTAAGACTCGCCCTCGAAGAGCTCGACGGAGGGAGAGTAAGTCCTGGGGCTAGAGTGCCAGGCGTAGAAGAGAAATGGACACGCCTTAAGAATACTGTCATTATAATTGCCAACTCCAGTAGTGGTAGAGATCGGAGTGACTGGTTTGATGATGAGTGCAAACTAGCGACTGAACGTAAAAATGCTGCATACCGGGCAATGCAGCAGTCTCATAGGACGCGGGTACGAAAGACAAAAGAAAATTGCCTGGGAAAAAATCTACTCTGTGAAATAGAGAATAGTAGAGAGCGAGGTCCGCACCAGGCGCGGAAGTTCTACCAAATATTCCGCAATATGACGCAGGACACACCACGCTGCACTTATTGTAAGAATCAAGAGGGTAATCTGATCACCGATCCTGAAGGCATTCTGGAGCGATGGGAAGTACAGTTCAAGGAATTAATAAATGCTCAGCTCACAGAAGAATTGGAGGCTCCACCAATGCAGGATCAAAACCAAATGCTGCCGCCACCAATCATTGAGGAAACATTAACAGCCATAAGCCAACTCATGTCGAATAAAGCCCCTGGAGCTGATGGCATACCAGCTGAGCTGATCAAACAAGAAGGGACAGCGTTACATCACGCAGTTTATGAGATCGTGGTGCACGTATAGGTATAATTTGCCCCATACATAAGAAGGGAGATATCACACTGTGCAGCAACTATAGGGGTATAACATTGCTGAGTACCGCCTATAAGATACTCTCCACTCTCCTACAAGATCGGATAGCCCCATAAGCTAGAATCATCATTGGTCAATATCAGTGTGGCTTCATCCCAGGCAAATCAAGGATTGATCAGATAGTCATCCTTAGGCAGGCGATGGAGAAATGTCTGGAATTTAGGATTCCTTATATCATCTATTTATAGACTTTAAGGCCGCCTAAGACAGCATAGCCAGGGTACCACTATATATAATGTCATGAGAGCGTTCGGCATTCCAAACAAATTGATACGACTTTGTAGGTTGACCATGACCAACGTAACTAGTCAAGTAAAAATAGCGGGATTGCTATCCAAACCAATAAACATCTATAATGGATTCCGACAAGGGGACGGTCTGGCCTGCCTCCTCTTCAACCTGGCGTTGGAGAAAGAAATACATTACTCTGGCATTACAACACTAGGGACTATTATCACCAAGTCCAGCCAGACACTTGCCTACGCAGATGACATCGACATCATCGGTAGAACCGAATCGGCGGTACAGGACTCCTTCACCCAGATCGAGCAGGCGGCACAAAAACTGGGACTGCACATTAATGAGGGAAAAACTAAGTACATGGCGGCAACTTCTACCTTGGGTCAATAGTATCAGCCGATAACAATATGGAAGAAGAAATACGCGAACGGCTGATTAAATCCAACAAAGCCTACTATGGTCTATCAAGGCTCTTTAAATCCCGAAAATTATTCACAACACCCAACTACTGTACAAGACCATGGCCTTACCAGTACTCATGTATGGATTCGAGACCTGGATGCTTAATAAAAGGCGCTCTGAACTCTTGGCCGCGTTCGAGAGGAAGGTTGTAAGGAGAATTGTTGGCCCGGTATGTGAGGAAGGAGGATTCAGGAGACGCTACAACCATGAGTTGTACGTGATCCACCTTGAAGCTAATGTTGTAAGAAAAATCAAGCTCGGTAGACTTCGGTGGGCGGGCCACCTAGTTCGAATGAGCGAAGAGGAGCCTGTATGTATGGAAGGAGACAGCGGGCAGACCTCGTCTGCGATGGAGGGATGGCGTAGAACAGGACGCCCGGAGCCTGGGAGTGCCAAACTGGATTACATGAGCTCGAAATAGGGACCGGTGGAGAGATTTGTTAAATAAGGCCAAGACCGAATCCCGGTTGTAGTGCCGATCTTGATGATGATGATAATAGATATGCCGCCTGTCTTATAATAAATCTGACTGGTTCTTCTCTAAAAACACATTATTAAGCGATTATTAATCTCGGATATATATATATATATATATAAAAAGCAGACTAATTGTTATTCTAACAAAACGTGTTAAAGAGTTATGAACTTTTCCATTGAAAGTGCTAATCGATATTCTATTTATATTTACTGTTAATAAAACATCTATATAAAAAGTTCTTCAGTGAATAATTTTATCTATCGATCTCTTTTCTATAAGTATTATCACGGTCGTTGCTCAACTGAAATTGCTCAACATGTTCCGCGTCCTCAGATATTTTCCCGCGATACCCGTCGATCTGAGAACGCGCATCAACTCACGTTGAAAGTCAACTTCAGGCGCACAAATAAGTATAGAGAGTCATTCTTTAGTCGAACCACACGAATGCGGAATACCCTACCTGATCATGTGTTTCCTCGTCGTTATTAAAGGCATTAAAAGCAATGTACATCGATACCTCCTTTCATTATCCACTTCCTCGCTCGTCCTGTGCTGTGACATTTAAGGGTATTCCAAAATCCTCTTTTGTGCGCGCAATTGTGTAACAAAAAAAAAAAAAGTTACACGTACAATAGTCATTTTGAGGTAGCGTGAGCGGAAGAAGAGAAGGAGGATAGGGAAAGGTATCCAAATCGGATTACGATGATATCTAGGACTCCGGGGGTTCCGGTTGAATTTGAGAATCAACAAATCAATCAGATCCCGAATCACAGGCTTTTAACCACAGAATGGAAGGAACATTTAAAAGTCATTTTCATAAGCCTACAAAAGTATCTCGAGAAAACGATAACGATGTAAGACTCTGCTCTAATTAATAATGCAGCGAATAATACTTGAAATATGTGAAGCTTCTTGAAGACTTCATGCTGAGTCAAACCACATTATAGTTTGTGGTGATACGGGCAAAATACGCACCCGAAACTATACTGAGGAACACAGAACCTAAAGAGAATGAAACAAAAAATCATCAACGAAGTAAACTAAAGCATTAACGTAGCAATCACGGGCTATGTAGAGAAATTAAATATCCTCGTGTACACGTGAAGTGTCGGTGATTTAGTTTTAACCATTTTTGTCGTGGGTTCTAAGGTGATTAGCCAAACGATATTTGAACCATTACAAATTGAGTTTATGTCAGTAGAATGGGGGCAGCCACGTATACCGTTATGAAATACTTAAAAAACAAAATTTCCGAATTACGGATAAATAAAATAAAATAAGTGTAAAAGATAATTCATCGTTTTCCTTTTTGTCCAGGATATAGTGATGCACTGATTAGGCAAATCCCTGCTTTTCATATATATGTTTCGATTGATAGCATGTGTTGGCAATCGAGCGGCCAACATGAAGTTAAGAGCTCCAACGACCAGGAGGATGGCGTCGGGGATGATATGGCAGCACTTCTTCTCAGCTGTCCTCGGTCCGCTGCTCTAAATTGAACGAAATGGTTAAGGTCTAGATAACGCAAATTACCTCTGGGCCAGAGGGACGATGGACATAGCATCCAGATACAACTCCACCGATGTCAATAATGGAATCGCCGATTAATGATAGATACACATATCCTGGATCTGAGAGCACTACACAAGTATTGACTAGATACGATAATGTAATTAACACTCTTAAACGTTTTTTATCAATACTCTTTATTTTATTTTAAGGCTATGGTAGCTATGATGAACAATTGAAATTCGTTAGTCACATGTTAATTAATGAATTAAAAGACAGTTCGCAGTTGATGATACACTGTCAGCTGGTTTCTGACAGGTGTGTCATGTGTGTTAGTTGGGGAGTGGACTAGATGATAAACATACTAGATTCTCCGCGCTGCATGTAATTGCGAATCCGCATTAGTATGACTAATGAGAAATAAAGTAGCATTATAGCGTTTGCTATAATGTGATAGTGAAGAGAGTGTGATTCGAACGTCGCTATTATGGTTAAAATCACTAACAAACGACCAAATGTTCACAATAAGACAACTGCTGGAAAAGAATTGGGAATACGGAGAGACGGTTCACCAACTGTTCGTTGACCTCAAAAAAGTCTACGACTCAGTCGCAGGGCAAAGACTCTACCATATTGTAGTTGAGCTGGGAGTCCCGATAAAATATGCCGCCCTAATTCAAATTTGCATGAACGAAAACAGAGGGCTAGTTAGAATAGAAAACCACCTCTCAGAACCATTTGAAATCCGCGACGAACTAAAGCAAGGAGATGGTCTATCATCGTGTCTTTTTAATCGTGTGCTCGAGTATGTCATCAGAAAGGTACAAGACGACAACATGGCAGGATTGTGGGGGTTGAGGGAGGTATGCCTATACACGGGCATGGATTCACTTATATCCCCAACGATTGTTCACGGAATAAAACACAATTTACGGTTAGAGTTTCAACTTAAAAATTGTATTCGTTATTGATATTAAGAAACCTAATTTAAAATTTCCTTTAATTGTTAAATCAGATTACTGTTTAAATGTCGATATTACACTTTTTACACAAATGGATGTAAGACACTGATGTGTAAGTTTGTTACAATTTATGTACTAAGAATTTACACAAACTTCTCCTTTTAAAAGAACAATGTAATCTATAAAAATTATTATTTTCTGGACACCGAGATGTAAGTTGATCGTGGACTCCGTACTCCTTGACTCGACTGCGCTAAGAGAAAAATAACTCGCGATACGTGTACACACTTTAGTGATTAATAATCGACTGCTCAAAATTCGCGAAATTAATTTTTGTGGTGAGAGCGGCGACGTGACCTGCCACTATGATGATTCAATAGTGACTAACTTGAATTAGGGTGGAAATTGTGATTTCTGCTTTTACACATTGATCCGCCAATGGTAATCATGCTCTCTTCTGCGTTCCTCAACTCACCACACTCATCGAGGTAGAAACGTACTTGTGTATTCGTTGGACGTCGATGGACGTAGCAAGGATGGAGAAATCAAAAGGGAAACCACGATAACCCAGGGTTGATCTGGCTTAGTGTGTGTGCATCAGTGCCGCGTATGCGACTGGTCTACTGACCTAGTGATGATCTCATAGGTCATCGCACTATAGAAAGACAGAAATACGAGGGAGAGGAAAACCTAGCTGATATTATTCACCTGCGAAAAGAGATCATTGATCCCAAGCGAATGGGTGCTCTGGGAAAAGTCAATAGGACGCCGCGTCGGCTGGGGATATAATACCATGGAGAAAACTCTGTGGAATGTTGGTAAATACCCAAGCCAATGGATGATGATACAACCGCGTCGCTTGGTTTGACTTGGTTGTTGCTAACCAATACGAATGGAATTTCCGGTGGAAATCCCATGGTTAGAGCAATAGTGTTGCCGTTTGGCGAAGATTGTAGCTAAACTCAATTATGCATTATCTGCATGGGATAATGAGCTTAGCTATGCGTCCGTTTGACATGTTTTACAGGGTAATAACATATAAAGGAAATGGGTAGGTATGACGCGCTGAAAGCGGTCGAATTTAGGTAGGAATTGCGGGTTGGTTCTCATATAGCGATAATCTCGAAACTGTAAGTAAAAACTGTGAAATCATCATGCAAGCGGCAGAAGAGGTGGGCCTAGAGATAAATGAAGACAAAACCAAATATATGATTACGGCGAGAGCAGGTGGAACTCAGGGAACACATATAAACGTCAGAGGCAAGATATTTAGAAAATTAAAGAATTTAAATATCGAGGAACGATACTGACCGCCAGTAACGAAATGTCGAAGGAAATTAACAAAAGACTGCATTCCTACAACGCTAGTTGGCACGCAGTCAGTAAACTGCTGAAATCCAGACTGATATCACGTAACGTAAAGCTCCGTGTCTATAGAACCATAATCATGCCGATTGTTCTATATGGATGCGAAACATGGGCTCTCACAAAACGGGAAGAAAGCAAATTCCGCGTATTCGAGAATAAAGTTTTGAGGGGTATCTTTGGAGATAAATATGACGAGGAGGCAGGACAATGGAGGAAACTGCATAACCACGAATTGGAAGAGCTATATTGCAAACCTACAATAGTGAGAGTAATCAAGTCGCGAAGATTAAGATGGGCCGGACACGTGGCGCGAATGGGCACCGATAGGACCATGCATAGAATTCTTGACGGTAGACCAACGGGAAAGAGACCGGCCGGACGGCCGCGATGGAGTTGGAAGGACAATGCTAGGTTGGACCTCGAGGAGATCGGATCGGATGGTCGAACGTGGAAGGAGAGCGCACGGGACAAGCAACAATGGCGGAGCCGAGTCGGTGAGGTCATGAACTTCCGGGTCCCTACAGGTCAATAAATAATAATAATAAGTAGCTAAAAACGCATATGTTGTCGCTTGCGAAGCAGTCTTCTGGCCCCCAAGCCAAAATAATTTAATACTCGGAATTCACCGGCTAGTACTGGTATATCGCTACCCGGTATGGTATAATTAATCCCCATTCTACAAGAAGTTTCGGGTGTTCGATCGGCAGTGTTTGGGTTCCCTGACTTGGAATATATAGAACACTAGAGTCGCAACCTCCTATGAAGTTCTACGCCAATAATGTCCTGTACGACAAATCAGGACTAAACAGGATAGATAATTTCATACTTTAAATTATCCGTGGTCATACTACAAGGACAATGTGCAGTGAAAACGATCTTATTTCGGGAGCATTCTATCCGAATGATATGTATCTGGAGAGTACTCTCCAGAACGGGTTTATTCCCCCAGAAGGGTTCCCCTTCTTGGATAGAAAACGTCGTATCCAAGACAAGCATGGAATCTCTATTATTTACCACTCTTTCCGTGATGCCAGGGGTAAACGAATTCTCCATGATAACGATATCTCTAATGTTTTAGATCGCCTACGTTTTAGTATGTTGATTTTTGAAAGAGATAAATCTAAAAGAGACCGATCTCATTCCAACTGTTATATATGTGTAATACAGATAACATATTATTATATATAATTAAGAAATTATTGTACGCAGAATGGCAAACAAAACAAAAAGGCTGTACATTTTAGAGTGCTTGTGAAGAGCCAGTAAGTTAATATAAGAAGAATGAATGTAAATAGGACTTATTGTTTAGTCTTAAAATTAAAAAAAAGAACTAAAAAAAAACTAAAAAAGTATGATTTGATATTATGCGTGTATCTGTATTGATACAGCAACTCTGTGAGTACTTTTTTTTTAACGTAGATACGAATGTATTTTTATACGTCAGTGAGCTTGATGATGAATTGCATCATCTTACACCGATATCTTTGAGCACTAACTATATGTTAATCTATAGAAGAGAAGACGCACGTTGTACAGCGCTACATCTTTCCTATTTAACGAAATACTTTAACAAAATCTCTAGTTTTCTAGCCTTTCGCAGGTAGCGCTATTTGATTTAAGTTGCCATATAATTTATTTACATTGCAATAAATGATAAAAAAATAAATAAATTACAAGTTATTCGTCAAATAACATTCATTGATCTTTCCAAGCCACCTGACATTGATTTATACTGATTCAATAAGCATGTTTGACAACTCGAAAGGCTTGTCTCATAAATTAGTTGATTTTCTATAAAAATCGTAAAATTACAAAAGCCACAGTCATCATGTTTCCTCGCTCTTAAAGAACAACAGCCATTCCACAAATGATCAGCCGCTAATGGGACGGTTGAGCTGCGACCAAACATCGCTTTTTTGTGGTATACCAAGTCAAATCGTTCAAAGTAATGAGTTATGACAAGAACAAATGGATTCGAAGAGAAACCTTCAAGGCGGCGAGTCGAAGTGTCTTCATTTAAAATGCGACAATAAAGTATAAGCCCATACCCGTGGGCAGAAACATAAAAATTGGATAAGGCCTAATGTTTGGGATAGAAATATTCGTTTGGTACACGGACAGATCAACTGCTATTAATTTTGAACCTGGTGTATATTGTAGTTGCCTCCAAGATTACGTATACATTCGGAAAACTGAAACACTCACCTTTTTTTATTGATGTTTGTTTAATTATATGCGCACACTTCAAAGACTTATAATGAGACTTGAGAAGTGTTTGATAGATATACTCATAGTGACGGAGCTTTCGAAAAACTCTTCCTGAAAATGGCAAGTTGTAAAATAAATATAAATCTACAATTTAATCTACAATAATTAGATTTTCCTTAAAAAGAAACACAAGCTGCCATGAATATACAGGTAATTTAATATAAGTCCTTAGAATTCACGGCGCAAGCTTAAGGCGACTGTTTTTCAAGACGATAGATTTAAAAGGACTCTCTTCCTTGTAAAACTCCCCAACTAATTAACGTAATCTTCTGAAAATATGCCAATGTAGTATGGGAACTTTGCTTTCATCTTTGGTTTAGTAAATCTTACGAGGGTCTAAAATCGAAGACTAAAGGAAAATTACGCTTTACACTTGGTTCGTTATTTTCTTCTCGAGTAGTAATCAATTGTTTAAGGAACACAAGACGTACGTCCTTAGCTAAGATTTACACAGAAATTCAATTCCGGTTAAAATCGTAATGCTTCGGGCCGACTACCCCGATTATCGACGTCAGTAGTTAAAGTATTTCAGATTGTCAATTGAGGCAATTACCAGTGCATAATGGTGTCATAAATCGATTGAACAGCGATTGTACCGGACGATTGCTCCATAATTGAATGAACTTGAACGGATGCTAATGGTCCAGTCGAGGAAACAACAATTGCAGTTAATTTTACGGCTCTCAGGAGACGTTTTAGCTCAATTGTGTGAACGAACTTTATCTGTAGTTACCGCGTCTTCCCTTTGTCAGAGTTTTGCGAGTATAGTGAAATTGTCATTGATACCTGCACCCTGCTTAAAGAGATCTAACTAAAGACTCGAATAACAAAGGCAGCCCATTTCCATATTTCCATTTCATATTTTCTACGGTATACTTTTGGTACAATCATCTTGTCTAAATTACATGCGTTCACAGTGGGTGGATACTAGTAAATAGGGTAACCTTTTCAACCTACAAACGTTCGAAATCGAATGATGAGAAATAAAGGAAATTGCTTTTCAGATCGAAAACACGAGAAGGGTGGCCATTATGATAAATGGGGAGGTAACTCACAGCGCTCGTATCTCTTTCATTCACTTTCTATCTCGTCCCGATTCGAAACGATACTTACCTGTAACCTTTTGTGAATGCAGTGTAATCTCTTGATTTTTACTCACCGATAATGCCACGAAATATCTTTGCCGATGGTGATTGGGTTTGGGTTTCAGTGCTTTTTTATTATTATTATTTATACAGATAACTTTGTACGGATTAAGTATCTATTTACGAACCGATGTAGAAAATAAAATGCTTTCTCTGTCGTACCGTATCGTTGCAGGGCTAAGCTAACGCTCTTATAAAACCACATAAATCTCAGCGGACGGGCTTACTACAAGTCAGCCTCAAGCTAACATATTCCGTTGGACAGTTTTAAGTGGACCTTAATCAAACCTGTAAGATTGATAATAAAGCTGAAATATTCAACACGCACTAGTAACTGTATCGACCTGATTGACTCAAGTGGGGCGATTTTGAATGTTAAGTGTCGACCGGACTATCAGTGTTGAAATTGAGTATATTTCTAAGTCAGTCGAGTGAGGCTTTTATTATTCTTCAAATATAAGAAATTTATGTGCAGGTGGGGTTTTAATTTGGTGATTTGAATCAGATATGTGGTGATTTGAAAAGTGTTAATGATTGCTTTCAGGGAATCAATATTATACGCGTAAACAGAAGGGGCAATAAAAATATTGATACTACCGATTACTAAGGTGGACATGTCATATACGTATTTGGACAGTAATATTAATCGAGCTATCGATGGCAGAGCAAAGTAACTTGCCAATTAAGAACCAGCAAGTTAACAATTTGAAGCGCAGTTAGGGTACGAGTGAATACTTCAAATTTATTAGCATTCGGCTAATCCCGAATATTTTTAAGGAACTTGTACTCGTACAAATTAGAAGAAAAAGTTTTAGGACAAAAAAAAAAGGTTAGTAGGGTTAGTTCACATGTTCTCAAACTACTTAGACGGGGGGATGATGGGAAAGAAATCATACAAGACCGGTAGGTCTTGACCGTGCTGGTAAACGCAGAAACGCGGTCTTCAACGTCTGATAGTCTGCGCTTTGGTCGGCGTGTGTGTGTATTTGTGTTGTCTTGTACTGTGCGTAGCCTATGTATATACTGTATATACGTATATCTGTATGCCCTATGGGATGGGTCCAGGAATCCTCTATTATAGAGGGGCATGTTGTTGGGAAGGGTGCTTTCTTCAGTTTTGTATTGAAGAAGAAATTGTGGTGGTCGGATCCGAAGACAGCG
This sequence comes from Microdon myrmicae, assembly GCA_963931805.1. NCBI lineage: Eukaryota > Metazoa > Arthropoda > Insecta > Diptera > Syrphidae > Microdon > Microdon myrmicae. Next base: position 3,162,772 of record OZ007498.1, on the reverse strand, counting down.
AAAGAAAGAAGGCTCAATAACGCAAGACTCCCGTACAAGTATGTTCTTGCTGTTCTGAATGCTTTCGAGGTACTTGTTTGCTAATTGTAGCTAGTACTCGTCGATAGGGGTAATGGAGGCACCTTCGTATAGTTGTGAGTTGGGGTAATGGCGACCGTCAGGCCTTCTAGAGTGGTTGGTACATCTTCTGAGGAGCTTCCTTTCGAGAACTCGAAGTCTTTCCATTTGGGCCGAAGATATGTGGCGGTTCCGCCAAACCCCACGGTTCACTTTCCTGAAAGACCGCGATTCAATTGTACAATCAATCAATCAAATAATTCCCGCATCCCAATTATTATCATCGGAACTGGATCCTCTAGCATTTTCTAGTATAAACAAGAACTCGGCTCCTGTACCAGTCGGAGATGCCATAAACCATATTTCTACGCATGTAATCATGCATAAGATTCAACTCATCGTTTGTTTTCCCACTAACAAACAATCTTCAATTTCTTTCCCTGCCGCAACTAATTACCCGGCATATACAAAGGCATGCAAGGGATTCGTTCGGCCACCAATCCCATTAGCACCTTTTCCCAACGTCTATTGTAGCGACGATGCATCGCGTAATCAATGGCCCGCATTACCGAACGGCGCATTGGGTCGTTTCTCCCTTTTGTCTTTACCGCCTGTCTGCTTCGTTTACCCATTGCCTTCGAGCACGTGTAAACAACACAGATCTGAACGATCACACACATACCTCCATGATCTGCATTACGAGATCTGGTTTTCTGTTCCACCAAGAGAGACTTTATGTCTCTCTTGTGGTAGGTAAAACATATCCTTAGTAGAGAGGATATCCAACACCACCGAATCGAGGGTGAATCAAGGACCAGATTCTAACCCTCAATTGAGTCGAATTTCATCGACCGACCACGCTGGTCGCACGATCTCCCGCTCTCCGGTGCGCACGGGGACGCGAATATTCCCCCGGGTCGTAAAACCGTAGAGTCGAGAAAGCGTGCTTAATATCATAATAAGTTCAAATAAAGTATAAAAAAAAACACTAACATATCTAATAATGGCAAAGAACAAAGTTAATGAAGGTGAAATAAATTAAAAACTAATTAAGAACCGCGAGCGTTTTATTTTTGGTTCTTTTTGGGTGGGCAGTGTTCGGTAGCGAAACAATTGATTTGGCACTAGTTTGATTTTCCTCCGGCGGAACAGCGGACCTTTGTGACAGCGAAAGTGGTGGGTTGGTAGTAGAACTCGCGTCCATGCTGGCGCCACGACTACCTTCCCCACAGATATGCAGGACCATATGGGAAAGGCGTACAATATTCTAGAGCGGCTTAGCCACTTATAGCAGAAAAGCTTTGTGGCGTTTCTAACAGATACACACAAACAATATGCAAGCAAATAGTGAAGAACACCGAAAGGAAATTCGAATGAGCAAAGCACCAGAGCAATAACATAACAATTCCACATCAGTTGAGTGTACTTAAGTTTAAAAATCGAATTCGTATACGCGGCCAATAGCCTGGTGCTTCGTTGCTTCGCTTCTAACCGGTTTCGTCGTGTGTTCAATTCACCTTCTTCCTATCGTTGCTCAACGCAACAACCCAGAGGTGATCTGTGCACACACAGCACACACTTTCCCATAGTAAAACAGAACTTCACGACACGATCACGACTTCCCCATAGAGCACTGGCACACTCGCCTGCTCCGACGTTCTCTCGCTTGCTATTTCTTCGCTCCGTCGTTCGCATACGAAGTTGATCGTAACAAAGTTACTGAGGAGGGAGTAGTGTGGCGTTTCTAACAGATACATACACAATATGCAAGCAAATTGTGAAGAACACCGAAAGGAAATTCGAATGAGCAAAGCATCAGAGCCATATACCATAGCGATAACATAACAATTCCACATCAGTTGAGTGTACTTGAGTTTAGAAATCGAATTCGTACATGCGGGAGTGGGCTGATGTGTTGAGCATTGGTTCCATTTTTTAGTGATTCTCACCGCCATAGCGTCAGTTCGAATCACACGTTCTTCACTATCGTCGCAAACGCTATAGCTTAACTTTGGTGTCAACTTTGTTGCTCCACTTGAAAATGTTGTGCACTTGTTAATACTGACTCAGGGCGCCTTTGAAGAATGTGGGTCACATGTTTGATGAAATTCATTTTTGGGGTATAGATGACCCCAAGATATTCTGTCCTGTGGTCTAATCGTAGTACCTCCTATAGCTACTGCTTTAGATGGGTTAAGTCGAATTTCCCATCGAACTGTAATACTGATACACTTCGTCCAGATGACGGTTGAGTCGATTTGTTGGGAGTTTAGGGCTTTTGGATGACGTGTACACTAGGGCGTCACCCGCATAGCATATCTGGTTTATTCTCCCGTCCACAGGGCGAGGAATATCTGAGGTGTAGATATTAAATAGGATGGGGCCTAGAATGGAGCTTTGTGGAAAGTTTTAGATAGCTTTCCACTCGCTCAAACTTGAAAAGGTCTGTTTCGAACGAAGTGGTAGATGATACTACACAGCGTCCTACTAAGACCAGTGTTCAATAATTTAAAGACGAGACATTCGACCCACGTCGTGTTAAAAGCCTTTTCAATGTCCAGCCTCACCGGAATGGGGGGTTCCTTATTAAAGAGGCGCACGCAGACCTGGTTTTAAGATACGTTGAGAGCCATAGTGGTGCTGTGGATCTTCTAAATCCAAATTGGAAATTAGGTATTAGATTCCTGGCACTGATAAACTTATTTAGCTTCTCGTATATGAATTTTTCATATATTTTGCTGATGGAAGTGAGGAGCGAGATGGGACGAAAGCTTGAGGGGTGATACGTTGGTTTCCCATCTTTTGCTATCGGACAAATAACAGCGTGCTTCCAAGCTTGAGGAAAGTACCCCAAGTTGTAGGGATGGTTGAACAGAATGGAGAGCTTTATAAAGAATAAGGCATAAAGCCTTCGCAACGAGTGGTACGACGTTGTCGATACCGGATGACTTCTTAGGGTTTCGAGATTTAACTAGGTTCTGTAGAGTATTTGGTGTGATGAAACCGTGATCATTATAACGTGTGTCGTCGAGGTATGCACTGTTAGCTGAGTGAAGACAAATATTGGCTCGTGAAAGTTGTCTAATTTGTTGTGAACGTCTGAACTAATTACTGCATTACTGTCCAGGTCGCCATCCTCGAGAGTGAGCTTGTGATTATTTTCAAAGGCCTCTCCGATGATGTTTGCTTCATTGGCATCATTATTGACAACAGCACCGTTGTGCATGATTGGGCCAGTGATACGAGAAGTGTCACATCTCTTTTTAACATTTTCATAAACGTTCTGGTCCATCTGAATACCCTTCAGTTTGTCTTGCAATTGTCGGGTACGATTGTTTTGGATTCTCTGTTTTATCAGTGTGTCAATGGTGTGAATTACGGATCGCAATAATGGCTACCTTTCCGTAAAGCGGTGACGATATCGCATTCTGCAGAGCTGTTTACGCTCCCGGATTAGATGAAGAGTGAAATCGTTATGGGGAATCTGATGTCAATCTGACATTGAAGTTGCCCCAATTTGTCCACTCATAATCGGGTATGTATCTGACATAACCCAGCGATGCTCAATAGCTGCGAATGAACGTGGTCACACTGTTGTGGTCAGATACACCCGCCCGTAACTTGGGGAGGGGTGATTTGGGGAAGTAAATCTTTGGACACAAAAAAGATGTCCAGAATTGAGTTACCTCGCGTACCAGCAGTAGGTACGAGTATTGCAAAGTTGAGGGCATGAGAGTTTTGGGTGTACCATTGGTACAGTTTTGTGCCATTTGGACAAGAAATAGAGTTGTTCCAGAGAGGATGTCTGGAGTTAAAATCACCGTCTATGATGAAGGGTGTATGCCCCGAGGACCTTATTAATTTGCCGATATTTTGGGGATTAATGGGGCCATTATTGGTTTTATGCGAGTGGTATACGGAGTGTATATTTACTCTACTATTATTCGCTAGATGCAGTTCAACCCCGGAGACCTCTATGGACTTGAAATGTGGGAGGTCAATAGCTTCATGGCGAAGTTCGATATTAACTAGTATAAAGGTGCCACCTCCGTTAATGATGGGGGCGCCAGTGAGGGTTCGATCTCTTCGAATTATTGAAAAGTTTGGGAAAGCGGAACGTTGACATGGATGCAACCTAGTTTCGGAACGTGGTTCTTGTCCGCCCGGTTATCCTTTATAAAGTCAGAGAGTATCATACGCTTTGATATGGTAACGAGGGAGTTGGCATTTGTAAGGATAACTTTAATTTTGGGATCTATTTTGAAGCGTAAGTCTTACATATGCTGTGAAAAGGAGTGCATCCCTCTCAGCGTCGGTTGTTAGTTATTTATATCGGGGTCGAATATCATCAATCAAGCGGGAGAGACTAAGTAGTTTTTCGAGCATTGAAGATTTCCCCCATTGGAGGCTTTTGTGTCGCCGATTGGAGTTGTGGCGTTATGTCGGCGTGTGCAGCGGATCGCGGAGGTACCTTAATATGCATTTGGGGGAAATGTGGTGGAAGAATTTTCATATTCTTTGTTTGGATCCATTAGCGTCTAAAATCATTAAAATTCTTCTAAAAGCAAGGGCATTGGGCACCATACGAGCTAAACCCGAGTGATGAGGTGTTACTGCATGAGAGCAGTGATGAATACATAGTATTTAACCCATCGCTAGATCATCTAGTTTCTGTTCGAACCCATGAAAGAACGTTCGAATCTTGTGTGCGGAGGCTTGTGCAGTGAATTTTTGCGCTTTCTATAGAAACTGCATTGTTTAAAACGAAAGATTTGTTCGACACTGAAGAGTTTAATTAAACAGGCAACCATTTGGCCATTGGATAATTGATCTTCCTCCGCGCCAACGCGCTGGTTCAAAGCTTATTCAAGTTTATCCTCAGTTTAACCCTTATGTCAATGACCAACTTTACCGACAGTAGTCAATGACCGGGTACCCGGGTACCAACATATAGAAACATTGTTTTAACAATGTTAAAACAAATATTTTGCAATAGATTTTAATTTGTTTATCAGAAACAAATATATTGTGAATATTTTATGTATTTTATATAATTATTTTTTATAAATATAAAGAATTTTGACTATCTGCAGCTACAAAAGTCCTATTGAAATCGGCACAGAGCAAGGACAGGATCGGCAGGTGTGTAACAAATTCAGTTATACCTGCTAGAGGGATCTTGAGTATTCGGTTGACGAATAACTTGTACGGTCAACTTTCTATTTATAACTTGCGAGTTTATGGTGAACCCATTCGAATCCGGCATTAGAGAAAGCGTGGTTCAGTCAGCGTCCTTTGTGCATCTGAGCATCTTCAAAATGACGACTTTGTTGAGTTATACTGCTTTCGACGATGCACTCGAACATGGCAGTCGCTGACCACGCACAGAAAAAACCCGAGATTATTTTGCACTATAATCGGTACAAAGCTGGTGTTGATACAATGGACCAACTGGCCGGTAGATACACGACACACCGACGGACGAATAGGTGGCCCTTGGCAATGTTCTTCAATGTCCTCGATGTAAGCGCACTCGCGGCGTTCGTCATTTATAAAGAGAACAACTCCATGCTGCCGAAAAAGACGAACGCCCGTCGTATGTTTTTGCTCCAATTAAGCGAACAACTTGCCCTGCCAAGTATTCATGAACGCTCGGAAAATGTTCAAATCATGAGGCATTACTCAACAAAACTTGCAATCGAGTCCATCATCGACAAGGTTCAGCCGCTCGTGCCGACGACCCAGACAGCATGTCCGCCCCTGGATAGTACAGGAAGAAAAAAGGTCACTGGTTGTTGCCACATTTGTTTATCGCAGGCTCTGAAAAAACGGCGAAAAACAAGAAAGGCGTGTCGGCAATGTGAAATGCCGGTTTGCGACGAACACGCAACTACGTTGGTTGAATGTAATGCATGTCACAGAAGTCTTTCTGAATAAATTTGTTTGTTAATTTAAATGCATTTTTATTGTTTTTCATTAATTATTAGTTATTTAAATAGTTAATTATCAATAATGAATTATTAATTAACTATTTAACATTCAATTTTGCATCATTCCTCATCATTCTCAATGCTTTTTAAATGGTCGTGGCTCAGAATACAATTTTTTAAAATGTCAATTTGAAAGTAAAAAAAATGTTGTTTTCATTGAAATTTCGTAATTATCATTCAGAAACGTTTGAATGGAGATGATCTAAGACATGGGACCGAAATTCGTCTACTAGGCCAAGCAATCGTGAAATTGCGACCCGGGTACCCGGTCATTGACATAAGGGTTAAGGTCTTAACATTTGCGATAGTCACTAGAGCCTGTTGGGTACCATGTGACTTTTTACCAATTTACTTCTATCCGGTAGCGATTTCTTGCTTGATAAACATTATCTGGCGTTGCGTTATTTAGTTACAGTTAGGCGTTCAGTACACATTACCTTATATGTAATTGTAGCATGCCCAAGTCGCGCATGTACTTTATGGATTCAAAAAAGAAGTTCTTCTTCCTACCGCTTTAAAGAGCAAATACTTTTTTGAGTGATAAGTTGAGATTTATGTTGTGCTGGACAATAAATTGAATGTCGATTAATTTGGAAAGGTGACTAGACATTGTGGTTGAGTTAGGTAACAACTAGTTTTTTTTTAAAATGAACTAATTTTCTTTTTGGAATTTATTATTGCATGTGATATTCTTCTAAATAAACCGCTGGTATTTGACTGTCAAGGGCTCTTTTTATTGAGTGTACAAACCGAAATCACTCGGTTCTGATTACTCCTTTTATACGTACTAATCCAGGAATTGCATCAACTTTCTTTTTGGTTTTTTCTGCCTTTTATATGTCAAATCTTCTAAAATATCCTAATGACTAATTAGAAAACATATCGGAGTTTAAGTTTAAGCTGTTTAAACATTCATTTCAAATGTTTATACAGTTTTACAAATATGTAAATGTATATTTTTATTGTCTGTTTTGAAAATCCGCTTTTTGGCTCTCCATTTGATTCTCGTGAACGATGTCTGGTGTTAAGCTTTATAACTTATTCAGTGATTACAACATGCCAAAATAGAAATGCCAGAGTAAATTGTGTGCCATTTATCAAAATCGGGCACGAACTGTGCAATCGTCTAATAGCAGGCATTAGGCCCAGCGGTCCCAACAGATATAAGCCCATCTCGATGTATGTCCCTCTATCGCCAACTGACACCGCATATCAAACCGGATGACAGATTCAACAGGCAAAGAATGTTCCACCTAAAAGTTTTGTGCATTTACGATGACATGTCGCCCGGAGAGATTAGAAGCCTTCGAAAACCATCTTGATTTATTTGCTAATTTTTCCGAGTCATGGAGCTACTTCAAACACGTTTTATTCGTTTGAATTTGACACACCCGAAAACAAGTGCGGAGGCGAACACGAAACATGCCAAAAATTTGATAATTAGGCAGTCGAGGGTGGAGTTAAGCAGGCAGGAATGTTTTCATTTGAAATAAAATAAATATTCTTGATGAACAGCCCCCACCCCTTGACGCTAGATTGGGTTGTACGATCTAGACGATTTTTTGCCCATAACTGTAAATTTTTATTTCTATTCGAGAGTGGACTTAAAATAAATGAAGCAAGCGCCAATGAATATTCATGTCTCTTCGCTGTGGTTGTGTAAATGTTGTGTATTAGCGTTTGTTCATTATGGGAGCAATAAATTTTAATTAAACGGCTTTTATTTTTTCCGTTGAAATTGTCCCATGTTTGCCACATTGAAATGAGAGCAAAATAGAATTAATTTTATTTCATGTTCATTTAATCAATTTTATTTTATTAACACTAACTTCTGGTTATGGGAAAGGTATGGGGTTCTACGACGTTTACAGGATCATTACGATTTTATAAACTGCCAAATTAAGAGCAAAGTCGTGTTATTTTCGTAATTTTCCTTTTTTTTTATTTGGTGGGTCGATGTTTGGCAGTTTATGATACTAACACTTGGTGTAGCATACACGCATTGAAGATTGTTTTATGGAAGTCAACTGAAACAAATCTAGGGCATAGAATATGTATTTTATAACGTGGCTTTTAAATATGTTTTTTAAATCGTGGATTTAAATGTTTTTGCTTCTATTCGAGGTTGTTTTTTCATGCCATAAGGATTTGTTAAATAGAAAAAAAAAAGAAGAAAAAACCTTTCAAAAAGAAGTTTTACAAAATAAATTATGGACAACATAAGGGCCTTTTCTTATTAAGCAATCAATGCTATTCATTTAATACCACTAACTTATTAATTTGTTTATGGTGCAACAATATTAATATAATAAGAAAAAGAAAAATATTATCATATTGTTTTCACAATAGACTTTTCACCGCAAAATAACTATAAGAATGCTATGTATAAAGAAACTGCGCTATATATTTTTTAGGAAATTGATTTGTTATTGACTAAAGAGACTTAGAAGTTTTCCGAATAGAGGACGAACATTTTACTACTTGTTTTTTTGTTTCAATTTTCACATTTCCGTGTATCGGACTGCACAGAAGTGAATACCTACATTAAATAAATGCCTGTTGGGGAAGTATAATAAAGTGTTATTACAGAGGGTTGGTGTAGTGTTTGGAAACAAAGGTATCTTAGTCTAAAAACATGTACTAAAAGGACATTTTTACAGGTTTTGTGAGCGGTGATATATTTAAACAGCTTATTTGTAAACTTACCATATTGCAAGACATATATTTATAATTGAAGTTATTAGGCGCGCAACTAAGTTCCCGCTGTTTGCTAATAGATGGCTCCAGCAATAAGTGTTGGTCGACGTTGACATATACAAAACGTCATGAACCAAGCTTAGGCATATGATAAACAAAACGCTTTCATACAGTAGTCATTTCGTCGATGCCAAATGCAACAAGAGCTTTCATTAACATTAGGCGTTATCCACCAAGCGATTGCATGTGTTGCGAATGATTCAACAGCAAGGAACTTTGGGTTCCTTATGATTTGAAGCCAAAGGCCGTTGAGCCTCGTTTTTTCGCGGAAAAAAAGAAAGTTTTCTTCATCGCATCATGACGAGTGATAAAAATGGATTCATTACAGCAATCCGAAGAAAAGAAACTCATGGGACTGCCCGGTCATGCTTCTACGTTGTCGGGTCGGTGGGACCAGGTCGGTATTATTTATTATGAGCTGCTGAAACGGAACGAAACCGTCAATGGGGGAGCGGTATCGAGTTCAATTGATGGGATTGAGCCGATCACTGCGCGAAAAACGACCACAATACGAGCAGATACACGAAGAAGTGATTCCACAGCATGACAACGTCTGACGTTGCCAAATCCGTTACAACCTACCTACCAGGTGTACCGGTGTGAAGTGAGCGTCAAGATACAAACGTATCGATAGGGAACGTTTGTTGCTAACGAACTTTATATTTTTTTTTTGGTTGCTATGACATCTGTCAAACATATTTAGTATGCATCAAGTCATTGTACAAACAACATCATTTTTTTTAATCCGGTTAAAAATGTTGAATTTTGTACCAGAAAATTATGATTTGCGGAAAGCATTAATTTTTTGTTTTCATTTGAAGAAAAGTGCTGCAGAGTCGCATCGAATGCTTGTCGAGGCTTGTGGTGATCATGCTCTATCGGAAGCAACACGCAAAAGATGGTTTAAGCGGTTCAGAGGTAATGATTTTGATGTGCGAAATGAAGAACGTGGAAGACCACCAAAAAAGTCTGAAGACGCCGAATTGCAAGCAATATTGGATCAAGATGACACTTTAAGTCAAAAACAAATAGCACAAATGGTAAATGTCGCACAACAAACAATTTCTGACCGTTTAAAAGCTATGGGAAAGATCCAAAAGTGTGGAAACTGGGTGCCACATGCATTGAATGACAGGCAGATGGAAATGTAGTGCTCTAAAAAGCCCTACCACCTTTTTCCCCCATCCGTACATCCTAATCCCAGAAATCCTACACCAAAACATTAAAAATAATCAAAATCCTGAAAAACGAAAACTAAATCCAAAATTCGCAATAAACGAATCAAAATATTCGTTTATCGCTTTGCATTTGCCCCCGCGTCATAATTTAATCAGAAAACCTAAACTAAAATCAAAATTCGCAATAAACGAATCAAATATTCGTTTATAGCTTTACATTTGCCCCACGGCATAATCTCAATTCAAAATCCAGAAATACATTTCAATCTGGTAATTTCCCTAGAAAATTAAACAAACCAAATCCATGGCAAATTGCACCAGATGGTCGAATTTGCCACAAGCAAACAATACCCAAATTCCATTTCCAATTCTCATATGCAAATAGATTGATGAAGATTCAGAAAACTGAATCTTATCTAAAACAAACATTGAGCATCACACGAAATGTATCGAAAATCGAGATTTTCCATCTGAAACGTTCGTTTTCAAGATTTGATTTCGTTTAAAAGGTGATGTATCGCGATCCCGAGGAGTCATTCGGTTCCTGTTCATAGTCCCCGGCGGAAGTGCTGGAGGTGGAGGATAAGAAGTCATTCAATCAATGTACATAGATTTCCGGATCAAAATAAATGAATCTATTATAAACTAAACCAAAAGTATTTTGATTAATTAGGTTTGGTACATTCGCTGTGGAACGTTGGCGGCTTTGAGACAGGAGGCGACTTCCAACCAGCAAAAAGAACCGGTGAGTGAAGTGGTGGCAAGCCCACACACTAAACCCTTGCAGCGTCCATGATTTCAGACATCACCAGAAGGCACCTGGTTCCATGGCACAGGGACGCAATTCCAAAGCGACGTCCCAAGAACGATCGGAAGCTGCTCTTCGCTCAAGGTTTGAGGAAGCACGGCGGCAACCGCAATGGGTCTCTTCGGGAGCGATCATAAAGAGATCTTACGTCCTTTTCAGGATAAGCAGACACGATACCTGGGAGCGAGGCCAGTAGTAACATCTACTACTACAACAGAAAAGCGAAACACCACATGTGAAACGTTGCTTCTACGACACGAAACGAAGTCAGTATTGCATCGAATAGTGACTGGTGATGAAAAATGGATTTATTTTAAAAATCCTAAACGCAAAAAATCATGGGTACGTCCAGGAGAAGCGTCAACATCGACTGCAAAGCCCGATCGGGTCAGGAAAAAAGACAATGCTCTGTGTTTGGTGGGACCAGAAGGGGGTGGTGTATCATGAACTTCTAAAACCTGGCGAAACTGTTGATGTGCAACGCTACCGTCAACAAGTGATCAATTTGAACCATGTATTGATCGAAAAACGACCAGAATGGGCCACAAGACACGGAAAGGTAATTTTGTTGCAAGATAATGCTCCGAGTCATACAGCAAAACCCGTGAAAGAAACAATAAATGCTCTCGGCTGGGAAGCGTTACCCCACCTGCCGTATTCACTTGACTTGGCACCTTCCGACTACCATTTGTTTTCATCGATGGGACACACATTGGCTCAGCCGCATTTCAATTCCTACGAAGAAGTCGAAAATCGGGTCTCCGAATGGTTTGCCTCAAAAGACAACCGGTTTTATTGGCTCCTCGATAGTGTAGTGGTTAGTATACCCGCCTATCACGCGGGGACCCGGGTTCGATTCCCTGTCGAGGAGCCTCTGGCGCAAGACTAATGACCTTGCCCAGAAAAAATAAATCATTATGGAAAATTTAACAAGCCTCAGGACTTGCTACATAAGGCCAAGACCGGTCCCCGGTTGTAGTGCCGATGATGATGATGATGATCCACAAATTGCCAGAAAGGTGGTCGAAATGAAAAAAACGCTCACTTTATACCGGTACACCTGGTAGAAGCGCTCAAATGGGATGTTCTACCCCACCCGCCATATTCCACAGATATTGCGCCGTCCGATTATTACTTATTACATTGGCACATGGTCTGGCTGATAAGCAGTTCCGCTCATATGAAGCCATCAACAAATTTCCTGATTCGTGGATAGCCTCAAAAGATAAACACTTTTACCGTACCAGTATTCGAGCTCTGCCAGAAAGATGGGAAAAAGTTGTAGCTAGCGACGGGCAATAGTTCGAATGATTTATTTGTAACCATTTTTTCGCAATAAAGTTGCATATTAATGAGAAAAACAGGGGGAACTTAGTTGCGCGCCTAACAGATATCTCGATATATAGATAGATATTCTAAATTTTGACAAACACATAGGAATTGCATATTCTTGAGCTAAAACTGTTAATGCTATGCCAAGAAGGTTACTTCATTATAATTTTCTCGGCTCAAAACACAAAATTATATCACGTATGGAATACTCTATCTGATCATGTGTTTTCTCGTCGTTGTAATGTCCAGGTATTTGTGACTAATGTAGATCGATACCCCCTTTCCTTATCCTCGTCCCTACAGTTCGCTCGCACTGAGCGCTGATATTTGAGGGTAATCCAACCTCCCCTTTTGTGCGCCCGTTAAAAAAAAAAAAAAAAAAAAAAAAAAAAAAAATATATATATATATATATATATATATATATATATATATATATATATATATATATATATATATATATATATATATATATATATCGCTCATCCGGCCTTTCCTGGTGTATCGACGGCTAGTATGGTATGACATTTTAGGTGTCCGAGAGGTTTTGATTGCATTCTACGTTGCAATATAAGAAATAGTATCTTAGTGCGATTAAGAAATTGGTTTCGGTCTCTTTTTAACATAACTGAGAGTTTCTTCCGGTACGAGTATTTCCGAAGCGCACCAATTTGCAAAAAGAACCCCAATACCATATAAGGTATCATCAAATTCGTTTTATACGTGCGTTGTTAACCAAATTATTACAAAAAAAAAACAATAGATTAGTGTAAATTACGACGTTGGCCTTTGAAAGTCCTGCGCGATGAAGAAGACAAGAAAGAGTGATACACATCCAGACGTTATATACGTGGAATTGCACGAAGCCACAGCTGGAGTTCGTTGAGTCCAGTTGTAATAAACGTGCAGATGTGGCACGAGAATCGGAACTACATTGACAAGAACGATACTTCAAACACTTCCCACATATCCGTCAACTCGATCTTAAATTCCTGAGATCTGTTGGCATATAGTCAATTGTGAGAATTCCGGGTTCTATAACGTCCCGGATATAGTGATGACGAACTTCAATATGTTTGGTTCTGGAGTAAGAACAGGATTATCCGCCAATCTGCGAGCCCCGTTGTTATCATTACAGATTTTTAATGTCATTAAAGATTTTTAATGTTGGTATATCGAAATCCATGTCCCTGTTCAGTCTATGAAGATACACATATCCTTTCTTACCACGTCCGATATGGCCGTGTACTCACCATCTATTGAAAAGAGTACAGTGATCATATATTTGCAGGGTTCCCAAACCACAGAGCCGTCATTTAAAAAGAATGTATATCCGGGGTATGATCACCTATCATCCAAACAGTTGGGTCAATCCACGTCCTCATATCTTCTGAGACAGTCCCCTTGCCTTCTATAAGATAAGTCGGCATCAGCTGGTCCTTTCAGGTGTTGAAGTACGTGTTTCGCGGCCTTCCAATGACAGATGTTTTAACAACAGCTGAACTGACTCAAATAACTCACTACGATGTCCGGTCTTGAGAAAATGGCGAAATACATCAATGATCTGACCAGAAATGCTAGTTGTTTCTTTGATTAGGCATTGCTTTTTTCTGTAGTTCGGAAGCACACACTGGTGGGGTCTTCTTGAGCTTCGAAATCGATTGAGTATCTTGTTTATATATCTTGTAAAGGTGATGCTAATCCTTTCTTAGTTCGGGTTAAATTCGATAGCCAGTCAACTTTTTATGTCACGCAGGTTTTTGAGTTTGAATGATCAGTGATTTTTTATATTTCGCGCTAAGCAGTCATTAATCGACGTAAACGGCAACGAGAAGTTTCCTTTGCCATTGAAGAACAGCCAAGACTCGACTGAAGATTACTTGAGTCTGAGGTGCTTGAATTCTTTGCGTAGCTCTAAGTGACCTCCTCATGATGTACTGAGCCGCGACTATGATTGAGTTGATTTGCGCCATAAGGCAAACGTCTCATTGAAGTCAATGCAATGAATTTGAGAGCGCTACTATATGCTCTCTTCTTCGCTCCAGAGTTCTATCACGATTCACGTTCGTTTTTCAAGAAGATTCGGCTTCCGATGACTTCATTGTTCTTTGAGCGGTGGTTGCTGATAATGACTTGTATTTCAATTGCTGTAACTTGGAGCCACTCTTCGGCGTCTGGCCCTTTTAAAGCCTCCATAGTGAATACTTCAGCAACTCCAGCAAATTCTACACGGTCGGTTCCGAAGTCGTTGTCATTGAAGAGTTTTCTGGGTCTCTCTGAGAGTCGTGTCCATATAACGCGTGGTCGCCTTTGATTCACGTACGAGTTGTTCGAATTCTTGTAGTCGGCTATGTTCTCGACATCTTCTGCGTCCGAGTCGTTTGATAGTGGGAAGTCGATAGTTGTTCTTCTCTGGGAGGCTCCCTCGTCGATTGGTCGAAATTCGTTTTGAGCTTGTTTTGACGTTTCGGGAATTTTGTGGGAACCCACTTCTCTGGTAAATGGGCGCGCTACGACACGTACCTTAATACAAACTGCACAATAGTCGATATTCCGACGCTCCGCAATTTATACGCATTAATAGACAGTCGATTTATCGACAGTTCGCGCTCTAAGGGTTAAACTCCTTAAAGACATTGAGCATTTTGCTTTTGCACATAAGCATGCGAACTACAGGCCATCGAGAACAGTTGTCGATGAAAGACACGAAGTATCGTGACTTACCGATTGATTCTATGGTCTTAGCCCTGCAGTGTTCGATTTGCTGGAGAGTGTAGAGCTCACAATTTTTCGAAGTAACCCGGTCAGCATTTGAATTCTTGTTTGGGATTATTAATACCAGTGAGAGCGTCAAGATACAAATGTATCGATAGGGAACATTTGTTGTGAACGAGCCCTTATACATTTTTTTATTTGGTTGCTATAACATCTGTCAAACATATTTAGAATGCATCAAGTCATTGTACAAACAACATCTTTTTTTTTAATCCTGTTAAAAATGTCGAAATTTGTATCAGAAAATGATGATTCGCGGAAAGCATTAATTTTTTGTTTTCATTTGAAGAAAGGTGCTGCAGAGTCGCATCGAATGCTTGGCGAGGCTTATGGTGATCATGCTCTATCGGAAGCAACACGCAAAAGATGGTTTAAGCGGTTCAGAGATAATGATTTTGATGTGCGAAATGAAGAACGTGGAAGACCACCAATAAAGTTTGACGACACCGAATTGCAAGCAATATTGGATCAAGATGACACTTTGAGTAATAAACAAATGGCACAAATGTTAAATGTTGCACAACAAACAATTTCTGACCGTTTAAAAGCTATGGGAAAGATCCAAAAGTGTGTAAACTGAATTGAATGACAGGCAGATGGAAAAGCGAAACACCACATGTGAAACGTTGTTTCTACGACACGAAAGGAAGTCAGCATTGCATCGAATTGTGACTGGTGATGAAAAATGGATTTATTTTAAAAATCCTGAACGCAAAAAATCATGGGTACGTCCAGGAGAAGCGTCAACATCGACTGCAAAGCCCGATCGGGTCAGGAAAAAAGACAATGCTCTGTGTTTGGTGGGACCAGAAGGGGGTGGTGTATCATGAACTTCTGAAACCTGGCGAAACTGTTGATGTGCAACGCTACCGTCAACAAGTGATCAATTTGAACCATGTATTGATCGAAAAACGACCAGAATGGGCCACAAGACACGGAAAGGTAATTTTGTTGCATGACAATGCACCGAGTCATACAGCAAAAACCGCCAAAGAAAGAATAAAAGCTCTCGGCTGGGAAGTGTTACCCCACCCGCCGTATTCACCAGACTTGGCTCCTTCCGACTACCAATTGTTTTCATCGATGGGACACGCATTGGCTGAGCAGCATTTCATTTCCTACGAAGAAGGCGGATATTGGTTCTCTGAATGGTTTGCCTCAAAAGACGACCGGTTTTATTGGCGTGGTATCCACAAATTGCCAGAAAGGTGGTCGAAATGTGTAGAAAGCAATGGCCAATACTTTGATGATAAAGTGCTCCATCCTGCGATGCCACGTCTCGATCGGTGTTACATTTGTTTGTGTCGTCGGCCGCCTTCGCTTTCTCGGAGTTTTTTCCATTGTGTCTTGATGCGTGAATAGTAGTCGGCGGCATTTGAGAGGTTTTCTTAAATTACCGACGTAGTGTACATCCCTTTTCCGTAGCGTTTAGGGACCATGGCCCATTACTCGGTACGTTGGACATCATTGCTCCTGGCGTCGCTCTCTTCGATGATTTTGATACGCATGATTTCTGGAGATGGTAGCTCATCGCGTGATTCTATTGCACCCCTAAAATAATCGATCCGGGACGAGGCTGTATGGCACCATGACACAAAGCAAATCTTTACTCACATTCACGTCCATTTCACTCAGCTCGTCCACGGTATCGAAAAATTTCCTAAGTGTTGCCGCACGAAGTCACTTTCACACATCCGATGTAGCATAAGTTGTTTTAAAAGTGTCGCCTTCTTGGCGCATCCTTTTGACTCGTAGATAGAGGATAATCTATTCCAGACTTCCTTGAATGCATTGCAGTCCTATATCTGCTTTATATCCGTTGGGATAATCGCGGGGATTATATGCGATTTTACCTTTCGATCGGAGAGAATCCACCTCTTGATCTTGCCTTCCCTTCTTTCGGAGTATTCGGGATTGATCTTCTCGCCGTTTACCAACCAAACATCGTTTTGTCGCGGTGAACTAGCTGTCCTGCAACATCTCGATCGACCGCCTCGATCTGCTCGCTCGCTATTGTCTTATGTCCGTTTCTTTTGTTTAATTTGTGGGTTCTGTGCACATAACCGGTTGAGATTGTGGAGAGAAAGAGAAGTACATGCAATCAAAGGAAGAAGGGCAAATGTCGTGCGATGCTACGTGCAATAGGCTGTATCTCAATAGAGCTATCGATAATTGAAAAAGGGAACATATCTGTGGGGAGAAAATAAAACCAAAAACAAATTACTGGGTTGATCCTTGAAGGTCCCGCTCGATGAAGAAAAGATACAGGTACAGTTGGAGTTCATTGGGTTCAATTGTGAGATGTTGTGCGACTGTCGGAAGTACACTGACAAGAATGGTACTCCAAAAAGAAAAAAATATTTATAAAATAAAAAAAAATTGGCAAATATAATAAATAATGCTAGAAGGTATTAAAAAAAATATAAAAGAACGCAATTAATTTAAATAATGTGACCCTATATGGGCCCTAGAAATACTTTGTTTTAACGTTTGCACAAAGCAAGTCAAATACAATATTGAGGTGGTAATACTCGAAACGTAGTTGTTGAGTTTAAATCAGGTTTTTATTTAGGTTGCTGTAAAATATTTGGTAAACCTGGGACTTGAGTGAATAGCTGCCCTATTTTCTTTTGTGGCCATATGGTTGAAACCATCCTCCTTTTCTCAATGCGCGTTTTGAACAATTCAATAGAACGTATTTATCAATAGTAGCTGAAGCTACTTTACGAACTACTACATTGGGATATACTTAATACCCAATACTTTTCGATGGGAACTCTTGACTAACTGATTACTACAGTTAAGAATTGTTGACATACACAAAACAACTGCGTTGTAATTAATGCGAAGCCATCTGCGTGGCCAAGGATGTCCAAAGTAGTTAGGCTAACATCAACTCTTCAATCACCCTAATCATAGAGTAATATTTCTTCTTAAATTTAAATTTAGCGAAACATTTTTCAGAGTGTCTATCAGTTTTACCCCCGTTTCTCTTTTTTGTCAATTCACATTTAGTCCAGTATTTCATCAAATTTCAGTACTCAACGCAAGCCTATCGTCATAGGGAAATTATGCAAATGTGAATGAGTCTGTCTTCTCAATACCGGAATGAACGAAATACAATTTGGTCTGAATAAAAACATTTTAACGACCCACAGGAATTTATTAAATACAAATTAAAAACCAGTTCGCTGGCTTTTCCTCATACCTTGAGGAATTCCAAGCAACCCTATTCCAATATGTCTTTTTTGTCAGGATAAAAACAAAATTCCGCCTTCAAACCCTTACCAGACACTTGGCACATGGTGCATTCATATGGAAATTTCCTAGAAAGAAATTTACATATAGTTTAGCACCCAGTCTCGGCCATTCTTCAAACTTCCATGGATTGAATGATGAAATACAGTGGTTGTGAATTAAAAGAAAGGCATTCGGGTGTGGGAGGAATGAAAAATATACATCCTTTCTCCGCCTGATCATCTTGAAACAGATGGCGCAACATAATCAAATTCAACCGTCGACAAACAGTGCCAGCCACCACAAGAAAGGTGGGAGAACAACAACTGATCCCACTTGGGGCCAGCATACAACAATTTAAGGCCAACACAAAATCAAGCGGCAGTGCCCGCAGCAGGCTTTAAACCAACAAAGGATATCACGAAACGAACAAAGGATAACTTGAATGTTGGTGTTGCCTGAGTATTGCTGGGCAATTCATTTTCAAATACAAAAAAAATTATTTTGCGCCTCAGAACAACAGCCCCCAAGTTCACTATGTATGCGAGTGTGGGTGGTGTTCCAAGCATTTAGTCTGGATTCTCATTATGATGAATATAAGAAATGACGATAAAAGTGGGGGAACGGACACAGAGAATCAGAGAGTTGCCCTCTTGTTCCCGCATTCCGTTAACTGGCTAATGTTAAAATTGAAAAATCAACCCCTGATTGCCGCAGGAAAAGGACTACAAGGATAAATCATCAATTTGATATGCGAGGGTATTTTCTCTGCAGCATGAAGTGCGTGATACTAACACAAGGGACCAGGTTGGGTCTGTGTGCCTTGTTATATCAGTTATAATTTTTTGCTCCTTACTTTATGTTTTATCCTCTTGACAGAGGAAAACTTTGTGTTTTGATCCAAGTACACCCCATGAGTGATGATGCAGAAGATGGAACACGGTGAAGTTGTAGAAGATGAAGAGCTTTCCTACTCACTCATTTCATCATAGAATGTGCTGAATTTCAAGGACGTGTACGAATAGCATGGAAATCAAGAAATTATTATGATCACCGCCTTGGGAATAAGTTTAAGGATAAAACGACTCTTTGAAGTTATTTCCTCTCGCAAATGATTTTCTGAATGTTTAAATTGCCATTTTGTTGATATAAAAAAAATAAAAATTTTGCTAGCTTAGGATCCGTCAGACAACCACCTCTCGCATCTAGTGAGGTATAGTATGAGTACATGAAGCTGAGAAAATCCCCAAGATCCCAGAAATATATATATCTTTGTCTTCATTGCAAAGGATTTCTAAAAACTAGTGCTAGTAGCGTATGTGATTCGTTCCAGCGCCATTCTTGACTATCTGAGGTCATCTTTTGTAAAACTCAAAGAAATGAGTAGTTTTAAGGACCGGACGAGGTTATTGGGACTATTGCTCGCCACATAGCTAAGCTCTCATAACTCTAGCAGATTTCAACTGAAGATTCCTTTGAAATGGCGAAAAGATATTTCCATGATAATAGTTTGCAACTCGGTGTCATACTTCGTTTATTACTCGGTGACTGTTGCAAATGAGCTCATCTTGGTGGGGTTTTCGAATTTGTTGTACCTTTGATAAGGCTACTTCCGAAAGTTATCTAAAACGAAAAACCGCTTTGGTATGTAGGCCGCAAGAACAAAATGCGGGATAAGAAATGAAAGGGTTGGTTTTTCAGCACCAGAAAAGAACATGTTGCTTGTGATACTTTTTATGTGATTATATGCAAATTTGCTAGCAACTTTACGCTAACAGCGGATAGGCATGACTAGGTGTCTTTTAAGCACACTGTAGGAAGCTCTTGCTTTTATCCTTCGGTAGTCAATGGAAGTTTCATACCTCTCGATGGTTCTTTGGTCGCTGGAATAAATTTTATTCGAAGTACGGCAACGACGCCTCCGCACCGTATATATGCATGTCTATTGCGGGGCTATATATTGCGTAGAGTATCTGAATGTATATATATGTTTGTGAATAAGGCAACATTGTGTTTGGTTTTTCTATGGGCCAAGGGTTGTTTTTCCTATTTGTGCAATGCTTCTATCCTTAGAGGAGAGATGTGATGCTTGTTGGTTCTCATGGAGGGTTTACGTCTTTTGATGAGAAGTGGTGGTGCAATATAAACTTTCTACCCCCAAACTCAAGACAACCATATGATGGATTGCTTTTAATGGAGAAATTTCACTTCAGCTAGACACAGAGGAGACTTATACGTCCGCAGCAGGGAATGATTATATTTGTGTTTGTAGTCGTATCTCTATGTAGAATCTGAAGTTTCAACAGTGATGACTATAATGGTGGTTGAGTGAATGATTCTTGACGTCGACAAGTATTTGTTGGTTGAATGTGTTTCGGTGTGTTTATGCTCCTTCAGGACCTTTTTTGATCTTTGCCGATGAAATACGGACACTGTTGTTGGGAAATTGCATTGCATGTGGATGAGGTCCTCCATGTCTGGTGCGAATTTCTTCCGTTTACTTTTGTTTTTTGTCAAACGACATCGTCATTGTCGTCATCATCATCCTCTTACAATCTGCTTTTATCATCTTCGCAACCACACCAACTGGTGCTTGTTTCTATTTACTCTATGTCTGTTGGGGGATGTTTGGCGTTGGGTGGTGAAACGGACTCTTAAATCAACCCGAACTTTGTTCAAAAAATGTTGCTATTGTTATAGATCCGACATTCTCTTTGTTATTCACGACAACTGTCGGTGTATCAATTTCATTTCTTCTCATCATTGCTCTTTGCAATCTTTTCGTAATAGCTAGTTTCAATGTCGGCACTGCTTAAGATCTCTTTGATTGTATTTTTTCCGAAATATTATTAACGTAAAATGTTGTCAGGTTCAATTGAAGCGAAAGCTTGTTTAGTAATGTTCTTAATTTGCTCATTTCACCTTGATTGCTGAACAATGCACCTGTCTTTTTTGTCTCTCACTTAAAGTGAATTCGTTACACGTTAGATTTAGGCGTCGATATAGTTTGAAAATTCAGAACAGATCTATGGACAGTCCCGGTCATAATCAGAGAAAGTGTACTGTGATACCGACACCAATGGAGAAACATTAAACAAACTTGCGGCATATTGTGACAAAGACAGTAAAAAAATATCACTTATTCTAATGAAAGCAAAACATGTAGCTTTTGCGTATTTGTTATTGCACTGTGATTATGCCAACAGACGCCTCACTCGAATCAGCACATTCTCTCTGATAATAGATAGCTAAGTCTGCGGCGTGATTTTAATCTATTGAAAGGGTTATGAAGCAAGCTGGAGGAGTGCTGCATAATTGGCCAAAGAGTCTGCAAACCTATATTACGTATTCTAACCTACATTATTAATTTTTGCTTCATCTTGTACGTTGGAACTCTTGACGGAAGACCAACGGGAATGAGAACAGTAGGAAGGCTACGACAGATATTAGAGGGCAATGTGTGACTTTGAGGAGGTCGGATCAGAGTGCGAAGCGTAGGGGGAATGTGTGCAGAAGAAGGAACTTATGGTGTTGCGGAGTCAGTGAGATAATGAATTCTCGGGTTCCTACTTGTATGAGGGTGGCCTGAAAAGTTTCCGACCTCAACGTGAAGAGAGCAGCACTCGTCAATAAAAGCTAGTGAATGTAGTTGCGCATCTTTTGACAGTTACTCACCATAATTTCAGCCATTTTGGATGCGTAGTTTTTATTTAACAGTCATTTGAGTGAGTCGATGTGAGTGTTTTTATGAAACTCAACAAAATTGCGTATCGAGCTGTCATTAAATTTTGGTTTTTGAAAGGCAATACGCCTACGCAAATCAAATATGAGATGGAATCTGTGTATGAGGACTCTGCACCATCATATAACACAGTGCAATTTTTGGCAGATGAATTTAAACGTGGCCGTGAGAAATTGGCATTGAACATTCGGAAAGGCCAAAAACTGCAACAACTGACGATACCATCGCTAAAGTTCACCAAACGGCGCTAGACGACCGCCGAACTAAAGTGAGAGAGATAGCAGAGGCTATGAAAATCTCCAAAGAACGTGTTTGTCACATATTAAATCAAGATTTAGGCATGAGAAATGTGTCCGCGCATTTGCTCACGTTAGAGCAAAAACGTATTCGAAGGAACATTTCCAACGCTCTGTTGGCGCAGTTTAGGCGCAATAAATCCGAGTTTTGACGCCGATTAATTACTGTCGATGAAACTTGAATACACCATTACATGCCCGAAACAAAAATACAGTCAAGACAGTGGACTGCAAAGGAGGAATCGGCTCCAAAAAAAGCAAAAACTGTTTTTTTTCGGCTGGGAAAGTGATGGCGACTGTTTTTCGGATAGTCAAGGAGATATTTTAATCGATTATCTTCAAAAAGGAAAAACCATTACAGGAGCATACTACGTATCAATACTTGATCAACTGAAGACAGAAATTGAGAAAAAAACGGCCACATTTGCAGAAAAAGAAAATCCTATTTCACCAAGACCACGCGTCATCTCACACCTCAGCGGTTGCCATGGCGAAAATCCACGAATTGCGGTTTGACTGCTTGTCCATCCGTCTTACTCACCAGGTCTAGCCCCAAGATCTCTTAAAGTTGCGGTCACCGACTCCAAATTTTGGTAGTTAATTTGCAGACGTTGTTCATTCGTGTACTTAACCATGATGAAAATGTTGAGTTTACTGAATAAATTGACAGCGACAGTTCGATGATTAGCGAAAGGGGCGTTCACAAATTAAATTCAAAGTTGTCAAGTCCCTATAAAATAACCCTATATAGATGGGGATTACGTAACCGAGTAGAATTCGAAGCTTTACAAATTCAGAGCTGCGTCTTGTCCAACACCTTGGCAGAAACCTTCACGCGTTGCGGGGGCTTAAGCTACAATGAATCACTCAGCTTATGTTTTCAGTAGGGTCACCCATGTCAGACAGGCTAGCGAGGTGTAACACACAAATATCTGCCACCCCTAATCCAGGATGTTACCCGTCATCGTGCCCATTGAATGGATTGCAGCCAGGGGAATACCGGTTGTATTATAACGGCGCCTCTCTGACATCGGGTCGAATCATAGCAGTAAGCAGACCTTACCATATCAAAACGGGGCTCTGATATGGCGGACTATTTGAAACCCCAAGACACGTCGGAACAAAACGTCAGAATCAACATACACAAAACAATCTTACGAAAAAAACCGGTGGGACAGGTGTGATGAGCCGACACTACCATACGGGAACAACTCATCAAGAAAACAGCGACTCCGAACAAAGAAGAGGTAGGAAAAACCTTAAAAATCGGGATATACGCGTCTGCACGTGGAATCTTCGAACGTTTTATAAACCAGGGGCGATACAGACGGTCGTAGAGAAACAATATAAAGTGGACGTCGTCGCGCTTCCGGAAGTCCGACCCACACATCAAGTAATCGAAACCAACGGGTTTACACTGGCATGTGGAGGTAACGATACACATAACCTCGGAACTGGCTTCATCATAAGCAAGAAGATTACGCCCCATGTAAAAGATGTGCAATTTATTAATGACCGAATGTCGGTGCTAAAAATATAGGGGCCATGGTACAATTATGTACTTATAAGGGTACACGCCCCAACAGAATCTACAGATGAAGAAGCGAAGGACATGAAGTATTCGATGGGATCTCATCATTCGATGTTAAAATCCTCCTCGGGGACCTCAATGCGAAAAGTGGAAAGGAAGATATCTTCCAACCAACTATAGGTAAAGAAAGCCTACACGACGTTTCAAATGATAATGGAATTCGAACGATCACGTTCATTGCGTCAAAGGATCTGGTAGTGAAAAGCACGATGTTCAATCACAACCAAATCCATAAAGCCACGTGGATATCACTCGACGGCGTAACGCGTAACAAAATAGACCACTTCCTCATAGACAAAAGACACCACTCGAATATCCTTGACGTAAGATCATATAGAGGAGCAGATTGCGACTCCGATCATCTCTTAGTGATGGGCAAAATTAGGAGTCGGCTCGCAGCAAACCCACATGGGCAGTCACTGGCGACGAGCAAAAGGTTCGACACTGATAAACTAAGAGACCTGCGCAAGAGGGCTGAATATCAAGACGAACTAACGAATAGATTTATCATCCTAGAGAATAGGAGCGCGGGGGGGGTATTATATAGGGTATAGGTATTACGATTTAAGAAAACAATTAAATCCAAACCTTGTTTGGACCATGGGTGCGGGGCGAAGATTGAACAACGTAACCGCCTCAGAGTGATCCGCTTAGAAACATATGCTGAAGTCAACGCGGAAACATACGCGACAATTCGGAAAGAGACAATGAAACTTTTCAAACGCAAAAAACCCAAATGGGAGAAGACTTGGATCGAAAAAATCCTATAAAATTCCAGAGCAAAGAACATCAGAGGCATGTATGCTGACATGAACTCAATTAAAAATGCCTACCGAGGGAGAACCAATATAATCCGAGATACAAACGGCTGTCTGGTGACAGGAAAAACAAAATATCGTGACAAGGTGGAAGTAAAACTTTGAAAACCTGCTTAATGTGCGCCCTCATTAACCACAAATAAACGCACCAGACGTACATACAGCCGTGCCTCAAATCAGAGAGCCCTTTTTCAACGAAGTTGTAGATGCAATAAATCGATTGAAAAACAACAAGGCTCGACTGCATACCGGCGAAGCTTGTGAAGCATGGAGGAGAGGCAACCGCTCGAAAGATCCTCCAACTGATTAAAACAATATGGGATAAGGAAATCACTCCGGAAGAATGGAAAACCACAACACTCGTCCCCATTTTCAAAAAATCTGACTGGGAAAACTACAGAGGAATAACATTGCTCCCAAGATATACACATACAAGATACTAACAAATGTCTTATGGCGAGAATCACACCGTAAGCAGAAGAAAACTTGGAACCGGTCAACGAGCGACCAAATGTTCACAGTAAAGCAACTGCTGGAAAAGAGGTGGGAATACGGAGAGCCGGTTCACCAACTGTTCGTTGACTTTGAAAAAGCCCACGACTCAGTCGCAAGGCAAAGATTCTGCCATATTATAGTTGAGCTGGGAATCCACACAAAATATGCCGGCCTCATTCAAATTTGCAAACAAAGGGCGAGTTACAATAGAAAACCACCTCACAGAACCATTTGAAATCCACGACGGACTAAAATAGGAGGATGCCCTCTCACCATGTCTTTTTAACCTTGCGCTCGAGTATGTCATCAGAAAGGTACAAGACGACAACATGGCCGGATCATTCCTGAACGGGGTTACACAAGTGCTCGCATATGCGGATGATATAGCAGTTGTGGGCGATAATCTAGAGACTGTAAGTAAAAACCGCGAAATCAGCATCCAAGCAGCAGATGAGGTGGGCCTAGGAATAAATGAAGACAAAACAAAATACATGATTACGGTGAGAGCAGGGAACACATATAAACGTCAGAGGCAAGATATTTGAAAAAGTTAAAAAATTCAAATATCTGGGAACAATACTGACGGCCAGTAACGAAATGTCGAAGGAAATTAACAAAAGACTACACTCCGGCAACGTTAGTTAGCATGCAGTCAGTAAACTGCTGAAATCCAAACTGTTGTCACGTAACATAAAGCTCGGTGTCTATAGAATCATCATCGCTCTATACGGATGCGAGACATGGGGTCTCACAAAACGGGAAGAAAAGAAATTCCGCGTATTCAAGAATAAAGTTCTAAGGCGTATCTTTGGCGGCAAATATGACGAAGAGGTGGGACAATGGAGACAATTCCACAACCACGAGTTGGAAGAGCTATACCGCAATCCTACAATAGTGAGAGTAATCAGGTCGCGCAGATTAAGATGGGCCGGACATGTGACGAATTGGTAACAATAGAACCGTGCACAGCATTCTTGATGGTAGACCAACGGGAAAGAACACGGTAGGTCGGCCGCGAGGGAGATGGGAAAACAATGTTAGGTTTGACCTTGAGGAAATCGGATCGGAAGGTCGAACGTAGAGGGAGAGTGCAAGGACAGGGAACTATGACGCAGCCGTGTCGGTAAGGTCATGACCTTCCGGGTTTCTATAGGCCAATAGAAAAAATAAAAAAATAAAAAAGATTGTGTTGCCTCTTGTCGTCAAAGGAGAACTCCAAAGTATATTGTCGATGAACGGCACTAGCATCGATGCAGCCAGGGAACTCTCAATCCTCGGCAGTCAATTTATTTCAACTCTCAATTGGAACGACCACATAATTGAAGCTGCGAAAAGTGCGGCCAAATGTATTGGGCTCCTTAAGAGGTGGAAAAGAGACCCGTGGTATACGAAGGATTTACTAGACGATAGAGGCTTCTTTTTAATATTGATTTCAGGTTCTTTTTTTTTTTATTTCAAGCATATTTCGTTATAAATATTAGAGATACCGGCTGCCCCATAACCCATTCAACCGTTTTAAGTTGCGTTTTCAGAAGTGACAGCGTGGCTTCTTCCGCAATTTACAAATTAAAAAAAAAAGGATTCTGCACCAAGAAGCGGTACTTGCTCTGATCCGTTTCAACTTATACAGCAGCGAATTGAGAGGTTGTCTTCATCATGTCGTTTAGTACTGCATATGATCTTATATTTTGCAGAATTTATTGCAACGCGACTTTAATATGGTTCAGTACAATTGCGATGACATTTGAGATCAACTTCCGGAAATGTGAAATCAACCTGTTTAGAAACCCAATGTACAGCGTAATCAAATAGCTGGACACTTTACAAGAACAGTGTTTAAATTTTAACAGCCATCTAGAAGCCACTTTGGCTTAAGCAAAGAGAGGTTTTTAGTGGCGCACGGCTAATAACCTTGCCCGGAAAAACAATTATTATGGAAAATTTAACAAGCCTTAGGCTTGTTAAATAAGGCCAAGACCGGATCCCGGTTGTAGTGCCGATGATGATAATGAAAGAGAGGTTTTGCTACAACAAAAAGGCTGCTTCACAGCAGCCAATTTGATTTTAGACTTGCTCCATAGTTATCCGGACATTAACTGTCATCTGTCCTCATCGTTACGAGGGTTGCCTTTTATATTTCGGGATTAGAGAACAAAAACAAATATTGATCATCGAAAATCACTTTATTGTTTTTCAAAATATTCCCCATGAAGATCTATACACTTTTGCATGCGTTTGAACCAATTGTCGAAGCACTTTTGCCACTCTGATTGAGGTATCTCCAACACATGCATTCTGAACAACTTTTGTTGGATTTGGCTCATCTTGAAACACCCAGACGGTCGACTGCTGTTTACTTTCGGGCTCATACGCGTAAATCCACGATTCATCACCTGTCACGATGTCATAGACGTGTTTCGAAGCACCACGACCGTATTTTTTGAGCATTTCTTTCGACCAATTGACACGAGCCTTTTTTTGGGCGTTTGACAAATTGTGTGGGATCCAACGCGAACAAATTTTTTTGACAGTCAAATGTTTATGCAATTCTGAATGTATGCTGGTCCTACTAACGCCTAAGGTTGTCTCAATCTCACGATAGGTCACATGACGATCTTCCAATATCAGTTCGCGCACAGCATCAATGGTTTTCGGAACAACAACTGATTTTGGACGACCTTCACGAAATTCATCTTGGAGTGAACTACGACCACGATTGAATTCACCATACCATCGATAAACACTGGTCCTTGATGGAGCTTCATCGCCAAAAATTGAATTAAGTTCATCCATGCACTGTTGCTGAGTTAATCCACGCCGAAAGTTGTAAAAAATAATCGCACGAAAATGTTGACGATTTAATTCCATTTTTGGGCCGAGATGAATCTTTTAAGTTACTGTAAACAACACAAATAGCGCTCGTATGTCAAAACGTTCTGAGTGCGTATAACCTCAAAAATGTCCAACTTTACGACAGAGCTGTCAATTGCCGGATTGGAACGCTAGGGTTGCCAAATCCCGAAACATAAGAGGCAACCCTCGTATCTCAACAAGAAGCCACGTCTTACCCTAGCAAGTTGTAGGTACAGATAACACATAATTTCTTGATATTAAATCACAACTAAGCACCGATATCAAATTTTTAAATTTAAATAAGTCGTTCCACAACAGACTAATAAAAACAGTCTACGCCATCGAAATCACGAAAATAAAAAATTTCTCACTTGACTTACCAAGGGTTCTAAATATGAGTTCTTATCGGTAGCATTACGGAACAATTCCAAAAGCACTTGAGAATATTTTTCCACAACTCTTGGTGTGAAATTAAATCCGCCAATCTCGCCAACGACTCCAAGTTTTAGGATGCTGTACAACCATTTTAATATTCAACCATAAAAATAATAAACAGAGATAACGTTCCGCCAAAACCAAAACCGAAATTCTAATTCTCTTATTCGACATGGAAATCCGCTTTAATTAATATCCTTTTTAAGTTAAGAAAACCCTTTCGAAGTACTTAACAAAGGACTCTTAAATGGAAGTAATAATTTATCTGCCTTCATAAAATACATAAGAGACGGGCGGGGCACGAGGAGCGCAATCAAGTCGAGGAATTACACTTCTTTATGTAGTTGCGGTGTACTTCGCCATAGAATACATACTACCGAACAGCTAAAGGGATAAAAGGCAAATAAAAAACAAACCGCAGCTTAACTCTTTGCTGTACAACGCCGCCGTTCCAGGAATCCAATAATCTGAAGGGGGTTTGTGTACGGTTAGGGAATGAGACATGGATAACATTGAACTTGTGCCCTAAATACTTATTTAACTTATCTTTATTGTCTCCTGTTCTTCTTCCGGTTTGGGGTGTTTTGTTATTGAGGTGTGGAATACAAAGGCGTTCTACACTTGCGGAGGAAAGGTAACTACGAATTTCGATTTGACAACAATCGACTCGGGATTTATTGCCTAGCTTGGGTTAGAAACAACTTCCCTCTTTCGATGTTGTCGATACATGCTGAAAGGGTATGTAACAGGATATTGTTAAAAATGAACAGCTTTTGGCGTAAGGATATTTATCATGCACCTACTAGATATCCTTGCCTTAAACTGAATACACAGGTCCTTTGAAGGGAGGATACCGTAAAGGATCAGCAATCAATTATATTGAGGAGTATCTAGATCTGACACAAATTCCAAAATTCATAGGACGTTTTGGATATCTGAAGAGGTTAAACACCAGGATGGCGTGGCAGCTTTTACTGGTGTTTAATCGATTGGAAATGGACGATAATATTACACTCGTATATCACGGTATTAGGCACAGAAACCGTAAACACAATGCTGAGAGTAAGACAAAATCGTGGGTGGCATGATGTTAGCATGGCAGAAATTCTCCCCTCCATTCTGTCTTCATTCAAAAGCCACATTATGTACATTTTGTACTTATGCTTGTTTCGGTGCTAACACGAGTAAAGTATTAGCTGCACTGGAAAGGTTTAGTCAAGTGTAAAGCAACCCATGTTAACCAGATCGATAATTTTGTAACGTCGCACAAAAATAAGTCCACTTGATGACGAGAAAGATGACGTACCGACAGTCCACTAGCTTTTCAATAGAAAGGTCGTCCTTATTGAAGATTGACCGAATGCAAATAAATTCTAATAATAGAGGCGAGACACATTATTAGGCAAAACATAAAGTAAATAAATATATGCGAAGTATAAAAAAACTTTGATTAAAAATATTTAACACACTCACCCTTCAAATTTTTTGAGGACCTGAAAGTACAAAAGAGAAGGAAGAATGTGACGGTCAAACACATTTGTTCTGGTGAATGCTCAAATAATGTCATATATCAAATCAAAGAGAACTTCAAAGAAATTCTTTTAAGTTCGGCAATAAAATTTTAAACAAAACCGTCCAAGTTGCCACTTACCATTTAGATTAGATAAATTTCAATAATTTTTTTTTTTCTACTCGTTTGTATAAAATATTCGATGAAAAGCCTTCAAAATCGTCGCCGTTCTCCTCTTCCTTCAACCAACTTTAACTTTCGAAAGACTAACTTTTGTCAATGCAGACAAGGCGAATAATGCGGTTTTCAAAAACCGATTGAGAATTTAACATAAACTTTCAGTCGAAGTTGTTTATTTTGTAAGAAACTTAAATTTATTTTCAGTCGCTATTTTTTCCAACTTTGACAACGTATATTTTCATTTATTTTTTGTTCTTAATAATCCTTGAACTCTGGTTAGTATTGAAATCGCATTCTGGTCATAATTTTTGTGTTCAAAAAGATAATAGGGTTCTTGAAAATAGCGCGAAACTGAGTGGGTGGAAGATGAAGAGAAAAATGGAATGCAGAAGACTTCGTGAAAAATGGACTGCGTGTGCACGACGTTTGGAATGCCATGAAGATTTCGCCGTCTGTTGTACTAGGGATTTTGCTCTAGTCCTCATACCTGGCGGTTGAGGTGTGTACTGAGGAAACTGCCAAATCCTGCTTGATAAGTAGGCGGCCACGAATCGCTTCTTCTTTCTTTAGAATGCACATCTAAATTTACTTACTACTAATTGTTGCAGAGATTTACATCTTAATATTATACGCAAACATTAGAGCCATTCTTGTACTCTATGAACCTTGTAGTAATAGTACACAAAACAGTCGATTTGTCCCAAAGAAGCGCTCTCAAGGGCTCATATAGCAGCAATATTTTTTTAAATTTATTGGTCCCAACTTTAGTAGCTGAAGAAATCAAAAACATGATTCATTTTCCATTCAGCTTCTAAATCTGATAACGTTATTTGCTCGATTCTAATTATCTTATATCAAATTGTAGCACCGTTACGCTATTTTAGTAATGATAGACCAGTGGCGTTTCTAACAGATACACACACAATACACAAGCAAATAGTGAAGAAAACCGACCGAAAATCGAATAAGGAAATGTATCAGAGCCGTATACCATACCATAGATAACATAGCACTTTCACATCAGTTGAGTGTACTTGAGTTTAGAAATCGAATTCGTACAAGCGGCAGTGGCCTGATGTGTTGAGCATTGGTTACATTTATAGTGATACTAACTGTCATAGCGTCAGTTCGAATCACACAATCTTCACTATCGTCGCAATACGCTATAGACCCCTAGGTGCTCAACTCTCCTCAGAAATGTGTCATCCGTAAGTCACGCTCAACACCTATAGCAATTAAAACTATAACGACGTCTACGATAACTGTGAGGATGCCCGTCTTCAATAAGTATTGCAAGAGAGACAGTTATATTTGATAATATACCAAAAATAAGTAATCCAGGAAAAACAATTAATAATATTATAAAAGATAAAGGTACTATGGTAGGCACTGGGCTATAGTACGCCAGCTGAATTTTTTAATTCTTTTGTAATTCACAGTTACTTGGTATTAAGTGCGTTCATTAACATTGTTCATTTTAGAATCTCAAATTGATTTTCAAATCTCCCTGTCAAATTCATAAACTGCTGTTGCTAACGTCGTGCCTGGTGTTGGAGATTGTTCAGCTAAATTGTCTGTTTGCATGTATCCTTATTTATATAATGTTCCTAGATGAATTCGAAATACTACTAGCGACTATGGTTAACATAACTAAATTCATGGGATATTCTGTTATTTCTAACTCTACGAAAAGGAAAAGTACACAAAATTGTGTGATTCTATTAAAATTTCTAAGCATAATGTGGGCGAAAAAAGAGATCGATATAACATATATTACACTTTGAACGCCCGAGGTTTATAACTACAAGGAAGCACACTAATCAGGCGGAGCAGTCCATAATTGTGTGGTTCGGCTAAAGAACAACGATTCTTTGTGCTTGTCAGCACGTCTGATACTTTTACTCTGAACTGATATGAAATATCTTAACGCGGATAACGAGCAAATATTGGAGAAGTAGAAAGCATTAGTGAGTTCAACTGTGCACTAATCATGGTAATACCTATAGAAAGAGAATGGACAGGTATATACGCCGAAAGGCATAAGGAAAATAATAATGTATAATTTAGAGTGCTTGCGAAGAGCCAGTAAGTTAATGTAAGAATGATATTTGTAAAATAGAAGGTAACATTTAGTCTTAAGTAAAATATGTAATTAATTCGTTAAATAAATGTGGATATAAAACAAAAAAAAAAAAAGAATGGACAGGTTGCGCCCGGATTTACACCACTCGCACCACTCGTTGAAATTGCGAACTGCAGTCATCCCTTGATTGCTTGTATATCCTCCAGATTTTTTTATGGTTTGAGTTATGCAAGCCAAGTTTAACTCTTGTGCCCTAATATCCTAAATATATGAGGAATGTAAACACATAATCGTCTGAGGTTAGACACCTTTTATTCTGTGTAGAGTAAATGTGGCATCGCATCAAAATGTTTGTTGAGAAAATGTGGAACACTCACGTCAATTTGTGTCTGGAAAAACACAATGAGCTACGTGGAGTTAGTATTTCGTGTGTCTGTATCTGCCATTGGTTGGATCATTTTTTAAGAAATTGAAACTACACTTTTTTCTAAATACCTATATGGGAAGGTTGACAAGCAAAAATTAAAAAACGGAACAAAACCTACAAACATATACTTAGGAATTGGGGATGGGGAAAGCGGTACGCCTGAGGGGTATACTATGTTTGAGGACGTGTAGTCCTTCCTTCATCATTGATCTATAGCGTTTGGGATGATAGTGAAGAACGTGTGATTCGAATTGACGCTATGACAGTTAGAATCACTAAAAATGTAACTAATGCTCAACACACCAGGCCACTGCCGCGTGTACGAATTCGATTTCTAAACTCAAGTACATTCGACTGATGTGGACTTGATATGTTATCGCTGTGGTATACGGCTCTG
The DNA here is from genome assembly GCA_963931805.1 of Microdon myrmicae. Lineage (NCBI taxonomy): Eukaryota > Metazoa > Arthropoda > Insecta > Diptera > Syrphidae > Microdon > Microdon myrmicae. The sequence goes on along the minus strand of OZ007498.1, from coordinate 3,129,813 downwards.
ATGCATTTTCCTATTCGATTTTCGTTCGGTGTTCGTCACTATTTGTTTGTGTATTGTGTGTGTATGTATTAGAAACGTCACAGATCCACCACCAGTTGGGTTGAGATCGACCTTTTTTTGATTTATCTCTTTCACCGATCACCATACTACAACGCAGGTGATCTAGAATATTAGAGATATCGTTATCATGGAGAATTCGTTGATCCCTGGCACCACGGAAAGCGTGGTAAATACTGGGGATTCCATGTTTGTCTTGGATAAGTGCTTTGTTATCCAAGAAAGGGAACGTTCTGGGGGAATGAACCCATTCTGGAGAGAACTCTCCAGATGCATATCATTGGGATAGAATGCTCCCGAAAGGAGATCATTTTCACTGCACTCTGCCCTTGTTGTGTGACCACGAATAATCTTGATAATAAAGTTATCTATTCTTAGTCCTGATTTGTCATACGGGGCTTTAGTGGGATAGTATTTCTTATATTGGGACTCTTGGGTTCTATACATTCCGGGACAGGGACGGAGACACTGCCTCTCGAACACCCAAAACGTCTCCATGTAAAATGGGAATATGTTATACCATACAGAGCACCCATACACTAATACTGGTCGAATGAATGCCGTATGTATGAAATTATTTTCACCTTGGGTTCCAGAAGACTACTACGGAAGAGACTCCGTGTCATTGCATATGCGTTTTAGCTGCTGTAAAAGCAGCTGCTGTGTACTTATCAAAGTAAAGATACTGATCAAGCTAGATACCAAGGTATCTGACTACGATTTTTACTTGTAGGGGAAGATTATTACTTCCTGCAATGGAAAATTTTTTCCAATTCCGTTTTGTAGCCCTTGATTCAATGGGTAGGGGCGTTCTGAAAAGGATAGTCTCTGTTTTCCCGAAATTTATTTGTAATTTCCAGTCGTCGCAAGAACGTTTGATTTTGTTGAAATCATCTTGCAGAAGTCTGTTGATGACATCAATCTTTTCTCCAGATCTACACACCACAATGTCGTTGAGTACGCAATTGCATGGTTGAGAGAATCCATTAGATCACTAGTAGAAATGTTAAAAAAAGGAGAATTTGCTGCTGCCCGTTGTAAGCCGTTTTTGATGTGGAAGGTCTTGTTAGAGATTATATCTCCACATTTCACCACAAATTGCTTACCCATTATCATATCGTAGATAATGTATAATGAATATTCGGGCATACCTCGATTTGATAACTTATATACAAGCCCTTCTAACCACACGGTGTCGAAAGCCTTTTCAAAGTCAACCAAACAGGCACCTGCGCATTGTCGCTTCGCCTTGTTTCACTGTATGTCCAAAACAAGTTTTGTCGCAGCATGAACTGTGTCATATTGCGATCGAAAACCAAACTGGTTGTTCGGAATAATACCATGTTTCTCGCACCAGTTAGTAATACTTTATTTATAATTTTCTTGAATACCTTGCTGTTGTTCGGAAACAAATTAATTAAGCGAAGATTGGCTGGATTGCTCCTGTCCTTGCCCTTTTTGGGGATGGGATGGACCACTGCAGATTTCCATTTATCATCATCATCGGCACTACAACCGGGATCCGATCTTGGCCTTATTTAGCAAGTCTCTCCAGCGGTATCCGGTTCTTATCCGAGACTTGTTAAATTGTCCATAATAATTTGTTTTTCCGGGCAACGTTATTAATCTTGGGCCAACCTTTCTCAGGATGTCGCTGCATGCCTTGGCTCACTATTTGGCGGGTGCCAAAGTAGCTATCCAGGGTTGTCACATGGAGACTGCATGTCAACTTGGAATAAACAGGGACAATTATCGTCCTGGCCTTCGCCGGGTTGAAAGCAGAGACTTTGCCCTGTATGTTCGTTCCCGCCCCCTGCAGATTTCCATTGGGTTCGATAATATGCATTATTTAGAGCGTTACTGAAATAGTGTAAACCTTCACTTTTTCAATAGGTAAATGCTTTAGAACAATGTTTGTAATACTATCTATGCCAGAAGATTTTTTGTTCTTAATGGATCTAGGATCGTCCGTCACTTCCTACTTGTGTACAAATATACTAGTGTTTAGATTTTTAAATGGGGAATCCGCTCTATTATTTTCGCTAAAGATTGTGAAACTGGGACTTAAGAGACGCCAATTGTTAAGTTCATTCCGTAGCGAAATATGTTGTTGGAGAGCCCTATTTGCCAGGTCAAGGTTAGAATGGCCCGATTCGTTCAATCTATACACTTTTTTTTTTTTTTTTTAATTAAAAGACTTCTCTCGAGAGAGGCGAACCTATAGCGCCGAGTGGGCGCCCCGAGATGCCACCAAATAACTGTTGCAGTTCTTTTTGAACAGTTGCCGGTTGTAACGCTCCGGGAACACTCGCGTGGGAAGGGAGTTCCACAGTTTCCCCGTTCTGTAACGGAATGAGTTCTGATGCAGGGATGTTCGCGCCGTCGGGAGATGAACCACAAACGGGTGCGATCCGTCGGATTGTCTTGTGGAGCGCATATAAACCGTATTGCGTGGAACAATACCACGAACCTCCCAAGAACAGTACCCGTGATAATATCTGTAAAGCAGACAGAGGTCGGCCACGCGCCTTCAATGTGATAGCGACTGTAGTCCCGACGTCAGCGCCGAGTCCCCGATCAGGCGGATCGCTCGTCTCTGTATGCTCTCAAGTAGGTCGAGGGTATGTTTAGTAGCCGAGCTCCAAATATGAGAGCAATATTCGAGCGCGGGTCTAGTTTGGGATTTATATAGGAGAAGAAGTTGGGCCGGAGTAGAATATTTCTTGGCTCTAAAAAGATAGCTCAGTTTTCCTGAGGGTGACCTGGCGATGTTCGACACGTGTTCATGCCATGATACATTCCCACAGACCGTGGCGCCGAGCAATTTCAAGCTTTCGCCAGATTCGAGGGCCCGGCCATTCATCATCAGCTGTGGAACCGATGATCCAATTTTCTTTGTGAATGTTGTATATTGTGTCTTCGTTGCGTTGAAGTCGACGAAATTGGCCCTTCCCCACTGCAGGACCCTATCTAGATCCTGATTCAGAGAGTCAATCTGTCTACATCTCAGCTGGTGCGACGTTGATGCACCAATCGGCCGATCACTCGAAAAGGAGGAAACAAGCGTACTATCATCCGCAAAACTGAACACTTTCTTATCCGTTGTCTCCAACAAATCATTTATGTGAAGCAAGAACAAGGTTAGAGTCAAAATAGAACCCTGTGGCACCCCCGAATTAACAGGATACAGATCCGAACACTCGCCGTCCACAACAACCCGGATCGATCGATTCTCGAGGAAGCTCCTCGTCCAGTCGCAAAGCTGTTGGGAAAGTCCATATGAACGAAGTTTGCTCAGCAATGCCCCGTGCCAGACGTGGTCAAAAGCCTTGGAGGTATCCAATGCGACCGCCCTTGACTCATCATGCCGTTCAATCGCAGATGTCCATATATCGGTTATGAGTGTCAAAAGGTCTCCCGTGGACCGCCTGCAACGGAATCCGCATTGACGATCGTTCAGAATTCCGTTGCACTCCAAATACTTCACTAACTCTGTATTGATGACTTTTTCCATTACCTTAGATAAAATAGACAGTAATGCTATCGGACGGTAATTTTGTGGGAGACACTTTTTTCCCGTCTTTGGGATTGGCTGAACTCGAGCGATTTTCCAACAGGCAGGAAAGCTCCTCCGTGCATAAGTTAAGCGGAAGAGTCTGCGAAGAACCGGCGATAGTTCTGGAGCACAGTTCTTAAGGACTATTGTTGGTATTCCGTCCGGGCCGGTTGCCTTGCTACAATCCGGACGAAATCTCACATCCCGCATGGAAGACCGTACCGGCGTGATCACAGGTGGCTCCAAAAGGCCGGGATCGAGGTTTGAATTCGCGAACACATTAGCTTTATCCCTTGAATTCGTGACTAACGTCCCGTTGTCTGTCACCAACGGAAGGAAGGAGGAGGATGTGAAGTTACCGCTGACAGCCTTTGCCATTGACCAGAAGGAGCGCGAACCAGTCGGGTACCGAAGGAGCTTATTGATCACCCTGACGTTGTGAGCTTTCTTCACGGTATCAATCGCCTGGATGCACGCGTTTCTGATTCTAACAAAATTCGTTCTGTTAACATCGGTGGGATTGGAGCGCCATTGCTTAAAAGCTCTATCACTGCTTCGAAACAAGCCCCCATTGAGTTCGCTTTTCTTTTTTGCGGATCCTCGCCTATTATGAACTCTTCGTTTGAGTTAATGTGTTATAGGGTAAGTCCTGCGTTGAGCAGATTTGGACAATTCTCAGGAGTCCGCGGAACTCACAGACATGGAATGTCATAATCTTTCCTTCGAAAAACTTTATTTATTTGTGAGAACATATTCGATCCACTAGCTGTAATGGCTTGAATTTTGTTGTTCCTGTCTTCATCAATTACTAATCTATATTTGTCATGGATCAGTTTTTGAAGAATTTTTAATTAGTGACTTAATTGTGGTTATTTCCTGGCTATTTGGATCGCTGAACTGTCTGTAGAGCAGTTTTAACTAAGAGAGCAGAATACTCTTTTGCCTATACAGCTTGCCGATCGTTGAGTTTCTGTATCGGTTTGTATGGCTCTCCACGAGACACTCTTGGGATAGAACGATTCATTGTATTAGTAACAATGTTGTTCATCGTCGAAAGATAATGATCAATTTCGTCATTATGAAGATTTCTGTCAGTTTTCTTTTTATATTGTGACGCATATGACAATCAGTACTAGAATATTCTAGAGAGTCCGAAACAGAGTACTAGAATATTCTATAAAGTAATGGAAAACTGGAGACTAGGAACAGTAGAACATTCAAGGCAATGGAACGGACGGAAACGAAACGCTGAAACAGTATAAATACGCCGCACACAGAGCATGGTGATGAGTATGAAGTAGAAAGTAATAAGTCTCGAGTGAGAAGCAAGCGATAAGTAAGAAGTAAAATACGCGATAAGTACGGAAGCGATAAGTCAAGAAATCGTTGTGTACGGTAAAAGTAACGGTTGTGGTTATCCGACTAATAAAGTGTTATATTAGTTCAAAATTGATTTAACGGCTCTTATTTATTCAAAATAATTAATCCAGCGAACCCTAAGCTCGCTACAATTGGTGTCAGAAGTGGGATTAATTATTGTTTAAGTGAATAAGTCTGTGAAAGTGTGTTGTGACTATGTCAGATCGACTTTTGGAGGATCTTCGCGTTCCTGAGTTGAAGAAGGAACTAGAGGACCGGAATCTGGATAGTAGAGGAGAGAAGCAAATTCTTCGACAGCGTCTACAAGCAGCAATGGAGAAAGAAGGTATTGATGTTGACACATATGTTTTTGCGATTGCGCCAGACTGTCCGGATGAAGAAGAAACAGCGAGTCAAGATGGTGCCAATGTAACGGAGAAGCGTTCGCCACAGTTGGACATTTCGGAGATGCTCAGGATGATGATGATAAAACTGGACGCACAAGCTACAGATGTTAATGCAAAATTCGACACCGTAAATTCAAAATTGGACGCGCAAGCTACAGATGTTAATGCAAAGTTGGATGCCCAAAATTCAAAATTCGACGCACAAGCTGCAGATCTGAATGCAAAATTGGATGCTCAAACGCAGTGGATGAAATGTAATTTTCAACACTTTAAGGAAGAAATCCAGTCAAAAATTCGAAACGAAGTAGAAAATCTGGATCTAAAAGTCACCGAAGAAATAATGCGAATCGAAAAGAGACTTGAGTGTGTTGAGAGAAATAAGACATCGCCTAGCAATCAACATGACTACAAAGATACAAGGATGCAACCGCCAACCTTCGATGGAACGGGACCCTTCTCCGTGTTTATACGTCAGTTTGACGCCGCGGCCAATTATAATAAGTGGTCGGATGAGCAAAAGTCAACATCACTAATCTTGTCACTCCGCGGGGCGGCTGCAGAATTGCTACAAACCATACCAGCAGAGAAGCAAACAGATTTCCAAGCGGTAAGAGACGGCCTTGAAGCTAGGTATGGAGACAACCACATGCAGCAGGTCTACCGCATGCAACTGCGGAGCAGAACGCAGAAACCTGGAGAAAATCTTCAACAGTTGCAGGCAGACATTGAGCGATTGGCAAACTTGTCTTATTCAAATATGAATAAGGAATTTCTCAACGAGGTAGCAATGGATGCATTTATAAACGCACTCCAAGATCGGGACTTGCAACAGGCCGTTCGTTTGGCAGGAAAGAAGACGACTAATGAAATACAGGCGTTCGCATTGGCTTATGAATCTGCTAAACTGGCTACCAGGAGTACATATAAAGTCCGAGAAATGTTCGTCCAGGAACGTTCCTGCTAAAGAATCGGGCATGTACAACGGAGAACCCCGAGACCTGTTATGAAGTGCTGGACATTCGGCGGAGTCGGCCACATCTCTGTTGACTGTAGGAAACGTCGACGAATGAATGAAACATCGAGTGAGAATTGTTGTTCATGCGCTTGTCATAAGAGGAGACTATCAACGGAACAATCTGAGGTGAAGAAGCACATTGTACCTGTCAGAGTACTAAATGCATCCGAAGAGCCGGTCGCAATAAGAAGAGGAGATTTAACCGCAGAATGTGCACCCGTGTCAATGATAAGCTCAATTCAGCAAGGGAAGGTGCATAATAACGCTGATGCTCTATCAAGAAGACGATGTAAGCCAGATTTTAAACATTGTCATAAAGCGGAAGAGAAAGAAGAGGCGTACGACCTGCGAAATGTACAAGTATAAGTTGTAGATGGGTGGACGAATGAGGCTATACGCGCTCAACTTCAGGATGAAGATATGTCGCTAATCCTGGAACACAAAGAAAAGAACGAGCGGCCATCTTGGAACAATATTTCCGACAAGAGTGCAACATTTAAGGCATATTGGGCACAATGGAATTCGTTGCTGGTGGAAGATGGAATTCTTAAGCGTAAATGGGAAGCCGCGGACGGAAAATCCCATCGAATGCAGATTCTAGTCCCACCATCAAAAGTGAAAGATGTACTAACAGAAATGCACGACGGGGCCTCCGGTGGACATCTGGGAGTTAATAAGACTCTTTCAAAATTACGATCTCGATTCTACTGGCTTCACATGAGAGATGACGTCGAGTCTTCGTGTAGGAAGTGCACAACTTGCACTGCGACCAAAGGACCAACAGCAAAACCAAGGAGCGCTATGAAGCAGTACAACGTGGGTGCCCCTTTCGAGCGAATTGCGATTGATATCTGAGGACCATTCCCAAAAACAAACGACAACAACAAATACATGTTGGTTATCATGGATTACTTCAGCAAGTGGGTGGAAGTCCTTCCAATTCCAAACCAAGAAGCAACAACCGTCATTGAGCAGCTAATCAATAATTGGATCAGGAGATATGGAGTTCCCTGTGAGCTTCATTCCGATCAAGGCCGAAATTTCGAATCACAGATATTTCAAGGCACCTGTGCGGCACTGGGCGTAAGGAAAACCAGAACCACACCCTTACATCCGCAGTCAGACGGAATGGTCGAAAGGTTCAACCGAACAATGAAAGAGTATTTATCGAAGTGATTGTGATCACCAACGAGATTGGGACAAATATGTACAAACCTTTCTCATGAGCTATAGATCGGCTAATCACGATACGACAGGCCATTCTCCAGCAAGAATTATATTTGGACGGGAGATACGATTACCAGCCGATCTGCGATTCGGAATACCTCCATACGTCATAGACAAGACCGACGACTACGTAGCCGAATGGAGAAATCGCCTCGATGAGATTCATCATTTGGTTCGAAAGCAAATCAAGGTATCCAGTGACAGGATGAAAACAAGGTACGAGGTTCGAGCCAACGCATCCGGATTTAATGCAGGCGATAACGTATGGCTTTATAACCCTCATCGGCAAAAAGGAAGGTCTCCGAAGTTGCAGCAACATTGGGAAGGACCGTATAAGATTCTCACAAAAATTAACGACGTTGTCTATAGGATTCAGCGAAGACCGAACGCCAAGATGAAAGTGGTACATCGTGACCGACTGGCGACTTTTGTTAAGCCAGGAGATCAGTGAACTTAGTTCGGGACGAACTAATCTAGGCGGAGGGTAGTGTGACGCATATGACAATCAGTACTAGAATATTCTAGAGAGTCCGAAACAGAGTACTAGAATATTCTATAAAGTAATGGAAAACTGGAGACTAGGAACAGTAGAATATTCAAGGCAATGGAACGGACGGAAACGAAACGCTGAAACAGTATAAATACGCCGCACACAGAGCATGGTAATGAGTATGAAGTAGAAAGTAATAAGTCTCGAGTGAGAAGCAAGCGATAAGTCAAGAAATCGTTGTGTACGGTAAAAGTAACGGTTGTGGTTAACGGACTAATGAAGTGTTATATTAATTCAAAATTGATTTAACGGCTATTATTTATTCAAAATAATTAATCCAGCGAACCCTAAGCTCGCTACAATATTATCCGATCAAAGCGCGACCAGTGTGCTTTTCCGAAATTAAAAGAATGTATCTGTTTATACTGCTCAAATGGTGAGTGTTCGTTTGGGACATGTATTACGGTGCCAAGTCCATAGTTAGATCCGTATCTAATAATTGTATTCGCTCGTCCAGCAAAAGTAAATCCAAGAAGAAATTTCCTCTTCGATATGACGGCGTAATTGTAGCGTACAATTCTAGTTTATATTCGATAGCATTTGCTTGTCACCAGTCGAACAACGCATTGCCTCTTGTGTTAGTGATAAAGTTACCGGAAGCACTGTGTTTGGAATTGAGATCTCCCGCCACAAAGGAATAATTATTTTCCGAGTCTAACTTAAGACTTCGAAAAAGAGTATCAAGTTCATTGATAAAGTATCAAGTTCATTGATAAACTGACATTGAGATCCTTTGTCTCCATGTAACTAATGTAGATAGGAGGTACTTTCTCCTGCTTTTGAGTGGAACCTGTTGGGAAGTTCCTGATGTTGTTGTTGATGGTGATTCCTGCTGTTGGGTTTTCTTAGCTTGTCGTGTTTTCTTTGTCTTCGCGGGTTGCTGTTGTCTTTGCTCTTCCTGTTGTTGTTGTACCATTTTCGTTTTCCGCTCATTCTGGCTCAGATTGTTTTTTAGTTTAACAACTTCCTCCATTTGTTTATCTAGTTGTTGTATTTTAAGACCAATCTCATAAATGAGCCTGTTAAGGACCTCGACCTGATTGCTGGCGTCTGCATTTGTTTCGTTAACAGCCAATTCTTGGAATTGGTTTTCAGCCCCTGTGTACTAAGCACCATAGGCGTTGTCTTCGCCGTCGCTGCTATCACTCAACGTGTCTATATACTTGTTTTTATTGGCTTTACGATGTTTAGTCTCTAGATTTGGGTCTGTATTTTGCTTTCTCCGAAGCACCATTTTGGCATCCATTTGATCTACGTCCATATTATGGACCACGTGTTCTCACTTGTTTTTTTTTTGTGCGAAGGACAAATAGATTGCGGACTCGCGCACACACTCACAATGTTCGTGCGCTCACACATAAACACCGTTCACACATTCACACTAAATGTGTTACTCACACATTATTATTTTCACTTTTTTTTCCACGACCGTCCGGTTTCGTGCGATCCTGACGACGTTTGCACTGTGAGGATCATAGGGTGTTCTATATACGCTAACTGACATCTAGGAATTGTCAAGTTGGCTATGATTTTAATTAAGTACCAAGCACAGTGCAGAGATGTCCCAGAGTGAGGCGACAATTTTTCGCGGTAGTCTAGTGAGTACTGAACACCTTTAAAAATTATAGAGACAATGTTATTTAGACCTGTCTAAACTTAAGTACGTTCACCCTCTTGAACGTTCAGGATATGATACACATTTAGGAAAGGACAGCTAGTGGAGGGCGCCCTTCGTTCATGTAGAGGTGGCATTGTTATCAAGAAGCGTTGAGCTGAATACCAAATAACAAAATAATTCAATAACTATGAACGGCGGTGTTACGTAGTAACTTCCCCACCATCTTTGTCCCAACGAGAGTATAAAACATAAATGACATTATATTCATTTACAAAATACAAATGGCAACAACATTCATTTACAACATAAAATAAACACATTCTTTTATACAATGTACAATTACACATAATTAAACACACAATGCATAAAACATTAAATTACATTTAGATAATTTAAATATTTAACACGTACATTACAAACAGTTTACATTTTTAAAATGAAACCTTCATTCACAGTTTCAATATAAACTTAAATGGAAAACAAAAATAAATAGCTTGTGCACAAACCTAATTTTTCCCGGCGATGATATCTTCGAGTAGTCGAAATTGATCATCGTCGGAATTTGATTTTCGTTGTGACAACGGTAAAACTGAGAACGGAGAATGAACGGAAAAGAAAAACAAAAACAATCGATGTTGACGGTTTACTCAAAGTAAAGAGACCGCTTTTTTTTTTAACAGTGTGTGGTGACAGTTTGAAGAAGAGGGGTAGTTGTGTAAAACCGGCGAGGAAGAATAAAAAAGTGAAGGAAGAAGGCGATGTGTAAAAGGTATTTGTTTTATTTAATTGGATTTGTTCCATTGCGAAAAATACCATATAACAATTGAATGAAGAAACGATGTGTAAAATATATTTGTCTTTAGTAATCGAATTTGTTTCATTTTAAAAACCCTACGGAAGAAGGTTTGACGCCAAATAGGGAGGAGACATTAATAAAATATCATCATTTAAATAAAGTGGAAATTTCAAAAGATAGCAAACTGAGAAAAGTGCAAGGAGGATATCAAGCAGTATCAACACTAAACCCTCCAGAGGACGATTAAGCTTCTTAAAGGTCAGTAGGAGCCACCAACCGCGAGTACAACCACTGTATCTGTATCTTTGTGACTAGCTGCAAAAAGTGCAAGATTTTAGGTACTCCGGGGAGGAAAGAAAAAGAAACACAATATTTGAATCGTTTTTGGGAAATATGACGTTGAAGTTGCAGGTTTTCATTATTGATTTCTAAATATTACAGCGGAGTAGATCCCAAACTAGAGTGTTTGATATTTTTCCCAAATTCACGGAAAATATTACCGCGTCAATAGAGTAATTTTCCTTGACTGAATAGGTTATGAACTATACGCATTGCAGGCATTCCTTGCCCTGATTATTTAGCTCTATAAAATGTAGGCTTACAATTTTTATTGTTATTTATTAAAGCTTATTTGCAATCCGTTTGTCGAGCGCGGTTTTATTGATTAGATTTTGTTGTGTTGTGTTGTGTTTTATAACAAGCCAGCCGTATTGAATTGTTTTTTTCTAAAATCGTATCATAGGACAGGGTGCCGCAAAGCCACTTAAGAAAAAAATTAGTTATTGGTTTAATAATGCGCAGGATATAATATAGTTTTTCTATAACGATATTGTAAACAAACCGGACATGTATATTTTGAATAGGCAAAATATATATTGGTAGATAATTACATTTATGGTATATTTTACAACTAGTACTTAAGAGATTTAGGATAGCAATTCCTTTACAACTATAATCTTTAATCTATATAACGACAACAGCACAATTTTAATGAATAACAAATAATAAATTAAGGGAAAACTACAAGAAAAAACCCGTATTTGAATCTTAAGACTAATATTGCACGAGCTTCCGGTTATTTTATATAGTAATGACCTCGATATAATTTTTATAGACAGAGTACATATGTAGTGATTTAGGATAACGCAAGACGGGAAACGGCTCCTCAATAGTATACTGGTTAGTATACCCGCCTGTCATGCGGGAAACCGGGGTTCGATTCCCCGTCGGGGAGCCTCTGGCGCAAGACTAATGACCTTGCCCGGAAAAAAACAGATCATTATGGAAAGTTTGACAAGCCTCAGGACTTGCTAAATAAGGCCAAGACCGGTTCCAGGTTGTAGTGCCGATGATGATGATGAAGACGGGAAACGAGAACATTGTCAGAAAAAGAACAATTGGCGAAGAAGTTTCGATTGATTTTGTCAATAAGGAACTCTACCGGTTTAACGTTAGCGTTTTCATGTAGTTCATGTGTCGAATAATGCCATGGCAAATTCAGCAACATTTTTAATATTTTATTTTGACACCTTTGCAATTTTATTTTGTGTGTGCGAGCTTGAAAAATGGTTTTAAATATTTTAATTTTATTTTCGATTGATTTTCTACACACTAATGGATACATAACTCTTACGACTTTGTTTATTTTGTCAATTGTGGTAGTGATGTGTTTTTGAAAGATAAGTTTTTTTATCTAGAATAATACCTAGATATCTACAGTCTTCGGACCAATCAATATCAACTGCACACATACTGAGTTTAGTGCCATTTGGTAGGTAGCAGTGTTTCCTACATCTCGAAAACCAGAAAGCTTGTGTTTTATTACGATTTATTTTTATTTTCCATTTTCTGTAATATACTGCTAGTTTGTCAAGAGCTGCTTGCAAAGAGTTGTAGACATTAGTGAATAAGGCACCCGAAGAGAAAATGGCTGTATCATCGGCAAACATAGCTACCTGAATGTTTTCATCTAGACATGGTAAATCTGCGACAAACAATGTGAATAATATGGGACCAAGGACCGAGCCTTGTGGTACACCATAGTGGATTTGGTGAGTAGAGGATATGTCGGTTCCTAAACTCACAACATAATTTCTCGAACGAAGAAAACTCTGGATAATTTTGATAAGCGGTATTGGCAGCTTAAGTTTTAGTAGCTTATAAATCAAGGCATCGTGCCATACCGTATCAAAAGCTTTTTCGATGTCTAGAAGAACCAGTCCCGTTGACTCCTTGGCGATGAACTTACCAGCTATGTGGTTTTTAATGCGCAAGACTTGGTGGATTGTGCTGTGACCACTACGGAAACCGAACTGAAAGTTTGGTAAGATGCTATTGTCTTCCACAAAACGATCAATCCTTTCCTTAATGATTTTTTGTAAGAGCTTACTTAGACAGCTAAGTAGACTAATAGGTCTGTAGCTTTCGGGGCTGTTCTTCGGTTTGCCGGGTTTCGGAATAGGTATTACTTTTGCTGTTTTCCAACAGTCCGGAAAATAACAATTCTTAAGACAAGCGTTGAGATTGAACGTTAAATAGTTACTTGCAGCAGGTGGAAGTGCTTTGATTAATTTGTTGTTAATATTATCGAGACCAGCAGCCTTTTTAGATTTCGATTTTTTTATCAATTCTTTAACTTTGCTGATATTAGTTGCGTAAGTACTTTCAGCTGGTGTTTGAGAAAGTACATGGATAGTGTTAGCAACTTCAGCTTCAGTATACGCGTCGCTTAGATGCATAGATATGGAGTGGTTCTTACTAAACGTGTTAGCAAGTAGGTTCGATTTCTCCACTGAAGAAATAAACACCTTGTCGTGAACTTTAAACGGAGGAATACTTGACCCTCTCTTTTTCATAATTTTTGATATTTTCCAGAACGGTTTGCTTGCTTTGTCAAGAGAGGAAAGGTGTTTATTCCAACACTTGTTCCTATATGTTGAGATTTCGTTTTTAATGATATTATTTAAGACTTTAACATTAACTAGAAAACAATCGATTCTATAACGCAGCCATTTTCTTCTTTCAGAGTTTCGTAGCCTAATCAGATGTAAGATATTTTCAGGAAGCGGTGCCTTATCAACTGGAGCAGTGGAACATTTAGGTATCTGCAAGATCGGCCGCTCTATTGATAACAGAAACAAAATTGTTACATAGGATATCAATGTGCTCGCTGCAGGTTATAGAATTTAGGCTGGTATCACCTAGAACCAAGTCCGTGTTTACATATGATTTATAACAATTCCAGTTGGCGGCGGAATAGTTGTGGTATAAACTGGTACGATTTACAACTACTGTATGATTCACTGTGAGGCTGATCGGAAGGTGGTCTGAACTTAACGCATTTGTACTTAATGGTACTGTGCAGTAATTTGGAATATTAGTGATATATAGATCAAGAGTTGAGGGGTTCTTGTTAGTACTCGCTGGGATATAGGTGGGGAGAAGTGGATAAAGTATGGAAAAACTTGGGCTGGATTCAGTGTGGCAGTTCCTTTTCTGGTTTTGCCACCGAAAACTAATTAATGATTAATTTTACCTGTGATTGCCTTCTTGTCCGCAGCCTGGTGGGATTCCCAATCCCAGTCAATCGGTTATGAGCCTCTCTAGTATTCCGAGTAGTTGCCTTGACGAGTCACTCCAGTTGATGGTGCATACGATTTTGTCGACTTCCAAATAATTGGGTGCACAAATTTGCCTTAGATTTATTCCAGCTTTATTTATTAGATTTGTTCCAGCTTTATTTATTAGATTTATTCCAGCTTTATTCATTAGATTTATTCCAACTTTATTTATTAGATTTATTCCAACTTTATTTATTAGATTTATTCCAGCTTTATTTATTAGGATCTTAATTTTAACAACTCTTGTATTCTTTTCTTGTACAATTTCAGGTTTTATAAATTTTAACTTTTCTTCCTCCGCCGTGGCTGAATCTTTTTTCTACTTTTTTTTTTTCACAAAAAACCAAAAATCAAGACCGGACAATTGCTTTTTTTTTTCCTCTTCTGTTTTTTTCGTTCTTTCCGTTAACAACAACGTTTTTTTTCACCACCGTCACCAACGGGACCATAACAAAAACCGAACTTTTACAACCTCCCGTCTCTCTCATTTCGCTCTCCACTCACGTCCACTTCGAAAAACAAATTCGAACTCGAAGAACTGCACGATCCACACCCGAATCAGGGTGGGTTCAAAAACTCACTTCAGGATCGTACAATTCTTCCACCACCTTACCATCGTACTATTTTAAAACAAAATTATGTTAAACACAAATTATCAAAGGATGGTGGTGGCCGACGTACGTAACACACCTCCCCCCTCCACAAGACTGCGTGGCATTCTTGGGAGAGGAATGTCACGCCGGAGAGTGGACGGCGGAGAGCAAACAAACAAACAATCAGCAGACCAATCAACAAATAAATAAATAAATAAATAAATAAATAAATTAACTAGTTTACATGCTTAAGTGCTAATGTTAGTAGGGATTATACTACTTTTATATGGGGGTTAGTACAAATAAACAAATAAATAAATAAATTAACTAGTCTATATGCTTAAGTGCTAATGTTAGTAGGGATTATACTACTTTTATATGAGGGTTAGTACAAATAAATAAATAAATAAATAAATTAACTAGTCTATATGCTTAAGTGCTAATGTTAGTAGGGATTATACTACTTTTATATGAGGGTTAGTACAAATAAATAAATAAATAAATAAATTAACTAACACGTAGTTATTAATATAAGAGGGGGGGGGAACAACAGACTAGCGCTCCACAAAACCAATGACAACACAAACGACCGCGGCGGGTCCGACACTCAATCCGATGGTTCGACCAAAAGCTCGACCGCCCACACGATCCGGTTAGGACTCCCCCGCCAAGGCGAGTTGATCCCCTCTCGTTCAACCACTCCAAAATGTCACCCGGCCGGCGAAAACGTCCCGCTCTTATATATTTAATCTAATCCTCGAGCTCACGACTCCCCTACTCCCAGTAGGGCTTCAGACGGTTGTTGTGCACAACCACCGTTCTCTTGCCTTGCCTCACCGCGCTGTTGACCGCACTTTTCACCTCCACCACGTCATAAGGACCTCTCCATAGGGGCGCCAATTTTCCTTTTTTGTTTTCTTCCCGCATCAAGACTTTATCGCCCACATGGAACGTGAACGGGCGTAACTGGCGGTCATGATACCCTTTGGACCTCCTTTTCGAGATCAACAGATTGCGCCTAGCTATTTCGTACGTTTTCTGAAGCTTGTACTTCAATAGCTTATGGAAGCTCTCGTGGTTGTAAACCGGTTCCGGAGGTAATTTGATGTTCGAGGGAACCTCCGGAGTAAAACCAAAGAGACAGTCCATCGGCGTCAATCGGGTACTCTCGTGCACGCTGGTGTTGTACACGAAAGTGGCCGCCCTCAGGTACTGATCCCAGGTTTGGGGATTTGTGCCCACAATGCTGCGTAGGTATTCTACCAGCGGTCGATGGGCTCGTTCCAAGGCACCATTCGATTGTGGGTGGTACGCTGAGGTTTGCAGTTTTTTGATGCGGAGCAGCCTGCACACGCTTTTAAACAGGCTGCTCAGGAAATTGCTGCCCTGATCGGTGACCAGTTGTGTAGGTACACCATACCTTGCAACTATTTGGTCGAAAAAGACCGAAGCCACCGTCTCAGCCTCTGCATTGGGCAGGGCATAGCAATCTATATACTTCGATAAATTATCTTGGAACGTAAGTATATATAGATTGCCTTCAGGAGTACGGTCCAGGGGGCCCACGATATCTAAATAAACCTTTTCGAAAGGCCTCTTGGCAATGTCGGTGATTACCATCGGCATTCGTAAATTTGGGGAAGACTTCATGCGCTGACAAATCTTGCATACTTTAATATATTGCTTGATATCGCGCATCATATTCTTCCACCAGTAGTGCCTGCGTATCTTCTTATACGTCTTGATCACCCCTTGGTGCCCACCTAAAGGGTGATCGTGGTAATCCCGTAATAAGTGTTGGATCTCCTCGGGATTAGTTATTTCCATTCCTTTTTCCGTGCAGGAAGGAATGGCGTCCTCTTCAGAAGGTGACTCTTCGTCACCTGGACGTCCCGGGGATCCCTCGCTGTCCCGTTGGGTCTTTGCCTGGGCGCGAGTCACTACATTGCATCGCGGTGGTGAAGGGGTTTCGTCTACAGAATGGGGAATACGGCTTAGCGCATCCGCATTGGTGTTGTATTTACCGGGTTTGTACTCGATTGAGTAGTCAAACTCCGATAGTTTATGACGAAATCTGGTAAGGCGTGAGGTGGGTTCTTTCACGCCGAACACTCCCTTCAACGGTTTGTGGTCCGTGTACACGGTGAAACGTCTACCCAACAAATAGCACCGAAAATTCGTCGCCGCCCATACAATGGCCAACAACTCCTTCTCGATTGTGCTATATCTACGCTCGGCCCCATTCAGGGTGCGGCTGGCATAAGCAATAGGCTGGTCTTTGCCTATCTCACCTTGGGATAACACCGCTCCAAGTGCCTCATTACTCGCATCCGTGGTTAGATTAAAGGGTTTAGTGAAGTCGGGGTAAATCAATAGTGGTGGCGAAATTAACTTCCCCTTTATCTCTTCAAATGCCTGTTGACATTTGGACGACCACGTGAACTTCACGTCCTTCCTTAATAAGTTCGTTAAGGGGCGCACTATCCGGGAAAAATTTGGCACAAATTTCCGGTAATAGTTCGCCAACCCTATGAATGATTGGACGTGACGTACCGTCTTTGGAATGGGGAAATCTCTGACACTAGCTGTCGTGTCAGGATTTGGCGAAGCCCCTTTTTCTGAACAAACATGTCCCAGGTAGACCACTTCCCTTTGCAGGAATCTACACTTTTCCGGCTGAAGTTTGAGGTTGTGGTATCTCAACCGGTCGAACACCCTCCGGAGCTTGTCATTATGGTCAGCCAGGTTCTTACCATATATGACGATGTCATCCAGATACACAAAGCATTCGACCCCTTGCAGACCAGTAAGGACATGGTTCATTAGTCTCTGAAACGTAGCCGGGGCTCCTTTTAACCCGAACGGCATACGTCGAAACTCATAATGCCCATAGTTGGTGCTAAAGGCGGTTTTATTCCGATCGTTTAGATCTACCAAAACTTGGTGATAGCCACTGGCCAAATCGAGCGTGGAGAAGTAACGCGAGCGACCGAGCTGGTCTAGAATGTCCTCTATACGGGGAATAGGATACGCGTCCCCGATGGTTTTTTCGTTTAGTTTGCGAAAGTCCACCACAACTCTCCATCGGGCTTCTCCGTCGGGGCCCGCTTTCTTGGGAACCACTAGAAGGGGGGAATTCCACGGGCTTTTGCTTGGTTGGATAATGTCGTTATCCAACATTTCCCGAATTTGCTCGTTTATAACCTGCCTTTTGCTTTCGGGCAATCGGTACATTCTTTGGTTAATGGGTGCCTGATCCCGTACCAAAGGTATTTCGTGCGAGATTGCACTGGTGTACGTCAGGTAATCGCCCGGTAAATGAAATATGTCGTTGAACTCGCGACATAACTCCGTTATCGATTGGCACTCGGGTGTGTTCAGGGTATCCCCTAAACGAAGTTCCCCGTGCAATTGTGCCAACCTGGAGCTCAAATCGGGTTCATCAGGCGACTGACCATCCGAGAACAGGTGTCGAATGAGGTGAAGGGATCGTCCCTCCGAAGATTGGTTCTCGGGCACGGGTCCGCTTGACTCGTCGTCAGAGTCGGTTACCGGCGACGTTTCTTTACGCTTGACCAAGGGGATGGTGTTATAGTCCTTGGTAGGGTATACCTTCACCGTAAGCTGATCGATCCTTTGAGGACCACTCTGGGTATTAAGTGCCAATAACCTGGCACTCCTTGCCCTACCAGTAACGCAGTGCGAGAATAAAATCTTCCCTCGCGCGTCTTGCGGCACCAGAATGGCCTTTTCCCGGATGTCAATGGGAATAGCCACCTCCATTTGGGAGCGTGCCGGCACTTCCACCGGCCTACTCAGGGCTACTTCGATCCTCGGCGACTCACGTTCATCCATCCACGATGTTTCCTCTCGCTGGGGTGACCTGGCTGAGCATTTTTTCGTATCCCTTCCCCGTGTGGGTGGGGTCTCCGGTGAAGTGTGGACCTCGGTATCGACCCTGACAGGTCCCCGTGTCCCAACTCCCCGGTTGGTTACCTTATGCTTCAGCCCCTTTGTCCCACCATTAACAAAACCAACGGAGAAGAATTCGGGGTTTATGGTTGTTCGGGGAAATTCCAAACATCCACCCGGTCCGTTGATGTTGCAATGTCTGGACAGGAAGTCATTACCCAACAAGCCATCTGCTTCCAACCCCGGCATGGAGTCTACTACGTGGAAACTGCAGGGAATCTCATGGTGCAACTTGAGAGTCCCATGGCAGGACCCACTCGACTTGCCGTTGCCAAATATGGTTTGCAATGGTGTGGATTGCCGAACGTCCACCGCCTGGCCCCGGTGAAGGGCCCTTCGCTTCAAAAGACTGACCTCAGCGCCAGTGTCCACCATGAGACGCGTAGTATTCCTACGGCCAATGTCCAAAGGAAGCTGGACCATGGGGACCTCTACTGGCAAAAGCTGAGGACAGTATTGGCCAAACAACGTGTTCAGTGCGGTCGGGTTACGGTCTCCCGACCCGACCTCCGGGAGTTTTCCGACCTCTGATTAGATGTCTCCCGCCGACGCACCGTCGCCGCATAAGTGCGTCGGCTGCAAGATTCGCACCGTGCCTTGTCCTTCCGTTCAGGACTATCCCGCTTGGAAGTCTCAATAGACTCCGAACCAGCGGGACTAGACTGGCCTTGGCCCAACCTGGGCCCACGGTGCTGAGGTCGCTCCCTCCTATTTCTTTTATCCCTTGGTGAGGTGCCACGCCTCGCACCCGCTTCTGAGGACTCCGAGTCCACGGAGTCGGCTCGTCTCTCGTCACCGCCCGACGCGGGCGATCGTCGTCCATCAACTCCATCCAACCTCCGGGAAACCACACTCTCCGCGCCAACGTTACCGGCTTTCCGATTTCGCCGACGCTGTCTGCGTCTATTTCTCGCGCTTGCCCTACTCCCCACACGGGTGTCCTGCTCTCGGCTCGCAGCAGGTGCCGTTCCGGCGTGCCGCTTGTGGGGAGAACCCTGGGAACCCTGTTGTTGTTCCCACCTTTGCCTGTATTCGCACCCGCGCAAGCTATGACCTTGTCGGCCACAAAACTCGCAACAGCACCGGACGCTGAATACTCTTGGGCCTGATGTCGCCGGCCCACCGCCCGTAGACGGGGTTTGCGGCTCTGGTAGGGCTCTCCGCTGAGCCTGCGGCCGCTGATGTTGAGGCCCATGCCGCGCGGTTCCGCTCTGCTGACCACCCCTGCACGGAGCCTGGGCTTGGCGCGTCTGTCTCGGTCGATCCGGGCAGTCCACTATGTCGTGGCCATACCGCCAGCACTCGCGACAGAAAGGAGTGTTCCTTCTCCTCAGGCACTCGTCGTACACGTGACCCCTCACTTTGCAGAAACTGCATGTTGTCTGGGATTCCAGGGGGCGAGCCGATCGACCAACCGAATCCCGGACCGGATTGTCCCGACCCGATCGATCTCCCGGCACATACGCCCCTCGAGCCAAACCCTGCGACCCTTCACTCCGACTCGAGGAAGGCACGGTATTTGACCACGCTCCCTCGCCAGAGGAGGCCGGAGCCTAGGCACCAGCATCCCGTCTATAATTGAGAGGCCCGCACGACTGCTCCCGAACGAAACCATCCTCCCCCCGTCGACGACTATCAGGCTCTTCGGCCGGCAACACAAATGACACCGCCCGGGGATTTAAGTTCGATAAAACCGGCGCCGGCGCCGCGGCGTAATCCCTAGAAGTGGAGGATGAACTTTCCAAAAGGGTCGAGCAACTTCCCGGTCCTATCTCTAATGTTTCCGACGCTGTCGGCCGCGCATCCACAAACAGGTCGTCCTGCCTCAGCATTTCCCTTCGAGCTCGCTCGAATCCGGTTAGGTGGTCCACCAGGCTACGAAAAGGGACATTACCCAACGCGAGGAGGAAGTGCTTTAGTCCTTCCTCCCTCAGACCCCTTACCAACACCGGTTTGGCCATGCCCTCAAGCTGGCTGGCGAAGACGGACCTACCCTGGCGACCATAAAAGCGCTCAGCTGCCTCCTCGCACCGTACCACGGCCCGCTTCACTCGGGAAACAAAGCCTGTGGCATCCTCGGAAGGAAGTTGTCGCATTTTGGAAAGTTGTGCACACAACTCCTCATACGACACCCGGGGTTCGTAGGCCTCTCTAAGACGCTGTTCCGCTTCAAGGAATGTCGTGGGTGGTCTCTCCTCGAACATCCGATAGGCCTCGCCGCTCAGCCTAGAGGGCAGCCACCGGAGGAAGGTATGTTCCTCCTCCACCGCCAGCCCATCCAGGGTCCTTCTACAGCCCTTGGGAAACGAAGAGAGTCTCTCGGCCGTATCCGGGCCCTCCTGTCCCGAAAACATGGGGACCGCCTTCGACACAAGGTCGAAAACCCTATCTGTGCCCAGCATGGTCCGTACAGGACATGGTTGTGGGCCCAGTTTAAAATACGAGGGCATCGGCGTGTCCTCCATGCTCCCGACAGGCTGTTTACCGACGGTGGG
The DNA here is from genome assembly GCA_963931805.1 of Microdon myrmicae. Taxonomy (NCBI): domain Eukaryota; kingdom Metazoa; phylum Arthropoda; class Insecta; order Diptera; family Syrphidae; genus Microdon; species Microdon myrmicae. The sequence goes on along the minus strand of OZ007498.1, from coordinate 3,108,548 downwards.
AGGGGGGCACGTTGGCGATCGTTCGTCCACGAACTCGTCCCGCGAATCGTGGAATGCCTCCGGATCCACCTCGTCAACCGGCGGCTCGGGAAATGCCTCGGGTCGTGCCCGGGCAGGGGTGCCCTCTCGGACATCTCTTTGACGCTGCCTAGTCTGCATTTATAGGACCCTTTTCCAAACCTAAGGTCACCTACACCAAAGTTAATCCCGGATACCCCGCGGAGAAAAGAAAAAAAAAAAACAACCTCATCGCCGACAGTATCCACCAACGGAAAGGGTGCGAAAAACAAAAACAAGCACGCTTCCAATATACAACAAGACGCCGGCCGACGAACCTTCCTCCCTCACAATCACTATAGGGGCCCGATGCGTAACAGGGAAACCCGGAACACCAGAGGAGGTCAGCCCGTAATCAAAAATTCACTAATGTTTGGGACTGAAAAACGGTGCACTAATCGACAAAACAAACGGTCGTGCAATGAGAAAAAGAAACACACACTACACCCGTCGGTCACAATAAACAAACAAAAACACCATTCTACCAACAAACGCAGTTCTCAGCGGGCGAGAATTGGAGAGAGAGAAAGGGGTAAGCGAATATAATGACCACTTTTTGGTCAATTTTGTAACACAACAACGAAAAAAAAAAAAAATATTTAAACTAAAACCAAACGCGCAGCCGAAAAGGAAGAAAAGCAGAATCACATTCAAAAATTTCAAAGATCGATTAATCTGAAAATTATTCAATAAATAAATAAATCAAAAGCAAAATCTTAACATTAATATCAAACAATCCTACAATAATTGATGTACAAGTTTTCCATTCACAATAAGAATAAATAAATAAAAAAAATAACAAAATCGTTCAATCAATAACAAAAAGAGAAGAAAAAAAAAACAAAAATTTCCGCTTTCCGTCCCTGGTCCATGCAGGCCTCTCCGCTCACGAGTATTAGTTGCGTGATGTATCACAATAGATTTTACAGTCAATATCCATAAACCGCAAACCTGTCCTGGGAAGGTTTGTCCGCAGCGCCAGTTGCCACCGAAAACTAATTAATGATTAATTTTACCTGTGATTGCCTTCTTGTCCGCAGCCTGGTGGGATTCCCAATCCCAGTCAATCGGTTATGAGCCTCTCTAGTATTCCGAGTAGTTGCCTTGACGAGTCACTCCAGTTGATGGTGCATACGATTTTGTCGACTTCCAAATAATTGGGTGCACAAATTTGCCTTCGATTTATTCCAGCTTTATTTATTAGATTTGTTCCAGCTTTATTTATTAGATTTATTCCAGCTTTATTCATTAGATTTATTCCAACTTTATTTATTAGATTTATTCCAACTTTATTTATTAGATTTATTCCAGCTTTATTTATTAGGATCTTAATTTTAACAACTCTTGTATTCTTTTCTTGTACAATTTCAGGTTTTATAAATTTTAACTTTTCTTCCTCCGCCGTGGCTGAATCTTTTTTCTACTTTTTCCTTTACTTTCTTTTTCACAAAAAACCAAAAATCAAGACCGGACCATTGCTTTTTTTTTCCTCTTCTTTTTTTTTCGTTCTTTCCGTTAACAACAACGTTTTTTTTCACCACCGTCACCAACGGGACCATAACAAAAACCGAACTTTTACAACCTCCCGTCTCTCTCATTTCGCTCTCCACTCACGTCCACTTCGAAAAACAAATTCGAACTCGAAGAACTGCACGATCCACACCCGAATCAGGGTGGGTTCAAAAACTCACTTCAGGATCGTACAATTCTTCCACCACCTTACCATCGTACTATTTTAAAACAAAATTATGTTAAACACAAATTATCAAAGGATGGTGGTGGCCGACGTACGTAACATCAGTAACATCTAGTAAAATGTTACCCCAGCAGTTTGCCCTAAGACAATTCCACGACTGATGTCTGCAGTTTAGATCACCACCAATAATTACCTTGTTTCGAGTGTTGACTTTATACAATTTTTGCAGATCCCGCTTAAAGTAAGTAGATTTCTCAATGTTTCTATTTCCTCCAGGGAAATAGACCGAAAAAAGACTCACCTTGGAGTTGTCACTTAATGTTACATCTATACTAATTTCCTCAATTAACTTAAGGTGCAATGAAGGACGCAAGGAATGTTCTATACATTTTTTCACAACATTGGCGACACCTCCACCACTAGTATGTACCCTGTCTAGGCGATAACATATGTAATTTTGATGTGAGAAAGAAATGTCTTGTTTGAGCCAGGTTTCTGAAACAAGTGCAATGTCAATATTAAAATTTATCAAGAAACTAAAAAATTCATGCTTTTTGTTTTTGATGCTTCTCGCATTCCAAGTTATGATGTTAAGAGAGTTTCTTAACATGTTTTTTCCGAGTATATGTACTTAATAGCTAATGAAGTAATGACGTTAAATTGGTCAGCTTTAGTTTGACAAGCACTAAGCTTGGTTACAACTTCATTAAGAAGAGAGTTTATCTCGCTAAATGAGAACAGGTTTTCATTAGTTAAAGTTTCTGACGGATTTTTCTTCGTGTGTATCGTATCACTGTTGGAAGGTTGCTGGGTTTGATGGAGGCCAGAAGGCCAGGTGGATGAAGGAAGTGAAGGTTGACGCACAGGTCGGGGTAGTGGAGGAAAATTATCAATGGATAATCGGTCGGGCACTGGCTGCTGTTTGTCACTCGGAGGTTATAGGAAGGTTGTATTTCCTGTACCACGTCCGCGTGGTGATAATTTGCGGCGAATATCTATGTACTGCTTTCGGCTTATGCATTCTGGATTAGTGGATTTATGTGGCCCACTACAATTTGCACACTTGATGACCTCATTCGTTTTGCAGTCGGATGTTTTATGGTTTCCCGAACATATTGCACAGAAGCTATTTATATGACAATGCATCGAGCCATGACCGTAAAGCTGGCAATTGTGACATTGTGTGACCTTACCTGGATTATGTTTTTTAAAGTCCCAGCGAACGATGGTTTTGAACAAGGTTGAGTAGTTCCGTTTTAGTTCGTTTAATTTAACAGTACCGCGTTGAATATAGACGATGTACAAGTAGTGTTTGTACAGGGCTTTTGTTGACGGATTTAATGTGATGGTTTTAACATCTAGGCACTTTATCCCGAGTGCAATTAGTTCATTTTTCACTACATCGTTGCTAATTAAGTCTAGTCCGGATAACACTACCTTTAATGGACGATTTTCCTTACGCAAGTGGGTGAAAAACTCACATTTTAACCGTAAGAGTTCGGTTCTGGTTTTGTTGTGTATGTCCATTGTTGGGGCACATATTTTTTGCCCAAGCGAAATGTTTTTGATTAAGTATTTGTCTATCTTAATGTTGCTCAAAATATCACCACTTTAGCACTAGTTGTTTTTAATACCACAATTGGCGGAACGGTTTCTTTAGGAAATTCTGCGCACTGTTCGTCATTGGTCGGATCCATTTCAGGAGAGTCTTCCATCAGACTTTGAAGTGGTTGAAAAAAGTTAGTGTTTGAACACATTTTAGGTTTTTCTAGAACTTTATTGTTCACTTTTGAAAGTTTATCGGGAGGAGTTTGGCCTCCAATAACGGTGTCGTAACGCAACCGTTTGCGCTTAATTTTATTTAACACATGTGGCCCAGGGGCCATAACTTAACGGTTATAACACTTGTACAAATTTTTGTATGCGGAAAACGAGGCAAAGAAATCAAGATAATGATAATTAAATTGTGAAAATTATTGTGAAAATAACGGTTGATTAAGATAAATAGCACGAGCAAAACTGTGAGACAAGTTGTCTGTTTGAAAGTCAGCCAGGTACTAAGGAATATATATATATATATATATATATATATATATATATATATATATTTATACCCAATTTTAAAGGTAACCATAATATGGATCTGTTTAATTGCAGTACGTTTTTCTTCAACATTTATTTTACGAGATGCCTTATTGGCGGCAATGAACGAGAGATATTGAAACTAAACTAAAACTGTCCAATGAGTGACGGCTCGTTCGGGAATTGAATAATAGTTAGATTCCATGATTGTGAAAAATTTAAGCACCAATCCGCGGAATCAAGGGGGCATCAATCGGCTCCTAGTGTGAAGGCTACGAACCACAACCGCCTAATTTAATTCAATAAAGTCCAATTATCCTGTTATAGAATAATTATGTGCATATAAAATAGACCTCGGTGGCCTTATAGACCTGGACCCGCTATTGATCGCTCAATCTATTTAAGGACGAACAAAGTGTTATAGGCCCGCTTTACACAAAGCGAGTTAGTTAAGCGTGTTAACAAGTTTATTTGAGAATTATGAGCCATTTGTATCCCATAGACACATAAAATGTGTCGTTTAAGTGGCGATATGGCCTCCTCGGTAGAGTCGTAAAATTGCAGACAACCATAAAACAAACGTCGCCACTGTGCGCCACATATACAATCACGGAAAGCACGAATTATTACTAATTCTTCGGGTAATTAAAGCAGCCACCCATCAACCACCCCTGGGGCTCACGGGCAGGGTTTCTTTGAACAACGGTAACGGTTGTCCTAAATGCACAACTAAACTAAGAAGTGTAAATATTCCATGTAATGTTGCAGCTTTCATTACAGCAAACATCACGATGATGATGGCCGTCTGCCAAGGGTACGTTTGCTTGCTCAATTCACCCCCGAAAAAGCATTCGATACGATGAAACACTAGTGAGGGTCGGGGGCGGTGGTGATGTGGAGAATGATACTTACTTCACTTGCCTGCTTGAACACATGGGACGTGATACATCAAATTCGTTGTGGGTGTGCGTAGGGAATCCTTTTGGATGAAACTGAACCTCGCCATCTTTCCGACAGATTTACAGATAAAACCCTCTGTAGGGAATATTTGGAAATTCCATGTTTGTAGATCTCACAGAGATGAGGCCTGGCGCCGGAATGAGACCACGTTATAGGAGGTAGACATTGTGCTCTTAGGTTAGTTTTATTATTATGATTATGATTCGTTTCATCTTGTTCTGTGCCTCGTTTGGGGCCGAATTTATTGGATAACATAAATCGAGTTTGAAGTACAGTGTCGAGAGAAAGAAAGGAGCGTATATATGATGTGGGGGTTTCCTAATAGGGGGTCTTGAAACGGGTTACGGAATTCTTAATGGAGAATTGGGTAAATTATGTCAATATACTAGTTCGTAAGAGAGTGAAGATACGGACACAAACTAACCCCGTACACAATGATGCATTTCAGCCATTGACGTTACCTCAACGCATAATAAACAAGAAAAATATTTACAAAAGTTTACGCCACCAACACAGAGGAGCTACCAAGCTACGTTCGCATATACATATATGTACATATATATACACATATATACATATATATACATATATATAGATATATATACATATATATACTTATATATACATACATATACTTATATATACTTATATATACTTATATATATATACATACATATATATATATATATATATATATATATATATATATATATGTATATATATATATATATATATATATATATATATATATATATATATATATATATATATACCAATATATATATATATATATATATATATATATATATATATATATATAATGGTCCCTGAACCGTCATCGGCGCTGTAGTTGCTGCAGACGTAGAAGAGGCTGCTGTTGGTGGAACTCCTGGTGGCGACTGATGTTGGGCTTCTTGGGGACGTCCGATCCCGAGGGCGGATCATAACGAAGTTAGTTGATATTCCCACCAATTATCCTCACATGTAGTGTGTCACACGAAATTGCCGGGGAAAAGCCGGCGTCGGATCCCGTTCTACGTGTGAGCGAGGCCCACGTAGCGCCGCGTCGACCTCACACCAATTCGGCCGTGTCTTCCCTTTGCCTAAGAGTGTGACCTGGACACACATGTATATATATATGTATATATATATGAATATATATTTATGTATATACATATATATATATATATATGTATATATTTATGTATATATATATATATATATGTATATATATATATATATATATAAATGTATATATTTATGTATATATATATATCTATCTATCTATATATTAGCCTGTAGGAACTCGGAAGTTCATGACCTCACCGACTCGCCTTCGCCATTGTTCCCGGTCCTCGAATTCCAACCTAACATTGTCCTCCCATCTCAGTCGCGGCCGTCCTATCGGTCTCTTTCTCGTTGGCTTAACGTCAAAAATTCTATCGGTCCTATCGTTGCCCATTCGCGCCACGTGTCCGCCCCATCTTAATCTTCGCGACTTGATTACTCTAACTATTGTAGGTTTGCGGTATAGCCCTTCCAATTCGTGGTTGTGGAGTCTCCTCCATTGCCCTGCCTCCTCGTCACATTTATCACGAAAGATACCCCCCAAAACTTTATTCTCGAATACGCGGAATTTGCTTTCTTCCCGTTTTGTGAGAGCCCATGTTTCGTATCCGTATAGAACAATCGGCATGATTATGGTTCTATAGACACGGAGCTTTATATTACGTAATAGCAGTTTGGAATTCAGCAGTTTACTGGCTGCATGCCAACTAGCGTTGACGGAGTGTAGTCTTTTTTTAATTTCCTTCGACATTTCGTTACTGGCAGTCAGTATTATTTCCAGATATTTGAATTCTGTAACTTTTTCAAATATCTTGCTCTTGACATTTATATGTGTTCTCTGGGGTCCACCTGCTCTCGCCGTAATCATGTATTTTGTTTTGTCTTCATTTATTTCTAGGCCCACCTCTTCTGCCGCTTGCATGATGAATTCACTGTTTTTACTTACAGGTTCTAGATTATTGACCAAAAACAGCGATGTCATCCGCATATGCGAGCACTTGTGTGACCCCGTTCAGGGATGATCCGGCCATGTTGTCATTTTGTACCTTTCTGATGACATACTCGAGGACAACGTTAAAGAGACATGGTGAGAGGCCGTCGCCCTGTCTTAATCCGTCCCGGATTTCAAATGGTTCTGAGAGGTGGTTTTCTATTCTAACTCGCCCTTTGTGTTCGTTCATGCAGATTTGAACGAGGGCGGCATATTTTTTCGTGATTACCAGCTCAACTACAATATGGTAGAGTCTTTGCCTTGCCACTGGGTCGTAGGCTTTTTTGAAGTCAACGAACAGTTGGTGGACAGTTGTTAGTATTTTGTATGTGGTTGGGAGCAATGATATTCCTCTGTAATTTTCGCAGTCAGATCTGTCGCGTTTTTTTGAAAATGGGGATGACTATTGAGGCTTTCCATTCTTCCGGAATGACTTCCTTATCCCATATTGTTTTAATTAGTTGGTGCATCTTTCGAGCAGTTGCCTCTCCTCCATGCCTGATAAGCTCTGCCGGTATGCAGTCGACTCCGGGAGCCTTGTTGTTTTTCAATCGATTTATTGCGTCTACAACTACGTCGGAAGAGGGCTCCGCTGTATGTACGTCTGGTGCGTTTATTTGTGGTTGATGGATGCGCACATTGAGCAGGTTTTCAAAGTACTGCTTCCATCTTGTCACGATATTGTTTGTTTCTGTGACCAGACAGCCGATTGTGTCTCGAATTATTTCGGCTCTCCCTCGGTAGCCATTTCCAATTGAATTTATGCCGGCATACATACCTCTGATATTCTTTGCTCTGGAATTTTGTAGGATTTTTTCGATCCGAGTCTTCTCCCATTCGCGTTTTTTTGCGTTTAAAAAGTCTCGTTGTCTCTTTCCGAATTCTCGCGTATCTTTCTGCGTTGGCTTCATCATATCTTTGTAAGTGGATCACTCTGAGGGGTTTACGTTGTTCGATCTTTGCCCTGCACTCATCATCAAATCCTGTTTGTTTGATTGTGTCTCCGATCGATGCCCATTTAGTGTCCGGATTATTGGTTTCCTCTTCCTCACTACTCCCATTCTCTAGGATGCTAAATCTATTCGTTAGATTCTCTTGATATTCAGCCCCTTTGCGTAGGTCTTTTAGTTTATCGTATACAGTTGTGGCGAACTAATTAAGAACGATACCAGAAATTTTGTTTACAATAATTTTTTATTAAAATTCTTTCCTATAAACAGTTTGTAAAATGTTTTTAATATATGTATTTTAGTATATTAATCAAAATATAAATAATATTTACAAAAAAATAACAAAAAAACATTAAATTAAATTCAAAAGGTTTTGTAAAACAAAATAGCTGGCGATATAATTCTTTTTGTATAATTTCGTTTTAAACGTAAATATTTGTTGGTAAATATAATAATTTGTTTGAAAGTAAACGGACTTATAAGTTCTTGCTTTGTATTAAGACATTTGAACGAGATATGGGAAAGAAAAAACGCTGTACTAAAAACATGAAAGAAGCGATAATAAATCTTCGAAATAATGAAGGGTAGTCGTATAAAGAAATTGCAAAAAAACTTAATTGCTCTAAAGCAATGGTATTTAATGCTATAAATATGTAAAAAAAAACTCGAACAATTAGCCTATCCTGGGCTTCAGTCGTTTTACGAGATCTTCTCCGTCTTGCTACGAGTTCTGTGGTTTTATGTTCACTAGTGGTTTATCTGCAACTTCACTACGGAAGAATAGAGATCAAAAAAAGATTCGGAAAAACCATCGGGACTGTATACCAGGGCATTAACGTGGGGATCACAATTTATGTACCTAGTTCAAGCATTGTTATACACTCAAGGGCGAGCCCTGATGCGATGATACTTAAGTTGCAATCATTTTAGGGAAGTGTCAACTCACGCTAGTCACGGAAAACGGTGTAATCTTTGAGAGAAAAAAGGTTAGTGCTATGGGTCGATGAAATATTGAGAATTTGGTGTACATTTACTGACTATCAACTATCTCGGATACGCCAAGTAGAATAAGATCGATGGAAGAACCTTCGTCGCGCAATAGCAAGCCAAGAGGAACATCTTTTCGAAAGTTATGGGAAATACTGTCCACTCTAGCGGATTTGTTGTTTTGCTCCTTGAATACTCTGACAACAGTATAAGTTCACAAGTGAGTTTGGGTCAGGAAATGCTGCTTGTGTTCGAGTAGAAACGGATTTGAAGTGGATCAGAGTGCACCCAGTTGGCTGTGAAATAGGCGACAGACATTTTCGCATTTTTTATTGGGTTGATGACTGGTTTACTATCATGTAGCCGTGCAAGACTTTTCCGCCGTGAATGCACGCATTGTACTTATTTCTTCTACTGTAGAATTTTTCCCGAGTGTATTCTGTTTTGATCGATTTATACAACCGTTGTCCTATTTCTTTAGTCTTCTGGCTTGTTTAATTTTTTTTTTTTTTGTGTGAAAGGGTAGTGAAAAATTCAGCAGATATATTATTTGAAGTGTCCAAAAATGATGAAACTTCAATTGAGCACATATTAATATGGAAGGTGATGATCAGACCAGACTGCTGGCTGATTGACTGTCTGTGCCTGTTATGCGTGTTGGCTCACTTATGGGTGAGGTTAAATTGTTTGATCAACGAAAAGGTGTTGTCTGCCCAGAATAGCCATTGTTTCAGTGTCTCCGCTGAGTTAATAAGCGGCCGTTTGATTATGTAGGCTCAACTGAAGACTCTTAGTAGTAGTACGTTGGTTGTCTGGTTGGGAGAAATCCTTGACCATATTTCGGAGCTTTTCGGCCGGGAAAAGATAGCATCACATAACGTTGACTCAGCGTCTTTCCTAAACAATGTAAGATGAAAAAAAAAATTGCGAAGTATGTTGTATGCATTAAAATTGGTCAACAGCGATCATAAAAGCCTAAAAATCTAGATTTTATTAAAGGGTGTAATTCTGGCCAAGAGGTGGGAGTCCAGAAAGTAATAATTAATGGTATGCCTACAAATGTCACCTTTTGGAGAGAAGAATTTAAATTCTGGTTTAGAACAGTGACCATATTGTTACAGAAGCTGGCAAGTATGTGGGTATACATACTAGAGAAGAACTTAAAACAAAAACTCTGGATCCAAATCCACATTTTTGAGATCCAATATGAATGAGAGAAAGTGCCATTATAGATATTACGCTCTTATAGCCGCTGTCTTACTGAAACCTTACTACAACTCAGAACGCAAAACTCTCGTAACAAATATTACGCCAAACATCATAAAACTAACACGAGTAAAGACAAAAATCATTTGGAAGCTTTGATGTTTGACAACCCACAGAATTGCGGAAAAAAAAATAGATGTGAAGGGATCAGAACGGTCACAGGTACAGATGGACTGGGAAGTATGTGTTTACCTTGGATACCCCACTAAAGCGTACGAACGTTTCAATAACTCGCTATCTTTTCTTTAAGACACCTATGGCGGATGATGTTACCGGAATCCGAAAAAGAAAAATTTGATTTATGGGACAGAAGCACTTATTTGTTGAAGATCGACTTGAAAGTAAAGCTGGGTTGGTTGGGTTCGGCAGGTTTCCACTGACGATTCCATGTCAGTATGGCAGCAATATACTACAAGCTGTCCCAAAAGTAGTTTGGAATTTGTTTTGCTCCCTGTTTGAAAGTAATCTGGCGCTAGGCTAATAACCTTGCCCGGAAAAACAAATTATTATGGAAAATTTAACAAGCCTCAGACTTGTTAAATAAGGCCAAGACCGGATCCCGGTTGTAGTGCCGATGATGATGATGATGAAAGCAGCCACTGAGAGAAGCACAGGGATTTCGAATAGCCTCGGTGTGCAGACGTTATATAAAAACATTAATTCCGCTGTGATTACGCGGCACAATCTTTACATGTTGTACACATTTCGTCAGACGGGTTGGAGAAGGGTGGAGAACCCAATTTATGAACACATATGTACAGACGTTTGTGGAGGCTGGTTCAGCAACGAATAAACCACGGAATGGATCAACGTTATCACTCAAATTGCGAAAAGCTGGAATTAATTTCTGAGACTTCGGTTCAATATTAACTACGGTGGCATTAATTTCTGTTTTTTTTTCTCTGTTGAATATTGGAATTAGTTATTAATTAGTTCTCTTTTTTACATAATTGTGACTGATTGACATTACGTTATTATATATGACAACTACTTTGCATGGACACGAATATTTTGCCAGGCAACCTGACAATGTTTATACCACTTATTATAACCACCTTTCAGCCTGATTAACACCAACATTTAGATAAAAACACAATGAATTTATCAAATTGCGGCCCACATTGATAAATTTTGCATTTAAAAATTTAACAAACATCATGACGTGGGTCACGGACTAATTAACAAACATAAACCACACACTGTAATACGATACAAATGATTCTAAAATCATCAGTAATTTTTGATCTCTTCTCAAATAGTTTGTATTTCATCCAATTTATGTGATGTTATGTACATTTATTTTCATGTCCAAGTATTTGATTCCAAATACCTTTCAGAAAGATTGTTGAGGTAAATTCGAACTCGATATGACACACTATCTATTGAAATATATAATTCTAACGGGATGAATTTTATAACTACAACCGAGGGGCTTTGCGTCACGATCAGCTGATATGACATGCAGATCTCAATGATGAGATTCCGCATTACCTTGTCCACTCGGCGAATCGGTTGAATGACCTTTAGTACCTTATTCGTACATTTACATTTACATGTATCCTGGCATTTTCAATTTCCTACTCCTTGTTCAATTTTCCACCACTTAATGAAAAATTCATAAAATAAGAAGTAACCCCAAGATTCTCTTTGCGTGACTGCACTTTCCAAATAGACCACGATGCCAATACAAAAACTTGTCAGACGTATATTCCTGCTACGGTACGACGCGACTTCATTCGGCATTGCTTCTGCCAGCCAACAGCCAAATGACTTTTTAATAACATCTATCAGGAAGGACTAAGTTATGGGAAGTGTATCCAACGTGGCTGACATATGGTGGATCAAGTCGATACACAAGTAATTACATTGGGCGAACAAAACTTTATCATTACCTACCTAAGTGTGCATTGAACTCGTAGCCGAGCGAATTGCCTAATCAAATATTTAGAACACTACCGCACCAGTAAGTCATTGTGCCGTTTGAAAGTGGAACCTCGGGGAGATACCCAGGAATTCACACTGCAACTCCTTTAAGACTCTCAGCTAAGCAGCAACTCTTAGGTCAGAGACACACAGCGGCGTTCGCATTAGAAAACTCATAAATCAATTTCAAAAGTTTTTTCGTTGCAAACCATTTTATCTGTTCCTGGGAGCGGCCCGGAAAATTTATTCACAAAACGACTCCCATCAGAAGAGGTATCCACACACCGGTTGTACATTCATGTGTATGGATATGGATACACAAGCAGTGGGTGAGATAGGATGTGCGATACTGACAAAAGGTATTTTCAGAGAATGGTTCTTATCTGAAGGTTGTTCGCCATTATGGTTGTCGGTAAACACATATTCCTGGGTTTTCGCATTTCTTTCTTAAAGGAGAAACATATATAATTTATAAATAAGTGGACCGTGGAAACTTCCGAAGGATTTCCAGTCGATCTACAATAAGTCGCAACGTATTTGCACTCAGGCGCCCTGTTCGAAGACGGAAGCCATCAGGGGCGAATCCAGATGGACAAACAGAGAAAATAAAAATCAAGCTTCTGTTTTGGCTAGTAACCAACCGGAATAGCAATAATAGCATGTCCTTTCTTACTATAATCGCCAATTGATGAACAACAAATACTTGCCCAGCAACGTGGGACGCAGCACAGATTCGTCCAGCCTACGGTATATGTCGCAGTCAGTCAATTATCAGCGGCAGATAAACTTACTGTATTTGCATGGATCTATGCCAAGAACTAGCTCGGCAGGGCAGCTGACTAGACTCCAAAAGAACAACAAATTGGACAAAAAACCCACAGACAACCGCACACCGGATGGGCAAACATAAAGCCCCAATAGAAAGCAACAGAGCTAAGCAGGGGGCACTGGAACTGTAGAGTGCATGCAACATGCTCTACTATATTGAACTTGGCTGAATATGGGCAGCCTAGACAGATAGACAGACTTACCGACATACCGACATACATGGAAACGACCGTACGGGCATACCGATATACTACTTCAACAAGCAGGCTGTGTAGCCTGGGGCTACGATTGTATAGCTTTCTATTTTGGTGCGTGTGCGGACGGGTGTGCAAAGATAGGCCGGCAAATGCAATTTTTAGGACTGCACTTTTGTGTAGCTCTTGGCGCTGGGATGTTGGTTTTGTTGCCTTGTCCTGGCTACTAACTGCATGCAACCGGTTTTTTGTGTCGCTATGGTGAGGTCGTTGATATCCTTTTCTAGAATTTCTTTCAATTTGATTTCCCTTTTATTACTGCGTCGCGTCGGACGCACTATACCATTCTCCTTACTCTCGCTCTTTTGTTTTTGACGGTGTAAGTATTCCAATAGAAGTGAAAACACCGGTTAGATTCCAGACGCTTTAAGTGGTTGCGAGCGTCGTTTGCTTATTGAACTCCTTCCAGCCGAAGTAAGGTGTGAAGCTGAATAAGGTTTTACCAACCAGACAGACGCTGGCGTATTCTTCGAGGCGAATGTGATTGGCGTTGGAAGAAAAGTTCATTAGAAACGGAGTTGTAACAAGGCCAGACGAGGACAAAGAGGCGCAAAGAAAGGATGCATTAAGTGCGAATTGCAGCACTGTGCTACAAATCGAGAAAAGGAGAAGTCGAGTGGTAGCACTTGGTAGAAGCTAATTATTGGGAACAAATGCAAATCACTCGCATCATTTGATTCATCTTATTTTACCTCGGTAGTGGAGGAGGAAATCCATAAAATAGCAGGATTAAAATGAATTGTAGAAGGAAAAGATTATGGTGAAAATAGTGAGCGCTTCGTTCAGCACTGAAAACAACTTCCTTTGGTACTGTAATCACGGCATGGTAATGGAGAAAAATATATATTTCTAGTGAGAGTGAATGCTGTAAGGGAAAAGGTATCCAGTTTAATGATTGCTACTTCATTCAATGGAAACATCGTCTGGATGCTATTACGAGGGTTGCCTCTTATGTTTCGGGATTTGGCAACCCTAGTGTTTCAATCCGGCAATTGACAGCTCTGTCGTAAAGTTGGACATTTTTGAGGTTATACGCACTCAGAACGTTTTGACATACGAGCGCTATTTGTGTTGTTTACAGTAACTTAAAAGATTCATCTCGGCCCAAAAATAGAATTAAATCGTCAACATTTTCGTGCGATTATTTTTTACAACTTTCGGCGTGGATTAACTCAGCAACAGTGCATGGATGAACTTAATTCAATTTTTGGCGATGAAGCTCCATCAAGGACCAGTGTTTATCGATGGTATGGTGAATTCAATCGTGGTCGTAGTTCACTCCAAGATGAATTTCGTGAAGGTCGTCCAAAATCAGTTGTTCCGAAAACCATTGATGCTGTGCGCGAACTGATATTGGAAGATCGTCATGTGACCTATCGTGAGATTGAGACAAGCTTAGGCGTTAGTGGGAACAACATACATTCAATATTGCATAAACATTTGACTGTCAAAAAAATTTGTTCGCGTTGTATCCCACACAATTTGTCAATCGCCCAAAAAAAGGCTCGTGTCAATTGGTCGAAAGAAATGCTCAAAAAATACGGTCGCGGTGCTTCGAAACACGTCTATGACATCGTGACAGGTGATGAATCGTGGATTTACGCGTATGAGCCCGAAAGTAAACAGCAGTCGACTGTCTGGGTGTTTCAAGATGAGCCAAATCCAACAAAAGTTGTTCGCGCATGAAGCACTTCCAAGCAAATGGTCGCCTGTTTTTTCGGAAAAACTGGACATGTCGCAACCGTACCACTAGAACAACGCAGAACAGTCAATTCTGAGTGGTACACAACCATTTGTTTGCCAGTTGTCTTCCAAGAAATCAGGAAGACCAACCGCCGAAGACGGATCACTCTTCACCACGACAATGCAAGCTCTCACACATCGGCTGCGACAACTGCATTTTTGAGCACCCAAAACATCGATTTGATGGGTCATCCGCCGTATAGTCCTGACTTGGCACCGAATGACTTCTTTTTATTCCCGTACGTAAAAAACAAACTGAGAGGTCAACGTTTTTCGACACCTGAAGAAGCGGTTGCTGCATTCAGAATGCATGTGTTGGAGATACCTCAATCAGAGTGGCAAAAGTGCTTCGACAATTGGTTCAAACGCATGCAAAAGTGTATAGATCTTCATGGGGAATATTTTGAAAAACAATAAAGTGATTTTCGATGATCAATATTTGTTTTTGTTCTCTAATCCCGAAATATAAAAGGCAACCCTCGTAAGCGGTGTGTACGGGGGTTCAACTGACGGTTCTATACCACTATACCAGTTGGACAATCAGTTTACTATTTACCTTGGATTGCGAAGAATTACGGAATCTAGAAATAATCAAGGGGTTTTGCCTCTATATGGGTAGTAATGTTTGTTTCCTCTAAAGGAGTACAATTCGTAATTAGTTTATTTTACGTTGTTGTAACTTATTGATGTGCTAGCGTAACAATACTTTGCATTACTTATTATAGTGACGCCAAAGCAACTTCATTAAAATGTAAACGCGCCGTTGCACTTAATTACATGTTGAACGAACTTTAGGAAAACCTCTGTTATTAAACATTTAGGAATCCGTCAAACTTTGGCTAACCTTGTCTAATAGCAATGGTTTTCAGATAGAATGCTAATAATAGTTATGGACATGATTTTGGTCACGACAATGATACTCATATTATCTCGTTGTATCTTTCGAGTATTGTCACAATTTCAATGCTATCAATTTCTAAGTTAATTACTCGACTCAGAAATTTCTTCATCCAAAAAAAAAAAAAAAAAACGTAGGGATTCGTGTTTGACGACAAAAAGCAGAATTTGGTTTTAGGGGTTTTCAATGGTACTCTGTTAGAGAATTCCTTTTGACATATTTGATGAGGCCCGAATTCAATGAGTTGAGCATAGCCGTTTGTTTGATGATAAAGTTTGAAGAGTTTGGTAGCAGTTCGAAAGAATGAGTATGAAAAACTCAGTGTGTTGCCATCAACAAGATATCGTTACAAAAACGTGAAACAGGTTGGGGGAAAAAATCCCTTATTTTCTCGTTAAGTTATATAAATCTCCTAGAGTCCTTTTCAAGCCGCTTCAGACTTGTAATCGTTAGAAAAGTGACATTCCATGATAAAATACAATTCCTTGACAGCTCTTTGACTGCTAGATTGAGTTACTAGTTGTAGGAAGTTAACAAGAAGCAAATTCTTTATATTTTGTATTTATGCTTTGATAAAATCGAAAATGGAATTCAGACACCAGAAATAGTTTAATGACCAATTTACTCACAATTACTAACTATTGTGGCTTCATCTGTGCACGCGCAGATCTCGAAAATTCGATAAAATCATGGCAGTTAACAGTCGCAGGATCGTCCAGAAGTAAAGATCGACTACAAAACAGTTTAAAACCATCCGAATAAAGCTGTTTTCAGAAAGACGTTCGATGTTTAGGTACAATTCGAATTGACACATAAGAAAACATTGTAAATCTAATCTGTGAGGCCCTGGACCGAAAGGAACAATTGTCCCATTTATTAAATGGACGGTTATTGCGAATTAAAACTGGCTCACATATGACAATATTATACAGGAGCGATCGTAGTTAAACCGTGTTGAAGTGGATCAAACGGTGGACAAACCAGGCCTAACGGGCAGTAAGAATTTACCGTACAACTGATCAGACTAGAAGCAAATCATCTACGATGAACTACTTTCATATCATTCGAATTCGAATTTCCTTTTTCATCAATTTGAACGTTTTAATCTAGCAATTTACCAGAAGCAGCTTGAGTCGACAAACGTCTATAATGACTCGTCAGTAACTCTAGGACCTTGGGACCGTCCATCTTATGGTCCGAATTCATCACCGAACGATGACTATGGCGGTGGTAGTATTGCAGATAAAAAACACGTAAAACCATCAAAAACGAACCAACATTTTACTCAACAACCAGCGAGCATTTTATTCAATAAACTACTTCTAATCATCCACGAAATGTGAATAGGATTAGAAGTCAGACTGTGCCATCTGTGTTCAACAAGGATCAGATGGAGAAGCGCAAAGCCAAAGAAAGTAATTTTAGCACCATATCGTTACTGGTATTGAATCTGTGGGGGATCGAAGTCTGGGCGCCAACGTATGGTGCGGGGTTCACTCCCACCCACCAACGATTTCTGCACAAAATTGTCTTCCCAAAAAGAAACCGAGCGCCGAATAAAAGGACGAATAAAAGACACTGAATGATTTCCACGTTAACGTTCTTTATTCCTTCGATATTTTACACAGCATGATATATCGCGCCGTTACCGCGATTTACAAATCAGTAGCACTTAGGTATATGGGGTACAATGAGTAGCTTAGTACACTAGCCTCCGCGTAGGAAGTTATGGATCTCCGTTAATTCCCGACTTTTCTTTACCCGCTGAGTTACGAGGCGGCGGCGACGTGTTATATTGTTCATTAAGTTCTCCGTGGTCGCGATAGTTTACTTTATAACTCCCGCCCGCGTGTATGTTCCTTTTATTTTCTTTCTTTTGCTTAATACAGTGGCGCGGACTTCCTACTCGACTCGGGGTGATGGGGCGAGATGCGCTCGGCGGCGATTGTGACTCGACCTCGTTGTGAGGGCCACGGCGGATAAATTGCGACTGGCTCATGGAGTTGAAAATCCATTGCGTTGTGGTAGTGGCATCGTAAACTCATTGTCACTTCCTAAGAATTTAGTGGAAGAGTTGCTATGCCTATGCATATGAGTTTAGTTCCAGCGAATCCTTGCCGTATAGGCTAAGTTGGATTCGTTGGTTGTGTATACCAGGAAATTGAAATTGCTTGGGTGCAAGAAAGGGGTATCGTTTAGATAGAAATGTTAACCGAGATAATTTCGGGGGAAATGCGCGCGGTTTGGTATACTTGCTAATGTTCCGTTGAGGATTTGAATATACGCTTTGTTAAGGCATATGAACTTCGGAGAAATGTGTGTGGCTTGGTATACTTGCTAATGTTCCGTTGAGGATTTGAATATACGCTTTGTTAAAGCATATGAACTTCGGAGAAATGTGTGCGGCTTGGTATACTTGCTAATGTTCCGTTGAGGATTTGATTTTTGCATGTTTGCAGGTTAGGGTTGTGGGTTGGTTCTCCGTGTGATGTAGAGAACCCTCACAAATCTCCACTATAAACCTTGACTGACGTTTTGACCCTGACAAATCTGAAAAAAAATGTACATGTGCATTCTTATTAAAATACAAATTGTTATATCCTCTTGAAAAACTCCTTATATTTACTGTTATACTATCGCAAGGTTAGACGACTTAGACTTCTATTACTCACTCTTATACTATCAAAATGTCAGAGGTCTACGCTCTAAAACGCAATCGATTCTGAAAAATGCTCATACCCTCCCTTTCGATATATACGCACTAACCGAAACCAACCTTATCCCCAGTATTCACAGTCAAGAACTATTCCCCTTCATCTTTACCGTTTTTCGTGATGACGATACCATCCAAAATAAGCTCGTCTCATCTCTTATTGCCATGTCCTCTTCTCCCAATATTGACTATGTCGCAATAAAAATTGGCCAACGCCCAAAGTCGTTATACGTTATATGTTTCTATATACCTCCTTCGCAATCTATCGTGTCATACGAACTGGCAATAGGAGCGGTTGATCACCTAACCGAGTTAAGTACTTCCCTTGACGATATCGTTGTTATTGCCAATTTCAACCTCCCCCATCTCCAATGGACGCTGTCAGATGATCAATCCTTTTACACCGCAAACCCCACCAGTGCTAAGGAATGTCTTTTTATAGACGGTCTGACCGACTCCAGCCTCCGTCAAATAAGTAATGCGCCAAATCATATGAAGAGGCAACTTGACCTTGTGTTTACAACGGACCCCTATAATTCCTCAGTTGCCCTTAGTCGTCATGCCCTCCCCACTATCGACAATTACCACCCCCGCTTCTCGTATACCTTTATCGTGACTACTTATCCCAAACCTCACCAACCCACGTCAACTTTTCTTACAACTTTCGCAAATCTAACTTTCGCCTATTAAATGAGCGTCTTAGCAGAATCGCATTTCGCTTTGGTCACCTAGACGTAGAAGAAGCTACTGCCACTCTCTATAAGGAAATGTACAATGCTATTTCCCTATATTCTCGACATAGGGCATCGGTATCATCGCCTCCATGGTACAACCGCAAACTCCGTACTCTTCGGAACAAGAGGAATAATTTGTGGAACGTTTTCCTAAGAGCACGCTCTTCCCTGGACTACTTCCACTTTCTCGGTTCCTTTTATAAATTCAACGAGCTTTACAACACCCTTTACTATAATTATCTCACAAAAACACAAAACAACCTGACACCTGAACATCTTTTTTCCACTTTATTATCTACAAACGTTAATCTGACGCCTATCCCAACTCTCTTTGCTATGACACGATTTCTTCAACCGGCCCACAAACTACTGCCAATCTTTTTGCTTCTTTCTTTAAAAAATCCTTCATGAACAACTCTTTCGAGCCTAACCGTTCTTATTTCAAAGACCTGTCCGAATTCTCCCTTGGCCCCTTCATCCGTCAGCATCACCTAGTTGAAGAAAAATTCAACTTGCTTAAAGACGAGTTCAGCCCTGGACCTAATGGACTTCCGGTAGTCCTTTTAAATAAATGTTCCTCTTCTCTTTCTCTCCCGCTATCAAAGATATTCAATATATCCCCTGCACCAGTAACCAACTTCTCCAAACACCCCCCACCCCCTCTTTTTTTTCTTTTTAACCATAGTTTATATTCTTATATATAGTTTTAAGATAGTTGTTAAGTTTTATCGCTTGTACTAAGCTAAATATATGAGGGTTCTGCCTCACTAAACTAAAAAAACGAAACTACTCAAGGTGTCTTCACAAATATTTGGAAATCCTCTTTTGTCACTCCCATACATAAGAAGGGGCCAAAAAAGGATATTAGTAACTACCGTCCCAATGCCAAACTGTCAGATATTCCAAAACTGTTCGAAGGCATTCTTTACAACGCGTTATGTTTCCGCTGCAAATCCATCTTCTCACCCAATCAGCACGGTTTCCTTACGGATAGGTCGACCACCACCAATCTAGTTGAATTCTCATCCCACGCTCTCCGCGCCTTAGAGAACGGCAAAGAAGTCGATGTAATCACAACCGATTTCAGTAAGGCCTTCGACCAAATTTCATACAACCTCATTCTCTTTAAGCTATCCTCCCTTGGATTCGAACCCCTACGGATTAAATGAATTTCTTCCTATCTTAACGATCGAACTTACCGTGTTAGATTTAGATCCACCCGCTTCAATCCTTTTCTTCCAAAGTCAGGGGTTGCCCAGCGCAGTCATCTTGGACCCCTCCTATTCATTCTTACTATTAATGATATAGACTCCAGTATCAAGCACTCCTCCATCTCTCTATACGCGGACGACACTAAACTCTTCAAGGCGATCCGCTCTTCTGTCGACTCCTCACTTCTCCAAATGTATCTCGACAGCTCTTCAGCTTGGTGCCAAAATAACTGCCTCGAACTAAATATTGAGAAAAGTCACTCAATCACCTAACCCCGCTACGTTCCTATGTCTTAACTCAACCAACAGATACCACCTGTACAAACGATTCGTGACCCTGGCATCTTATGTGATAGGGAGCTTAACTTCATCCCACATATTGATGACATTATTCTCAAGGCCAACTCTGTCCTTGGTTTTGTGAAACGCGTCTTTATATATCTGAAATCTCTTATACTGTAAAACTCCTAAAGGCAAACTATTATATCGTAAGTTCTTATACCATAAACCTTTATAATGTGTACGCTTGCAAGCACAGTGTTAAAAGTTAATGAAAACGCGTTTTTCGACAAAATCGACTTGACCACCTGAAATAGAATACCTCAGATTTCGAGGAATGGCGGTGGACTAGCGAGCATATACCGTCTCAAAATATTATTATAACATATACATATCATGATTGTGTATCAATGACACATAAGAATCTGTCGCCTCTTAGCAGTCGTCGGGTGTGCGTCAATAACCGAGAGAAAAAAAATCGACTTAGCAAGTGTCGTAAAAATGTTTAGTATGAGCGCGAATACTATAAGAGTTAATAGTATAAGTTACTGATATAGAAGTGATTGCTGTACGATAGTACACGAGCAAATATCATAAAGGTGCACGGTATACGAGTCAAGGTATAAGGGTTAGTAGTATGAGAGTAAGTAATATAAGAGAAACATTATAAGTGTGAATAGTATACGAGTGAATAGTAATATACTGAATCATATAACCTTGCGGGGGTATAACATTAAATATAAGGAGCCTATCAATTTGGCTGTAAACACTTATATAATTCGAATGCACCTTTAAACTTTTTTCAGCCTTTGACCATTTCATACATTTTTATATATATTTCTGACCGAGCGAAGTATACGTGAATATGAATACGTATACGAGGGTTGCCTCTTATGTTTCGGGATTTGGCAACTCTAGTGTTGCAATCCAGCAATTGACAGCTCTGTCGTAAAGTTGGACATTTTTGAGGTTATACGCACTCAGAACGTTTTGACATACGAGCGCTATTTGTGTTGTTTACAGTAACTTAAAAGATTCATCTCGGCCCAAAAATAGAATTAAATCGTCAACATTTTCGTGCGATTATTTTTTACAACTTTCGGCGTGGATTAACTCAGCAACAGTGCATGGATGAACTTAATTCAATTTTTGGCGATGAAGCTCCACCAAGGACCAGTGTTTATCGATGGTATGGTGAATTCAATCGTGGTCGTAGTTCACTCCAAGATGAATTTCGTGAAGGTCGTCCAAAATCAGTTGTTGTTCCGAAAACCATTGATGCTGTGCGCGAACTGATATTGGAAGATCGTCATGTGACCTATCGTGAGATTGAGACAACCTTAGGAGCTAATGGGACCAGCATACATTCAATATTGCATAAACATTTGACTGTCAAAAAAATTTGTTCGCGTTGGATCCCACACAATTTGTCAATCGCCCAAAAAAAGGCTCGTGTCAATTGGTCGAAAGAAATGCTCAAAAAAATACGGTCGCGGTGCTTCGAAACACGTCTATGACATCGTGACAGGTGATGAATCGTGGATTTACGCGTATGAGCCCGAAAGTAAACAGCAGTCGACTGTCTGGGTGTTTCAAGATGAGCCAAATCCAACAAAAGTTGTTCGCGCACGAAGCACTTCCAAGCAAATGGTCGCCTGTTTTTTCGGAAAAACTGGACATGTCGCAAGCGTACCACTAGAGCAACGCAGAACAGTCAATTCTGAGTGGTACACGACCATTTGTTTGCCACTTGTCTTCCAAGAAATCAGGAAAACCAATCGCCGAAGACGGATCACTCTTCACCACGACAATGCGAGCTCTCACACATCGGCTGCGACAACTGCATTTTTGAGCACCCAAAACATCGATTTGATGGGTCATCCGCCGTATAGTCCTGACTTGGCACCGAATGACTTCTTTTTATTCCCGTACGTAAAAAACAAACTGAGAGGTCAACGTTTTTCGACACCTGAAGAAGCGGTTGCTGCATTCAGAATACATGTGTTGGAGATACCTCAATCAGAGTGGCAAAAGTGCCTCGACAATTGGTTCAAACGCATGCAAAAGTGTATAAATTTTCATGGGGAATATTTTGAAAAACAATAAAGTTATATTCGATGATCAATATTTGGTTTTGTTCTCTAATCCCGAAATATAAAAGGCAACCCTCGTACGTAAATATTTATATCTTTGCTTTCAAGTGATTTACTATTAATTGGTTACTTTCTATTCTTATTTTTTCAATCACAATACAAACTACAATATATATTTCCAATACAAACTATATATTTAAACTATATACTCGTATAGATATTCTTCCTTTGACCAGACAATCGATATGGCAAGGGTTTGTGAACAAGAGTGAATCAATGGGTTCTAACTCAGTATTCTAAGGACTGTGACCGAGCGCTTTGCAAACAAAGGTAGTCTAACTGAATTAAATCATAGACCGCGCCACCCAGCTCCCAATTAGAAATGGAAATTGCTTTGATGGCAGTAGCACAGACAGTACACTTTACAAGAACAAGCAAAGAGGATTGAAGAGTAATCTGGTGTCACCAAAGCAATGCATACATGTAGTTGAATTCGGTGAAACTCATATTTTTTGTTCTGCAGTTGTCCTTTGTTGTTCAGGCTGGAGTTTTTGTGAATACATTTTGAGAACAATCGTGCCGTATTGTAAACAGTGCACGTTAGTGAGCAAAGGTAAATGAGGTTACTAACATTCGGAACAGATGTAAGTCAGAAGTAGGAAAACGTTTCTTAGCTTAAATATGCTTCACCCCTGTGATGTTACAACATGTTGGCTGACCTCGGGGTTCAAGTAATTAATACATTTTATTTAAGAAAGGACGGAGGTTACATATTTATACATTCTTCAACTTTGTCTTCTTATTAATTTATTGCCTTAAATTCTATTCTACAGAAGATCGAAACGAGATGTAGGCATTATAAAACCGCCAACTCTCAAAAAGACTTAAGTCATATTCACCACACTCGATTGTTTTCACACAAAAGTTTAACAAAAATCGATGATATTACGATGCATATGACAAACAGTACTAGAATATTCTAAAAAGTCCGAAACAAAGTACTAGAAAACTGGAGATTATGAGCAATAGAAATCTCGAGGCTATGAAACGGACGGAAACGAAACACCGAATGAGAATGAGGAAAAACGGTATAAATACGTCACACGCAGATCGGGAAGATAAGTAAGAAGTAAGCAGTAAAAGACGCGATAAGTACGGAAGCGATAAGTCAAGAAATCGTTAAGTGTACGGTAAAAGTAACGGTTTTATTAACGGACTAATAAAGTGTTACATTAATTCAAAATCGATTTAACGGCTCTTATTTATTAAAAATTATTAATCCAGCGAACCCTAAGCTCGCAGCAATTGGTGTCAGAAGTGGGATTAATTATTGGTGAAGTAAATAAGTCTAAAGTGTGTTGTGACTATGTCAGATCGACATTTGAAGGATCTTCGCTTACCTGAGTTGAAGATGAACTTGAGGACCGGAATCTGGATAGCAGAGGACAGAAGTAAATTCTTCGACAGCGCTTGCAAGCAGCAATGGAGGAAGAGGGTATTGATGTCGACACATATGTTTTTACGATTGGGCCAGACTGTCCACACGGAGAAGAAACAGCGAGTCAAGATGGTGCCAATGTAACGGAGAAGGGTTCGCCACAGTTGGACATTTCGGAGATGTTCAGGATGATGATGACAAAATTGGACGCGCAAGCTACAGACATTGATACAAAATTGGACGCGCAAGGTACAGATATTAACTCAAAATTGGATGCACAAGCTGCAGATGTTAATGCAAAGTTGGATGCCCAAACGCAGTGGATGAAATGTAATTTTCAACACTTTAAGGAAGAAATTCGAAACGTAGTAAAAAATCTGGATCTAAACAACGAAGCTGAATTTAAGAAAGTCACCGATGAAATAACGCGAATCGAAAAGAGACTTGAGTGTGTTGAGAGAAATAAGACATCGCCTAGCAATCAACATGACTACAAAGATACAAGGATGCAACCGCCAACCTTCGATGGAACGGGACCCTTCTCCGTATTTATATGTCAGTTTGATGCCGCGTCCAATTATAATAAGTGGTCGGATGAGCAAAAGTCAACATCACTACTCGTGTCGCTCCGCGGGGCGGCTGCAGAATTGCTACAAACCATACCAGCAGATAGCAAACAGATTTCCAAGCGGTAAGAGATGGTCTTGAAGCTAGGTATGGAGACAACCACATGCAGCAGGTCTACCGCATGCAACTGCGGAGCAGAACGCAGAAACCTGGAGAAAATCTTCAACAGTTGCAGGCAGACATTGAGCGATTGGCAAACTAATCTTAGTCAAATATGACTAAGGAATTTCTGAACAAGTGCAATGGATGCATTTATAAATGCACTCCAAGATCGGTACTTGCAACAAGCCGTTCGTTTGGCAGGAAATAAGACGACTAATGAAATACTGGCATTCGCATTGGCATATGAATCTGCTAAACTGGCTACCAGGAGTACATATAGAGTCCGAGAAATTTCCGTCCAGGAATGTTCTTGCCAAAGAATCGGGCATGTACAACGGAGAACCCCAAGACCTGTTATGAAGTGCTGGACATGCGGCGGAGTCGGCCACATCTCTGTTGACTGTAGGAAACGTCGACGATTGAATGAAACATCAATTGAGAATTGTTGTTCATGCGCTAATCATAAGAGGAGACCATCAACGTACGATTTCCAAATTTCCCATCGTCAAGGGAAGGTGCATAATAACGCTGATGCTCTATCAAGAAGACCATATAAGCCAGATTGTAAACATTGTCATAGAGCGGAAGAAAAACAAGAGTCGTACGACCTTCAAAATGTACAAGTAGGCGTACTAGATGGGTGGACGAGTGATACTATACGCGCAGCTCAACTTCAGAATGCAGATATGTCGCTAATCCTAGAACACAAAGAAAAGAACGAGCGGCCAACTTGGAACAATATTTCCGACAGGAGTGGAACATTTAAAGCATATTGGGCACAATAGAATTCCTTGCTGGTGGAAGATGGAATTCTAAAGCGTAAATGGGAAGCCACGGAAGGAAAATCCCATCGAGTGCAGATTCTAGTCCCACCATCAAAAGTGAAGGATGTACTAGCAGAAATGCACTACGGGGCCTCCGGTGGACATCTGGGAGTTAATAACACACTTTCAAAATTACGATCTCGATTCTACTGGCTTCACATGAGAGGTGACGTCGAGTCTTGGTGTAGCAAGTGTACAACTTGCTCTGCGACCAAAGGACCAACAGCAAAACCAAGGAGCGCTATGAAGCAGTACAACGTGGGTGCCCCTTTCGAGCGAATTGCGATTGATATCTGAGGACCATTTCCAAAAACAAACGACAACAACAAATACATGTTGGTCATCATGGATTACTTCAGCAAGTGGGTGGAAGTCCTTCCAATTCCAAACCAAGAAGCAACAACCGTCATTGAGCAGCTTATCAATAATTGAATCAGCAGACATGGAGTTCCTTGTGAACTGTATTCCCATCAAGGCCGAAACTTCGAATCACAGATATTTCAAGGCATCTGTGGGGCACTGGGCGTAAGGAAAACCAGGACCACACCCTTACATCCGCAGTCAGGCGGAATGGTCGAAAGGTTCAACCGAACAATAAAAGAGCACTTATCGAAAGTCGTTAGTGATCACCAGCGAGATTGGGACAAATATGTACAAACTTTTCTCCTGAGTTATAGATCGGCTAATCACGATACGACAGGCTATTCTCCAGCAAGAATTATATTTGGAAGAGAGATACGATTACCAGCCGATCTGCGATTCGGAATACCTCCAGACGCCATAGATAAGACTGAAGACTACGTAGCCGAATGGAGAAATCGCCTCGATGAGATTCATCATTTGGTTCGAAAGCAAATCAAGGTATCCAGTGACAGGATGAAAGCCAGGTACGACATTCGAGCCAACGCATCCGGATTAAATGCAGGCGATAACGTGTGGCTTTATAACCCTCATCGGCAAAAAGGAAGATCTCCGAAGTTGCAGCAACATTGGGAGGACCGTATAAGATTCTCACAAGAATTAACGACGTTGTCTATAGGATTCAGCGAAGACCGAACGCCAAGATGAAAGTGGTGCATCGTGACCGACTGGCGACTTTTGTTAACCCAGAAGACCAGTGAACTTAGTTCGTGACGAACTAATCTAGGTGGAGGGTAGTGTGACGCATATGACTATTAGTACTAGAATATTCTAGAAAGTCCGAAACAAAGTACGAGAATGTTCTAGAAAGTACTGAAAAACTGAAGACTATGAACAGTAGAAAATTCGAGGCTATGGAACGGACGGAAACGAAACACCGAATCACAATAAGGAAAAACGGTATAAATACGTCGCACGCAGATCGGGCAGATAAGTAAGAAGTAAGAAGTAAAAGACGCGATAAGTACAAAGCGATAAGTCAAGAAATCGTTGTGTACGGTAAAAGTAACGGTTGTTATTAACGGACTAATAAACTGTTACATTAATTCAAAATCGGTTTAACGGCTCTTATTTATTAAAAATAATTAATCCAGCGAACCCTAAGCTCGCAACAATATATACATTGATTTTGAATACTCGGGTACGATGTGATTCGGGTAAAAAACAATGATCCATTTGAAATTAATTTTCAACATGAACTGATATGTACTTTCTGATTGACTAGTGTCACGGAAAAATATTTGGAGAGATGGTATGTACTCACTCAGTTCACGAAAATAACAATCTTTATAATACCTACAGAATAATAAAGGGCGGATATGTTGTAGAGTGAAAGAACTATAAACGAAAAGGAGAAATGGAAAACATTTCATAAAAATAAATAATATCATTTTATTATTTATTCTAATTTATTATTTATTAATAAAAAGTATGTTCCTTCTGATGGTACAAAAGCCGGCTTGCGAGACACGAAAAAGTATATGCTTCATCAGGTCTCTGCCTTTTGGCTGTCTTGTAACAATCCATATCACCCAGATCCATGAGAATGTTCAGCTCGGTCTTGATATTTCTTAAAAGGGGAAGGATTACTTTTAGGTGTCTAACTACTAATTACAGTACGAAGGAATTCGTAAATGACCGGGTGGTGTTGGATGTTATCATAAACCCAAATCATATTTTTGCCGTTTGATAATCTGCGTTTTCGTCGTAGACCCTAGAGGTGGATCCAAGAACTCTATATCTCGTATTAAGGCGAATGTTGTTTAAAAGGGTGCTTTTTCGGTTTTATACTGAAGAAGATATTGTAGTACTCCGATTTGAAGAGATCGATCGAGAGGAGGGTCTAGAACGGAAGACTCTCGTACAAGTAGGTTTTCGTAGGCTTTTTGTACATTTATGACATTCTACTTATACCAAGCACTGATCGATAGGGGTAATTGGAGCACCTTGATGTACGTGAAAATTAGCGTAATGCCGAATATAGGGAATCGTATGAGAATTGATACATCTTTTGAGGAGTAGAACTGAATAATTTTTTTGAAAGCAATCTCAGCATATAGTCGTATGTGTACTACCGGTCGATAAGATCAGTTTGAACTCGCTATGACGACTCGTCTCTAATGTGTAATTTTTATTTTTATTATCTAGCCGAAAGCCTTAGTTGCTAGAGCTACTAGATTTAAGTTACTATGTAATTTACTTATATTATAATAAATAATAAATAAAAATAAATAAAAAATAAATATTTTTATTATGTGTCGTCAATATGTCAGTTATTTTTCCTTTGTTAACAGTAGATTTTATTTAGATGTGCTTATCTGGGATCCATGATTTTCTTTTCTGTGTATGTATGTTAAGGTTTGTGCATTTTTATTCAGGAATGTGTTGTTCAATCTAAAATCAATAAATTAAAAGAAATTCACATTAAGTGATTCCAATTATTATGGGTGCAATTTTTGCGAGCAACGTTTTCCAGATTTTCGAAAGCTGGTTACTCAGTCCTTCCACAATCTTCGTGGACTGCTGTTGCTCAAGATGACGTGTAGTTGGTATGGTCCAGTAAGTGGACTTGGTTTCTCTATCGAGTTGATGTCATCTGGTTTACAACTATAAGTAAGGGAATGAACTTTTATTATTAATATATAGAGGTCCGCTGTCTTCTGCGTGGCTGCGATGTTTTACCCTTGGTGAATTAATTCACTGCGAATAATACCATTTGCAACTACTCCTTGTATACAAACATTTTTAAGAAAAAATCACAAACGATGCAGCCAATTCCTCTCCACTCCTGAAAATGATTATGGCTGCATTTGTACTAAAAAGGCCATGAAAAAAGTTGTAGCTAATGGTACGTATGGTACGAAGTAACTCCCCCACCGCATTTGTTCCGCTGAGAAACCAGCAAAAATAAGTAAGTATACATAAACTCCTCGATAGTATAGTGGTTAGTATACCCGCCTGTCACCCGGGAGACCGGGGTTCGATTCCCCGTCGGGGAGCCTCTGGCGCAAGACTAATGACCTTGCCCAGAAAAAATAAATCATTATCAAATGATGATGATGATGATGATACATAAACAAAATAAATAAAAAACATACATCTATTTATTCAGTTGAAATATACATTCACTTACAAATACCATATTTACATTTTCACAAGTTGTATACTTCAGATTTCATTAATGATTTTCATAAACAACCAAAATACTTACATGTTACATCATATTTACATTTTCACTCATACGAGTAAATATTCATTCATTGATTTCGAGTAAAACCTAAAATCACAACTACAACCGATTAACTGATAAACACAAATCAGTAATCAAAACATAATCACATAGTCTGATATTGCAGTAGGATAACCTAAAATGGTTTAATGGCGTGACTTGGTTTCTCAGGGGAGCAACGGCGATTTAGAGAAGAGATAAAAAAAAAGCCGGTTGATTTGTATTCGGGCGATAATTAGTCGATAAAGAAGAGTCAAAAAAAGTCTATGATAGTAGTGAATGTAGTCGTGGCCGAGTGATAGTCAGTTTTAACAAATTATTAAAAGTGTAGCATTACGTACAGAAATATACATACATACAATTAATTCTTAGACTACTAAACTAAGTTGAAAGGGTAATTATTTATCAAATACAATTAACCAGGCACATTCAGTAATTATTTGTAAATATCTACATCAATAATTTTTATTAAACATTAACAAAAACAAAAGAAAAATTAAGGTAAAATAAAGTATAGAGAAAAACAGAACGAAAAGAGCGGGGTTAATGTGAATTGATGAAATATATACATATACCATATAATATAGATCACAGAAGTTTTAGAAGTAAAAGAAGAAGAAAAGACAAAACTTTAGTTTTTTTTAATATCTGTGTCTCTGGTATCAAAACTAAAACAACATCCCTCACCGCACAACAGTAGGAAGGGAAGCTGTCAGTAGTCTTTTGGGTATATTTTATTTTTTGTGTGCAGATTTAACGTGGAATAAAGTTTGGTGCAACACGTATGACTCCTTGGAAACTGGTTAAAAAATATTACAGCATCAAAAATTGGCTGTGTGTACCAGTAAATACCAAGTCGATTCCACAGCAAGATGGGACAACTCATGAGGGATGCAATAATTCACAAGGAAAAATAAGGCGCGAATGTTTCTATCGAATGTTTGGCGAAAAAACAATTTTTTTTTTGTTCAAGAGAATGTATCGGTTGATACACCAATCATCACGATGGGTGAATTTAAAGAATTAGAGTTCGAAATGCTTCCTCATCAGCCGCATCCTTTTCCCCATATTCACTACGATTAGTTCTTGTTTCCGAATTTCAAAAAATGAGTCGATGGTAAAATCTTTACCAACAATGAAGAAATGGAGTCTGCAGTTGATGGCTTTTGATAGAGCTCGTCCATTCTCACTATGAAAAGGATGCCGAAGATGTGGCACATCACTAGGAAACGTGTATAGAGTTAAAAGCAGCCTATGTAAAGAAATAGAGATATTTTTTTACCAAATATTTTGTGCTTTCTTTGTTAGGTCGGGGCAATCTGGGACTACCCTCTTGGTCCTTTGACCAATTTGATTTAAGGTCAATATTTGGAGATAGAATTATTATTTCAAAACGTGGGCAGGTTCATTTAATTGTCTTCGGTCCGTTATCGTATATTCATAGAGTTTATTAAAATTGGCAAACCTTCATTTAATTTCCATCTGCCTGTTTCAGTTGACGTTCTTCCATTTACCTCAAATTCACATTCAATTTCCTCCAATCAGGACAACCATTCATGTCGTTCTTAGAATATCTTTTTGCATGTCACCGACCGCAAGGATTTCGAAATACTTCATTGGCGATAACAAGGAGCCAACTTTGGTTCGGATCATATGATAGATATCTTGTTAAGTTTGCTTTACCGTTTACTTTCATGTCTATTATGGAATGGACGTTGTAGTCCCCTTTCCATCCCACCGACATCCCTTAGATTCTGCAGTAAATTGCTTCAAACAAAATAAAGAAATCCACCTCCTACAACTATCCCAGTAGAACCAAGTAGAAGCTAATGACACCCATTTCTAGATCTCCTGACTCAAGGAAAATTTAATGCCAAAGGAACTGTCTATTGTTGAGAAATGTGAACACATTACTTTCGGTCCGGATTGTGGATTTCATGGATGTGGGGAGGATTTCAACCCACACACTCACATAAATTCAACTTCCGCCTCTGAGTGGTGAGCTGGTGGTCATGTGACTGGCAGAGTTTTCATGAGATAATTTTGTATTTGACATCAACTGAATTTATAGTGGAATTGCTTATGTAGCACAAGGATTGGATTAGAGTTATGGAAATCCCGAGTTTATGTTTGTTATTTCCGTCAGAAAGTTCTCTTTGTGGGCCGTAGAGGTCTTGAAGAATAATCAATTCATCGGGTTGCTCTTTGGGAAAGAATATCATTTGAATTATTTTGTTATTCGATTTAGTGTTCGATCAAGTTGAGTTGTGCAACACTAGTGTAAAATGTTTCTGAAGAGAAAATTCAAAGAGTCAAGCTTCCATTGAACTTACACTCGGCTTGGTACTGCAATCAACTACAATATAATTAATTTTATTGAAAAATTCCAATCAATTGCCATGGCTTAGAGTGGATACCCCGACCAAGGCCATTATCAAGAGTGCCAGGATACAATGAAGGTTGCTTGCATACTGACACAGCGGACGCCGCTGCCGATGCGCCCAAGTGACAAGTACCCATTGTCTGTTGCCCACGGGAATTTTTTGAGTTCAGTATTTTATTTTATTTTATTGGTCCCCCTTTTTATCTGCACATCGCTTCAGTGTCACTTCAAGTCAGCCTAACATCAGTCGAACAATTTAATTGCAGGAGTATTTACCTCATCGGTATAACGTTTGTAATGTAGCTCAACGCGACAGCGTATGGATGAAATATCATAATCTCCAGGTTGTAAGTTGGTTTGTGTGCAACGAAATGAGGATGGGCTCTAGGTACTGGAAAATCCATTATCCAGTCGTTGGTATCGATGATGAATTGCATGGCTCTAGGGCGGCTGTCGTCAGTATGTGAGTCAGACTCGTTATTACGTTTGCAATCAAGAAATCACAATATGCTGCATGAAGTGTAGTATTTGTTGGTCGTTCCACAAGATTCAAATTGCCAGGGTAATAAAATGTGGTTTCTACTCTGCCAGTGTACCACACAGCCTCAATTTGTTCGTTTTCCTGTGGTAGGAGAAGAGGGGAGCCGAACACCGAACAGGGTAAAAATTGCACATTAATGTGGAGCAGAGCATGTAGCATGAGACGCAAACGATAAACACATTGTAATACTGGCATCAACATGCTCGTTTTTCCTTCACCACTAGCTTGGCAAAGGATGCCAGGCATTGATTATGGAAATGATAATGACGAGCTGGTGTTGGAGTTACATGCAGAGTTGAAACCGTAGTATTCGCACTAAAAATTTCTGGATAATTAACCGAATTTGTCTTGAAATTTATTTGTGGGGTACTGTTAAAGATGATGGTATGGAGATGTTGTTCTCTGTAATGGTCTGTGGAATAAAAACTTAAGGACGAGGAGCAATGGCATTTAAGACTATAAGGTCATTAACACTTTAACAACCTTATTGTTGGCAGAGCTCGTATTAAGATTTGTTGTATCGTTAATCGTCGATTAGACGTGTATTTCTTTTTCTTTAATCAATTTTGTAGCTTGTCTTGCTTTTGTAAATATTTTATTTCTATGACTGACTAAATTGGTGAATGCTCTGTTCTGGGTACTTATGTGCTACAGAATTTTGCTAAGTGTCTATATCGTAAGTTCCACAACAATTACTTCAGCAACTCAATTGTAAGAAAGCAGTTAGATGCGATTGCGCGTGCGAATACAGTTTGCTATCTTCCCGACTAAACAATAAATTTACTATTTAATCCTGTAATATTGTGGCTAGTTACGGAGCCCACAATTTAAGAGCCTTTTTCATACAATAATAAATAATAAACATTTTTGTTGATAAATCTCTGGCAGACGGTATGTAGACTTAACGTCAC
The DNA here is from genome assembly GCA_963931805.1 of Microdon myrmicae. NCBI lineage: Eukaryota > Metazoa > Arthropoda > Insecta > Diptera > Syrphidae > Microdon > Microdon myrmicae. The sequence goes on along the minus strand of OZ007498.1, from coordinate 3,075,340 downwards.
AAAGAAGCTTGAAAAAACGAAAATGTCTTATTCATTGAATGAGTATTCTGCTTAATCCGTACGAAAAGAATTGACAAGCTGTGGCTTTGCAGTGCCAATTTCATCCGAATACCTTGAAGACATTGAGGGCGACACTCTGTCGAGCATATTTAATATAGGCACAACACGATGTACCACATATTTGGCCCCACAACGGCTTGAGTTGAGGCAAATAGCTGTCAAACTTGGGAGAATGTTTGATAACAAGACAAAGACAAAGAAGTAAAAATTGCTGTTCTAGTACTAAAATTGTCAAATATGAACATGCTGGTAATCCATCTTTAGGAAAATATCCATTTTACTTGTGGACGCTCAGAAATCCTGTGGAGACGCGAGATCCACCCGACATATCATTACTGACTTCATCAACAGATCAATATGGTTAGTGCAAACAGCCGCAACACTAGAAAATCCCACTCGTATTTGCAGCTTCTATTAAGGTTATAGGTCATAGCTTTCCACAAAGTCACAGACGGAACTACATCAAAAGAAACATCCTGCCCATAAAACTTTGGGACTACCATATCTGTACCTCTCAGCCAGCATAGACGTTCGGAAATTGCTTCAAATCGTGCTTTCCAATAATCAGATCTTAATAAGTAACTTTATAATCTCTTAAAATCCATTGTTAAATCAGGTGACCTAGGCTCTGAATTATGTTTTTAACTACTTAGGAGCGATTACTTCCTAATTGCCCGGAACAATCATTCACCATCATTGACTGTGGATTTCACAAAAACCCTATATACAAAGAACAAACAAGAAAAGCTAATATAATTAGTATACAAATGATGCAATTCATTTATACAATTTACAATTTCACATAATTAAATATAAAATTTCACATAAATAGAACTTAAAATGAAAACAAAAATATATAACTGGTGCATGTAAACCCAGTTCTTTCCCCGGCGATGATATCTTCGAATAGTTTCGAAATTAATTAAATTAAATTGATCGTCACCGTGATTCTTTCGTTGGGACAGCGGTAAATAGAACACGGAAAGAATGGAAAACTAAAAACAACCGTGTTGAGTGTGCTGACAGTTTTTTTTTAAGTGAAGACACAGTTGTTGCTGGTGCAAAAAAGGAAACGAGTTAAGAAGGGAAGAAAAAACAACAACAACAACAAAAATATATATATATATATGGCATATATAAGTGCTGAGAGTCAAGGAAGGAAAAAGAAAGGGTTGCCGGTGGGGTATTTAAAACACACAGAACTGAATGCCAATGAAGAGAAGTAGAAACGTGTAATTAATGTTTATAATTTGAAAAGAAGTTATAAGAAATAAAACTAATTTGTGTTGTGCAAAAAGAGAAAAATAATATGTTTCATCTATTAAAAGAAGGAGAATAAGAGGGGACAACAAACATAGTAAACTTAGGAGTCTTACTTGCTATAAACAGCACCCCAAAGGAAGGCTCACGGACGAGTAATATCATCAGCAAACAGCTCTCCGACAACACCAGAAGTTATTCGAAAACACCTATATCAGAATCCGCATCCCCTAGTGAAAAGTGGAGGTCAAACTGCGAGGAGTGTGAAACATATATTTGAATCGATCTAAAAAAATGTAAAGTTTGTTTTGAAAGTTACCCTTTGTTGATTTAAGTTACCTGACTTGCTCAACATAACATTTCTTAAATTTTACCTGATGATTTAAATCATTACATACGGCGCTGATGATTTTGTCGATATACTTACATTTGAGTGATATTATCAATTGAACTAAAGATGATTACGATAAACTCAATGAAGTTTTGGATTCTTTAAACATCAATCAGATGTTGACATAAAGGACTTCTTACGGAGTGGACTTTGTCTTGCTTAATTCAATGTATGTGTATTTTATTTCCAATTTTACTGGTGTATTAATGAATACAGATCGGTTCGAAATAAACGCAATAAACTATGGGGTTCCTACCTTTCATTCCAACACCTATCGTGAAATTTACTTGAGGTTTTTTACACTCTACCGATCATTGTACCCTGATTATGTTAGCCTTAAAAATCGGAGGTTTGTTTTCAGGGCTAAAATATGAATCTACAAATACTTTACTAAGTCCGCCCTCGAATTCACATGTTTCGAGTTCTGTTAAATACCATTCTAGGATATTTATAAACCCGACCTAGGTACAAATATAAATACCCGTGCCAGGAAAGAGAAGAATTCAGTAAACAGTGGTAAATGCAGGTTAAGTGATCGACCCATTCATACCCAATTCTATACTCTTCAGCTCCCAAAAGAACAGTATGGTTCTTCGAGAAAGCCAACTGGGTAGGACTGAACGACTTTTATGGGAGGTTAAATTGGTCGTTAATTTTCCTCAATAACGATGTTGATTCTATAGCTGACACATTGACAGACACGATTCTACTTTGCATGCGAACCTTTATTCCACACAGAATAAAGAGTAACAAACCCCGAAAAAAATATATGGTTCGATTCCGGGTGCAGGGAAGCCATTAAGGCTAAAGAGTTGAGCTTCCTGTTGTATAAATCAAACAATACTGAGGAAACCCGGAGAAGATTTAAGAGAGCTAGAAATGACTGCAATGCGTATATTCAACGCGCCAAGTTCTTGCATGACCAGAGAGTGAGACAACAAATACTACACGCTCCCAAAGGTAATAGAAGCTTCTGGACGTTCGTGAAAAACATTCAAAACTCAGTTTCTTCATCCATTCCATCACTTATAGTCGATAACAGATCAGTCACCAGTGCAATAAAGAAACCGAATCTACTTGCTGCACATTTTGCAGCGAACTCGACGCTGCCGGATACCACATCAGTTCCGCCTCAACTTGACCATAAGCAAACGCACACAAATCCGCTGGCCCAGATGGCATTCCGCCAATTCTCTTGAAGAGATGTGCCTCTTTACACGCTAAACCACTGCGGAAACTCTTCCATTTGTCTTATTCTACTGGCCGTTTCCCAAATAGAAGGTAGTCAGCGAACATTCAGCCAATTCCCAAAAACGGTGAGAAATCATCCCTTTCTTCTTATTGACCCATAGCATTAACTTCTATTCTCTCGAAGGTAATGGAATCTCTTATCAACCGTCAACTTTTGAAATATCTGGAATCAAATGACCTCCTCAATGACCGCCAATATGGTTTTCGTAGCATCACGTCCACAGGAGATCTGATGGCGTACCTTACCGAAAAGTGGACCCATTCCATCCACTACCTCGGTGAAAGCAAGGTACTCGCATTGGATATTTCAAAAGCCTTCGACAGAGTTTGGCATCCAGCCCTGTTGTCAAAATTACATTCATACGGAGTGGCCAATTCCCTGATCCAGTGCATAAGAGACTATCTTTCTAGCCGTTCAATCCAAGTGGTTCTTGATGGTGTCAAATCTGTCTCCCATCAAATGAATGGAGGTGTTCCCCAGGTTTCGGTACTCTCACCCACTTTCTTCCTAATCTTTATAAATGATCTCTTGTCAATTACTCACAGTGCAATTCACTCGTTTGCTTATGATAGCACGTTGAGTTTCTCATACTCATACGAACACTCCCGTCCAATCTCTTCGAACGTCACTACCAACCAGCAACTTATGCTTGATACATTAAATTCCGACCTCAACAAGATATATCAGTGGGGATTATCTAACCGAGTAGAATTCAATGCCCAAAAAAACGCAGTGCTCAAAGGCGTCAAAGGTGATCCCCAAAGTAAATATACTGTCTATGAACGACACTTGCATCGACGAAGCCAAGGAATTATCAATCCTCGGCACTCGAATTAATTCAACTCTTAACTGGAATGACCACATATTTGAAGCTGCGAAAAGTGCAGCTAAATGTATGGAGTTCCTTAAGAGATGCAAAAGATACTTCACTCTATCCAACCTGGCCACTATTTACAAGGCGTATATTCGTCCAAACATGGAGTTCAACTCCCATATTTGGTCGGATGCCTCCAAAACTGCTCTACACGTGCTCGATAGCATGCGAAAACGAGCAGTGAAACTTACTGGGGACCCAGCCGTAAGTCGAGCAATTCCGTCGTTAGAACACAGGCGCAACGTATGATGTATATATCTTTTCTATAGGTATGGTAGCGAGCTTAGGGTTCGCTGGATTAATTATTTTAAAATAAATAAGAGCTGTTAAATCGATTTTGAATTGATATAACACTTTCTTAGTCCGTAATACAACCGTTACTTATACCGTACACTTAACGATTTCTTTACTTATCGCTTCCGTACTTATCGCGTCTTTTACTGCTTACTTCTCACTCGAGACTTATCGCTTGCTTCACTTTCTTACTTATAACTCCACTCCCGATCTACGTGCGACGTATTTATACCGCTTTTCCTCATTCTGATTTGGTGTATCGTTTCCGTCCGTCCCATAGTCTTGAATGTTCTATTCCAGTTTTCCAGTACTTCCTAAAATAATCTAGTACTTTGTTTCGGACTTTCTCGAAGATTCCAGTACTGATTGTCATATGCGTCACAGTATTATCACGGTCGTTGCTCAACTGAACTTACTGAATGTGTTCTGCCCCTTCAGACATTTTCCCGCGGTACCCGTCAATCTGTGAATGCGCATCAGTTCACGTTGAAAGTGGACTTTAGGCGCACAAATAAACAAAGGAGTCATTCTTTAGCCGAACCACACGAATGTGGAATGTTTTGCCTGATCATGTGTTTCCTGGCCGTTATCATGTCCAGACATTCAAGACCGATATACATCGACAGCTCCTTTCCTTATCCGCTTCCTCTCCATCTGTTCGCACTGTACTCTGACATTCAAGGGTACATTAAAATCTCCTTTTGTGCGCGCGTTTGTGTAAACAAAAGTTAGCAACGTCTACCTAATAAGAGTGAAAACAAATCGATAATGTCAGTAAGGAATTAAAAATAGACAGTACATCCATGCCGAGGAACCGCTCAATATGTGAAAAAGAAGGAAACAGAACTTTCAGAAGAAGAAGAATGCTTAACTAGAGGCGAATGAAGACTTCACTAAATTGAGTCAACAATGAACAGTTTCAGTAGAGGAAACAAAAGCCGCTATACTACTCGAGTCGGTTTCCGAAAATAGACGATCACACCAATGAAAAATGGTTTATCAAATTAATGGTTTGGAGGAGGGAAACGCATATTGGGAATCGGTAGAAGAACCCGATCACGCTGAATGGAGAATCGGCCGTTTTGTAATCGATCATTACCATAGGACTTTTTTTATGGGAACACCATAACCATGATGAATGAGGTCAGACAAATATACTGGATTTTTGATCCACGAACATCAACAAAAAGAGTAACATATCGTACGATTTGTGGTATAGTACAATATTAATAAAAAAAAACTATAGTACAAGATTAATAAAGCCCTATACGAAGATTTATTCCACCCGGATGCTCCAATAGGGAGATGGCTGGGAAAGGTTCTTATGCTCCGTCAAGGTGGACCTATTTACCGCTCTACATACAAGGATACCACCAGAAGAGTTTCTTTAGATCCTAACAGCCGAGGTGGAATAGTATTGTGAACATGCATCCATAAAGGATGGAATGGACTGATTAAAAGGCTTCACGCCGAGCTATAGCATTTCTGTGGAGCAATGCCATCTGGAAAATTCAAAGATCACGGCCTCATTTGTACGACGAATTGGAGAACCGCACATCGGTTGACGGGTCACCTTTGATGCTCACCAAACAGAAGAGTTGAGTAGCATTTAAAGACAGACATAAATATTTGTAAATATATTGGACAATCTAACTCGTATTTTTAAACAATTAGGTCCCTTATTGGTTTTCGATACAACAACCTTAAATAACTCAATTTGCCAGGGAATAAATTCGAATATTTGAATACGATTCGGCAACTCATTGTGTTTTTTAAAACAATGTACCGCGAAAGTAGTCCACGTTGAGGGCCGGAATTATTGAAAGAAATCATCGGCGAAACAACATCCTTAGTTTTCCTATTTAATTTGAATATCAATGAATATCAATGAATTGATTTCTTGTTTCTTTTTTTGAAATGTTAGTCTAAAAAACAGTCGACTCCCTACGTCTCTACATTTATCCACTCAATTATAGAGTAATTTATAAGTGAAGTGGCAACATGGTTTTATTCGATTTGCTTTGCATGTCGGCCTTTGGTTTTATTATATTAAATTTAATATTCTATTAAATGAAACTACTGTCGCCCACACTGACCGAGAGAGATGATGTGTTGACATACCACTAGCACTTACCACTCGAAACTCCAGTTATGTCCCTTAACCTTAACCTTCAATACATTAGAATAGATCCTTCTTTTTACACTGATTGCGGCCTCAATAAACCGATCTCTCAGATGTTGCTTACGATTTTATTAAATTTCCATTAGTCAAAAACCTCATTAAAACCATTCCGCCCATGGCGTATAATTACTATTGGTCCTATGATAGATAATTGCTTCTGATACTATTCTTAGTATAAGAATTATTATGAATGGTATGTTTATCTTGTCGGAAGGGATCAAGGCTTTAATTGAACTTTAATAAATGAAAAATGAATGAATTAATATAATGATCGGCCGCTTATGACGTAAAAACCAATGTCGTCCCACAAATAAGGCTTACCATGTTCCTCCCACAGACATTGCGTTTTATCAGACATTCTATAAACAGTTGTTTCCCAAACCGATCTTAAGAACTGAACAGTAGGAACTATTACTACTCGATTTTCCGTGCCATTGGCATCCACAAAGTGTGTGATGGTAAAATCATTTTAAAACTATGAAAACAAAACCTGCTTTTCCGGACACCATATCAAGATAACCCGAACCTTCTAAGTGTCGGTGTCACGCGATGAAGGGGTAATTTTATTATTGCTTGAAGTTCAAATCTTATTTGGTTTTCATCGGAAATACGCACTTTCACTTTTATAAAAAATTTGTTACAAAATAACCTACATTTTCCACAAATGCTGCTTCAAGAATTAACAAAGATACCCACCTGAAATAAAAGGAAATAACAGACAAATTAGTGGATAATATAAAAAAAACTGTAAGCATGTTTCGAATTTTCAAACATAAATAGTGAAACTGGTATATGATTGTGCCAATTAGAAGTCATAAATTGACATCATCAAAGACAACGTCACACTCTCTTAGGCGAAACAGTCTATCTTTAAGATACCAAATTTAGTCAGTCAATTCCCCAGATTATCATTACCTACAAATCGCAGGTAGAGCATCCTACAAATTGAGTAGTTGTGTAAGCCGCATATGGCCGTCGGTCAGACACAAACTGTCGCTTGAGACGCGAAATGTATTAACCCGGCGGCATGGGTACGTAAAGTGCTCCTAAGTGCCCATTTGTGGTCTCCATCGAAATCTACGGGATGCATGACGATAACCGCTTCCGAAGTATTTAACGTCTGATCACCGATTATGGTACGAGATGGTCGTATCCACATCATTATTGTCTATTTCTTGACTATTGAAAAATTCTAAAAAAATCCAAATGTGGATGCAGATGGTATTTGGGTTTTCCAACTTGCAATGTAGAGTTATGCTACACTCTAGATTCACGACGATGATGTTGGGGTGATTTAGTTTACACGGTCACGTAGAGAAATTCAAGCTTGTATCTTTCATGGCGGTGTCGTGAGCAGTTCTGAATATTACCTATACAAGACTTGTGGATTTAAACGAGTACTAGATAGGTGAATTGTTTTACAACAAATAATCTACAATAGTAAATGAGTGCGGACAGAACAAACAATATTATATATGCCATAGAACTGCACCACAATTTTGCTAATGTATATAAATTATAATGCAACCAAATACACTTTGAAGTATTCTCTCGCTCTCGTTTTTTAATTCGACGAATTGCTAACAAATTTGCTAATAACTTTAGGTTTCGCTCAAACGCTACAGTTGTAAAAGTCCAATATAAGTTTTACCAATACCACTTCTAATATAAGTTGGACTGCACTTTGTTTTTGAAACTATGTTTGTTGTTTCGATAACTACACGTGATACCGCTATGTACTACGATACACTAAGTATGCCTTACAACGCTTTTTGAGGTTGCCAAAGACCGTCTTTTTACCAAAGGGGTTGGTTTCCATAACCCTTATGTACAGTAGTGTTCGCGAAAACAGGTATGCTTAACTATCTTTCAGAAAATGCAAAATTTTTGTTTGGTGCTGGTTATTGCGGAGATAAAAACCGTCTCTTTGCGTCTAATGGCTTTACTTTTAACCTTTCGGTAATAAACCCATCTTTCCTTTACACTGACTATCCGTTGGTGCACCTTTGTCGAAGCCAGCGTGCATTTTTTTAAACCTTCGAAAATACTTAAAATTTTTTTTTTGTTTGGATAAGTAAATGTCGTTCTATTTGCAGATCTTAGTTTTAACATAGTGCAGGATCTTCTATTTAGCAATATGAGTTGAGCCAATCACTGAGGAATCTAAAAATTTAAGGGGGTATTTTGGTCTAGAATTTTGAAAAAATCGATTTTTTTCTTTTTATATTTTCTTATAGTTTATACTTTTAAGAATATGCTGTCCAAAGGAAATTTTAAAATTCCAATAATTGGCAAAGTTACAGCTGCTTTAGCAATATTATGTCACTTGAAGCTACTATACCCTAACATTTTTAAACGCGTTTTCCTCGAAACTGTCTTTTTTAAAACAATACCCACGATTTTTCAAGTTCTACTGAACCGATTTACTTCAAATTTAGTATATGTCTTCTTTATAGGCCTTTCTATTGCATGAACTATCTTCATCCCCAAATTCCAATGTTAACTATTTTTAAAAAAATTCGAAAAACTGAAATAAAAGTGGTACAAAAATACATTTTTTTTTTTCAAGCAGGCGCCATTTTGTTAAAAAAAAATTTCAGCTTTTTTTAGTTCCAACGATAGAGGCATTTCTGTAAATTAATAACGTTTTTTTTTTTCAGATTGCTAGGAGGGTTGAATCGTAGGTATGGTCGCGTGCCAACTTTTTGAGATCCTCCACTTCATCAGCTGCTAACTTTTTGAATTTTGAATTTTTTACTTTCAATTTTTTTACTGTATTCTTGAAATATTAATAAAGATTCTATAAAAAAATGAATAGTAAAAATATTGATTGCTTTTTTTTACAGCACTTCAAAAATTGCGTTAAATTCGTGCTTCTAGACCAGAATACCCCCTTAATAAAAAAATTGCGTTTGGGGGGAACAACTTATAAGTGGATTCAAGAAATGTCAGGATATTCGGCAAAAATGGTGACTATTGCATTGAAGTGGCAAAATAAGCCCGAAATACGTGGTCCAAAACAAATGACGTCCAAGCGAACTGACCGAAAAATAGTCCAGTTAGCAAAACAGAACTTTACCATTAGCTCCAAACAAAATAAATTACGATATTCAGCCATCTGTGAGGGTTATAAAGGTTCGAAGACGCCTGCTAAAAACTAAATTAGCAAATTAAAGTTCGCGCAAAGTACCACTCTTAAAAAAAAGAGTATCTGCACAAAAGAATAAAATTTGCAAAGGCGCTGAAGAGAAATGCAGAAATATTTTGTAGAGCGACGAAAGACAAATCGTTATTGATAGAAATAATGCACGCAGAGTATTATAAGCAAAGCAGTTTATTGTAAATAATAAAGCATAAGGTGGAAATACAAAAGAGCTTGATGAGTAGGCGAGCGAACTTTACCGTGCGACTGCTTGGAAGCGACTGACTGGAGACCATCGAGTATGGCTATACGTATGTAGCATAGTTATATGGAGTTGACTATAGGGCGCGTCGCTGTATGTTGTAGGGTTTCACATATACGTACGTACATTGAACATTCCATACAAAGGTTTACAAATTCGATATTCTTAACAGTTATTTTTGACTCAAAGTGTCGTCGGGAGTATGTACGAGCCCCAAAATACACCAACAATCCGTTAAGACTGTTAAACATGGAGGATTAAAATTCTACTGTGGGGTTGGGCCTATATATATATCTCATCAAGGATATAATCATCATCATCATCGCCACTACAACCGGGATCCGGTCTTGGCCTTATTTAGCAAGTCTCTCCATCGGTATCCGGTCCATATCCGAGACTTGTTAAATTGTCCATAATAGTTCGCTTTTCTGTGCAAGGTTATTAGCCTTGCGCCAACCTTTCTCAGAATGATCAAGGATATAATACACGCACCAAAATTCTCAACGGGATTATGTTGCCATATGCTAGTGAGAAAATGCGGCTAGTTTGGGTATACCGACAGTATAAATACCCAAAACATACGTCAAAAGGGGTAAAATAAGGGTTTGAAGAGAAAAGAATTTCCGTCGTGGAGCGGCCCACATAAATCACATTGGAAACTTCTGGGATGATGTAAAAAAATGTCATGAATGGGGCGAAACCCAAATACGCCTAGGAATTGCGGAAATTAGTGCGAGACTCGCGCCATGGTATACTTGGTGGAGAGGTGTCAAAATTTCGGGGACTCCATGCCATGCAGATTCACCTCGTTAATAAGAAGCAATGGCTATGCCATTAATTATTAGTGGTAGGCTAGAATCGTGGTCCATGGTGTTTTGAATATTTCAAACTTTTTTTTCTTCTAGTTGAATTGGAACGCTAAACACAGCTATTTTTTAGAACAACCTTCGTATATCATGCTACTTTCTATGGTACTTAAACGATTCAAAAGACGTGTTCGAGTTTTAAAAAAATATGATTTAATAAACACTTTATCTTGTAGCATACATTTCATTGAAATAAATAATAATTTCTCTATCAAAGCTCATTTGACTTATTTGTGGAATACTGCTTTTTTTGTGAATACAACTGTATATACATAGATATCGTAAGTATGATTGCCCGTATATCCGATATCGCAATTATGATTGGTGCAACAGGTTTCGATAGCATATTATGAAATATATTTTGCATATTCTCACCGAAAACCCCTATACCGAAAACTTCCCATAGTTAATCAAAGACGACGTTGTAAATTTCGCATATTTTCCCAAACGTAAGCAAGGAAAACATAAATTAAGCGACCACTTATTACCCATTATTTTCTCCCACACTCTTGTTTTGACGAAGCGCGCTTACAAAAATGGTTTTAAAGTATACCTACATGACAAAGTGCATGACAGACAGAAGAACACTGAACGGATAAGGTGAGGAGGTATCGATGTGCATTGGTGCCCGGTATATAACTCAAGACAACTGCTTGAACTTTTGCAGATGTGAAATGAATTTGCCGATGTTGCAATCGTTGCACCGTTAAAATATATCCGTAACATATCCTCAAGTAAACATTCCGGAACACAGGAGAGTGGATCCCCGATCATGAGTCCAAGAACATGAGCTTGAATTGCGTAGTATTTCGTCTTGGGCATAGCCATTATCCATACGGTCGTCGGACCGACAGCACGTATCGAGGAAATATGCACACCAGGTGTAGTAGCTAAAATAATCTCTCCCTCGCTCTATCAATTCAAAGACCTTAACTGAACAACTGTCGAGGCGAAATATACTGGTATTCTAGTCCCAAGTGTAACATTTCTATCACATCAAAGCCTCAGAGAGATTTTCTGAAGAGTGAACTCAACAGCGCTAAGTACGAAAAGTAAACCAAATCAATGTTTGGGGCCGGTTTTCAAAACCACTTACAACACCTTCGTCTCGTAACTGATTTTTCAATTTGATTGAATTCAATTTCACCACCGCACCTCATACGTGAGTGATAATTACCCGAAGGGTATTTCTCAAACGAAGAAAAGGGAAATTCCAGATCCAGCATCGGCTTTGCAAAACGTATATCGCTGTCATACAGAGTCGCAGTGGTATACGGTTAATTTGTTCAAAGTAAAACAATAAAAAATTAATTTAAACGAATTGTGTTCTCAACGGGGTCGGCTCTGATTTTATGTGCTTCGCAATCAGTATCAGTGCATGAGGTGTTAGACAACAGGTTTCGCTGCTGCTTGACGCTCCATCTGGTTGTGTACAAGACAACAAACAAAAGCCTGTAGAGTGCAGGCTGTTATAGTGAAGATGCCGTGAACATCAAAATAAATAGCAACAGTGCCCCATCTGCCAAGGAACGTGTTGCTATCCAGCGATCAAAGCAAATCGAAAAGAATCTTAAAGGGGATGGCATTCAATGGGCAAATGATATCAAACTCCTGCTCCTCGTGAACGAATGAACGGTTAATGTTAACGAGTGGATGACATAACTGGAAGGAGTACAGAGGAGGTAGAGCATACACCAGAATGTAATACGGTCCAGGCAAGCGAGGTTGTTTTTATACACTTTCATTCTTTATAAACTCTTAGTCCTCTCGCACTACGACTTGACTACGCACACATAACCGCAATGAGGAACTCAGTAGTGTAACAGAATCAAGAAAATCATAACCGCTGTGTACCAGGGCATTAACGTAGCGATAACAGCTTACACTCTGATGTGTAGGTGCTCTGGTTCTAACCCTTTCATATCATGCATTCGAATCATGTCTTTCACTAGGTTCGCAACACGCAATAGTACCTTGAAATCACCTTTTGTACGCGTTTATGTACAAACAATTTATTTGAGGTATTGGGGAATTTTGCTATTTTTGTAAATACAACGGTATATACATGGATATCGTAAGTATGATTCATTCTTTAAAAACTCGTCTTCCTCTCGCACTACACACCTTCATTCTTTAAAAACCCTTTTTCCATTCGCACTACGACTTGACTACGCAAACATAACCGCAACGAGGAACTCAGTAGTATAACAGAATCGAGAAAATCATAACCGCTGTGTTCCAGGGCATTAACGTAGCAATCACAACTTACAGTCTGATGCGTAGGTGCTTTGGTTCTAACCCTTTCATAACATGCATTCGAATCATGTTCTTCACTACGTTTGCAAAATGCTATAGTGCTTTTAACTTAAGTCAATATTCCGCAATAAATATGTAAAATCCACCAAATTGGGTAGATTGTTGACCACGACTGAACACCATATTGTACGCCCGATTTGTTAAATAGATGTATAAATAATTTCCGCATCTCATGCGCCATATAGTTAAGTGGCCCATATGAATACATGCACTTTTTCATTATTGTAAAATTACAAAACATGGTGGCAATTATTTTTAAGGACAGCACTACAAAGAAATAAAAAACATAATTCCAAATCAGTCATTAATACAGACAACGCCCAGTGATAGGCATTTGTCAGGGCGCACTAATGCGGGAATATAGCGACCCAAATATTGTTAAGCCCTTTAACCTGCTACCCACACAGCCGAAACGAAGCATTTCATTCGCCTACAAATACGAGCGACCGAATATGGGAAATTTGAAGTGATTACAAATTGATGACCTTGTTGGTAAAATCGTTTATTCGACTGTAATGGTTTCCGTAATGAAATCGAAATGTGGTCGGTAATTTGCAGCAGGTAATCAGATAATTATTTACGTGAGTGTTGAAACTAATGAGCTATTGTTACTAATTGATGTTTACATCGAACACTCGTTTATGGGATTATTCTCAATGTTGTAAAGCATTGTGATTGCTTAATAAAGCATACCGACAGAAGATAGACATAAAATATAAAAACATAATCAAGATGATTCTATTTACAATGTTGTAAGCTACAAAGATACTTACGATGCCGAGGATAGCACTAGTATTTTTTGGAGGTTATTCCCCAAATACTTCCCCCTAATAATACTTTGAAACGTGATGCTGATTTCGAAGTGGTTGTTGACGAACGTTATGAGCCATCGCCCCTTTTTAAAAAGTTAGACTAAAATAAACTACATAGTCTGCAACGGATATCCACTAGAGTACCTCAACAAAAATGGACCATGTTCATATCTGGATATTCGTAATGAAGTACTAATAAATGTCGTTGATTTCCTTTTGGAATGTACCTTAAAATTAACTAACTCTATAATAAAACATGCGTAGATAGCATTAAAGATAGATCTTTTCGTCGTTCACCTTCTCATTTAATATGGGGCAAGTCCTGTAAAATATGTATGGTGTGTCATGGACGTATAAAAAACATACCTATTCTAACCTAAACTCTCATGAACATTGTAACTTTTCTTACAAACAACCCAAGCAAACGGTAAAACTTAGCGACCCCGATCTTAAAGTGAAAAGTGATCAATAAACTAAGAAATAATTAAGATTTCGAGTCGGTAAATATTTTGCTGACACGTACAGCCATATACGAACACTTTCTGGGGATGTTTGTTTATCTTGTACACGAGGGAACAATTCTTGCGCAAAGATCGGCTCAAGTCTCGAAAACATTAAAAAATACATGTGCTAAGCAGTTGCACTTTAAGAACTATATATACACGTGCGAAAACTGTTATTGAGTCTTGTTTACCATCAATAGATACAGCGCCCAAAGGCGACCCATTAAAGAAAGAAAATATTAGATAGAAGAAAAATTATTCGCAGTTTTTATAGCTCTTGTTGTTTCCGAATATATAATAGTTCTAATAAGTAGTAAGTTTATTGCGACTTAACGAGTAAGGGTCGGGAATGGAACATACGGACAGTTGCTCCACTACCGAATGTTAAAATTTCGGTTAAACTTTTCACAAAAAGACCATTGTCGGTAGCGTTTTGTCTTTGATTATTTTAGATTTGGACTTTCGATAATTTGTTGCTAGAAACCGCTATAAGATTTTAAATGTGGTCTTTTTTTAGCGGTGTGGATTCGAAGTCCGCTTACATTATCATTCTTGTAACAACCTTGTGGGGCTTCTTTAAAGTCTTGTCCTGGAACCACCCACTTCCCCAACTTAACCCGTCTTTTCCCTCACCCACAACACACCATACCTACCTGCAATTTTGGGCAGGGTAAGCTCCCAGCAGCATTTTTCATACCTCAAAGGAAATCTCTCCGACGGCATACATAATTCCGAACTTTTCAGTTTACATCTCCTATCGGCTCAGCTTGTCATCAATTAACGATAAACAAACGCTGGCCAGCGTATTGCGGACACAGCTGCAACCGATATTCCCTTCTACCGTACACAATTGTATATCTTATCTATCCCCTAAGTTTCGCTGAGTTGCGACCAATTTCCTAATCACTATACAACCGAGCATTTGATTTAGGCATGAACATGATCATTTGTTTACCCACGTTCATGCCCCATGAAGACCCATCATCTAACCCAAACAAATAACCCATAGCTACCGTCGCTGAGTTTTCTGTGGACTTAACGTCCATGAACAATTTTCCCTATTCTGATATAGAGCCATTCAGCTAAAGCAGATAGATTCCCAATCTCTGGTGGAACTATCGTCACCAGCAGATATCGCCTACAACGGCATTTCCCTGGAATCTTAAGTAAATACAATGACGACCCTTCGCAACATAGGCACACCATGAAGATTGTGCATCCCACCATTGGACCTGTGAAATAGCGTTTTTGTTTACCTTGTAGCAAAAACCTATTTTCGTTCCCAGGCGTACTCCATCAACGATCTATGGCCACATCACCGCGACCCCCGGATGATCGTACATTGTTTGATCAGGTGTTCGCTGATCATTGTCTGCATTGCGGAGCATCGTACATTGACCTGTACGGAAACATGAGAATCCATCTAGATGACGGGCGGTGGAAGTTGATCTCGACGAACACCGACGAGTCAAAATTCATCCCCCGTTGAGTTCGATTGCGCTGTCTAAGCCGAATTTTTATCAACCTACAGTCTATCATAGTGTCGAGTCAGATTATTACACGCAAGGAGGATAGTCGGGAACCTTAAGTTACATCTTTTTAACGTTTGATAAGAATTGTTTCATCAATAAAAGTGGTTTGGTCGAGTCGTGATAAATCTTCGCCAGTAAATTAATGTCCCATTGTCGGAAATCATGGCCGCAGCACGCCTAGAGTTAAGGTTATACAATTTAAAGGACTGAATCGATGTTACTGTGTGCCGCCTCAGAACAATGATTAATAAAGTGAAACAAGCATATATGATTAAACAACTGTGTGTGTCTTTGTTTTTAAATACATCGGTGGATAAACTTTTTCTGTGTTTTCCTGGAGAGTCAATTTAGTGCTTCCAATAGAGTTGTGAGGTATTGCACTGAACCTGCGTCCACGTCGACGCCTAGTCAAAATACGTAAAACCTTTCCTGCATGTCCTTTTCAACCTTCTCAAATTCATTATCATTTGATTACACTTATTGACACTATAAGGGTTGTATTAATACCTCTAACGTGAGTTTAAAAAGACGTTTATAGGAAAAACGCTTAATAATCACAACGTAGAAAAGTGTCAGATTCTAATACTACTGTTACTATTATTATTTATAGGTCTATAGGAACCCAGAAGTTCGTGACCTGACTGGCGCTGCGCCATCACCCCCCATCCTGTACACTCTCCTTCCACGCTTGACCACCTGATCCGATTTCTTCAAGGTCAAACCTTACATTGTCGAGTGTCATATACTACGAATAATTAATATCAATAGTTAATTTGCTTAAGTACTGCACAACTTCTAGAGAAGCCCTTGAATGGATGAAAAGGTTTGTGATCATACAAGATGCGGTAGAACTTTCACAGAAGTTTCGATAATCGAATTGATCACTGCACTGGATGTGAATGAACAAACGTATTTAAATACACGTATAAAACCTTAACCAAATCCAGGAATGCGGATTTGTATTGAAATCGAATACTCTAAGTGGCTATGGAATACTTCAGCTCCACTTATCGAGGCGCAGTTCAATCATATGATTAAGCAATATACCAGAGTACATTTATACTTATACGTTACTTCCAATCGCTAAAACGATTACATTGCTTTGGTACAGCTCAAATCGGTCGCCCCACGAGAGCCGTAAAAAGAAATCACGGGAACGAGATGCCTACATGAATTGCTCACTCATTGTTGCGATGGCTTGACAATGAATTATTTATATGACACTCATAATTTATAGGCTTACACCATTCGTAATTCAGAACAAACGTAATAATTTAGAATTTGAGCCCCTAGCAGCTCTTTGAAAGCGCGATACCACGCACACGCTCTCTCAGAGTTGGATCAGACGGTCCAGTACGATGTTATACACATTGTTTACCACGTTGGGATGTTTCTTTCTATAGCTTTGATCCCACATATCTGTGCGTATAAAGAATATTGCGTGGGTAAACATGTAGTAAATTATAATACTCGAGGTACTTAAATTCAATTGGTGACATAATGCATAGTGTACGCCATTGTGTGGTAAGCGTTGAGTTGTGCTCTTGACTCAGAATCACTTCAATTCAATTAAGAGCATGTGTGCGACAGCAGCCCTGTGTGCGGTGGACGTGTTACTTTAAATAAATCAAGCTTGATGCAGGCAGGTCGCCCAAAGTTTTCTCTTTTAAGGATTGATACTTGAACAATTTATGAGAAATAAGTTGCCCATGGGTCGCCGTGGCGCCGGAAGTTCGTGGAATCCATGGAAATTAGGGCAGATATATAAGGGGGATAACATGGTAGGGGCAAGCGTTTCATGGCGGTTACTTAAGAAAACTAGTAATAATGTATAATGACGGTTTGAAAGGAAAACAAGATCGAACCGAAAATAATGAAGAGTTGACAGTTGGCTAGTTATCGTATGTGCTAAAGTGTAAGTTGAAGATTGTTAAAAGGACCACCGGCATTTCGGCGCAAATTAACACTAACTGCCTAATAAGGATGCGAGCAGCAATCGAAGCCACTGGCTGTTGATTTATTTTAGCCGATTGCAATACCGGATTCGAAAGTACACTGGTGGAAAAAATAATAGAAACAAAGGTTTAGATAACGATCAACAATCAGTAACTGCGTACAATTTGGTTTTTCTTCGACACCAATTCTATACCCGAACCGTACCTAACAGTACTTTGATATGGTGCATCAATTTGCTCTTATCAGTTTTTTTTTATTTTTGCCTAGTAGTACAAAATGCAAGCAAAAGGGATATTTTGCCTGAAAAACAAACCATCACCACAGTCTTCAATCGTGATTGTGAAGGAAACTACTGGTTCGTCTTTATTGAAATCTTCGTAAATTTGTTAGGCTTGTGTTTTAGTGTTTGAAAAACAACCTCATGATTCCACAAACTGCTAATCCGACTATCCAAGAACAAGCCGTTTTTTTCTTCAACGGAATTAAAAAATGACTTAAACGCACCTTGTACGAGTCGTACAATTAGAAACCGACTAATAGAAGCGGGTCTTCTTGGAGGAAGTCCCAGAAAAGTTCAATACTTGACCAAGAAAAATATAAAGCAGAGACTCGTTTTTGGCAAAAAAAAATACAAAACACCTCCACCGTGCGAATTGGAATAATATCTTACGATCGGATGAAATCAAGATTAATTTGTTTGGTTCCGATGGAAAAATGACCAATGAACTCAGAATTCTATCCAAAGTATACGAAAAAGGCAGTGAAACATGGTGGAGGCAATTTAATGATTTGGGGGTGCTTTTTAGCATCTGGTGTTGGTACAATTTTTCTTATAAAGGACAAAATGTGTGCTAAAGATTATGTAGAAATCTTAAACACCGTTATCCTACCATTTTCTGAAGAGGAAATGCCTATTAAATGCGAGTTTATGCGGGATAATGACCCCAAGCACACTTCAAAATTAGCTAAACAATGGTTTCTTCAAAACAAAGTCGATGTTATGGACTGGCCATCGCAGTTCCCTGATCTGAACTCAATAGAACACATATAGGGCATTCTTAAGCGCAAGATCGGAGACTGCAAAGCCAAAAATAAGGAAGGAGTTTGGTACAAAATAAAATGTGACTGGTACTCTATATCACCCACGACTTTTACTAAACTAGTCAATTCCATGGGACTAAGATGCGAAGTAGTCATTAAAAACAAAGGTGCAACAAGTAAGTATTAAAAGGATATGAAACACTTTTACTGTAAATTAATTCTTCACAAAACACAAACAAAAAACTAATTTGTTTCTATTATTTTTTCCAGGCAAATCCAAGGAAAACCAGAATCAATATTTTTTTTTCACTATTTCTCGCTTTTTTTTATTAAAAATTTAGTATTATGTATTACAGTATTTCTATTATGTATTACAGTGCACAAAATCTATTAGTATATTTTTAATTCTTATTTGTCCCCAAATACATTTTTTCTTAACTATTAATGACGAAGAACAAGCTTGTTTCCATTATTTTTTCCACTACTATATATAACTTATTCAACGAATTTGAAATGATTAGGCACCGAGGTGAGAGTGAAGAAGCATAAAAATATTTAACGGGCTAGCCTTTGGTTTGCAAATATATCTATTTCGGTACCAATTATATGATTATAACAATGCAGTCAGCAGGATACCTTCTTGTTCATTACAAATTGCCTAATCGATAACATAACTTTTGAGAGGAGTCGAACCGGTATTTCTTTGGCAACATTTTTTACTCCATATCTGCTCTCCGTTTTAATAATTTGCCCACACTCAAAATTTTAAAGCACACCACGGATGGAAAATAAGGGAAAAATATTTCTCCCTCTGTTTGTGTTTTATGTAACTATGAACGTGGTCACTTCGTTTGTGCCCAGTGCCACGTACGTTCAATTAATGACTGTGTTGTTGAGATTGTTGGCCAATAAATCTCTTATTTATTCTAGCAGCAACGAAAGTCGAAAAAGTATTCCTAAGTACACTTGGTCTAACGTTTATTATAAACAAGCTAAAGACAGAGTGCCAACCGCTCCAAAAACATCGGTGTCTATAAACTTGCTATGTACCATAGTTATTTTGCTGGACCATAATCAGTTTTGTCTGATGTTAAGGTCTGACATGCTTGCATATGTTCCCCAGAAAAGCAGCTCAAACCACAAACAACCCTAGCACAATGCCACTATCAAAGACGTAGGTGCAAATCTCATACACTTTTTCCGAACTTATAAATTAGCCAACACGGATTTCGGACTCTGGTGATCTTTTTGGCGACACATTGTTCCATACTTCCTATACATAATCGACGGTTTTTGATTTTGTATTGGGGATAATTAAGGCGCAAGGCTAATAACCTTGCCCGGAAAAACAATTTATTATGGGCAATTTAACAAGTCTCGGATACCGGTGGAGAGCTTTCAAAACAATGGCGTGGGCCTGTGGGGGTTCTCTATACCACATGGAGAACCAACCCACAATGCCAACCAATCTTGACCGCTAACAGCGCGTCCCCACAACCCAACTCCCCATTCAAACCTGAAATATACACACATTCGCAACCATGCAAAACCTGCAAGCACACCCATCCCAATATGCAACAGCATCCGTCCCCAATCCGCAATAGCATACATCCCCCAATTTACCAGGAACCCATTTCCCAAGCTGAAATAAATGCATATTCCAATTTACAACGGAATATTAATCAACTCCCTCAATTACATCACCACGCATACAATTTCCCAAAATTGCTTCGGTTCAATTCTTTACTTAAGTTATATTCCTTCCTTGCGACCAAGCAATCTTAATTTCGCGAAATTCATGTGCTGTAAAAAAACGCATATTCAAACCTACAACGGAACATTAACCATCACCACCAACTATACCGAGCCGCATACATTTCCCCGAAATTGCTTCGGTTAATATCTTATCTAACTGATATTCCTTGCTTGCAACCAAGCAATTATAATTTCCCCCGAAAACCATCCCGGCTCACTTCCTGCCGAAACTATTTCCTCGTTTGCAACCAAGCAACATTTAGTTCCCCGAAAATCATTTTGGCTCCCATCCTACCGGATATCAATTCCTCGTATACATAGCGCCAGAGGAATTCAACTCAGCCTATACGGCGACGATTCTCCGAAACCCAATCCCTTATACAGGCATAGCAACTCTTCTCGAAATTCCTAGTAAGTGGCAGTGAGTTTATTTCAGCTACGACTCAACCGCCACGACGCGTTGAATAGATTCTTTCCATTCATGAGTCAGTCGAGATTCATCTACCGCCGCGTCCGCACGCATATAGTCGAATTTTACCAACTGACGTGCACACACCCCCGAATTATAGAGAGCCGAGTTTCGTGAGTTTTCAATGTAGTCGAGCGATAATGGTGTAGACGCGAAGTGTATTTATTCTTTAACAAATGGAACATAAGTAAATTATAATATTTGACATCGCCCGCGCATCCCTCTTTCTTTTCACATTTGTGAAAAGGTCCAGGTGCACCTACTAGAAATATTTCTCCTAAAGACCCTATAATATGACGGCAGAATTCATTGCAATTTGTAAGGGCCGACAAAGTTAAACGAATAGTGTACCGACTACATCCCTATCTATCTATTTGTGAAATAGTATTCTAAATGAAGCTGAACAACTACGAGTACATGTTACTAGTATTATTGTTGCGAACATCTTAACGTGTGTGTCCCTTAATTGTGCTTCTACAATTAACCTATACCGTTTGAAATAATAGTGAAGAAGTACGTGTGAATCGAACTGATGCTATGACAGTTAGAATCACCAAAAATTATACTTAAGCGTTACCCATCAGGTTACTGGCCGTGTTTAGAATTTGATTTTTAAACTCGACTATACTCCACTGATGTGAATTGTTATGTTATCACTACGGTATACGGCTCTGATGTATTTTCTTATTCGATTTTCGTTCGGTGTACTTCACTGTTTTGCTTGTGAATTGTGTGTGTATTTGTTAGAGACGTCACAAACCTATAGGTGTGTTCTAAGAGAAATGATAAATATATGTAAAGTTTAACAGAACAAGAAATGCGTGTTTCAATCTAGTGAAGTTGGCGGTTAATTCAGACAACTACGGATTGGTGGAACGTTTTTGTGATGATGGGGGCAGGAGTGAACTAGTGTCCGTGTGACACACCTACTTCAAACCCCACAGGCCAACGAGGATAGCCTGAACGCACGTTGAAGGGATTAAATGGAGGCTGAACATGCGGATCGATTATAAATGCATGGGACCTCATGACGAAGCGAGCTGAGATGCAATTGTATAAATCGAACAATATAGAATCATTTCGAGAATTTACACTGAACGCGCTAAGTATTGTTCCGATCAAGAACCAAGACAGGAAACTCAACACTATCCTTCAGACAGTAGAAATATCTAAATATTTGTTAAGAACATCAAAAACTCTGCCTTCTCATGATTTCTATTGCGTTCAGTTTATGATAATTCTGTTATCAAAGATCAGGGAAACTTAGCGTATGCACTGCACATTTCGCATCCAATTAAACACCCTCATACTATTGTATATTAGCACCGACGCTACTTGGGCGTATCCATGAACCAAATTTACTTTCCAAACCGTACTGTTTCTTGAAAACTCCAAAATTTGGATATACTATATGCAAATCTGTTAGTCTGTTAGTCTGTGGGGGTTCTCTACATTACACGGAGAACCAACCCACAATTTCTACCCAATTTCGCCCGCTAACAGCGCACCACCCCAACCCCAATTCCTTCCACCAACTATTTCACCTGAAAAACAGATAATATCCCAAAAGGACGCATTACTGAATTCATTATTTATACAAATGATGTATAATTGAATTCAGTACCACTTGCCATGCGGCAACTCCGTTGCGTTAACCCCATGGGATTTCTACCGGAAATCTCAATGTCATATTGGTTAGCAACAACCAAGTCTAACCAAACGACGCGGTTGCATCATCGCAAAACCGGTGGGGTAATTTTCAAATTCTTCGAGTTTGGTTCCCACGATCATAATTCCCAAGCCGTTGCAGCGTCTCTTCGACTACCCCCAGACACGCTATTCGCTGGGGACCAATAAACTCTCTAGTCAGGTGAATAGCACAAAACAATTTTCATCCTATTTCATTTTCCCCCTTTCAGAGTACATTGCACTTTGAGATCAATCCAATCTCCAAATTAGGTCACTCGGTCACCATTGATTTTGCTTTCGATGCATGCGAAGTTACATCATCCCTGAGGTCGTCGCACTCTCTTTTCTGATTCTCCCATTCGTCCTATGTCCACCGATTGTCGAGTGAATGCACAAGTGTTATTCACCTTGATGGACGGGGAGAATGAGAGGACACGAATAAGAGTGCGATCGAGACTGGTTGATCGTGTGGCTAAAGACAAATTTCATCCCTGATTGGGACCAGTCGATTTCGATCCACCATCGCGTGCACACAGAGTCGTTATTCATTCCTCAAACGGTGCTCACGAAGTCAAATTTCACACTCAAGGAGAGAAGTCGAATTTCAACCACCACCGGGGTCGGCCACGCCACACCGAGTTGATATTCAACCACTAAAGTGCGCACACGTTCCCGAGTCGATTTTTACCTTCCGCCGTTTACACACACGTTTTAGAAAAGTCGTTAAAGAAAATTAGTGAAATATAATTCCTCCTTATTGTTTGCGTTAAAATCCGTTTTATAGAAATAAATAACAATAAATTCACCATCTGCATTATGAATTAATCAGTAAACCCTGTGAAATTTGTCTATACAAAAAATAATTTAAGTAAGTCTGTTAATTTAGTGTCAAAAATCAGAATTGTGAACCTTACTATTTTAAGAAGTTTTAAATAAAAAAAAACATCCATTACAATAGAAATATATGTGTTTATTCTTTTTGATTCAATGTCCGCTTCTCTTCCCTTGGATATTATTGAGAACTTGTGTTCGGCGTAACATCGTTAGTGGGTGTAAGTGAACCCGTGTTGTACCGTCACATACTTACAACCCCTACAAGTCCACATGGCGTTCCTTTCCTTCACCCGCTGAGCCACTGCAAACGCTTTTCCTGCCATATTATTAAACCCTAAATTTACAGAAAGCAGTGACAATACAATACAAAGATTAAGATGAGACAGGCATATAGCGAAAATGAACAAAGACAGAACTGTTCATTGACGGGAGACCAATGGGAAAGAGGACGATAAGAAGGTCGTACCGGAGATGAAAGGACAATGTAAGGCGTGACTTTGAAGGGGTCGGATCAGATGGCGGAGTGGGAAGGGGAGTGCATAGGGAAGGCCATATATCAGCTATAAGGGATAAAAGGTCACCCGCCTCCCACGTAATCCGTATTCACGGTCATTCAGAAATCCGTTGCACTCCAAATACTTAATTAACTCGCCGTTGATGACCTTTTCCATCACCTTAGATAACATAAACAGTGATGCTACTGGTCGGTAATTTTGTGGGGGACATTTTTTCCACTCTTTGGGATCGGCTGAACTCGCGTGATTTTCCAGCAGGTAGGAAATGTCCTTCGTCCATAAGATAAGCGAAAGAGTCTACCAACAACCGGCGATAGTTCTGGAGCGCAGTTCGTAAGTACTATTGCTGGTATTTCGTCCGGGCCGGTTGCCTTCATACAGTCCAGCACACGCAGATTACGTTGAATAGTACGCGGACAGAACCTCATATCCCACAGCGAAGACCGTACCACCACGATCACAGGTGGTTCGCGAACACATTAGCCTTATTTTTGAATTTGTGAGTAACGCCCCGCTGCCCGCTACCATCGGGGTAAAGGAGGAGGAAGCGAAGTAAGTGCTGACAGCCTTTGTCATTGATCAGAAGGGACGAGAACCAGTTGGACACTCAAGGAGTTTATTGGTCGCTCTATCGTTGTAGGCCTTCTTCGCGGTATCGCTTGGTTGCACGCGTGTCTGATTCTAACAAAATTCGTTCTGCTAACGTCGGTGGGCTTGGAGCGCGATTGCCTAAAAGCTCTAGTTTTTGCCTCTGTAATGTAGTTTGGGCCTTAGTTAGGGCAATGATATTAGGTTTCGCTGTTTGCAAATATTGGTGGATGGCGTTTACATTCACATTGGTGAAACCGATGCTTCTGATGTTACAATATACCGTTATCATGTTAGCCTCTCTCTGGAGATCCGAATGGGGAACTAGTTTACCCCCGGTATTCTTTATCTCAAAAGGTACTGTGGTGTAAGTTTAGTCGCGGCGCCGGCAAGGGCGCAGGATTCACTAAACTTCCACAGTCCGCTGCCAAAATCGTGCACCAATAGGAAACAAAACAAATAAAAACACACTGGTGTAGTTTGTCATTTAAACGTCGGGATTTTTTATTTTACTGATTTCTGTTCCCCACTTACAGGCTTTGAAAATAATTAATTTTTTTAAAATAACCAATCGTTGTACAGCGAAAAAGGAAACAAACACAAAAAGTCACGCAAAGATATACCAGACACCGCCTTAACATCAATTTCACGAGAACGGGTAACGAACGAAGTTTTCCCCAGACGCAGCTATTGTAATACTGATTTTTTGTCGACAGTCGGGTAGGCACATTAATTACCAAACGACCGATTGGCGGTAATATTTTACGACTTCGACCAAATAACTCGCACTTCAACAGGGAATAGTTCCGCACCCGACTGATGATAAAATCTGACTCAACGATGCAACTCACATCCATCAGATTCGATGGCCGCGAATTGCATCGATTGGGGAGGGTTCTATATGTGTCCGTATAGGACAAGTACAATGCCCTGCGATGAGGGCGATGATCGGCGGACACCTGATTAAACAGACGTACGATGATCGGGGGCTGCGGCGATGTACCCATACATCGTTGATGATGTATGCCAGGGATCGAAATAGATTTTTGTTTCAAAGTAAACAAAAACGCTATTTCACAGATCAAATGGTGGCACACATGATGTAAATGATGTGCCTATGATACAAAGAGGTCGTCATGGTATTTGCCTAAGATTCCTTGGAAACACCGATGTAGGCAATATCTAATCTAGCCGTATGGCTCCGGTGCACAAGGAGGCAAATTATTTTCTTGACATAAGTCAGCAGAAACCTCGTCGACGGCGGCAAAGGGTCAGGCTGGATGGCTATATGTTTGAATTAATATGTGGGTAAGTAACGAACACAGTGAGATACTGTATGTTTACTTTAGATTTCAGGCGGGTCAGCCTAAACAATGATATTATCCATGCCCAAATTCTATGATGGGTTGATAGCCGATAACGGGGAGTTGTCGCAACTGTCGCGGACCTAAGGGTATAGGGGCGACATGCAATTGTGACTATGGAAAGAATATCGGCTACAGCTATGTCGACAATACGCTGGCCAGCGTTTGATTATCGTAATTGAAGACAGGGTGAGCCGATAGGAGATGAACTGGTTCATGGAATATGAACCAGGAAAGTTCAAAATGTATGGATGGCGTCAGATAGGTTTTCCTTTCAGGTATGATGCTGCAGGGGAGCTTACGCTGCCCCTAATTGCAGGTAAATACTATGGGTTTGCATGGAAAGAGGAAGGGTGGTTAATTTAAGAGGATGGGCGGTTCTTTGGGAATGTATTAAAGAACCGCCACAGTACCATCATGACTTATCTCGGCGTCAGTCCGGGCCATCACTTACCACATACACCAACCTTTTCCCGAACCAGTCCATTAGCTAAGCTCCGAAAAATAACCAGGGATTTCTTTCGATCATTTCACGGGGCCTGTTAATTTCGTGTGATGTGTCATGGCGTGAGTGGACTGTATTTTTATTTCATTCAATTTGAAATCTAGTGGGCGCCTTAAGTGGTCCTGTGGATAGGTGATATCCAATCGGATTGGTAGCGTTACGTGGTCGTTGTCGTTTTTTTATTTTGCACTTTTGTAGAAACTTCTTATGGCTTGCAAGGTATTACAAACTTTCTGTAGATTTTCTGTGGTTGTCGGAACATGACACAGACAATGTTCGTGGACAAGTCAAATGAGTTTGTGGGGAGTAAGTATTGTGCCAGGCATGGGCACTCCGTTCACTTCCATCCCCATTGTCTACTAAACAGCTCCGGCGCGAATTGTCCAGCACGAAAGAAATAAACACCGACAAAAGAGCGAAACGCCGCCACGTTTGTTGTCCATATTAATCGATCGGCACCACCAGAAGTAAATAATTGACACGCACTTTTTATTTATTAGAAAAGGTTCTTATATTCCACAATCATTTCCTTTGTTCTAAACCATTATTACATATGTGAGCGTTTTTATACTCCGCGTAAACTTATTATTAATACAAAATTGATTTTTATGAATTTTATTTAACTACCCACACGACTCCGGGCATTTTCCCGTCCTTGACGCGCGACGAGGAGCGGGAGCGGCAACGACCATGGTGGTCGGCGGATGGAATAATGGAGAAAACATGTTATCATGAAACACCCTCATCATCACTAGTTGCATCGTGCAACAGGGCATATAGCTTGATGGGGTGGTATTTCACCGTGTGACATGGCGTTGGGAGCCCAGCTACCACTCGGCCTTTAGTTGCCTCTTACGACAAGCCGCCCCGGCTGTGAGTATATTCTAACGCTCTATTGACAGGGTAAATTGTTGTAAAAGCATAAAGGTTGTTCTATTTAATTGTCCTTTCACTAAATCACACAGAATTGATTTTAAAACTTCCGTTTACGAAAAATGTCAGTTTTTATATACTAGCAGCACCATCTTTCAACTAGGGCAGGTACATATCATCATCGCACAAAATAGGAAGAGTAGCAGCCTTACCAGTGGTTGCAAATAGTGTTCTATATTTTAAAATTTATTCAAAATGAATACGCGGGTTTAAGCTATGAACGCAAAATAAGACTTAAAAAACGTCTTACTGTGATGTTGAAGTTGTACTTCCTAAGATGTCTAGTTGATATGGCTCAAAGTAGAACAATGTGTGAATCTCTAAAAGCATCTGATTTGCTTTGTTATACGATATAATAGATGTTTAACGTTAATTTACTCAAAAAAAAAAACGATTCAAGCAGAAGGAAACGAATTGCCATGTATATCAAAACAAATGAACGCCATAAATCATGATACTTTCACAAATTGGTGCCTGATTCTAAATAGAAAAGAAAACCTGCGTTTCTGGGTGATGTCGCATTCCATTTTGGGTGATTGTCGATTATTTTTTCTATAAATTAGATTCATAAATAGACCTAACAAGAACGATAGGAGACAAACAAAATAACAATGAAATTGGTAGAATCGTGTACAACACAACAATCCCTGACAAATGGATTTTGTTTTTACAAAAACTTCGGAGGTTTTCAAGATGTCGTAATGTTAAAAGCACACTAACAGTTAAGAATGATGATGTACATTACGTAGAACCAGTATTTGACAAAACCCACCTCCACGTAATCCACTTATAAAAGCAGCCACGTCTGAATACAACTCACCCCTCCATGCCAATGTATCTTTCACTTCCTTACGGTCTTGTTTGCTTTTGCGGTTCCTCGTTTATACCACCACCTAGATACTAGCATACGTCGCTCGAGATTTATTACATCCTTCATGAGTTGATTCCCTATTTTCTTGCTTCCTAAACCTCAGTGCTTTATATTTTTTCTATTTGCCTTCGTCGCCCGACACACATGCTACTATTGCTTAACCTAAATTGCGACTACCGCAATATAAAGCACTTATAATAAACGGAATTCATGAGAACCAGGTCTTAATGCCGGCGAAGCTCGTTGACAAAGTCATAACGGGCACTTAAAAACAGCTATTCTAATAATTCACGAATAAAGCACATCTAATCTACATTCCCACGAGCGCTATAAAAATATTTGTCATCGCCATGGTACCCATTTCGGCGAAATTCGATTCCCGTGCCTATAGAGGCCCCATTTCGCCTACCAGGTTCGGTGACCTGTGGTATTTCAGACGCATGTGAATTATCCTCTTTCTACTTTCCCTGTTTCTGCCTGCGCTCTTTCAAGTCAAACAAATCTACGCCAGTAAACATTATTGCATGGCATTCTATAATATTATATTTTATGTCCTTAAAGGGCAGTTTGTTTGGTTGCTTCGAAAAAGCTATTAGCTTAAGTCAAACGGCAGCAATTCAAACCAACACAAGCAGAGGTACAACAACAACCCAATAAAATAAAATAAATAAATAAATAAAACACTTTGTACTTTGACTTTTATCATCATTGAAACTGGATCGAAGGACGAACGAAAGCGAAATCCATCTCGAGGTCCATTTTTATGGAAAGCAGGATATCCATTAGGCAAGGTTCGACTGCTCGTGCCGTAAATAACACGTTGCCCAATCTCGGAAAAGGACATGAACATTACCGAATCGCATTCAGCTGTTAAGCCCAGCAGGGGCCCGAGAATTTTCCTCGAAATAAAAATTGTCTACTCCCAAGGCCCCAAACCAAGGTCATATGGATTTTAATGTGCGACGCACGGTGAAGTATGTTCGAAATGTTCGCAAAAATTTGAACCAGATGCCGATAACATGATTTGAACTTTGAATTGCACATTGAGGACCGTTTTCCGCTCATTCTCCCAAACGTTAACGCTCCTTAAATTACCGTCTTTGAGAACCGTCTCATATAGGGTACTCCCGCCTTGTGGACAATAAAACGGCACTTTTTCATTTCGTGGGAAATTGCTTTCCCTCGGGGAAACCGGCAATCTGTATGCAGCAAAAGGATTTTAAAAGTAAAAGTACTCAGTTCAGTTGGTGTCTACAAGTAGATGAATAAATCAAACTAATATCATCTAAGGCTATTGTCATTGTGGATTAAAAAGTAATGATGAAAGGCACATTATTGTTGCTCATCTTAGAACACATTGATAGACCAGTTTAGCTTAATTCAAGTAATTAGGTTTGCCTAATTGATCGGCAATCAATTTCACATTGCTATTATTTCCAAATAGTTGGTATCACTACCACTATATTTTGCCTAATGACAGATAAGATATGTCAAAAGGTTTGGGTTTTAGTTTTTCTTAAAACAATGTTATCCATGATGGAATTTAAACGTGATAGTGTGTATCTGCCAAAGAAAATAATCGTCAGAAGTCAACAACCATGAAGTTATTTGACTGAAAATGTTGTAAGAAAAAAAAACAAAAATGTTGGAAAATGTACGGTGAAAATAAGTAGAAGTAGAAACGAGGTAGTGCAACAAAGCATTGTATTCTATGTCTGTATATCCAATTTATCTAATAATTAACCTTAATCCATTATTTTCCGCAGGACATAAATCACACAGACGAAATTTTTTCCTAAAAGTTGAAGGTGAAGTGTAAAATCTTAACACAGTCCTTACCGCAGCCTCTACTACAAGGGCAGCGACGATTGTCCCTGTGTGGGTAGTTTGCAACGGGTTCCTGTCAGCGCACCGAGGTACGACCCAACAAAGTTAAAAGGAAGTCGAGAATTAGCTGCCGTGAGCCACGAATGTGCGTTTGAGGTATTTTTGATTATATTGTAATATAAAACAGTTGACGAATGTTTACGTAAAAACTGTTTATACACATTGTAATCTTCAGTTAATATTAATAATAGAATAAACAATTCTACACATACGAGGGTGGGCTGAAAAATTTCCAACCTAACAAAGATACAAGACATTTTTTCTTAAAATTTATTTTTATTTTTCGCGAGGCTCGCATCTCTCTAACCCGTCCAAATAGTACTCGGCATTTTTCTGTGCAAAATACGAGGGTTGGCTCTTATGTTTCGGGACTTGGCAACCCTAGTGTTGCAATCCGGCAATTGACAGCTCTGTCGTAAAGTTGGACATTTTTGAGGTTATACGCACTCAGAACGTTTTGACTTACGAGCGCTATTTGTGTTGTTTACAGTAACTTAAAACATTCATCTCGGCCCAAAAATGGAATTAAATCGTCAACATTTTCGTGCGATTATTTTTTACAACTTTCGGCGTGGATTAACTCAGCAACAGTGCATGGATGAACTTAATTCAATTTTTGGCGATGAAGGTCCACCAAGGACCAGTGTTTATCGATGGTATGGTGAATTCAATCGTGGTCGTAGTTCACTCCAAGATGAATTTCGTGAAGGTTGTCCAAAATCAGTTGTTGTTCCGAAAACCATTGATGCTGTGCGCGAACTGATATTGGAAGATCGTCATGTGACCTGTCGTGAGATTGAGACAACCTTAGGCGTTAGTAGGACCAGCATACATTCAATATTGCATAAACATTTGACTGTCAAAAAAATTTGTTCGCGTTGGATCCCACACAATTTGTCAATCGCCCAAAAAAAGGCTCGTGTCAATTGGTCGAAAGAAATGCTCAAAAAATACGGTCGCGGTGCTTCGAAACACGTCTATGACATCGTGACATGTGGTGAATCGCGGATTTACGCGTATGAGCCCGAAAGTAAACAGCAGTCGACTGTCTGGGTGTTTCAAGATGAGCCAAATCCAACAAAAGTTGTTTGCGCACGAAGCACTTCCAAGCAAATGGTCGCCTGTTTTTTCGGAAAAACTGGACATGTCGCAACCGTACCACTAGAACAACGCAGAACAGTCAATTCTGAGTGGTACACAACCATTTGTTTGCCAGTTGTCTTCCAAGTAATCAGGAAAACCAACCGCTGAAGACGGATCACTCTTCACCACAACAATGCGAGCTCTCACACATCGGCTGCGACAACTGCATTTTTGAGCACCCAAAACATCGATTTGATTGGTCATCCGCCGTATAGTCCTGACTTGGCACCGAATGACTCTTTTTATTCCCGTACGTAAAAAACAAACTGAGAGGTCAACGTTTTTCGACACCTGAAGAAGCGGTTGCTGCATTCAGAATGCATGTGTTGGAGATACCTCAATCAGAGTGGCAAAAGTGCTTCGACAATTGGTTCAAACGCATGCAAAAGTGTATAGATCTTCATGGGGAATATTTTGAAAAACAATAAAGTGATTTTCGATGATCAATATTTGTTTTTGTTCTCTAATCCCGAAATATAAAAGGCAACCCTCGTAAATGTTCACAAAGATGTTTGCCTCCTCATTTAACGAAAATCTCTGTCCTCCGAGCGCAATTTTTAGAATAGGGAACAAAAAGAAGTCGCTTAGGGCTAGATCTGGTGAGTAAGGCGGATGATCAAGCAGTTCAAACCGTAATTCGTGGATTTTCGTCATGGCCACCGCTGAGGTGTGAGATGGCGCGTTGTGTTGGTGAAACAGGATTTTCTTTTTCTGCAAATGTGGCCGTTTTCCCACAATTTCCGCCTTCAGTTGGTCAAGTAATGATGCGTAGTATGCTCCTGTAATGGTTTTTCCTTTTTTAAGATAATCGAGATAACGCCATGACTATCCCAAGAAACAGTCGCCATCCCTTTCCCAGCCGAAAAAAACAGTTTTTGCTTTTTTGGAGCCGGGGGAATCGGCTGCCCACTGTTTTGACTGTATTTTTGTTTCGGGCGTATAATGGTGTATCCAAGTTTCATAGACAGTAATTAATCGGCGTCAAAACTCGGATTTATTGCGCCTAAACTGCCCCAACAGAGCGTTGGAAATGTTCATTCGAACACGTTTTTGGTCTAACGTGAGCAAACGCGGCACCCAACGCGCGGACAGTTCTCTCATGCCTAAATCTTGATTTAATATGTGACAAACACGGTCTTTGGACACTTTCATAGCCTCTGCTATCTCTCTCACATTAATTCGGCGGTCGTCTAGCACCGTTTGGAAAACTTTAGCGATGTTATCGTCAGTTGTTGCAGTTTTTGGACGTCCCGAACATTCATCATCTGCCAAGCTCTCATAGCCACGTTTAAATTCAGCTGCCCAAAATTTCACTGTGGTAAATGATGGTGCAGAGTCCCCATACAAAGAGTCCAACTCATCTTTGATTTGCGTAGGCGTAATGCCTTTCAAAAACCAAAATTCAATGACAGCTCGTACTCAATTTTGTCAGTTTTCACAAAAACATTCACATCGACTCACTCAAACGACTGTCAAATAAAAACTGCGCGTCCAAAATGGCTGAAATATTGATGAGTAACCATCAAAAGATGCACAACTACATTGACTATCTTTTATTGATGAGTGCTGCTATCTTCACATTGAAGTCGGAAACATTTCAGTCAACCCATGTATAAAGAAAATAAAGTGGTTCGAATTCTATACTATAGTAAGCACTGATGAAATCTTGTATTTTGTTTATATTCGTATGGATTTTTTTAGGTCGTTCTATAATATTCTTTGTATAGGGTTTTCCAATAGGGACTCGACAACTTTTTTTCGATAGTAAATTTCTCTAATTTGCAGACGTTGTTCGTTCGTGTACTTAACCATGTTGAGTTTACTGAATAAATTGACAGTGACAGTTCGTTCATTAGTGAAAGGGTGCGTTCATAAATTAAATTCAAAGTTGTCAAGTCCGTATTGGAAAACCCGATATTATGGTTTTAGATAAGTGCAGCTCATGCAGCATTTGTCTGCCGATATGACGTGAGTTTTGTTTTTCGTCCGTTTGCAAACCATTTCGCATACCACTATAACACTTAGTAACGCTGCCATTGCCTCGGTATACAATATTTACTCAGATTGAGGCGCTGGGGGGCTCGAGTCACATATAGGTTTCCAGTTAGTGTAGTGCAATCATACTATCACGTTTGAATTGTATGCACAAAACGTATCTATACCAATAAAGATGGGTGACATCTGTTACCAAAATGACAAAGTGGCAAGGTGATTTCAACTCCCTTGGAACTATATACGGAGTAGGGAATTTGTTTGTCCTGATACCCTTAATACCTTCTAGTATTACCGAATTCTAATACTAACTGATCGTTAATTGCGTCGTCCGATCCTATAAAGCTATACACAAAAATAACATATTGTCTCATTGCATTATGAGATATTAGTTTTGTGGGCGCTATAACGTTTGGGATGATAGTTAGGAACGTGTGATTCCAACTGACACTATGACAGTTAGAATCACCAAAAATCGAACCAATGCGTAACACATCAGGCTACTAGCCGTGTGCACGAATTCGCCACACTACTCCCTCCTCAGTAACTTTGTTACGATCAGCTTCGTGTGCGAACGACGGAGCGAACGAGAGAACGTCGGAGCAGGCGAATTTGCCGGTGCTCTATGCGGAAGTTGTGATCGTGTCGTGATGTTCTGTTTACTATGAGAAAGTGTGTTCTGTGTGTACAGATCACGTCGGTGGGTCACCAATTATAGCGTTTGGGATGATAGTGAAGAACGTGTGATTCGAACTGACGCTATGACAGTTAGAATCACTGAAAAATGAACCAATGCTTAACACATCAGACTACTGGCTGTTGTATTCCAGAATACTACCCTTATTAAATTTAACACTGAATCTCCTAACACATCCTTAAAAACTTCACTTAACATATATTACATCACTTAATACATACCATTCATAAACATTCACAATATTACCAGTTACAGCACACTTAATAACCTGCACCTTTTTATTTATTGAAAACATAGCAACTTGGATTTTCGTCCGAATTGAATGTGAAAAGTCATAGAGAAAAAATTCAGTTGATAACTTCTATTTGCCGTGAATACTTCGAGGCGTTTACTTCTACTCTAGAGAAAATAGATTTAATAATAATTTTTAATAGAATATTCACTCCAAGATACAATAACCAGAGATTTGTGTTTATAAAAATATTTTGCAACGAGATCAAATAAAAGCCCGACATAAAATAAAACTGATATGGACATTTTTAAATAGCCGGCTGCAAATAAAAATCTAAGAAGAAGGAAAGGCACCAAGCGAGAGTTAAGTAATATATCTTTAGTGACAGTTCGACATAGCCATCTGCATAATATTCCCGTGATAAGTTTCAACCAGAAGACGAAATGTAGAACAGGACCAGCATTTTTCAAGAAGAAAAGGAATAATAAAAGGTCCCCGCTCTTCCCTCAACCGAGGAAGCACGGCGTCCGGACCTCAACACTGGTGGCAGCGGTGGGATGATCCAACCAAAGGATCCCAAATAAAAAGAAAATAAGAAGAAAAAAAAAACAAGAAAAAAAAAATTTTAAACATAAAACAACGAAAAGAAAAAAGTAATCTTTAACGCAAAAAAAAAAAAAATATTAAACGACATATAAATTACGCCCGAAGTAAGAATTTCCTTTAATAGTTTGAAGTAAATTATTTATTATTATTGCATAGCAAGATTACAATCATATTTTTATTTGTAATAAATTATATGGTTTTTGTTTTGTATTAAAACAAAAAGAGAAAAACGAGAAGAAAAAAAACCCAAAGGATAAATGAAAACGTCTCCACAACGAAAAAAAAAAACACATAAAACCACGAAAAAAAAAAGACCAGGATATTCAACTTCTAGGACGTGAAGTCTGCCTGGCGATAATTAAAATATTTAAAAAAAAAAAAAAAGTGAGAAAAAAAAGAAGAACACACAACAATAAGAAACTCAAGACAAAGACTTCTATCAACATTACGTATGACAGCAATGAACATTTAGTGGAGTAAGAATTTTTTTTTTTGCGACTTTTCTCTCTAATTTTTTTTTAGTAATATTTTCTACTTGGAAGCTTTCCTTTTTACTTTACATACATTTTTTTTGGATAGAAATTTCTATCTAAATTATTTGCAAATTCTCATTTCAGTATTTCGAAGACATTTCCGTTTCTTTTCTTTCTTTCTCGTCGAATTTTCTTTCTTTTCAGTTTTGGGACCAATTTATTTTTCTTTCCTATATATATATATATATATTGAATAACCAAAAGAAAGGCCAATTTTTCCATAACCATATTTTTAAGTTAACCATATTTTAAGAATTGAATTTTCGCCATACTTTAATTCAAATTTTCAATATTACGAGCCCATATTACACGAGACAGGCGGCTAGGCAGGGGGAAGAACAATTCCACTATCAACAGATACTCAGTAAAACCCCTGAAATGGCTCTGTCTGTCGGAATTTCTGATGTTTTCAGAATCGTCCCTACCTTTGACGGGAAACCCTGCGACTTAGGTAAATTTATTTCCGGGGGAGACGTTTTATTTAGATCCATAAAGAAGGCAGACCCGGATATATACGAGACGTTTTTAGAGCTAGTCAAAAATAGACTAGAGGGTCATGCTTACGATCTGATCAGGTATAGCAAAATCGCTAAGTGGGAGGATTTAAAAGATAAACTCGAATCGGAATATAAAGAGGAGCAATCTCGGTCGACGGCACACAATGAGTTGATTTCTCTGAAACAACGGTACAGAGAAACCGTCCGGGAATACGGCGATAGAGTCGCGAATGCTCTAAGGACTCTAAACTCTGCCACGTGTGAAATCACAGCAGATGCGGTGGTTAGGGAATTCTTAATGGAAGAAAACAAAAAATTGGCCGTACAAACATTTGAAGATGGACTAATGAACGAACAGCTAAAGATACTAGCTAAAGTCCATGGGGGAAATAATTTAAAACAGTCGATTGCACATGTAGTATCACATGGTGCTCGAATGGACAACTCTCCCAGGTCATATCAATATAACGAAAAACCTACATTCAATAGTATAGTCTGCCAAACCTGTGGTAAGTCAGGGCATACACAGGACACATGTTATCGGAACATGCAATCCAACTTTTTTCCGAATAGACAACCCATAAAAAGGGAATATAACATTTTTTGCAATTTCTGTGGACGGAATAATCACACAGAGAACGAGTGTAGATACAAGATATCTAGGAATGGATCGGCTTCAACAAATTACCAACAAGGTACAACAACGCGTAACCCATTCCGAAACAATCCTACAAACTCTGAAAATCGTTTTGGTGAAAATTCTAGGAGCACCAATAGACAAAACGATAGACAAAATGTTCACTTTTCTCGGGTGCAAGAGTCGGAAAACGAGGCCAGACGCCAACCAAAATTTATGGAAGACAAACAAAATTTTTCTATTTACAGCATTAGATCTTCGGAAATAGATAACGACCAATTTAATGAAACTCCTACCCAAAGTTACCTTGAACCAGCTTATGATTATCCTAACCGTATGACTAATTCCAATAAAGCTATAAATACAAATATAAAAGAAGTTAAACCAAACCCTAATATAAAGACTCCGATTCATACTCCCATTCTGGAAAACAATTCAGCAACACAGACTGAAAATCCGAAATTTTCAGCAGTATTAAAGACTGAAATCGCTAATATCTCAGATATCCCTATTGACAACGCAGACACTTCAGCAACCAAGACTGAAAACTCAGCAGTATTAAAGACTGAAAATTCGGATCCTGCAGAAAATATACAAACAGAAACCCCTAATATTCCGGCTATCCCAATAGACAACCACGGCACTTCAGCAACAAAGACTGAACATTCAGCAGTGTTAAAGACTGAAAACCCAATAGTTGCAATAAAATTCGAAACCCAAGTCAGTTCAGCAGCTAATACTGATGAACAAATCTTTTCTGCAGCAAAGACTGAAGGATTGAATGTTTCTACAGCAGATATAACTGAAGAAATAGTTCAAACAGCAAATAGTACTGGGAACCAAGATGTTCTAACAGCTAATAAGTCTGAAGAACTATTCGAATCAGTAAATGAGACTGAGAAACTAAACGATTCATCAGCAGTGAGTAAGACTGAAAAGGTAAACGTTCCGACAGAAGTTAAAGCTATGGACAATGACAACACTAAGCCGAAAACAATAAATATTTTAAACAACGAAAACAAACACAAACACTTACTCAAACACGAAATAATAAAAAATGAAAATAATAATTTAACTAAAATAGGTATTGTAAAGAGTAACTATATAAATACATTACAAGTCTTTTTTTTCAACAATAAAAATTTATTCCAATGCAAAATACAAAAAAATAAAAGGTTACACCGTCATTTAAATTATTTAAGATCATTTTTCAAGAAGATTTTTGGTAATAATCATCTTTATTCAATCATCATAGTAATAGGCCCAGAAAGGTTTTGGAAACTTTTCCATAAATTTAAGGAAAAGATAAACACATAACAAATGGCCTTTGTTTTATTATTCAATATATATATGAAATAATCTAACAATTGTAGGAAATGACGGAAATGAAAAAAAAAAAAAAAAAAAAAAAAAAAAAAAAAAAAAAGTTAATGAGGGGGACGAAAGAAAGAAAATTTTAGAGGTAATATATATTGGAAATTTTAGAATTTATATATATTCGAACGGAAAAGGAAAGAAAGAAAATTTTATTGGTAATATATATATTAGAAATTTTGGAATTAATATATATACGGAAATGAGAATTTTGAAACAATAATATTAATATTATATATTTAATATAATAAGTAATAATGATTTTTAGATAAGAAAAGAAAAGGTTCCAAGGAGAAATATTTAAATTTAGTTAATATATAATGTAAATAGACTATTTTGGACTATTTTTCTAGTGTTAAGAACTTTTTGAGTATTGGAAAAATTTAGTTAATATATAATGTAAATAGATTAATTTTCTAGTATTAAGAACTTTTTGATTATTGTAATCTTTGATGAAAGATTAATTTTGAAAACCTTTGTAATGTAATTGAACGAAAATCCAAGTTTTTAATTAATCTTAATTTAATATATAGTTACTAGAAAATTATTCTCTTCAAGGATAATTTTCTTTCTCGAAGAAGGGTGGGATGTTGTATTCCAGAATACTACCCTTATTAAATTTAACACTGAATCTCCTAACACATCCTTAAAAACTTCACTTAACATATATTACATCACTTAATACATACCATTCATAAACATTCACAATATTACCAGTTACAGCACACTTAATAACCTGCACCTTTTTATTTATTGAAAACATAGCAACTTGGATTTTCGTCCGAATTGAATGTGAAAAGTCATAGAGAAAAAATTCAGTTGATAACTTCTATTTGCCGTGAATACTTCGAGGCGTTTACTTCTACTCTAGAGAAAATAGATTTAATAATAATTTTTAATAGAATATTCACTCCAAGATACAATAACCAGAGATTTGTGTTTATAAAAATATTTTGCAACGAGATCAAATAAAAGCCCGACATAAAATAAAACTGATATGGACATTTTTAAATAGCCGGCTGCAAATAAAAATCTAAGAAGAAGGAAAGGCACCAAGCGAGAGTTAAGTAATATATCTTTAGTGACAGTTCGACATAGCCATCTGCATAATATTCCCGTGATAAGTTTCAACCAGAAGACGAAATGTAGAACAGGACCAGCATTTTTCAAGAAGAAAAGGAATAATAAAAGGTCCCCGCTCTTCCCTCAACCGAGGAAGCACGGCGTCCGGACCTCAACATGGCCGTGTGTACGAATTCGATTTTTAAACTCAATTACATTCAACTGATGTGGAATTGTTTTGTTATCGCGATGGTATACGGATCTGCTGCATTTTCTTATTCGTTCGGTGTTCTTCACTATTTGCTTGTGTATTGTGTGTGTATCTCTTAGAAGCGCCACAGGACTACCACCCGATTTATATATAAGTACTCACAAGCTAAAGTATATATAACCTTACAAACTAAAGAACGTAAAACTAATTAACTTGACTAAGGTGAACAGGTCATATTATTAAGGCAAGAGTAGGGGCGGGATGTTGGGGCAGGTTAGAGAGGATAGTGTAGAAAGCGCCGCTTGAGATTGGCGGTGGGAATGGTTTAGGAGGCGGCGCTTGAGAGTATGGGCAGAGAGGTGGAAGTCGAATAAGATGGAGTTGGAATTGACATTTTTCAGCATCTGCGAAAGGGGTTCGTGAAACCATAAGAGGTGCGGTGAGGGGGAATATGGAGGAAGTGGCGATATCACGTATTACGAGGGTTTGTGTTTAGAGGAATTAAGGAGGTAGGCGCAGCAAGCAACCGAGTCGGAGAGGAGCAGATGAATGAACACTATGCCAGATAGGACCCTACCGTCCTCAAGGGTTCTGAAGTTGATTAATTTTAGGCGGTTAAAGTACGGGGGAAATTGAAGTGTTATCCCATCCTAGTTCTCAAAGAGCGTACCGAAGGAAACGACGTTGAATACTTTCGATTCTACGGATATGGGTGTTGTGATAAGGGTCCCTACCTGGCTATCATATTCTAGCAGTGGATGGACTAAGGTAAGGTAAAGGGGTCGAATTACGTGGGGGTTGGGGAATTTCTTAGACCAGAGTTTCACAAATCCGAGGGCAGAGTTAGATTTCCGGATCGTATAGTCAATGTGCGAAAGGACGTTAAACTCTCTGTCGCAACTGATTCCGAGGTTTTGAATAGATTGGACAATGGTCAGGGATGGTTATGAAGGGAATAATGGCGCGGATATCAGTGAATAAGCTTGCGAGAAAAGGTTATAGATTGGCATTTTGGGTATGTTAAGTACGAAGCAATTTTTGTCACACCAAGTCCAGAAGTTGTCAAGGTCTGATTGCAACAGAGCAAAATCAAGTGGTGACTCGATGATCTCATATATCTTGGTGACATCAGCGTATAGGGAAACGTAGGAATGCTTGATGGCCTTATAAATGTTATTAGCGGGTATTAAAATGAGACATTTTCTTGCCTCTGGCAATTTCTCGTTGTGGCAGGTTTAAGTAACAACCTTTATGTCATAAAATTGTATATTATATATTGTATTATAATTTTACGAAATTATCTTTGAAAGGTTATAGCGTTTTGAAATAATAGTGAAGAAGAACGTGTGATTCGAACTGACGCTATGACAGTTTGAATCACCAAAAATTGAACCTAAGCGTTACCCATCAGGCTACTGGCCGTGTTTAGAATTGGATTTTTAAACTCGTCTATACTCAACTGATGTGAATTGTTATGTTATCGCTATGGTGTACGGCTCTGATGTATTTTCTTATTCGATTTTCGTTCGGTTTTCTTCACTATTTTGCTTGTGAATTGTGTGTGTATCTGTTAGAGACGTCACAAGGTACCACTTGTATTTTACATCAAGTTAGTGAATACATTCACGATGAATTAGGAGGTTGAACCAAAATAAAAACAAAGCTTCGCCAGTCTGCAAATTTCGGATATGAGTCAGTTAGTTTCGCCTATACACGGTCGATAGTTGTCCAATGCTGTGTGTTTTTTAAAACTTTAATCATATCAAATACATCACATCACATCATATTGTTCAAATAATTGAAAGAAATGTTTAATTTACAGTACAATACTTTTAAATATGGTAGAAACACAACAAATCAATTGGTGCTTTTCATTTCATGTTGGTGGTGCACATTAAGAAGTAATTGCTAAAGTCCGGATTCCGAAAGATCGGGACAAAAGCAAATTTCCGAAGCGAAGGAATAACTTCTCGTGACTGGTCTACGCAGCAGTTAGCTACATCCATATCTGTGTAATGCGTCTATATTTGTTAGAAAGGGAGTAAACGAATCGGAAGATCAAATGAATATGTAACTTGACAAATCAAAAAAAGGATAGGACATAACATGCCAAGATCCGCGAACGGCTGAAAATTATTCCATGTTTCTCAACTTATTACAATTTCGGAAGTCTGTCTACTCAATAGCAAAATGGCTAACTAGACACAAAAGAAATCATCGCATTGTCGTTTTCCCGACCGTACTGTTTATAAATATGGTACATCAACGATTTTTTAACGAATATTAACATTCTCAGGGTACATGGGATTCTATTTTCTTAAAAGGAGGTATCATTCTCCACTTATCAACTTTGAAAAGCAAAATAAAGAATTAACCGAAAGTCGTCGCAGTATCCATTTTACTACAGCTAAATTATCATAACAAGATAAATAAATAAACAAAAACAGTTTTCTCTAATATAAGGCAAGGTTAGTACTGAAATTGATATCATTTCAATAATATGTTTTGAAACACACATGTGCACACCAATAATAAAATATTTTTATAATGGAGTTGGGTGTTTGTGAGTTTTAATGCAAATCGTAAAGAGAATTTGACTCTACGTGTCGTACACTTCTCATTCCGTGCAGTTTAGTAGAAATAGTGCTTTGCTCAGTGAATTGTTGCCTTATTCATAAAGATCCACTTTGGTGTCCCATAAGAGGCAATAAAATTTAAAATTCAAAATATTTCATGTTTATCGCTTTTGATAAATAAAACTCCGGTAACATACGAATTAAGCCATCCGCATGTCTTTGTTAGTGAAGAAATAAAAATGAGATTACTACCAATCTAACACCTTTTCCTGATTTCAAAACTTCTTTAGAGCGGTTGATCGTTAAGAGCCCCACAATGAACTCACGTGTATTTTATTGCCTACTGTGATCACTTACACAGAGCAGGAACTGCTACTGGTGTCCGACAAAGGGAAAAAAATAAACAAGATAATCCTCAGTGTGACTGCTCACCGTCGCAAGCCAGCGAACGTTGTTATGAATTTAATGCACGTATCTGAAACTATGAAAGCGCCACAAACAAATCGACAATATCCTCTATTCATTCGAAACCATTTGAGGGTTTAATTATGAGGATCCCTACAGTGGTTACCGTAGTCTTGCCACCAACAGCGTCGCCGCCAATCAGTACCAGTGTATTAAAACTTGCCGATAGTGCAATCTACTCTACAGCACGATCAGTCTACATTGTACTTCTGGCAAGCTCCATACGCTACGTGTACTTTGTATTTGTAGAATAATGCATCGCAACAGTATGCAGCCACAAATTAGCAATCACAGTTCTTTCCACAGACGTACACGTCCTAGCTGACAAGAGTCAACAGCAAATTGATCAGCTTTCGATTCGATTGGTGAATTCATTAATTTGCGATTGAAGTGCAATGAGCGTTGGCGCATTGAAATGCATTAAACCTCTGATACTAGGTAATAAAGATGCATACGTACTACCGACATGCATTGATAATTAAACCCGACATTGAACAGAGTACTTGGCAAACGGACTTACGCCTTCGTCTAAAGGGGGGCAACAGTGCGCAAGTAATCGAATGAATGACAAATTACAAAATATTACGGGACGCGGCTTAAATGTATTCCTGTTAAACTTAGCCAATCGCGAGCTGATACCCTAAGCGATACACACAACAGAATTTGTATAAATAAACTTTAGTTTTATATCGTCCTATCTTTTGGTTTAACTTGTTCTTTATTTAATACTTGGTTAAAAGATTTACATCACTCAAATGATTTTCGCTTTTTAATGAAAGTAAAATTGATAAGAAGGAACTGCTTTCCTCCTTGTGGAACGGCTATCTAAAGTATTTGAACAGTGTTCTCCATAAGGCCGTCGATACCCGATCAGCGACTGAGTAGGAAATGTTCAGTTGAACTGAAGTGGAAATTGCGTTACTACCCTAATAGGTGCGCAAGTGGAAACTCGGCTCTGAAGTTGGTTGCATTAAAAACATACTAGAACGAATCCAATTCCCTCGCCATTTTGTATAGCTTAGTCATTGCTATTTTTATGACTAAGTTTGAGTCATTTACAAGCTGTCATTCCGTATGCATCTGATGTAAAAGAGACGGACGTAAGAGATGATAGTTAGGCCATTGCATTCTATTCTATTTTCAAATGAAAAAAAATGCTGATCAACCTATGGAATTGATTACTTTGACATTGGGTGAACATTCTGTGAGGCATTCAACAGTAAAAAAAGGTTTGCAAGATTTCGTAAATGAAATTTTAGTCTTGAGGACGCTCCACGTCGTGCAGTAAAAAAATGTATCGACGAAGAACTTCTAGTTTTACCTTATGAAAATCCATGTCAAAGTCAAGAAGAGCTTGCAGAACAGTTAAGAGTTTCTCACCAAGCAATATGAATTAATCTTTGTATAAGTATAAGTCCCCGTCGAGGAGCCTCTGGCGCAAGACTAATGACCTTGCCCGGAAAAAATAAATCATTATGGAAAATATAACAAGCCCCAGGACTTGCTAAATAAGGCCAAGACCAGTTCCCGGTTGTAGTGCCGATGATGACGATGATGATAATAAGTATGTAAGAGCCGAGTTGCTAATTGCACACCTATTATAATCAACATCTCTTATTTATCACACTCACATTCTCATT
The DNA here is from genome assembly GCA_963931805.1 of Microdon myrmicae. NCBI lineage: Eukaryota > Metazoa > Arthropoda > Insecta > Diptera > Syrphidae > Microdon > Microdon myrmicae. Next base: position 3,031,522 of record OZ007498.1, on the reverse strand, counting down.
CTACTATATTATACGAGGGTTGTTCAATAAGTTCTTGGAACATTCAAGAGATGTCGTATATACTTACTAGTTATTACTTCCTAGTATTCAATTCAATTCAATTTTTATTAGGTAGATAATATGGTACATTTATATTTTACAACTAGTATTTAAGAGATTTAGGACAGCAATTCCTTTACAACTATAATCTTAAATCTATATAATGACAATATCACAATTTTAATGAATAACAAATAATAAATTAAGGGAAAACTACAAGAAAAAACCCTTATTTGAATCTTAAGACTAATATTGCACAGGTTTCCGGTTATTTTATGTAATAATGACCTCGATATAATTTTCATAGACAGGGTACATATACAGTGAGTTAGGATAACGCAAGACGGGAAACGAGAACATTGTCGGAAATAGAACAATTGACGAAGAAATTTCGATTGATTTTGTCAATAAGGAACTCTACCGGTTTAACGTTAGCGTTTTCATGTAGTGCATGTGTCGAATAATGCCATGGCAAATTCAGCAACATTTTCAATATTTTACTTTGATACCTTTGCAATTTTATTTTGTGTGTACACCATACAGGGGCGCCGTACAGGAGTATAACTTGCAAAATGGTTTTAAAAATTATAATTTTATTTTCGATTCTAAGCTTTGACTTTCTACACACTAATGGATACATAACTCTTACGACTTTGTTTATTTTGTCAATTGTGGTAGTGATGTGTTTTTGAAAGATAAGTTTTTTATCTAGAATAATACCTAGATATCTACAGCCTTCGGACCAATCACTATCAACTGCGCACATACTGAGTTTAGTGCCATTTGGTAGGTAGCAGAGTTTCCTACATCTCGAAAACCAGACAGCTTGTGCTTTATTACCATTTATTTTTATTTTCTATTTCCTGTAATATACTGCTAGTTTGTCAAGAGCTGCTTGCAAAGAGTTGTAGACGTTAGTGAATATGACACCCGAAGAGAAAATGGCTGTGTCATCGGCAAGCATAGCTACCTGAATGTTTTCACCTGACATGGTAAATCTGCGACAAACAATGTGAATAATATGGGACCAAGGACCGAGCCTTGGGGTACACCATAGTGGATTTGGTGAGTAGAGGATTTGTCGGTTCCTATACTTACAACATATTTTCTCGAACGAAGAAAGCTCTTGATAATTTTGATAAGCGGTATTGGCAGCTTTAGTTTTAGTAGCTTATAAATAAAGGCATCGTGCCATACCGTGTCAAAGGCTTTTTCGATGTCTAGGAGAACCAGTCCCGTTGACTCCTTGCCGATGAATTCACCAGCTATGTGGTTTTTAATGCGCAAGACTTGGTGGATTGTGCTGTGACCACTACGGAAACCGAACTGAAAGTTTGGTAAGATGTTATTGCCTTCCACGAAACGATCAATCTTGTCCTTAATGATTTTTTCTAAGACCTTACTCAGACAGCTAAGTAGACTAATAGGTCTGTAGCTTTCGTGGCTGTTCTTCGATTTGTCTGGTTTCGGGATAGGTATTACTTTTGCTGTTTTCCAAGAGCCCGGAAATTAACTGTTCCTAAGAAAAGTGTTGAAGAACGTTAAATAGTTACTTGCAGCGGGTGGAAGTGCTTTAATTAATTTGTTGTGAATATTATCAAGAACAGCAGCCTTTTTGAGATCGATTTTTTTATCAATTCTTTAACTTTGCTAATATTAGTTGCGTAAGTACTTTCAGCTGGTGTTTGAGAAAGTACATGGATAGTGTTAGCAACTTCGGCCTTGGTATACGCGTAGCTTAGATGCATAGATATGGAGTGGTTATTACTAAACGTGTTAACAAGTAGGTTCGATTTCTCCACTGAGGAAATAAACAACTTGTCGTGAACTTGATATTGTCCAGAATGGTTTGGCTGCTTTGTCAAGAGAGGACCGGTGTTTATTCCAACACTTGTTCTTATATGTTGAGAATTCTTTTTTAATGATATTATTTAAGACATTAACATTAACTAGTAAGCAATTGTAGTGTTTGCCTTATAAGCCATAGAGCATACGGCATTTGGTAGTCACTAGCCACCAAGAACCACTAATCTACTGACTCCAAATATACGAATGACTATTAGGGTTGAACGTAAGCAATAATTCTTTATTGATGAAACGGTAACAATTTGTAATTAACAGTAGTTAAGAGTTAAGAGTTATAATGTTGAATTTGACAATTTGACATTAACAATAGTTAATAATGATGAAAAGATCACAATTTGTATTTAACAATAGTTACGAATTAATAGTTATAATGATGAAACGGTAACAATTTGTAATTAACAATAGTTAAGTTAATAGTTATAATGATGAAAATGTCACAATTTGAAATAACGATAGTTAAGAGTTAATAGTTATAATTATGAATTTGACAATTTGACATTAACAATAGTTAATAATGATGAAAAGATCACAATTTGTAATTAACAATAGTTAAGAGTTAATAGTTATAATGATGGAAATGTCACAATTTGAAATTAACGATAGTTAAGCGTTAATAGATATAATGATCACCAGACTCAACCGATTCCACTTGCAGATCAACTTAGACTCACGTGTGCGAACGCCGCCATGGTTGGAAGACGACTCAATACAAATTTCTCCAGTGGATGTGCACAATTCACTAGGGGTTGATTTCCTATTTTCAATACAACGTACAGTTGGTCGTACGGTGACCAATCAAAGAGTAGATCCCCGATTGATCACGACAAGGGCGCATGATCCTTTTCGTTGCGGACGCGCCGACGAAAATCAACAAACATGTACGGTACAACGGGTAGCTGCATCCGTACCGCGACTTGTCCGTCCGAGGTGCGACCTGGGGTATACGCTGTTGGTGATGCTGATGCTTGTACGTCGCATCGAAATTGGTGGCCGATGTTTAATTTCATTGCATGTAATGATGCTGAAAATGAATTCTCGGCAACGTGGCGCTAGATGCGCGAACAAGTTCTGTTGGTTGGACGAAACTTGTGATGCTTTGGGGTGACTTGGGATATAGTATTATTACTTACTAGTTGGCGGTACAAGAAATTGGGTGTGGACAGTCTCAGAAAAATGACGCAGTTAAAAGAGAATAATCGCTTGAGTGTGGTCGACTCCGCAGCTATTTTGGCGTTTATCGACGGAATTCTGACGAGCTTCTAACTCAATTCGTAATTGTGAACATAACAGTACATTGAGACTAATCAAAATAGGGGTTTTTAGGTGGGACGGACTCCCGAAAAGACGAAGACGGATAAATCGGGCGACAAGGTAATGGCAATGGTTCCTTGGGAAGCACGGGGAATCATCTACATCGATTATTTGGAAAGAGAAGAAAAAAAAGTATCATTATTGCACGGCTTGAAAATTTCTGTCTAAAGTCTTTTTAAACGACCCATGCGGTTATATTTCCTGAAGTACTGCAAGTATTGCTGTTGAATTTAGTTGTTAATACATTTTTCTAACAACTTCTGTTATTTTATCTTTTTTGTTTTCATTAAGCACTTATTGTTTTGTTTTCAAAATTTTTGCATCCTCAAAAAAAAAAAAAAAATCAACTTAGACTTTATTTTTTTTTGTCATAATGCCTCGAAAAGAAGAATAGGTAGACCTCTAAGATAATAGTTTATTTTTTTTATAATGTATGTGTATTATATTAAGAATAAATAAAAGAAAATGTAAGCTGAAAGGCATAAATTAAGCATATAATATTGTATAATTTAGAGTGCTTGCGAAGAGCCAGTAAATTACATTATGTAGTAAAATTATTAAGATATGTTTAGCATTTAGAGTAAAATTGTAAAATATAAAAAAGACTTTGTGAATAAATGCGTCTGCAAACAAACAAACATTTTTCTAACACTATGGGGACGTGGAACAAAATGGCAGGTGCAAGTACGAGATACTTAATAAATTATCAAGGGACTTACTGCTGGAGCCTTTGAATCAACAATTTAATAATGATGTTCAAGAAAAATGGTTTACAACCACGTTTAAATTTTCTACTGTATTTTCCAAGTGACTAAGATTTCCGCGCCAATTAGTTGAAGCTAATGTCCAACGTCGTCCAATAACTTTCAATTCACACCTTACGGTTTTATATTATTTGTGGGTTAAGACCCAAAGTGTATCCGTCCAGTAAAATCCCTCTTCGTCATGCTGAAGGCTTCATGAAATAGTCGAAAAATATTCTTGACTACCTTTCCGAGTTGGAGTTGGGTTAATAGACTGGTCAAGAAAATTGGAACAGGTGATGTATTGATTCCAACTCTGGCCCCGCAGAGAAATCTCACAACGGCAATGTCTTCGGGCTATAATTAGAAGAAGTCTTCGTCTATTTTTCGAAACTTGGAGGATGGTGAGATTCAAGGTACGAGAAAACCTCATGATGTCACCACCTATGATACTGAATCACGGAGGAAAATTAATTCCCAATATAAGGTTATGTCAAGAGACGATTCTCTTAGGCTAAACACAGTCAACATTGAATTGGTATTAGCATTTTGTCGGTTTCTTGCGACCATTGAACACCAATATTGATAAACACTGAACCCCGATTTTTTAGCTCTAATCGAAACCCAGATTGATTGCTTTGTCGAGCGCAAATCCACATAATTCCGCGGAATAATACCACGAATTTCTGAGAAACAGTCTCCAAGATAGAGTCTGTGGAACAGACAAAGGTCCACAAGATGCGTTCGATGTGAGGGCGATTGTAGTTTCGATGTCAGTGCTGTGTTCCCGATCAGGCAGGTCGCCCATCTCTGTAGTTTTTCAAGTAGGTATAGGTTATAATTAGGAGCAGAGCTCCAAACATGGGAACAATATTCGAGTGCGGGTGTAATATTAACTATTAATTATTAATTAAATTAACATAATTATATAACAGGCTCAATTTATGGATTTTGCTTGATTATGCCTCGAAATTTACCTTTTCCATTTTCCAATGGCTGTCAAACACAAACTAAATGATCAAACCTTGTCAGTAGTCTTTTTATAGCTTGCAATAGACTGCCAAACAAATGATAGATCATGCTCAAACCTTGCGTCAGGATAGAGGACAACTATGCCAACCTGGCGACAAAACGAATTTTGACAATCCATTTAAGCGGCCTTTTTAAATGATCAATTCCCGGTACTATTTTCACAGAATGTATTTCAAATAGGGTCAACTGGAAAAAGGTTAAATAGCCAATACCTGCATTTTTTTGGTAACATTATTAAAACTTTCAGAACCCCGTTCAATAAAGAACACACTACAGACGCTCTGAACAATACATCAGCCTATAACTCCTACACGAAGTTAATGCACCCATAAATCTTTGCACCTGTCTTTTATTTATTCCAAGGCAGATACAATCGACCCTTCTGCCAAATAAACAAATCGAGTCTATTTTAAGTTATACCAGAAAATAATTGAAAATTAAACGAACTTAAAGTAAATTCCACCGATCTTTTCCAGGAAGTTAAACAATCGTAATGGGCCTTGGTAAATACCTATAGCCACAAAAATACCTATAACTCAAGTCCCTGAAGTCAGTGGTGAGAGTTAATTGTAATCAAATGAACTCGGAGCAAATTCAACCCCGAAACAGACTTCTAACAAGGAATCTATGACTTAAACGGCTTAATATGACCGGTGATATACTCTGCATATTAAACACAAGGAAGAATTCGATCCCTATGACGAAGGCAGCACAGAAGTCGATTACAAATCCGGATGTGAATTCGCATCGAAATGCGTACAGCCATTAACAGCTCACGCACGTACTAAGCAGAAAATTGTAAAGTAATTTTTTTTTGTTTCCAGTGAAAATGTGATTTTCAAGAGCCAGAGCACAGCACCTTTAGGGATATATTCCTTAGGTGCCGAGTCCCAAGTCTTGGTCCAATGGTATATGAAAAGAATTCAAATTGACATCCAGGAAAAGATTCGTATGACATCCCTTTGTAAGGGACACGGGAACACAGAGAGAGACGTGAGGAATCATCATGTGATTCTTAGAGTTGATCCAAGAAATGTCGTTCAGATGATAATGTTTCTTTTTGCTATCAACTGAGATTAAAAGGTTGTCCCAGGAAAACTAACCAACAAGTTGTTGGTGCGGTGTGGGGCGATATAATCGGATTATCAGAGAGATCATATAGAGAATCCAAGAGAACAGCAACTGGCATATCAATCAGGTACTGTCATACATCGCCTCTCTATTTACTTCCATTTTTAAGGAATGTCAATTTGGATTGATATTTAATTACTTTAGGACAATAAAGGGGTGTTTATATTTAATGCACATCTGACTGGAAAACTTGTTGCACTTAGTGTAATACATATCCTTATAAGGGTGACTTGGCAGCACCAACTACTAATTTATATGCACATGCAAAATTTACCATTGTTCTCACCCTTATCTGTGAAAATCCATTTTAATTCACGTCCCTCTAATCTTAACTAAAGCCAATTAAAAGTTTTTCACTTAAGTGGCTCATCGAATGGTGACGGCGAAGGGGCCAAATCAGCGGAGGCATTGAAAGGAGGCCGGGAGAATAGGGAGGTTATAGATGGGTGAACAACATCCGATTTAGAACGATTGAACGATTTCTCTGCAATGGAAATTTAATTAAGCCGAAATTGAGGCAGCACAACCCCGTTACTCTCTGCATCAGTCCGATAACGACTGGGGGAGGGCACCAAAAATCGAACGAAATTGAGCATAATTACAAACGAGAAAGTGTAATTAAATTTCTTTCGTGTCGAGTTCTCCACTTCCGGCGGTAGTATGTGCAGTTGGAGGTGGAGGTGAAGACTAAGTGTGATTTTGAACACTTAAAGAGTTGACGATTGACTACGTACCTATCTACCTATCTACAGATGTCAGTTCATTTGGCCATGTAATTAAATCCAATTAAAATTCTTCGACAAATTAAAGTTGTCATCTTCAATGATTGCCAGGCGAGTGTCCCTTTTTACGAGCTGCGAAGTATATACAAATAAAAACGACGTTTGAATTTACGACTCATGCGAAGATTTACTGTATACGCCCATAGGATAAAGTCCTGGTTTTAGCGTGAAGCAATTAATTAGTCAATCAATCACTTGGGACATTTCCCTTAACTTATATTTATGTTGGCAGGGGTCCTAAAGCCAACAGGGAATAAAGAATTTCACACACCCTACACCAAAAGGAGAAATAGAGAATAAATTTAGCATCCTTGGTAAATATAACCCTAAGTAGGTTCTTGACGAATGGATAGGACTTTCACGTCGAGCTGTTGTGATTTATTACTAGGCGATTAACTTTTTTGCGTAAGGATCTGTCGGCTACAGTAAAAAGAATGGTAATCAAAATGGGGCGAGCGAACACATCAAGTGATTACATATAGTATGTATGTAGTAGTCCTGGATTGCTGAGGTGATGAATAACTCATACGTTTGTAAAACTATCTTCTGGGTACATGTAGGTGTGAAAATCTAAACATATTTTTTGTGCTCCATTCAGAACTTGCAAACATGGAAATAATGGAAAGAATTTCCAGCAACTGTTTTGGCAGTTGAAGAAAAGGTGAACGAGAAGAATTCGAGAGGTTACCATTGACTGTTACGAACTGCGGAAAATATTCATTGATGAATTATGTGCCAAATAACTTCATGTAAAACTAAAATTTGAGCCTAATATCTTCAAAGTTTGTTAGCTGGCAATAGCATCATGTGCCTGGTTTTAAGCTGCAGACGTGTTTATTTGGAACTCCCGAAATGTTTAGATTGCCGACCTGAAAATTAATAGGGAAATTTGTGGGGAGGAAGTATTGTGCTTGACACTCCGTTCACTTCCTCCTCCATCATAATTAATTGTTCCCTCGAGCACTACACGATTAAGACGAAGCAAAGAAAACGCCAAACACCGGACAAGTAAAAATATAAAATACAGGATTTCTATTGTTTATTTTTGTTTATTTTACGGTAGCACTACGTGAAAATTACAATGTGAAGTCAATAAAAACGCAATCTTCGAAGACTGCAGCGAATGTACTATTCGACACAGCGGTTGCAAACACTACACTGTACGCGGGAAATGGGAGTAATGTCTATGATGCACATGATTGTTACTTATTTTATTGTTCAAACTTTTACACACACACGACTCGTGGATTTTCTCGTCTCCGTGCGCACCGGAGAGCGGAAATCAGCAACGACCATGGCGGTCGGCGGGTGGAAATCGACTCCCCGAGGATAGAACACTGACATGAGTTCCATCCTAGGTTAGGGTGAAGAACAAAAGAAGAGAGAGAAAAACTGTTCTCTTAAGCGTGCGGCCGCCAAGGAAATGCACTCTTTCAGTGCAGTGGTGTGTGTGCGCGATTGAACAGTTCGATGTTATTTACACGGGTTCGAAGGCAGTCGAACAACGAAACAGGCAGGCGGCAAAGACAAAGGAGATTCATGATCTATGTCTATGCTGTGCGACGTCGCTATGTTAGACGTTAGGAAAAATGGTGCTAATGGGATGGAAATTGTATATCGCATCTTGGGTCGGCATTGAATTCCTATTTGCGTTTGTTTATGCTGTAGGATTCAATTGATGCCAAGAGACGCGGAATGCGTATTTGCTTTGGTCCCTTGGGTGTAAGTCGCCAGCCAATGTATATATAGGGAACATTGTTGTACACATGGCGCGGCTGGGAAAATAGACGGCGCAATATTTATGGCCCCTGTCATGACGGTTACATTGTATGCAAATCGGATCATTTTGTTTACAGGAATTTGTCTGGCAAGAAATCTTACGGAAAATTGTATGCGAAGAGATGCATGGAAAAGGTAAGTTTTCTTTACAGGGACTTTAAGATTATAGATTTGATCTATATAATGCGTGAAGCAATGCTGTTGCATTAGCGAAGTTAGGAAATTGGCTGAATGTTATGGGGGTTTTACGGTAAGTAGACAGTGGGGTTTGGCGCAACCTCCACAAATTAATAACCGAAGAACAGGGGGGGGGGGGGGGGGGGGGGGGGGGGGGGCAGAGAAAAAATAAAGAGCCATGTTCATTTGAATCATAGATATTAGAGTATAAACTGTTGACAATAACAAGCGAATCATTTTTGAAGGCAGAAAATGAACGAAGGTCGTTTACGAAGATCGTCAGCATTTGCCGCCACTTCGGTTCGGCTCAAAGTCGAATCGACAACTTTCAAACGGTACGGCATTACTATGTGAGGAGGAAAATAATACAACATTTACGTGCGAGATGTGGACACAAAGTTCGTGGACTAATATTTGAATTTTTTTTTTTTTTTAACCTACGACACCTCGACCTCGCACAATGCACTCTTCTTTGAAAGTGATACAATTATTTCAGCGCTTTTACCATGGCTCCATGAATTTGCACCACGTTCCTTTTCCAGGACTCGAAATTAGAGCTTAGGACGGACGTATCAGAAAACGCGAATAAAAGACGAAAAAGTACTTTTCATTAATTATATTATAGCTTCAAAAGTCGTTACAACTGTTAGATAAGAAAACACAAACATCTCCAGGCTCCTCCCACACGCGCCTCTGTAAATATTTAATAGAATAAAACTTCCATCCAGGAGTTCGCAAGGGCCCCTTTCATTCTGTTATCATGTACAGGATAAGCGGCAACGCCTCAAAACATGGGCAACAATAGTAAATCGACAATACATTCCAGGAACTCGATCGTGTACAATGGGGGCGTCAAACGAAAAGTTTTATGTCTCGGCCATATATCGCCACAAAACAATATGTAATAAAAAAACAGACGGACAATAATATACCCCAAATTAGTAAATACGGTGCTTAACAATAGGTTTACCGGCCGTGTCATTTTGACGCATTTCGAATTTTTTCGGGAAAATTACGAAAACCATTCACAACATTATTTTATCTCTTGTATTGACTTTTATCAGTTGAACGAGATAAAACATCTTGAAGTCTAGCTTGTTCAAAGGTTTTTTAATATTGAAGTTCGCTAAGTAGTATACCTGGGAGGGTGGGCTGAAACGTTTCCAACCTCAACGTGAACGAGTGCTGCGTCAATAAAACCTAGTGAATATAGTTGTGCGTCTTACGGTTACTCACCAAAATTTCAGCCATTTTCGACGCGCAGTTTTTATTTGACAGTCGTTTGAGTGAGTCGATGTGAGTGTTTTTGTGAAAATGGACAAAAGTGAGTATCGAGCTGTTATTAAATTTTTGTTTTTGAAAGGCAATACGCCTACGCAAATCAAAAGATAAGTTGGACTCTGCACCAACATTTACCAGTGTGAAATTTTGAGCATCTGAATTTAAACGTGGCCATGAGCGCTTGGGAGACAATAATCGTTCGGCAAGTCCAAAAACTGCAACAACTGACGATAACATCGCTAAAGTTCTTCAAACGGTGCTAGACGACCGACGAATTAGAGTGAGAGAGATAGCAGAGGCTATGAAAATGTCACATATTAAATCAAGATTTAGGCATGAGACAGCTATCCGCGCGTTGGATGCCGCGTTTGCTCACGTTAGACCAAAAACGTGTTCGAATGAACATTTCCAACGCTCTGTTGGGGCAGTTTAGGCACAATAAAACCTAGTTTTGGCGCCGATTAATTACTGTCGATGAAACTTGGATACATAATTATACGCCCGAAACAAAAATACAGTCAAAACAGTGGACTGGATATCGGGAATCGGCTCGAAAAAAGCAAAAACTGTTTTTTCGGCTGGGAAAGTGATGGCGACTGTTTTTTTAGGATAGTCATGGAGTTATCTTAATCGATTATTTTCAAAAAGTGAAAACCATTGCAGGAGCATACTACGCGTCATTACTTGACCAACTGAAGGCAGAAATTGTGGAAAAACGGCCACATTTGCATAAGAAGAAAATACTGTTTTGCCAAGTCAACGCGCTGTGTCATACCCAAGCGGTTCCCATGGCGAAAATCGACGAATTATGGTTTGACTGCTTTACCATCCGCCTTACTCACCAGATCTAGCCCTAAGCGACTTCTTTTTGTTCCCTACTCTAAAAATTGCGCTCGGAGGACAGAGATTTTCGTTAAATGAGGAGGCAAACATCTTTGTGAACCGTTATTTTGCACAGAAAAATGCCTATTTGGACGGGTTAGAGAGATGGTAGTATCGCTGGGAGAATTGTGTAGAGTTACAAGGGGACTATGTAGAAAAATAAAAATAAATTTTAAGAAAAAATGTCTTGTATCTTAGTTACGTCGGAAACTTTTCAGCCCACCCATGTATCTCCACGGATATACATCAATTTGATGCGATCGTAATGTAAACAAATTTAGTAAACTTGTTTTTTATGATGCAAAAATTACAACAATAGTAAATATGAATATATCGACAATACCTCGATATAAGTATGTCTAGAAGAGGAAATAAAATTTTGAAAAACATAATCAGTAATAGTGAAGAGTGTTCGGGATATGACGAGAATGAAAACAAAGTAATTCAAAACGAGGACGAGATTGAGATATTTGAATCAGATGAAAGTATGCGCGCAGGGGGAATCATCAGACAGCGAAAAAGAAAATCAACAGAATTTGGGTCTTTGCAAAAACAAGATGCATATCCTATCCGATTCTAAGTCTGGGAATGATGCAAGTTTTCCAAGATTGTCTCAAAATTCAGATACATTCTGTAGAACAGAAATAGCGATCGATGGAAGAACTTGGACGTGTTACGTCCAAATCCACCCACCCATAAATACATCCCTATTTGGAGCCAGTCCCCACCAATTAATTGCGGTACACGCAAAATCATCCACTAAAAGGATGAAGCACTCCCCAAGCCCTAGCATTGCCCCATCCACTAAACGGGCCAATACCAAAACTAAACGTTCAATTTACCCATATCAAATTCAATATCAAAGAATTTGAACTAAACGTTCAAATTGTCCATAGTGAATTCAACATGAATTAAAAACGTGATAAACGAAGCAGTTGTTCAGCACGTAAATTCCCCTGGACCCAAATCTGCGGACCAGATGACCAACTCTCAAGTAAAGTTAATAAAAAGCATAAAATGCAAGGCGACACCGTTCCCTTAAACCCTATTCAAGGAAACATTTCCTATACGGAACAGAGGACGGCGATCGTAAAAACACTCGCTGAACAACAATACCCATAAGATACAAAAATATCTTTGGCTCCGATGTTCAGTAGAAAAGAAATTGCCAAGTCTGGGCACTGTTAGAAATCCCAGGTAATACTTAAGGGATTCCACCCGGTTGTCGATCCAAGGTAAAATACCGATCATCGCACAAGGAACTTAACACGTTGGCTTGTGTTAGCGAAAAAGAAAAAAGGTTTTCCGGCGATCAAACGCTCGGAAAAGGAGTCGAGTTGGTTTTGAATTTTTAACGGAGACGGTCGTCGAAGTTGAGATCTAGTGGTTGACCAAGACGGCGAGATTTTCAAAAGTGTTGTCCTATGTGGCGGTGCGTAAAAACCTGTACGTGAAGTGGGTGTGTAACGTGTAAAGATTATAAAAATAAAGTAAAATAATTTAAAGAGAACCTAACCTTAACGCATTATTATAAAATAAATCGTATAAACATTATTGTACAAGTAAAACAATTCAAAGAGAACCTCACGTAAAGCATTATTATAAAATAATTCATTTAAAGAGAGACGCAAAGAAGTGTTTTATTTCCAAGGTGTGAGTCATTGTTAATAAGGCGTCGAAGCCAGAAAATAAAGACCGTCGATGAGAAGTGCTTTTGGTGTACAGAAAGACCCAGAGTGGCATGAACTGAATTACGGCGAAAGGTCAATGCTATTCAAAGGACCATCGAGGGTAGGTAATTCTAGTGTTCCTAACGAATCAGCAAAGTGGTGCCCAGGGTGACACAATCGCTACAGGAGTTGGAGAATTTCATACGCCCCAAAATTACAGAAGGTTAAATCCACAACAATCAACAGGACAGACCGTAAGTCATATATACTTATATTTATTAATACAACAGGCGAAATTAGAAGTTGGCGGATCTAGTGGGCAATCACCCGTTCATAAAGTCTTCGCAGAAATCACTGGACTTACTGGCTACGCAAAACGAAATGTGATGGAAGGTAACGTAAGCAGTGCTATATGTTCTATCATGATCAAAACAAACAACATAATAGAACATATAAAATGTTGTACAGAAGAAGAAGCACGTCGTGAAAGGCCAATGTGAACATTTCAACTACCAACTTACTTGGGTTTTTTTTTTTGGGATTTTGTACGCTTATGAAGCAGATTCGGTAAATGCCTATTATTTGTGATCCAAGGAATTTGGACCAGCATTTTTTTCTAATACAATGTCCAGAGGTGCATTCATTAAAATTATTCGATTCGTTCAATTTGATAAAAAAACGGAACGATCTGAACGTTTACGAACCAAAAATTTGCAATGATATCCGAAATATGGAATCAATTTATACACAATAGCCAATACCGTTATAAACTTTGCGAGAATATCTCAATAGGCGAGCAACTGTTCCCCACTTAAGCGCGTTGTAAATTCATACAATATATGCCGAAAAAGTGTCCATAAATTCGGCATACAATTTTGGCTATCAATCTGAATACCATATAAATGGATTCCCTTATTTAGGTAAGGATGAGACGCGAACTTCAACATCCTCAGGCGAATTTGCAGTTTTGAAGCTAGCCGAACCGCATCTTCATCAAGGCAGACATATAACAAGGCTTAATTCTAGCTGAAAAAATACCAGTTTAGCTGGAACTATTCGTTAGCTCGAGAGAACCTCCAAGGTGAACAAAAATCAAGAAAGATATAATGAAGTTATATTTATCAGAACATTATAAGTCAGGAAAATGGATACTCACTATGTATAGAAGTAAGCCAAATCTAAAGGTACTGTTACTAAGTACTAAACATATGTTTATAAAATTAAAAGACAATAATAAACATACACCATAAACAATAACATATTACAATCAGCATAGTTTGGGGTCGACGTAGTAGACCACATAGCGCGCAAATATATCTCCAAGGCAGCATTGGTCTTATATAAAGAATGTACTGGATCAAAATTATCCGAAAAGGATTTTTTATTTCCGTTGGCCAAAGAACTTGCAGAAAAAGAAAAGAAAGAGCACAAAAACATTAATTATAATTATCCGTTACCTGTTATTTCGCAAGGACGTAAGACCTACCAAATTGGATTTTGTAATAGTAACAGGAGTCAAGGTTCCCCCTTGATAGTATAGTGGTTAGTATACCCGCCTGTCACGCGGGAGACCGGGGTTCGATTCCCCGTCGGGGAACCTCTGGCGCAAGACTAATGACCTTGCCCGGAAAAAACAAATCATTATGGAAATGTTAACAAGACTTGCAAAATAAGGCCAAGACCGGTTCCCGGTTGTAGTGCCGATAATGATGATGATGAACAGGAGTAATAACATTTTACATGTGTATTTGTACATGCGTCAAAATGACGCGTGTTCGTACAGATAGGTATGTAAGAAATTTCGGTAAATCTAGTGTTACGCATAAATAATATTGTGACGCATATGACAATCAGTACTGGAATCTTCGAGAAAGTCCGAAACAAAGTACTAGATTATTTTAGGAAGTACTGGAAAACTGGAATAGAAAAGTCGAGATTATGGAACGGCCGGAAACGAAACGCCGAATCAGAATGAGGGAACGGTATAAATACGTCGCACACAGATCGTGGAGATGAGTAAGAGGTAGAACGTGAAGCAAGCGATAAGTGTGGTAGTAATAAGTAATAAGTAAGCAGTAAAGAAAACGTTAAGTGTACGGTACAAAGTAACGATTGTTATTGCGGACTAATAAAATGTCACATTAATTCAGAATTGATTTAACGGCTCTTATTTATTTACAAATAATTAATCCAGCGAACCCTAAGCTCGCTACAATTGGTGTCAGAAGTGGGATTAATTATTGGTGAAATAAATAAGTCTGTGGAAGTGTATTGCGACGATGTCAGGTCGACATTTGGAGGACCGGAACATGGATAGCAGAGGAGAGAAGCCAATTCTTCGACAGCGTCTGCAAGCAGCAATAGAGGAAAAGGATATTGATGTCGGCACAGATGCTTCTACGAGTGGGCCAGACTGTCCGGATGGAGAAGAAACAGCGAGTCAAGATGGTGCCAATGTAACGGAGAAGAGTTCGCCACAGTTGGACATTTCGGAGATGTTCAGGATGGCAAAATTAGACGCGCAAAATTAGACGCGCAAGCTATCGATATTAACGCAAAATTGGATGCGCGAGCTACAGACGTTAATGCAAAATTGGACGCGCGAGCTGCAGAGTTTAAGGCAAAATTGGATGCCCAAAGGCAGTGTATGAAAGAATTCTGGGACTCGGAAGCGGAAGAAGCTGAGGATGAGGAGGAATTGGAGCCACACGAAATGAAGAAACTCAGGAAGAGCAAAGCTATGGCCGACAGCAGTGAGGAAGAGGAGGAAAATGGCGATGATGTGTTACGTGAAGAACTGAAGGATTTCATCGATGATAACCCGATTGAAGAGGACGGCGGTGATGATGAAGACACTGATGCTTCAGGCCGTTCCCTGAAACGGATTTACAATGATGATGAAGAGTTGGACGAAGAAAGTGATGGAGAGGAAGACGACGACTGTGACCTTATTGAAGAGAATCTTGGTTTGAAAGTCGAAGGCAGAAAGCGTTCCAAGTGTCTGCGTCGTACACAGGATAAGGAAAGTGATGGAGAGGAACAGCACGTCGATGAAGGTTCAGCACGTGAGGCTATAGACGAACAGCTATTCGACGACGAAGACGATGTTGAACGCCGCTCTGAACGTAGTCACAGGGAAACAGAGGCGGCAAAACATTTCAATGATGAATTGGAAAGGGGTCACTTTACTGATTTGGACAATGAAATCCGTAAAACAGATATTCCTGAGCGAATGCAATTGTGCGAAGTTCCGGTTACGCCTGTTCCAGAGGGACCCAATGAACTACAAGATGAAGCTGAATGGATTTACAAACATGCGTTTTGTAAATCAACTGTTTCCGACCAAGAGAGATCAACAGATGTTGGAGGTCGAGACCGCTATTGTGAGCCACCACATACGGGAGGAAAGATCAAGCAAGCCCTAGATTGTAGGCGTAATCAACAGCTAGAGGTGCCGTTCATTGCGTTCTACGGAGAAGAACACGTGAAACCAGGATTAACGTGTGACGATCTATGGAAAGTCTATTACTACGACGCACGTCGGTGTTTACTGTCAGCTCCAAAGAACAAACCGCTCCAGTTATTTGAAAAGATGCGGAACTACCAGTTGGATACGGTTATGAAATCGACAGATGCTCCAATACCAGATGATATGCGTGTAATTAAAGATGAAGATCTAGACCGCTTACGTGATGTGCAAACTCCAGAAGAGCTTAAGGGTATGCAGATGCATTTTCTCTTATACTATTCGCATTAGATCCCTAAAATGCAAGAGGAATTCCGTCATCAAGAAAAGAAAGAATGGCGCCAGGCTAGAGCTGACGCGAAAAGGAGAGCAGTAGAAAATTTGGAAGAAGGTCAAGAATTTCCACCGCCGAACGCCAGGATGAAAGTGGTGCATCGCGATCGACTGGTGGCTTTTGTTGGCCCGGGAGACCAGTGAACTTAGTTCGGGACGAACTAATCTAGGCGGAGGGTAGTGTGACGCATATGACAATCAGTACTGGAATCTTCGAGAAAGTCCGAAACAAAGTACTAGATTATTTTAGGAAGTACTGGAAAACTGGAATAGAAAAGTCGAGATAATGGAACGGACGGAAACGAAACGCCGAATCAGAATGAGGGAACGGTATAAATACGTCGCACACAGATCGTGGAGATGAGTAAGAGGTAGAACGTGAAGCAAGCGATAAGTGTGGTAGTAATAAGTAATAAGTAAGCAGTAAAGAAAACGTTAAGTGTACGGTAAAAAGTAACGATTGTTATTACGGACTAATAAAATGTCACATTAATTCAGAATCGATTTAACGGCTCATATTTATTTACAAATAATTAATCCAGCGAACCCTAAGCTCGCTACAATATCTATAATATGTCAAAAGTTAGGTTACTGACTTTTTGACAGATGTAAATCCTACGTTTCTATGGATACTGACCTTTTTTTACGGCCCACCTAAAGTTAAATCTTGTTTGTTTCGTCCAAGTTAGCATGACATTCCTGAAGTAGAAGAACATAAATCTACATGAAAAGTAAACATAATACATCTGGTAATAATCGGTCATATTTACTTAGACGAAAAAAATCATCCGATAGCGAGTATAAGATGTTTCGGGACGCGTTATCACCAAAATCGGTTCATGTAACTATGCGACCATCAGTCTGCACAGATTCACTGACGAGTGGACGTGCCGATCGTTAGTCGTTAATAACGTATATACTATTGTTTTTTGTTGGAACTCGCAGCGTTTTATACGTGAGGCTAGTTTGCCCACCCATTAAAAAGACGAATTCTTCCTCGGGATACTATTACTATTTATGGCCTGTAGGAACCCGGAAGTTCATGACCTCACCGACCCGAGTCCGCCATCGTTCCCTGTCCTGTGCACTCTCCTTCCACGCTTGACCCGCCGAAATTCTTCCTCGGGATGATCTAGTTTATTCTTTATATTTATATGTAATCACAAAGTAAATGTTATCATCTTTGATCGGAATACCAACTCCAATATTTATGAAAAGAAACATTTTATACCTTGACAAAGCGATGATAACGCGCTTTTGTGGTGTGGAAAAGATGTGAAATGACATATATTTGTGGAAAATGTCTGATGCGCAACAACACATACAACAACATCACACAAAAAATAACTAAATGAATTAATTAAATTGTCTGGTATTAGTATAAGTAGTCATCGTAATCAAAAACATTTTGAATTTAAATGAAAAAAAAATTGAATACTTAAAATATTTATTTAACTATGGCTACAATAGTTATAACATCGTTATAGAAAAGTAAATTACCGAAAGCACTGATTGTGAAATAAAATTGTAAAACCAGCATTTTAACTGATGCGGTAAATCTAGTGTTAATATAAGTTTATCCTTCCCTTCACGTGTAAGTTGTCTGTTGTCGATGAATAGAAAAAATATGACAACTGAAGCATATTTCGAAGTTATGCAAAAGAATGAAGTGAATATCATTTAGTGTTGACGTTTTGATTTAAAAAAAAAAAAGTTTTTCAACACAATTGTAATAAGATAATGTCAAAATAATGCGAAAAAACGCAAATAATTCACATTGTTTACCAGCCGTATTTTGGCTTTCCTATTTTGAAAGAGACTGGTAAATGATATTCCGTCCTCATCGTATTCAATTTGGATTACTCCCTACCAGAAGCTGCTAGCAGAGTTTTCACAGGAAAGTTTTACATTATAAAAACGATAATATTGCGTGGCTTCAATTTTGCTCAAGTAATGAAACATGCGTGTAGAAGTTTCAGAAGATAAGAAACGGAGAAAATGTGAGTTAACCAGTTTGCCAGGTTCCCAATCACTCTGTATAGTCGTATAATTACTGTGAATTCAGAGCAATATTTTGCGGTGATGAACAACTTTTTACTCCAGTTGTTGCGGATTCACTGGATGCAACCAGCGAATTCGCAAGTGAAGGCGACCATCGCCACCAGTCAACAACAGTCAGCAAACAGTTGTCATGACAACGTATAAACAACTGAATTGCTGGCTGCCAATCAACTTTCTTTCAATGACTTCTGCGTTAACCATTCGAGCGAAACAGTTCGCATCAATTTTATCCGATGAAATCTAGTTAATCAATTGAATAAATCTCATTTATAACAACAGTAAACAAACCATGTTTTCTTGAGGAACCTGGACGAGGATTATTGCTGGGAATTCTAGGTATTCGGTTCACTTTTCTTCTTAATAACTCAACTGGTTTCAGGCATCAATGTTGCAGAAGCCATTGCGTTGATAAACCCATGGTTTCGTGGTCGTGGACAGCTCCTCGACGTCAGCAATCGAACCCCATTCTCCATCTGTGGAAATATTCCCCGACGACATTCCTCGGTCCGCAGAGATCAAAACACCAGTTTTACGTGATTTAGTTTTTTTAATAATAATGAATAGTGTTGCGGATTGCAACTGAACGCAACCAATGGATTCAACTGAATGCCATCAACAACAAAGATAATAACAACTGTCAGCTACCAACTGACAAGAATAATTAATTGACGAGCTGTCAGTGCAGAAAATGTTCTTACCTTACCCTTTCTCGTGTACTTTTCAACGTTGTAATCGACCAATATCAAGTTAATCTTCATGAATAAAAATAACTTTTAATGACAATTAAAATAGTGCAGTGTTGTTCTTTGGGTTGGTGACCATCGCAGTGAATATGAGTCTTCGTTCTTCCCCGCGGTTCCAAAGAGTTAATAAACGCTCTACTCGTCAGTTGGTGAATCAGTAGGAAGCTGTGATACAAGAGACACTCCTCCAAACGACGCAAGCAGCTTGGTGGAATGCGTATTAAGGAGAAGAATGAATAAATCGGAAATGTAGATATCATAGACCTACCAGCGATGTACTAGAGGATGCAAAACTCATCCTGACGATTATTCCTGTGAAATCATCACTAAAACAAGGTAATCGTTTTAATTTTCAACCTAATACGATTCCGTTGATTGCAGACAACGGACCACATCGTTCCACGGGAGGAGCGTCGTATTTTGGTCCTGACGCCATTAACCCTGGCCCACCAACGAAATACATTCGTTGGTGGACGTTCGCAGTTCGCTCATTTTGGTCCTTCCATCCGGATCCATACTGTGGAACCATTCTACCGGCGCTCAGTTCGCGGCGAAATCGCCAGATTCAGACTGGGTCCAGTCCACCACCGCCTAGTTCACGACGTAACAGAAAAAAGGATTCAGATAGTGAATCCAATCTACCGCCGCCCACTTCGTAGCACTAAAGGATCCAGATTGTGGATCCAATCTACCGCTGCCTAGTTCGTGGCCACTGCAAGGGATCCAGATTGTGGATCCAATCAACCGCCGCCAAGTTCGCGGCACACACCTGGGGGCCAGACGCAAGGACCAACCACCGCCAAGTTCGCGGCACACACCGGGGTCCAGACGCAAAGACCAACCGCCGCCAAGTTCGAGGCATAACTGGAATCCCGACCTTTGGATCCAGAAGAGATGATCGTCGCCCAGTTTGCGGCACAACATAGGATAGGAACGTGCGATTCGACCACCACCGCCAAATTCGCGGCACATCCAGAAAAAAGAGTTAATTCAAACGAGCTGCCGGCACCAATGAGAGCGAAGGCGAAGATAATGACAGCGGCATTGGCCGAACACCTCATCACCGCCCAGTTCGCATCCCAGGAGCGGATGTCCTGTGCATTTCTCAACCTTGAGAAGAAAGGGCCGCCAACGTTGTTCACAGTGGACATGCGCAGCACAACCTCCATATCAATTGGGAGGACATCCGACAGAAACACGACGAAATAATACGCCTGGGCACTCTAGAAACGATCAGCGAACCACCGCTACTTTGCCGAAGGATTCATCGATCAGGCCAGGAAGATATATCTGGACGAGATCACCAAGTTTGCTGAGGCAAGGCACGCCCTCACCGCTGACCGTCCGACCGCACCCAAGACTGCGACGGACACTTTCAGTCGACACAAAGTCGTTCGCCGCCAATGATGTCGCGACTACCACCATGGTGGCCGGGAACTCCACCAAAACCTGGCCCGAAAATGCCGCCTAGTCCAACACCGACCCGTACCGGCCTTGAGGTCATGCCTCCGCGATCAGGAGCTCTTATGCCGCCCGGCCCCCCATAAAGATACCAAAGGCGTGACGACAACCACCGAAAAGCCAGCCAAGACAGGTGCCGCCGAAAGCAAGACCACCAAAGGAGGAAAGGTCGAGAAGAAAACTGATCCAAAGCCTGCAATTAACGCCACCAAGGACATCAAGAAAGTTCCAGAGGCAGCAAAAGAAGTGAAAACGGCTGTAGTTGCTCCAGCACCACCCACCGGTAGAGCGGCACCACCAAAAAAGGCTGATTCCAGCAATAAGGCGCCAGCAGTTGCCAGTGCACCAGCGCCAGCGAAGAAAGATGCCAACGAGGCTGCTCGAGGCCCAGTTCGCGCTCGACCTAGTCCCCCCACTACGGCAAACAGCGCCGACCAAGGCGGCAATGCCAAGCCAACGAGCTGCCCTTAGTGCAGGAGGCCCAGTGGCGCTCGACCCAGTCTCCCCAACTACGGCGAACAACACCGACCAACTCGACAGTAGCGAGCTGCCCTCAGTACAGCTGCCAGCAGTCGCCAACGCAGGCAGTTTGATAACTCAGTAACTTTTTGATCAAAGATATTTTTTTCGGCAAATAAGCATTTTATTTCTCAACATAATCTCCTTTTACCTCGATTCATTTGGCCCAACGTTTTTCCAAATTTTTTATTCCTCCCAAATAATAGGTTTCCGCAAGGCCCTCAAAATAAGCATTAGTTTCTGTGATGACCTCTTCATTCGACCCAAATCTCTTACCGCCCAGCCATTCTTTCATGTTTAGAAACAGGAAATTGTCGCAGGGAGATACATATATATGGAGAATATGCTGGATGGGGTAGCAGTTCGAAGCCCAATTTGTAGATTTTGCTTGATTATGCTTAATCAGCATACGAAATTTACTTTTTTCCATTTTTATTAAAATTCCCGAAGTTGTCTGCTTTCAATGGTTGTCAAACACAAACTAAATGACGCAGCTTGTTAAAGCTTCGACAGTAGTCTATTTATAGATGGCGGTTGACGGGAGCAATGTTGCATTTAAAGTTACTGGGCGGGACAAAAGTCACTGACTTATAAAACTGCCCTCGTATTTATGAGAAATGCCCAAGGATCGGAATTTAATAACACGTAAATGGTGGTTAATTAAACCGATATATTATGTTATTAAAGAATTTTTCTTTTTAAAAAACTTTTGGGACAGCCTGCGTCTACTACTATTTCACCAGAATTAGCTTGGAAAAGCCAAGCAATTAGACAGTAATCCCAGCACATCCTAACTGTGCACAACTGATATTAAAGTTTCAAATAGTATGTACTTAACACTTAATTCTGGTAAAAGCTTGCAGATAACAAAAATAATGAGAAACTAAAAGCCGCCTAAGAAAGACACAACAACAAGCTTTAATTAACCTCGACAAACAATTCGTTTGATCGATATTTTCATTCGTTTGATAACGTTTCCCTAGAACAACACCCACAAGAGAGGAACGCCAACAACAACACGTGCTATAAATACAATCAAAAGAAAAGATAATAAAATAAAATCAAGCAACTTCGTTCTCGAGGTAACTGCTATTTTGGAGACACTTACGAAAAGAGCTGATGCGCGTCTCATTTACCATATACTACATCGCATCTATGGCGTCGTTTCCAACTTCAACTAGCGGCGGCATTTTTTAATTAATGCCTTTGATCTACCTATTCAAGCGACTATGAGTTCAAAGACTTCAGCCGCTTTCTGTTTGACACTAATTTAGTCTACATGTTGAGAGGGGCATAGCCAATCACTAGGCGTTCGCCTGGTGACCCATCGACAAATTGGCGCTTCCAATCAAATGCTACTCTTCATCGCAATTTGATGAACGCATGGATCCGCTTGACTGCCAGGGAGATCATCTACAGCTGTTTAGGAAATGATTTTGATTTTAATTTTTATTTAAGTTAACGATATGCATTAGATATGCTAACGAGCATAACGGTAGAAAAGATCACTAACTCTTCATCGAGATGGAGTTCCTAATCTACCTTGCAAATTCTTGCTAATCATATCAATCCAGGTGTAACTTGGTGTTCGTTTCCTCTTGCCAAGAGCTTCGTTTTGCTGAACATTAAATACGAGTGGGCAGGTAGCTTTGAAAAAATGCACAATGTAATTCTCCAGACTCCTGCTAGATTTTATTACTAATTTTCGAAATAAAATGGCTATTGAATTGAACGATGTTTGCGGATCGCGTCGTATTCTCTTCTAGAATTATAATAATTGAACACTCATACTCAAACAATTGCTTTTTGTCCTTGTTATTTAGTTTTCTTCTTCAACCATTAAAAAATATCTTTCAAAATTTGGATAACATTCCCGTACCAGAAAATATTAGTTGTCGAAAATAGTTGGTTTGTCTAAATTTAAGAAGCCAGTGATTAACCCTCTTAGTCGTAGTTTCCGATCTATTAGAGAAATAAGGTGGTATTTTGGAGACATGCACAGTTTTAATTAATAAATTAATGAACAATTCAATCTATTTACAATCACTTAAGGCGTAGCTCTTATGTGGAAAAGTCGTTAGTTGAAATCATTTAATATAATAAAAAATAAGATTGTTAAAAACCCTACAATCTCCGAAATGCCCAAACAGCCATTTTAAATGTTGATGTGTTTATTGTGTTTTCGGTGTTAAGTGACAATAGAAGAATACAGCCAGCATTAAACGGAGACCAACAATAAACGCGCATGCATGAAACAGCCTTCCTGGACACTCAGGGACCAAAGGGTGTAGTAAAACATACTCCAAAACCCTACGTATTGAGGGGGCTTGGCACACATTCGTCAAAATCTTAATAAGACCATCACCGAAAACACTAACGATATTACGGATAGCAAGAATTGGGCTTTAAAAGAGACCTTCCTATGGCAACCGCACGTTATATTCTCTGTATAACTACGAAAGCGATAAGTACTGGCAAGCAGGTCTGCCTAAAGAGACTGACTGGCGAAGTGTCCATTTGTGTCTGCTCTCAGGTAAATTTACGTTATTCCGTCCGGATTGGGGCGCGCCTAGGGCTTTGTGTTCGTGCACCATCTACTGGCGTATTATTAATGTTTATTTTCTACTGACTTGAGATAACGCAGTGCTAGGGATCGGTGAGGTATAGAGAAACAAAAACACTACCTTTGCTGATTGATTAATGAGAACCTGCCTCCGTTTGAATTGAGTTTCGGTTTGGGTGCCGATAACGAACATCGTTTGTTCGAGTGGAGGTGTTTTGTAAATAGTCGTAAATCGAGTTTTTCGACGTGTTGTTCCTCATATGTGGCGGCTGTTTATTTTAGTCGTAGGTCTCTTTTCCCCCAAGACAATTATCTGGATGACGGAAGGATTTATGAAGTACAATGTTTGGATTCGAAACTACCCGGAAGACTCTGATTAGGCTTTGACAGAAAATAGGTTTCTATGATATCAGTTAAGAATACATTTTTGTTATTTTGGTTATTTATCTTATTCGATTACGATAATGTGTGGCGAGAAAACTTAAAAGGTCTGGCTCGTAAATCCGAGAACTGAAGTAACGTAATTTAATATAGAGTTAATGTCAATGACATTAATCGATCCAATCGTGATAGTTCGCTCGTGGTGTTATCGGTTTACTAATAATTGGACAAATTAATATGGTATTGATATGAAACGATCGCATTTAATAAATATACTTAAACACATCTTAACTATTGCTAGTAATTTACGGCTAAATTATAACTAAGGTTCGCTAAATCGTTCACAATTAATCTTGTCATTTTGCAGGTATTGTATAAATGGCAGAAAATATTGAAGGAAAATTGAAACTCGCCATGTCAGACCAATAGGATTCCATAATTCCTAATTAATATCAGATCGATCTTATCTAATGTAATGTACTAAAATACCAAACCATGACACTAATAGGACTTAGCTAAGCATGTGTTTAATTCTTGACTATCTACAACGAGTGGTACAGTACTAGAATATAGTCACTTTTATTCTGGTTTGTCGTAAATTGGCCCAATTTCACTTAGACATTGTTACTTCTGTTCGATATTCATACATGACTAGTTTCTAATACTATTTTGACTAGCTTGGACTGGCAATGGCAAAGTTATGATAATAAAATAGCATAATAGGGGTGCAAGTAGAAACTCAGCTTTAAAGTTCGTTGCATTAAAAACATACTTGAAAACATCCAATTCGCTCGCCATTTTGAACGTATGTAGCTTAGTCATTGCTGTTTTTATGATAAAGTTTTAATCAGTCATTCATGCATGCTGTACAAAAGATGGAATGAATTTAAGCATTTTTTTGTCTAGCTTATAATTTAGAATCGAAGAAAAAATAGGGTATAAAAAAATGTGGCAAAGGTGAAATGAAACGAAAAAATGAGCGTCGGATGTAACATTTACGCCATTGCATTCTATTCTGTTTCAAATGAAAAAAGAATGCTGATCAACGTATGGAATTGATTAATTAGACTTTGGGTGAACATTCTGTGACAGTAAAAAACTTGTTTGCAAGATTTCATAAAGGAAATTTTAGTCTTGAGGACGTTTGATATCCATCATCATCATCATCGGCACTACAACCGGGATCCGGTCTTGGCCTTATTTAACAAATCTCTCCACCGGTCCCGATTTCTAGCCGATGTCATCCAGTTTAGCACTCCCATGCTCTGGGCGTCCTGGTCTACGCCATCCCTCCATCGCAGACAAGGTCTGCCGCGCTGTCTCCTTCCATACATCCTGCCACAAAGGACTTTCCGGGCAGGCTCCTTTTCGCTCATTCGAGCTAGGTGTTCCGCCCACCGGAGTCTACCGAGCTTGATTTTTCTTACAATATGAGCTTCAAGGTAGATCGCGTACAACTCATGGTTATAGCGTCTCCGGAATCGTCCTCCCTTACATACGGGGCCAACAATTCTCCTTAAGACCTTTCTCTCGAATGCGGCCAAGAGTTTAGAGTGCCTTTTATTAAGCACCCAGGTCTCGGATCCATACATGAGTACTGGTAAGACCATGGTCTTGTAAAGTAGTAGCTTGGATGTTCTGGATAAATTTCGGGATTTAAAGAGCCTTGATAGACCATAGTAGGCTTTGTTGGATTTAATCAGCCGTTCGCGTATTTCTTCTTCCATATTGTTATCGGCTGATACTATTGACCCAAGATAGTTAAAGGATTGCACTACTTCAAATTCGTGCTCCACTACCCTGATAGTTTGACCAACGTTAGGTCTTCTCTTCGCAGAAGATGCCACCATGTACTTGGTTTGTGATATCCAGGTGCAGTAAAAAAAATGTTACGACGAAGAACTTGAAGTTTTACTGATGAAAATCCATGTTAAACTCAAGAAGAGCCGTAGAACAGTTAAGAGTTTCTCACCAAGCAATATAAATCAATCTTTTTGTTACGGCCACAAGCACCCATCCCATAAAACCTACTTCTTTGAAGCTAACCTCCATCATTAATCGCGCATACAGGAAATATCGCGATATCAATTCAATATCAAACAAATTGTACTCCACGTTTAATTTGCCCATATTGAATTTAAGTTGAATCCAAGAAGTGAAAAAACGAATCATATGTTCAACACGCAGGACCCCGGGATCCAAATCTGTGGACCAGATGACAAACTTTCAAGTAAAGTTGTTGAGAATCATAAATTACACGTCTGCAATTTTATGACCATTCAAAGGTTTGTTTACCCAAACCATTTCCCACAAGGAACATCCTTGCCCATTTGCCTAGAAGAAATAAACAGGCGCAATAAAACGAACTGCACGTTCACCTAGGCGCTATTGATCTTTTCCTGTGTACCGACTTCCCACGGAAGAGATCCTGGTTCATGCGGTTAAAGAAAATAACAGGCGCAATAAAACGTACTACACGTTCACCCAAGCAGCTAACAACACAAAAAAAAGGGAATCAGAAATGTGCATTAACACGATGCACTATTGATTTTTCTTTTGTGTTTGATATACCGCAAAGTGGATCAGGCGGGAAAAAGGAGATATCCTTTTATCTGCCGGAGGAAACAAAGATTTCGATCCAGAGAAAAGGAAAGGAGAAAACCACTAGAGATGGTGGGTTTTGAAGACGTTGGCCGAGACGGTCAGAGTGGAGTTGTTTTTCAAGAGTTGAGCGGAATGGTCGTTTTGTTGGTTCTAGAATTTTGACCGAGTCAATCTTAAAGTAGTGCGCGGTGTGAGGCCAAAAAAAAAAAAGTACTAGATAAGTGTTCAAAACATTCTGAAGAGTTTTACAAAGAAAAAGTCGTGTTAAACTTAATAGATTTTCGTCACTTAACTAACAAAAGGAATATATGTGAAATTAGGAACTAATTTAAGTGACTTCTAACTGTATCGACCGAGGAATATATGTGAAATTAGGAACTAAGTTAAGTGACTTCTATGTTTGTTGACCGAGGAATATATGTGAAACTAAGAACCAATTTAAATGACTTATGTGTATGTTGTTTAGAAATAAAAATTAGTTTAAATATAAAACAAACAAAGAGTGTTTTATTTTAAAGGTGTGACAAGTGTGTGTGGTGTTTAAAGAAAGTGGACAAAAATTATACAAAATTTTCGTAAGTACCTTTCCAGTAAAGTTGACAAGAAAGGAAAAAAAAAACAGTTTCTACTTGCACATCTATTATAAAGGATTAAGGGTCAGTAAGTTACCAACTTTGAGGAATGGGCTTGCAACAATTTGTATTTGGAAAACGATGTGAGATTTTCACCCTTGTATTTGGTTAGTAGGGCTCCTCGATAGTATAGTGGTTAGTATACCCGCCTGTCACCTGGGAGACCGGGGTTCGATTCCCCGTCGGGGAGTCCCTGGCGCAAGACTAATGACCTTGCCCAGAAAAAATAAATCATTATGGAAAATTTAACAAGCCTCAGGACTTGCTAAATAAGGCCAAGACCGGTTCCCGGTTGTAGTGCCGATGATGATGATGATTTGGTTAGTAGTGTTTTGCTAGAGTTGTTTGCTGTTGTGTACTTTGAAACCAAAGTATTGTGAAATTCCTTTTTTGGATCTTTTGATGTTATAATGAATATGCATATTATACAAAAAATAAACTTTTCGATACTACTTGGGTGGTTGGTTCACTTGTCAGCCAACAATTGTATCCGACGCCACCAACAGCGAGCTCTTGGTGTAGAGTTAGCATTTTAAAGTAATCTTTTCTCCATTTCAATTGCTTTGCGCGATGCTGTTCTTTGGCGAAACAACAATATTTTGCATTCAAGGTTTTCGTACGTTATGCAAAAACTTAGAAGAAGTTGTACACTGGCTGAGGAAGTAAGTACATAACTCTAGCCAAAACAATTCGCATTCCTAAAAAAAATATTGTGTATGGTAATTTTTGATATATCAGCGGTGGGCTCTAAATTAAGATCCACTACTTGCATGGCAAGAATATCCTTTAATGGCTGAGCGTTTGGTTTAGTAACCGCCATAAAAACTTCCTCACGGCGACATTTATCCTGACTTATTGCCTTCACTTTTTGATTTATTCTAGCGCATTCTCCTTCTAATGTTTTCTGGTTGATCTGCTAAAACACAATGTCTGCATTATTCAAGTGCGTGCTGTTAAAACTCAACCTCTCCCCCCAAGGTGCAGCGACAATGATTAATCAAGAAATTAGAAGACAAAGTCAAAAAAGTTTCCCTTCTTTATCGACATTTGTTCTCGAGTCACGTCTGCAAAGAGAGACAACAATATCTAGTCTGTCCTTGAACCCTACATAGACACCCAGAATTTCATTCTCTTTTTCGTATTATTCCACTCCGGTGTCCTGGCTCATTCATTGATCGCAGAGAGAAAGTGGGGAAAGCAAACGAAGACTTAACCCCAATCCTTCTAACCCTTAGAGGAATTTCCCTCTGCCCTCTTCGATTATTTAAGGTTCCTGCATGCAACGTAAGCCTTCCTCT
Source organism: Microdon myrmicae (assembly GCA_963931805.1). Lineage (NCBI taxonomy): Eukaryota > Metazoa > Arthropoda > Insecta > Diptera > Syrphidae > Microdon > Microdon myrmicae. The sequence goes on along the minus strand of OZ007498.1, from coordinate 3,002,768 downwards.
TGCACGCCATAAAACGAAAATCCATTTTTCGATTACGAACATCTACCACTGTCAGCCCGACAATCCTACAGCCACAATTCTGTCCTCCCTTACCCTGCTGCAAATAAAATTGATTCGAGCTTTCGGGCTATGTTCTCCCGTGTCCCTGCTTGCAACTAGGAAACTACCCTCGCGAGTTTTAGTGGAGTAGAAAATAAGGGAAATTCAAGCAACACAGAGCATACTTTGTAAAGTAAATGTATTTAGAACTGAGTTTTCTTTGACGAGACAAGGAGCAGGGAATATGAAAAATAGAAAAAGAAATTCAAATAAAATAAATAAGCAAAGCACAACCCCATTTGACGACATTATTTCTGTCGGTGTGTTGTTGTTCTTATTGCCGGGTTGTCGTTGTCATTGTCGTTGTCGGTGTTGTTGCCGTTTGTCACTGCAGGGAAATGAGGGGAAAATCAAGAAAAATCGACTTGGGTTGTCGGTTTACTCCCCATTAACTGTTTTCAGTCTCCTTTATTTTAACGTCACAAAGTATATTTCATCTGAGAAAAGACGGATGATAAAGAAAAACGCTCTTTGCAGTGCTTGCTTTCGAAGAATCTCGTTTGGAAAAGCGTCGAGCCCGGAGACCCAGATCAGTCCAGTGTATTCCTAACCGATGATGTTGTTCGTGTCCTTTTCGGTTTTCCTTCTTTGAACTGAAACCAAGAATAGAGGATACACAGCAGGGATACGAAGAGAAATCAAGGAAACCAGGAAAATCCCCTGGGGCAAATTCGAGATAATAATTCGTACAAGCATCGTCGTTTGCAAAGGAAACTTTCCGTTCAGGGTTTTCTTAATGCAATCTCTTCGGTGTTAGGCTTCAGGAACACGAACGAAATCGAGCCGAAGAACAGGGTGGAGGATACGTACAGGAGAGGAAACACTACAAAAAAAGCGGGAGAAGAAAATTAATTTAAATTACAATTTGCCGTTTTTGCCAGACTTGTGATGATAAAGATAAATTTAAAATTATTTTAGAAAGTTTCGCTGTCGAATTGGTGGTAGGCTTGTTTAACTTTTTGAGAAGTTAGCTTGTAAGTGGATACGGGATCTGAAGGTGTCCTTTTTCGTTATTTATTTTGTTAGCTGGTGGATCTCGAAATGAATAATTAAGGGCGCCTAAGAAATAGGTTCATTCCTTGTGAAGTTGCTTGTTGGTCATACCATTTCTATTATATAGTTGTAGATAAGGCCGTTCAGTGCTTTATGAACTGGAACTTGTAATTTTTATAATAAGTGCAAACAAAAAGTTTAATCACCATTTTCAGTGTTAGTAACTTTTGTTGGAAACCCAGAATTGAGAATACTTTTATGTCTCCAAGATATCACACAATCCATGGGAGGTACATACCTTACTGACAAAGACTCTATGTTAGAAGAGTAGTATAAAATGTACCGAGGTCCATTTTAATTCCAAGAGAACAAAATATAACATAATAGATCACAGAACCCTAGCCAAGCAGGGTTCTGGGATCTATTAAGTAAAGAAGAATGTTAAAAGTAAATTGTCGCCAATATTATGCTTGTACCACAAATCAATCAGCCTGACCAACAATAACTTTTAATTCGCTATTTGCCGTTTCATTGTCATAAGCTAGCCATTGTGCTTCATCATCATCATCATCGGCACTACAACCGGGATACGGTCTTGGCCTTATTTAGCAAGTCTCTCCAACGGTATCCGGTCCATATCCGAGACTTGTTAAACTGTCCATAATAATTCGTTTTTCCGGGCAAGGTTATTAGCCTTCGCCACATTGCGATTCCAAATCGGTCAAAATAACATTTTGTGCTCAAACAGAACAACCAAGTGACGGATTTATCAACTCCGATGTTTTGAAGAGCTTGGGACGTGGACTCAAGTTGGTTTTTAAGAGAAGCTGCCTTAATTCTATCTAACTCCTGCGTATGGAACATATGGAAGAACAAACTCAAGATGATCGGTATTCACTTAAGCTCATAACTCATGAAACAATTCACGTTGAAGCGTTATTTCACTGATTGGAGATTGAGCCAACGCCATTGAGTCGTTAGAGAAATTCCGCTGTCGAGCACTATCGCAATATTTTTTTTCCTTTGCCTAGCGGAGTGGAAGTGGTAATCTTGAAAAGATAAAGACAGCCCGAGTCCACTCGCATGTCTGATTCACTCCGTTCTCGGTTATCCAGCTGTGCCTAAGGTCTTAACTCACTCCCAATCCATTCCTGTTTGTTTCCATAGGTACCGTTTCTCGACATCCCTTTCGGGGACAGGGTTGAAGTATAACGTCTCTAAAGCTGTTGCAGTTCATCCAGTCGACGGAGTTTCTGGATGATGTTTTCAAGCCATGCACAGTTGAGTTCCCGTCCGTTGCTTCAGTGCAACAATAGCGCTCTTATGCTGGTTGGGTCTACTGCACCATTGATTTGCTTAACAAGCATAATGCGCTAGTCCTGGACTCTACTGCATTCGGGTAGGATGTGTTCTGCGTTTTCTGCACATCCCCTGCAGGACGTGCAGTGCGGTTCTTCCTTGTGCTAGAACATGTGGAGATATTTTCGAAAGCACCTATGTTCTGTCAGGAATTGAGACATGTGAAAATCTGTGTGGTCTATTTGTCCACCCGCTGATGTTTGGTATCATTTTCGTGCGTCCATCTTCCTGTGACCGTTGTGCCCCATTTTGTTATCATTGGCTAAGACTTCGCTCTCGGATAGTTGTGATTTTTTGTATGCATCGGGGCCTCGTGCGTTCCGTTAGCACTGACCTCGCTTCTATTTCTATTGGCACTCGACGCGTAATCACCACGGCCGCTTCGGTGGACACCGTTCTGCCGGCTCCGCACATTCTCAGATTTCCTCTTCCTTGGATGAATTCCATAAGCTTGGTGTATGAGTTGTAGGCGGTTGCCCTAGCCAATATGGGAGCTGCGTATAGGAGGATTGATTTGCTCAAAGAAGCTAGGAACATTCTGTCAGAGCTTTTAAACCTACCCACATTAGGCATCAGTCGCTCTTGTGCTGAGTATGCTGTCACTGTCTTCCTTGCCGTGCCACGCCCATAGTGCTTGAAACTCATGCGGTGATCCAGTATAACTCCTATATATTTTATAGTGGGACGAGATTCGATTATGTGTCCGCCAACATGTGGGCTAATTTGTTGTAAATTGTTGGGTCTGGTCATTAGTGCTACCTCTGTTTTGTTCCATTGGAGCTATTGTGTGTCAATCTCGCACCGTTTTATCGTTCGCGTAGTTTATGATATTTACTCCTGATGTTTTTTTTTTATGTTTAGTGCCCCGTCGTATATCACGTACTATAGGAGCGATCCGAGGGATGAGCCCTGTGGTTCACCTCTCTTTGCGTCGTGTTTTCTTAGGCCACACTTTGTTTCATATATTAGAACCCTTTCTGTGAAATATGAGACCACGGTCTTCAGGGGGAAGTCTGGTACTCCCAATTGATGGAGCGCATTTATTATGTTTTCAACTGGCTGAGTTAAAAGCATTTTCGACGTCCAGCGCTCCATCGGCGTTCGACACTTAGGCTATTGCATCCACTGTACTCCTTTTCGCTCTAAAACCGTACTGTATATGTGGCAGTCCTCCTCCTCTTCGCTCCGTATACTGCTCCAGTCGCGAAAGGCTGACGGTTTACAATACTTTCACACCTGAGCTCAGCAGGCGCTCTTGGGGTGGTTTGTTACCTCTTGGCACCAGGAATAGCCTCTGTTCCTTCCAACATTTTGAGAAAATTCCTTCTCTTAACCACTTGGTATATATTGAATTCAATATTTCTGGCTGGGCCAGCATGATCGTTTTCATTATCCTGTTTGATATAGCGTGCAGTCCACGGACGCTCTTTTTATTTTCAATGCGGTTACTGACCTTAGGCACTTCAGACCACTGTGTCGTGTCAGCTAAATTTCCTCTAACTAACAGCAACATTAACGAGAAAACTCTTAAAAGAACAGTATGGTTCTACGACAACGCCAACTGGGAATGTCTGAACGGCTTTTTTGTGAGGTTAAATTGGTCGTTATTTTTCCTCAATGATGATGTTGACTTTATGGCGGACACATTGACAGACACGATTCTATTTGGCATGCGAACTTTAATTTCACACAGTGTAAAGTGTACCAAACCCGTGAGAAGTATGTGATTCGATTCCGGGTGCAGGGAAGCCAACAAGTGTAAGAGTTGAGCTGCCGGTTGTATAAATCAAACGATACTGAAGAAAACCGGAAAAGATTTAAGAGAGCTAGAGATGACTGCAATGCGCATATTCAACGCGCAAAGTTATTGCATGACTAGAGAGTGAGACAAAATATAATACACCCTCCCACAGGTAGTAGAAACTTTTGGGCATTCGTGAAAAACATTCAAAACTCGGTCTCGTCATTCATTCCATCGCTTATAGTCGATGACAGACCAGTTACCAATGCAATAGAGAAGGCGAATCTACTTGCTGCATATTTTGCACCGAACTCGACGCTGCCATACTACATCAATTCCACCTCAACTCGAGCATAAGCCGCACACAATCAGCCAGATTCACTTTCGAACGCGTACTGTTGCCCGCGCCCGCAAAGAGCTAAACGCAAACAAATCGGCTGGCCCGGATGGCATTCACCCAATTCTTTTGAAGAGATGTTCTTCTTCACTCACTAAACCACAGCGGAAACTCTTCCTTTTTTTATTCTACTGGACGTTTCCCAAATAGATGAAAGTCAGCAAACATTCAGCCAATTCCCAAAAGACGTGACAAATCATCCCTCTCTTCTTACCGGGCCGTAGCACTAACTTCTATTCTCTTGAAGGTAATGGAATCACTTATCAGCCGTCAAATCAAATGACCTACTCAATGACCGCCAATATGGTTTTCGTAGCAACCAATCCACAGAAGATATGATAGACTTTACCGAAAAGTGGAGCTATTCTGTCCTCTGCTTCGGCGAAAGAAAGGTAGACGCATTGGATATTTCAAAAGCGTTCGACAGAGTTTGGCATCCAGCCCTTTTGTCAAAATTACATTCCTATGGAGTGGACAAGTCCCTGGTCCAATGGATAAGACCCTATCTTTCTGGCCGTTCAATCCAAGTGGTTCTTGATGGTGTCAAATCTGTCTCCCATCAAATGAATGCAGGTGTCCCCAAGGTTCTGTGCTCTCACCCACTTTCTTCCTCATCTATATAAAGGATCTCTTGTCAATTACCCAAAACCCAATTCACTCGTTTGCTGATGATATCACTTTGAGTCTCTCATACTCATATGAACATTCCTGACCAAACTCTTCGAATGTTATTACCAACCAGCAAGTTATGCTTGGTACATTCAATTCCTACCTCAACAAGATATATCAATGGGGATTATCGAATCGAGTAGAATTGAATGCCTTAAAAGATCAGTGCTGGCTCTTGTCGTCAAAGTAAATATACTGTCTATGAACGGGGCCTGCATCGACGAAGCTAAGGAACTATTGATCCTCAGCACTCGAATTAATTCGACTTCTAATTGGAACGGCCACATATTTGAAGCTGCGAAAAGTGCGGCCAAATGTATGGGGTTCCTTAAGAGATCCATTCCATCCAACCTGGCCTCTATTTACAAGGCGTATATTCATCCCAAAATGGAGTTCAACTTCCCAGGCTTAATAGGATGCAAAAACGAGCAGTGAAACTTATTGAGGACCCAGACGTAAGTCGTTTAATTTCGTCGTTAAAACATAGGCGCAACTTAGCGTGCCTGACTCTTTTTTATAGGTATTAGCACGGTCGTTGCTCAACTGAACTTGCTAAATGTGTTCCGCCCCTTCAGAAACTTTTCCGTGATACCTGTCAACCTGTGAATGGGCACCAATTCACCTTGAAAATCAACTTCAGGCGCACAAATAAATACAGTCATTCTTTAGCCGAGCCTGGAATCAAATAACCTACTCAATGAATGTGGAATGATCTACTTGATCATGTGTTTCCTCGTCGTTGTAATGTCCAGGCATTCAAGACGAATATGCATCGGCAAAAAAACTACGTTAACAAATCAAGATCCGAGGACCTGCAATCTCGACGGATACGCCTTTGCAACCAGTAGGATGCTTTGCAGGTAATATAAAACAATAAATAGGTAAAAAATAACATTACAGTTGGTTGGTTTATTGGAAGTCTACAAATTGTTGGGTTCTAAGATGAAACATTTTCCAAAATCCCATAACCTTCGATAGAAGAGATGCTAGTGCTAGGGGTTGATAAAAAGAAGGAAAAGGAAGGTGGTCCTTTTGGTAATTGACCAGTTGAATAGGACAGACGGAGCTTAGCAAGCGTATAAGGCAAAAGCCATCTGAAGGCGCGGGATGGATGAGCGAGAGTACTTAATGTTCTTCTTTGCCTTTCCTCTGTATTGTTTCATTTATACAACTGAAAACTCAAATCTTTTGCGCTGATAGCCTCGCTGCACCCGAAATCGAACCATATATTTATCTTGCGTTTCTTGCACGTTACTCTGAGTAAGTTTAATTATCCCTCGAGATATATGCACATTGAAATTATCCTAGAAGTTTCTGATTATATGATGCACATAGGCAGATACGGCATACAACTTCCACTTTAACCCGCAAGTGTTTTATTGTTTGACTACGAAATGTCATGTCATAGCGAACGGCGTAAAAGACAGATATCACCTCGGAATGGCATTTAAGCTGAGGTCCGCATAAAATTAGCGAGGCACTACTACAAGATGTGTGCCTCACAAAACTACCGCCTCATTGAATACTTGCATCATAATCTCACCGTAATATTACGTCACTCTCACATCCTTAATGAAGCGGATGGGGCTTTTCACGTGTAAATATTCATTCAAGTGTAGTATTTTATCATATTGTATTAAACACATGCACTCCGATAGACATATATGTATTCGATTCCACACAAAACTAATAAGTTCAACTGGGTATCTTGTTTGCTTAAGAGGTCCGTGACAAATTCTTCTTCTGAAATTCAAGTAAGGATAAGCGAACGTACTACTCCGCAGCGGGAAGACACCAGCAGACCGGCTAGAGGAGTTTCTGAATTCCACTTGTATAATCGTATATATATAAAAGAAGGCCTCAATTTAAGTAAGGCACAACCGAGGGTGATATCAATCAACCTGGTAGACGGTATAAAGGCAATAAGGGTAAGACAAAACAAAATAATTTGAAGGGAGTTATCACCTGTATGCCAGTTTTGTCTGTACTAACTGAAACGCTATATAAGCATATGACGAAGGTTATTATATATATACACTACATACATTATAGGATAGTTTATATTACTTCGAAACAAGTATTTCGCTAAGCGAGAACTATGTATTTCAATCTTCTTGGACTAAGTGTTTATTTAAGTAGCTTACGTGGAAAGGATTATGAAGCTTACCTTTAAATTCAATTAAATTAAATTACGGCGGAACAAATTTTCATGCTTTATTAAAATTTTTTGATTGTTTTGATGCCGCTTCAACACATTGCATCTTTTTTAATACCGGCTAATACCAACTCACTGGTTTTCCAGAACGAACGAAGTTGTTGCCGAACTTCACAGCAGAACCAAAATTTGGCGGTGGTCATAAAAACAACAAGTATCTCATGACACGAGTACTTTTAATAGTGACTGTCTCATAATTAATTTTAATTTGTGTAGCGTACACGAATTATTAAATTTAGAACTTAAGTGAACTACAAATGATGGAAAGACAAGTATAACATATTTTTTGTTTGGGGTTTTTAAGGGGGTATTCTGGTCTAGACGCACGAATTTAACGCCATTTTTGAAGTGCTGTAAAAAAAAAAGAAATCAATATTTTTACTATTCATTTTTTTATAGGATGTTTATTAATATTTCAAGAATACAGTAAAAAAAATTGAAAGTAAAAAATTCAAAATTCCAAAAGTTAGCAGCTGATGAAGTGGGGGATCTCAAAAAGTTGGCACGCGACCATACCCACGATTCAACCCTCCTAGCAATCCGAAAAAAAAATTATTAATTTACAGAAATGCCCCTTTAACAAAATGGTGACTGCTTGAAAAAAAATTTATTTTTGTACCACTTTTTTTGTTTTTCGAATTTTTAAAAAATAGTTAACATTGAAATTTGGGGGTGAGGATAGTTCGTGCAATAGAAGAGCCTATAAAGAAGACATATATTAAATTTGAAGTAAATCGGTTCAGTAGAACTTGAAAAATCGTGGGTATTGTTTTAATCATCAGCTGCTAACTTTTGGAATTTAGAATTTTTTACTTTCAATTTTTTTACGGTATTCTTGAAATATTAATAAACATCCTATAAAAAATGAATAGTAAAAATAATATTGCTTTTTTTTTAAACCACTTCAAAAATTGCGTTAAATTGTTGCGTCTAGACCAGAATATTAAGTACTGATAACAAAAATAGCGATTATTCTAAAAAAAAATTAAAAAAAACGGAATCATAACTAATTACAAATCCTTATCAGAACCTGTATACGTAACAGACGTAGTGATAGGAAGGAATGGGAAGGGCTCTGTTTACATACACCCCGACATAACGGTCAGGAATTCGCATCAAAAGTTTTGCCTTCGTTCGCCCTACACACAAAACACTCCCTTAAACACAAACTCAAGGTGACTGAGTAAAAAGAAAACTCTTTTTTAAACATAAGCTACTACTAGAACTTGTTTTAAAAAGTAAGTGAGCCTCACAAAAACAACAACAAGAGTCAGCTATTGCACACTATTCCATACTTGGATTTGTAGTAGTTCAATCATTACCAATCTCAATTGGAGTAAACATAAAGCGGTAATAACACAACTCGCAGTGTGGTAAATTTATTGACGTGCATTGATTGATGATTCACCTTTACCATATTTTTATGACAAATATCTGAATTCTTAGGGTCTTTCAACAAGGAAGTTCCTTGAAGATTCCTCTACCACAGTAATATTAGATGGTTTGAATAGCCTTTCCGTGACAAAGTTTGGTTACGAAAACGAATATAAGGGTTGTCAGGAGCAAATATCCTTATGACGCCGCAAAAGACTCTGTTCCACAAGGGAGAAGAAAGAACTATCATCATTAGTATTCACTTAATATTTCTTGACGACTATATTTACTACCTGGTTAGTGTTGAGGGCAGGAAAATAAAAGGAACTGATAAACCGCAACAAACACGAGATTAAAAGACAACGCAAAGTAACGAACTTTCACTTTAAATTAACATCTTACTATATAGCGATAGTAGTTAGTATACCCGCCTGTGACGTGGGAGACCGGGGTTCGATTCCGCGTCGGGGAGCCTGTGGCGCAAAACTAATGACCTTGCCCGGAAAAAATAAATCATTATGGAAAATTTAACAAGCCTCAGGGCTTGCTAAATAAGGCCAAGACCGGTTCCCGGTTATAGTGCCGATGATGATGATGAGGAGAGGATTGCAGGTAAGAGGGGTTATTGAAAGGAGGGGGCGGATTTAGGACGGGTTTATTCTGAGACGGTGTCTAAGAGCGGGAGTGGAGATGTTGAAATCGAAGGATCAAAGGAGGTGGGGAAAGAGTTGGCCTGTCGTAGCATACGCGAGGTGGGTTCGTTAGCGCCGTAAGAAGTGTGATGAGCGGGCACGTAAAACAGTCGAGAGTTACGTACGTTACGGGGGTTTCGATACCCATTTCGATTTTTTAAAATGTCAATTTGAAAGTAAAAAAAAAAGTTTTTTTCATTGAAATTTCGTAATTATCATTCAGAAACGTATGAATGGAGATGATCTAAGACATGGGGCCGAAATTCGTCTACTAGGCCGAGCAATCGTGAAATTGCGACGAAATGATTAACGGGTCAATTGAAAAGTCCCCGGCCTCTCATAGTAAAACACATTTTTTTGGCAAAACTCGTTTTTTTTTTATTCAACATAATTCCCTTCGAGGGTGACACACTGATTATAGCGACCCTCCAACGTTTCGATACCTTTTCTGTAGTACGATTTGTCCTTTGCTTCAAAATAGCCCTCAGTTTCGGCGATCACCTCTTCATTCGACGAAAATTTCCTCCCAGCGAGCATTCTTTTGAGATCTGAGAACAGGAAATAGTCGCTGGGGGCCAGATCTGGAGAATACGGTGGATGCGGAAGCGATTCGAAGCCAAATTCATGGATTTTTGCCATCATTTTCACTGACTTGTGACACGGTGCATTGTCTTGGTGAAGCAGCACTCTCTTTTTCTTCAAATGCGGTCGTTTTTCGGCGATTTCGTCCTTCAAACGACCCAATAACGCTGTGTAATAGTCGCTGTTGATGGTCCTTCCTTTTTCAAGATAGTCAATGAAAATTATCCCGCGCGCAACCCAAAATACAGACGCCATAACCTTGCCAGCCGACTGTTGCGTTTTTCCACGCTTTGGGGCGGGTTCATCGTGTGCAGTCCACTCGGATGACTGTCGATTGGACTTCGGAGTGAAATGATGGAGCCATGTTTCATCCATTGTCACATATCGACGCAAAAACTCGGGTTTATTACGCTTGATCATCTCCAAACACTGCTCCGAATCATCAACTCGTCGTTGTTTTTGGTCAAAAGTGAGCTCGCGCGGCACCCACTTTGCACAGAGCTTTCTCATACCCAAATATTCGTGAATGATATGATGTACACGTCCAGTTGATATCTTTAGAGTGCCTGCTATTTCATTCAATTTCAATTTACGGTCATTCAAGATCATTTTGTGGATTTTTCTAATGTTTTCATCGGTAACAACCTCTTTTGGGCGTCCACTGCGTTCACGGTCTTCGGTGCTCATTTCACCACGTCTAAACTTAGCATATCAATCCTTGATGGTTGGTTGTCCTGGGGCGGCGTCTGGAAACTCGTCATCAAGCCAAGTTTTTGCTTCAACTGTATTTTTTCCCTTCAAAAAGCAATATTTTATCAACACGCGAAATTCCTTTTTATCCATTTTTTTGACAATAACAGAAGTTGCTTCACTCAAAATACTATAATTCACAAACTAATGATCCGACATCTGTCAAATTTATACACACGTCTTTTGAAGGTTGGGGCTAACTAAAAACTAAGTAAAATCATATGGATTTAATTCTAGTGCCGCCATCTATGTGTCAGGCCCGGGACTTTTCAACTGACCCGTTACTGTCGGTAAAGTTGGTCATTGACATAAGGGTTAACAGCATCTGCAGTTTACCAAAGATATTCAAACCCATGGATCAATATTAATATCTAGAAAAAGATGTGCCACTTCGGTTCACAAAAAGGAAAAAAAAAACTTAGATACACTTCGAAACTTTGCCTATAAATTTAAAATTGATACGCACATTTATCTCAATTTCACTCTCAGTAAAGCCCCGACGTCTCAAGGGATATGGAAAGCGTAAATAGACCAAATCAATTTGATTAGTTTTCTTTTCAAAAGGAAGCCAAAACACCAATCACACCGAAATTCAATTCCTCTGCCTAGATATTCCAATTCCCCTGCCTCTGTACCTCTTTGGATTCCACCGATATTAGAGAAAATCTAATCCGAGCAAACTCGAATCTCCAATTTGTCTAAAAGTTGAAATCCAAGAAGGAAAAAACTGAAAGAAAAATGAATAAACAACTTAAAGGACAAAAAAGAGAAAACTACCCACGGAGGGCCAACAATCCAGAACCTGACACAAAAAATCAACTTCGTCAAATGTTCCAATAAAACAGATTTGAGCAACAAAAGCCGATGTTGTAGTTTTGTAGCAACAACAAAGCAAAGTGTTTCGCTTTCAATTGAAATTAAAATCCGCGTTTTCCTTTTGTTGCGCTTGTTCGTCTATTAGTTTCTCACTAAGGGAATCCGGGTGGCAATGCAATAAACCTTAGGGACTCCCGAACCTGTCTGCAGTGAGGATCTTCATAAGAAGGCCAAACAATAGAAGCACTTTATCGAGTCCATGGGGATAAACAAAGTGTACGTTCGCACAGAATTGTTGCCTTCGCTTGTTCTTAATAGTTAGGCGCTGTTACGCGGATAGCTTAAAGGAGGAAAGTCAAATTCTAGGCATGAGTCCACAATTTAACGAAATTTTTAATGTTCTCCTAACCTTCTCCTTCTGTGGGTAAGGACTACAACTGTCTGTGGAATAAAGTTAATTACAATTACGACTTGATGGCGAGTTGCCGCGAAATTGTAATAATTTGTAGAACGTTAATGGAGACTGTTTTAATCGAGGCGTGATTTAGCAACGGAGAGTGTTTCGAAATATGAAGAGCAAAACGTTTTGTAAAATGTAAATTAAGTCGGTGTGTACTGTGTGGGTAATTACAACTAAATGTCAAATCGGACGAAAGTTAAGTGAAAATAAAGATATTACTTACAACGTCTTCCTCCAGTTAGTCAGTCATTTGGATAACTGCCTCCAACGCCTCACAGAACATTAGCCGAGGCGTGCATCTGTAATGCTTTGTGATGACAGCGAAGAACGTAATATGAACCTATGCTCGAAAAGCTTGGAACCAAACCGCAAACGCTTCTGACCAGGGCCGCATATATGCGAAGTTATCTCAACTCACTACATATGCTGTGATTGATATGTTATTGCTGTGGTACACAACGTTGATGATTTTTCAATTCTCTTTGACGACGTTTCCTTCACTATGTTTTTAAACGCGTAATATGTTGGAATCGCAACAAATCTGTTCTACGTGTTCTACTTTATATTTGAACTACCCACCGTAAACGTCTAATTTGAACCTTCTATCAACTTCGAACCCGATATATAGTCGTAAAGGAATTTAACGTTTCTTGGATGTAACATCCATCGTATTATCAGCACAGAGCAGAAAGATGCAATTTTAATTAGAGAGTGCGTATCGGTTCACACTAAATGTCAACTTTTCAGAGGGTATGTAACTGTAGATAGACGAAACGCGCCCTGCCTTCCTCTTACGTTTAGCAGCGGCTAACTTTACAAATTAGCTTCAAATATAGGTAAAGCGTCTAGACACTAGAGGTATACAATGTCCATTAGGAACGATGTCAAATGCGCTTCAGGTTTTCAGGACATTTATAAAGGTCAAGCAGATATCACGATTGAATGTTAAAATAGTATAAAAGTTTTATAACAATGGGCGTCCAAAACGAAAACACGTTTCGCACATTACGTGATTTTTTCTGTCAGCACCATCGCTCGGATCTCACAATTTGGAAGATTGTAGAGAAAATCCAAAACACTGAGTCTATGGTGAAAGTAGCCCCGAAAACACGCCTTTGTTTGAACTCTACCATCGAGAATATTAATTCGCCATCGTGCCCAGGAGTTGAAGCTCCTGCAGGTCACGTTGATCAAGATTTTGACGAAATCGAACTTGCATCCATACAAGGTTCAGTTGATACATACTGCTGACTTTTTGCAACGTCCCCTATACCATGAGATAGCTACAATGATTGATAACTTTCCGCGCAAAATCCTCTTTAGAAACAATGCTTACCTCCCCCTCAGTGGATTCGTCAACAAGCAAAATTGTCGCCACAGCGCAGATAAAGATTCGAGAGTGGTCGCTGAGAAACTCATACATCTACAAAGAGTAACTGTACTGTGCGGTTTTTGGGCTGGTGGCCCCATCGGTTCAAATATTTTTCAAAACAACGCCGAACAAACTGTTACCGTGACATGATAAGGGAGTTTTCGTAACCAAATCTGAATAGTGTGGATTTGAATGACATCTGGCGGTACCACTTGCGACATAGCGAACGAAGCCATGCGCGGTTTGCAAAAGAAGCTCTATGGACGCATTATCTCCAGAAATGGCCACTACCACTGGCTACTAAGATCATGAGACTTGACTCCGTAAGGCTTCTTCCTTTAGCCACTTTTTTTTTAATACTTCTTCTGAGTCAGCGCCACGAGATGCCATTAGTCTGTAGCGATTCTAACAGATACACACACAATTCACAAGCAAAAATAGTGAAGAACACCGAACGAAAAATCGAATAAGAAAAATACAGCAGAACCGTATACCAAGCGATAAATAAAAATAATTCACACCAGTGGAATATACTCGAGTTTGGAAATCAAATTCTAAACACGGTCAGTAGCCTGGTGTGTAACGCTTAGGTAAAATTTTTTTCGTGATTCGAGCTGTCATAGCGTCAGTTTGAATCACATGATCTTCTTCACTATTATTTCAAACGCTATAAGTCCTTGAGCAGTTGGAGGTTGGTCGGCTATACACCTTCGATGTTATATAGTGACTGTACTATCGATGTCAGTGTGGCATTTTCGAACAAGCGGGTTGCCCATCTCTGTATGCTATCGAGTAAGTTGAGGGTGTGCTTAAAAGCAGAACTCTAAGCATGTGAACAGTATTCGAGTGCAAACTAATTTGGGATTTGTAGAGGAGAAGTTGGACTGGAGTAAAATATATATTATCAGGTTGGCAACTAAGTAATTGCCGATTTCACACATATATATCTTGGCTCATATTTTTTAATGCCTTCTGTCAATGACATATTTTTTTCCTCTTCACATTTGTTAGCCTTCAGTCTTACTTTGCTTTAGAAGCAAATTGCATGTATTTTTGTGAAAAGGGTTTAGTTTGGTGCAAAAACTTTTTTATTTCCTTAAAAGGAAAGAACGCAGCGCAAGCTGCTAAAAAGTTACGTGATGTGTATAATGAAGAAGCCTTAAAAGATAGACAGTGCCGGAATTGGTTTGACAAATTTCGTTCCGCAGATTTTTCACTGAAAGATGAACAACGATCAGGTCGACCAGGTGAGCTTGGTGATGACCAAATTAAAGCCATAATCGGGTCGGATCGCCATGTAACTGTACGAGAGATATCAAAAAAGATAAATGTGTCACATACAGCGATTGAGAAACATTTAAAACGTATACAACTCGTTAAAAAGCTTGATGTTTGGGTTCCACGTGATTTGAAAGAAATTTATTTAACGAAGCGCATTAAATGAATATATATAATAGAATAAAGTTTATTCGTTGTATTTAAAAATAAAGTGTTTTATCTATCTGAAAAAATCGGCAATTACTTAGTTGCCAACCTTAACTCAGTATTCTGGACGCGAACTTCGCTAAACTTGCCACGTGTTCGTGTCACAATACGTTACCACTGAGCGTTTCGCTGACTACAATCATACAGCTCACAGATTCGTGAGCCCGGGCATTCATCATCAGCTGTGATCCACTTTTCTTTATGAAAGTTGTATGTGGGGCTTTTCAGGGCCCGAAGAGCCATACATCACTCGATCCCCACTATTCCAGGCGAAGCGACTTACCTCTAAGTCGAACCTTCAGCAAGGTTGCGTAACCTTGCTACGGCATTTACCGCCAGCCAAATCGCTGGAATTAATTCAGTTACCCAATAGGATAACTGACATGAATATCTTTTAGGCAGCTTACCTTTCTTTGGGGGTTTTTCTTCCAAACCCCTTTTTCTCCATCACCATCCCTGAAAACATTAAGTCCACGGCAAAGATTATCACCTAACCGTGGCATCGAAAATTTCATCCTCGGGCATGCATTACCATATCTGAAAACATTAAGTCCACGGCAAAGATTATCACCTAGCCGTGGCATTGAAAATTTCATCCTCGGGCATGCATTACCATATCTGAAAACATTAAGCCCACGGCAAAGATTATCACCTAGCCGTGGCATTGAAAATTTCATCCTCGGGCATGCATTGCACCCAGTGCATCTCGTTTCCATAGCCTTATGCCATGGAAACAAAATCAACAAGGAGTTCATTGATTACTCGTTGTTTTTGTTTGTCCATGGCACCCCTAGCATGCGGCTATCAGGTCCCACCAGTTTGCCACCGCCGACAAGGTTTCGGCTGATGCAAACCAAACATTTCCCTAATTACCAGCAATAGCTGGTTTCCTATTATCGGTCTCCACCGATCAGGGACCGCAAACAAGCAACGAATTGGATGCAGCCATCAAGTGTTTACTTTTAACATCTGGCAATGGCTGCACCCTATATTCGTTGCAATACCTAAACATTGCATTGCATCTCAGATGGTTTACGGTATATCCAATTCCCTATTAACGGCCGCCAACCGTCGGCGGACCTAGGAAAATTCACACCCATCAACCCAAATGTTGATTTATGGCCTCTCCTAGGATGACCAGATCTTCGGCTCGTGTTGTTTTTACCCCAGATGGTTCTGTTGCTGGCATGTATTGCACAATCAATTGTGTACACAGCCGCAAGCCATGCATTGTTTGCATTCGTGGAAGATGCAGTTGCGACGCTGGCATCCATCCTCGGTCACCGGACGATCGTATGCGATGCATACACACACATGCGAAATGTATGCCTATTCCCCGGTCCAATCACGATTGACTACCTCGAGTTAATCGTGCAGCTCCTCCCCTTTTGCGGTTTTCTTTGCGGTGTCCTTTTTTTTTTTCGTCGGCAGCGAATGGATAGTCAGATCTTAGCCACCGCTGCGTGCAATTGTGAAAGTCGCGTTTTTGGAGAGTCAATTTTCAACCCCCAGAGTGTGTCCACGAATGATCAGTCGAGTTGAGCCGTGAGAGCGTTTGCGTTTAAAGATTTCCAAAAGAGTTTTCTAAAATAAATATTGTACTCGTAATTAGTGCTTAAAGATCTTCAAAAGTCTTTCTAAAATAAATATGGTATCAGTAATTAGTGTCTAATGACTTCCAAAGCAGTTTATTTCAATCAAATATTGTATTCGACATTAATGACAAATAAAACTGAGCACTGAAAGAGAAAACTGTGACCGGTGTTTGTGTTTGGATTTTTAATACATTGAATTCCACATTATTGGCAGAGCTGAAACGTAAGAAAAATTCACTAAGTGAACTCCAGGAAATTAACAAGTGAAAGCCTTTACCTATAATTTGCGGAGTTTCCTTGCGGAACGATATATTATTCATATAAAGCTACAATAAAAAAAACCAACTCTAAACAACAACTCGTGCCGTTTTATTTGTTTGGGTTCTTGCAGCGTGTGTCTCGTAGACATTTTTGGTGAAGCACTCATCGTTAGTGTCCGGTGTTTTGACTTTTCGTCGGAGTGTTTTAATGGAACTCGCATCCTTGCCGATGCTAACTTAAAATACCCACATGTATACTGTGACTTTGTTGCATTGAAGTCGACGAGATAGGCCTTTCCCCACTGCAGGATCTTATCTAGATCCTGATTCAGAGAATCGATCTGGCTACATCTCAGCTGGTGCGACGTTGATGCACTATTCGGCCGATCGCTTGAAAAAGAGAAAACAAGCATATTATCATCCGCAAAACTTATAAAATCGGTTATCCGTTGATTCCAACAAATCATTTATGTGAAGCAAAAACAAGGTTGGAGCCAGAATAGAACCTCGAGTCACACCGAAATTAACAGGATAGAGATCTGAAGACTCGGCGTCTACAATAGCCCGAATAGATCGATAGATTGAAGAAGCTACTCGTCCAGTCGCAAAGCTACTGGGCAAATCCGTATGAACGAAGTGTGCTCAGCAATAGCCCATGCCAGACGCGGTTCTAATCCTTGGAGATATCCAATGCGAGCCCTTGACTCATCTTGCCCCTCAATCGCAGATGTCCATATATCGGTTATAAGAGTCAAAAGGCCTCCTATTGACCGTCTGCCACGGAATCTGTATTAACGATCATTCTGAAGCCCGTTGCACTCCAAATACTTAATTTACTCAGGATTGATGACCTTTTCCTTGGCGCAAGACTAATGACCTTGCCCAGAAAAAATAAATCATTATGGAAAATTTAACAAGCCTCAGGGCTTGCTAAATAAGGCCAAGACCGGTTCCCGGTTGTAGTGCCGATGATGATGATGAGGAGAGGATTGCAGGTAAGAGGGGTTATTGAAAGGAGGGGGCGGATTTAGGACGGGTTTATTCTGAGACGGTGTCTAAGAGCGGGAGTGGAGATGTTGAAATCGAAGGATCAAAGGAGATGGGGAAAGAGTTGGCCAGTCGTAGTTTACGCGAGGTGGGTTCGTTAGCGCCGTAAGAAGTGTGATGAGCGGGCACGTAAAACAGTCGAGAGTTACGTACGTTACGGGGGTTTGTATGAAATGTTAAAGTGGAGAGCTAGATTGGGCAATTGATTGAGTCAGACAGAAGGCGATGGACAAAGATGACGTCGGCATGGATTCTGCGCTCTTCAAGTATGTTTAGATACGAAGCGCATTATCATATGGTCGAGCAACTGTGTGGGCAGGTGTTGTATCGTGGGGTATCGTTGGTCGTTATTTCTCCGACGGAAATGCGAACACTGTGCGATATACGGAGATGTTAAGTACATTCCTAATCCCCACTCTTCGCCGCCGCAGATGTCTCCGATCTACTTGGTTCCAACAAGATGGTAAGACAGGTCATAAACCTAACGATACGTTGCAAGTTCTCCGTAAAGCGTTTGATAACTGCATAATTTCAAAACGCGTTCTTTTGGAATGGCCACTCGCCACCCTGATATAACCGAACCTGAATTTTCCTATGAGGTTATGTAAAAACCATAGTGATCACCGATCAGTCACAATGCTTGGAACAATTAAAAAAACAAATTCGCTATGAAATTTCCGTCAGTAGTTACAAGCAAAGCGATCGAAAATTGTGTGAAACGTCGCGGATGGTCGGATGTCATATTTCATAATTAAGATTGATTAAACTTTGTATATTGTGTAAAATGTTCACTTTGTAAACATTATTTAGCGGATTATTGCACTTTAGAATTGTCAACACCGTATCAACCATTCTGTACCATGCGCAAAACCCAATATTTTGCTACCCATTAAATCTTTAATGTGAAAAAGAAATAGGATTGGAGCCGAATTAATTCGAATTAATAGAATTGGGTTCCGATGACACGCAGCCTAAACCAATCAATCGATTCTCGGGGCAACTCTTCATCCAGCCGCCAAATTTTTGGGAAGGTCCCTATGAAGGAAGGCTGCTTAGCAACGCTCTATGTCAGCCGTTTAACTATGTTTTTCAAATATTGCTAGTTATTAGAATTCAAAAGCGAATGTAGGTAAGACCAACTCTGTTCAACGCTTAAAATCGGCTATTATTGCATGCATCCATATCGTGGATAGGAAATTATGCCGCCAGGTCATCGAAACTCGTAGACAGGCGGAACAAGGTTTGACTTGGGAGTCGTGGCGAAGATTTGTCCGATATTTCCCCTCCTATTTGTCATCAATTAATCGAATAAAGAACTTATTGAAACCGAATAAAAATTCGACGTTTCATTCAACATTTGATCGTGTAAATCATAAGGGAGTGCCTTTTAAATATAGAACGTCCTTTTTCAGTCGAATTGCACCAGTTTGACTCTGCCTGATCATATGTTTCCTTATCATTTCTTAAGGTCAACACTATGTTATTAAATATCAAGGCTCTCCTTATGCTCCACATCTATTTCCGCCCGGTTTTTAAGAGTTACATGGCCTTATGAATCCGTTTTCTGCAACCC
The DNA here is from genome assembly GCA_963931805.1 of Microdon myrmicae. NCBI lineage: Eukaryota > Metazoa > Arthropoda > Insecta > Diptera > Syrphidae > Microdon > Microdon myrmicae. The sequence goes on along the minus strand of OZ007498.1, from coordinate 2,983,289 downwards.
TATTAAGAAATAAAATGTAACTAACATTACAATTATTATTTTAAAAGTTAACTGCTAATTAATTCCTAATTTCGTTGATAAAATTGTTTAATTACATCACATCGCTACAAATGATTAGTTCATACCACTCATTTCAGAAAGTAGCAGTGGGATCACATTCAAACTTCAAACTTTTTATAGCCATAGGACGACCCCCCGTGGGATTACATTCGAACTGCAAACTTCTTATAGCCATAGGACGACCCCCCGTTCGAATATTGATATTTCTTTTAAAACACTTTTTTAATGAGTTGTGCAGATAACGATATCTTTAAAAATTGTCCCCTGAATTGATCGATCGCCAATAATTCCATATTCAACATTATAAAATACAATACGATATGGAGTGTTGACATCTACAAGCAGTTCTGCTTAGATAACAATTACAGTTACTAACAAATAAAAAGTGAAGAACGTGCAACTTTGGCATACGGGTTATTTGGGATTGCCCTGGTACCACGCCGGGGCCCGTCCCAATGCCGATAATAATTTAACATAATTCAATAGAAGTCTTAAAGTAATCTAACCTAGTCCGTTCAATAAATACATATCAAAGAAAGAAGTTAGAGGCATGAGGGGGCGAAATCTTACAAAATTAACAAAATGAAAGAAAGAAATTGTAAATGTCTTGAACTGTGGCACAATAAAACATTGCTATCTATTTCACTTTTTTACAGTAGACCAAAAAAGTTAGCCAACAAATAAAATGTATAACTATAACTTAAAGAAATACCTAATAGCGAAATCACTTCCCACAAATATCCTAGTACGGAAGATGTTACGAATTTATAACAGAATCACGGAGGATGGAGTGCTTGGTGGAATGACTTATATAGCTGGAAGAATGGAGTATTTTGAAGCTGTAGAGCACACCAGTTGAAACCTAAGCTTTAAACTCCATCCTGGGAAGTGCGTACAAGGCGCTTACATGGAAACTGCAATTACCACCTCACAAAGTTCTCACCTTCAAATCCCTTATCTGTCCACATTGCAAAGGGCCAGAAGAGGATATAGAGCACGCTATTTTTCTCTCCAGATGTGGTCCATGGAGAAATTACCTCCCATCTCGTACTATATGAGCCGTTATATTTGAAAGTGGTATCAGTCCACTTTGGGGAGATGGGAGCGAACATACAGGGTTTTTGCTTTCAACTCGGCGAAGACCAGGACGATCCTTGTCCCTGTTCAATCCAAGTTGACATGCACTCTCCACGTGACACCCCTGGATAGCTACTTTGGCACCCACCGAGTAGTGAACCAATGTATGCAGCGACATCTTGAGAAAGGGTGCCGCAGGGCTAATAACCTTGCCCGTAAAAACAAACTATTGTGGAAAATTTAACAAGCCTCGGATATGGAGCGGATACACGACGACGACCGCGGAAACGAAAATGGCTAAACGATTATAAGATCGAGCTGCACAGCAGCTAGCCGATGCCCTGTCCGAATATAAGGCTGAGATAACAGCAGTACAAGAAATAAGATTTTTTTTTTGTACACTAACGCGCGCACAAAAGGGGATTTTGAAGTACCCTTAAATGTCAGAGCACAGTGCGAACGGATGAAGAGGAAGTGGATAAGGAAAGGAGGTGTCGACGTATATTGGTCTTGAATGTCTGGACATCACGACGGCCAAGAAACATATGATCAGACAGAGCATTCCACATTCGTGTGGTTCGGTTAAAGAATGACTCTCTATGTTTATTTGTGCGCCCGAAGTCCACTTTCAACGTGAACTGATGCGCATTCACAGATTGACGGGTATCGGGCGAAAATGTCTGAAAGGACGGAACACATTCAGCAAGTTCAGTTGAGCAACGACCGTGGTAATACCTATAGAAAAGAGATAGGCATGACACGTTGCGCCTGTGTTCTAACGACGGAGTTGATCGACTTACGGCTGGGTTCCCAATAAGTTTCACTGCTCGTTTGTGCATCCTGTCGAGCACGTGTAGTGCAGTTTTGGATGCGCCTGACCAAATATGGGAGTTGAACTCCATTTTTGGATGAATATACGCCTTGTAAATAGTGGCCAGGTTGGATGGAATTAAGTATCTTTTGCATCTCTTAAGGAACCCCATACATATAGCTGCACTTTTCGCAGCTTCAAATATGTGGTCATTCCAGTTAAGAGTCGAATTAATTCGAGTGCCGAGGATTGATAATTCCTTGGCAAGTGCCGTTCATAGACAGTATATTTACTTTGGGGATCGCCTTTGACGCCTTTGAGCACTGCGTTTTTTTGGGCATTGAATTCTACTCGGTTGGATAATCCCCACTGATATATCTTGTTGAGGTCGGAATTCAATGTATCAAGCATAAGTTTCTGGTTGGTAGTGACGTTCGAAGAGTTTGCACGGGAGTGTTCGTATGAGTATGAGAAACTCAACATGCTATCATCAGCAAACGAGTGAATTGGGTTGTGAGTAATTGACAAGAGATCATTTATAAAGATGAGGAAGAGAGTGTGTGAGAGTACGAACCCTAGGGAACACCTGCATTCATTTGATGGGAGACAGATTTGACACCATCAAGAACCACTTGGATTGAACGGGCAGAAAGATAGTCTCTTATCCATTGGATCAGGGAATTATCCACTCCATATCAATTCAATTTTGGGCTAGATGCCAAAGTCTGTCGAAGCCTTTTGAAATATCCAATGCGACTACCTTGCTTTCACTGAGGTAGTGGATGGAATGGCTCCACTTTTCGGTAAGGTATGCCATCAGATCTCCTGTGGACCTGTTGCTACGAAAGCCAGATTGGCGGTCATTGAGGAGGTCGTTTGATTCCAGATATTTCGAAAGTTGACGGTTGATAAGAGATTCCATTACCTTCGAGAGAATAGAAGTTAGTCCTATGGGTCGATAAGAAAAATGGGATGATTTTCACCCTTTTTGTGAATTGGCTGAATGTTCGCTGTTTTCCATCTATTTGGGAAGCGGTCAGTAGAATAAGATAAATGGAAGAGTTTCCGCTGTAGTTTAGCGAGTGAAGAGGAACATCTCTTCAAGAGGATTGGGGGAACTTCATCCGGACCAGCGGTTTTGGTTGCGTTTAGCTCTTTGAGTGTGCGGGCAACAGTACGCGTTCGGAAGTGAATCTGGCTCATGGTGTGTTGCTTATGCACAAGTTGGGCCGGAGCTGATGTGGTATCAGGCAGCGCTGAGTTGCTGCAAAATGTGTAGCAAGTAGATTCACCTTCTCTATTGCAGTGGTGACTGGTTTGTCATCGACTATAAGCGATGGAACGGATGAAGAAACTGAGTTTTGTATGTTTTTCAGGAATGCCCAGAAGTTTCTACTACCTGTGGGAGAGTGTAGTATTTTTTGTCCCACTCTCTGGTCATGCAAGAACTTGGCGCATTGAATATACGCATTGCAGTCATTCCGAGCTCTCTTAAATCTTTTCTGGTTTTCCTCAGTATTGTTTGATTTATACAACCGGAAGCTCAACTCTTTAGCCTTAATTGCTTCTCTGCACTCGGAATCGAACCACATATTTCTCTTGTGTTTGATACTCTTTACTCTTGTGGAATAAAGGTCCACATGCCAAGTAGAATCGTGTCTGTCAATGTGTCCGGTATAGAGTCAACATCGTTATGGAGGAAAAATAACGAGCAATTTAACCTCACAAAAAAGTCGTTCAGAACTTCCCAGTTGGCTTTGTCTTAGAACCTTACTGTTCTTTTGGGAGCTTTCTCATTAACGTTACTGTTGGTTAGAGGAAATTTAATTGACACGACATAGTGGTCTGAAGTGCCCAAGGGCGAAGAAACTTCAATTGTGTATTTTTTTGGTTGGGAGGTGAGAAACAGATCCAGTGTGTTGGCGAAATGGCCATATATATCTGGTACCTGTGTTGGCTCATTGACAAGTTGAGTTAAACTATTTGAATCAGCAAAAAGCTGGACATATTGACCTTCAGGTGTTGTTATTCCAGAGTGACGAAGCCACTGAGAGTTATGCACATTAAAGTCACCTGCAATAACGATTTCAGTGTGCGGGTATAGGGTCAAAATCCTATCGATAGAATCAGACAGAGCATGAAATTCGTTAAAGGATGCATTTCTATCCAAGTTTGGGCTTCTGTAAAGAAAGCAGTAATGTATGATATGCTTACAAACGTGTAGTTTTAGCCACGAGAAATTAATTTCTGGGTTGGAACAGAGCCCATATTGTGGCAGGAGCTGATAAACAATATCATTTCGTATGTATGTGGCTATACCAAGATGTGGAAGGAACAGTGCCACTAAGCTATATCCAGGTAGATTAAAATTGGAAATATCTGTATAAGTAATTACCTGGGTTTCGCTAAGTGCAAGGATAGTTGGTTTCTGGTTAGAAACATGGGCAGACACAGAAGAGAAATTGCATCTCAAGCCGCGAATGTGACACAAATCAACGCGAAATTCCCGGTCCATTAAAATGGCCCTACACAGAAAACCAATACCGCCTCGGGAAAGGATGCAAGTCGGGACCAGCAATAAATAAGCGAAAGCAGCCACTACAGGTGTTATGCCCTTGTAGTAGGTGCCCCAATAGATCCGTGCCGAAATTCAGGTCACATCCCTTCCATGAATGTGATTGAAGATCCCCTGGAAAAGGTGAATGCGTTGGGGGCTGTCCTTCAGGAAGTGTATGGGGTGAATGATATCGTCCGGCGTGACCGCGACCTGGAGGACAGAGCTCTACTAAATTACATACTCCTTCAATATGACATCTCGCAGTGGCGATCAGAGAATTTCGGTTTTATCGAGTTCAACGAAGTAATAAAAAGAAATGTCGTTATCAACACCAACAGGTATAATAGCATATTAATACCTACGTATGAAATCCAGGGAATCTAAGAGTCACTGAGAAACACAAAATCTGTAGGAATCGATGGAGTTCCCAACATCGTACTCCAACACCTTCCCCCAATAGCAGTGGATATATACACAATCCTGTTTAACAACGCCTTGAATAATGTCCACTATACGAAGCGCTGGAAAATAGCAATCGTATAACCTATGCCAAAAAAAGAGAAAGGATAGCTCAAACCCATTGAGCTTCCGATCGATTGGCTTATTAGAGTATTAGTAAAGTGTTCTAGAAAGTTGTAAATAAAGCTTCGGTAAAATGGGTTGAGGATAATGGTATCATTCCAAATAACCAGTTTGGTTTTAAGGTAGGGCACGAAACCCCCCGTACCGTAGCCAAACTGGTTTCGGGTGTTCAATGGAATAAATGCAAGAATCAATGCATAGGTGCATGTCTGATTGGCATAGAGAAGATCTTCGACACAGTGTGGATTCGAAAGACTACAAGTTACCCAGACTAGGCATTCATAAATACCTACTATATATGCTGTATAGCATGTTAAACGATAGACAATTTATTGTCAAAAGCGGCAACGTGACAACCAATGTTGTTTTTAAAATAAAGAATGGCCTGCAATAGGGAGAGGTACTATCTCCGATTCTTTTCAAGATGTATACTAACGTCTTGTTAGGCATTCTTCATCAAGCCATTGCGTATGCAGACGATCTCATAACCTACAGATCAGCCCCGAGAATCGACATCATTAGCAGCCAATTACAGCTGGACTTCAACGAAGTTCAGCGCTACTGCGACGATTGGAAACTCGAAATCAATGTCCAGAAATGTTAAACTATTCTGTTTAGAACACTGTTGCATCGGGCTACTTCGGATACATGGAAAAATTGGAGAAAATTCGTTATCATAGGGCCTTACCAAGAGACATTCATCGTCATCATCGGCACTACAATCGGGATCCGGTCTTGGCCTTATTTAGCAAGTCTCTCCGCCAGTATCCGGTCCATATCAGAGACTTGTTAAATTTTCCGGGCAAGGTTATTAGCCTTGCGCCAACCTTTCTGAGGATGATTACCAAGAGACATTAGAGATTAAAAATGTACTGAAATACCTGGGCGTTTGGCTGGACCAATACCCATACTTTAATAAACACATGGAGGGTGCCTTGGCCAAACCGTAGACAACTTTTGCTATGACAAGAAGGCTATTTCACAGTAGCCAACTTGACTATCGAGTTAAGGCCATATGCTACATGGCTCTTATCAGGCCAGTGATCACCTATGGCTGCCCAGTGCGGCTTAATGTAGGTCCACATCTATTGGTGAAGATTCGGGTTTAGTAAGCCAATGCCTCAGAACTTGCCTTGGTTTATATCGGACTCCAGAATCATCATCATCGGGACTACAACCGGGATCCGGTCTTGGCCTTATTTAACAAGTCTGAGGATTGTTAAATTTTCCATAATAATTTTTTTTTTCGGGCAAATTATTAGCCTTGTGCCAATACGGCGGACCCCAGAATCCGACTACAAAAATACTATCCCAATGAAGTGAGGTCATGAACTTCCGGGTTCCTACAGGCCAATAAATAATAAATAAAATAATAAAATAATAACAATGAAGCTTTATAGAATGGAGCTAACATAAACAGGATAGATGCTTTTAATATCAAATTGATCATAGTACGTTTTGCGAGAGCAATGAGTGCATCCAATGATCTAATTTTCGGAGTCTATTACTCAAGTATGACGTTCTATGAGAGAGTTCGGTGCAATGCACTTGTTCCATCAGAGGCATTTCTACACCTTGATATGATTGCCTCATTCAGGACGAATTTGGAATACCGTTGGGTTTCCACGTGCGTCAATCGACCGTGGATAATGGGATAGATTGGGGCGGGAAGTCGCACACACAGATGAAGAGTGCCTACGGTACAGTAGGGCGACATCTCACAGTGTTCAAAGATAAGTTAAGAAACAACGCCAGCAGTTCTGCTGGTTGAATGGCAACTAAAGACCTGCCAGCCGAAAAGAGCATAGTAAATGACATCCCAAAACAATAGCAAGTGTTTATGAGAACATGCGGCGCCATTTGTGTGGAGTCGCCGTCCTGTTCATTCATTTCTTTTCCATGCCACGGCCCAGCCATCCTTATGATTATGATAGCACGCTGAGCCAGATGCCGCCGATTCCATACATTTGAATGCAACCGACCACACCGGCGTATTCTCATTTAACCCCAATTCTTTTTCAGCTATTTTGATTCCTTTGAGATATTTAGTGGCGTTGCGCCCGAATACTCAGGATCTTTTATAGATGTTTAGTGGCGTTGCGCAAGAACATCGACCCAAAATTATCACACTAAGGGTGGTGCACCCAAGTGTACAGTAGGGCTTAAAGTTTAGGCAAACAAATACATCAGGTCAAAAGAGGCCTGATACAAACGGCAAGCTTACATAGATTTAGCTTTTCTAAGGTTAGGGTAGTGTTAGGCAAGTTTAAAAAAAATGGTTAAGTTAGTGATATAAGTTAATTAGGTGTACAAAAAAATTACAAACTTTTTTTTCGTTCTAAATTTTCCTTGTTTGGTAAATTATTAATGAAGATCGCAATAAATATAAATGAAATAAAAAGCCGAAGGCAATAATAAATGACAATAGTCACCCCAAGTTTAGCTTAGAGTATCCGCAGGGGCCCAGTAAGTTAGAATACAATTTAAATAAACTAGAATTTAAGCATTTTTTGTCTAGCAAGTAAGGTAAATATAAGAAAAAGAACAAAATAAAAACGTAGGTAAAATGGAAAAAATGGAAAATGGTTCTTAGTCCCACCCATTCTATTTTTATTTCACCTCACTACCCACGACCTTATTCACTCGTTCACTCGTTTGCTAATCACAACACACTCAGTTTTTCTTGCGAATCCGAACGTGATCCACCAACTCTTGGAACTTAAATATTAAACAGCAGGATATGATCAACTGAATTCCAGCCTCACCAACATAAAACAATGGGGACTTTACAGCCCGCAAAACCCAATACAAAAAAAAGTCCAAACATATTACCCATTCACGTTAAATTATATGATTGGCATCATTTAGGACTTACATCCCCGGAGCCAATGGTTGGAATTCTACTTTTTTCAATAGAATGCCGTAAACTAGTCTCACAGCATAGCTTCCACAAGAGAATCGCCATTTGAACTTACGAACCGACACACGCATGGTACTATCTTTTTACCAACCATATGGATTACCCTCACAGATTACTCCATAAAAACCTATAGGAATAGAGCAACTTAGAAACGGATGAGATATTGTCGGCACGTGAATCAGCGGCACATGAAATTGAGACGTGCAAAACACATCATATCAGAGACATCTGCAAACTGTTCCTATAAAATCCACAGCAATGTAGAATGGCATAGAGCAGTAGAATGCCGCGTTTAATATGAAAGATACAAATCGTATCCTATCATCAAGGCCATTAACTACATAATTGCATGAAATCATCAAAGTACAAATGAACATGCTTTTTGCAGTATAATAAATGAAAACCTTCCGATCTATTACACCACTATCCCAGTGAGTTTTTGAATAAAAGATACTTTTTTCGCCAAACAAGCATTTTATTTTATGCCCTCGTATATAAATACCCCCTTTCTGAAGAGATCACGACGATGTGGTGCAGTCAATCGAACTGAGCTGTAAGTGCCTGTGATAAGGCGAAAGCCTTGAACTTCCTCTAACGACCTGGATGGAGCTAATCGTCAAAATTCTGCAATAAACAGGTCGATATGATCGTAATCGTTGTTCAGCTGCTGAACAATCGGAACCGTACATTAGCAATTTGTTTCTTTTATTACCACCATAAAAACCCTTATCTCGCAGTGGTGCCAAACTGATTGGATGGCTGCTAATCTAGCCAACCACACAACAACCCACCAACTGGATAGATCTTCTTTATACTAGACAAAACGGAATCCGAAAACTTGATAAGTTAATAACAATTTCGAACAGGAAATTTGGAAACAAGAAAACTTCCTAATGAAATATGAAGGCAAAGGCTCACAGGAAGAAAGTTCTAGTTAGCAATTCGTTAATTACATATAACCGTTAACATTGTAGTGGGTAGCTACTTGGGCAAAGCTTCCGTTATCCACCCCCAACCAGGCGTGAACCCTCGGCGAAATAAATCTACGTGTCAAAACAAACATTCTTATGAAGAATTAATTAAATTCCTGGTCGGAAAACAACAGCTCAATATTTGCTATCGTCGGCGCCCGGATGTAAGTTGCCGGATGGTTGAGCGTGCGAGAAAGGAACGAAACGTTGCTCCTAATTCTTAATTAAATATCGCGGCAGTAAGAAGCTTATCCTAGCGATGTTATTATAAGCGGTTTACGTATGAAGTAAGGACGAATGACGAACGGCGAGGCAGAACGGCATAAGCTCACATTATTTGCATCATATGAGCAAAGTAAACAAAGAAACACGAAATAAGGAAAACAACTCACCTTTGACTAGGGGATCCTTGGTGGGAGTCCGCGATGTCCTCACAGCTGGTCCTGCATTCTCCATTCACTGATTCCAGATTGTGACCGAATTCTTTTGAATACTACTTCACTATTTGACTCCGCAACGAACTGAGCGACGGTGCGACGACGTGTTTCCGCTTCCACGAACGATACACCCCGCGAACTAATTAAAAACAATACAATACAGAAAAAAAAAAACACAAATAACAACAAAATGCCACCGGTTGGCGCGCTTCCACTCGCCTTCGATACACAACAATACTAACGCCACTAATTACCGTCCAATTAAGCGTCCGAATAACTGTATATTTAGAAACGCATACAATATACGAATTGTATCAGTAAAGCAATGAGACAAATATCCGTGTGAATGCCTTTCGCTGTGTTCCGCGGCAAGAGGAGTGATCCGGGAATCAATCCAATCGCCAGTGAAATGTCCCTCTTGAATGCTCAGGTGTGAAAAAGTCACAGATTTACGATGTTTGCCGGTTCGAAGGGGGCGAAATGAAAACAAAAACAATTTGTGTGTATGCGAACAACGAGGTGCAGGTTAATCAATAAAAATACAGCGGACTGTCTGGCAAGTTGCGGAGCATGTGTGAGTGAGTGCACAGCGGCAGTCAGCGGCGACGTCCTGTGTGTGCGTGCGTCGTGTTGAAACGAAAATAATTACGGAAAACTGCATCTACGAGCTACAAATTGAAGATTGCTCCTGAAAAAAGGTGAAAATCTGGAAATCTTGTTGCTGGAACTCCGTTTCATTTGTGTAAATTGAGCAATGGCCGCGGCACAGGTTCCATTCGCAATAAAGTGAAGACCTTACAGCAGGCTGGCGGCCGACGCGGTTCTCGGACGGCAGAGAGCGTACGTGTACGCCTATCGACGCGTATTTAATACACCACACTTTTGCGAGATAACAGAATTCTGTTGTTTTTCTAGTGAAGTGCGGGGGATCCCCGTGTCTAGAAACTAACGAAACTAGAGGGACAAGTGTCTAACTGAACTGTTACACTAACTGACTATTTATATTTGGAGTCGTCACTGTGTGCGCTGGTGTGTGTTGCATTGCCGGTAATGGCGTCGAACGATATATCTTTCTACGGGTCGAGCGCAGGTTTTTATATCGCGAACTTGACAGTTTTATTGAAATCACTTTAACAAATGTTTGCCGTTTGATCTAAGTCGAGTAATTAATTGAGACATGCACGAGATTAAAGAAAAGCCTCCCAATTGGCGTTGATTACAATTGAGTCTGACTCAAACGAATGCTCACCACAAACTGATCGGCTGCGTTCAGCAGTAGTGTGCCTTTGTAATCAGTGTTCCATTGCCGAAGAACTTTGAATGTAGTAAAAGAGTGTGGGTGCTGCAAAGAGTGTGTTGGAAGTTCATTGAGTTCATTGTAAGGGGAAGACGGCAGATGAAAAAAGTTACTTAGCTTCCAAGTTGAGTATTTCATTTTGCGAGTACGTTTCGGTGGAAGGAGCTTTGAGCACAGTTGAGAAAAACAATTGAATTTTGTGTTGAGTGCGAACAAAGGAGAGTGAGACAGATGATAGAAAGTTTATCTAGTGTCGCAAAGAGTGTCAGAATGCAAAGCTTCGTTTGAGCGCTAAATTGGAGTGGCTAAGGTCGTTTTAGAAAATTTGAATTTTTTTAATTACCAAATTACATCTATTTACATACTTTCTTATTTGAAGCTCGGGAGTTATACATGGTGCTTAGTTATTGGCCGAATTTATTACATAAACTACGATATTCTACACTTGTTGATATTTCATTGATATAAGTCAAATAATGTTGGTATTTTATTTAGAAAAGAAAAGGCCCATTGGTATTACAGCCAAATCAGTTACAGGTCCTACACTCTGTTCCAGTTGCTCAAGAAGAACTAACAAGTTCATTGACCATAGAGTACAAAAGAAACGTCAGTTGAACTTATGTTCATACAGAAGCATGGAAATCCCCGTCACTCACTGAGGCGATCATCTATTCCAGGATACGACTTAGATTCCAGATTTCATTTTAAGGGTGGAGTCTGCGTCTTCACCCGATTCGATGTGGTATGCCAAAGCGAAGAAGAATTAGAACCCAATAACTTGGACATCGTTTGGATAAGAATCATGATAAAGAGTTCTGAGAAATTTGTTGTTGTCTTTACTGCTTCCCAAATGACAAACGACCAGGGACACTTTCCGAACACCCTTCAGGTCGACTGGGTTCACATTAACCTCCCAACTTCCGAGAACGTCGTTGTTGGCGACTTTAAAGCATTTTCACTTCAAATGGTTAGTACATTCCGATAAAACTAATGAGACTGGTGTAGTGATCCTAAATCACTACTTCCAGCCAATCCCCATTATTATTACCTATAATCCGAATCTTGTTCCCATAGTGAATCATACGAGCGACAAATTAAACTAAAAGTTAATTTGTCGCACATTGATTCAATTCCCAATTACCCTGCCGTTTATCCATAATCCCAATCATGTTCCCCAAGTGAATCTGTGGCGATTCTGCCAAACCCCACGGTTCGCTTTCCTAAAAAACCACCATAACTTTCACCCATTCACATAATTTCGCTAATGCAATCGCATCAGCACCTTAAATGCTTTACGCATCTAGGATTATCTAAGGTATAATCTAAAAAGCTTCAGTAAAAGAATTCTTACCTTTTCTTGCATCTCTTCGTATACAATTCCTGTAAAAGTTCTTTCTTGCCATATCATAAATTCCCTGTAATAAAATCCATTGGTTCGCATATCATACGACCGCATATCAGGGAATCTTACCCTTGAGTTGGTTAATCCCAGCCGCAATATGTGTACATAAAAACGATCTATGCACTCATCGGCTGTCGACCCCTTTAGCCAGCGATAAATAGTCCAACACCAGCTACATGTAATTAGCACCATCCACGTTGAGACTATTTCACCAACTCGCATCATGAGTAAACAAAAGACCGCTGTCCTTCATCAGGCATTCTGGCGATACGCAAACAATTCGATCATTCTAGTATCCCAAATGCACCTCCCATCTAATGAGTTGCAACTTGTTTTCTCAGTTGAACTCTCAGGTCATAAATTCCTTTTATCCTACATAGCTCTGGATTCGCTTCCCAGTAACCTTCTCACATAAACAAAGATCTCCACGATCCCCTTTTCCTTTCTTTGTTTCGGGTTCATTCCCATGGCCTTGTGTATGAAAAAAAAAACCAATGTGATCTTCACTCACACATACACATACATTGCCTTCCTTGTTTTCACAACGAGAGAAACACTTTCTCTCTCGGGAAAACTCACCCCAAACGATTGAATATCGTTGAGTCAAATTCCATCCGCTGATCACAATGGTCATGCCGCTCCCGCTCTCCGTCACTGCGGAGACGCGTAAATCCATACCCGGAGTCGAATTGTATACACGGTGGATGCGTACACTTGGGGTAGGTTTCTTTGCGCGAGTTGTACAAGTAACTGTAGTTAAAGTTAAGTGAAAATTTATAATGATCGATTTAATGTTGATGACAAATTTACCAAGAAAGATTATTAATAAAGAATAAAACAATAACCGTGCGTCTTATTTCTTGTGTTGGTGTTTCCGTTGCTTTTTGAACTCAGTTTGTGACGATGAACTTGTTTTAATTCTTTCGGTGGACAGTGTCCGTTGGAACTCTTAGCGAACGGGAGGGTAGGTAGTAGAACACGCGCCCATGCAGGCGTCGCGGCTACCTACCCCACAAATCAATTTAATCGAAAGTCCATTTGTCGTACATTGATTCAATTCCCAATAACCCTAACATTATGAAATGCCTAACTCTAAATGCATTTTATAATTTTTCCTTTCAGGAATTTGTTCAACCAAATTCCCATCCACTTCCTAGAATCTCATTCCAATTGAAGCACACACAAATTCTTGTTTGTGTTTCTTGGAATTTTTAAGTAAAATTTTTAACAAATTGTTGTAGTAGTTACAACTGGTCTCGCTCCCAGGTAGCGTGTCTCCTTGTCCTAAACAAGATCTCTTAAGACCGCTCCTGAGGGGACCTGATGTGATCGCCGTCGTGCTTCCTCAAACCTGGAGGGAAGAGCAACGACCTACTTGTTCGTGGGCCGTCGTTTTCAAGATTTGCGTCCCTGTGCCGTGCAACCTGGCGTCTTCTATTGATACCCATGATCGTGGACGCTGTAATAGTTTAATTTGTGGGCTTGCCACCACTCTACTCACCGGTTCCTTTTCCTGGTTGGAAGTCGTTTCTGGTCAGCAGCCAACGTTTCTCAGCGAATGCATAAAGCCCAAGTCAATGGAAAACACCTTTTATTTGGTCATAATAGGTTCATCTTTATTTACATAGATGGGGAAACAATTGATCATCCTGGGGACACCACCTCCAAGATCCTAGCTTTATCTTCTGGTCGTGGTCCTTCAGCACTTCCGCCAAGGACTAGGTACATGAATAGAATGCTTCTTCGAGATCACGATACAACCCCTTTTAAAAGGCACCAAATCGAGATTTGTATCTTTGAAACGAACGTCTTTGATGGGAAATCTCCATTTTCGATACATTTGGCTCAGTTTATTTTAGATAAGAATTCAGTTTTATGAATTTTCATGAAACTATTTGCATGTGAGAATTTGTACTTGAATTTGGGTTGTGTTTGTTTGTGGCAAATTTGAACATCTGGTTTGATTTGCCATGGGTTTGGTTTATTTAATTTACCAGGGATTTTACCATATTGAAATGTATTTCAGGATTTTGAATTTAGATTATGCCGTGGGGCAATTGCAAAACGACAAACGAATATTTGATTCGTTTATTGCGAATTTTGATTTTAGTTAGGATTTTTGATTAAATTATGCCGTGGGGGCAAATGCTAAGCGGTAAACGGATGTTCGATTCGTTTATTGCGAATTTTGGATTTAGTTTAGGTTTTTTAGGATTTTGATTAGATTTAAGGTTTTGGTGTAGGATTAGGATGTATGAATGGGAGAGAAGGGTGGTAGCGCTTTTCAGAGTACTACAAAATCTCTGTCGCCACAGCGTATAAAAAGGGCTGCACATTTTGGGTTCGTGATCAGTTTCAGAGCAGCGAGAACCTACTTGTACGGGAATCTTGCGTTCTTGACCCTTCTCTCTCTCGATCTCTTCGGCTCAGACCACCACAATTTCTTCTTCATTATAAAACTGAAGAAAGCACCCCCCCCCAACAACATTCCCCTCTATAATAGAGGATTCCTGGATCAAGTACAGTACAAGATGGCACAAACATACACACACCGACCAAAGAGCAGATCATCAGACGCCAAAGACGTGATCTGCGTTTACTACCGCACTTAGGACCTACCGGTCTTGTATGATTTCTTTCCCACCATCCGCCCATTCCAAGTAGTTAGAGAACACCTGAACTAACCCTGTCCACACTATCCTTAGATACCTCCTCCCCATTTTTCTTTTCAGACCTCTTGAGACCGATCCCGTCATCCTTACGGATGTGGGTGATTCTGGTTGTCGTAAGATGGTAAGAAGCCAGAGAAGAAGAAGAAGCTTTAATTTCTCTGCCGACTAGAGTTGCTCCCGTGTCCCCACCTCCAATACTTCTCACTCCACGCCTACCTCTGTTCGTGGGGAAAAACGGAAAACACCTCGGGAAACAGTAAACATGTTTCCACCGGCTGTACGCCAATAATACCCCCGGCTTCGGCTAATAAAACTGTGCCAAACCTCTCAGTACACCCAACTGCACAAAAAGCAGTGTTGTGAAAATCGTGCACACCAAAGGCAGCATCATCCACAACCCCAAAACCAAAGACCGCTCCAATTATAGGCCACACAAATAGCAGTCACGGTCGACCCACCTGCTTTAAAAAAGAAGAAGCAACCTGGGGTCTTTCCACGAGACCTCAACCTAAAGGAGTTCGTCTGTGATATGAACCGACAAGGAATCTCGAACTTTAAGGCAAAGACCTCCGGTAAGAAAGGACATCCGGCCAGCTACAGGAATTACCCTAAATATAAAGAGAGAACCAAGAAGACTCGAGCTAAGCAAGTAGCCAAGTCAAACTTCGGAAAACAGGCCACACAAAATTTCATCCAAAATTGATACACATTCGCTGATAAGGTTAAAGGGATCCAATCAAAGAATATAAAAACTCTTCCACCACCCCTCTCGCAGAAACATATTCAAGTCCCTAAGCGAAACGCCAACATCATCATCATCATCATCGGCACCACAACCGGGATTTGGTCTTAGCTTTATTTAGTAAGTCTCGAGGCTTGTTAAATTCTCCATAACAATTTGTTTTTTCGGGCAAGGTTATTACCCAACACAACGCCACAAGTCCAAGCGTCGGCACAAAAGCCTCCAAAGGGGGAACCCTCAATGCTCGAGAAACTACTTAGTCTCTCCCGCGTGATTGAGGATATTCGACCCCGATATGAAAAACTAACAATGGAGGCTGAGAGGGATGCACACCTTTTCAAGGCATATATAAGACATACGCTTCAAAATGGATCCCAAAATTAAAGTTACCCTTATAAACGTTAACTCCAGCGTTTCGCTATCAGTCTCTTATTTCATAAAGGATAATCGGGCGGACGTGGTTCTTGTAACCGAAACTAGGTTGCATCCATATCACCGTCCCGCTTTCCCAAACTTTTTAATGATACGAAGAGATCGAACCCTCACTGGCGGCCCCACCATCAACGGAGGTGGCACCTGTGTAGTAGTTAATAGCGAACTTCTTCATGAAGCTATTGACCTCCCACATTTCGAGTCCATAGAGGTATCCGGGGTTGAACTGCATCTAGCAAATAATAGTAGTAAATATACACTCCGTATACCACTCGCAAAAAACCAATAATGGCCCCATTACATCGAAAAGGCTTTTGACACAAGCTGGATCGAAAGTCTCGCTTTCAAATTACTGAATACTGGCCTCAGTAGAACGCTGTGTAGTATCATCTACCAGTTCGTTCAAAACAGAACCTTCCAAGTTCGAGTGAATGGAAAGCTTTCCCGAACCTTCAACGCCGCTGCAGGCGTACCACAGGGCTCCATTCTAGGCCCCATCTTATTTAATATCTACACCTCAGATATTTCTCGCCCTGTGGACGGGAGAGTAAGCCAGACATGCTATGCAGATGACGTCCTAGTGTATAAGTCATCTAAAAGCCCAAAACTCGCAACAAACCGACTCAACCGTCATTTAGACGAACTGTATCAGTGCTACAGTCGATGGAAAATTCGACTTACCCCATCCAAAGCAGTAGCTATTATTCTGAGTAGTAAACACTCTCAACCTACTTCTCGATATTCACAGAATATCCGAATACAAATAAGAGGTACTACGATTAGAGCACAAGATAGGATGAAGTATCTTGGGGTCATCTATACCCCAAAAATGAATTTCATCAAACATGTGACCCACATTCATCAAAGGGGCCTCGATCGGTCTAAGCAACTGCACAACATCTTGAAGTGGAGCAACAAAGTTGACACCGAAGTTAAGTTTCTCTGCTATAAGCAGCTAATCCGATCCGGAATATCATACGCCTTTCCAGTATGGTGCTGCATATCTTCGGCCCAAAAGGAAAGATTGAGGGTTTTCGAAAAAAAACTCCTCAGATGATGCACCAACCACTCTAGACGCCATTGCCCGAACTATCACCTATACGAAGATACCTTCATTATCCCTATCGACGAGTACTTGCTAGAACTAGTATATAAGTACCTCGAAAGCATTCAGAACAGCGAGAACCCACGTACGGGAGTCTTGCGCTGTTGACCCTTCTCTCTCTCGATCTCTTCGGATCAGACCACCATAATTTCTTCTTCAGTATAAAACTGAAGAAAGCACCCTTCCCAACAACATTCTCCTCTATAATAGAGGATTCCTGGACCCATCCCATAGGATCTACTGCTGACACACTACAAACACGCACACACAGTACAAGACAGCACAAGCACACACACACACACCGACCAAAGCCCAGATTATCAGATGCCAAGGACGTGATCTGCGTTTACTACCGCACTCAAGACTCACCGGTCTTGTACGATTTCTTTCCCACCACCCCCCCCATCCAAATAGTTAGAGAACGCTTGAACTAACCCTGTCCACACTATCCTTAGATACCCCCCCCCCCCCCCCCCCCTCTTTCTTTTCAGATATCTTGAGACCGATCCCAACATCCTCACGGATGTAGGTGATTATGGTTATCGCAAAATTTTTGCGAAAATAATTTTATAAAAAAGTTACAGCATAACAACATCAAGTGAGATCGTTTGTTCCGAACGATCTGGCAGATCTGGAAGAATTCGTAAGCCCGCAACCCTACAACTACGGAGCAATCCAATGGCCAGGTTTCACCAGATCATTAACAAGAGAACTGCGTTCGAATGATTTTAATCTGGCAATAAACAGAAACCTGACAAATGACGAAATCGACAAATACATTCAACAAATGGACGAAACCGTAAAACGAACAATGGACAAAACAATCCCCAAAACAACAGTTACAGATCACATAAACATGTACAGAAACACAACAATAAACGCACTCCACAAGAAAAAGAACAGACTGCTATTGAAACTAAAACAAGTCCACAGACAGTTTACAGGCAAACAAGACCTAGAAATAATATCACTGAAATCCCGATTAAAAACCCCCAACAATTACTTAAAGCTAACTATAGACTAGCAACATATTTGTATTGGAACAACAAAATTCGAGCTATAAAAACTAATATCCCGAATATGTTCCTACAAATAAATAAAATATTCAGGAGAAATAATCAAAGCGAGATTCATCGTCTCCAAACTCGCGTGCCGATCTAAACAAGCACCTCCTATCAACATTGGCATATACCATACGAGGGTTTCCGAACTAATAAAGATATAAGACTTTTTTTTTTTATTTTATTTTTATTTTTCTATATAGTCTCCTTGTAACTCTACACACTTATCCCAGCGATGCTCCCCTCTCTCTAACCCGCCTAAATAGTACTCGGGGTTTTTCTCTGCAAAATAACTGTTTACGGAGGTGTATGCCTCCTCATTTGACGAAAATCTTTGTCCTCCAAGCGCAATTTTAGATTAGGGAACAAAAAGAAGTCGCTTGGGGCTAGATCTGGTGAGTAAGGTGGATGGTCATGTCCTGTGAAATATGGTTTGCGAGCGCTCCACAACACAATCCGAGGATATCCCTAATTTGCGATTCATTTCCCCGCGGAATGTACAACTCTGTACCAAAACTCGTACTGCTACAGACTAAATTATGTAACTCTCTCCTTGCGGGAGTGTTTCTGGAGCGTTGTTTACTGTATCCCAGGGCGCTATAGGTTCGTCTCTTCGGAGAGAAGCATATTTGAAAAAAATAAGATTTTGCAGTCACGATGAAATGACTGGGTTAGAATTCGTTCATAGAGTACACGAATAAACTTTAAGAAAAGAGATTTACTTATTTCAACAATAAATTAACAAAAAGCTTTAAAAAAAGAAGTCTAGTATATATATAAAAAAGTAAACAATATTTCATTATTTAAATTGCTTTTGTTGTACGTTAATGAGTTATCAATATCGTGCGCGTATTCTTATCTTAATTCATTCTGTGATATTTTTAAAACCGCATTTATTAATTTATCTCTAAAATTGAGAAATCGAAAATCTTTTTATAAAAGTATTAGAATTTAAGAATTATATTTTTATTTACATTTTCGGCATTCACAATTCTAATTTCTTTCTTACGACCACTCGCCGTGACAGCTGGAACAAGAAGAAGGCAAGGAACCGGAAGTCCATCCATTATCGTCCTATTGTACTAGATCATGATCACAGTGAAAGGTCTAGCGATAAATTATGTGTACATTTTTTATTTTTTTACTACAATAATAACAATTTGGCAGCGAAATGGCATACATGGGGAACCTAAAGTCCCAATTGCTATTTTTTTAAATACGTAATAAGAGCTATGGTGCTCGAAGGATCGAAAATAGTTTGTTTTTAGATAGCATTATTACTCACTAGACCATCATCATCATCATCATCAACGGCACTACAACCGGGATCCGGTCTTGGCCTTATTTAACAAATCTCTCCACCGGTCCCGATTTCGAGCCGATGTCATCCAGTTTGGCACTCCCAGGCTCTGGGCGTCCTGGTCTATGCCGCTAAGACCATGCTCTTGTACAGTAGTAGCTTGGATGTTCTGGATACATTTGGGGATTTAAAGAACCTTGATAGACCATAGTAGGCTTTGTTGGATTTAATCAGCCGTTCGCGTATTTCTTCTTCCATGTTGTTATCGGCTGATACTATTACCCCAAGGTAGTTAAAGGATTGCACTACTTCAAATTCATGTTCCACTACCCTGATAGTTTGACCAACGTTAGGTATTCTCTTCGCAGAAGTTGCCACCATGTAATTGGTTTTTCCCTCATTAATGTGCAGTCCCAGTTTTTGTGCCGCCTGCTCGATCTGGGTGAAGGATTCCTGTACCGCCGATTCGGTTCTACCGATGATGTCGATGTCATCTGCGTAGGCAAGTATCTGGTTGGACTTGGTGACAATAGTCCCTCTTGTTGTAATGCCAGAGTTACGGATTGCTTTCTCCAACGCCAGGTTGAAGAGAAGGCAGGTCAGACCGTCCCCTTGTCGGAGTCCATTATAGATGTTTATTGGTTTGGACAGCAATCCCGCTATTTTCGTTGGTCATTTGGAATGCCGAATTCTCTCATGGCATTATGTAGTTCTACCCTGGCTATGCTGTCGTAGGCGACCTTAAAGTCTAGAAAGAGATGATATAATGGAATCTTAAATTCCTGACATTTTTCCATCGCCTGTCTAAGGGTGAATATCTGATCAATTGCTGATTTGTCTGGGATGAAGCCACACTGATATTGACTAATGATGGCTTTAGCGTATGGGGCTATCCGATCTTGTAGGATAGTGGAGAGTATTTTATAGGCGGTACTCAGCAATGTTATACCTCTATAGTTGCTGCACAGTGTGATATCTCCCTTCTTATGTATGGGGCAAATTATACCGCGACGCTAATCTTCCGGCATCTCCTCTTGCTCCCACACGTGCACCACGATCTCATGAATTGCGTGATGTAACGCCGTCCCTCCTTGTTTGATCAGCTCAGCTGGTATGCCATCAGCTCCAGGGGCTTTATTCGATATGAGCTGTCTTATGGTTAATGTTTCCTCAATGCTTGGTGGCGGCAGCATTTGGCATTGGTCTTGCGTTGGTGGAGCCTCCAGTTCTTCTGTGAGCTGCCCATTTAGCATTTCATTGAAGCGCACTTCCCATCGCTCAAGAATGCCTTCAGGATTGGTGATCAGATTACGCTCTTTATCCTTGCAGTAATTGCAGCGTGGTGTGTACTGCGTCATACTGCGGATTATTTAGTAGAACTTCCGCGCTTGGTGCGGACCTCGGTCTCTACTTTTCTCTATTTCACAGACGAGGTTTTCTTCCCAGGCACTTTTCTTTTGTCTGTGAAGTCTTTTTTCAGACCTTCTGAGCTCTTTGTATTTCTCTTCACGCACCCGCGTCCTATGAGACTGCTGCATTGCCCGGTATACAGCATTCTTACGTTCAGTCGCTAGTTTACACTCATCATCAAACCGGTCGCTCCGATCTCTACGACTACTGCCTAAGATGGAGTTGGCAGTACTAATGACAATACTCTTAAGGCGTGTCCATTTCTCTTCTACGCCCGGCATTCTTGCCTCAGGACTTACTCTCTCTCCGTCGAGCTCTTCGAGGGCGAGTCTTAACGCATGACCAAAGGTGTTACTGGTATTCTCATTGCGTAAGGCAGCCGTGTTGATTCGAGCCTGATCCGCGGATGAAATACATCTCCGTAAGGCAATCCGCGCTCGGAAAATTGCACCAACAAGATAGTCATCCGAGTCGACGTTGGTATGTCGGTATGTTCGTACCATCGGGGAGTGGCGGCGATCTATCAAGACGTGGTCAATCTGGTTGTGAGTGGCTCCATCAGGTGATACCCAGCTGGCTTTGTGGATATCTTTACGCGGAAACCTGCTACTTGCAACGACCAAGTTTTCCGATGCTGCCAGTTCGATGAGTCGTAGTCCATTGTCCTAAGTGTTCTCATGCAAACTATGGGAACCTGTGTAGTACCTTAAAACCGGCGCTCGGCCTATTTTCGCATTTAAATCACCAAGAACGATTTTCACATCGTATCTTGGGCAGGCATTGAGGGCCCGTTCGACGTTCTCATAGTATTCTTTTTTTTCGTCGTCAGGGGACTCTTCTGTAGGTCCGTGAACGTTTATGAGGCTTATGTTCTTAAACTTGCCTCGCACGTGAAGAGTGCAAAGCCTTTCATTTATTGCATTAAAGCGGATGATGGCAGGCTTCAGTTCTTGGCTGACTAGAAAGCCTATCCCGAGCACATGGTGTTTTGCATGACAGCTGTAATAAATGTCATACTCGTTTCCTTGAATAACACCACTCCCCGTCCATCTTATTTCTTGTAATGCTGTTATGTCAGCCTTATATTCGGAAAGGGCATCGGCTAGCTGCTGTGCAGCTCGAGCTCTGTATAGTGAGCGGACATTCCATGAGAAAATTCTCAAATCGTTTAGCCATCCGGTCCATATCCGAGGCTTGTTAAATTTGCCATAATAATTCATTTTTACGGGCCTGGTTATTAGCCTTGCGCCAACCTTTCTCAGGATGTCGCTGCATGCATTGGTTCACTACTTGGCGCGTGCCAAAGTAGCTATCCAGGGGTGTCACGTGGAGACTGCATGTCAACTTGAACTGAACAGGGACAAGGGCCGTTCAATTAGCAACTTTGGCCTGTATGTTCGCACCCCCTTACTGATAGTTTAGGGGCACTTAAATTTAGTAGACAAAAAACAAAATTATCGTTAAGCCACAATATTAACATGCGGCCAACTCTACAAATTGATTTATACCTCTCAAGCGTTTAGAGGATCTATACTTTACTTAGGTTAATGCAATCGACCGTAGTTGCAGTTTCAATTATCACTGTGTGTAAAAAAAAGAGTGGAGGAATGCATCTTTCGTGTAAATGTATCTTTCATCGTGTCTCTGTCGTTTGGCTATAACCAGATAACCAGAACTACTCACATTCGTGAGAATGTTCGGCTCGGTTTCTGCTTATCTGACAAAGAAAAGTAGAGGTATCTACGGATAGTTTCTACAGAGTTAGTACATGGGTTCTCTAACTACTTGGATGAAGGGAATGGAATCATACAAGACCGTGTCTGTGTCGAAAACGAAATGCTTCACCCTTCTAATCTCGAACTCGTCTAAATTTGTAGGTTAAAAATTTTAACGCTTATGTGTATCGTTTTTTTAAATTATTTCCATATTGGGTCAAGACATAAAAGACAAAAGCGCACACTTTCATTTCCGTCATTAGAACATAGCCATAGTAGACATAGACATCACATAGTAGTTCTAGATAGTACGAAGTTCTAAATACATCTGTTCATCACATATCTTTCACTTTTGTAAATTATTATTCAACTATTGTTTACTAAAAGAGATCGTGATGTAATGGGTATGCAAGTAGACACTCGGCATTTTTGTAAATTTCAATTTTATTGGAAGAGATTGCTTGGTGAGAAACTTCTAACTGTTCTGCAAGCCCTTCTTAAGTTTGACATGGATTTGGATCCAGTAAAACTTGAAGTTCTTCATCGTCAACATTTTTTATTGCACCTGGACGTGGAGCGTCAAGACTAAAATTTCTTTTTCCTAATTCCATAGCTTGAGCAGAATATTTTTTTTTTTCATTTGAAAACAGAATAGAATGCAATGGCGCAAATGGTGCTTATCGACATCCATCATTTATACAACTTATGCACACGGAATTAAGCTTGTGAACGACTAAAAGTTAGTCATAAAACAGCAATAACTAAACTACATATATCCAAATTGCCGAGCGAATTGGTGCGTTTAAGTATGTTTTTTAATGCAACCAACTTCAAATCCGAGTTTAAACTTGCACACCTATTAATTAATATAAATTAAAATGTCCACAGTGAAATGAATTACATTAAAAAATGTTACCGTACAAAACGACTTAAGCATTTAAGCGAGGAATATTTGTAAAAAGTGTAAAAAATAACGTGTTTGTTAATATTTAGTCGAAAGAATCCGCTTACCATAATTAAGCTATCTTTTTAAATTTTTTAAGTTTTCTTCAAGTTAATTGAGGTGGGTTTAAAGCATTTTTTCTTAACCACTCGCTATTTTTTTAAAATAAAAGTAGTTAGATCATTGAGAGTCTTCAAATTGTGTCTGAGGTTCACTCATGAATTCAAGATCGAAGAAATTAAATAAAAACCTACTATTAATACTATTAGAGAATTCTTAAGAGAGTATAACATATAATTTTTGAAAAGATAGTATTTCTCTGAAAATAAAAAATATTTAAAAATAAACTGCTGATGTGGTTAATATATATTAATTTTACATTCGGTAGATTGAATTTTTAGGTGGAGCAAACTGATCATATATTTACCAATGTTCACCCATTACGTGACGGTATAACACATGGAAATCCATGTAAAACATTCCAAATAAGTATTCAAAAAATGTTTAGGATTCTTTCTACAACTAGGGAAGTAGTTGACATTCTCTCATGGCTCAAAAAGCTGTGTTTCGATTCTTGACGTTTGCGCTGTCGCAACACAACTCCATTCGAATGAACCCTAACAAAGTGAATGCGAAATTACTATTTACCAAATCATTAGAATTTCGTCGGCGAGCGTGACACAATAAGCGGTACCGCTTAGTTCATGTACAGGATAGACGATGTGCCACCGATAGACGACGCCGGTTCCTTTTATCCTTTGTGTTTTATCATGCTATTTTCTCTTTTCACACTAGTGTGCGATGTTATGAATTGAGTGAAAACGAACCCGGGAATGTCCTTGCATATGGATAGAAGATGATGCCAGAGATCGAGATGGGACTCTAATGCGCAGGTTGAGTAAAAAGGTCCTTTTCGAATTCATTTTCCCTTTTTGTTAGTGACAATTATCCCAAGCGTTTTTCTCATCCATTTTTTGTTTTTCTTCATCCTGTTTTTGTTCGTTTCTCCTGTTATTCTTTGAAGAAGGGGTGACATATGTGAGTGTGGTGGTTGATTTATTATAAACGATTCACAAGTGATTGTATTCATGCTCACGAAAGCCGCAAACTCAGGGAAAAAAAGAAAACATTCTTTTATCCATGCTCCTCTCCTTGGAAGAACATTTTTCAAACAGGAAAAGTAGGTTCAGGATGAAAATCTAAGCCAAGGAATTATTGAAAATGCTTTTCGTGCTTGTG
Organism: Microdon myrmicae; assembly: GCA_963931805.1. NCBI lineage: Eukaryota > Metazoa > Arthropoda > Insecta > Diptera > Syrphidae > Microdon > Microdon myrmicae. The sequence continues at coordinate 2,958,556 of OZ007498.1, read as the reverse complement.
TTCTCAGTTGTGAATAGTAGAGGTGATGTCAGCCTAATGCTTGAGCGCAAAATTCTTCAAAAGGATATGCTGGGTCGGAGAAATTACCATAAGAGAAATCTTTGAGATACGAAATCTAGTTTATCTACACCATTCCCAGTGACGGCTTAGGCATATTTATCTCTATCAGTGACTATCTAGTGGGGAAGGACAGTTGCCAGTTTTCTGCGCCATTAAAACTGGTTATTTCGGCTCAGCTAGTAATGAGACACCGTAAAAAGATACTTAAATGGATACTTTCCAAGTGCCGCAAGATGGTATCCATTCCTACCATTGGGTAGGTAGCCCATTTCTACTACTGGGAAAGAAATTATCTGAAAGAGAACCTTTAGTGGCTTAGGACGGAGGTTAGATTCACGCCATCACTCCTTATAATTTAATCATTCAAGGGTTGGGACCGCAGCCGCCGGTCGTCCTCCTGAAGTAGTGACATGAAATTTGACCGATGAGTAATACACATCGTTAAAGGCGTTTAAGGATTTTGTATTTTATTTTATTAGGTTTGCAGTTCTCTAGTTTACTCAACAAAAGCACTTAATTGTGATATCCTTACAGTTACGTATTTTTTTATTTGCCAGATACTTTAAGATTCGGGATGAGTATTCCATTACAATTTTTGATAAACGGCCTACTAAAAATTTAGACACGAAGAACTTTCATTGTTGTGGCGGCAAGTTTAAACGCAAATATATTTGAAATCGACTTTTAAGTGGGAGACCGAAAGAATAAGATATTTTGATTAGATTCGCATTAGATATGTGAAAGCTGCTCTACTCCGTATTAAGGCAGGTCCGTTGAAATCTGGGGGAAAAATACGCAATTTGCATAAATTGTGTGCCTGCTCTTCAAGAACTGGGAGTTGAGTTCGGGCAAATTAGAAATAATTCGTAGAATAAATGAAAGGCAAATTGAATGGATAGTCACTCTGAAGAGCTGTTTACAAGGAGCTAAGAAGAAAAGTTTTGAGCAAATATTTCGTATTTGAACAGGCGGTTTTGGTGTGGGTAATGGAATACATCTCCGGAAAGTCCGCATTGATTGGGGTATTTTCTCACTAGGAAAGCAATGTCTTTTCCTATATATTTCGGACTTGCATTTTTACGTGTATAGTAGGGATGGTAAAATAAATTGTAGGTTAAAAGCAAAAGTGGTGCTAAAGTGCTTTAGTTCAATCTCATATTTAGATAGTGCGCAACATCCATAACTGAAAGTGGCAACCCCCGCAACTTCTCGAAACATATTATGGGAAGCGATTGGCGTTTGCAGCGAAACTAGTCTACAATATAAGATATATGATATAGTAATAGTCAGTAAGGACCGACTGCCAATTGCCACAAAAATATATTGGTGTCGCTAAATTGTTCTTGTCTTACTTTTGTGGGTTTCGATCTTAGTTTACATTTATAATTTATATCCTTGTTTTCACATAATTTGTCTTCGCTTCCGCATTATTTTCTTAAATAAATAGAGCAGCAGGACCTGATATCAGCTGCTGTATATTTAAAACGGTTAGGGCCGTGTTTCCTCAATCCTGAGTGGAGTGTGTTTGTGGTCGATTTGTCGTTTAATAAAAAACAACAGTTTTTTTTTACACAAACGCGCGCACAAAAGGGGATTTTGAAGTACCCTTAAATGTCAGAGCACAATGCGAGCGGATGGAGAGGAAGTGGATAAGGAAAGGAGGTGTCGATGTATATTGGTCTTGAATGTCTGGACATCACAACGGCCAGGAAACACATGATCAGGCAGAACATTCCACATTCGTGTGGTTCGGCGAAAGAATGACTCTCTATGTTTATTTGTGCACCTAAAGTCCACTTTCAATGTGAACTGATGCACATTCACAGATTGACGGGTATCCCGGGAAAATGTCTGAAGGGGCGGAACATATTCAGCAAGTTCAGTTGGGCAACGACCGTGGTAATACCTATAGAAAAGAGATAGACATGATACATTGCGCCTGTGTTCTAACAACGGAATTGATCGACTTACGGCTGGGTCCCCAATAAGTTTCACTGCTCGTTTTTGCATCCTGTCGAGCACGTGTAGTGCAGTTTTGGATGCGCCTGACCAAATATGGGAGTTGAACTCTATTTTTGGACGAATATACGCCTTGTAAATAGTGGCCAGGTTGGATGGAGTGGGATATCTTTTGCATCACTTAAGGAACCCCATACATTTAGGTGCACTTTTCGCAGCTTCAAACATGTGGTCATTCCAGTTGGGAGTCGAATTAATTCGAGTGCCGAGGATTGGTAGTTCCTTAGCTTCGGCGATGCAAGTGCCGTTCATAGACAGTATATTTACTTTGTGGCTCGCCTTTGACGACAAGAGACAGCACTGAGTGTTTTGGGAAATGAATTCTACTCGGTTTGATAATACATTGAATTCAATGTATCAAGCATAAGTTGCTGGTTGGTAGTGATGTTCGAAGAGTTTGGATGGGAGTGTTCGTATGAGTACGAGAAACTTAACGTGATATTGTGGGGTTTTTTGTGTGTCAGTATGACACGGGTTCACCTACCTACCCAACACTTACCGCTGGTCTCACTGCAAATTGTTCGTCGAAAAAAAGAGAACTCCAAGTAAGTAGGAAATTAAAACTCAGGTGTTGCTGTTGGTATCTTTATTAAACTGATAATCGTGTCTTAAAGTTACTCCGCATAAAATATAACATTCACTTGGTGGATACAGCATTTATTGTTTAACCTAACTCTGCATCGCGAACAAGGACACAAGTTTGGATATTTATTAACTGTTAATCGAGTCTAGAGGTTAACTCGGCATAAAACGTCGCAGCCACATTGACGAATACAGGGTTTATTATTTAATTTAAATCGACATCGCACACGAGAACACAAGTTTGGATATGTATTGAACTGTTAATCGGTTTTCTTTCGTTGGGATGTAACAAACAGAAATGGATGTTTTCGCGTAACTGCCGGTAATTATAAAAGGAACCGGTATCTCACAAAGATTCGAAACGCAACCGCACTCCGTGTATACCTCACCGAAGATGTAATCTGACTCTTACGCAACGTCCCCGGTACGTGTGCGTGGTTCAATGGTTACGATCTGAGTACCTGGCTGTCGCCTAGAACATACAACCAGTCGCGACGGCGGTGGATTTCCGCCGATGTGTGAGGAGCAAATCGGATCTTTTTCTCTGGTGATGACCAATGAACGATCGATTTGGGTTTTAATGGAAGTATTTCCATTGTGACCGTACAGGTCTGATTCGGTCTCCATACACTGGAAGTGCGGACAACGATAATGCATCGGCGGTTACATGTGAGGGAGAGCGATCCATCCTGCAGCTGTTCAAATAAATGAACAAGCAATAGAGGCTGCAGGCATTGCTATCGTAAACGATAGTGTTGATTGACAGATGCAGAATTGATTTCTGTGTATTGTGTAAACAAAAACGCTATTTCGGGGGTCAAGCGCAAAGATACGCATTTGTTTGCCTTAGCTAATGAAATATGGGAACATTGGTTGTTTACACGATCGGTTCAAGTCATGCCATTGTAAGCAATAGAAGATATTGCCGAAGGTAGGAAAGGATTTTTCTGTGACGTTAAGTCAACAGAAAATTTGTTCACGATGGCAAGGGCTAGGGTGGAGATTGTTTGAATTAGAAAAACGGATCGTGGGACACGGCCGTTGATTTGATTGTTTGGACAACAATTATGATCGTATCTGACTTGATGATCGGTTATCGGTTAAGGCGATCTATCATCGGTGTGCAGGTGTGCAAGCAAGCAAGTTGGCCGACTTATCTTTTGGACCCACGGATTGTTGGAACAAGTAAAGACGGGAGGATTGGTGTGTGTTTAATGGACATGTTGCCGCCCAGAGGAACCGATCAAATTCCTAAATGATTCATGTAAGATGATCCGAAATGGTTTGGTTGATATGCTTTGTTTGATGCCATGGCAAGATGATGATCTTGCCGTGGGCTTATATTTCAGGTATATGCTGCTCATATGCAAGCAAGGGACTATGATCGGTAATGGTATTACAGGTTGGGAAAGGGGAGTTGGGTTAGGACGATAGGTGGTGCTTCGGGCGAGCCTTAAAGAACCGCCATACTATCATCAGCAAACGACTATATTGGGTTGTGAGTAATTGATAAGGGATCATTTATAAAGATGAGGAAGAGAGTTAGTAAGAGTACCGAACCCTGGGGGAACACCTGCATTAATTTGATGGGAGACATATTTGACATCATCAAGAACCACTTGGATTGAATGGCCAGAAAGATAGTCTTGTGGCGGTTCTTTCAAACGCCACTACTTACCTGCTCATTTCCCACCAGGTAACCATTTCCACGCGCGTCCTTTTCTATAGAAAGCGTGTACTTACCTGCATTGGTCATACCAACAACCACAAGAAAACCTGTGAAACATAATGTCTGCTGATATGAAAAATATATCAGCGACTACAGTCATTCCCTACAAGGGCATAGTCGTGCGAAACGCACCATGTTCGCCAAAAGGCAAATCCGGTTGCACAAGCAGCAATCACCATTGCCCAACAAGTATCAAAGAAATACATCCTAATGTGTCTACCACATACCACGGGAGATATTTCTTCCTTTTTATGGTCGTCTATGCTCACAGCGATCGACCACCCGACCGACAAGCGAAATTGTTGGCACCAGCCAAATGCCCTTGAAATACGGTTCGATACAACATCACGTGTTCGATATGATTCCCTGACATTATCTATGCGCATAAGATAAAAGCATTTTCGCACACACGCGGATGGTGATTTATAACAGGGGGCGCCGGCAAAGCGCGCCCAAGCAGCGTGAAGTTCCACACAATGATGTCGAAGGAACACATCCATTTATGGAAATGGAAAGTACACGATCGGCAATAATGGCTTACGCACACGTTGATCGTGCAAACACGTCAACCCCTTTTGTAGCAGAGATACTCGCACCTGCTGAGAGCTTTGAATGGGATCTGTGCTGTGTCTGTGTACCCGCGGACAAACACGATGAACAGCAAAAGCAATCATCGTGTGTGCATTTCAACCCCTTTTTGTGTTGAACAAAACGCAAAAGGGATACCTTACCATATATGGTCATCGAAGCGATGATCGAATGTGTGGTATTCTATCGCTTCGATGAACTTGGTAATCGTGAATTAGATTCCGTGAGGGTAGGTCGTGCCCTCACGTTAAAAATACACATCTCTCGTGGGACGGCCCAAGAGATGCATGTCTGAATATCTTTGGAGTTGGAGTCGGTCTCGTTTTAAGTTGTACCCAAAGCGTTCGTTTTCTGCTACTTAAACTGAAACCTATCGTTGCTTGTGAATAATTAAAGACTTAGTCTCACCTGTATGTTTTGTATAAAATTGAATATAGTCACAGTGGACTCAATTAGTTACATTTAGTGTTAAATAAACTATAATCACATTGTCTCGATAGTTTATGTTTGTATAAAATTGAATATAGTCACAGTGGACTCAATTAGTTTACAGTTTATTCAATCAATTTGCTTGTCGTGTAAAAATAAATTTATTCTAGTAAACATGGCATAAGCTACTACAGTGTTTAATTTTCGGAAGTTTGGAACAGTGACTGTTAACTTGGGGACCTTAGAGAACCAGTGCATCTGCCTGCACATAGCTAAGATAAAGACATATACCCCATAGTCTCTTATCCATTGGACCAGGGAATTGTCCACTCCATATGAATGCAATTTTGACAAAAGGGCTGGATGCCAAACTCTGTCGAAGGTTTTTGAAATACCCAAGGCCAGTGATGTAGCGAGTGAAGAGGAACATTTTTTCAAGAGGATTGGGGAAAGCCGTCCGGACCAGCCGATTTGTGTGCGTGTAGCTATTTGAGTGCGCGGGCAACAGTACGCGGTCGGAAGTGAATCTGGCTTATGGTGTGCTGCTTATGCTCAAGTTGAGGTGGAGCTTTGGCGGTTTTTATGTGCGATGGTGTCAATGTGTTCCGCCGAACACTAGTTGTGTGGTGATGAAAAAAACGTTCAAGTAGAACGACACTCACAAAACAAGTCAAATAAAAGTCACTGTGAGCTTGGCCTGGGTTTGGCTCTTTTATTTTCTGGGTATTGACTAACAACCCCAGTAATTAGTAAAACATAAAGGTACACTATATTTATTATCGAATCTTATTTAATATTTTTACGACTTCATCGGGTATACCGCACAACAAAATGATTATTCCACATCGTTAATATTGTTTTCAAATAGATTTTCTTATTTAATATGTTTACGCTTTAATCGGTATACCGCACAACAAAATGATTATTCCACATCGTTAATATTGTTTTCAAATAGATTTTCTTATTTAATATGTTTACGCTTTAATCGGTATACCGCACAACAAAATGATTATTCCACATCGTTAATATTGTTTTAAAATAGATTTTCTTATTTAATATGTTTACGCTTTAATCGGTATACCGCACAACAAAATGATTAATCCACATCGTAAATATGACTTTTAATATATGGCACACCACAACTGTTAACTCTACGTTTCACTGCTTCTCCAAGACTGGTTTCTCAATTCATCCCGACTCGCAATGGTTACCTCAGACGCAACCCCTTTTCTTATTTTTCCTTCTTTCTATTTTGCACACTCAGCGCCAGGACCCAAAACAGACCACTGCCCCGACCACCATATACGGTGCGCCTTTAGCTTTTTGCTAGGCGAACAAGAAAAAAGGAAAGGGTGAATACACATACACGCTAATCGCGTCGGCCGCTTACGTGCGTGTCCCCCAGCATGCAGACACGGGATCATCGCCATCCACATGATCTGCAGGTTTGCACAGAGGTTGAATTGTTTACACGATCACTACTGCTTGAAGCATTATTGTTGATCGTGCAAACTTCGCTAGTGTATCTTCCATAGGAACGACGAATATTCATACGATCGCGATCACAGCCAGGATCGCCGCCGATCGCATATCGATCGTCGTGCAAATGGTGCAGGTGGCTATTCCCTGTGTTTGCTTCTCCTTTAGGTAAGCATGTTATTACTTGCCTGTAGTTGGTTTTTGCCACCGAATTGCCCGCCGTGTTCGCTGATGAAAAAAAAGGGGACAGCTTGCCTGTGTGCGACGGTGCTGGATCGAAGATATTCTTGTCCGAATATCTCGATTGATCCGTTGGTTGAGGATGCGACCGTTTTTCTCCACTCGAGAAAGGGTGCATGTTGGCGGGAACCAATGTTGGAATATTTTCCGTTGACCGTCGGCGCCGGTTGAACTTCCCCGGTGTGTGCTGTATGTTGAGCAAATTCTATCGGACATTCATGTTGTGCTACGCACAAACAAGCTATTCATCCTTGCAGGAAATTTTACTCTTTTTCCCTATAGAACTTGATGCTCTGTGACGACCAGGCTTTTGTTGTTTCCGTTGAAAATGTGAGGCGGGCAGTGGCGTCGGGGGAAACCGCCACAGAGCTGATGTGGTATCAAGCAGCGTTGAGTTAGCTGCAAAATGTGCAGCAAGTAGATTCGCATTCTCTGTTCATAACAATTGCTATATACGTATTTAGTTTGTTTTAAACATTTTCTCTTGTTTTTAACGTTTATGTTTATGTATATATTACTTAACTTTGTTGTGAGTCATATACCATACTGTTTGTAGTTTTTTTGTTGAATGATTGTAAGTTTTTTTGTTCTATTTTAGACATTTTATCATTAAGGGGCGGTTGTCATCAAGAAGTTTAAAACAAAAAATGTTTTTTTTATTTTTCATTTAATTTGATAGCTTATAGTGTGTAGAATAAGTCCCCAAAACCTTTTTTTGCGAAAACAATTTTATAAAAAAGTTACAGCATAAAAAGGTGACCCACCGTTACCAATGTTACCACAACTATAATCGCGTTTTATTCGAAACCACGTTTTTCACATTGGTCTTCATGATATCTCAAAAACTACTTGATGGATCGGCATTTTTTTCACTTTAAAGTAAATTAAATTTATTGGAGTCTGAACCTAAATGTAGATTATTTTTTCATACATCCTTTTTTTTATTCAACGTTAAAGGGCAAAATCCAAAAATCGCTACCTAAAGTTTGTATGTCCGCCTTTTTCTTTATTTTCGATTTTTTTTTTGAAAATAGAATTCAGACTCCGACAAATATTATATAATTTCAAATAACTTTTGTTGTATGACAGACGATTGCAAACAGCGCTACGATGGAGACCGATTGGATACCTTTTTTCGAATCGTCACACTGCACCATTTTAAATATTTTTTAGTAAAAATATTTTTTATGGATACCTAAATACTTAATAAATATGTGTACAAAATTTGGCATTGACATTTTCTTCCATCTTTGAGAAAAAAATTCAAGAAAAACACATTATTTTTTGAGTCTCTTGATGAGAACCTCCCCTTATGTCTGCGTTCTTAATTAATTGTTTTCTGAATGATACAATTCAAAAAAAATCCGCCCTATTTGAGAAATCCCTAGCCGGGGCACCAACACCTAGCGGAGCACCAACCACCAGCCGAGACACTACCCCCCCCCCCCCCCACCCACCCCCGCGGCCCCAAAACGATCAATCGTGACGCCATTGAGCCAGAACGCCCATAAACCTACTACTCATGAGATATGTGCGGTGTGGCACCGTCTTGCGGGTACCAAATGTTCTGTAGCCCCAATTGTTCCACTAACTCCATTAAATGCATGTTGTTGCTGCCTGTCAAAATGCATTAAATGCAAGGGATGAAGGCGCCAGTTATAGGATTTTAATTGCGTAGTAGGACAGTGGCGTTACATTTTTGGGGTAATTATGCCATAATTATGTAGACCAAAAAAGTTAGCCAACAAATAAAATGTATAACTATAACTTAAAGAAATACCTAATAGCGGAATCACTTCCCACAAATATCCTAGTACGGAAGATGTTACGAATTTATAAAAGCATCACAAAGGATGGAGTGCTTGGTGGAATGACTTATATAGCTGGAAGAATGGAGTATTTTGAAGCTGTAGAGCACACCAGTTGAAACCTAAGCTTTAAACTCCATCCTGGGAAGTGCGTACAAGGCGCTTACATGGAAACTGCAATTACCACCTCACAAAGTTCTCACCTTCAAATCCCTTATCCACATTGCAAAGGGCCAGAAGAGGATATAGAGCACGCTATTTTTCTCTCCAGATGTGGTCTATGGAGAAATTACCTCCCATCTCGTACTATATGAGCCGTTATATTTGAAAGTGGTATAAGTCCACTTTGGGGGATGGGTGCGAACATACAGGGCAAAGTCTCTGATTGCCTTCTTCCCGGCGAAGGCCAGGACGATCCTTGTCCCTGTTCAATCCAAGTTGACATGCAGTCTCCACGTGACACCCCTGGATAGTTACTTTGACACCCGCCAAGTAGTGAACCAATGCATGCAGCGACATCCTGAGAAAGGTTGGCGCAGGGCTAATAACCAGGCCCGTAAAAATGAATTATTATGGCAAATTTAACAAGCCTCGGATATGGAGCGGATACACGACGACGACCACGGAAACGAAAATGGCTAAACGATTTAAGGATTTTTTCATGGAACACACGCTCACTATACAGAGCTCGAGCTGCACAGCAGCTAGCCGATGCCCTTTCCGAATATAAGGCTGACATAACAGCATTACAAGAAATAAGTTGGACGGGGAGTGGTGTTATTCAAAGAAACGAGTATGACATTTATTACAGCTGTCATGCAAAACACCATGTGCTCGGGATAGGCTTTCTAGTCAGCCAAGAACTGAAGCCTGCCATCATCCGCTTTAATGCAATAAATGAAAGGCTATGCACTCTTCGCGTGCGAGGCAAGTTTAAGAACATAAGCCTCATAAACGTTCACGGACCTACAGAATAGTCCCCTGACGACGAAACAGAAGAATACTACGAGAACGTCGAACGGGCCCTCAATGCCTGCCCAAGATACGATGTGAAAATCGTTCTTGGTGATTTAAATGACAAAATAGGTCGAGCGCCGGTTTTCAGGTACTACACAGGTTCCCATAGTTTGCATGAGAACACTTATGACAATGGACTACGAGTCATCGAACTGGCAGCATCGAAAAACTTGGTCGTTGCAAGTAGCAGGTTTCCGCGTAAAGATATCCACAAAGCCACCTGGGTATCACCTGATGGAGCCACTCACAACCAGATTGACCACGTCTTGATAGATCGCCGCCACTCCCCGATGGTACGAACATACCGACATACCAACGTCGACTCGGATGACTATCTTGTTGGTGCAGTTTTCCGAGCGCGGATTGCCTTACGGAGATGTATTTCATCCGCGGATCAGGTTCGAATCAACACGGCTGCCTTACGCAATGAGAACACCAGCAACACATTTTGTCATGCGTTAAGACTCGCCCTCGAAGAGCTCGACGGAGAGAGAGTAAGTCCTGGGGCCAGAATGCCGGGCGTAGAAGAGAAATGGACACGCCTTAAGAGTATTGTCATTAGTACTGCCAACTCCATCTTAGGCAGTAGTCGTAGAGATCGTAACGACTGGTTTGATGATGAGTGCAAACTAGCGACTGAACGTAAGAATGTTGCATACTGGGCAATGCAGCAGTCTCATAGGACGCGGGTACGCGAGGAGAAATACAAAGAGCTCAGAAGGAAAAAAACCTTGTCTGTGAAATAGAGAAAAGTAGAGGGCGAGGTCCGCACCAGGCGCGGAAGTTCTACCAAATAATCCGCAGTATGACTCGGTACACACCACGCTGCACTTACTGCAAGGATAAAGAGGGTAGTCTGATCACCGATCCTGAAGGCATTCTGGAGCGATGGGAAGTGCACTTCAATGAATTGCTAAATGGTCAGCTCACAGAAGAATTGGAGGCTTCACCAATGCAAGACCAAGACCAAATGCTGCCGCCACCAAGCATTGAGGAAACATTAAAAGCCATTAGACAGCTCAAATCAAATAAAGCCCCTGGAGCTGATGGCATACCAGCTGAGCTGATCAAACAAGGAGGGACAGCGTTACATCACGCAATTCACGATATCGTGGTGCACGTATGGGAGCAAGAGGAGATGCCGGAAGATTGGCGTCGTGGTATAATTTGCCCCATACATAAGAAAGGAGATATCACACTGTGCAGCAACTACAGGGGTATAACATTGCTGAGTACCGCCTATAAGATACTCTCCACTATCCTACAAGACCGGATATCCCCATACGCTAAAGCCATCATTGGTCAATATCAGTGTGGCTTCATCCCAGGCAAATCAGCAATTGATCAGATATTCACCCTGAGATAGGCGATGGAAAAATGTCAGGAATTTAAGATTCCATTATATCATCTCTTTATAGACTTTAAGGCCGCCTACGACAGCATAGCCAGGGTAGAAGTATATAATGCCATGAGAGAATTCGGCATTCCAAACAAATTGATACGACTTTGTAGGTTGACCATGACCAACGTAATTAGTCAAGTAAAAGTAGCGGGATTGCTGTCCCAACCAATAAACATCTATAATGGACTCCGACGAAGGGACGGTCTGGCCTGCCTCCTCTTCAACCTGGCGTTGGAGAAAGCAATCCGTGACTCTGGCGTTACAACAAGAGGGACTATTGTCACCAAGTCCAGCCAGATACTTGCCTACGCAGATGACATCGACATCATCGGTAGAACCGAATCGGCGGTACAGGAATCCTTCACCCAGATCGAGCAGGCGGCACAAAAACTGGGACTGCACATTAATGAGGGAAAAACCAAGTACATGGTGACAACTTCTGCGAAGTGAAGACCTAAAGTTGGTTAAACTATCAGGGTAGTGGAGCACCAATTTGAAGTAGTGCAATCCTTTAACTATCTTGGGTCAATAGTATCAGCCGATAACAATATGGAAGAAGAAATACGCGAACGGCTGATTAAATCCAACAAAGCCTACTATGGTCTATCAAGGCTCTTTAAATCCCGAAATTTATCCAGAACATCCAAGCTACTACTGTACAAGACCATGGTCTTACCAGTACTTATGTATGGATCCGAGACCTGGGTGCTTAATAAAAGGCACTCTGAACTCTTAGCCGCGTTCGAGAGAAAGGTCTTAAGGAGAATTGTTGGCCCCGTATGCGAGGGAGGACGATTCCGGAGACGCTACAACCATGAGTTGTACGCAATCTACCTTGAAGCTCATATTGTAAGAAAAATCAAGCTCGGTAGACTCCGGTGGGCGGGACACCTAGCTCGAATGAGCGAAGAGGAGCCTGCCCGGAAAGTCCCTTGTGGCAGGATGTATGGAAGGAGACAGCTCGGCAGACCTTGTCTGCGATGGAGGGATGGCGTAGACCAGGACGCCCAGAGCCTGGGAGTGCAAAAGTGGATGACATCGGCTCCAAATCCGGACCGGTGGAGAGATTTGTTAAATAAGGCCAAGACCGGATCCCGGTTGTAGTGCCGATGATGATGATGATGATGCTGTCCCAAAAGGTCGCCATAAAAGAAATGGAAATGCCAATGTCGCAGATATTTACAATCTCCTTTACCGGCTTTATGTAAGTAAGACCAGCTTGTGGACGCATAAAACAGGAATTAGGAAAGAGTACAGTTTCAGGAATACTACACTGTCCTTTGCTTCGAGAAATATTAATTTTTTGAAAAGACAAACGGACAAGTTAAAAATCATCACGTTATGTGAAGAGCAAATAAAATGCTTTCCTATTAAGAAAATCTTTACACTATTCTTCCCACATGTGTATTTTAAGTTTTAGCTATCAGGTTAAGATAATCGCCCTGTCAACAGATCATTAATGAAAATTCATTTAATAAACGACGAGACACAGATGTGCTAAGAAATACTGATGATATCACCACTACCTTCCGACATACATCGTGGATCACGAACAACAAGGTTTTAGGAAAAGCCAAGATATGACGACAACGTAAAACAAAACACAACCCAGAAACTGCAATACTTGATCCTTGCCTTATCTTGTGTAATTTATTCTAACAGGTACAGTACTTTCTAGGGATGTACAATGTATGTGAAATATTTAAGAAAATGACTAGTCAAGTGCTGTTTATCCCTAATTAATTAAGACATAAATATGCTGATGTGCGTGTTGAAAACAACTTTGTGATGTCAATCAGTATGCGGTGCACAGGTGTATACTAACGCCAAATAAGTTTGCGAATATCAACATGGTTTCTTGTTGTAAAAGGATCACAAACCTTAAATGTGCCACTCTTTTTTATTTAGTGCGAGTTACAATACAAGTGGATTATGTTAAATTATGTATAAGATTACAAGTGGGCTGATTACTAGAGTTTTCACACCAACGAAGATCTGCTTATACCTCGTGTTCTGACTCTGTTAATCCTTTCTTGATTTCAACAAATTTAATTGATAAATGAATTTATTTATTTTTTCTGAAGAGAAAAGCAATATGTCACCCGTTGATCGAGAGACAAATGCAGCATATGAGGCCAGTTTGATAAGTCAGTGACTTCTTGAATAAATAATACTTTTTTCGCCAAATATGCATTTTATTTCTCAACATCATCTCCTAGTTATATTCGATACGTTTAGTCTATGGTTTTTTCAATATCTGTATTCCTTCCAAATAATAGGTTATCTCAATGCCCTCAAGGAGGCGTTAGTTTCTGTAATGACCTCTTCATTCGACCCAAATCTGTTACTCTTTCCACTCTTTCAGGTTTAGAAACAGGAAACAGTCACAGGAGGCTAATCTGGAAAATAAGGTGGATGGGGTAGCAATTCGTAGTCCAATTTATGGCACATGAAATTCACTTTTTTCCATGTTCGTTAAAATTCACGAGGTTGTCTACTCTCGATGGTTGTCAAACATAAACTAAATGACGCGGCTTGTCCAAACTTTGACAGTAGTCTATTTATATATGGCAGTTGACGGGAGCAATGTTGTATTTAAAGTTACCTGGCAAAAAATTCAAAAAGTCACTGACATATCAAATTCCCGTCATAGTAAAACGGATGTTGTGTTTTTGTTTCGGCAGGAAGGTGGAAATCTTCAAAAGACATCTCTAGACGTGTGAGACGTAACCTGGTTTTGGTTTTCTTTATATGAAACACGTGCACGAAATGATTTTGATTGACCCTTAAGGGGGAAATCCACATTAGACGGTTCAAAAAAGAAATTTTTTTATTGCTCAAATTATTAGTATTGGGTTGTAGCCAGGGCTGTGGAGTCGGGGGAGTCGCGGGAGTCGCGGTGTTTGGGCTGGAGTCGAAGTCGGAGTATGAGTCGTAAAAAACGAGCGACTCCGACTACTTTTTCGTTAAAATTTAAAATACATTTTTTTTAAAATTATCATAATGAATGTGTAGTGTGCACGAATATCAAACTGGCAGGCGCAAGTGGCGCCAATATGGTGAATCACCGAGATCCATTTAATGCATAAAGTCTACAAAAATGTGTTTGTCTCCTTCTTTCTCACGTCGAAAGAAAAGGAGCATTTGTTTCTGCATTTTTTTGCCAGTCATCGTTCTGCATTGGTCACGTCCACGTGTCGATAGTGTTACGGCCATAACCTCCCATCCCATAATACTGTGACGCATATGACAATCAGTACTGGAATCTTCGAGAAAGTCCGAAACAAAGTACTAGATTATTTTAGAAAGTACTGGAAAACTGGAATAGAAAAGTCGAGACTATGGAACGGACGGAAACGAAACGCCAAATCAGAATGAAGAAATGGTATAAATACGTCGCACACATATCGAGAAGTAATAAGTAAGAAAGTGAAGCAAGCGATAAGTCTCGAGTGAGAAGTAAGCAGTGAAGAAGTAAAATACGCGATAAGTACGGAAGCGATAAGTAAAGAAATCGTTAAGTGTACGGTATAAGTAACGGTTATTATTAACGGACTAATAAAGTGTTATATTAATTCAAAATCGATTTAACGGCTCTTATGTATTAAAAATAATTAATCCAGCGAACCCTAAGCTTGCTACAATACTTGCCCTTTTGGAGCCAGTCTCCACCACTAATGGCAATACACGCCAAAAACATCCACTTAAAGGATGAGACACTACCCAAGTCAGAGCATTACCCCATACATAAAATGGTCCCACATAAATTGATACCAAACAAATCGAACTAAATGTCCAATTTGCGCTAATCAATTAAATTAAATTAAAAAAATTAAAAAAAATAAATAAAATTAAATTTCAAACAGATTGGACTAAACGTTCAATTTGCTCACATTAAAAACTTAGACAGGATAATCGAACCAAAGGTTCATAAAAAAAAAACCCCTAAGAGCCAAATGTGCGGACCAGATGCCTTTCTTCAAACGAAATCGTTGAGAATCATAAAATTTTATGATCCCTTAGAAAAATGGTTACCTAAAACCATTAACACAGTCAGTGTCGGTTTCCGTTTTAACCAAACGAAGTTAAAACAAACAACAGGCACCATAAAATGAACTACACGTTCGCCTAAATAATAACAACATAGAGAATTACAAATGTGCATTAGCACGATGCACTATTGATTTTTCTTTTGTGTTTCATCTATCGACCCCAATTTCCGAAAGATAAAGATTTCCATCCAATGGGAAATTAAAAATGAGAAAAAAACTAGAAAGAGTTGGTTTTTCGATCTCGACCGAGACGGTGAGATGGTAGAGTTGGTTGGGAACTAGTGACCGAGACGGTCAAAAAATTAAAGAATAAAATGGTACAGTGCACAGTTCGTGTTTGTTTCCGTTAAGGATAATGATTACTAAATGTTTATATAAGATAGTATAGTGCACAATTAGTATTTGCGGCCATCGATGATAAGGATTATTTTGTAACAAAAACAAAAGCGTGTGACTCCAAAAGAATATAAATATTGTGGCGCATATGACAATCAGTACTAGAATATTCTAGAGAGTCCGAAACAGAGTACTAGAATGTTCTATAAAGTAATGGAAAACTGGAGACTAGGAACAGTAGAACATTCAAGGCAGTGGAACGGACGGAAACGAAACGCTGAAACAGTATAAATACGTCGCACACAGAGCATGGTGAGGAGTAAGAAGTAGAACGTGAAACAAGCGATAAGTCTCAAGTTAGAAGTAAGAAGGAAAATACGCGATAAGTACGGAAGCGATAAGTCAAGAAATCGTTGTATACGGTAAAAGTGACGGTTGTGATTAACGGACTAATAAAGTGTTATATTAATTCAAAAATCAATTTAACGGCTCTTATTTATTTTAAAATAATTAATCCAGCGAACGCTAAGCTCGCTACAATATATTCTTTAACAACTAAAGAACAAAAACAACAAAACAGTGTTTTATTTTAAAAGGGTGTTTCAATTCACATAAAGTGTGTGTGTGGTGTGCAAAGTGGGTGGTGTGGATAAAAGTTATATCAACAATATCATTGCGTTACATATACAAACTTCTCTCCATTTCTGTATTAATTTTTGGTAAAAGCAGGGATTAGGGGTACGTTTCCTTTGTAACAACATATTTAATTTTATATTTACATTTTCATATATAATAGGGCAGAGCTTGTGAAGCATGGAGGAGAGGCAACCGCTCGAAAGATCCACCAGCTCATCCAAACAATATGGGATAAGGAAGTCACTCCGGAAGAATGGAAAACCTCAATAGTCATCCCCATTTTCAAAAAAGGCGACAGATCTGACTGTGAAAACTACAGAGGAATATCATTGCTCCCAACCGCATACAAAATATTAACAAATGTCATTCTGGCGAGAATCACACCTTACGCAGAAGAGATACTGGGAGACTACCAATGTGGATTCCGTAGGAACCGGTCAACAAGCGACCAAATGTTCACAATAAGACAACTGCTGGAAAAGAAGTGGGAATACGGAGAGACGGTTCACCAACTGTTCGTTGACTTCAAAAAAGCCTACGACTCAGTCGCAAGGCAGAGACTCTACCATATTCTAGTTGAGCTGGGAGTCCCAAGAAAATATGACGCGCTCATTCAAATTTGCATGAACGAAAACAAAGGGCGAGTTAGAATAGAAAACCACCTCTCAGAACCATTTGAAATCCGGGACGGACTAAAGCAGGGAGATGGTCTATCACCGTGTCTCTTTAACCTTGTGCTCGAGTATGTCATCAGAAAGGTACAAGACGACAACATGGCCGGATCATCCCTGAACGGGGTCACACAAGTGCTCGCATATGCGGATGACATCGCCGTTCTGGGCGATAATCTAGAGACTGTTAGTAAAAACTGTGAAATCATCATGCAAGCGGCAGAAGAGGTGGGCCTAGAAATAAATGAAGACAAAACAAAATACATGATTACGGCGAGAGCAGGTGGGTCTCAGAGAACACATATAAACGTCAGAGGTAAGATCTTTGAAAAAGTTAAAGAATTTAAATATCTGGGAACGATACTGACGGCCAGTAACGAAATGTCGAAGGAAATTAACAAGAGACTGCATGCCGGCAACGCGAGTTGGCACGCAGTCAGTAAACTGCTGAAATCCAGACTGCTATCACGTAACATAAAGCTCCGTGTCTATAGAACCATAATCATGCCAATTGTTCTATATGGATGCGAAACATGGGCTCTCACAAAACGGGAAGAAAACAAATTCCGTCTATTCGAGAATAAAGTATTGAGAGGCATCTTTGGAGGTAAATATGACGAGGAGGCAGGACAATGGAGGAGACTCCATAACCACGAATTGGAAGAACTATATCGCAAACCTACAATAGTGAGAGTAATCAAGTCGCGAAGATTAAGATGGGTCGGACACGTGGCGCGAATGGGGAACGATAGGACCGTGCATAGAATTCTTGACGGTAGACCAACGGGAAAGAGACCGGTAGGACGGCCGCGGCGGAGATGGGAGGACAATGTTAGGTTTGACCTTGAGGAGATCGGATCGAATGGTGAAGCGTGGAAGGAGAGTGCCCAGGACAGGGAAGGATGGCGAAGCCGAGTCGGTGAGGTCATGAACTTCCGGGTTCCTACAGGCCAATAAATAATAATATATAATAGGGTAAATTTTTTGTAGTGTAAATAAAAATTGAGCAATCCCCCTTATTTAAGATGTATCAGGGATCTAAGAAGAAATCTACGGTTTATGAATATTGTGAGATGCCTGAGGATGATCAATTTTTTGTATGTCAAGCCGAGGATGACCCTGAAAAACAAATCTGTGGTGAAAAAATAAGTGCTTTCGGTGGGAAAGGATCTAGTGCGCCCAGTAGGGTGTCAAATATGAAGCGTAACATTCAACGCCATCACCTAAACTTATATAAGATCATTTGTGAGAAGGACAACAGTAGTTTAAATCTAAAAACTAAGTAAACTAAGTATTTTACAAGTGATAATGTTACCCTGAATATGACGGGCGACAAATTTAAGGACTGCAGTAGTGAAATGGTATACTGGTTAGTATACCCGCCTGTCACGCGGGAAACCGGGGTTCGATTCCCCGTCGGGGAGCCTCTGGCGCAAGACTAATGACCTTGCCCGGAAAAAACAGATCATTTTGGAAAGTTTGACAAGCCTCAGGACTTGCTAAATAAGGCCAAGACCGGTTCCAGGTTGTAGTGCCGATGATGATGATGATGATCAGTGAAATGGTATATAAAAATTCTTTGCCTATTACTTTTTTCTCCAGTCCAGCGTTTATTAAATTGAACGGGGAAATGGCTCGTAAAGTCGGAGTATCTTTAGAAAGAAGCAGTGTACGAAATTTAGTAATAGAGGACGCTAAAAAACAGAACAATGAACTTAAAAATCTCTTACACGGAAAGTTTATTTATTTAAAAATGTACACATGTACACGTTATCGGGTAAATTACTTGGGAATTAATGTTCAATTCGTTGATAATAATAAAAAAATAGTAACACGTTCACTGGCAATCAAAGACACTAAATCTGACCACTCAAGTGATTATTTAAAAATGCTTGTGATGGATGTTCTGAAAGAGTTTAATATTAAACTAGAAAAAATTGTATCTATTGTGACAGACAACGCTCGTAATATGCTGAGTACTGTCGAAAAATTAAGTACTATTGAGGCGGAAGACGATATTGATGATTACTCTAGTATTTTAGATGATACACTTTGTGCTGCCGCTTCTGATTTTTTTAAGATCCATCATATGCGATGTGCAGTGCAGTACAAATGAAGAGCTGGAAAGGGAGCGATTTTGGATCAAGCTACAAGATGGGGTAGTACATACTTAATGATACAGCGACTTCTTGAACTGAAATTTTATATTGAGGGCATGGCCAGCCCGAACGTGAATATGACTGAAATTCAATGGAAAGAAGTGGAGGATCTTGAGTCCGTGTTTCGCCATTCTTATATCGCCACAAACGTAATGCGAGCGGAAGATATGACTCCTGGTTTATTTTTCAAGGAGTGGGAAAACATCATTTTTCGTTTGTCGAAGATTCTAAATAATACTCTTGCTGGTGGAATTAAAAACGCCATGCTATGTAGAGAAAAACATTTGCTGGACAACGATATTCTGTTGGCGGGGATCTATGTTGACACCATGGTTCGATCCCTGTTGGCGAAAGAACAAATAAATGGAGCTAAAAACGTTCTGTTTGAATTAACCGTTCGCATGAAAGGCCTTCGACTAGAAAAAGAGACGACAGCAGGCAGCGTACACGAAGTACCATCATCTTCACCCGACACCGGTGAATCTGAAGACGATTTTGAAAAATATCTCAATGAACAAGATAAACTAAAACGTCCTCGTTTGAATCACAGTCCCAATATAGATGAAGGAGACTCTATTTTAAAATTTAAAATTGAATTTTATGATGCATTGAAAAAATGGAAAAAATTGACCGAACTTATAAGTTAAATGTTGAAATGGCAATACAGCGGTATCCAGAAATCGTAAAAGATCCAGCATTGACCGTTACAGCATTACCGCCAACCCAAGTATCCGTAGAGCGGTTATTTTCCGCTCTTAAAATTCTGAATTCTGATTTGAGAGCCACTACGAATACAGATTTAATAGAAGCAATGTTGTTTTTAGAATAAATTCTAATAAATAATTATTAAAGTTTGATCTTGTTTTATTTTTAACCATATAACATGAACAAAATGGCTATATGCAAAGGCAGGAAACAACCTGATAAAATACCTTTTTAGTCGGAGTCGGAGTTGGAGTCGGAGACGTGTTGTTGGTAAATATAGGAATCGGAGTCGCAGTCGGAGTCGTGTTATTTTTTTTCGACTCCACAGCCCTGGTTGTAGCATATGAAATGTCCGATTTTCGCTCAGTCGGATATAAGAATTTCCCGAGTGAACCATCTGTGCCAAAACGTTAAATTTTCTTTTTTTATGAAGTAAAGTGGTACGTGTGCTTGACGTGTGAGATTGTACAAAGCATGGGAGTAGCCCCAATGACAGTGTGGGGAAGAAGTATTGTGTGCACTGGTTTCACTTCTTTCCCCATCACACTTCACCAATTGTGATAGTTCCACCGGACACGAAAAGAAAACTGTTCTCCAGAAACAATGAGGAAAATGAAACACTTAGTTGATTTTATTAATTCTTTTTATTTCCACTGTTTTGTTTTCAAATAGTCATTTGCGTTCAGATTTTATTTTAATATCTATTTCTTTACAAATAAGTCACTACACAGTTTTATTATTTATGTTGAAGGTATTTTTAGCCTAGAACTGTTGTTTTTATTTTGGAACCGAATAAATTAAGTTGGCCGTCCGGCGTTAACTTTATATGATTTAGTAGTACAGCGCAAACAGTGAAAATTTACTGAGGTAGGAAACGATCGACCTGAATGACAACAGTTGTTGATGAGCGCGCACTCCACGGGGAATAAAACTTGACTCCAGTAAGAATGTTTAAAATGGACTCGTGGGTGTGAGCACCCCCCGTACGCAAGTTACAGGGGGGTGAATCGCGACTTCGTGTGCACAGCTCGATGGTTGTAATACGACTTCTGGTACTTGCGCACCGGTCGGTGGATGATTAGCGACTGACTAAAAGGGGCAAGAATCCATTCATGGTGTGGCGGCAGTGGAGTCATCGCTAAGTAAACTCACTGCCGCTTACTAGGAATGTGAAGAAGGGTTTCTATGCGTACATAGAGAATTGTTTCCGGGAATTTTCTGTCGTACAGGCTGAATTAGATTCCTCTGTTGCTGTGTATACGGAGAAATCGGTTTCGAGGGCACGACCAAGTATGAGCATGAGTTGCCGGTTAGACAAAGGAACATGGGTCTTGGTCGGTGCGATGGTTGTTTCGTGGAAATGCAACGCATCGTGCTGGTGACTTACCAGTAAGGAGAATTGGTATTGTTTCAATTGGTTTGGGTAGGATGGGAGCCGAAATGGTTTTCGGGGAAACTAATGTTGCTTGGTTAGTAGGAAATTAACCGAAGAGGTTTTGGGAAAATGCATGCGGTTTGATGTAGATGAAGGGGATGTTTTGTATTTTGTTGTAAGTTTTTGAAAATGCCTTTTATTACAGATTGGGAAATGGATTCTTTGCAAGTTTGGGGGTGTATGCGATTTCAGATTTGGGTTATGGTGACGCGCTGTTAGCTGTCGAAGTTAGGTAGGAATTGCCCAACAACAGTAAGTTGACTTCTTTCTGTCATAGGAAAGGTAAAGAAACACGGTAAGTGGGTACACCATGAAATAAATGAGTCTCAAAAAGTACGGCGCCTGGAAATCTGCACATGGCTTAGATTAACAAACGAAACTGAACAGGTTTTGCACCGGGTAGTCACCAGTGATGAAAAGCGGATTCTGTATGATAACCGTAAAAGACCTGGGCAGTGTTTGGATGCAGATGAAAAACCGAAACACACCCCCAAGCCCGATCTTCACCCAAAGAAGGTTATGGTGACAATTTGGTGGACATCAAAAGGACCAATGCACTTTTCATTTCTTCAACCAGGAGAAACGATAAACGCTATCAAATATTGCATGTCAAATTGGCTGAAAAGCTACCTTCGCACGGCTCGATCCTTTTACATGACAATGCTAGACCCCATACCTCATAAGTAACGGTGCAACAACTCTTACAGCTGGGATTTGAAATTCTGCCGCATCCACCGTACTCTCTCCACATTTCCCCAATGGACTACCATCTTTTCCGCAATATGGTTTCATTTTGCCGGCAGAAGGTCTTCCGGAACCGAGCAGAGGTCATGATAGGTGAGGTGATAGTTGTATGTCCTTCGTCCACCACACACGAAGACATTAAAAATCCTCTTTCCTGTGTTTTCCCTTACTTCTATATAAATCCTATAAATCTATTTATTTCCAAATGTGCGGCGGAACAATAACTACATTCCATACTATCATCTGGTTTTACACCGATTAATTACTGTAGTCAATTATTTAATTATTTATTTATTTATTTAAACGGAATTTTTCTAATATTTTGCGGAACGGAACTACCTTCTAAACTTCTCACGCGTTCAATATTCACAAACTGGCGAATGACCAAACACAACTGCACACACACACTTTTTATTATCAACTCGACTACCGCAAGTTAATTATATGAAAAAGGAATACTTGACCTTGTATCACGTTGGAAGAATGTCATAGATGCCAACGGATCCTATTTTGATAGAATAAAAATTTAGGGAAAAATAGCATTGGCTTTTAAATTTTTACTATAAAATCAAACATTTCACATTCATGTTTTTTCCAATATACGAGGGTGGGCTGAAAAGTTTCAGACCTAACAAAGATACAAGCAGTTTTTTCTTAAAATTTATTTATATTTTTCTACATAGTCTTCTTTTAACTCTGCACGCTTCTTCCGGCGATGCTCCCATCTCTCTAACCCGTCCAAATAGTACATGGCGTTTTTCTCTGCAAAATAATTGTTCATTTTTAGAGTAGGGAACAAAAAGAAGTCGCTTGGGGCTAGATTGGGTGGGTAGGGCGGATGGTCAAGCAGTTCAAACCGTCATTCGTAGATTTTAGCCATGGCAGCCGCTGAGATATGAGATGACGCGTTGTCTTGGTGAAACAGGATTTTGTCTTTCTGCTAATGTGGCCGTTTTTCGCAATTTCTGCCTTCAGTTGGTCAAGTAATGATGCGTAGTATGCTCCTGTAATTGTTTTTCCTTTTTCAAGATAATCGATTAAGATAATTTCACGACTATCCCAAAAAAACAGTCGCCATCACTTTCCCAGCCGAAAAAACAGTTTTTTTTTTTTTGTTGGAGCCGATTCCTGTATTTTTGTTTCGGGCCTATAATGGTGTTGTGGCGTCTCTAACAGAAACACACACAATACAATAGTGAAGAACACCGAACGAAAATCGAATAATCGGGTAACGTTTAGGTTCAATTTTTGGTGGTTCTAACTCTCATAGCGTCAGTTCGAATCACACGTTCTTCACTATCAATCTCAAACGCTATAGTGTATTCAAGTTTCATCGACAGTAATTAATCGGCGCCGAAACTCGGATTTATTGCGCCTAAACTGCATCAACAGAGCGTTGGAAATGTCCATTTGAACATGTTTTTGGTCTAACGTGAGTAAACACGGCACTCTCACTTTAATTCGGCGCTCGTCTAGCCCCATTTGGTAAACTTTAGCGATGTTATCGTCAATTGTTGCAGTTTTTGGATGCCCCGAACGTTCGTCGTCTCCCAAGCTCTCGCGGCCACGTTTAAATTCAGCTGCCCAAAAATTCACACTGGTCAATGGTCCCCATACACCGAGTCCAACTTATCTTTGATTTGCGTAGGCGTATTGCCTTCAAAAACGAAAATTTAATGACTGCTCGATACTTAATTTTGTCCATTTTCACAAAAACACTCACATCGACTCCAAAATGGCTGACATTTTGATGAGTAATTGTCAAAAGATGCACAACTGCATTCACTAGCTTTCATTGACCAGTGCTGCTATCTTCACGTTGAGGTTTTCAGACCACTTATCTATATATTCAGAAATATGGTCTAAAATAATTTGAAATCCTTGATACGCTACAGTTTGAGGGCGCTACAGTTTTACGTCAGCACGGACATTTTTTTAAATGAGTTTTTCTCGATACGTATTTTTTTTTTTCAATTTTACATTATGCAATTCATAATATTGTGACGCATATGACGATCAGTACTCGAATATTCGAGAAAGTGCGAAACAAAGTACTAGAATATTGTAGGAAGTACTGGAAAACTGGAGACTAGGAACAATAGAACATTCAAGCCTATGGAACGGACGGAAACGAAACGCCGAATCATAATGAGGAAACGGTATAAATACGTCGCACACAGATCATGGAGGAGGTGTCATTACCCCAACTCTCACCTATACGAAGGCGCCTCCATTACCCCTATCGACGAGTACTTGCTTCAATTAGCATATAAGTACCTCGAAAACATTCAGAACAGCGAGAACCTACTTGTACGGGACTCTTGCGTTCTTGACCTTTCTCTCTCTCGATCTCTTCGGATCAAACCCCCACAATTTCTTCTTCAGTACAAAACTGAAGAAAGCACCCTTCCCAACAACATTCCCCTATATAATAGAGGATTCCTGGATCCATCCCATAGGGTCTACTATTAACAAACCACACACACGAACGCACAGTACAAGACGGCACAAACACAAACATACACACCGACCAAAGCGCAGATTATCAGACGCCAAACACGTGATCTGCGTTTACTACCGCACCCAAGACCTACCGGTCTTGTACGATTTCTTTCCCACCATCTCTCTATAAAAGTAGTTAGAGAACACCTGGACTAACACTGTCCACACTATCCCTGGATACCCCCCCTTTTTTCTTTTCTTTTCAGATATCGCGAGACCGAGGCCAACATCCTCACAGATGTGGGTGATTCTGGTTATCGCAAGATGACCAGAAGTCAGAGACAAGATGAAGGACACATCTGTCCTTGTCTCGCTAAAGTCGGCCCTCTCGCCACCCATTTTTTTTTTCATGGAGACAAGTGATAAGTAAGAAAGTGGAGCAAGCGATAAGTAAAAAGTAAGAAGTAAGCACTAAAAGACGCGATAAGTACAGAAGCGATCGTTAAATTTACGGTAAAAGTAACGGTTGTTATTAACGGACTAATAAAGTGTTAAGTTAATTCAAAATCGATTTAACGGCTCTTATTTATTAA
The DNA here is from genome assembly GCA_963931805.1 of Microdon myrmicae. Lineage (NCBI taxonomy): Eukaryota > Metazoa > Arthropoda > Insecta > Diptera > Syrphidae > Microdon > Microdon myrmicae. The sequence continues at coordinate 2,933,430 of OZ007498.1, read as the reverse complement.
AAATAATTCATCCAGCGAACCCTAAGCTCGCTACAATATAAATAAAATTAGCTCCAAGTCCCAATCACTTTTAATGATTTCTGGCTTTAAAAAAAATCACGAAACTTCAGTCTCCTAATGTGGTTGCCCTCCTTAAATGCCTACATACAGTGCAATCGGAAGACAATGGAAAGTATAGATACACATTGTTCTGGAATACTAGCTGGTTGTTATAATATGAAAGCACATGATTAAGTAGAGCGTTCCTGTCGTGTTTGTATGTTAAAAGTTAATTTTTAAAGTACGCTCTATCTAATTGTCGGGTACCCTGGAAAAATATGTGTATAGATGGACTATATTTACCAAGTTCAACTGAATAATGATCATAAGAATAGCTATAGAAGTATGTCCACCATGATCATAAGAATAGCTATAGAAGTATGCCCACCTCCTAATGACGGAATCGAATCAATTGAGTCTGGATTCCCAGTGCGTTTTAATTCTTATTACTACAGTTTATCAAGCTCATGAAATGCATTGTTCTAATTGTGATGTTTTTCTTCTGTAAGTACGGGATCTGCGTGATGCACTACGTAACGCTGTTTGCCTCTATCGATTTAAAAAATGTTGTTGCACATATTCAGATGTAGTGAAACAAATACAATAGATTTACAAGTAGGTTAAAAAACAAAACGAGGTTATAATTCATATCGGTTTTACGCATTGGTGACATGTGCACACACATTGAAACGAAAGTAGAATATTTTACGGAAATGTATTTAATGCAGTTCTTACTCCGATAACAAGACGTTTCCTATAAAGTAAAGTGAATTATAGGAGACGCACAATCTACCGAGTGCCATCCCATAATCAGGGTAACCCTAAGTGTAAGATGGTGGTATTGTTATGGTTCTTAGCATTTCGATCTTATTAATAAATTCTCTTCAAGTTAAACATACATACGCTATAGGTTATAAAATATCATCAGTTCACCAAGAAAATTCGTATCCCAACACATAGAGTATATTTTTATATAATTGCGCACTAGTCATAAAATATCTATGGAATATATTTACAAAAAGTGTATTTCAGCCGCAACCGAGAAATTGGAAGCAATGATTGAAACCCCATGTTTCCAACAGTCCTATTCGGCCAATGACCCACAGCGAGCTCCTTTGAAGAGCGCTCATCATAACACAGAGGGCGATCTTTCTTCATTTTGCTGTTATATCAACAAACGCATTTCTCTAATTAATTGTATCAAACGGCACTTATTGAACAGTAATTGTTGCGATCAATTATATGCTCTTGAGAGATGCACAGAATCATTAAAATTTGAAATTATTTCGTCGAAATTTTCCAGATGAGAATATGCGCAGGATGTTATTTTCAAACAAGTTGTCTGTGTTAACTGATTCACAGTTTAACAAGATACAAGATCACTTGTTGGAATCTTAATATTCGCCATAAACGACTACAGCCTCCGTTTAATATATGAGGTCCTTCACGGGAATTACTCGTGATGAACAATGGAGGTTACCCGGAGCCTTAATTCTTTCAAGTTGTCTTTTAATACCGAAAGTGTGGCTTAAATGAGTTTCGAGAGCTATAGTTACGTTAACAGTTTAAGTGTTGGGGCGTTGATTGATTGAAGTTCTAGTCGTTTGAATTGAAAGAAGAGCGCCGACGTACTTGAGAAATGTTGACAAATACTGACAGAGATGAAAATCAATTGCTGAAGTAGTTGATGTGCATTAAGTAAATTCCAGTATCAACTCCGTTTTAAAAACGAATGCGTACTTAAATTTTATTGACAATACGAGTCTGTGCTCGTTTGATTACTTTCATTAAGAATTTTAACGGGCATACGAGTCTCCGTACAATAATTCCGTTCACAACATTGACATGGGCGTATATTCGATGTACATTGGTTCTGCATCCCAGCACGATGCATGCCCCAGTGTAGCTAAAGACGGTAAAGGAAAGAGTTCAAATATTTTTGTTGAAATGTTAGAGATCCCAATCCACTTTGGGCTTTTTTTTCCTTTTTTTATTTTTAAAAAATTATTCAACGATATATATATATTATACATTTGTTATACATATATATATATATATATATATATATATATATATATATATATATATATATATATATATATATATATATATATATATATATATATATATATATATATATATATATATATATATATATATATATATATATATATATATATATATATATATATATATATATATATATATATATATATATATATTGAGAGGCATACTATAGGGTTTTCCAATAGGGACTTGACAACTTTGAATTCAATTTGTGAACGCACCCTTTCACTAATCATCAAATTGGCACTGTCAATTTATTCAGTACACTCAACATTTTCATCATGGTTCATCATGGCACGAACGAACAACTTCTTCAAATTATAAAAATTTACTACCGAAATTTGGAGTCGGTGACCGCCACTTTAAGAGCGTTAGCTCCAATTTTCGGTCGTAATTCTCGCCCTAGTAGACATGCAATACCAACTGTAGTGCAAAAATTTGAGTCTGCATATTCGTTGTGTGATGTTGCCGTGCCAGTGAAACAACGGGTTGGTCGCAGTGTCGAAAATATCGCTGCCGTTCAGGCGTCCGTAGCAAACGATCCAAATCAGTCAATTCCACGGCGTTCTCAAGAATTGGGCATCACCCAGACCACTTTATGGCAAATTTTGCGTAAGGATCTTGGTTTACACCCATACAAGATCAAGCTGACTCAAGAATTGAAGCCGATGGACCATTTGAAGCGACGTACGTTCTCCGATTGGGCTCTGAAAAAGATGCGCCAAGATGATGAATTTCATCGCAAAATCATCTTCAGTGATGGAGCTCATTTTTGGCTCAATGGGTTCGTCAATAAGCAAAACATGCGTTATTGGTCGGGTGAAAATCCACATGTGTTTCATGAATAACCACTTCATCCACACAAAATAACTGTTTGGTGCGGTTTGCATGCCGGCGGCGTCATTGAGCCATATTTTTTGGTCGGCCACGTTACTGAATGGCCGTCGTTATCGCGCCATGATTTTTTGGCCCGAATTGGAAGATATGGACTTAGGCGACATGTGGTTTCAACAGGACGGTGCCACAAGCCACACAGCACACGATGATGAGCGTGTTATCTCAAGAAATGGGCCAGTCGGTTGGCCGCCTCGTTCGTGCGATTTAACGCCTCTAGACTATTTTCTTTGGGGCTACGTCAAGTCATTGGTCTATGCCAACAAGCCGACGACGTTGGAAGAGCTCAGATCCAACATTGAAGGCGAAATAGCATCCGAAATGTGTGGCCGAGTCATCGAAAATTGTGTCCAACGAATCGTCCGCTGCAAACGTGCCCGAAGTGGCCATATGAACGATGTCGAGTTCCATTCATAAATGTTTTGATTGTAATTCAAGCCGATAATAAAGTTTTTGAAACATCTCAAATGGTTTGCGTTTTATTTAAAAAAAAAAGTTGTCAAGTCCCTATAGGAAAACCCGATATATCTGAGGAAGTGAAGTCGTCTCCTCGTTGAGAAGCCACCACCATTTGGGAGACGTTCGATCTTTGGCTGATTTATCTCTTTCACTGATCGCCGTCCTAAAACGCAGGCAGTCTGGGGCATTGGAGATATCACGATCATGGAGAATTCGTTTGTCCCTGGCACTACGGAGAACGTGGTAAATAATCGGGACTCCATCCACGTCTTGGATAAGGCTTTTTTCGATCCAAGAAAGGGAACGCTTCTGGGGGAATAAACCCATTCTGGAGCGTATTTTCCAGATACATATCGTTGGGATAGAATGCTCGCGAAATAAGATTATTGTCACTGCACATTGCTCTTGCTGTGTGACCACGAATAATTTTAATTAAAAAAATTGTCTGTCCTATTTAACTATGATTTGTTATACAGGATAATGTTGGGATAGAATTTTTTGTATTGCGACTCTGGTGTTCTATAAAGTCCGAGGCAGTAACGCAAGCACTGCCGTTCGAACACACGAAACGTCTCTATATAATGTGGAGATATATTATACCATACTGGGCAGCCATAAACCAAAACTGGTCGGATGAATGCCGAGTAAGAAGTTATTTTAACTCTGGGGTCAAGAAGACTACTCCGGAATAGACTTCTTGTCATAGAATATGCGCTTTTAGCTGCGGAGAGGGACGCTGCTATGTGCTTGTCAAAATATAAATGCCAAGGTATCTAACTACAGTTTTCACTTGCAGTGGAAGGTTATTGTTACCTACAATAGAAAAGTGATTCCAGTTGTATTTTGTATCCCTCGAGGCCCTGGATAGGGGCATTCTGAAAAGGATATTCTCGGTTTTCTGAAAATTAAACTTTAATTTCCAGTCGTCGCCACCAGAGTGTTTCGGAGCGTTACAACCTGCAACTGTTCAAAAAGAACTGCAACAGTTATTTGGCGGCATCTCGGGGCGCCCACTTGGCGCTATAAGTTCGCCTCTCCCGAGAGAAGTCTAATAAAAAAAAAATTAAAAAAAAATAAAATAAAAAAAAAAGTTTTATTTTGTTGAAGTCATCTTGAAGCTGCCTATTGATGACGTCAATTTTTCCTCCTGTTTTGTACTCGACTATGTCACGGCGTACGCAATGGCGTTTTCGAGATCTCACTAGATCACTAGTGTAAATATTGAATAGAATGAGAGAATTCACAGCTCCCTGCTGTAAGCCATTTTTAATTTGGAAGTATGTCCCCGCATTTCATCACAAAGTGTTTGTTCATTATCATATCATATATGATGTATAGCAGATATTGCAGCATAGCCTGGTTTGTTAACTTATAGACAAGTCCTTCTAACCATACGGTGTCGAAAGCCTTTTCAAAGTCAACCAAGCAGGTGCCTGTACATTGTCGTTTTGCCTTGTTCCACTGTATATCAGAAACAAGTTTTGTCCCTGCATGAACTGTATCATGTCGCGATCGAAAGCCAAACTGGTTGTTGGGGATGATAAGGTTTTCATCACACCAACCTATCAGTGCTTTGTTTATAATTTTTTCGAATACCAAACAAGCTAATCGAGCGGAGATTGGCTGGATTGCTCTTATCCTTACCCGTTTTGGGGATAGGGTGGACTACTGCAGTCTTCCAATGGGTTGGATAGTTTGCAAGGTTTAGAGCGTCGTTAAACAAAGTAGTGTATATGTTCACTGCTTCGCGAGGCAAGTGTCTTAGAACCACATTTGAAATGCTATCTATTCCAGATGATTTCATATTTTTTTATTGATCTAAGTATGTTTCTAAATTAATCCTTGCGCACAAACATATTTGTATGTTCATTTCTGACGGGAGAATCCGCTCTATTATTTTCGCTGAACGTGATGAAACTACGGTTTTCGTATCGCCAGTTGTGAAGTTGATTGCGCAGGGAGCAATGTCTTTGACGGGCACTGCTTTCAATTTCAGTGTTAGCATGAACTGATTCGTTAACTCTGTACACTGCTTCGAAACAGGTTCCAATTGAATTCGCTTTCTTTTGCGGATCTTCGACTACTATTACTTCATCATTGGAGTTGATGTGCTCTAAGGTGAGTCCTGCGTTCAGCATTATCTGACAATTCTCGGGAGTCCGTGGAATTCAGAGACAGGGAATGTCATTGTGATCTTTTCTTCGACATATTTTCTTGATTTGTGAAAACATGTTCGGACCGTTTGCTTGAACAGCTCGAATTCTGTTGCTCCACTCCTCATTTATTACTGCTCGGTAATTATCCCGGATCAGTTTTTGAAGATTTTTAATCAAGGACTTAATTGTTTTGATTTCATTGCTATTTGGGTCACTGAACTGCCTATAGCACAATTTCAGCTTTGAGAGCAGGGTGCTCTTTTGTCTATACAAAGCATCGATAGTTGCATTTCTGTATCGGATGGTATAGCTATCCATATGAACTACTTTGGGGAACGATTCATTGTGTTAGTAACAATATCGTTCACAGTTAGTAGGTAATGATCGATTTCATCATTTCGAAGGTTTCTATTAGTCGGTGGGTCTATGCCAATGTTGCGTATTTCTCTTTTTACTATGCGATCGAAACGCGACCAATGTGCTTTTCGGAAATCGAAAGAGTGTACCTGGTCGTACTGCTCAAGTAGATGGTACTCGTTTGGCACGTGTATTACGGCTCCAAGTCCGTAATGATCGCTATCGTACTCAATTGTGCGAAGACAATTTCGAGTAGTTACCTCGGTATCTGGTAACTGAATTCGATCATCTGTCATAAGTAAATCCAAGAAGGAGTTACCTCTTGGATAAGACGGTGTACTTGTAGCGTATAATTCTAGTTTATGCTCGATCGCATTTGTTTGCCACCAATCAAACAAGGCATTGCCTCTGGTGTCCGAGGTCAGATTGCCTCAGGCACTGTGCTTGGCGTTAAAATCACCCACCATTAAAAAGTAATTTTTTTCCGAATCTAACTTAAGACTTCGGAAAACCGTATTGATTTCACTGATAAATTGAGTACACTGAACAGATTCAGGAGCGTAAGCAGCGACTATATATAGATGCATTTGACTTTTTAGAGGAATATCTATAATGCATGCCTCTAGCACATGGAATTTATGTACTTCCGTGCTGTAAACGACCTTATGGTGAAGACCTTTCTCAACTAAGATGGCGACCCCACCCTTTCGAGTAGAGTGTGGTCGATCTCGTCTGATTATGTTATAATTTTTGTAGCCCATTTTGTGCCCTTGATTTAGCTTAGTTTCGCTAGCCAAGAGCACATCTGGGCATTCGACTTGGAGCAGATTGCCTAAATTATCCCTTCTTTCGATGTGGATTAGTGAATTTACATTCACAGCTATAATTTTTAGGTTAAGTTCAGACGGAGGGTTGAAGATTTTGATGTGGAGAGTTATTTGAGAACAGGGTTGAATAGAGAGTATCTATTCGTGCTCTTTGTTCAGTCAGTGTTCTTTGAAATTCGGCAAATTGTCCTTGCATGGTTAATAACATTGTTATTATTTCTGAATGTGCCTCTGGTGCAGGCATTTTCCCATTATTGTATGTATGTTCCATGGATTCTGGTTGCTTGGGAGGACCGGCCATTTGTGCATATGACACGTAAGGAGCCACGAAATTGTTGTAAGAACGAGTTTTCATTTTTTTCTCTTCTTCAACTTGTTTCTTTTTGGATTCCAATTTTAATTTCATTTGTTGAAATTTAGGGCATCCTCTAAAATTTGCAGTGTGACCTGTATTTTTACAGAGGACACAAGACAGTGTTTTCATATCTGGAAGCTGTTCCTTGCCCAAGAGGCATTCACCAATGATATGGTCGGAGAGGTACTTTACGCGCCTGAATTGCATGTGGCAGTCTGATGCCGAGTACCCGAAGCGTTGACAACGCATGCACTGTAATACGCGATCGGTTTTTCTTATTTTTTCCCAACTTATTGTTTGGTGATTGAGGTGTTTGATGTATCGAAGAGCATCAACTTTACTGTTGGGATTCAGTGATACAATAAAGAAAGGCAATTTTCAATTGCGTTTTCTGGAGTTGGCGGTAGAGAAGGGTTTCACGCTCGTAAATTTTAATTGTCGGTTTCGACATTTTTTAATTCCTCGAATACCTCTTCAAGGGAAAAACATGGTTCAACTTCTTTTAGGAGCATGGAGATTATTTTCTCCGATTTCGGGGTGTACGTGTAGTACTCGCTTTTTGTCCTACCCGAACCAGTCAATACTTTGCGATAACCTTAAATATCATCGCACATTAATTTTATTTTAGAATTATTAATTTTTTTCGTTTAAAAATGTTTGCATGTTAACTCACCTAATTTTATAACGTCCTTTGTTTCCATGGACGTAGTTATTATAGGCGGCACCTTTTCCTTTCTGTTGGTTACGTTTTGCTGCTGCTGCATCTTCTTTGTTTGCTTCCTGATGTTGTTATTCATTAGTTTTCCGTTGTATTGTTGTATTTTCTTTCCTTTGTTTTTGCTGCATCAGGTCTTTTAATTTGAGGATTGCTTCTTTTTGTTTATTCAGTTCCTCTTTTTTGGTGTCGATATCCGCAAGGTGTTTTTCTAGTTCCGCCGGATCTGTTTCAGTACCTGTGATATTGTTCATCAGCAGGTAATTCAATTTCACTTGGGTCAAGTTTAACCAATTCGTTGAAGCAGGCACCGGTGTATTCACTTTTCTTTTCTTTTACATTTTTATCGCCATCTGTATTTGGCTTGAGGCGTTTTGTTATAATACTCTGCTGTCGCTCGAGTCGGCTTCGTGTCATTGTTTTATAATCTTGCCCTTTTTCATGAAAGCTGATGAACCCTTTAACACTTTATGTTTGTTTCTACTATTTGTCAAAACAACCGCTCTCAGTGGCGGCCACAGTGTGTAATCTACACTCGCACACTTACACTTACTATCCTCTATCGCGAGACGAATTTTTTTTTCTTCCCCTGTTGCCAAATGTGCGTATCGTCTCTTTGACGTGCCGATGATGACTGATCGTCGAGATGTGCCCCGTCTCGCCATTGACACTCCTGCAGTCGACTACGAAAACTTTGAAAAACTCGTTGACACATGCTGCGAGGTATCGCGGCTATCTCCTCCTGGATGTTTTCTTTTAATTGGGATATGGTCGTCGGTTGTTCTTGCTTCGGCAGAACATATACTAAAATTGGAACGATACAGAGAAGATTAGCATGGCCCCTGCGCAAGGATGACACGCAAAATCGTGAAGCGTTCCACATTTTTAATTACTGCACAGTACCATTAACTCTAAATGCGTTAAGTTCAGACCACCTTCCGATCAGCCTCACAGTGAATCATACAGTAGTTGTAAATCGTACCAGTTTATACCACAACTATTCCGCCGCCAACTGGAATTGTTATAAATCATATATAAACACGAACTTGGTTCTAGGTGATACCAGCCTAAATTCTATAACCTGCAGCGAGCACATTGATATCCTATGCAACAATTTTGTTTCTATTATCAATGGAGCGGCCGATCTTGCGATACCTAAATGTTCCACTGCTCCAGTTGATAAGGCACCGCTTCCTGAAAATATCTTACATCTGATTAGGCTACGAAACTCTGAAAGAAGAAAATGGCTGCGTTATAGAATCGATTGTTTTCTAGTTAATGTTAAAGTCTTAAATAATATCATTAAAAACGAAATCTCAACATATAGGAACAAGTGTTGGAATAAACACCTTTCCTCTCTTGACAAAGCAAGCAAACCGTTCTGGAAAATATCAAAAATTATGAAAAAGAGAGGGTGCAGTATTCCTCCGTTTAAAGTTCACGACAAGTTGTTTATTTCTTCAGTGGAGAAATCGAACCTACTTGCTAACACGTTTAGTAAGAACCACTCCATATCTATGCATCTAAGCGACGCGTATACTGAAGCTGAAGTTGCTAACACTATCTATGTACTTTCTCAAACACCAGCTGAAAGTACTTACGCAACTAATATCAGCAAAGTTAAAGAATTGATAAAAAAATCGAAATCTAAAAAGGCTGCTGGTCTCGATAATATTAACAACAAATTAATCAAAGCACTTCCACCTGCTGCAAGTAACTATTTAACATTCATTTTCAACGCTTGTCTTAAGAATTGTTATTTTCCGGACTGTTGGAAAACAGCAAAAGTAATACCTATCCCGAAACCCGGCAAACCGAAGAACAGCCCCGAAAGCTACAGACCTATTAGTCTACTTAGCTGTCTAAGTAAGCTCTTAGAAAAAATCATTAAGGAAAGGATTGATCGTTTTGTGGAAGACAATAACATCTTACCAAACTTTCAGTTCGGTTTCCGTAGTGGTCACAGCACAATCCACCAAGTCTTGCGCATTAAAAACCACATAGCTGGTAAATTCATCGTCAAGGAGTCAACGGGACTAGTTCTTCTAGACATCGAAAAAGCTTTTGATACGGTATGGCACGATGCCTTGATTTATAAGCTACTAAAACTTAAGCTGCCAATACCGCTTATCAAAATTATCCAGAGCTTTCTTCGTTCGAGAAAATATGTTGTGAGTTTAGGAACCGACATATCCTCTACTCACCAAATCCACCATGGTGTACCTCAGGGCTCGGTCCTTGGTCCCATATTATTTACATTGTTTGTCGCAGATTTACCATGTTTAGGTGAAAACATTCAGGTAGCTATGTTTGCCGATGATACGGCCATTTTCTCTTCGGGTGCCTTATTCACTAATGTCTACAACTCTTTGCAAGCAGCTCTTGACAAACTAGCAGTATATTACAGGAAATGGAAAATAAAAATAAATGGTAATAAAACACAAGCTGTCTGGTTTTCGAGTTGTAGGAAACACTGTTACCTACCAAATGGCACTAAACTCAGTATGTGTGCAGTTGATATTGATTGGTCCGGAGAGTGTAGATATCTAGGTATTATTCTAGATAAAAAACTCATCTTTCAAAAACACATCACTACCACAATTGACAAAATAAACAAAGTCGTAAGAGTTATGTATCCATTAGTGTGTAGAAAATCAAAGCTTAGCATCGAAAATAAAATTATAATATTTAAAACCATTTTTCAAGCTATACTCCTGTACGGGGCGCCTGTATGGTGTAATTGTGCTCGCACACACAAAATAAAATTGCAAAGGTGTCAAAATAAAATATTGAAAATGTTGCTGAATTTGCCATGGCATTATTCGACACATGAACTACATGAAAACGCCAACGTTAAACCGGTAGAGTTCCTTATTGACAAAATCAATCGAAACTTCTTCGTCAATTGTTCTTTTTCTGACAATGTTCTCGTTTCCCGTCTTGCGTTATCCTAAGTCACTTCATATGTACTCTGTCTATGAAAATTATATCGAGGTCATTACTACATAAAATAACCGGAAGCTCGTGCAATATTAGTATTAAGATTCAAATAAGGGTTTTTTATTGTAGTTTTCCCTTAATTTATTATTTGTTATTCATTAAAATTGTGCTATTGTCGTTATATAGATTTAAGATTATAGTTGTAAAGGAATTGCTATCCTAAATCTCTTAAGTACTAGTTGTAAAATATACCATAAATGTAATTATCTACTAAATAAAAATTGAATTGAATTGGTCGTCGGTTTATTAAGGTACACTCGACTTTGCAGGTATCCCTTGACCCAAGCTTGATTAAATTAACACTTGGACACTCACTTACACGACGTAATACGTATTCAATTCTAAGGTGTCGTACAGCAACGTAGGAACCGTTGTTTTTGTAAAATTGTTTTACACAAAAGCACGCTGTTGTCCCGTGAAGCGCTCCATCGTAACTAAAATTGCATGAAGCGACGCACAATTTCCCGCTACTCACGTGCCCCGGCCTCTAACGGCTTTTAAGAAATCAAGTGTTGCCATTTGCAAAAATGTATGGCGATATATATATATATATACATACACATATATAAGATGCACCCATTGAAGGGATGATGTGTATCCTCCCCATGCTCTTATTGACGGCTTTTGCGGACAAATACTTGGGAAAACGTAACGCAATCACAGAGTTAATTAAAACAATGTTTGATAACAGCTGTAGATCAGGGATAGTCAGTTCCAGCATGCTGCAATTGAAAGGCTTGTGACTACTTCCCATTTCTAAATAATCATAAACACTGGTAGTTTTAATGTTGAAAAATTGAATTCCATCTTTAGCAAATATATGCCTCTTATAATGTCCCCAGAACTGAAGAAAATCTATGCATTTGTCTTGACTTTTCGGTGGCTCGAATTAATCCGAGTTCGTTAGCATCAATGATGAGGGTGACAATTATAGACAAAGATTTAACGTTGAAGTTTATTTGAGACAACAGAATGCTGCTATTGTATATATGGGAATAGGGTTTTTCAAAAGGGGCCTATCAATTTGTATTTAAAAACGAACGCATCCTTGAACTTTTTAAGGATCTATTAATGTCAAAACGATTTAAATTTTTCCCATGGTGAGGCTTACGAACTTATTGAAAATTACTACCGAAATTCTGAGTCGGTGAACGTCACTTTAAGACCGCTTTCTCCTTATTTCGGTTATAATAATTGACCTACTAGATCTGCTGTGCGGGCTATAGTGGATAAGTTTGAGTCAAAATATACACTATTGGATGAACTGTGAGATTGAGTGCAAAATGGGCCAAATCAGTCGATTCTATGCCGTTTACAGGAATTAGAAATCTCTCAAAACACATTGTGGAGAATTTTGTGTAAAGATGTTTCAAATGTAACAAGTGTACGTGGAATTAATCGGGATGAATCTCAATTATTCTGTTTTGTTTAAATACAAAATTCTTAAGACGCTATTGAAAACCCCATACTTGGTGTAATAGTAATTGTTCTGTGATTGAAAATATGGGCAGACGCTGAAACGAAATTGCACCTCAAATTATGGATGCCTCAAAGTGGAATATGCTTCTTTAAAAACGAGTTGCAATGTTACAACTCCTGAAGTTTCATGTACAACCGTACAGATTAAGAGGGAGATTATTTTGAATAAACACTATGATTTTTGAGCACAATTTTTTTTTTACATTAATTACATTAAATAAGGTCTTTTCTATCCAAGAACGACAACGCTTCTGGCTCATTCTGGAAAGTACTCTCCACGTGCATACCATTGGGATAGAATGCTCCCGAAATAAGATTATTTTCAGTGCACATTGTTCTTCCAGTGTGACGACAGATGATTTTGATTATGAAACTATCTCTCCTGTTTAGTCCTGATTTGTCATACATGACTTTATTGGGGTAGAACTTCTTATGTTGGGACTCTGGTGTTCTATACATTCCATGGCCTGAACGCAAACACTGCCTCTCGAACAGTCGAAACTTCTCCATATAGAAAGGGGATATGTTATGCCATACCGGGCAACCATACACTTCGGATGAATGCTGAGTAAGAGATTATTTTGACTTTGGTGTCTAAAAGACTGCTACGGAAGAGACTTCTTGTCATAGCATATGGGTTTTTAGGTGCGGTAAGAGCTGCTGTTATGTGCTTATCGAAGTAAAGATACTGGTCAAGCCAGATACCAAGGTATCTAACTATAGTTTTTACTTGTAGAGGATGATCATTACTTCCTATAATGGTAATTTTTTTTCCAATTCTGTTTTGTATCCCTCGATGCTCTGTACAATGGTGTACTGAAAAGGAGAGTTTTTGTTTTTTGAAAATTGATCTTTAATTTCCAGTCGTCGCAAAAACGTTTGATTCTATTGAAGTCATCTTGCAGAAGTCTGTTGATGACATCAATCTTTTCTCCAGCTCTATACACCACATTGTCCTTGGCGTATGGAATGGCATGGTTGAGAGGTCACTATTATAGATATTAAACAAAATGGGAGATTTAACTGCTTCCTACTGTAAGCCGTTTTTGATGTGAAAGGTCTTGTTGGAGATTGTATCTCCACATTTCATCACAAACTGTTTACCCATTATTATACAGTAGATAATGTACAACAAATATTCGGACATACCTAGATTTTATAACTTATATACAAGCCCTTCTAACCATACGGTATCGAAGGGCTTTTCAAAGTCCACCAAACATGCCCCTGTGCATTGTCGCTTTGCCTTGTTCCACTGTATGTCTGAAACAAGTTTTATCACGGCATGAAGGGTGTCGTCTTTCGATCTGAAATCGTACTGGTTGTTCGAAATAATACCATTTACATCATACCAGTTTATCAATACTTTATTTACAATTTTCTTAAACACCTTGCAGATGTTTGGAGACAAACTAATCGAGTGAAGATTGGCGGTATTACTTCTGACCTTGACGTTTTTGGGGATGGGATGGACTACTGTCCATACTGTTAGTATACTCGCCTGTCACGCGAATTAATAAGAGTCTTCTTATTTAATTATAAAAAACATTTACGCTTTAATTATTTTTTGAGTTGTTCTTAAATTGTATTTACAATATTTTAGATGCTAGGTGTATCTACACGCATCACTCGATGAAACCTGACTGACTCATTCCACCGTTCGCCTGTATCCCTTTTCCAGTCATCTTTTGTTGTTCCTCCAATTTCTTATCTCACACTTCATTTGGATCGTGGGATCGTTTTGATAATCCTGGTCGATGGTTGTTTGGACAGCTGTGTCATGTCGTGTGCAGCATTGAATCCTATCTTCAATGCTGAAGGTTTATCTGTTGCATTGTTTGGACAGATGCAGCAGTAAATCCTATCTTCAATGTTGATCACGTTGGAGGTCATCATTTTTATTACATTGTGATGTAGGTTTGTGATGAATCTTATCTTCTAGTTGGGAGTTGGGTGTGTTAACTCTCCCCTGGCTTAGAATAAAACGTCCTCGTTTTCATTGACTTATGTGTCCCTTCTCCAAGAGTCGTAACTCACTTTCGTAGGTTTCTTGAGATTTCCTCCTTTGGATCAGTTGTTTTTTTCTTGATAGTGGTTGCATAACCTTCCCGTTATAAGGGATATGATTATTAGAAGGGATACAAGACAGATGGAGCTTTTCACTGGATTTTCTTCGACTGGGATACAAAATGTGGAAATTTCCCGGCTGTTTGTGAACTTAGTTTCAGGATTTGATTTTTGTAATTTAAATACTTCAACATTTTCGTCATGTTTCCTCGTGATTATTGTCTTAAGTTATTTTTTTTACATTTGGGTATATGATTCCATCTATATTGACTGTGTTACTGAACTGGATTAAATTTGGACCATACAGGGTTTTATTATTCACAATATGTTCATAGTCTAGTAGTATATGATCGTTTTCTAATTCTTTAAATGAATCATTGTTTTTTTTGTTTTATTAGGGTACATTGGGCTGGTTCAATATTTAAAATCTTAATTGTACAGTAGTTTGTTGTTTTTACTTATATAACTCCCAATATTATTTTTACAATTAGATACATGAATATAAGTCAAATGGTTACAGTATGCGATCTTAGATGCTAGGTTTATACTTAATGGCTAACATTGGCTATTTGTATATAATGGCTATAAAGCCCTTAAAGTAACATGCAATGATTTAGAATATTCCATGGCGTGTATTGTATGATAGGTAAGTTGGTATTTCTATGATGTCGCCGTGGTCTGGAGTACCTGTGATAAATTTAAATATGGTTCCCAAGAAATTATACCTCTTTTGCTCCTGGTATGGTGTGGTATCAACTGGGATTTTAATGATGAGCATGGTGAGAATTATCTTTAGCTGCATGGTTGTGAGCGGATATTGTCCTTGTGAACTTGGAGACTTCGGTTTGTGGTTACTGTGTTTCCTTTGTCTTCTCGTACTACATGTTCAATAAACCTGTCGGTATTTTTATTTCGGCGTTTGGATTTCACGTAAATTCTTTCTCCTGGTTTATAGATTTTTTCTGTGCGGTTTTTTAATTTGTTAATGCCCGGACTATCTCTATTACTGTAGAATGGGCGCGTTCTACTTGGCTGTTGGATGTGGAATGATCCGTGGGGACTCTTATGTGTATCACGTCATGTCGGTCGTAAATGTTTCTGGCATAATTACTAATGAATATTGATTCGTTATCCGTCGTGAGATATCTTGGGCCTTGGTATGTAAAAACTTGAGATAAGAGTTCGTCTAGGACTAAGTGAGTATTTAATTTATTTGGAATGTGGCGTAGGTGTAGGAATTTTGAGTATCTGTCGATGGAGCTGATGTAGATTTCGTTGTTCATATGAAATAGGTCTATTTGCAGATATTGTGAAACTTTGCTTGGTATTGGCGTGGTGCCGATGATATGGTTGTTGGGTTTCCGGTCGTATTTCGTGGTCATACAGACCGTGCAGTTGGTTGCGTATTTCTTGCTATCTTTATCTATGTTGGGCCAATAGTATTTTTCATAAATCTCTAGTTTATTATTTCTATGATTTCGATGAGCTCTTTCGTGGATAGTTTTGATTATTTGAAGCTGTTCGTTAGGTTCGGTTATGTCTTTTAAGAATGTTTGTGTGAGAACAATTTTGTAGTTACTGAATGTTTTCTTTATCTTATCTCCGTATTGGAAAATTGTTTCTTCGTCAATTTTTACTGCATTAATTACATTGGGGTTCAGTATCTTCGTTAGGTTGGAAATTAAGTTTTCTTCGTTTTTGAAATTAATTATGTGTCTTGAGTTTTTAAAGATAGTATGTGATCGTAGGTCATTAGATGATGTTTTAGTTAGAATTATTTGATTTTTATATTTGTTGAGTGCTTGTGGGCTTCTTTCAAATTGATCAATAGGTGAACTTACTGCGGAATGATCTGAACATGAGGTTGAGTTTATTTGTTGGCGGGATAGTGCGTCTGCTACAACGTTTTGATTTCCCGGTTTATAGACGATTTTTGCTCCAAACTCTTGGATGAAATTCTTCCATCTTTTTAATTTTGTATTAGGGTTCTTCTCTGAGGTTGCGAATGTTAGTGATTGATGGTCGGTATAGATAGTTAAATTAGTTATTCCATATAGTAGATTTCTTAATTTCTGAAGTGCCCATACGATAGCCAACAATTCTTTTTCATTGGTAGAGTAGTTCTGCTCGGTAGACGTTAATGTTCTTGATATGAAGGTGATAGGGTTTCTTCCTTGGCTTAATACAGCTCCTATGGCGAAGTTACTCGCGTCCGTAGTGAGGTCGAAGGGTTTTGAGTAATCCGGTTGATATAGTTCTACTTGTGCCCTTAATTCATGTTTTATTTTGTTGAAGGATTCTTTAGCATTTTCATCGAATTTAATTGGCACTTTAGCGCTTTTATTCTTCGATGTTTGCCCATTTTCCTGTTGTAATAATAATGTCATAGGTTTAGTGATGTTTGCGTAACCTTTAATAAGCCTTCTATAATATCCAGCAAGTCCGAGAAATGACCTTAGTTCTTTCAGGTTTGTCGGTTCGGGGTAGTTTTTTATTGTGTTGATTTTTTCCGGATCGACGGTTTAATTTTATGTTTAATTATATGTCCCAAATAATTAACTTCTTTGTTAAAAAAATGTGATTTCTCGTTTGATATCTTCATATTCGCGTTTTTCAGGGCATTGATAATTATCTTGATGTGTTCAATATGTTCCTCTGGAGTATTTGAAAAAATGAGTACGTCATCGATATAGACATACGCGAATTTGCTGATGTATGGTCGGAGAATGTCATCGACGCATCGTTGGCAAATCGATGGTGCGTTCTTGAGTCCGAAGGGCATTCGTATGAATTCGTACTTGGCTCCATTGATGTTAAAACTCGTCTTGGGTCTGTCGGATTCCCTCAACTTTATCTGGTGGAATCCAGATTCCAGGTCTAAGGTTGAAAAAATTCTGGCATTTCCCAAGTTTTGAATGGTTAGGTTCACATCGGGGATTGGATATCTGTCCGTGATGGTTTCGGCGTTTAGTTTCTGGAAATCTATAACCATACGTCTCTTCGGCCGTCCATCTTCATCTAAACCTTTTTTGGGAACTACCCATACTGGGGAGTTGGATGGGCTATACGATTTTTGTATTATACCTTCGTCTAGTAATTTATTTACTTCTTTGTTAACGAAATCATGATCCGTTGCTGGGTATTGATATTGTGGTGAGTATATCGGGTCTTCGTTCTTAGTTCTGATGGTTGCTTCGATAGTCGTTGTGAATGGCAAAGTAGGATTCGTGTCCTCATTCACTCGGATTATCTCGTCAATTTCTCTTTTATATTTTCCGTTTTCTATAGTGTAATTGATTTCTTGTTTTTTCTGGTATTTAGTCCTCAACAAGTTCTTTTCCATATCTATTTGGGCTTTCATTTTCTCTAAACCTTGCTTTCCTAGGATCATATCAAATTCATTTAATTCATTTGTCTCATAAAACATTATATAGTGATTTAATAAATTTATTCGTTTCTTAGATTTTAATACAGATATACCATGGATGCTTTTTACTTTTATGGGAGAAATGGGAATGGATGTGCTGATATTACATTTTGTGGATATGTAGTTGTTGGTAGCGCCTGTGTCTATTAAGATTATTATAGGTCTTCCTGTATCCTTAGTTTTAAGAACTAAACACGGAAGGCCGTTTATTTCAACGAACGATTCATAGTATTAGTAACAATGTTATCCACCATTAAAAGATAATGATCAATTTCGTCATTACAAAGATTCTTGCCAGTCGGTGGATTTACTGCATTGGAGTCAAATTCTATTTTCATTAGCCAATCAAAGCGCAACCAGTGTGCTTGCCGAAAGTTAAAAAAATGTATCTGGTCATGCTGCTCAGGTAGTGAGTGTTCGTTTGGAACATGAATTACGACGCCAAATCCGTGATGTGTTACGTAGTAACTCAACCACCCCTTTATCCCACCGAGACATTCATACATTATACACATAATAAAAACACATAATACACAAAACATTAATTAAACACATTCATTACGCATAGAAAATATTAAATCTACATATAAAACACCTATTACATTTTAAAATTGCAATTAAAATACAAATTATTAAATTAACACGCAAACTATACACACAATTAAGCATAAAACACGCTATTCGTATTTCACATTTTAAACATAGAATTGAAACATAAAACATTAATGCAGAACTGGCGCATACAAACGCCCAGTTATTACACCGGCGATGATATCCCCAATAAACTCGAGAACGGACACCGCCGTTGGTTGAGTGATACGATAACGGTTATGTGGTAGCATCCAGTTTTTGCGTTGGGATAACTGAGGGCAAAACCAAAATAAAGACAGAGAGCCGGTGGTAGCGCACCGTTGTGTAGAAAAAGAGTCGACAATTAATAACATAGTCCAGAGAAGAAGTTGAAAACACAATTTTTGTTTAGGACGGCGGCTCCTCCTCTTGAATGGCGTCGTCTTATAACTTTATAATTTTTGTAGCCCAACTTGTGTCTTTGGTTTAGTTTAGTTTCGCTGGCCAAAAGCATATCTGCGCGTTCGGCTTCCAGCGTTCAGATTGCTCAGATTGTCCCTTCTTTCTATTTTGAATTTTGAATACCATACACACTCACAGCAATAATATTAAGGGTTAACGCAGCCGAAGTGAAGAATGTGACTAGTGTATCGAGTTGTATGGAAACCAGGTCGAGTAGATGTTGTCTATTCCGCCCACCTGTTCCGTCTTTTTTTTTAATTGATTCGAATTTTTTCTCGAACGCAGCATGGACAGCAAGATTGCTGTTATGATTGTTTGTGCCGCCGGTTCAGGGGTTTTAATGATATTTCGTGCTTGTTTTTTGATTGGTGCATTCTTTACACCACCGACGAAGTTGTTGTAAAAACGTGTTTTCATTCGTTCCTCTTTTTCAACTTGCTTTTTTCTAGCTTCTAACTTCATTTGTAGTTGTTGGTATATAGAAGAACCTCTAAAGTTAGCAAGACGGCCTGTATTCTTGCAGAGGACGCAGGATAACGTTTTCTTATTCGGGAGCTGTCCTTTACCAAACGGGCATTTTTCAATTATGTGGTCGCTTAGACACTTTACACATCTAAATTGTATATTGCAATTCGATGCCACAAGGCCGAAGCGTTGACAGCGCATACATTACAATTCTTGTTCGGACTTCTTTGTTTTCTCTCAACTTATCAATCTTTTTGCCCATCAAATTTAATGTCGGGACTTAGTGACACAATAAAGAAAGACAACTTGCGTTGGAGAACAATTTCACGCCTATAAACTTTAGACTGCTGGTTTCAACAGTTTTTATTTCCTCAAGTAATTCTTCTGGGGAAACGGAAGGATCAACACCTTTTAGGAGCATGAAGACAGTTTTCTCGGATTATGCGGTGTACATGTAGTACTCACTAGTCGGTGTACATGTGTACATGTAGTACCCAAAGCAGATTTCATTTTATAATAGTGGGTTAGGTATGTTGGTATGTCAACACGGACACTGTTTCACATACCCTCCACGGTATTGTTCCACCAAATACAAGAGAAATAGTTCACCCGAGATAAGTAAAGTACAATAAAACACGCTGGTTCTTGTTGCTTAGAGTTGATTTTTATTAAAACTTTATATGAATAATCCAATTGATAAAACAAAAACACCACAACGTAACTCTTACTTAATTTCGATGTACTAAGTCAATGACGCAGATCATCATCATCATCATCATCATCATCATCATCATCGGCACTACAACCGGGAACCGGTCTTGGCCTTATTTAGCAAGTCTTGAGGCTTGTTAAATTTTCCACAATGATTTGTTTTTTCCGGACAAGGTCATTAGTCTTGCGCCAGAGGCTCCCCGACGGGGAATCGAACCCCGATCTCCCGCGTGACAGGCGGGTATACTAACCACTATACTATCGAGGAGCCCCAATGACGCAGATGCGGTCTTTAAATTTTATTTATACATTTGTCTTTGGTTTGGTTTTTTTGTCCGCACGAATTTAAATTTGAATCGACACCTTAAGACCGACTTGAGGTAATGTAAACAGTCAACAGACTAACTTTTCACGACACTGTATTCAATTAATTAGTTACACCGACTTCCTCGACTGTGTATTGCGACTCTTCGCGATTGACTTTCCTTTTTGCTATAGTTCACTTAAACGTCGATTTCTAGAGCACTTAATTTCGGTTTGACTTCCAAAGCCGAATTTCGCGAATCGATGGTGTGCGTGTGGACGCGGCGTGGGTGAATCTCGACTCTTAAAATGGGGTCCGTGGCACATGCGCACTCTCCAAATGTTAAAATCTGACTGGTGGTGCTGGGCGACATTGACCCAGCTTCGGGGATTGCGATGAGTTTCCACGCACATCATCGCAGGGAAACAACAATCTTTCCTTCGCCCCAATGACCAATGAAAAACGATTTGCATCTCATTGGAAGGTTCTCATGAACAATGTCCAGAACAATTGGATTTCTTTACCTTGGAAGGCAAGACAATGACATGCCTTGGGCGAAGGAAAGGAAAACAAAACACATATGCCGCAGGTCAAAAATGTTGATCGAGGTATGAACCGGGCATATTGCCGCTGTCCGATAGAGATAGGTTTCATGATTGACGTTAAGTCAATAGAGCCTTTGGCGACGATGGCTAGGCACAGGGTAGATGGAATAGTGTTTACTTAAAAAGTAACGAGGGACATGGTTATGAGGGCAATGTTTTTTATCCCATTGCCGACGCGTATAGCGTCATTTGATAGTTCCTTGCATGGAGCATATCGTCAGTCGCTGGGTTGAGTGCATGTTTACTCGAAACAACACTCGATCGATAGTAGGTAGGTAGCTCTGGCTACTCTGGGATTTGTCTATCTAAAGATCGTGCGCATGTCATGCAGCATGTGAGGAAATGCTCCTCGTCTCTGCATATTGACATGTTCCATGTTTATGCGGGTTATCTGAAAGGAAAACTGTGGGGAGGAAGTCGTGGCACCGGCATGGGTGCGAGTTCTACTTCCTCCTCCATCATAATTAATAATTCCATCGAACACTAAACGATTACGAGGAAGCAGTGGAAACACCAACGAAAGCAAAACACACGGCTATTGAATACGATTTTTATTGTTCGGCTATTAAGTTCTTTTATAGCTTGTTCTTATTACAAATTTATAAAACATTTACGGACACGTACAACAATAAGAAAAACAAAAGGGAGTTTAAGATCAACTCTAGGGTGTGAACATCCCCCGTACGTACATTACGGGGGATGATCGCTACTTCGTGCGCTCGACTCGATGGTTGTAATTAGACTCCGCGATAATTATCTCGTGCAGAGATCACTCGCTAATCCTAATCATGGTGGTATGTGTGCATGGTCCTTTCATGGATGAAAAACGAACCTAGAACAAGGAAAGGGAATAAAGAGCATTCATGGGATACGATTTCGGTAAAGCAAACAAAACCGAAATCGTCGGATGCATGTGCGTCGCAGCTAAACAAAGAGACAATGATGCGATGTAGAAATATGCTAATTGGTTTTAGCGAGGTTACTGGAAATGGTGTTTATGGCATCGCTAGTAAGGGTACGTATTGAATTCCTATTTGGATTTAATTGATGCCAAGAGACGCGGAATGCGTATTTGCTTTGGTTTGCACATTGTGCGAGTCAGAGAATTTTATTGCTGGGAGACAAAGGTCGCCAGCCAATGTGTATGAAAAGGTATTTGTTGTACACATGACGCGGCTGGGAAAATAGACGGCGCAATATTTATGGTCCCTGTCATGACAGTTACATTGTATGCAATCCGAATCATTTTGTTTACAGGAATTTGTCTGGTACCGAATTGCTTTAGAATGCCAGATAAGCAAAGAAGGAAATCTTACGGAAAATTGTATGCGAAGAGATGCATGAAGAGGTAAGTTTTCGTTACAGGGATTTTAAGATTATAGATTTGATCTTTAGAATGCGTGAAGCATTTACAGGTACTAATGCTGTTGCATTAGCGAACTTAAGGAAGTTGGGTAGTAGTTATGGGGGTTTTTTCAGGTAAGTGGACTGTGGGGTTTGGCGGAACCGCCACACAACCAAATTGCATTTCAGGTCATATACGCATCAATTGTAATATAGGCAGATTGCCGACTTCCCATCGGCCGATTTGTCGGATGTGTTGTTTGTGTTAAAACAACACTAGAAATTCCTATAGGCGGCCAGCAATGGTTGCTCTGTAGGTTGTTGATTATACCATCGACCGATGGTTCAGCGGTGATGGGAATAAACATGTCATGCACATGTAAGAGGAAATGCTTCTTCGCATCGAGCATTGGTCTGTGTATGAATCGATGCTGGTTACCTGATGAGGTAGCCGAATTAGCTTTCGGGGTTTATGATACGTTGGATGCTGGTGAAAGTCCGATCTCATGGCAAGATGGTAATCTTGTCATGAACCTACATTTCAGGAATGCTTAAATAGGAGCAGGAACTTGCAATTGGTGGGGTAAAGCGATGAATGGTTCTTCGGGCGCCATGAAGAAACCCACAGTCCTCTAAATCACTACACATAATACTATTTTTTGCATTATTGATGCGTTTGGTTCTAAAGTTCTTATATGTTAACTTCATCATCATTGGCACTACAACCGGGAAACGGTCTTGGCCTTATTTAGCAAGTCCTGAGGGTTGTTAAATTTTCCATCATGATTTATTTTTTCCGGACAAGGTCGTTAGTCTTGCGCCAGAGGCTCCCCGACGGGGAATCGAACCCTGGTCTCCCACGTGACAGGCGGGTATATGTTAACTTATCGAGTTTAATTACGTCCTTAGTCTCCAAGTGGCTCACAATGGTGGAAGGTACTTACTACTACCTATCAATTTGTTGTTTCCGTTGTTGTTTTTCCGGCTGCTGCTGTAGTCGCTGGTGTTGTTGTTGTCGGTGTTCTTGTTCACGTAAACGCCGCATGTTCCTTTTTTCCAGAGCTGCTTTTGCTTCTCTGCACAGTTCATCTCTTTTTTGGATAAGCCTGCCACTAATCTTGTCGAGCTCTTCATCAGGCTTATTTCCCACTGGCTCCTTAATGGCCATGTCTTTGTATTTGATTCCTGCTCCAGAGTAGTGTGCATCACTGGGATACAAATTCCCATCGCTTTTGCGTATTTCACGGTATTCGTTTGCAACTGATTTGTGCCTTTTTTGGTGGTTAAATTAGGTTGAGCATTCAACCCGCTCCTCTTCTTTTTACCTATAACCTGTCAGTGCGTCACATTAATTTTTTTGTAATGTTTTTCGCCGATTTTTTATTTCCAATTGTTGTTTGTTTGATGGCACACGTGATCGAGCTATTACATATTTGTTTATTAAACACGTGCACTCACGCACTCTCTAATGCGCTTACTCCTTTTCCTTATGATTAACGTGTATACAACGTCCACACTTTACTGTTATTTCCTCTGCGAGGAGAATACACACGTGTACTTTAAATATCTTTTTGTTGCCGAGCGACGACCGATGTAATTCGTTCAAAGACTCGGATACTGTTTTTGGACGTAATCCATGTTTTTAATTATCATAGCCATAAATCGTTGTGCAGGTTGAAAGGAAGGAACTCGTCTGCCCATTATGACCACATGAATCCCCACAGGCTAACACATCAGAACCTATCCGTAAAGAATATTATATCACCTGTCAATCGCTAATCAGAATCATTATAATAAAAATATGAAATACGTGGATAATCTTACTTCATGGCTGATATTAGAGCCTAGCTTTGTTTGATTAACAAATAGTGCGCGCATTCTAAATACCAACCCATATGATCTGTACAATTGATGGAAAATTGTATATGGTCACAGCTATGTGATTAACTTGATTGCCTTTTACAATAAGTTAATGTAATGTAGATATGTCTACAGTTTTTTGTTTTCGGTGTTCATTGCGTCACCTGTGAACGATTTTCAACTAAAAAATATCAGTTAATCTCTTCATTACTGAACACATTCATCTTATAACAAAAAGATTATTTCGAAGTAACGGGTTTTGCTTTAGAATGCATATAATTTCATATTTGGTATTCATTACTTTTGCTGATCTACATTATGGGTGTTCGATTCGGTATAAGATCTTATCGTTCTATAAGGAACGCTTCATAATCAATGGCGCAATATAAAATATCTTTAACACGTGGCCCCCAGAAAGTCCAATAAACAAAACATATACAGTACCTTAAAACCACTTAGTAAACGAGAAGGTGAAAACCTCGGGTTTTCCATATAAAAAATTACCGTAAGAGTTTTGCCTTTACAACAAATTGTGCTGGCCTTAGAATCATTCTTCGCTAGTCACTTGCAAACTCTTGTATATTGAAGAAAAACACCAAGTCGTACCGGCAATGATGGTATTTTTAGAACTATTAGACAACCACAGCCATCTACTTCACAGAACTAAATAAATATTATAGTTAAAAACCAAAACAAAAATTAAAAATAACTAGAATTTGACTTGCACGACTGTCCCCACAGGAATGAGGAGCCCGGTGAATACGTTTGTTCAACAATTCGATTAATAATTAAGGGAGGTTATTATTTTATAAAATTTTTACTAAACATTCGACGTAAGTTTTTTCGCAGTGACTGTTTTGAATAATGTAAAGGTACCTTGTAAGTATACATTCTTATAGGTATACGGGTACTTGCATCGCTGAGAAGAAAACTTTTAAAGTATAACAACTTGGGATTGAAAATTCAGCTACTTTTGGCGATACTCCACCAGCCAACTTGGCAAGAGCTCCTAGACAGCCATCTCACCAAGCAATCACCATGACTTCAACAGGCGGATGCGTGCTAATTGAAGCAAATTTGTCTACAAAGTAAGTGCCGACGAATTTTCTTTTCTTTCATCCTTCATTTATATTACACATCTTGACGTGCAGCGCCACCCTTTCCGTTTTTTGTTCGGTTTTGTTGTCTTGCGTCTAGTGTCTTCCCTTAGGTGGGAACGCTTTCCCAAATTCACTTGCATTGTAGCCCTACAGTGAAAGGATACTGTTTTCTTGTTTCGCGAACTCTCAGTTCTCATTCTTGCACATGCAGATTTGCATTACAGTGCAGAAACAATAGCGCCGAATGAAAATTGTTTTTTAGTCATGCAACTGTCTTTTATCGTCCTTAATTCCCATCTTGTCTTTCCCTTCTGTCCACTTTAACTTCAAGTGGGTAATTATAATCTTTTTTATCCTTTCGACATTTGCTTGTGCTACTTGGGCCAAGCAAGGATAGGAAAAGCAGCCGCGAACACCCATGTGTCACGGCATGCGGTAGATCCTTTGGCAAAGCATTCACTTCACGAAATGCAAATAAAGCTGGTTGATGGATAAGTAGAATGTAAAGGATATGCCCGTATTTTCTATCTATAGGAATTTCAATAAAAAATGGAATGGGGTAATGAAACTTGTATCTCAAACTACGTCCTTTGATCTCCAGGACCCGACTTCAACATCAAATTCTTGTGATTTTCACATTTAATATCCTGCTTTTGATGGAAGATTGTAAGTGGAGTTCAGATATGTCCCGTCAATGTTGTTGTGGACAGCCTTTAAGAGATATATGTATATTAATCCTTAGATGCAGGATTAAAGACCTATCATTACAGAATTCCAGTTGACTAAGAGTACCAATGGCGTTTGCACGAATAAAGTATCTTCCATGGATTGTCCACGGTACCCTTCGTTTATTCCGGCTAAATTGCCGAGTGATTTATGAGGTGTCATCTACGGCAATTTCACTTAAGCATCTTCCTCTTAAGTAAATAATTTGTAGGAGATGAAACAGCAGCGCAAGGAAGTTCAATAGAACACCACAAATTAACGGGAGTAGTTTAAATTAAAGGAATAATCATTGAACTCAGAAAAGATTGATTACTCAATCTAATGAGGGATTTATGCTAAGTCGATGTAGAGGATCCGGCCATCGACCGCCGCGGACAATTCGGATATGAGACCAAGAGCAAGTACCCAGCAGTTGGAAGACGTTATTTCAGATCTGCCGACAGATATAAAGCATTAAATTGTTAAGAATCCGGCAGTAAATGATAAACACTTGTAAAAACAAACGTACTTGTGTTCTGGGGAATGTTTGTGTGTCCGATGTTGTAGATGCAATTTGATTCAGAATTATACGAGGTGTTGATAGGCAGTGAATAAACAGATGAATCGATCCGAGAACAGCGGAAGAAGTTCCGGTGTACTTATTTAAAATACTCACAAGCTTTATACCTGGAGGACGAGTTTTATAGGTTTCTAGAAAAGAAGATCCGGTTAATGGCGCTCTACAGGGTTTAAAGATTATTAAACTGATAGATTGTTATTCGATGAGATTAAACTCTCAAGTCAGTGACCTCGCTGGGGCATTAGACAAGACTTGATATTCAACGCCATTAACGGAGTTATATTTTTACAAAATTAACGCAACTTTGGTTCGATAGATAACAGATTATATTTCTGGATCACATTAAGGTACTAGTACACATTACAATTTTGAAAAATCGATTTTTTTGTTTTCGTTCTTTATATCCTTAAAAATCGCCGCCTAAAAGATTTTAAAGAAATTCGGCTTCTATAATGGTTTAAATCTGTGTCTAAAAATTACAAAACGCGAAGATTTTTTCAAATGGCCGACAGTTAATCTTTGGATTGGCTGGACCGATTTTGAAAATTGTTGATGGATTTTTTTATTAAGATTTTTTGTTTAGCGGAATCTACCTCAATATAAAAAAAAGAAGGAAAAAATAATTTTTCGGGGGTCCTTTTTTTCTTTTTTACCAATTGTGAACATTTTTTTGTTTTTATCGTTTTTTTTTTGTGGTACATTCCGATGTGAATAACCTTTCGCTTTAAGAAAATATTTTCTTTTTTATTGCAGAGCTCCCAATCCTGAGATATACTGTCCACCATGGAGCAACATCTTTTTCGAGGACTCAACTTCAACGACATCTATTAAGGTAAGGATTATCAAAATAAAAGACAAATGTTTAAAATGTTTAAAAGTCAAATATTTTGGTAAAAAAATTGTATTACGATAAATAATAAAGGTTTTGAGAAAAAAAATCTGAAAACTTATACTAAAAAATTGTACTTCCCGCTAAATTAATGCTAATGATTTCGAGGACTCTATCCTTCATTTTTATAAATATACTCTTGTGTATTACTCACAAATCAATTCACTCGTGAACTGATGACAGCATAGTGAATTTCTCCTACTCGAGAATAGAGATTAACTAACCGACTAGAATTCAAAGCCTCGAAAATCGAAATCCTTGTATCGTCCATCCATTGTCTATGAAGATCAACGGGGATCACGGGAATCAAAAAATGTTTAATTATTGGCACGACTTAATTACGATCTTAATTGGAACGGGTGTATAAATGTAGCTACAAAAAATCTGCCACTAAAAACCCCACCATTATATAATTATCTCCTGTGGCTACCCCACATCATACACGGAGTCATATTAGGTGTGTTGATCAACTTTATATTGACCAAGTAATCAATTTCTAAAGGTTTGTACACTAAAACAGTTAAGAAACTTTACTATAAGACTCGATCGGTAGCCGACATTCTCCCTGGTGAATAAGAAAAAAATTCTACGCTAAGATTACCTTTATGGAATATGTGATGCCATTCATGTAAGCAATTATTCGAGATCATAAATACTCGTAACACAACAATTGAAATAATGTGGCGGAACACTTGTTGTTGCCTATGTGTTTTTCAAATCCCTTTATCGAAGGACATTCGAAAACATATTATTGAAAAAGCCCACCAAACAAAATATCGGTGCAGAAATTGGGGTACTCTTAATTGTGACATCTCTTCACTACAAAAAATAAGTAAAGTACACATTAAACCGTCAACAAAGACGGTCATATTTTCTGATCAAATACATCTAAAATACAGTCGTGTGTTGCGCCGTGAGCTATTGGTTACCGGGTGGTTTCCAGATTCGATTCACAACTCCGAAAAGAAAAAATTGGATATATAATTTAAAATAAAAAAAAAACATGTAAATTTGGAACACTGTTGAAACAAGAGCATTCTGGTTAAATAAAGTATCCGCATATATTCTATGACCCAGGCTTATAGTAGTAAAGACATGTTGTGATTATAGTATGAGATAACATTGAAATGATTTTGTTAGGACCATTTCCATGTGGTGTATGATGTACAAGTTTTATGGATGAGTCATACGTTAACCCCTCCTCTCCCCTTGTTTTAATTCTAATAGTCTTTCGTTAAAAAATTTCTGTGATCTGGTATTGATCTTGTATGTTTTACAAATCTTGTTACATAGAATTATGGTAAATATGATACCGATTACAGTCATTATGATAGTAATTATACTTAAAATAGCATTTCTTTCAATAGGCATCAGACATTTTTTCATTATTTCGACATTCGAAAGGGCGTAGTCGGATGTAGAATTATTATCGTGTATTAAAAATTCGTTAAGTTTTTCTTGAAGGTTGATTAATTTTACATTATCAATTGTTACATCTGTTAGAAATTTGATCATGAAAGTTCCATCATAAACTTGGTAATTAATTTCATAATGACCTGTTACAATTATTGTGTCAGCAGTAAATCTGATAATTTTGTCGTTTTTTTCACAGGTGTGTTACATTGGCGGGTTTATTATTTAATATTTTTACGGTGCAGTCATCTGCCTTAATTTTTTTGCAGATTGGATGCGTTAATTTATAATTACAATTATTTACTCCAAATATAATATTATTACAAACTAGTGTTTCGGACATTATTTTAGTCAATCCCTGGAATGTATCTAGAGCGAAATTTCTGTATCCTTCACATTTATTGGTTATCATAGGGTATTCATACGAGGGTTGCCTTTTATATTTCGGGATTAGAGAACAAAAACAAATATTTATCATCGAAAATCACTTTTGCATGCGTTTGAACCAATTGTCGAAGCACTTTTGCCACTCTGATTGAGGTATCTCCAACACATGCATTCTGAATGCAGCAACCGCTTCTTCAGGTGTCGAAAAACGTTGACCTCTCAGTTTGTTTTTTACGTACGGGAATAAAAAGAAGTCATTCGGTGCCAAGTCAGGACTATACTTCTGCGTTGTTCTAGTGGTACGGTTGCGACATGTCCAGTTTTTTCGAAAAAACAGGCGACCATTTGCTTGGAAGTGCTTCGTGCGCGAACAACTTTTGTTGGATTTGGCTCATCTTGAAACACCCAGACAGTCGACTGCTGTTTACTTTCGGGCTCATACGCGTAAATCCACGATTCATCACCTGTCACGATGTCATAGACGTGTTTCGAAGCACCGCGACCGTATTTTTTGAGCATTTCTTTCGATCAATTGACACGAGCCTTTTTTTGGGCGATTGACAAATTGTGTGGGATCCAACGCGAACAAACTTTTTTGACAGTCAAATGTTTATGCAATATTGAATGTATGCTGGTCCCACTAACGCCTAAGGTTGTCTCAATCTCACGATAGGTCACATGACGATCTTCCAATATCAGTTCGCGCACAGCATCAATGGTTTTCGGAACAACAACTGATTTTGGACGACCTTCACGAAATTCATCTTGGAGTGAACTACGATCACGATTGAATTCACCATACCATCGATAAACACTGGTCCTTGATGGAGCTTCATCGTTAAAAATTGAATTAAGTTCATCCATGCACTGTTGCTGAGTTAATCCACGCCGAAAGTTATAAAAAATAATCGCACGAAAATGTTGACGATTTAATTCCATTTTTGGGCCGAGATGAATCTTTTAAGTTGCTGTAAACAACACAAATAGCGTTCGTATGTCAAAACGTTCTGAGTGCGTATAACCTCAAAAATTTCCAACTTTACGACAGAGCTGTCAACTGCCGGATTGCAACGCTAGGGTTGCCAAATCCCGAAACATAAAAGGCAACCCTCGTATACAACAAATATTGTATCCTCTTTCCTAGAGACAATTATTCCTGCTTACGATAGGATATTGATTAATGAATATTTATTTTTTATTGTATCTTTAGGTTCTGCCATATCTAAAGAACCTGAGAAGTATTTCCGTATTTTGGCGGCTGAGAGCGTGTCTGGTAAGATTTCCAAGATGTGTCTTGTTTCGAATAATAAAAAGTTTAAATCGTCCGTTTGCGTGGATGCTTCTTCTAATAATTTAAATACTTTTTGGTTTAGAATCGTCTGCTTGTTATTGTTTTCAATGAGCTGATTTAGTGCCGTTTAATCTGTGTTAAATCGTCGTGGACTGGTGTTCCAATTATCCATTTAAGTATGAACCCCACAAATTCGAGTGATTCGTATCAATATTATTTATATTGGTGAACTTAATTTCGGAAAATTGAAATTTCCTGTGTATTAGAATTGCTGTACCTCCACGAGGTCCAGTGGTTAGCGGATTAGAAACAAGTGTATAATTGGCTATATATATTCGGGAGTTTGGTTTAGCCACGTTTTCGAGAGGAGGAAGATGTCTGGAGAAAACTTGTCAACGAAAAACGGGAGGTGTTGTCTGCGAATATTACAATATATAGATTCTGCATTGAGGGAAATTATGGTTAAATTAGTCATTAAGGGAAACGATATGTGAAGTTATAATGATAAAATCTGACCTTTTTGTCAATTTCTCAGCTGTGTCTCAGAGTGGGCAGCATCCTCTGTAAGCTACTTATGTATCCTATGATGTCCAGATTAAGATCGTTATAGTTGAATTGGTGATGTTTTGTCAAATTATGGGAATCTTTGACAACCTTAGCGTATGACATTCCCGGGCTTGTACGATATGTTGATTGAGGTGATGTTGCTTTGGTTGGTGAAGGCTTTTCGTTGCCATGTGTGTTGTTCGTCTTTGGAGAATCCTTAACTTATGAGGACATTGCGAAAAGTTAGAATGGTGGGGTCCTCCGCAGTTACACCATGTCCCTGAGTTTTCTTTCGTTGAAATGGATCCATCGGGATTTGTTGTTGGAATTGTTCCTGATTCCATCCTGACCTTTCATTCTCCATGTTGATGTTGTTCTGCAAACTTTACGCATCGCATGTTTTTTTTGTTTTTTTATTGTACTTCTCTCGGGAGAGGCGAACCTATAGAGCCGGCATGGCGCCCCGAGATGCGACCAAGTAACTGTTGCAGTTATTTTTGAATAGTTGCAGATCGTAACGCTCCGGGACCATTTGCTCAGGGAGGGAATTCTACAGCTTCCCCGCTCTGTATCGGAACGAGTTCTGATACTGGGATATTCGCGCCGTTGGGAGATGAACCGCGAACTGGTGCGATCCGTCGGATTGTCTCGTAGAGCGCATAAAAACCGAATTACGCTTAGTTGACATGTGGCCACCAACCTTGAACCTTGGCATCTTTTGCAATGAAGGACGTCGTGTTTATGTGGTTCCTCAATCACAATTTTATATGTAAATAAATAGTTTATTTATTTGAGTCAGTTGACGTCAGTTGGTGGAATTTGTATAATTCGTAGATTCAGGATCTTGTTAGTCCACATGTATGGTGTTTGGAAGTAGTAAACAGGGTGGATGTTTATTTTCAATTCCGGACAGATCCTGAATATTTCTGCTACAAGCTCCTCATTGATCCACGCTAGATCAATAGGCCTTATAACAAATGTCTCTGGTTTCAGCTGTACATGTTGAAAGATGAAGATTCGAGTTTATGTTGAGAAAGTGTTTCTACCGCCTTGTTGTGATCCTTTAAAGTGTTTGTTGTGATGGAGGAAGAAGAGCCTCTTCTGTTTGTGGTAAAATTCTGGTGGCCTAAGACACATGCGAGCATCCTAATAAGCTCCTTGATGTGTGTTTTTAATTTTTAATTTTGTTGGGGAGATGGTGCTTTGGAGGATAAAAATTGATGCTTTGGAGGTGGTGGGGCTAGTCCTGGGCGTTGAACTGGCGTTTCTTCCATGCAGACCTCATCGTTGTTTTTAGTGGGTGCTTGTAGGAAGTGAATTCCCTCCTGGAGTTGTTTCATCTGCAGTCTAAGTGTCTTGATGTATTGCACAGTTTCCATACACTTTTTTTGGTAGTCAATAGTTTGTGTTTCCATGGTTGTCGGTTTCTTTGTTGCATTACATAAAGTGTCTGTGGCATTTCTTTTGCGACCTATGATGAACTCTTGGTCATCATTGGGGCCGTCGCCCAGGATTCGTTACTGCAGACTTTCACTTTCTCTGTTTTATTAAACTTTTGAATTAATAATAAATAACAAAATTATTTTGACACGTGAGACACTTTCACTTACACGTGTTTCACTATTGTTCTAAGCGAACCTGCGTGCTCTTAAGTACTCGATTAGAATTTTGTACCTTCGTTGCGTCCTTTGTTACTGGGATGTGAGTTTTGCACGGGTTCTCAAGAAACAGCTGATATGAGAGAACACGGCTGTTACTCACCCAGTTTGCATCCTATGCAGATTTTCATAGAGCACTCCATAGTCACGTTATTGAAAACAAAGAACCGCGAATGAGTGAATCGTCTTTCTGTAAATTGTTTGCTTGGACTGCAGCACATATGTTATCTGATGCATGGGTGTGAAAAACCCTTTGTATACGACTTCATCGTATGGGCCAAAAAGAGATACTGGATATCCAGGAGAAGTTATAGTAGCGAAATCTGAAATATCATTCTATCGTGATAATTCCATGATACTTGAGTGGTATAATGTAAGCTTTAGAGTCTTGAATCGGCAAAAAACTGGTCGCTTCAACATAAGTGAGAAAATAAATATAAAACTCAATCGCTCGAATGGTTTTGATTGCATTCAAAAACGGATAATTAATATTGAATATTCGGGGCATAGTAAACCAACTCGAAGCCTTGCTGGAATTTTTTAATTAAATAAAAAACAAGTTTGCTTCACTTTTAAATAAAAAAGTTTACGAACTCAACTTTGCAAATTTTCAATTGTACTTAATTTTCCAAAGCACTAAATTCATCAAAATGTCATCATTCCACAGCATTGATCTTCTTTTTTCTTACAGTACATTTCACGGCCATATTACTAATTATAAAATATCCCTGCCACGGTAAGTCAAATGAACTCGAAAGTAGAAGTCGACGTTACCACGACCAAGCGCTTCCACAGCGCTTTTGATGAGACTTCGCTCATAAGGACAATTTTTTGAACCATTCATTGAGAACATTGCGAATAGAATGTTCCAGGATGCAACTTTCTATTATAAAATGTCGTTCTGCCCTCGTGCTTTGTAATGTGAACCTTTGATCTTTTGCGTTCAGATACTACCTCTAAGAAGCAGTTGCCTGTTTGTTCAATGCATAAGCTGTACTTGAATCAGGAAGTCAAATTAACAGCAAGAATTCGTAGGACCGAGTAACTTGGGAAAACGATGTGCCACTGGGATATCTATACTCCTACACAACTAGAAAAAACGGAGGAGGGCAGAGAAACAAATAAGGATTCACTTTGCCGGGGTGATGTACCGCTTATGAAAAGATTGAGAGCTTTTCACTTTGTCTTTACACAACTCCAATATTAAATCGAGAGCGCATTACAAGGATGCGCACACACAAGATGTGAGTTTTAATTTGTCAAAAGTATCTGCATCTGTTATGACTGTATAAGTACCAGGAAAACTGAGATTCTTGCTTGTTGCACTTACTAGTACATAGATCCTACGACCGACGGCAGAGTTTGTAGCTTTCACTCTTTGATCTCGGCATTTTGCCTGAATCCTTATGTAAAATGTATTTGTTTGCAGTAATTTGTAAGGATTCCTGTTGACTTAGTCTTTCAAATTGTGAAAAATAAAAATAGAAAGGAAAAGAAAAGGAATAAACAAAAGCCTCACCGCATACAAATGTCATTGGGGAGTAGATGCATATGTTTTTAAAAATTACGTTTTTTTTTATACATGACATACGTAATAGCTTAATGAAGTACGGCTTGGGTCCTAAATTTGTTTTTGTGACAATCGCTTTCGAAACGCAATTCAACAACAGAAAAATCCTTTAATTACAAAATATTTGTTGCCAGATTATCAAAGGAATGCACTGGCTAGTGTAGGATTTAATTGAAAGGTTTCTTATGAAAAGCACATGTTGTTCAGAAAAATAAAAAGAAAAGCAAAGTAAAAACCTACCTTTGTGCCGTCGGAACACTCGGTTCAGTCCGTGCACTGAGTGCAAGTCAAAATCCTTTAAAACGTCGTTCACCGTTTCTTCAGAAATCTCTTTACGGCACTTGTTTGTGAATACATTTACCTTTGACATTTGAAAGTATCAGAGGATTGAGAATCTCCTCGCGAGAGGCAGCACGCTACTGGCGAAGAATAATGACGCTATTTCAGCAATCAACGTAAAAAACCGACAGGCAAATAAAAGTCACATAAAAGGACTCCGCTAAAAGCTTTTACATCCCTACCACGTGGTTTCTTGCCACTTAAAGATGGGCTAAAATGCAGTAGGCTCCCGCTTTGAACTTATGCTTGTATACACGCAATGTACTCCCATATATTCTGTACCAGCGTAAAGTAGCGACAGTCGATTTTTTTACCTTTCTCTTGTTTTTTCACTTTTTATGTCCTTCAAGTGGAATCCTAAAATCTGTTGCACTCTCAAAGCTAACGAAAAACAAAAAGTGGAAAAGAAGAAAAAGGATATGAAAAGGCAATTTGTACACTTATGCTTTTAATTGGCTTATTGTTGCTGTACAGGGCAGATATGCGAAACTTATACAATACTAACGTGAGAAGTACACATAGCTCCTGAAGAACCCTTTTATAAATTTCGAAGGACCAGTTACGATAAGATAGCCGAGATCAAAGGATACAAATTGTGCTTCAAAAAATGTGTTTTCTTTTCGCTTCCCTTCGAGGACTTGAGAAGAGGTTCTTCTGTAACCTTTTCAAAAGCACGAACTCCGACTGGTGTACTCTTTGTTCTCCAGAAATTGAATGAAATCAGAATTTAATAAAAGTATTTGAAAGTAGATGTCTTTGCCTTTATTGATGGGAGTCATACAGTCTCGAGGTTGCCCAATTCATTAATATTTCCGATCGGCTTCCATTGAGAACCTGCACCAGTTCGTACCTTTAACGCAAAGCAAATTTTGTGACAGAGTAAACAGCAATATTCATTTATTACTTTTTTCAGACATCACCGTACTACTCCCCAATTCAACCACTAAAACCCAAAGCGACATAAACCAACAAGCAACAATTCACTTAACTTATCCCTGAGGTGTCATCTCTTAGTGGACAGAGTGAATTCACTGTGTAGGTGTATAATATCCGTAGCAAAAGTAAGTTTTCTATTCAAAAACGAAGCTATTGATATTATGAACGTAGTATTCATCGTCACACGCTTCTGTGTGGGTATCACCCATGCAAGTGTGAGTATTCTTTACGTGCTTGAAGATAGTAAGTTAACCGCGATATCAGGAGTAAATTCGCTTGATTTTATCGCAACCGCATTGTATATCCTTCTAGTTTTACGTTTTCTATCATCCTTCGAATCCAGTGTCAGATCACATTTACGTCAATTTGAGGACCAACTTTTGATACCAATGAACCCTGTTTGTGACAGTGAACAGAGTCAAGCACATCCCTGCGGAATGTCAGAGTGGGAGTTTTCGAGAGTCATTTCCTTTGGACAAGATAAAATTGTGTACGTCGCCTCCACAGACGGCATACTGAATTTAACAATGTCTATACTTCCACAGTCGAGGGCGTGAAATGAAAACACAATCTACCCCTACTACTAATGATGGCCATGACTTGGAGATCGCTTTTATAGAGGTGTGGGTAAATTACTTGGATAGGTAGTCGCTTATTCATGTATCCTCCTCACATCAAGTGGCTTGCCTGCCGATGATATGCCTTACAATGATAATAATAATCAATTGAAATGAAAGGTTGGCAATCAACTTGATTTTGAATGGCGGGATGAAAGTGTGGACGCGCGTGTGTTTCTCTTGAAATTTCAGGGTTTTGTCACATCAAAGAGGGGGAATCAATGAAATAATAATAATAAGTCATAAAGGGAATTATCATCGCTGTTGACGTTTTAGTCAACCATATATTTGTTCAATTTATTTAGACTTACACGAAGTATTACTATCCTTGCAGCATGCATTCAACCGACATTGTTACCTTTAGTAACCAGACGAATCATCTGCTGCAAGTATTTTTTAATGAAACAGTATGTAGGACAAATAATTCATCTTAGATCTGCTCAAAGCAGCCGTTAATTCTTACAATGTGTTTCGAAACTATCCCGGTTGCTGTTGGGTAGTAAGGAATATTGCACCTGCCACGAATGGATACTGTCTCAGATTGATCCTACGAGCACGTGTGCCGCAGTTTTGGATGCGCTTGACCAAATATGGAGGTTGAACTCCATTCTGAGACGAATATACGCATTGTAAATAGTGGCCAGGTTGGATGGAGTGAAGTATCTTTTACATCTGTGGGGGAGATGTAGATGTGCCAACGTATGACACTGGGTTGACTATCGTCCACCGACGGAAGGGCTCACTGGACACAAAAGAGGAATTTATTCCGTTGCGCATTGATCCAATCACCCTTAGTCTCCGTTTGTCTTTCTAGATGTTAAATATCCTTTCACAAGGGCACTCAGCAAAATATAAGACGTATGCTTTGTGCGGCGGATCCTGATGGGACCCGTCCTTCACGCTTGATTAATTTTCGCCTCCCTAATACCAAGCCGGGTTCGCTGCGTTGATGATGCACCTTTACTTACTTGTTACGCCGGTGAGGTGATACACTTATCACACACCAAATGATCCTTACGGACGCGCTCAGTTGTCCTATTCCTTAATGCCACTGTCCACAAGTAGGAGAATAAAACACTGTTCGTTAACTTGGTGTATTCCCGACACAGTTTATTGGGTTGTATTCGGTTCCATGTGAGTACATTTAACAAACGGTTTATTTAGGATCACGTATTTAACAGCAAGTGGTATCTATGTGAGTACATTTGACAAAGGTTTATTTAGGATCACATATTTGACAGCGAGCGGTCATTTAACAAAAGGTTTATTTAGGATCACGTATTTAACAGCAAGCGGTGTGCGCACGCAGCGGTGCTTGGGGCTCGACTGGGGTGATGTGGGATGTGCGCTCGGTGGTCGCTGTGACTCGACTGACTAATGAAAGCAAAAGTTCATTGCGTCGTGGCAGTGGAGTCATAAACTCACTGCCACTTACGAGGAATTTCAAGATGCTTGCATAAGAATTCAGTTCCAGCGAATCCTCGCCGTATAAGCTGAGTTGGATTCGTTGGTTGTGTATACCGGGAAATTGGCATAGCCAAATATGATCACGGGTCTTGATCGTTGTGATTGTTTCGTGGGAAATTAGCCGTGGCTTAGTCGCGGACGAAAAGTACGATTTAAGGAGGAAATGAACCGAAATGGTTTTGGGAAAATTGAAATATCATTTAGATAAGATATTAACCGAAGTAAGTTCGGGGAAACGTATGCGGCTCGGTATAGTTGGTGGCGATGGTTAATGTTCCGTTGTGGATTTGAATATGCGTTTTATTACAACATATGAATTTCGGGGAAATTAAGATTGCTTGGTCGCAAAGACGGAATATGGATTAAGTAGAGAATTGACCGAAACAATTTTGAGAAAATGTATGCGGGGTGATTTAGAATATATTCTGTTGAATTGTATTCTGTTGGGAGTTTTGGAAAATGTCTTTCATTGCAGATTGGGAGATGAATTCTTGCAAGATCGGGATGGATGCGCTGGCAGATTGGGATTTGTTTTTGCATGTTTACAGGTTAGGGTAGGGTGACGCGCTGTTAGCGGTCAAGATTGGTTGGCATTGTGGGTTGGTTCTCCATGTGGTATAGAGAACCCCCACACATCTCTTAAGGAATCCCATACATTTGGCTGCACTTTTCGCATCTTCAAATATGTGGTCATTCTAATTACGAGTCGAATTAATTAGAGTGTTGAGGATTGATAGTTGTTTGGCTTTGTCGATGCAAGTGCCGTTCATTGACAGTATATTTACTTTGAGGTTCCCCTTTGACGACAAGAGGCCATACTGAGTTTTTAAGGCATTAAATTCTACTCAGTTTGATAATCCCCATTGATATATCTTGTTGATGTCGGAATTCAATGCTGGTTGGTAATGCTGGTTGGTAATAACATTCGAAGAATTTGGTAGGGAATGTTCATATGAGTATGAAAAACTCAACGTGCTATCATCAGCAAACAAGTGAATTGAGTTTTGCGTAGTTGACACGAGATCATTTATGAAGACAAGGAAGAGAGTGGGTGGGAGTACAGAACCTTGGGGGAAACCTGTATTAATTTCATGCGAGGCAGATTTGATGCCGTTTAGAACCAACTTGGATCGAACGACCAGAAAGATAGTCTTTTGGCGGATTTTTATTTGTCGATGTAGGTGTCCCGCCGAACACTACTTGGGAATAAAAGTCACTTTGCTTTTTAACTGGCGATATGCCTTTATTTATTGTTAAATTACAAAATGGATTCGTGGCGACACACTTAGTTTTTTTTTTTTTTTTTTTTTTTCCTGACACTTTTACTCGCGCCGACAAACTCACCGTTTTCTCGAAGGTTGTGGGTCTTCCTCTCGTTGAGGTTAATATCATACTAAATGAGATATCTCGCGACGGCAAAAATTCTCACCGAAAAAATTATCGTCAAGTTGTTCTCGCTTTCCCCTCGTTCGAACTTTTTGTGTTTCCCAGGGTATTTTACCTGGCCACTGTCATTATTTTCGGCTACGATACGCACAGGTAATTGTTTCTACAGTAGGGTACATGTTAAAAATAATTGCCGTATTTGAGCCTGTACCTACGGTGATCTTTTTTGCGATGGAAAAACCGAATTGCGGCTGGCTCCAGAGGAGATCACCAGTATTTTCCAATACTTGCCCGCATGCCATTTCAGTAATTTTTGCCGTGTTGGTTAATGAATTTTTCAGCGAATGCATTTCCAACGAATTCGTTTCAATAAAATTCGATTTTTCTGTCGCCGTGTAGGCACAATGAGTTTGGTGAAACATGCAATCCACGTGTAAGACAACACGTGTGGTTGGGGACGAAAGTATGCCTTACAGTGTTTTGTGGAGTTCGTAGAACCGCCACAGTCTCTTATCCATCGGGTCAGGGAATTGTCCACTCTATACGAATTTAATTTTGACAAAAGGGCTAGATTCCAAACTCTGTCGACCGAAATAGTGGATGGAATGGCTTTTCTACTGAAAACGCTATCGAATCTCTCGTGAATCTGTTGCAATGAAAACCATATTAACGGCCATTGAGGAGGAGGTTATTTGATTCCAGATATTTCAAAAATTGACTGTTAATGAGTGATTCCATTACCTTCGAGAGAATAAAACTTAATGGATCTAAAAAAGAAAAGCGATTATTTGTCGCCCTTTTTGGGAATTCGTTGAACGTTCGCTGGCTTCCATCTACTTGGGAAACCAGCAATACATACGAAAAATGGAAGAGTTTCCGCAGTGGTTTAACGAGTGAAAAAGAACATCTCTTCAAGAGAATTGGGGGAACGTCACCCGGACCAGCGGGTTTGTTTGCGTTCAGCTCTTTGAGTGCGCGCGAGTTAACGTCCTTGATGATCCTTGACGCTTATGAGGATCATGATTCATCTGAAGCTTAGAAATCTTTATCAAAATTCTCTCAAGACCAGCCCGTGGGCACACTTCATTTATCAGCACAATTTTATGGCTAACCAATAGCCGACATTCCTAATTAGGGATAACATATTCCAGAACAAAGGAATCATTTTACTACAACTATGGCGAACCCTCCACCATGCAGCATTCTTATCGAGTCTACTCCTGGTGACTGTCTGGAAAGTCTTTCCATAGCCGCGATAGCACTTAGACCCTAGGAATCAATGTCCACTAGCGAGTAAGAATAAATAAAGATCTTTGTTTGTTATAATAACTTAAAAAAAAAAAAAAAAAAAAAAATTGTAATAATAATATATACATATAGATGTAAACGAGGAGTCCCTCTTATATATGACTTATTTCATATATATATATATATATATATATATATATATATATATATATATATATATATATATATATATAAGAAACAAACAAAAAAAGATGTACGCCGAAAGGCATATATAAAAATCAAGTTGCAATGTGTAATTTAGAGAGCTCGCATAGAGCCAGTAAGTTAATTTAAGGATTGTGATTGTAGAAAAGCGTTGAATATTTACCCCTAATATTATACATGTAAAAAGAATTAGGAAAATAAATGTGGTTTAAAAACTAAAAAAAAAAAATAAATAAATAAATAAAGATCTTTTTATTCTCGAGCTGAAATATGTACATTAATTCGCACAACGTACGGGTTCGGAAGTGAATCTCGCTCATGTTTTGCTGCTTATGCTCAAGTTAAGGCAGAACTGATGTGGTATCAGGCAGCGTTGAGCTCGCCACAAAAGGTGCAACAAGTAGATTCTATTGCACTGGTGATTGATCTGTCATCGAATATAAGCGAAGAAATGGAAGAGGAGACCGAGTTTTGGATGTTTTTCGCGAATGCCAAGAAGATTTTACTACCTGTGGGAGAATGTGGTATTTTTTGTCCTACTCCTTTGGACATTGAAAATGCGTATGGCAATCATTTCTAGCTCTCTTTCCAGTTCTCCTCAATATTGTTCGATTTACACACCCGGAAGCTGAACAATTTGATGTAACATTCTTCATTAATCAGTTGTATACTATGCCAGATTTCTCATATCAATTGCGGGCCTCACAATGTCCCTAACTCCAAGGTGGTATTTGTGTTTTTGGGTTAACTCGTGGCAATTACACGGGAGCTTCCCACCGACTCCTAGGGCCGTGTTTGCCCATATAGCTAATCATAGATTGGAACTTATTGCCAGGGTAATTAGTGATATATATATATATCATTAGCTTCTGCTGCGTCTTTTTTTTTTTTCGGATTCTAAATGTATTTTCTATTGGTTAGACTTTTACGTTTAACCACATCATTCATTATTGTGCTGGATAAAGCCCGGGCTTGAACAGAAATACGTATTTAAGTCGAATGTTCTACCCGATAGATACCAGCGACATGCATGACTTCAAAACCTTCTTTTAATCCAACTGTTTAAGATCTGGTATGAAGGTAATATGTTGCTAGGGCTTCATTGATCCAATTCTAACCAATTTGCAGTTATTATAAGGAAAATGTGTGGCAACATGTATGCAAATGTACTAAAGCACATATTCCAGTTTTCATAAGAAGCTTCTGGTGCGTGAAGAATCTACGAGGTCATTATATATTTTGTAAGTGGCAATTTCGCATGGCTAGATTTCGCTTTTGAGTATACATTTGTCTTATCTTAGGTACTTTAAAAATCTATGAACTAATAAACGTAACATTTGTGCATGCATTAGCTCATAAAGGAAACTGTTGATCTGAGATGCTGTGTCAATATTTTTCTTTTCTAATATGCACAGAAAAAGATTTGTTTTTCAAACTTCAGTGTGTATACATAATCTGAAGGAGGAGGAAGGAGAACATTGGTCTTTAATGCCCATACCTTGTAACCACGAGAGAACATTTCACTTAACAAAATATTACGCGTGTTAAGTGTGTCGATGACATCATAGTCAAAGATGATGTACAAGAGATCATTGACACACCTAAACCTAAAAACGCCATCCGATTTCAAACTCAGATGACCCCACAAAACGATAATGCAAGTAAGTCCATATTCCGACGCAATTGGCAAATCGTGTAAAAACGATTAGTTTTGTTTTCCATAGCAATTAACTGCATATGCCAAAACGATTGCCCATTAATGCAAAAGCAATCGATTGCATATTCCGGAACAATTAACAAATCACGGAAAGGCAATTGATTGCATACAAAGCATAAACGAAATTAATTGGGTCAGTTCGCAACAGGAAAGCTTGAACCCGAGTTCAAGTCAATGAGGAAGTATTGACGGGTTCAGCGAAACCACAGTGGTCGCGAACTGAGGACAATAAGCGGAAATGAGGGCAATTAAAACTGAATTGCACTGTCATAATCGGGAGGTATTGACCCCGATGTGTTGTGAAACGATGAGGAGGAAATTGGCAGGTAGTCAGTGATTGGTGATAGTGGAAGGTAGATCGTGGAAGTGGTCGGCATCGTTCGGCGGAGATAAAGTCTGGTAGTGAACAATAAAAGAAAAGAACGTGCATGAGCGAAGGGAGCTAAACGAGTAATTGTGTGTTTGGAAGTATTATTAGAAAACAGTACAGTTTGGGATAATTCGATATAGTAAAAGTAAGAAAATTGCGAAAGATCGTAAAAGTAAAACATGGTGTAATAAGGAGCAGTAAGACAGTTAAAATACATGTAAACATCATAAACGAAGAACATTGTAAAGTGGTATCGGTAAATTAGTAAAAAGTTAAAACGATAAGACATTTAATGTGTATACTAAAGGAGACTGAGACTAATTTGTGAACTGACTAAACAGTAAAATAAGAAGGCGAACAAAGTGTCTACATCGTCTGTAAACGGAGAAAATCTAAGTGTAAAAATTAGTAAATAGAAAGGCTCAAGAAGTAACAGTGTTAGATCTATATTCGGTAATACTGCAAGCTAAAAAAAAAGTAAATAGTAATCTAATCATTTAAATTAAAAAATATTAGAAATTAATTAAAAAACAGAAGAGAACTGTAAAAAAGAACCGTAACACAAATAATTAAGTGCATTTGGCGTAATCAAAGAGAATACGGACCCAGTAACTTAGTTAAGTTAGATAATAACACTTGTGTAACTGAAAACTCTCTTTATGATAATAAAAAAAGAAATAGTGGAAGCAAATAAAAGAAAGACTCCGTGTTTTGAAAAATTCTCACTGATTGGTGTAAAAGAAGTTTTGATCGTCCTTTTCTTGGTATTGTGATCTTCGGTTCCAACGGTTATCCACAAACCATAACTCGCGCGAGTGTAATTCGACTGAAGAATGATTTCCTTAACGGTATCACACACGAA
Organism: Microdon myrmicae; assembly: GCA_963931805.1. Taxonomy (NCBI): domain Eukaryota; kingdom Metazoa; phylum Arthropoda; class Insecta; order Diptera; family Syrphidae; genus Microdon; species Microdon myrmicae. The sequence continues at coordinate 2,889,982 of OZ007498.1, read as the reverse complement.
CAGCCACCATACGAAAACCGAAAAAATAAATCATTACAGTCGCCTATCAGAGTAATTAACACAGCATGGTGTTTCCAAAAACAGCTTCAATAAGAAGCATTACCTGCCAAACATCACCATTTGCTACCACAAAGTAAAAGAAGAATATTGTAGTGCTAACCTACTTAACTATAGCGAATACTTCCTCCATTTGAATGCAGTGAGAACTTAAATACATTTTTTCTGGTTCCGCAAAACTATGTACCATATAATTAAAACGACAATATAAGTGAACTACATAATGCACTTCGTCCTTGTTTTTCTTCCTAATTTCACCGTCCTCCTTAAAATTCTACATGTGTTCTCAAAAGACAGGACTAAATTAAGAATGTCAGTGTAAACAAACCGTTAAAAGCACGGAAAAGTAAAAGACACGTGAAGACGGATGCGTGCACCGCGTCTTTACATCTGCTGCAGGGGTTTTCATTTCGGTCTTTGTTCAAAAATGCAGTTCTTCAGAGTTTTGCTTCTCTTGGTTTCGGCACCTTTGGTCCCAAAGAGAATTCCTAATGAGAATGTTTATGCCTTTTCACCGAGAAGGCGAGTCAATGCACATACTTTCAATATTTGAGAAGCGCAAATTACCACGGCGAGGTGCATTTGTTCTAACAAGTGACTCCTTGAAGGACTCGTATGTTTTACCCAGCTGTCGCACACAGAACGAAATGAAACGCGGATTACAGTCGGCGAATTGAAAATAAATCGTTGTCAAAAGTCCGGCCACTGGAATGTTATTAATTAACCGTTATCCTGATGGGTTTCATTGTAATGACATTACCGACCAAGTTGGCTTGGATCCTTGCTACTAGGCAGAATTATCGCTGATTGATCAGGCGATGTGCGACATGTGCATTCAAAAAAAGTTTTTGCTCCCCTTAACCGTGGCCGATGGTGGTGGCGGGACAATGATAGTCATCCGATTTGATTGTCGACACCTACATGATTGACGGACATCGACAAGGGAAGTTGCTATTCATAAATGACACCCCTGATGTTGAAAATGTCGTTGTGTCACATGCCCACTAGAATTCAATCGTCGTCGCTATTGTGATGGAAAAATAATGAAATTTTATCGAGGGCTTTTTCTCTGCGTCTTTACATTCGTCGACCCTTGTCTCCAATCAGCCGATCGGGCGCACCATGTAATTAAATTTCGATTGGAATTCTTAATCCAATTTTGATTTGTCTCCAACTTTTTCGCAGCCTCGATTGAGCGATTTTTGAATGGCGATTCGTTTGGTCGAGTTCTCATCCTGGCAGCCAGTCATTTAGCTTGCTTATTCGAAGTACGTTTTGCTGTATCGACTAAATGTCATTGTGGAGTTGTAGCCTTGTGTGTTCTACGTTCGACAGGATTTCCAAAATTCCATTAAGTTTATTAGTACAATCATGCAATACGTTAATAACCGCATGACTTCCAGAGGCGTTCAACAGAAGATCGTAAAACCTCTCGATTTGTTCAATTTTCGGGCGGAAACCACCCGCTATCGTCGCAAGAATTGCTTGATACCTATGTATCCGAATATAAACATTTCGCAATCAATTATTGATGACAAATGCTAAAAACAGTACTTGAGGACATAAATTTGTTCTAGGGCACCTTTGCGTGAGCTCACACAAATTTATGTGGTAGGCTGCGTATGTAGAACTGTCTGTGGTGTATATAGGGGGTGCAATTGGGGATTGAGTTCTTGAGTTGGTATTGGAAACACTATGATATCGGTTTTCGGTAAGTAGCGATGGAATACCTTTCTGGAGAACGTATAAATCTTTATGGGTAAAGAAAGTCCTGGGGAGGAACTCAAGTCGCTGTATAATTTGTTGAGAGGGGTGTGGATTTATGGTTGAAGGTAATGCAAATTGCAATTGGAAATTATGGCAAATAAAATTAGAATTTATTAGTTCCTTATTGGATGTAGGTATTCATTTAGGTGAACTGGTGCTATGTTCGAGAAGTCGAGTGGGTAATTCAAGAGGATTTTATGCACTTCCCAATTGATTTCCTTTTTAAAGAAAGTGATTTTAGACTTGGAAATTGTATTGGAAAATTGAATATGGAAGAGGAAATAACGGGCAGTCTATTCGGTCGCACTTCTCTGTTACACTCGTAAACGACAATTTGTTCTTGGTTTTTTTTACCATTGTGCGGGTGAAAGAACGCTACGGAATAAAAAAAAAAAAAAAAAAAGTCATCCATTTTATTATATGATACATAACTAAGAACAAAGCAGAACTAGTGAGTATTTGGTGTCTGGCGCCTATTATAAGGATACTTACTTACAGGGTACAATTAGCAGAGGTCATTCTCGAAAAATGCAGGATTAGCAGAAAGACTTACTCCCATCCTGGGTGAATCGAAGGCACCATGGCATAAGGATTTATGAAGTTTGAAGAAGAAAAGGACAGTTTTTGAGAAATGTAATGAATTTTACTCCAGTGAGACTGTAATAAAGGCAAATATCTCTAAAGCCTACACATTTTTGCAAACCCTTTTTTGGTTTTTACTTAATCTATGAAAGTGTGATCGTTTATTAGATTTTATTTAATTACTCAGTGAAACCCAGATACTTGATTTGTATCAATTGTCTCTTTTATGCATACTAATGCTCCTTTTCGTGAGCGGATGGCATCCGTTAGTGGAGGTAAGTTCATGCCCGATATCAAGAGCCGTAAACCTTACCGTAAAGGATGTTCTGATCAAGTTTCTCTTTGTGCGTAGGGTGTGGGAGTTCTTTAAGTAGTCCCTAAGAACCAGCCATTCCCTTCAAATTAACCTGTCTCACATTCACCTCAAGTCTTCCTACTTACCTGCAACCGAGCAGCGTAAGCTACCCGTCAGTATCTTGCACCTGAAACATAACTCTGTGGTGATGGGTGTACCAACGTGGGTATTGTAATCTTTGGTAAGGTGCCTCAGGGGCACAGATTCACCGCTATACCCCGTTTCTACTCTTTCAGTCGACGAAAAGAAACTCCGTATGACTCCTTTTGTTCTCATTTATTATTCTTTCGTTAATTCAACAGTTTGTATTAATTTTTGGTTCAAAAATTCGTATTGACATTTACAATGTAACTTAAACTTATGGTTTAAAAGTTTGTATTTATATTTGCAATGTAACTGAAACTTATGGTTCAAAAGTTCGTATTGATATTTACAATGTAACGGAAATTTATGGTGGTTCAAAATGATTGTAGTTAAACTTACAAATGTAACTGAAACTTATCTGGTTCCCAATGATTGTATTGATATTTACACGTAACGGACACTTATTTGGTTCAAAATGATTGTATTTAAACTTACAAATGTAACTGAAACTTATGGTTCAAAATGACTGTATTTAAACTTTTGCAACAACCGATTTGACTTTACGCACAAGAGCACCCCGTTTAGCGATCCGACACCAATGATTTCCTGTTCTCTACTCACTGTAGCTTATTTAACGTGGAGGCCCGACATGCCTCCACGGAATCCGAAACGCGATTAAGTATCGCCACCGAAGCGACAGGATTACCAAAAATTCATTCATCGCCTCGATGACCATATAAGGGATGATCTTTGATGCTGATCACCAAGAGAATGTGCACACATAAATGAGGTTTCATTGCACCCTCATACTGTTCAAGGACCGCCACAAATCCACGGCAAGATTACCATCTTGCCATGTCATCAATTAAAACCATTTCGGTTCGTCTGCATGAACCGATCGGTTACTATGGGCGACCACATGTCCATCAAACACAGACCAATACTTCCGAGTATTCTTGTTCGCTAATACAAAGCATAGCGCAACTCGCGTCTAGTTGCCAGCGAGCTCGCTCGCTACCAATGCAATGCACAATTGACGTGGATAAATACACAAACCGTCATTGTGTAATCATACTGATCACCAGATCAGGTCCCACGGTATCGTTCCCCTAATCAACCCATTTACCATTGGCTAAGCCAAACAAACGCGTATCTTAGCGCATGACCGAAATAGCGTTCTGTTGACATAACACTGAGAAATCTAACCCTGCATCCACGAGTCGCTATTTTAAACATGACAACCTTTTTCGGCCGCTATACGAGCGACGATCTATTTGCAGAGCTAACCTGAGTTGAATTCGAATATCATTTAGTCAGTTGTTGTTGCCGCTTTTCCTCATTCGACTTCAGTCTATATTTGAAATGCTGTCCTTTCCATGTACAGGACCTTTCTCTGTATGTGTGCAATCTCGAATAAAGATATCCTCGAAGCAACATCTGGATTCATGGTGGGGACGGGGACGTTGCGTGAGTCAAATTTTATCACCCTTCGAGGTGAGATGTCGAGTCTCAGATTTAAATTGTTTAAACGTACACACGCTTGTTTTCGTGTCGAGTTTTTGTCGAGAAACATAAGTTCTATGGGAATGAATTTAATATTTTATAGGAGTAAATTTACTTAAATAATGGTTGTCAAATACGAGTGTGACGTTGATTCATAGAGTTCGTGTACCACACAGTAAATAACAAGTGCGCAGTGAAAATTAAAATCAAGGCTATTGAGGAAACGAAACGACCCATAATTTAAAAGACAGTTCCAGTGTTTGTATTTAAAATAAAAGCTATGTTCAGTTAATAAATAAAAAAAAACATAAAATAAAATAAAAAGGCTATTTTCGACAAAACAGTGGGTTTTATTTATTTTCTCCTTCCTTTGGCGGACTATTTTAGTGAAGGATTCATCGGAGGTGTTTTGTGTTCAACCCGCGTCCGTGCTGACGCTTCTAGCATAAATTACCCACAAGGGGCTAGGTATTCCACCCAACCAATCTTTCGAAATTTAATATTTTTATCGTATGATTCTGTGGCTTGAATTTTTTATTACTTTCAGCTTTAGCAATTTGTTCTTCTTTGATGTGCAACCCGAGTTTTAGTGTCGTTCACTCGACCTTGGCGATAATATTTTGTTTGCCTTCGAGGGCTTTACACTTGGTATAGCGATTTTGCAATATTTTGATACCCTTTCTGTAGTACGAAACGCCCAAGCCTTCGAAATACGCCTCGGTTTTCCCGAGGACTTCCTCATTTGATCTGAATCGCTTGAGGTTTGTCATCAGATAATATTCGCTGCGGCTCGAGTCTGGAGAGTACGGTGGGTGGGCAACCAATTCGAATCGTAATTGGTCCAATTTGGTCAGGACGTGTGAAGGTGCGTTATCGTGATGGTGCAGAACTCTTCTCCATATGGGGCCGATTTTTTTTTTATCGTTCAGTTTGTCTAATAACGCTGTTACGTGCGGTTTCCGCCACCACCATCATTCGATAATTTGTAATTTTAATATAATTTGTTTTGAAATGGTATGATGGTAAGGTGGTGGAGGAGTTGCGCGATCCACAAGTGAGTTTTCGAACACGCCCCGATTCGGGTGTGGATCGTGCAGCTCTTCGAGTTCGAATTCGGTTTTCGAAGTGGACGTTGATGGGGAGCGAGAGAGAGAACAGGTTAATGTTTTTGAGATGTACGGTTTTGAAATTCCGTTTTCGGTTGATTTGAAAGAAGAGAAAATACGGTTGTTCGTTGCCCCGTTGATGGATATTCTTTGAAAAGAAAAGAAAGAAGCCTGTGTTTTTTTTGGTTTGAAAAGTAAAGATGAAAAATTGAAAAGTAATAGGAACATTGTTCAAAAATACATTAGATTCCCAAAAGTGTTAAAGTTGTTTGTTACATTTTAAATATATCTAATAATTAATTAAAATTCTCAGTGTCAGATTCTTTCAAATGATCCTGTTCAGAAAATTTACCCTTCATATAAATCCTAACTCAGATATGACCCGAGTGTGAACGTGCAAAAACAGCAAACTATATTTTTTGTACAGTGTCACGAACATCTATTTGTAATTAAATGCTGATCACTGTCCTGGAGAGCTGTTTATAAAATACAAAATTGTTTCAATGGTGCCCATGGAAATAGAAGAGCTTCAATATATAAACTATGGATTCTAACTAAATCATTCACCATTGAAAGGACCAATCTGGCCGAGAGCGGGAACACTGTACATTTCTGACATTATCGACAATGGACCGAGGTCTATGATTTGACTAGCTGCTGATCTAATTCACCAAGATTACAGGTAAAATTAAATTACAATTAATTTTCTGTGGCAAAGGCAATAATGTCATAACGCTGCATAATACTCTCCTGTGACTGTTCTTCCCTTCTCCAGGTAATCGACGAAGATTATGCCATGGGCATCCCAAAAAAACGGCAGCCATAAGCTTCCCGGCGAAGCGTTGGTTTTTTGGTCGCTTTGGATCACTTTCTTGGCTTCCCAACCACTCTGCAAACTGCCTATTCGACTCACCCGTATTATAATAGACTCGCGCTTCATCCATCGTCATAAAACGTCGAAAAAAGGCCGCTCGATTACGCTGCAACAACACCAAACCGGCGATTGAATTATCAATGCGCTGCTGTTTTTGGTTCATGGCTAGCAAACGCGGCATGCATCTTTACGATCACTCAAGACGAGTCGATGCACCTGCTTTACGATTTCCGCAGAGGTGCGCCTTTAGTGTCTGTACGGCCGATTTAAAATCACTAAACCAGCAATAAACTGTTGTTCCTGAAGGAGCAGATCCCACATCATTACAATGATAGTTCAGAAGTTATTCTGATCAAAAACCAAGGTTTGATCAAAATGCGATATTCCTGTTTTTCCATTTTTTTTTTCAAGGCGAAAGTAGCGTCACTCAAAGGACTCTAGCTTGTAACCAAATGAACGAAATGTCACGAAAGTTCATATATAAATTAGCGACAGAATAACCTCTCGAAATAAGTTATGTTCCTTGGATAGTGTTGAAAATTCCCGGGATTTTTCAGCCCATGTATAATAACTTTTTTAGGACTCGTTAATTACTTTTACAATTATTAATAGATTTTTCATTTAAAAATATCCAGTTATCCTTGAAATGATTATAGACATTAATTTTGCTGACAATTTTAAATAGATATATTCAAGCATTTTTTCAAAACAAAAACAAAAATGAGAAAAGCTGTTTTTCGTCCTCATGACTTCATATGCCCCTTTAATAATTGCAATTGAATGACAATAATTTTTTTGTCTCATTGTTTTTTGTGTAACTGATTTATTTCAAATATGTTTTGTAGAAGCTCAAGCTGTGCAATTAATGATGTTAATGTCGTTTCATAAGTGATTTCATAAAAGAATACCAATTTTGCGTAAAAATTCTTCGATAATCTCTCATTCTTTTGAACACAAGAACATTTCTCTTTCACATATTCTTTTGGTAATAAAGTGTTTAGGTGGCATCCTTACCTCCTTAAAAGAAATTATTGAAAGCAGCTTCAAGTCTTTTGTTGCCTCAATAGCTGAGTTGGTTGTGTCATGCGTTTGATTGTGTAACGTATGTTCAATTGACGACTCTCACTAGTGTGCACCATAGCACAATTACTGAGTGATAGGTTAGGTCCCAAAGTCCAGCCGCCCGGTAAAATACAACTCTACTAAACTAGAGGCTCCGTGAAATGGTTAGGAGGCCATCTTTCGAAGCTTGACTGATGAACCCGGTCGAGAAAAAATAGCATATCAGGGCGCTGACTCAGGGTTATAGGTTCACCTTTCCTGAAAGAAGTAAGATAAAAAGAAACCTCGTTCCTCTTTTTCAAACGTCGTCAATTAATATCAACTCTTACATAGCACAATCTTAGCCCAATCTCGTTTAGTTTTGATTTTTAACAATAGAACCAATTCTTGAAGGGAATGTTATTCCTTCTTATGATTTTTTTTAAAGGATACAAGATCGTAGTGTTGCAAACTAATTTAATTGCAAACAAAATATATATATTTAAGTAATTAAAACGTACTAAATTTTGGTTTCCGGAACCAGTCACCAGGCGTAAGTAATCCATTAATAAGTAGTCCAAGATCCAGGGAAATTATGCAAATTAATAAAAATTACTATTTAGGAACTGATTTAACACCACAAGCGCCGCACCATGATTTTCAGGACGAATTTTTTTAATATCAACTAGCTTGCCGCTAATTTCCGAAACAAGGGAAGCTGCCGCGCGAACTTCAAATAACGTGACGTCGCACAACGATTTAAAATCACGAGAGTCAATTTCCAATTTTAAAATGAGGTTGAAACTCGCTCATTCTTGTCCTTTTGTACGAGGACACAAATTTGACCCCACCATACCATATATTGATTCATTGACATTTGGTTTCGGCTCTCGCTGACCTGAGCCGTCTTTCAATGAATCTTCAGGTGTACAAGTATATAATGGTCAGATGCGGCAAAGTTGCTGGAAAGAATCAATGTACCTCAAAATACGTGTGGAAATTATTTTTGGTCGTCGTTAAGAGAATTTTTCAGTTTTTGGAGTAAGAATTACGACACCTGCGAGATAGGAGATGGGAAGTTTGTATGTAATTCAATTACGACTATTCCTTTTGAATAGACTTGTACATGTAAGTACGATGGAAAGTTTGACCAAGAAAATCGGTTGTGGGATAGTATTAGCTTGGGGAAATATATTTTGAATTGAAAAGAATGTAAAATGAAATGCGCTATTGAGGCGTGGGAAAATGTTGTTTTCTGGGTATGATATGTGTATATTAAGGGATATGGGACGCGAATTTGGGCAATTAATTAGCTAGAAAGGGCATTGTTAATTATATAACACCGGCTTAGTTCTTTACGAAATAAAAGAAACAATTTCTGAGCTATTTCCCTTCGTTAACGTGTGAAATTGAGAAATGAAAACCGTTTAGCGAAAATGCCAATTATCTCGATTCTTATCTAATCATCTTAACTGTCCCATTTGCCCAAGATTCTCGAAAGCATTTTATACGAATCTCTTAGTTTTTGTTGCAAATCTTTTATTTCATCAAGGCAACATGGTTTTCTTAATGGCCGATCAACTAAAACCAATCTCGTTGAGTTCAGTTCCTTTACACTCTCAGCACTAGAGCACTAAAGGATAGACTTTATTCCGCTCGGTTCAGGTCCACGATATCCAACCCCTTTCTTGCTGCTTCTGGGGTTACCCAAGGTAGCCACCTGGATCCTCTCCTATTTATACTTGCCACTAGTGACATCGATAAGGTCATTAAGAATTCCAGCTCGTCGCTATATGCCGATGACACCAAGATATACAAGATAATCGAGTCATCACTTGATTCAGCGCTGCTGCAATCAGACCATGACAACTTCTCGTCTTGGTGTGACATAAATTGCTTTGTACTTAACATCGCCATATGTCAATATATAACCTTTTACCGTAGGCGCATTTACTCATCCACATCTCCTTATTCCCTTCATAACCAACCCCTGACCATTGTCCAACCTATTCGAGGTCTTGGGATCCTTTGCGACAGGGAGCTTATCTTCCTCTTTCACATTGATGAGACGATCCGGAATGCGAAATCTGCCTTCAGATTCGTGAAACATTGGTCTAAGGAATTCGTTGACCCCTACGTAACTCAGTCCCTTTACCTCACCCTCGTCCGGCCACTGCTTGAATATGCTAGCCAGGTATGGTCTCTTTATCACAAAATTCATATTCGTAGAATCGAAAGTATTCAACATCGGGTCCTCTCCGTCTCGGTCGACTGCGTCTACCTCCTTAACTGATTTTCTCTGGACACAAACCCGTGAAATACACGTAATCCCGTATCTCTTATGGTTTCAACAAACCCCTTAGCGGGTGCTGAGAAATGTCAACTTCAATTCCGTCTTGTTCAACTTCGACCTCTCTACTCATACTCTCAAGCACCACCTCCTAAACCATTCTCACCACCCACCTTAAGCGGCGCTTCTACTCTTTACTATAACCTGGTTATTTGTCCTGGTTACCTTAGGTTAAGCTTAGTTAAGATAGTTTTTAAATTCTTTAGTTTGTAAGTTATATATACTTTAGTTGTAGGTAATTATATTGCTTGAATTAAGCCAATAAATGGGGTGGTAGCCCCAATACTCCGAACACCGTTCATCGAGTGGCTGGTCATTGGATCTCAACTTAGTCGTCAGTTGAAGCTATGCATGACACAACCTCCTTACCAACTCAGCCGCTGAAGGGGTGTAGCTAGTGTAACCAATCATATTAGATTTTAAAAAATAAACAATAAAATCCCGAAATTCTACAATAGAGGAAGAATGTTTCGGTTTTTGAATAGAAAGCAATTGCTTTTAATTTTTATTAAAAAAAGCCGAAAAACTTTTAAATTGTATTATTTTACCAACAATCAAACCTTAATAATTATAAGATATAAGGAAAACACACTTAGTAAATATATATAATAAAGTGGGAAAATTTCTAACCTAAGATGTGACTGTGGTAACTGCTGCTGTCAATTACCGCGAACTGAACCCTCTTGGGCATTGCACTCGATACCTCTTCTTATGCAGTCAAAAAATGTAATTGCGTCTCTTCCTGTTTTCCTTTCCTTTTTTTAATCCTCGTTGTAAAAAATTATTGCAATTTCTAAAATACGTACGCGATGCTCAATCTGTTTTGTTGTCTCAAATTATTTTCAAATGATACTAAGTTTGCAACGGAACACTTTAGCTACCGATTCTCCCAACCAGCACTTCTGTTTCTGTTTAGCATTAGAGTTGTTTGCTGGCGGCAAGACGTTGGAGCTAATGGGTTTCGCATTTAATAATTTCAATTTTCGGTTAAGTGTTCTTGTTGTATGTTGACCCGATTTTTGTTAAGTTTACTGACAATTTTCCCGGGAAATCTCATTAAAAGAGAATCGCTTTAGATGCTTCTTGATTGAATTGGAAGCGCTAGAGCATGACAGTGATGGCGGGACTTCGTATATTGTAAATTTCAAGGATTTAGATTGAGTTAAAAGTTTGACGTGAAACGATACAGAACGTAATAAATGTTTCACGAAGTTTAGGGAGACTTGCGAACTACGCCGAATTTGAGGTTGAGTGGAATGAGCAGATGAAGTACAATATTTGGTGATTACGGTTAACTGGTGTTGAGAAACTCAATGAAAAATAATTATTTGGCTTACGAAAGTTGATAATATTAGATGCTAGTTAATTTAAGTTGTACATGTGAATCGTACATTATTTGGCCGACTTTTATGTTATCTCAGCAATATTTGTTCGGATTTAGACTTTTTTATGTGCCAATTCTTTCTGGTTGTAGTGTAATGACCTAACAAATTAATTTTCAATTTCTTTAGCCGGGTTTAAGTCTGGCCACAACGCAACTCTTTGTAACATTTGACACTGCGATGTCGAAAACTTGCCATATCTTCAAGATCAGTAATTGGAAGTACGAATGAATGAATGAATGAACGGTATTCACAGGAAATATTGTTAAATACATCGCGTAACCGATTCAAAACCAGGAATGAATAAAAAGTGAATAATTTATTGATTGAAAGTGTGTTCTCAAAAATGAGAAATGGAACTATACCTGTCTTTATTTTGAAAGAAAACATGCTTAATGGTTGTCTATAAACCACTCAATGCTTTTTGTCCTCCATATTGACGAGGAATTCAAACTTATTAATTGTTGTCAATAGAAAATTATGTTTGCAAGATACTCTTGAATAAACCGTGTTCACACTAAAGTTGAAATGTCACATATTATTCACTTTTTTGACGTAAAGTTGAAACTCTGAAAATTATGAAAATTGAACTATGGAGCGATATATGGGCGAACATTGGAAGATCGTGGAGGAATTCAAACATACTAGGCATGTGGCGAAGATAGCAACAAAAACGTGCCTTCGTCCCACCTGTGCCATCGCCAAACTTGGTGCTGTGCGCGATTGTGCGAATGAGAATCCGGAAATTCGTACGGAAATGTTTATTTGGTTCGTACACATGCAATTCCAAATGCAAAGGCTAAAACAAATAGGCGCTAAATGAACCAAATGTCCGTTTATCTCGCACAAGCAAAATCCTCCACAAACAAATCAAACACGTGTTAAACGCACCAAATTCCCATTTGGGTCGCATACACATAATTCCTACAATCCTTATCTCTTATCCTGCAATCCTTATCTCTATATACATCATCGATTTTTTTTTTTTTAAATAGATTCAATTTCCCATCCTTATCCCCAGTTTTTCACATACAAATCTCAATGAAGATGGACATTTAATTCCAGGATCAGTCAGAAGTGAAGCGCGCAACGAAATATATTTAATTATAATAATATTTTGATCAAACTATCCCCTACCAACTAACCAAAAACGGAATACCAGTGGCAGTGGATTGTACTGATCCATTCATCCCCTATCAGAGAAGCAGATCAAGAATTGGATTGATTCAAACATCCCATCCTCCACAACAATTGGAATTAAAAGGGATCTTACATATTCACTGTCTATCCATTAGATCCAAAGCCTAGTCATCGATAAAAAAACCCCAAAGATCTAAGTCACGTCATCGTTCCTCAGAGAAAAGGCGACGCAGTCGTTCTGGAGGTCGTAGTTCATAACATAAACAACAATTAAATCGTCGACGTTCTGGCTCAACACTTAGATCTAAACACATGATTCTAGATTTGATAATCGTGCAGCTGAAAGCAAATCAAAATCCAGATCACCAATTGAGAATAGGAATACATCAGAAACTGCAAAACCGGCTGATGTATCACTTAACGGACATGACGCCAATGGATCCAAAAACTTATCAAAAGTGCATTCATCGGGGATAAACAATGAGGCTCAACACCAATACAACAACAACGGTAACATCCACAACATCATCAACTCCAGTGATGTCAACAGGCATAATGTTGAGAATTGATCAATTGACAGCTGGTCTTACTCAACACAACCGTCAGCCTGTGCGAACTTCACACAGTTCTTGGACTTGAAGTTGGCACTGATCCCATCCGTCAATCAACTGCCTGATTCAAACGCAAGAGCAAGTAAAAGATATAGAAAAACGTGCCTTGAATTTTTGATCCAATTTTATCATGTGTATTCCGTGTCAATCGACACATTTTCTTTTCGCAAATTAAATTAACATTTCAATTCACTGCTAACTCTAGACTGTTATTTATTGAGGATCAACGAGCCCGAGTCATTTATAACTCCAACAGGTTACAAGAGACAAGCTCAGACCGACAGGCGCTGCGTCTTCTGAAACCATCTCAGCTTGGATCAAGAAGGATGTCGAAGCTCAAACGCTGATAGGCCTAAATGTAAGCAGCAAGATCGCAAACAAAATTGCCAACTGCAAGACTGCCAAAGATATGACAAACAAATTAACCAGCTTATACGGCACAAGGACTGATGTAACTTTAGAAATGTCCCGAATCAAATTCTTTACCTTTGAATACGATGATAGCAAGTCAGCAGTGGAAAATTGTCTGGAGATCTTGGATCTGGCTGAAGAAGTGTCAACCGAAAATGATCCTATGAGAGAAAGTTGGATCATGACAAGGATCATGAGTGTGCTACCGCCGAAACTAGCGCACTTCAGGACTTCTTGGGACAATGTGACCGGAGCAACCAAGAATGTGGAAACTCTCATCGAACGTCTGAGACTTGAGGACGAGCGACTGAAGGAGACGAGGAACCCAGAGGGAAACGGCAACAACGCCCTCCTGGCAAGACGTGAGAAGCCAAGGCAGTCGTCAAAGGGCAACCAGGACAAGACAACGCTCGTATGCTACAAGTGTGGAGAAAAAGGTCACATGATCAAGCAGTGCACAGGCAAACCGTGCGAAAAATACATTGCCTACTGTAAGAAGAAATACTCATGTAACATATGTAAGCAGAAAGGACATTTCGCCAAAGAATGCACTTCCAAGGAAGAATCAAGCAAGTTTACAAGCGGAAGGCCACCAAGGGCGTTCCTGACCACAGCCTTTTCAACAGTTGACAGTGACATCTCGAAGGACAGGGCAACTTCATGGTATCAGGACTGCGGAGCTAGTCAACACATGACGTCTCATCGAGAGTGGTTTGCACAGCTGGTCGATCTGGACGAACCAATCTCAATAGTGATCGGAGACTCAACCAGGTTGGATGGCGTTGCAGTCGGGAACATTGAGATGGAGGCTTTTGGCGGTCGGAAATGGTATCCAATGGTACTTGAGGATGATAAACTCAACTTCAATCTCTTCTCAGTAAGTCAGATGCTGGACAAGAGACATCTTCAGAAGGCAAATGGAAAGCAGTCAACGTTTTACAGTCAGGGTGGCAGGAAAGTTGTGGCAATTGCCAAGCGCAAAGGAAACCTCTACAAAATGATGCTCAGGCCAGAAGAAGATACAAGTCTGATGACAATGTCAATCAAAACTTGGTACGAGAGACTCGCCCATCAAAATGTAAAGTATGTGAGGGACATACTGAAACGCAAGGGAATCAAACACATTGATGACTGGAAGCACTATGTATGCAAGGGATGCTAACACGGCAAGAATCATCGAGCCCCACACCGAATCAACCCAAAGACAGCCCAGCAATCGCTAGATCTTGTACACATCTACACTGGAGAAATGAAGATTCCGTCGTTAGGAGGAGCCAAGTACTGGCTTATGCTCAAGGACGACTTCTCCCACTACTGGAGCTGCTATTTCATGAAGACGAAAGGAGAAGCACCTGAGAAGATAGAGAGCTACTTGAGACTCGTGGAAAATCAGCTTGGGAGGAGAGTCAAGTGTTTGAGATCTGACAACGGCACGGAACTGAAAAATGCCAAAACCAAACAGATGTTGGACAAGCTGGGAATACTTCACACATTTACGAATGTGCACACGCCAGAACAAAACGGAAGGGTTGAGAGAGAAATGAGGACAATTGTCGAGGCAGTCAGGACAGTAATACATACCGAGAACTTGGACGAAAGACTGTGGGCCGAAGCAATGAACCATGTGAACTTCACGATCAACCAGACTGGAACCAGCAATGTGCCAGGGAAAAGCCCAGCGGAACTCTGGTTCGGAAGGAAAATAAAGATTGAAAAGCTGCGACCGTTTGGATGTGAATGTTATGTACTGATACAAGGAAAGAAGAGAGGCAAAATTGACAAAAAGTCAGAAGAAGGAATCTTGGTTGGGTATGATATCGATTCACCCTGCTACAGGGTTTATCTGAAAGATAGGAAAGACATCATCAGCTCTGACAACGTAATCTTCGACGAGGAGAAAATGATACTGAGACAAGGCACTGAACCTCAGGCACGAGCACCTGAGGACAATCTCGAAAAGAAAGATGAAAGTAACAGCCAGACAGAATATGAACACGCAGAAGAGACCCAAGAAAGTACCGAAGAGCCAAGCGACAACGAACAAGAGACAACGCCGCCAGCAGAGCAGCCAGAAGAAAGAACCTTGCGAGATCGTCGGAACCTGCAACCACCGCCAAGGTACAGGGACTACGTTGCCAACATGTCAAACCGAGCCAACAGCACAAGAGCAGCCATGATCGGTGAAACAGCAGATATCTCGGTGAGCGAAGCACTCAAGGATGAGAAGTGGAGACGAGCGATGCAGGAGGAGTACGATTCTCTCATGAAAATGAAAACCTGGAGGCTGGTGGACTGTCCCGAAGGAGTGAAGCCGATCACTTGTCGTTGGGTACTTCGAGAGAAGGCAGACGGGAGACTCAAGGCCAGACTCGTGGCGAGAGGATTTGAACAGAAAGGGGGAGTGGATTATGGAGAAACCTTCAGTCCAGTAGCACGCCATGCATCCATTCGTCTGCTTCTAAGTCACGCCGCGTCAGAGAAAATGAAGCTGGTGTCATTCGATGTTAAAACGGCATTCCTGTACGGGAACGTGGAACGGAAAGTCTACACGAACCAGCCTGAAGGGTTCGACGACGGATCAAGGAAAATCTGCAAGTTGGACAAGAGTCTCTACGGGCTCAAACAGGCTCCAAGGATGTGGAACGAGAGGGTCACCGCACACCTTGAAAGGAAGATATGCCTGACGTACAGATAACGACCCGCGTATCTACTACAACAAGGACAGGAGCATTATGCTCTCACTCTTCGTGGATGATGGATTGGTAGCTGGAAAAGATGAAGATCAGATATACAAGCTTCTGAATGAGATATGCAAGGAATTTGAGATCACATACAGCAAGAAAGTAAAGGACAAGTTGACATACCTGGGCATGGAAATCAAGATTGATCAAGAAGGTATTTTCGTGAACCAGCCCAGCTACACGGAGAAAATACTGAAGAAAATGAAACTCGAACAATGCAACCCAGCGTCCACACCAATTGAGCAAGGAATGATCACCAAGAAGACAGACTTCAAGAACGATGAGTCACTTCCGGCGAACAACAACTATCGGGAGGCGATAGGAAGCTTATTGTACCTAGCTACAATCACCAGGCCAGACATCAGCTTCGCCGTGAACTACCTGAGTCGATTTTGCAACAAGCCAATGAGGAGCCATCAGGCGATGGTGAAACGTGTGTTCCAGTACCTGAGAGGGACAACCACAGCCAGAATTCATTTTGGAGGAGACCAGACACTCATGGCCTGCACCGACTCAGACTATGGAGGAGACTCGGAGACAGGACAGTCGACAAGCGGAGTGTTAGTGATGAAGGGAGGACCAGTGATCTGGTACTCACAAAAGCAGGGTCTGGTAGCGACCTCAACCGCAGAAGCCGAGTACCGAGCAGCAGTGTCAGTAATCGACGATGTGTGCTGGATCAAGCGAATCGCGCTGGAGCTGGGTATCCTGAAAACCGACCAGGCAATCACCTTGCACGTCGACAACATGTCAGCCATACACATGCTGCAGAATGCACACGAGGGAAAGACAAGCACGGGAAAAAGAAGCATATTGAGATACCACGAAAGTACATCCAACAACACGTTGACAAGACCGTGACACTGCGACACGTCGAGAGCAGCAGGCAGATCGCAGACATTCTGACCAAGCCACTGAGCAGGAGAGTCTTTGAGACGCTCCGCCGTAAATTGATCAAGGAGAAGTGTTGAGAATTGATCAATTGACAGCTGGTCTTACTCAACACAACCGTCAGCCTGTGCGAACTTCACACAGTTCTTGAACTTGAAGTTGGCACTGATCCCATCCGTCAATCAACTGCCTGATTCAAACGCAAGAGCGAGTAAAAGATATAGAAAAACGTGCCTTGATTTGTTGATCCAATTTTATCATGTGTATTCCGTGTCAATCGACACATTTTCTTTTCGCAAATTAAATTAACATTTCAATTCACTGCTAACTCTAGACTGTTATTTATTGAGGCTCAACGAGCCCGAGTCATTTATAACTCCAACACATAAGGTATTTATATAAATTTTTACTTGTTATTAAGGAACTGAACAGGGGACAAAAAAACCCCAACATAAAATAAAAACTTTGAACAAAAGGGGACAAATAAAGACCCCAATATAAAACTAAAATATTTTAATTAAAGGGGACAAACAAAACCCCCAAAGCAAAAGCAAATTAAATTCTGCCAAAAATAATAAAAGGCCAGCAAAGAAAAGCAAATTTTAAAAATTCTATTTAATAAACCTAATTTGTTAAACGTATTCACTTTAAGGGTATAATAACAACAACCCCAAAACAAATTTAAAAATCTTTTAATCACAATATATATACATACAGAACTCTAAAATATTATAAACTCAAACATACATTTTCTGTTTTCTTGAAATGAGTAATAAACTTTCGTGAGTAGTTTTGTAACAAAATATTGTCAATCGACACCAACTCAGTGATAAACCCTTTAATGTATTAATTGCTTTTTATACCAGGAATGGTGATTCATTTTCTGAAAAAACACAAATATCGCCTGTAAAAATTATAAACTGAAGATGTTTATAGTTTAATTTTTTATATTATAATTTATTTAATATGGAATGCTTTGGCCATTATTTCTTATAATAGTTAACAATCTTCGTGGTAGACTGGAAATAAGATTATTTAAAGTGTTGTCCCGTATATTATTCCATGCTTCAACAATTGTCCACCTTTTGTATATCTCGCTTTTTCTGATCGTAAACAGCGTTTACAATTTTGTTGGTAGATTGGAAATTAGATTGTTTAAAGTGTTGTCCGGTATATTATTTCATGCTTCAACAATTTCTTCTTTGAGTTGTTCCACGGTTTGAATGTCTCGGTTTTTCTTATCGTAAACCGCCCTTACCAG
Source organism: Microdon myrmicae (assembly GCA_963931805.1). Classification (NCBI taxonomy): domain Eukaryota; kingdom Metazoa; phylum Arthropoda; class Insecta; order Diptera; family Syrphidae; genus Microdon; species Microdon myrmicae. Next base: position 2,871,826 of record OZ007498.1, on the reverse strand, counting down.
GATCCCTCACAGGTTCTCGTTGGGGTTTATGTCTGGACTTAAAGCTGGCCACCGTAATTAATTCCATGCGCTTGAAACCACGCTGTTGTTGTTTGTGCTGTATGGACAGCAGCGTTGTCCTGTTGAAATGTGACACATTCGACCTCTTCCAACAGTTCTTGGTACTTTTTGGCGTCCATTCTTCCAGAAATAAAAACAATTTCTGTTTTCAGATCTGCAATGAAAGCGGCCCACACCACTCCTCCTCCTCCTAAAGGGCAGTGTGACATGATTCTTCTTTCTTTCCAGAGATCATGCCAATAGAACTTGAAGCCGTACTCGGGTCCATTCAGATTAAATTTTTTCTCATCGCTGAAGATCACATGAGACCACATTTCACCGTGTTAGATGTGTGTTTCAGCGAATTCAATGCATGCTTCGTTATGTCACTGTGGTGGTTTGCACAAGCATTGTCGGTACGTCAAGTTGTTTGAGGCTATTGCCCATTTTCGAATGAGGCTAGAATCGCAGTCCACATTAAAACGTCGAACCATTTGGGACGGAGAAGCTCCCGTTTTGGACATTTCACATAGAACGGCTCGTTTTACCATCGGCGAAAATGTTGTTGGTCTACCAGATCTCTCATTTCTTCCGTAATTTTCAAAACTGGCTTGTAGAAAATTCTTCACTACACTTTGAGAGCGATTTATTTCATTGGCAATTTGTCTCTGCGTCATTCCACTATTTTGTAAATCGCCGTTTCTTTGTTTTTCAATGTCCGCTAATTGTTTCCCATGTGGCATATTTAGAACTATAAAAAACTTCACTGCGTAAAACAAAAATCTGTTTTTATCACTCCGGAATGTCTGCACAGTTTTTTAAGAACTTTTGTTATACCAAGCTGCGCGTTATAACTAAGCCTGAGATCGGAAAAACGCCTGGGTATATATTTTTTCAACGGTGAAATTTGGGTTTTTTTCAGAAAATGAATTACCATTCCCGGTAAAAAAGCAATTAAGCCATTTCCCTGAGTTGGTGTCGACTGAGAATATGGGAATATATAAGCCTATTTCTCATCTTTTTTTAAGAAAAAACGCCATTCTCCGAATCCCCGATATCGATTTCCCTATTTGAAATAATAAAATCCATCCTGCTGGTTAACAACAGCAAAACATGGGTAGACTACGCTGTTTCTATATAGCGAAACAGTTTACACTATCACCAAATTCGTTTTGCACATTCAATGCAAAAGAAAAATCCCAAGCGATTTTCTCCTGTCTGTTATAAAAAGTACAGGCAATGCACTTGAAAATAGTTCTTACCAGAAAAGTATGCAAGAGTATACTTTCCATCTCTCTCCATTTCCCTTTCTTGGAATCCACTTGTGGTTCTGAATTCCGAGAATTACCACCCAAGCCAATGTACAAATAGGGCAAGCATTCGCTTGGGAACAAAATCATTGTCAGGTGAAAAGTATGCATGAGTATACCCTTTCTATTTCCCCTTCTCGGAGTGCACTTGTTGTTCTGCATTTTAAGAATTACCCAAGTATTAAGCGAGGTCACGCGGTCACCGTTTTAGTTTCGCTTTTCGTTGTAAGCGAAACCAAATCAACCCCTAAACCCAATTGCTCTCCTTTGCAATTTTCCCATTCTCCCAGGGTTCATTGACTGTTGAGTAAATTCGCGAGTATTTATTCACCTTTAGTGGGCGAGGAAATGGGAAGATAAGGACAAGTCTGCGATCGGAAATTGGCGAGAAGGGTGTGAATGACGAAAGTACCTGTTGTTGGGCAGGAGTGAGTGAGTAGTAAGTGGTTGATCGCGGGTTGTGGTTGTTCGCCTGTGCGCTTAGATTTTTAAAAACGAAGAGAACCAAAAAAAAAAAAAACAAGAAAACTAAAAAATTCAACTAATGTGAAAAAGTGGATGTGTAATCAATTTAATTTTATTTAAACAAGAAAGAACTTATGTGAAAACTGAATGAAAATAAAGAAGTGTGAACAACAAAAAATTCCTTTTCTTTCGGTGTTGCAAATTGCAATTTAGGTGTGTACCAAAGATTAAAGAGAAAAATCTACTTGGGTTTAGTGGTGTACGGTGAAAGATCGCGTCTGGAAATATTAAACCCCCAACACGAAGAAACTTTACCTTTTCGGAAGCAAAGGGGAAAAAAGGATCAAATTGATAGAAGTACCCTCATATATTTATTTATTTATTTAATTGTGTGCAAATAAATTGGTGGCAACCCTATCAAGCTGAAGGCTCTGTGAAATGGTCGGGAGAAACCCCTGCCCATCTTTCGGTGTTTGGCTGATGGACCGGACCGAGAAAAGGTAGGTTCAGGTGGTACTCGGTTCCAAGGTGAGATACCACCACGTCTCGCTGTACATATCGTCAGTAGAAATTTTCGACAATGTTTCGGATGTATGGCTGATGGCCCGGACTGACACGGAAATAAGCCATCATGACCTTCTGAGATAAAGAATTCTAGAGGTAAACTAGTTTCCCATTCGGATCTCCGGAGGGGACTATGTAAGGGGGAATATCATGCAGATATTATGATAAATAGCCGAACTTTAAGAAATTCGTCTTTCCGTAATTGAGCTCGAGGCTCTGTCGACGTCCGACTGATAACGGCATTTTGTAACACCAGGGGCATCGGTTTCAACAATACGAATGTAAACGCCACCAATATTAGCAAACAGCCAAATCTGATATCCTTGCCCTAACTGAGACCCAGGTCGATTCGTCAACTGATTCGACATATCTTCGTTGCTCTGGATACGACTTACATTCGAGATTCCGTTTTAAGGGAGAAGTCTGCGTCTTCACGTGGTCTGATCTGGCTTGTCAAAGTATGGAGGCGGTGGAACCCAATAACTTGGACATTATGTGGTTAAAGGTCGGACTGAGGAATTCTGTTAAATTTTGTTGTCTTTACCGCTCCCCGAAGGATGATCGACCAGCCACATTTTTCGAACATCTTTCACGTACCATCGACTGGATACAGATCAACCACCCGGCTTTTGAAATTGTCGTCTTTGGCGATTTTAATGCACACAATTCCGGCTAGTTGATGCATTCTAACAGAACTGGGAGGCGAGTGGAGATGTTCGCAGTTAGCCACGATTCGACTCAAGTCCTGGAGGAACCTACGCGAGTGCCGCATGCTCGGGGTGATTATGCGAACGCTCTAAATCTATTTTTAATATCCGAGACGAGCGTTTATACTGCGGAGGTTACTGCGCTATTGGGAAACTCAGATCACTGCTTGGTGTCGTTTACGCAACCTCATGCGCTTCACGCGAACAACCGACCTAAGCACCTTCGCCATGTATGGAGGTACGGGGTTGCTACTGTTCTCCTCGTTTCCTCCGTTGCTGACGGGCAACGGGACACTAGTCACAAATTCAAAGGATAAACCTGATGTGTTCGCGAATTTGTTTTCCGCGAATTCAAACTTCGATGCCGGTTTTTCATGGCCACCTGTGATCGCGCCGGTACGGTCTTCGATGCGGGATGTGAGATTCCGCCTGCGTACTATTCAACGCATTCTATGTAGACTGGACTGTGAGAAGTCAACCGACCCGGACAGAATACCAGCAATAATACTTAAGAACTGTGCTCCAGAACTATCACCGGTTCTTGACAAACTCTTTCGCTTATCTTATGCACGGAGGACATTCCCTACCTGCTGGAAAATAGTTCGAGTTCGGTCAATCCCAACGAAGGGGAAAAAAGTGTCTCCCATAAAATTACCGGCCGATAGCATTACTGTCTATGTAAACTAAGGTGATGAAAGAGGTCATTAATGTCGAGTTAATTAAGTGCAGCAGACAACTGAATGATCGTCAATACGGATTCCGAGGCTGGCACTCCATGGGAGACCTTTTGACCCTTATAGCCGATATATGACAGGGTGAGTTAAGGGCGGTCGCATTGAATATTTCCAAGGCGTTTGACTTGACACGGGACATTGCTGAGCAAACTTCGTTCATACGGACTTTCCCAGCAGCTTTGCAACTTGACGACGAGTGTTCGGATCTGTATCCTGGTAATTCCGGGGTGCCTCAAGGTTGTATTTTTCCTCCAACCTTGTTTTTGCTTCACATATATGATTTGTTGGAGTCGACAGATAACAAAGTGTTCAGTTTCGCGGGTGATAGAACGCTTGTTTCCTCTTTTTTGAGTGACCGAAAAATTAGTGGATCAACGTCGCACCAGCTGAGATGCAGGCAGATTGACTCTCTGAATCGGGACTGGTTAAGGTCCTGTAGTGGGGAAAGGCCAATCTCGTCGACTTCAATGCAGCGAAGACACAATATACAACATTCAGAAAAAAAAGTTCCACAGCTGATGATGAATGGCCAGGCCTTCGAATCTGGGGAAAGATTGAAGTTGCTCGGCGTCACAGTCTGTGGGAATGTATAGTGGCATAAACACATGTCGAACATCGCCAGGTCTTTCTCTGGAAAACTGAGTTTTCTTTTTAGAATCAAGAAATATTTTACCCCGGCCTAACCGTTTCTTCTATATAAATCCCAAATTATACTCACAATCGAATATTGCTCACATGTTTGGAGCTCTGCTTCTAAACACAACCTCAACCTTGAGAACATACAGAGACGAGCGATCCGCCTGATCGAAGCGTTACAACCCGCAACTTTTCAAGGAGAACTGCAACAGTTGTTTGGTGGCATCTCGGCGCTATAGGTTTGCCTCTCCTGAGAAATGTATTTAAAAAAAATTACCGCATGCTTCAACACCGTGGATAATCAATTATGGCGCCAGGTCATCTCAAATTCAAACAAACACAATGAGATTTACCTCCGGAGACGTGGCAAACATTAGTCGGCAATTGTCACCGATTAATTATACGAATAATTATTGAAATTAGATAAAAAAATCTAGTTTTAGGGACGATTATATTGGGTGGCGCAAAATTAATCACCCTATCGGAAGATGTTATAATTTTTGCAAATGGCGTCGTACGTCAATCATATTTGACTTCTGTGAACTAGTCAGCTACAGTAATCTTTTGTCTTAACAGAAAAAATTTTAAAGGTCCGAATAAAGATTTCCATCACTCAAAATCATTTTTTTTCATTTAGTAAAAAAGTAATTCAAAAACAAAATGGATGATTAATTTTGCGCCATCTTATATAAGCGATATACATTGGAAATAACCATCACCATTGCAGCCAGATCAAAGACTGTATTTATTTACTATATAGTTACCAAAAATTAATCGTCTACATATATGAGCAAGGGCGTGATGTTTTCACCGTTTTAAGTTGAGTTAAATTTTAAGGAAACTCCATTTATGAGTGTCAATATCCTTCAATAAAGATTTTTATTTTAAACTAAATTTTAGAAAAAATTCTAAAAACGTGTCGTCCGTACTGTGAAACCCTTTAATCAAATCGCTTCATTAAGAGCGTATAGAAGAAATAAGTCGGACGAATTTTGCAAAAATGGATTCATAAAATAAACATAGTATACCATAGTATTCAGCCAATCCATTAAAAGTGCTTTGAAAATATTGATATTCTCTCAAATTAAATTCGTTTCTTATCGAACTCCTCTTTCCTGCTCATTCTGTATCTCTTGACATCCTAATAACAATATTTAAGTAGATGTAAATTACAAAACCAAAAATGTTATTGTGTTATTAGAATTCGTCCTAAGAAATCTGAGAATGGTTCAATATTTCAAGGTATACAAACACTGTCAGATGATACCGCATGTTGACCCTGTTTACAATAGACCGGCGGTCGACCACATATGTATGTGAGAGTTAAAACGTAATATCCATAAATTTATTCATCAATCCATTTCCCAAACTGACACCTAACTTGTGGAGCGACCGTTGGAAAAAGTTCTCGGTTTCCTTCGCCATCAATTTTTGGAAATGCCACTCATTTCCTGCATGACTTCCTCTAACTTCCATCATATTCGTCAAGATGATGCAATCCCTCGTCTTGGTACATTCATCACATCCCGTCAATCGAGATCCCTGATAATTTTCTAATTTAACCACGACACCAAAAAACTCTTCCACTTTCAATTTACGGTCGTTCGTCTTGTTGCACGACAAGTGTAAGGGTGGCTGGGCTACCCAAGAAGGGTTACTGCTTCTTCCATATTGATAGCGAGAGTTCATGACGCAGTATCAGTAGTAACACCCTCTGTCGAATCCATCGACTGGCACTAATCAAATAAAGGCACTCTCACCTCATCCATCTCCAAGTGATGTGTTCAATGCTTATCCACCTCCTCCGGCGACCTTTTGGTGTCATGTCCTTGTCAGTCAGTAATGATGGATATCAACGTTTTTTTTTCTTCATATTTTCTAGTCAGTGGGATGTGAATTGCATTATTTATATTAATGCCCCAATTGAACACGTGACTGAAGCACAGCGGTGTGATGTTAGATATATCCTCAAGTATCTAACAAGAAACACAAAAATCGTATGCCTTGGCATAGTATTGTAGAAAGCAACTAAGAAATACAAATATCGGGTGAACGATTGCAATTATACGTAGATTCATTTTAGACCACCGCCGGGCCAAGAGTGGGATGTATCAGGAGTAAAATTGAAGTCATATCACGTACGATTGAACATAGCATGCCGCGAACATATTTTCAGTCCAAAAATGTTACTAAGTTGGTGTTTGCTTAGTGAGCTAGATGTGCTTTCGACCGGAAGTTATCTGGCGTTTTGGAGATGGATTATTTGCGGATATTAGAAACGAAAATTACATTACAGATATGATTCTATTCTTAAAGGCAGAGGGTTCTAAGACCATATTCTTCGTTTTCCATAGAACTGAGTGTTTCGAGAGCCTAGGGTAATCAAATTTAATATCAGAACGGCAACGCAACAACTGCGAACAACGCTATAAGCATTCGATTAATGTTGGGAGTCCAACTGTTTGGTTAACCAATATGGCATGAAAGAATGGTCGTCCTTTGGTCTAAAACTGGGTAAACATCGTGTTATTGTCCAGCATCAATTATTCTTATTATTTAATTGTCTTTATGGCCAACCTTGGGAATTGTCTGTTTTATAAAATCGTCCGGTGTTTGTATTTGTCATCCTAGCAGCGTATTCAATATCGTCTTTTTCATATATGGGACTGTGGGGGATAAGGTATGTGTGTCGGCAAGGCCACGGGTTCATCGGTATTCCCACCTACTTGTTCCACCGAGAGCGAAAGGCACCAAGTTCACCCGCAGGCTTTAGAAAAGTAAAAAAGTCAAGCACTGGTATGTTGTTTGAATTAACGTTCATTTATTTATCATGTATTAACTTTACAAAACCTATTTGTGTAAATTCCTCGCACTCGGAATAAATTCTAATTCAATTAAGTTCGAGAATTTTAAGTAGTTGGTAATTCAAAATTACAGTGTCACAATCTCACATAATGGTGATCGTAGTTAATCAAAGACCTAGCCGTTTAAATATTCCGTACACACGTCGCGCGTAGGGATTCTGAACCAGGTGACATGGGAACAGCACAACCGTTTGAATTAATAACGCCGGTAAGTAGTGTAAAGACTGCACTCGTACACGCTATCTTAAATACACGCCCATGAATTTGCGATGATGATTCGTTGAGCTCAATGACCCGACTATTCAGGGATGCGCGCTGGAGGGTACGAAGGGACGTCTGTCCTCTGTGGTGGTTATTACTCGACTGACTAATTATTGGAAGAAAAAAGCTTATCGCGTCATGGCAGTGGAGTCATAGCTAAAATAAACTCACTGCCACTTACGAGGAATTTCGAGAAGAACTGCTATGCTCACATAGGAATTCAGTTCCAGCGAATCCTCGCCGTATAAGCTGAGTTGGATTCGTTAGTTGTGTATACCGGGAAATTGGCATAGCCAAGTATGATCAAGGGTCTTGATCGTTGTGATAAATTCGTGGAAAATTAGCTGACGCTTGGTTGCGGGCGAGAAGTATGATTTAAGGAGGAAATGAACCGAAATGGTTTTCGGGGGAAATTGGAATTGCTTGGGTGCAAGCGAGGAATATCATTTAGATAAGATATTCACCGAAGTGATTTCGGGGAAATATATGCGGCTCGGTATAGTTGGTGGTGATGGTTAATGTTCGTTGTAGGTTTGAATATGCGTTTTATTACAGCACATGAATTTCGGGTAAATTAAGATTGCTTGGTCGCAAGGAAGGAATATGGTTTAGATAAAGAACTGACCGGAGCAATTTTTTGAAAATGTATGCGGGGATGATTTAGAATATGTTCTGTTGAATTGTATTCTGTTGCGGGTTTGGAGTGTGTTTCATTGCGAAGTTTGGAATGAATGCTATTGCGGATTTTGCAAGGGGAATTGGTTGCGCTTGCCGCGGGATTTATTTTTGCATGTTTTGGAATCGGTTACAGGTTAGGCTAGGGTGACGCGCTGTTAGCGGTCAAGACTGGTTGGCATTGTGAGTTGGTTCTCCATGTGGTATAGAGAACCCCCACAGGACCACCAACATATTTTACTTCTTTTTTTCTTCTACAAATCTCAAAATACACACTCTAATATTGTGGGGATTCGGCTCGTAAATATATTAAGTAACTATTTGATTGATCTTTTACAGATACTAACACCGGTGCCGTTCCTTGGAGATAACATATATGATGTCATTCCAAGTAACTCGGTTAAAAAAATGTCCACTTTTGTAAAACGTTATAATATGTTATATAAAACTAACAACTATAGCGAAACAATTCTTCTTGAATACCAATTTATTTTAAGAAAACGACTCTGGCATCGTCTGTAAATTTAATATTGTTTTCTGACGGGCCAGCCTTTTCCGTACGATATTTAAAGACACTTTATTTTCATGTTTAGAATTATTTTTTTTATGGGTTCTATTTCTGGTTTTATTGCGGCTTTCAGTACTTGATACCTGAGTCGACAAAAATGTTCATTTGGAAACTAAACTATGACAGCGAAAGGAAAAGAGAGGTAGAGAGAAATACACTACCAATCACTAGGATGAGGCCACATATTTTCCAATTGATTTTCGCTGTTTAACCTGTTGGAAATTTGGTACCCGGACACATATACTACCTGTGAATAGGTACGTATTTTCCCAAAAGAAATTCATAAAATTAAAGCATAATTAAGAAACGACCGTTGGAATTTCCCAAGATCAAATAATAAACTACTTAAAAAGGGTATAAAAACGTGCGTCACTTGGATGAGGCCACTGCGAATATTTCGTTGCAGGAGTGCACATGAGCGATTTTTTAAAAACTTTTGTTTAGAATATTTAAAAAAGTGCTGAAAAGAACTGTTTTTATTTAATTTGAAACAAAAATGGGTTCCGGAAAGACGATGACAGCCACAGAAAGAGGACAAATGCTTTCACGGATTTAGGACTCTCAGGCCGAGAAATAGCAAGGAGGCTTAACAGAAGTAAGACTGTTGTAAACAGTTATCCTGCGGATCCACAAAAATATGGGAAAAATCAAAAAGGACACACATCTGAAGCAACAACATTACGAGAAAAGCGGTTCATTCTACAGATTGCCTCAAATTCTACTCTACCAGCAACTAAAGTAGGGGCCAAAAGCGGAGTATCAGCCAGCATAGCAACGGTCCGAAGGATAATAAAAAAGATGATACGCTTATGACAATCAGTACTGGAATCTTCGAGAAAGTCCGAAACAAAGTACTAGATTATTTTAGAAAGTACTGGAAAACTGGAATAGAACATTCAAGACTATGGAACGGACCGAAACGATACACGAAATCAGAATGAGGAAAAACGGTATAAATACGTCGCATGCAGATCGGAAGTTAAGTTATAAAAAAGGAAGTGAAGCAAGCGATAAGTAGAAAGTAAAGCAAGCCATAAGTGCGGAAGTAATAAGTAATGAGTAAGAAGTAAGCAGTAAAATACGCGATAAGTACGAAAGCGATAAGTCAAGAAATAGTTGTGTACGGTAAAAAGTAACGGTTGTGATTAACGGACTAATAAAGTGTTATATTAGTTCAAAATCAATTTAACGGCTCTTATTTATTCAAAATAATTAATCCAGCGAACCCTAAGCTCGCTACAATTGGTGTCAGAAGTGGGATTAATTATTGTTTAAGTGAATAAGTGTGTGAAAGTGTGTTGTGACGATGTCAGATCGACATTTGGAGTATCTTCGCGTTCCTGAGTTGAAGAAGGAACTCGAGGACCGGAATCTGGATAGCAGAGGACAGAAGCAAATTCTTCGACAACGTCTGCAAGCAGCAATGGAGGAAGAGGGTATTGATGTCGACACATATGTTTTTACGATTGGTCCAGACTGCCCGGATGGAGAAGAAACAGCGAGTCAAGATGGTTGCAATGTACCAGAGAAGAGTTCGCCACTGTTAGACATTTCGGAGATGTTCCGGATGGTGATGACAAAATTCGACGCACAAGCTGCAGATGTTAAGGCAAATTTGGATGTCCAAAATTCAAAATTCGACGCGCAAGCTGCAGATGTTAATTCAAAATTCGACGCCGTAAATTCAAGATTCGTCGTCCAAAATTCAAAAATTGGATGCTCAAACACAATGGATGAAATGTAATTTTCAACACTTGAAGGAAGAAATCCAGTCAGAAATTCGAAACGAAGAAAATCTGGATCTAAAAGTCACCGAAGAAATAATCCGAATCGAAAAGAGACTTGAGTGTGTTGAGAGAAATAAGACATCGCCTAGCAACCAACATGACTACAAAGATACAAGGATGCAACCGCCATCATTCGATGGAACGGGACCCTTCTCCGTATTTATACGTCAGTTTGACGCGGCGGCCAATTATAATAAGTGGTCGGATGAGCAAAAGTCAACATCACTAATCCTGTCACTCCGCGAGTCGGCTGCAGAATTGCTACAAACCATACCACCAGAGAAGCAAACAGATTTCCAAGCGGTAAGAGACGGCCTTGAAGCTAGGTATGGAGACAACCACATGCAGCAGGTCTACCGCATGCAACTGCGGAGCAGAACGCAGAAACCTGGAGAAAATCTGCAACAGTTGCAGGCAGACATTGAGCGATTGGCAAACTTGGCTTATACAAATATGACTAAAGAATTTCTGAACGAGGTAGCAATGGATGTATTTATAAACGCACTCCAAGATCGGGACTTGCAACAGGCCGTTCGTTTGGCGGGAAAGAAGACGATTAATGAAATACTGGCGTTCGCATTGGCACATGAATCTGCTAAACTGGCTACCAGGAGTACATATAGAGTCCGAGAAATGTCCGTCCAGGAACGTTCCTGCCAAAGAATCGAGCATGTAGAACGGAGAACCCCGAGACCTGTTATGAAGTGCTGGACATGCGGCGGAGTCGGCCACATCTCTGTTGACTGTACGAAACGTCGACGAACGAATGAAACATCGAGTGAGAATTGTTGTTCATGCGCTTGTCATAAGAGAAGACTATCAACGGAACAACCTGAGGTGAAGAAACACATTGTACCTGTCAGAGTACTAAATGCGTCCGAAGAGCCGGTCGCAATAAGAAAAGGAGAGTTAACCGCAGAATGTGCACCCGTATCAATGATAAGCTCAATTCAGCAAGGGAAGGTGCATAATAACGCTGATGTTCTATCAAGAAGACGATGTAAGCCAGATTTTAAACATTGTCATAAAGCGGAAGAGAAAGAAGAGGCGTACGACCTGCGAAATGTACAAGTAGAAGTACTAGATGGGTGGACGAATGAGGCTATACGCGCAGCTCAACTTCAGGATGAAGATATGTCGCTAATTCTGGAATACAAAGAAAAGAACGAGCGGCCAACTTGGAACAATATTTCCGACAAGAGTGGAACATTTAAGGCATATTGGGCACAATGGAATTCCTTGCTGGTGGAAGATGATATTCTTAAGCGTAAATGGGAAGCCGCGGACGGAAAATTCCATCGAATGCAGATTCTAGTCCCACCATCAAGAGTGAAAGATGTTCTAACAGAAATGCACGACGGGGCCTCCGGTGGACATTTGGGAGTTAATAAGACACTTTCTAAATTACGATCTCGTTTTTACTGGCTTCACATGAGAGATGACGTCGAGTCTTGGTGTAGGAAGTGCACAACTTGCGCTGCGACCAAAGGACCAACGGCAAAACCAAGGAGCGCTATGAAGCAGTACAACGTGGGTGCCCCTTTCGCGCGAATTGCGATTGATATCTCAGGACCATTCCCAAAAACAAACGACAACAACAAATACATGTTAGTTATCATGGATTACTTCAGCAAGTGGGTAGAAGTCCTTCCAATTCCAAACCAAGAAGCAACAACCGCCATTGAGCAGCTAATCAATAATTGGATCAGCAGATATGGAGTTCCCCGTGAGCTTCACTCCTATCAAGGCCGAAATTTCGAATCACAGATATTCCAAGGCATATGTGCGGCACTGGGCGTAAGGAAAACCAGGACCACACCCTTACATCCGCAGTCCGACGGAATGGTCGAAAGGTTCAACCGAACAATGAAAGAGTACTTATCGAAGGTCGTTAGTGATCACCAAAGAGATTGGGACAAATATGTACAAACCTTTCTCATGAGCTATAGATCGGCTAATCACGATACGACAGGCCATTCTCCAGCAAAAATTATATTTGGACGGGAGATACGATTACCAGCCGATCTGCGATTCGGAATACCTCCAGACGCCATAGATAAGACCGAAGACTACGTAGCCGAATGGAGAAATCGCCTCGATGAGATTCATCATTTGGTTCGAAAGCAAATCAAGGTATCCAGTGACAGGATGAAAACAAGGTACGACGTTCGAGCCCCGGATTTAATGCAGGCGATAACGTGTGGCTTTATAACCCTCATCGGCAAAAAGGAAGGTCTCCGAAGTTGCAGCAACACTGGGAAGGACCGTATAAGATTCTCACAAGAATTAACGACGTTGTCTATAGGATTCAGCGAAGACCGAACGCCAAGATGAAAGTGGTACATCGTGACCGACTGGCGACTTTTGTTAACCCAGGAGATCAGTGAACTTAGTTCGGGACGAACTAATCTAGGCGGAGGGTAGTGTGACGCTTATGACAATCAGTACTGGAATCTTCGAGAAAGTCCGAAACAAAGTACTAGATTATTTTAGAAAGTACTGGAAAACTGGAATAGAACATTCAAGACTATGGAACGGACGGAAACGATACACGAAATCAGAATGAGGAAAAACGGTATAAATACGTCGCATGCAGATCGGAAGTTAAGTTATAAAAAAGGAAGTGAAGCAAGCGATAAGTAGAAAGTGAAGTAAGCCATAAGTGCGGAAGTAATAAGTAATGAGTAAGAAGTAAGCAGTAAAATACGCGATAAGTACGAAAGCGATAAGTCAAGAAATAGTTGTGTACGGTAAAAAGTAACGGTTGTGATTAACGGACTAATAAAGTGTTATATTAGTTCAAAATCAATTTAACGGCTCTTATTTATTCAAAATAATTAATCCAGCGAACCCTAAGCTCGCTACAATACTATCAAGAGAAAAAAATTGAAAAAGGAACCTGAACAGAAGGAGCATCGAATGAATTTTGCAAGAGAACATGTCGCTTGGACCAGTGAATAGAAACGCGTTGTCTTTTCGGATGAAAAAAAGTTTAACCTTGACGGTCCCGATGGTTTCAACTTTTACTTCCATGATCTAAGAAAGGAGGAGTTTATTATGGCAAGACATCACAGCCGCACATCAGGTGGTATATGTGTGGGGAGCTATTACTTACTATGGCACAATCGAGTTGAAGTTTTTGTCCACAACAATGAACGGAAACAACTACAAATGTTTGCTGGAACGGTCATTTCCAAAAATTAAAAACATTTTCGAAACCCTGTCTTGGATTTTCCAACAAGACAATGCCCCCATCCACACTTTCAGGCTTGTTAGAAGTTGGATTCAATCAGAAGACGTGGAACTTTTGCCATGGCCACCCTATTCGCCGGACTAAAACACAATCGAATTAATTTGGTAATGTCTATCTCGTAAAGTTTATGAAGGCGGCAGACAATTTGAAGACAAGGACACCTTAATCACTATTCGTGATTCCTGGGACCAAATTTCCCTAGACTATTTAAAAAAACTATGTTTCTGTTCCAAACCGTCTTATAGAGGTCATATCCAAAAACGCCGGGCATACTCATTATTAATATAGAAAAACGTTATAAATAAATGTTTTAAAACCATAAAATGTAAATATTTCATTAAATTTTTCCTTCCTTTCTAAAATTTTGCATGTGGCCTCATCCTGGTGACGCACTTTTTTACACCCTTTTTAAGTAGTTTATTATTTGATCTTGGGAAATTCCAACGGTCGTTTCTTAATTATACTTTAATTTTATGAATTTGTTTTGGGAAAATACGTACCTATTCACAGGTAGTATATGTTTCCGGGTACAAAATTTCCAACAGGTATAAAGAGCGAAAATCCATTGGAAAATGTGTGGCCTCATCCTAGTGATAGGGAGTGTATGAGCGATTGTCGCAGTTTTCTGACAAACTTGTAAAGTATTTTCAATTGGATCATAATTGAGGAAAAACCCAGATTTTGTTCAAAATCCAATCGTCGCCCAGTTGCCGTGGATGCGCATAAATTTTATAGATGTTTTGTCTTAAGCGTAGGAGAACAGTGGGCAAGGCATCAAGCTATACTCTGTCGTTTTGACACATTAATGACACTTTTAGTGACCGGTGCAAATGTTCTGTTATCCAGTGGAATTTTGTGACAATTTAGTAAATTTGGTAGATGTCTAAATATGTTTAACTCGAACGTTGATGGAACAGCAAAAGTAAAGTGTCGTCGCTCAAACGGCGGAATGCCTCTTCAGCTGACTCTGTTCAAAAGACAGATTTTCTTTAATTCTTTTTTACCATATTTTGGGCCTAATCTGGTATTCGTAAAGAGGTGCCTGTGTGTACTTGGCGTTTCAAAGTATTGGGGGTAAAAACTCAATATGCCTAGATAAATACCCCCATGTTGATGGGCCGAGGGAACTGCATCTACTTCCACATCTACTTCTACTCCGTCTGGTAGCAGTCGAATTTCTTGTCCCTCGATGTGGTAACTATGGCACTTGACCTGCTCTTTTCCAAAACGACACTTGGTTATGTTGACGACCAGGACAAACTCTCTGAGTTGATAGAAAGCTTGTTTTAAATGTGGTTGAAGTTCGTTTTTAGCTTTTGATTCCGCCGAACTCAAACCCTTAGTCTCTTGATCCACAATCTAATTCAGGATCGGTTGAGTGCGGAAGTCTTCTCTACTCTGTCCCTCTATCAACCAATAAATCCGTTTCCACTGCACTTCGTGTCCAGCCTCTAACAAACCGATCTCCAAAACACTACAGGACGCCAACTCGAAGCCAACCAATCTTAACAGTTCTACATGTAAAAATTAAACTCCGTCACCTGAATAAAACTGCTCTTAATTACGCACCAGTTTCATACTGTAGCAAGCTTCGGGTTCGCTGGATTAATTATTCACACAAAATAAGCCGTGAAATCAATTTTCTATTAAATCTTTATTTTTCTGCTCTTGACAACCGTTCTTTCACTTTTTGCTCCTCTGTCAAATGTGACACTTCTGTCACTGGAGAAATCGTTTTTCCCTCTCCCTTATTTTTTGGTCATAGTATCCAGTTTTCCAGTACTTTCCAGAATATTCCAGTACTTTGTTTTGGAGTCTTGCCAGCTCGTCACAATACCTATAGCATTCTCAATAATATTCCTGTGTCCTAGTTTACCCTGTGTTAAGTTTTTTTTACACTAACGCGCGCAGAAAAGGGGATTTTGAAGAGTACTCTTAAATGTCAGAGCGCAGTGCGAGCGGGCGGAGAGGAAGTGGATACGCCAGGACATTACAACGGCGAGGAAAACACATGACCAGGTAGAGAATTCGAAATTAGTGCGGTTTGGGTATAAAATGACTCTCTATGTTTATTTGCGCGCCTGAAGTTGACTTTGAAGGTGAATTGGTGGGCATTTACAGATTGACAGGTATCGCGGGAAAATGTTTGATGGGGCGGAACACATTCAGCAAGTTCAGTTGGGCAACGGCGGTGGTAATACCTATAGAAAAGAGAAAGGCATGATACGTTGCGCCTATGTTCTAACGACTGAATTGATCGACCCACAGCTGGGTCCCCAATATGTTTCACTGCTCGTTTTGCATCCTATCGTGCATGTGTAGTGCAGTTTTGGATCCCCCTGACCAAATATGGGAGTTGAACTCCATTTTGGGACGAATGTACGCCTTGTAAATAGTGGGCAGATTGGATGGAGTAAGGTATTTACCAAGACCGGTTCCCGGTTGTAGTGCCGATGATGATGATGATGAAGGTATTTTTCGCATCTCTTAAGGAATCCCATTCATTTGGCCGCAGTTTTCGTAGCTTCAACTATATGGTCGCTCCAATTAAGAGTCGAGTTAATTCGAGTGCCAAAGATTGATAGTTTCTTAGCTTCGTCGATGCAAGTGCCCTTCATCGACAGTATTTACTTTGGGGTTCGTCTTTGACGACAGGAGACGGCACTGAGTGTTTAACGAATTGAAATCTACTCGGTTAGGTGATCCCCATTGAAATATATTATTGAGGTCGGAATTCAATGTATCAAGCATAACCTGCTGGTAATAACATTTGAAGGTGGTCGTGAATATTCGTATGAGTTTGAGAAACTCAACGGGCTATCAGCAGCAAACGAGTGAATTGGGTTTTGGGTATTGGATGAGAGATCATTTATGAAGTTGAAGAAGAGAGTGGGTGAGAATATAGAACCTTGGGGGACACCTGCATTAATTTTATGGGAGACAGATTTGACACCGTCAAGAACCACGTGGATTAATAGTCTGTTATCCATTGGACCAGGGAATTATCAACTCCATATGAATTTGATTGTAATGAAAGGGCTGCATGCCAAACTCGGTCAAAGGCTTTTGAAGTGTCAAGTGCAACACTCCTACTTTCACCGAAAAAGTGCATGGAATGGCTTCACTTTTCGGTAAGGTAACTGTTGCTACGAAAGCCATATTGGCGGTCGTTGAGGAGGTTGTCATGGTATTTTTGATTATTGTGTATGGTGAACCACGATAGTGAAACAGCGGAGTACATGCTTTAATGGTCTTGATTCGAAGGAACATAAAGATTTATAACTTTAATGGCCAGAGGTTTGGGTTTATCATTGCCTGTGGCTTCGGATTTCGACTGACGTGGATTGTGTTGGCCGTACTCTCGGCCTCTGTAGACTGACTGATCCTAGATCCAAAATGTGTCGCCCTTTTATACTCTGTGCCCACATAAAATGCATAATAATTCCAAGACGCATAAATACGATTTTTGTGAGTGCTTCAATTGGAATTGGGTTCCAGGAAGGATATGGGAACTTGTTTGAACAAAATGCTGGAAGGTAAAATCTTGAAATGCATTTGAAAATAAGCATTTCATGATGGTGGGATTATTGGGAATTAGATCAATGTGCAACAAACGAACATTTGGTTCAAATTGTCGCGCATATGATTCAATTGAGGATAGGGGTAAGATATTAGGGTACGGTTGATAAGATGTTTATATAATAATGGTGGATTGGCTGAGAGTACTGATTTAGGATGACGACAATGTCATTTGAATCCAGATATTTCGAAAATTTACGGTTGATAAGTGATTTCATTCTGACGCAAGACTAATGACCTTGCCCGGAAAAAACAAATCATTATGGAAAATTTTACAAGCCACAGGACTTGCTAAATAAGGCCAAGACCGGCTCCCAGTTGTAGTGCCGATGATGATGATGATGATGAAGTGATTTCATTACCTTCGAGAGAATAAAATTCCGTGCTATGGGTCCATGAGAAGAGAGGGACATATTGTCGCCCTTTTTAAGATTTGGCTGAATGTTCGCCGGAAAACGGGCAGGTAGCAAGTTAGATTTTAAATTGATTTATAGCTTGTCAATTAAGCTTAATAAATGGCGGTTCCGCCTTCACTAAGTTAAAATTAAATTAAAATTAAAAGTTACTACCATTCCAGGCCGTCTCGAATGAGGTAACTACTTTACAGCCCTCTTTGAGTTTTATACCACTCAACTGCTCTTGTTCTCTACTTTATAGGGTACCCGTAGTTTTCTCCAATATTTGTAGAGCTTCTGCAAGAAATTCCGGTCGAAACATAAGATCTCAAGCAAACTCTTTGCTCAATATTTTTTCATAGTAAAATCCGATAAACCACTGTCTTTGGCTACTGAAAACAAACTAGTTGGCTCAAACTCAGCGGCAAAATATATGAAACTTGGATCAACATAGGAAAAAACATTATTTTAGGAAATAATTAATGCGAATGACTTAGTCCTGGTTATAATTTGACAAAAACCACCACCCACAGAAAACTCCACAGACGGATATACGTGGTTTTGAATAATGCTTAAGCACAAGTTCCTAAAGTCAATCTTACAAATTTCGTCATGTTTCAATTCATCTCTGAATGGCATATACTATTTGCGGCACAGAACTCGGGCTTAATTTGACATGGCTGTTTTTGTGCCACTACAACTTGCAATTGTTCAAATTAAATGAATACAATTACCTATTAGCGCATTGTGTTATAGATTCGCCATTTCTGAGAGAAGTACTTAAAAAAAAGGGTAAGTGAAACTATCACCTCAATGGCGCAGACATCAACTGAACCTGTGGGGTTCTTAACCCTCTCCCAAAGAACCTCCCATTACCATAATTTACCCGCACCTATTTTAAGCAGCTTACCCGAATACGAGCGGTTCCAAGCTCTCCTTGGTACGGTCATCCCTGAAATATAAATTCATGACAAGATTACCGTCTTGCCATGACATCAAAACTATAGCATCAACCGAGCTACCTCAGTGCATCCGTCATGAATCGACCGAACTATAGACGCCACACGTCCACCAAACACACGCCAACCTTCCTGTGTGTTATCGTTTCACCAATCCGTTGTCCGAGGAGACATGCCAGGCTACTTGCTGGCTTGCAAACCAGATTTCCAATGTGCATACCCTACGATATATTTCCCAATTAAAGATTAAACAAACCTTTATCCTAGCCCTGGCCATGGCGAGCAATCTTCTGTTGACCTAACATCACAGGAGAACCCTTTTCCGCCGCCTGTAATATTCCCTAGTACCATCTAAAACATGGCTTTAGCCTTCAAGTACGCATGTTTGTTTGTATACTAGCATGACCGATTATACGATCCGTTGCCGCATCAGGTCATGACTAGGATACGTTGTCCAAACAACGAGCAGCCACGATTCTCACGCTGGCTATCGAATCGAAATGCTTCTGTTCATTTAATGTAAAGAGAAGAAATTATCTTCGCCTGCACGGCAGCATTCTCTTGTGTTAATTAACCCTTAAATAAATATGCACCCAAGCATCGTAGCCTCGATCATTGCAGCGAAGTTTGGTTACATGTTATCAACAGGAAAGGAAACCCTATTCCCTATGATTTATGATGGCATAGTCAGCCATCCTCGGTAGTCGATCTTATGTTTGATCAGCCAGCGTATCTAGACTTCCTTTTACGCACCCTCCGTTTCTGCGTTGTCGTGGCTTCCAACAAATGGATTTTCATCCAGGCCTCTACGGCCAAAGGGGAAATGCGTCGGTTAAAGATTCCAGTTCGATCGCTCTTTGGTTATCAACAGGGAAAAGATCGGATTGACTACTTCCAGACCGATGGAAATCCATCTTCATCGCGGCTCGTGGATGTTGATGACGAATTCGTCGGGGAGTCAAATTTCATCCGTTAAGGAGAGACGTCGAGTCTCACCACAGTCTGTCATGGATTCCAAAGAGTCAGATTTTGTGTCGAGTTATTGTCGAGAAACATAAGTTAAACGGGAGAGAATTTAATATTTTGTAGTAATAAAATACTTAAAGAAAGATCGCCATGTATGTGAAGTCGGGATTAATAACCGTGCGTTCGTGTGCCACATTATCAAATATTTGTAACTTTTATAATTAGTGTTCTCAAGGATATTCGAAATACCAATAATGTTTTATTTTCTGCTTTCTTGATGAACAATTTCTCTCGCGACGTTTTGTGGGTGTGTTACTGGACCCATGCCCGTGAAGGCGTATAAGCAACCACCCCCACAAACCTTCTCAATTTTTCATGTCACCACATACTTTTACAGTTCCCCATAAGCCGAAGATGTAATTCGTCCATGAAGCAAGTAAGTAAATAAGTCCAACTTAAGTTAGATATTATGTCATTTAACAAGGTTCAAATTAAATAAACTTCCTTATTAGGCAAGTTGCTGTCAACAATGTAAACCATATTACTCGGGCTTTTAACAGGCACACATCAAGAAAAACATGATTTCAAACATAGAGTGCCTCGTAACTTCTAAAATTTCCCATTCTTTATACCGCACAATATCTAGGGTATCCACCTTGTTTCAATTATGAACTACCTCTTCTATCGAAATATAACAGTTGCTGGGAAATGTGATTTCAAAGAGTTCACCAACGAATGAATCAGTATCTCAAAAATGTAAGTCTACAGGTAAACGCCAGTCTCTTAAGGGAGAACTGGTTTGCAGTACAAGCTGCTCCCACAACAATCTCTTTGGGAGCATCCGTGTCGATTGCGGCAACCTTTGCGCTGGGTTATTGTTCTTCTGCGGCGTTGCTCTTCAGGTAAGGTGGCGCGCATGTGTGTATCTACTTCTGCCGTTTGATCTGTGGTATGGATTTGTGGCTTGTGCCTGGCTTTGGGAAAGAAGCGACCAACTAGTCTGATCAACTTGGGATGATGATCGGTTGCAGATCGCGGTAAGATCCAAAATCGTGAAACGTGATACGTGAATCTGTGCTAAACATTCCTTGTGATCAACTCTAGTATTTCCGGTGCCAAAATTTACTTTCGAATATTCCTATTTTTATAAAATATATCCGTGATTATGTTTTGATACAAATTAAGTATTCTGTCGATGAGTTCTTGGGGAGATTACTTTTTAATTGCCGCGGGAAGCCTGGAGGTTGCTAGTGACAAGTAAAAAGAACAAAAAGAATTTAAATTCCTTTTCGACCATTCCTCGATGGTATGCGTGAGACGTGAAATCTAAAGAAGAGAATACTTTCGGAAAGCCGTGATTGTGTTTGTGTTTTGTTTACAAAAATCGTATAGGCCGGCGGTTCGAAGAGATAAAAACAATCGGGTTGTTTTGCCAATACGAGTCTGGTAGCACGTGCTGGTGGCGTTTGCTGATTTGTACTTGAATCTTTTGCATAAAATCAATACACTGGCCAATTCAGTGGTAGTTAACGGTCGGAGGAAGATGGGCACCCGGGTACCACCGCCGACGCCAATCTGCGACAAGACAATGGCGGGAATCCCGCAGTTGATCGATGATCTACAGCGGTTGTCTGAAGACCAGGACAGCGCCGACGTGGTGTTCCTCTTGGGCCGCGAGGAGGAACGGGTTTACGCACATCGAATACTATTAATGGCCAGGTAATATGATAGGCTAATTGCCATGGTTTTGCGGTTGGAAAAGTCATCATAGTAATTGCAGCATAGCTGCACATAGCAATGATGTGCGTACTAAGTGGGTAATTGATTACGAATGTAGGAAGGCGGAGGCCTGATGCTGAAATAGTGCTCGCCATGTATCAGCACACTCGCAATTAGATTTGTATCACTTGAAATGACTTTCTTTATTTCTTTTAGATGCAAAAGTTTTAAAACTGCAAAAAGAGGTGAAATCTGTCGCATTCCTGGGAGTTCTGTATCCCCTGCAGCACCGGGCACCCCTACACCAGTTCGTTTGCAACATGTTAATTGCGACGTCTTCCGGCAGTTTATCGTCTATGTCTATACAGGAAAAGTAACACATATCCTTTTGGCAGTTATAAAATATTATATTAACTCGTTTTGTGTGTAGATAATGTTACAAGACTCCCGAGTATTTGAAATGATGACTCTCGCCCAGGATATGGGTGTTGAGGAACTGCGAGCTGCTTGTGAGGATCACGTTATATCCACTCTATCGGTTGACAATGCGTGCACATTTTTAACAGCAGTTATGGAGATCCATGACAAAGCTGGTGAGTTTTTCATTCTACTTAATAATTGAACAATATATGGACAAATTATTTTAATACTAACCCAGTTAAAATCTAAAACAAATTATTTTTGTTTTAACGTGCAATGTTTCTACCTCGAATACAGGGCCAAAACACATTTATTAATATTGTGGTCTCTCGGTGCAGGAATTTTATCGTAATATTTTATATGAAGAAATAATGGATTAGCTTCTTCTCATATGCAATGCATTGCACCGGCACTCACTATTATATCGAGATATTTTTAAGGAATAACTGTGCTGTTTTTAAAATTTGTCAAGTAAATCAACCGTGTGGAAAACTTAATTCGAGCAGTTTGAATGGAATGGTGTTGCCTGTTCCTGTAGGTTAGCTGTGGTCCCAAGATTTCTGAAATTTAAATTTATAGGTTCATTGTTGTTGCTTTTTTAATACACTCTCCTTACAGACGGCTCACAAATAACGACATCAACATAATTATTGGTCTGTAGGACCCCGAAAGCTCATAACCTTACTAATTCAGCTACGACACCGTTCCCTGACCTATGAATTTACCTTCCACGGTTCGTCACATGATCAAATTTCTTCATGGCCACGCTATACATTGTCCTCCTATCTCCGTGGCGCCCTATCTAGCGGTCTTCTTACCATTGGTCTTCCGTCAAGAACAAGAATTCTACGGACGGTTCTGTCGTTGCCCGTTCTTGCTACATGCCCGGCTCGCCTTAATCTTTATGCGGTTGATGCGAATTGATGATTCTCAGTATTGTCAGTTTGAGGTGAAGAGCATCCAAATCACGATTGTGAAACCTTCTCTATTGTCTCTTGTCCTCATCGTATTTACCGCAAAATATACTCTTTAAAACCCGAATACGCGGCATCTGGTCTCTTCTCGGTTTGAAAGCACCCAACCCTCGTATCCGTATAAAACAATCAGTATGATTATTGTTTTATAAATGCGGAACTTTGTACCAGTCTCGATTTCAGCAGTTTGCTGAGTGCCTACCAACTAGTGTTGCCGGAATGCAATCTTTTGTTAATTTTCTTTGACATTTCATTACTGGCCGTCAGTATAGTTCCCTGAATTTAAAACTATATAACGTTTTTAAATATCTTTCCCCTGACGCGTATGTGCGTTCTCTGAACTCTACCTCCCCCCGCCGTAGTCATATATTTTGTTTTGTCTTCATTTTTATTTCTAGGCCCACCTCTTTTGCTGCTTGCATCATAATTTCACGGTTTTTACTTACAGTTTCTAGATTATCCCCCAAAACGGCGTTTTCATCCGCATTTAATACAGCCATGTTGTCGTCTCGCACCTTTCTGATGAAATACTCGAGCAAAAGATTAAAAAGACATGGTGAGAGCCCATCCCCCTGTTTTAATCCGTCGCAGATTTGAAATGGTTCTGAGAAGTTGTTTTCTATTTCGTTCATGGAGATTTGAACGAGAGCGGCATATTTTCTCGGGATTCTCAACTCGAGTGTAAAATGATTTGGTCTTTATCTTCCGATAAAGTTGCTGGATCGTCTCTCTGTATTCCCACTTCTTTTCCAACAATTGTTATGAACATCTGATCGCTCGTTGATCGGTTTCTGAGAAATCCATACTCAAAATCTGCTAGTATTTTTCCAGCTTATGGAGTGATTTACTGTGTGGTTTGAAGCAGTGATATTCCCCGATTATTATTATTATTATTATTATTATTATTATTATTATTTATTGGCCTGTAGGAACCCGGAAGTTAATGACCTCACCGACTCGACTCCGCCATCGTTCTCTGTCCTGTGCACTCTCCTTCCACGCGTGACCATGGATCCGATCTCCTCAAGGACATCTAACATTGTCCTCCCATGTCCGTCGCGGCCGTCCTACTGGTCTCTTTCCCGTTGGTCTACGGTCAAGAATTCTACGCACGGTCCTATTGTTGCCCATTCTCGCTACGTGTCCAGCCCATTTTAATCTTCGACTTGATTACTCTCACTATTGTAAGTTTGCGGTACAGCTCTTCCAATTCGTGGTTGTGGCGTTTCCTCCATTGTCCTGCCTCCTCGTTATCATCATCATCATCGGCACTACAACCTGGAACCGGTCTTGGCCTTATTTAGCAAGTCCTGAGGCTTGTTAAATTTTGCATAATGATTTGTTTTTTTTTCCGGGCAAGGTCATTAGTCTTGCGCCAGAGGTTGTTATATCATATTTATATTTACCTCCAAAGATACTCCTTAAAACTTTATTCTCGTATACGCGGAATTTGGTTTCTTCCCGTTTTGTGAGAGCCCATGTTTCGCATCCGTATAGAGTGATCGGCATGATTATGGTTCTATAGACACGAAGCTTTACGTTAGGTGATAGCAGTTTGGATTTCAGCAGTTTACTGACTTCGTGCGAACTAGCGTTGCGGGAGTGTAGTCTTCTGTTAATTTTCTTCGACATTTGGTTACTGGCCGTCAGTATTGTTCCCAGATATATAAATTCTTTAACTTTTTCAAATATCTTGCCTCTGACGTTTATATGTGTTCCCCGAGTTCCACCTGCTCTCGCCGTCTTAATTTATTTCTATGCTACTGCTTTTATCTACAGTTTCTAGATTATCGCACAAAACGGCGATGTCATCCGCATATGCGAGCACTTGTGTAACCCCGTTCAGGGATGATCCGGGTATGTTGTCGTCTTGTACCTTTCTGATGACATACTCAAGCACAAGGTTAAAAAGACACGGTGATAGACCTTCTCCCTGTTTTAGTCCGTCCCGGATTTCAAATGGTTCTGAGAGGTGGTTTTCTATTATAACTCGCCCTATGTTTTCGTTCATACAAATTTGAGTGAGGGCGGCATATTTTTTCGGGATTCCCAGCTCAACTAAAATATGGTAGAGTCTTTGCCTTTCGACTGAGTCGTCGACTTTTTTGAAGTCAACGAACAGTTGGTGAACCATCTGTCTGTATTCCCACTTCTTTTCCAGCAGTTGCCTTTTCCTTATTGTGAACATTTGGTCGCTTGTTGTTAGGTTCCTACTGAATCCGCATTGGTAGTCTCCCATTATTTCTTCTGCGGACGGTGTGATTCTCGCCAGTATTACATTTGTTAGTATTTTGTATGTGGTTGGGACCAATGATATTCCTCTGTGGTTTTCGCAGTCAGATCTGTCGCCTTTTTTGAAAATGGGGACGACTATTGAGGTTTTCATTCTTCCGGAGTGATTTCCTTATCCCATATTGTTTTGATGAGGTGGTGGATCTTTCGAGCGGTTGCCTCTCCGCCAAGCTTCACATATAGTAAGGTCTGCTTACTGTTCTGATTCGACCTGGTGTCAGAGAGGCGCCGTTATAATACAGCCGGTATACCCTGGGCTGCAAACCATCCAATGGGCACGGTGACCCGGGGTTAGGGGTGGTAGATCTTTGTGTGTTCCTCCTCGCTAGCCTGTCTGACATGGATGGCCCTACTGGAAGCATACGCTTCCGTCAGCATACGTTTCCGCCAGCCAACCCTCAGTGATTCATTGTAGTTTAAACCGCCGGGCTGGGCCGGAGTAAAGTATTTCTTGGTTCTAGAAAGATAACTCAGTTTTCCCGAGGCGACCTGGCGATCTTCAACATGTATTTATGCCATGATACATTCCCACAGACCGTGACCCCGAGTAATTTCCAGCTTTTACCAGATTCAGGGGACTTGCCGTTCATCATCAACTGTCGAACCGAAGATCGACTTTTATTCGTGAATGTTGTATATTGTGTCTTCGTTGTATGGAAGTTGACGAGATTGGCCTTTCCCCATTGCAGGACCTTGTCCAGATCCCGATTCAGAGAGTCGATCTGCTACATCTCAGCTGGTGCGACGTCGATGCACTGATCGATGGATTAGTCGAAAAAGAGGAAACAAGCGTGCTATCATCCGCAAAACTGAACACTGGGTTATCCGTTGTCTCCAACAAATCATTTATGTGAGGCTGGTGACTTACAATACCGCTCAATCCCAGATGTCCATATATGGGTTATAAGGGTTAAAGGGTCTCCCCTGGAGCGCCTGCCACGGAATCGGTATTGACGATCATTCAGTAGTCTGTTGCACTCACAATACTTAATTAACTCGGCATTGATGCTCTTTTTCATCACCTAAGATAACATTGACAATAATGCTATCGGTCGGTAATTTTGTGGGAGACATTTTCCCCCCTCGTTGTGCTTGGCTGAACTCGAGCAATTTCCCAGCATGTAGGAAATTTCCTCCGTGTATAAAATAGGCGAATGACCCTGTCAAGAACCGGCGATAGTTCTGGAGCACAGTTCTTAAGTACTATTGCTGGTATTCCGTCCGAGCCGGTTGCCTTCCTACAGTCCGGTCTACGCAGAATGCGTTGAATAGTACGCGGGCGGAAGATCACATCCCGCGTCGAAGGCCGTACCGGCGCGATCTCAAAAAGACCGAGATCGAGGTTTGAATTCGTGGAAAATAAATTCTCGAACATACGAGGGTGTGCTGAAAAGTTTCCGACCTAACAAAGATACAAGACTTTTTTTTTAAAATTTATTTTTATATTTCTGCATAGTCTCCTTGTAACTCTACACAATTCTCCCAGTGATGCTCCCATCTCTCTAACCCGTCCAAATAGAACTCGGCGTTTTTCTCTGCAAAATAACTTTTCACGAAGGTGATTGCCTCCTCATTTGACGGAAATCTCTGTCCTCCGAGCGCAATTTTTAGATTAGGGAACGAAAATAAGTCGCTTGGGGCTAGATCTGGTGAGTAAGGCGGATGGTCAAGCAGTTCAAACCGTAGCTCGTGGATTTTCGCCATGGCAACTACTGAGGTGTGAGACGGCGCGTTGTTTTGGTGAAACAGGGATTACTTTTTCTGCGAATGTGGCCATTTTTCCACAATTTCTGCCTTCAGTTGGTCAAGTAATGATGCGTAGTACGCTCGTGTAATGGCTACTCGATAGTATAGTGGTTAGTATACCCGCCTATCACGCGGGAGACCGGGGTTCGATTCGCCGTCGGAGAGCCTCTAGCGCACGACTAATGACCTTGCTCGAAAAAAAAAATCATTATGGAAAATTTAACAAGCCTCAGGACTTGCTAAATAAGGCCAAGACCGGCCCCCGGTTGTAGTGCCGATGATGATGATGATGATGCTCGTGTAAGGGGTTTTTCTTTTTGAAGATAATCGATTAAGATAACTCAATGACTATCCCAAAAAAAGTCGCCTTCACTTTCCCAGCTGAAAAAACGGTTTTTGCTTCTTTTGGAGCCGATTTGTTTTGACTGTATGTTTGTTTCGGGCGTATAACGGTGTATTCAAGTTTCATCGACATAATTAGTTGGCGCCAAAACTCGGATTTATTGCGCCTAAACTGCGCCAACAGAGCGTTGCATAGAATTCTTGACGGTAAGCCAACGGAAAAGAGACCGATAGGGCGGCCGCAACGGAGATAGGAGGACAATGTTAGGTTGGACCACGAGGAGATCGGATCGGATGGTCGAACGTGGAAGGAGGGCCTAGGGGACAGGGAACAATGGCGGAGTCGAGTCGGTGAGGTCATGAACTTTCGGGCTCCTACAGGCCAATAAATAGTAATAGTACTAATATGCCGTCTAGCACCATTTGGTGAATTTTAGCGACGTTATCGTCAGTTGTTGCAGTTTTTGGACGTTCCGACCGTTCATCGTCTCCCAAGCTCTCACGGCCACGTTTAAATACAGCTACCCAAAATTTCACGGTAGTAAATGATGGTGCAGATTCCCCATACGCAGAGTCCAATTGATCTTTGATTTGCGTAGGCGTATTGCCTTTCAAAACCAAAAATTTAATGACAGCTCGATACTCAATTTTGTCCATTTTCACAAAAACTCTGACATCGACTCATTCAAACGACTGTCAAATAAAAACTACGAGTTCAAAATGCCTATCAAAAGATGCACAGCTACAGTCACTAGCTTTTATTGACGACTTGTTATTATTATTATTAATATTATTATCTTTTTTTTTAATTTTTTTATTCTGCGACTAAGCGAACGCAACCATAATGATCCTCGATCCTCCTTCCAAAGAAAAACGATACAGAAGTGTGAAAATCCAAATTGATGCTTGTCCATTTGACATCGCGACCACGACCACTAATGCGTGAGCATTAGTATCACACGGCGATCAAATACATGGGGCTTTTTTTTTTTTGGTTTCGGTAGGAAGGTGGAAATCTCGTCCGTGGACCGAGTAAGAAGAGGTTAGTTCAATGTCACCATTGGAAAACTGTGGTGTACTCTTTTGGAGAAGTTTGCGGGCGAACAACATGGGCGATTTGCCTGATCACATGCCTTCTCGTCATTACAATCTTCATACATCATCATCATCATCATCATCATCATCGGCACTACAACTGGGATCCGGTCTTGGCCTTATATAGCAAGTCTCGAGGGTTGTTAAATTTTCCATAATAATTAATTTTTGAGGGCAAGGTTATTAGCCTTCTTCTTCATACAAGGTGGGGCAAAATTAATCATCCAATTTTGTTTTTGAATTACATTTTAACTAAATAAAAAAAATTGATTTGGAGTGATGGAAATCTTTATTTGGACCTTTACAAATTTTTCTGTTAAGCGGAAAAAAAATGATATCCTTCAAGTGGATGGCGTCAGTGTTGACACACATTTGTACTCGTCTTATCGCATTTTCCATGACTCTCCGCAAGATTTCCGGTGATAACTGTTCGCATTCCTGTCGAATATTCTCCCTAAGGGCTGCGATTGTCTGAGGTTTGTTGGCATAAGCCTGCGACTTCAAGTAGCCCCAAAGAAAGAAGTCTAGGATGGTGAAAATCGGGCGATCTTGCTGGCCATGCCAAACCGCCGAAACGGGAGATTACGCGACCAGGAAACGCTTCCTTCACAATATCCATTGTGGCTCGTTCTGTATGGGCGGTTGCACCGTCTTGAAACCACATGTTCACCAAGCCCCGCTCATCCAATTCCGGCAGTAAAAGGTCGTTTATCATGGCACTGTAGCGTTCGCCAGTAACAGTGGCCGTATTGCCGATGGTGTACTCAAAACAATACGGCCCAATCACTCCCCCCGGGTGAATGCCGCACCACATAGTGGCTTTGGGTAGATGTAATGGCTCTTGGCGCATCACACCCGGATTTTCAGTGCCCCAGAAATGAAGATTTTGCTTATTGACGCAACTGCTTAAGTGGAAATGCGCCTCGTCGCTCATGATGGTTTTCGATACAAAATCGTCCCTTACAATACTCTTGCGGAGTATAGCGCTCCATTGCTTGTCTGTTTGTATACCGCAGCTATCTAGTTCATAAATGTTAAATATGATTGACGTACGACGCTATTTGCAAAAATTAGAACATCTTCCGATAGGGTGATTAATTTTGCGCCACCTTGTATATCCTAAAGTGACACCTAGTTCCCCTGTTCTCTTCGCTTGCCTTTTATGGCCGCTGTTGTTGTGGATGTTCATACGTTTCTGAACTGCTAGTCCTTTCGTTGCCAGAGGTCGGGTCTTAGAACTCTTATTAGTGAATTACGTTTCAAAATTTGCAAGAAAATTAAAGAGACCGTACAAAGTAATTTGGTATTTGTTTGATTTGCCGAAGTCATGCATGTAGAACGACTTCCAAATTGCTATAGTTGTTCAATAAATGTTCGTACCGGGTCTCTCCCTATTTGCAACTTATTCTCGGACCCTTCTTGAGGAATTTGTTTTGACAACACTGTACTTTCCATAAAGTCGCAGCATATAAATCAAATCCACATCCTTTCGATAATTCATTGTGCCGTAGGGTAGAGAAAACCTAGTCTTGTCGGGGATGATACTGGAGTTCTGTATCGAATCAGAACCCTTTAACGTCCAACAAGCACAAATAAGCGCTAAATTCGAAATACCGATGAGTAACGGGGATAGCTTTTGAAAGTTTTAGGACGATAAACACACACGTTTATCTAGTCCTTAAACCGGATGAGTGCAGGAAATGTAGTGTACCACTGTTATACTGATATTTTGTTCCACTGTTATATAGACACAAAGAACGATATGGGTTTTCGTTTTTACTTTATTTTATACCATTTGTATACCAATGAATATGTATATTCTAAATGGTGTGTATCACTATTTTACTGCGCTACATGAGCAAAAGCACTGCGCTCCATTTACAGATTATCATTTATAATAGCCACGTCTGTAAACACGTAGTCTTATCACGAAATATTGAGGAACTGTATTAGTTAAGGACAAGATTATTACACGTGGATTATTGACGGTCTCCTAAGTTTATTTTGAGTACATCATTGCCGATTGATTTTT
This sequence comes from Microdon myrmicae, assembly GCA_963931805.1. Lineage (NCBI taxonomy): Eukaryota > Metazoa > Arthropoda > Insecta > Diptera > Syrphidae > Microdon > Microdon myrmicae. The sequence goes on along the minus strand of OZ007498.1, from coordinate 2,841,444 downwards.
AAGGTGTTATCTACCACTATTATTCTTAAGTAGTAACTAAATACTGGCATTACAAACTCATAGCGTCCCAAAAATTGCTTAACCAATGATTAATTATCTGCAATTAACATAAATTTGTTTTTTTAATAACATCCTTTATTGGATATGAATAGTACAATCTTAACAATTTAATTTAATACTAGGTTTAAATTGTACTTAATTTAGTTTATTTAAGTTAAACGTGTGGGGGTTTTTGGCGTTTGCTTTGGTTTTAAGTCGGATGTCACGAGAGTGTTCCGCCAAACACTGCTCACCAGAAAATACCACGGAGCGAACACAACGAAAAATGAGACACAAAATGTTTTTCTGTATAAATTTGTTTTATTTTTAAGCTTTGGTTTACTGTAAGAACTACTCCTAGTTGACAAAGCTGAGTGTCTGTGACACGATTACAATACTATTGTTTTTGGTTTATAAAAGAAACAAAGAACTTTCACGCACTTCACGAATTGTTTTTGGCACGACACGGGCTATGTATCTAATGGATAATACGACACACGGATTTTACTATTTGCTATGGGTTTCTTTTGTTACAACATTACTTTTAACGCTCGCGCGACCTTCTATGGTTGATCCCTTCACGTCAAACGTCGTCCTTTGGATTCCCTATATCGACTGTCTAAGAAAGGTTTTTCTCCATTTCCGTAAGAGAGAATTTTCATCACCTTATCTTTGAAAGAGAATTTTCATCTCAATTTTAGTTCCCATCATCTTATCTTTATCTTCTTTCGAAGATCCGAGAGCATCGCCGCTTAGCTCGATCCTTTCATGGGGTTTGTTTCCGTTACCCATCTGGCTTAAGACAACAAGAGTTCTCGTGCGCTTGAGATGGGTAACAAAGGAACCGTGGAAATTGGGCGTCGGTTTCTAGATTTCATTTCCAAGTTATAAAACATCTGGCATAAGAAGATATGCGTTAAGATGTTTATGATTGCAAGAATTGTGTGTCGGCGGGTCGACTCGCTGTGCCTTTGTTTGGACACGTGCGCTTTTCGGTTTTTGGATCTTGCAAGGAATTTCGAGGTGCTAATTGCGTACATGAAGCTCCTCGATAGTATAGTGGTTAGTATACCCGCCTGTCATTCGGGAGACCGGGGTTCGCTTTCCCGTCGGGGAGCCTCTGGCGCAAGACTAATGACCTTGCCCAGAAAAAATAAATCATTATGGAAAATTTAACAAGCCTCAGGACTTGCTAAATAAGGCCAAGGCCGGGTCCCGGTTGTAGTGCCTATGGTGATGATGATGATGTGATGAATTGCGTACATGAGAAGATATGCATCATGCTGCTTGATTTTAGGGAATTGCATTGATTGGATGAAATTGCGTAAATGGATTTGAATTGAATGGATGAATTGAATTCAATAATAGAAAATTTGAACGTTTAGTTCGTTTTTCGTGTTTGACAGCGTATTCTTGGATAACTTCATAAATCCATTTGATCTCTAGGTCATCATGTATTTCCTGATTTGTCACAAAACGGTACGCATTGGTGATAATGCGAAGGAATTTATTCTGGCTTCGTTGAATTATATCTCTATTGGACTGCTTTGTACAGCCCCATAATTGGATTCCATATATCTACATCAGCTTGATGATAGATTGATAGAGATTGAGTTGAGAGTGATTCCCGATTAACCACTACATCTGTCTACGTTTCAGCTTTATTTGTTCAGATTTTTGTTTCACATGATGTCTGCTATCCAAATGTATACCGAGATATTTCGCTGAATCTGATTTGGGAACTGGAATTCCGTTGAGATAAGTAGAAATATTGTTATCTGATCGTCGCAATGTAAATGCTACGTGAATAGATTTCATCTCGTTTAGTTTAATTTTCCAATCAGTATTCCATTGGCTAATTTCATTGAGTGCCTGTTGCAATTGTTGTGTAGCTTTTTTTTTATTTTATTATCGACAGCTGATATTATAACGGTATCATCTACAAAGGTGCCTATGAATATGTGAGGTCCTTCGTGTGTTACTTTGAACGTTCTATCAGACAAGTATGATTCGAGTAGATGGCAATAGTTTTCTGGAAACAGTTTACTCATTTTATATATAAGACCTTCATGCCATACTCTGTCGAATGCTTGGGACATATCAAGAAAGACAGCTGGGCAATATCTCTTTTCTTCGAAAGCGTTTTCTATTGCTGTGGTTTATTCCTAAAGCCAAATTGAAAGTCTGGAATATTGATGAGTGGCTTAAGTCGCTTGAGGAGAATTTTCTCAAACAGTTTTGAAGTGGATGGCAGTAGCGATATGGGTCTATAAGACGTTACTTCTTCTGCTGGTTTCTTGAGCACTATTATCTGTGCTGTTTTGAATGAATTTGGAATGTATCTTAGTCGAAAACAAGCATTAAACAAATATGTTAGCATAATAACAGCTTTTCGAGGTAATTCCTTCTACGCGCCAGGTGATATTTACTGGTGCTTTTTTGAGATTCAAACTATTGTCGATTTCTTGGGCAATCTCCATTGGGGCCACTGATTTGATTGTTTGGTCAGTTTGATACCTGGGTGAAGGATCAATATTGCTGTGGATGTTGTGTGGTTTGAACACTGAAGCCAGGTGTTGTGCAAAAATGTCAACTTTATCTTCAGTTCTGCGTATTCACTGTCCCTGTGCATCCTTTATAGGTGGCACTTGGATAAGGGGATGTGTAAATTTACGTGTTGCCTTCCAGAGAGAGTAATCCGTATCCGCTGACGGACTTAGATCACTTAGATACTCACCTATTGTATGTCCACAAGCGTTGAACACACCTTCCACGAGCACTGGTTGTTGGTTTGTTGTGGGCCTGGCGTCAGGAACAATGCTGTCTCCTGACGTGCACGTTGGTTGGGCAGGGCGACACGTGGTTGGGTAATCTCCAGACTTGTCCAAAGTAATGGCGTCAATCACAATGATTTCTCAAACTAAGGTGAATTCAATACAAAGAAACAGAACCGAATACCTTTAAGTTCGTGCCCCACTCCTGACGAGAATCCTGTTGCAACTCCAGAAAGAATTATCCGCCACACAACAAGAAAACAATTCGCGTGGATTGGTACACAAAGATAGATTTATTTTTAATTGCTGATTGAGATTTTTACAGATGAACTTTTTAAACAATGTGTCGCCTCAATGATGGTTTTTCGAAAAGAGAAAGAATAATGGTTGTCGTTAGACAACCAACAGAATTTAATTTAAAATGTCATGTGATTGCTGAAATTGGTTGGGGTGGTGCCACAGGTAGCATTCAATTGGGAATTCGCCGGTTGTGTCCAGGGTGAATCCGCAACACCTATACAACTCTGTTTATGGACTTTAATTAATTTGTTAACTAGATTGCTCACCCTGTTGAATATTTTTTTATCGTTCGGGTGTCTGGATCTGTGCCAGGTTCGTCTAGCTTTGCGCCTGCCTTTGATTAGATCTCTAATCTCAATAGGGTATGTGGTTGCTGGTTCTGGTTTATCACTTGGCACCGGAGTTGCTGTTGCGACTGAGCTTTGTAATGTTTCGATAAATTGTTGTACTTTTTTTTTTTTTTTTTTTTTTTATTAGACTTCTCTCGGGAGAGGCGAACCTATAGTGTCGAGTGGGCGCCCCGAGATGCCATCAAATAACTGTTGCAGTTCTTTTTGAACAGTTGCAGGTTATAACGCTCCGGGAACACTCGCGTAGGAAGGGAGTTCCACAGCTGCCCCGCTCTGTAACGGAACGAGTTCTGATACAGGTATGTTCGCGCCGTCGGGAGATGAACCACAAACGGGTGCGATCCGTCGGATTGTCTTGTGGAGCGCATATAAACCGAATTGCGTGGAACAATGCCAAGAATCTCCGAAGAACAGCACCCGTGATAATATCTGTAAAACAGACAGAGGTCGGCCACGCGCCTTCGATGTGATAGCGACTGTAGTCCCGACGTCAGCGCCGAGTCCCCGATCAGGCGGATCGCTCGTCTTTGTACGCTCTCAAGTAGGTCGAGGGTATGTTTAGGAGCCGAGCTCCAAACATGAGAGCAATATTCGAGCGCGGGTCTAATTTGAGATTTATATAGGAGAAGAAGTTGGGCCGGAGTAAAGTATTTCTTGGCTCTAAAAAGATAACTCCGTTTTCCTGAGGCTGATCTGGCGATACCCGATACGTGTTTATGCCATGATACATTCCCACAGACCGTGACGCCGAGCAATCTCAAACTTTCCCCAGCCTCGAGGGCCCGGCCACTCATCATCAGCTGTGGAACCGATGATTCAGTTTTCTTTGTGAATGTTGTATACTGGGTCTTCGTTGCGTTGAAGTCGACAAGATTGGCCTTTCCCCACTGTAGGACTTTATCCAGATCCTGGTTCAGAGAGTCAATCTGTCTACATCTCAGCTGGTGCGACGTTGATGCATCAATCGGCCGATCACTCGAAAAGGAGGAAACAAGCGTACTATCATCTGCAAAACTGAACACTTTGTTATCCGTTGTCTCCAACAGATCATTTATGTGAAGCAAGAACAAGGTTGGAGCCAAAATAGAACCCTGGGGCACCCCAGAATTGACAGGATACAGATCCGAACACTCGCCGTCCACAACAACCCGGATCGATCGATTCTCGAGGAAGCTCCTCGTCCAGTCGCAAAGCTGTTGGGAAAGTCCATATGAACGAAGTTTGCTCAGCAATGCCCCGTGCCAGGCGCGGTCAAAAGCCTTGGAGATATCTAATGCGACCGCCCTTGACTCACCATGTCGTTCATTCGCAGATGTCCATATATCGGTTATAAGTGTCAAAGGGTCTCCTGTGGACCGCCTGCCACGGAATCCGTATTGACGATCATTCAGAAGACCGTTGCACTCCAAATACTTAACCAACTCTGTATTGATGACTTTTTCCATTACCTTAGATAAAATAGACAGTAATGCTATCGGACGGTAATTTTGTAGGAGACACTTTTTTCCCGTCTTTGGGATTGGCTGAACTCGAACGATTTTCCAGCAGGCGGGAAAGGTCCTCCGTGCATAAGATAAACGGAAGAGTCTGCCAAGAACCGGCGATAGTTCTGGAGCACAGTTCTTAAGGACTATTGCTGGTATTCCGTCCGGGCCGGTTGCCTTCCTACATTCCAGTTCACGTAGAATGCGTTGAATAGTGCGCGGACGAAATCTCACGTCCCGCATGGAAGACTGTACCGGCGAGATCACAGGTGGCTCCAAAAGGCCGGGATTGAGGTTTGAATTCGCGGAAAATAAATTCGCGAACACATTAGCTTTATCCTTGGGATTCGTGACTGACGTCCCGCTGTCTGTCACCAACGGAGGGAAAGAGGAGGAAGCAAAGTTACTGCTGACAGCCTTTGCCATTGACCAGAAGGAGCGCGAGCCAGTTGGGCACCGAAGGAGCTTATTGATCACCCTGTCGTTGTGAGCCTTCTTCGCGGTATCAATCGCCTGGTTGCACGCGTTTCTGATTCTAACAAAATTTAGCATCGGTGGGATTGGAGCGCCATTGCTTAAAAGCTCTATTTTTTGCCGCTGTAATCAGCTCACATTTTTTGTCAAACCAAGGTTTATCAGACGAACTTCGTTTGATGGAATGTGGAATATACATCTGTAGCGATTCTAACAGATACACACAATTCACAAGCAAGCAAAAATAGTGAAGAACACCGAACGAAAAAAAATCGAATAAGAAAAATACATCAGAACCGTATACCAAGCGATAAAATAAAAATTATTCACACCAGTGGAATATACTCGAGTTTGGAAATAAAATTCTAAGGCGGGAGTGTGTAGCGATTCTAACAGATACACACAATTCACAAGCAAGCAAAAATAGTGAAGAGCACCGAACGAAAAAAATCGAATAAGAAAAATACATCAGAACCGTATACCAAGCGATAAAATAAAAATTATTCACACCAGTGGAATATACCCGAGTTTGGAAATAAAAAACCTAAACACGGTCAGTAGCCTGGTGTGTAACGCTTAAGGTAAAATTTTTTTCGTGATTCGAGCTGTCATAGCGTCAGTTCGAATCACACGATTTTCTTCACTATTATTTCAAACGCCATAATTGGTGACCCCGACGTGATCTGAACACGCAGCATTCACTTCCCATAGTAAAGCAGAACTTCACACACGGTCACGACTTCCGCATAGAGCCCAGCCTCCGACGTTTTCTCGTTTCTCTCTCGTTCGTCCGTCGTCCGCATACGAATCTGATCGTAACGAAGTTACTGCGGCGGGAGTGTGTGGCGATTCTAACAGATACACACAATTCACAAGCAAGCAAAAATAGTGAAGAACACCGAACGAAAAAAAATCGAATAAGAAAAATACATCAGAACCGTATACCAAGCGATAAAATAAAAATTATTCACACCAGTGGAATATACTCGAGTTTGGAAATAAAATTCTAAACTCGGTCAGTAGCCTGGTGTGTAACGCTTAAGGTAAAATTTTTTTTCGTGATTCGAGCTGTCATAGCGTCAGTTCGAATCACACGATTTTCTTCACTATTATTTCAAACGCCATAATTGGTGACCCCGACGTGATCTTGTACACGCAGCATTCACTTCCCATAGTAAAGCAGAACTTCACACACGGTCACGACTTCCGCATAGAGCCCAGCCTCCGACGTTTTCTCGTTTCTCTCTCGTTCGTCCGTCGTCCGCATACGAATCTGATCGTAACGAAGTTACTGCGGCGGGAGTGTGTAGCGATTCTAACAGATACACACAATTCACAAGCAAGCAAAAATAGTGAAGAGCACCGAACGAAAAAAATCGAATAAGAAAAATACATCAGAACCGTATACCAAGCGATAAAATAAAAATTATTCACACCAGTGGAATATACCCGAGTTTGGAAATAAAATTCTAAACTCGGTCAGTAGCCTGGTGTGTAACGCTTAAGGTAAAATTTTTTTCGTGATTCGAGCTGTCATAGCGTCAGTTCGAATCACACGATTTTCTTCACTATTATTTCAAACGCTATACATCTCCATCCCCAGGAGAATAATCTCTGATACCGACTCCGCGCAAGCGTTAACATCGGAGTTTCCGAAGCACACCTCCGACCATGGAAAGGATGCGAAGAAATCTCGCATATCGTCCCAATTAGCGGCCCCATACTTCCATACATGGCGAAGCTGCCTAGACCGGTTATTCTCTTGATATGCAACTGCTTGCGCGACAGATACCAAGCAGTGATCTGAGTTTCCCAGTGGCGCAGAAACCTCTACGGTATAAATACTCGGTTCGGATGTCAAAAACAGATCCAGGGTGTTCGCACAATCGCCTCGGGCATCCGGCACTCGCGTTGGTTCCCCCACGAGTTGAGTCAAGTTGTGGCCTACAGCAAACATCTCCGCCAGCCTCCCAGCCTCGTCGGTTCTGTTAGAATGTAACAACCAGTCGGAATTGTGCACATTAAATCGCCAAGGACAATAATTTCAGAAGCTGGGTGGTTGATCTGTATCCAGTCGACGGTATATGAAAGATGTTCGAAAAATATCGCCGGTCGATCGTCATTCGGGGAGCGGTAAAGACAACAAAGAAATTTAACGGAATTCCTCAGCACGACCCTCAACCATATGATGTCCATGATATTGGGCTCCAACGCCTCCATCCTCTGGCAAGCCAGATCGGACCGTGCGAAGACGCAGACTCCGCCCTTAAAACGGAATCTCTTCGTTGTTTGCAAATATTGGTGGACGGCGTTTACATTAGTATTTGTGAAACCGATGCCCCTGATGTTACAAAATGCCGTCACCAGTCGAGCGTGGGCCAAGCCTCGAGAGCTAGCCCGGTTATGCGATGACGAACCTCTCAAAGTTCCATTATTTATCATGATATCTGCATGATGTTCCCCCTGACATAGTCCCCCCCGGAGATCCGAATGGGAGACTAGGTTACCTCCGGAATTCTTTATATCAGAAGACACCATCACGACTTATCCCCGTGTCAGTCCGGGCCATCAGCCACACATCCGAAACACCGTCGAAGATTTCTCTCGACGATATCGCGGAATGTACAGCGTAACGGGGTGGTATCTCACCTTGGGACCGACTACCACCTAACCAACCTTTTCTCGAACCGGTCCATCAGCCAAGCTCCGAAAGATGGCCAGGGATTTCTCCCGACCATTTCACGGAGCCTAAAGCTTGATGGGGTGGTGTTTCACCGGGCGCACAGGGCGTTGGGACCCCGACTACCACTCGGCCTTTAGTCGCCTCTTACGACAAGCTGGCCTAGCTGTGAGTATATTCTAACGCCCTACTCACGCGGCTGTTGTTCCAATTCTTCACAATCTTGAAGTTTAACGTTTAATTCAATTTGATTGTCAAGCTCTTTTCGGAATTTTTCCCAATCTGTATATATGTTTGTAAGATTTAGTTTTGTGTTCTTTCTGGGAACAGCTGCATTCAGTTTTCGTAGTAATGGAGTGTGGTCAGACGTTAAATCAACTAAACTATCCGTTTCAATATAATTCGATGACACTGTTATGGTATTTTATGCCAACAATTTGATATTAATATATATAATGTTAATATAGTTAATATAGTTAAACATTATAGTAAGGAAATAAAGTAAGTTAAGGGACTTATTTGGGTGACCGTTGAGCGGTCGATGTGAGTTGGAGTTGATTGAAGACAGCGACTGTTGTTCGGCGCCAAGGTGCAGGGGGCGTTGAATGGTTGCTCCCCTGTTCAGCTGTAGTCTCGGTCTGTTGTCAATCGCAGATGTCCACTCTATTCAAGAGTCGCCTGGGATTTTTACTGGCACTCTTTAAATTATTCTGGATTTCAGTCTCGTCCGAATGGTTTTCTTGACTGGTTATTTTCGTCGTTTACCGTCGAATGAATATTGTTATTGCCGTTGACGTTAAGTTTTTATTCGGCGCCAACGCAGTTTTTTATTTTTTTCTCTGTCAAGTAGAATTTGCACAAAGTAGCTTATGCAAATTAGCTACTTGGCGAGTTGTTCTCCTTTTAGAGGTAGAGAGGGGAAACTAACCAAAGGGATATGTGGATGTTGGGGGGGGGGGCTGGACGCGAGGTAGACCCGTAACAACCCCCCCCCCCCCCTTAAATAATGGTAGCTTCATTCTTAGAAGAGGAATGAAGCTTGGCTACAAAAGCATCTAACTGTAGCGTTGATCCCTACACCGGTTGTGGTGTATTATCTTCCCTTGTTTGTCATGGTCTGTCTGGCTTTTGCTTCCTCTATTCGTAATAGGGTTTTAGCCTATTGTTGTGTACCACCACATTTCTTCTCCCTGCCTTTACGACGCTATTTATCGGACTATTTATTTGTACTACCTTATAGGGACCTTTCCATATGGGAGCTAACTTCCCTTGCTTTTGTGCGTTCCGTATTAAAACTTTGTCGCCCACATGGAACGTGAATGGACGTGTTTTACGGTCGTAGTACTCTTTTGACTTCCTCTTGGAAGTTAACCGGTTACGCCTTGCTATTTCGTACGTATGTTTAAGTTTGTACATCAATAGCTTATGGTAACTGTCAAGGTTATATACCGGTTCCAGAGGTTGCTTTATGCTCGTCGGTACCTCCGGGGTGAACCCAAATAGACAGTCCATTGGCGTAAGTTAGGTACCTTCGTGTACATGGGTGTTGTATACGAATGTTGCCGTTCTCAGGTACTGGTCCCATGATTGGGAATTTCCATCCACAATGCTTCGCAGGTAATCTACGAGTGGGCGATGGGCTCGTTTTAAGCCTCCATTCGAATGTGGGTGCTACGCTGAGGTTTGTAGATTTTTAATACCGAGGAGTTTGCACACGCTTTTAAACAAACTGCTTAGGAAGTTACTTCCCTGATCAGTGACCAATTGCATCGGAACACCATACCGAGCAATTATTTGGTCGAAAAATACTGTGCCCATCGTTTCTGCCTCCGCATCTGGGAGAGCGTAGCAATCTATATACTTAGACAAGTTGTCTTGGAATGTAAGTATATATTGATTGCCGGTTGGAGTGCGACCAAGAGGACCTACTATATCTAAGTATACTTTGTCGAAAGGCCTCGGTGAAGATTTCATGGTTTGACATGTTTTACATACTTTGATGTACTGTTTAACGTCGCGCGTCGTGTTGTTCCACCAAACATTTCTACGTATTTTATGATACGTTTTACTCACTCCTTGGTGTCCGTTGAACGTTGAATGAATATTTTTATTGCCGTTGACGTTTATTTTTAATTTTTTTTTTATTTTAGTTTATGCAAATTAGCTACTTGGCGAGTTGTTCTCCTTTTAGAGGTAGAGAGGAGAAACTAACGAAAGGGGATAAGTGGATGTTAGGGGGGACCTGGACGCGAGGTAGGTCCGTAACAACACTCCTTTCGAAATAAAGAAATCGATCAGGTCAGGAGTTTTTTTGTATCAGTAGGCCAGTATGCTGGTGAACAAGACGAATGAAATTCGCACTTTGCTTCTTTGATGGCTGTAAGCAATTCTTTTTCCTTGCCTAGAGTAATCAACCTTGACCCCCAAGCAGTGTGCTTGACATTAAAATCCCTACTAATTATAAACCTTTGTCCCAGCTTCTTGAAGATATCCGTGAATTGTTGTTTTGAGATTGTGTGTCTAGGTGGGCAATATACAGCACCTACATTTAAATCAGCTCCATTAAGGTTGATAGTAACAATGGAGGCTTGAATAAAACTTTCTTTTATTTCTTCTTGTTGGAAGTGATGTATATTTTGTTTTATTATCAGAGCTGTATCTCCACGGGCACGGTCGCTGGGATGCGTAGTCCAATAGGCCATCGAACCCCTGATTTTTATGAAGCTTATATGAGAAAAGTGTGTTTCTGATATCAACGCAATATCTATGTTGTGCTCTCTTATAAATATTTCTAGTTCTTGAGACCTTTGGTTGAGCCCATTTGCGTTCCAAGTGTTTATTCGTAGGAGTCGATTACTCACTGTCTTTATTTCTTGGATTTCTTGGTCGGTAGTTTTTGAAAATTTTCAAGTTCACTTACCCTTTCTGTAGCCGGTTGATGCTTTGTTTGATATCGTCCTGGAATACACTGAACATCTTCATCATATCAATGATCGTAGGCTCGTTTTTGACAGGTTGTTGTCAGCTTTTTGCTTTGTCAGTTGGTTTATTGTTCATTTGTGTGTTGCTGGTACCAGTTGTGGTTGGCCCGTTCGGTCTGTATTTTTGATTGTAGTCTTTGAGTGACTAGTTTTCTTTGGATGCTGAGGTTTTAATTTTTTTTTGATACACTGAGCATCCCTTGTAACTAGCTGGATGGTCATTCCCGTGGCACAGCGCACATGTTGCTACGCTGTTGCGTTGTTTCGAGCATTGAATTGTGTGGTGAGGCCCAGCACACTTAACACATCTTGAATTATAGTTGCAGTTATTTTTTGTATGACCAAGCTATTAATTAATTAATAATAAATTAAGCATTAATTAACAATAAAAATGTCCGCGCAAAAATACCAACATGCATTTCATATCCAATAACATAAATTAGTTACTTGAAATAAAGTTTTTTATTTTTTTAATTGCTGTTACTTGACGGTGGACATCAATCATTATATTGTAGCGAGCTTAGGGTTCGCTGGATTAATTATTTTAATAAATAAGAGCCGTTAAATCGATTCTCTTTGCATACACTTTATTAATCTGTTAATAACAACCGTTTCTTGATACTTCGCTTCTTTACTTATCGCTTCCTTACTCTCGCTTCTTACTTATCGCCTCTTTGACCGCTTACTTCTTACCTATCTCCCTGATCTGCGTGCGACGTATTTATACCGTTTCCTCATTCTGATTCGGCGTTTCGTTTCCGTCAGTTCTATACCCTCGAATTTTCTACTGCCCATCATCTTCAGTTTTCCAGTACTTTTTAGAATATTCTAGTACTTTGTTTTGGACTTTATAGAATATTCTAGTACTGATTGTCATATGCGTCACAATATGAATATTGTGACGCATATGATAATCAGTACTGGAATCTTCGAGAAAGTCCGAAACAAAGTACTAGATTATTTTAGGAAGTACTGGAAATCTGGAATAGAACATTCAAGACTATGGAACGGACGGAAACGATACACCAAATCAGAATGAGGAAAAACGGTATAAATACGTCGCACGCTGATCGGGAGTTGAGTTATAAGTAAGACAGTGAAGCAAGCGATAAGTCTCAAGTGAGGAGTAAGCAGTAAAAGACGCGATAAGTGCGGAAGCGATAAGTAAAGAAATCGTTAAGTGTACGGTATAAGTAACGGTTGTATTACGGACTAATGAAGTGTTATATTAATTCAAAATCGATTTAACGGCTCTTATTTATTCAAAATAATTAATCCAGCGAACCCTAAGCTCGCTACAATAACAGGTCACTTGAAAAGTCTCCGGCCCGACACATAGATGGCGGCACTAGAATTAAATCCATATGATTTTTAGTTAGCCCTAACCTTCAAAAGACGCGTGTATAAATTTGACAGATGTCGGATCATTAGTTTGTGAATTATAGTATTTTGAGTGAAGCAACTTCTGTTATTGTGAAAAAAATGGATAAAAAGGAATTTCGCGTGTTGATAAAATATTGCTTTTTGAAGGGAAAAAATACAGTTGAAGCAAAAACTTGGCTTGATGACGAGTTTCCAGACACCGCTCCAGGTAAATAAACCATCAAGGATTGGTATGCTAACTTTAGACGTGGTGAAATGAGCACCGAAGACGGTGAACGCAGTGGACGCCCAAAAGAGGTTGTTACCGACGAAAACATTAGAAAAATCCACAAAATGATTTTGAATGACCGTAAATTGAAATTGAATGAAATAGCGGGCACTCTAAAGATATCAACTGAACGTGTACATCATATCATTCACGAATATTTGGGTATGAGAAAGCTCTGTGCAAAGTGGGCGCCGCGCGAGCTCACTTTTGACCAAAAACAACGACGAGTTGATGATTCGGAGCAGAGTTTGGAGATGATCAAGCGTAATAAACCCGAGTTTTTGCGTCGATATGTGACAATGGATGAAACATGGCTCCATCATTTCACTCCGAAGTCCAATCGACAGTCATCCGAGTGGACTGCACACGATGAACCCGCCCCAAAGCGTGGAAAAACGCAACAGTCGGCTGGCAAGGTTATGGCGTCTGTATTTTGGGATGCGCGCGGAATAATTTTCATTGACTATCTTGAAAAAGGAAGGAGCATCAACAGCGACTATTACACAGCGTTATTGGACCGTTTGAAGGACGAACTCGCCGAAAAACGACCGCATTTGAAGAAAAAGAAAGTGCTGCTTCACCAAGACAATGCACCGTGTCACAAGTCAGTGAAAACGATGGCAAAAATCTATGAATTGGGCTTCGAATTGCTTCCGCATCCACCGAATTCTCCAGATCTGGCCCCCAGCGACTATTTCCTGTTCTCAGATCTCAAAAGAATGCTCGCTGGGAGAAAATTTTCGTCGAATGAAGAGGTGATCGCCGAAACTGAGGCCTATTTTGAAGCAAAGGACAAATCGTACTACAAAAAAGGTATCGAAAAGTTGGAGGGTCGCTATAATCAGTGTATCACCCTCGAAGGGAATTATGTTGAATAAAAAAAACGAATTTTGCTAAAAAAAAATGTGTTTTACTATGAAAGGCCGGGGACTTCTCAATTGACCTGTTATAATCTGCCTTCAAAAACAAGGAATTGAAAAATAGTACTGAAAATAATGAAAACTAAATAAATGAATAAATGAAAAATTAGGAAGACGACGTAACGTATATTATGTCTAGGGTCGCTTTCGATCAGTCATTGACAACGTGTGTGATTGTATTCTGTTTAATATGTGCAAGTTCAACATCATTTGTGACGGATTGAGAAAGTCAAATGGTTTATGAAATAATTAAATTGTGAAAATAATAACCCTTGTTGTAGCTCTCTGTTGTTCTTCTGACTTCTATTGTTTCATAGAGCTCCGTTTCATCTAACTCAACAATCCACAAATAAAGAACACAATAAAAATTCAATCGACACGGAATGACACAATAAAAAATGAAATTTGTATGACACAATGGAGCAATGTAGATGCTGATTAAGAAATGTCAAATGGAATCCACATTTTTGTTCCACATATGTGGTATACATTAAGAATGTCCAATGTCATACTTGACAGTGCATATTGTTTAATCGACGCCGGTGTTTCGAGGTGTAATTTGATTGAGGATTTTTATTAAAATAAATATTTTTATAGTAGTATCAGCAGCAAAATGTCGTTCAAAACCACCGCAAAAGTACAAAAAGTGATGGTGCAACCCATCAACCTGATATTTCGTTACCTACAAAACAGATCGAGGGTACAGGTTTGGTTATACGAGAATGTCTCGCTTCGGATTGAAGGCCACATCGTTGGATTCGATGAATATATGAATCTTGTTCTGGACGATGCTGAAGAGGTGCTGATCAAGAAAAAGGCCAGACGAAATCTAGGACGAATAATGCTGAAGGGAGACAACATTACCTTAATTCAGAATGTTAGTCCGACGAAGGATTGAGGTTATGTTTGGCGAACCCAGCATCAGCCGCAAGCTTTGGAAACCCAACGCCTTCATATAGACTTATGAATTACGAAGTGATGATTATTGATTCCAGGATGAAGTCAGAAGTAAAATATTGAAATATTAAATATGGCGTTTCAATTGAGGATTGAAGAGGGCAGCTTGTAACTTTTGTTTCAATGTGATTTTGTTCGGTGATTCTATATGAATGGACGAACTTCAGCGATTGTTGGGATACCATCTATCTCATTTAATTGGTCAATCGGCTTTCTCGAAATTTATATGGTATTTAAGGTGATAAGCAAATATTGAAAGGATGCGCTTTCTCAGATTGCTGACTGTTCGTATTTTTAGGGCACCTTGTGTACAGTCATGATTTCAACAATGATTATCTCACACAGCAAATCAGAAGTTGAAGGAGGAAAGTTCTACAATGTATCGAGGCAAGTTAAGGATCGTGTTTCTGGTATTTAGGCACAAATGGAAAAGTCGATAGCAACATCTCGACTTGATACTGAAAACTATGCGTTTGAAAACGATATAAGTTCCACAGATGGAGTGGTGGCTTACTGCTCTAAGGCTGTTGCACTTGTAGACATGCATTCCCGTGTGGAAGAAAGGCCGAGATTGGGAACAAAATCATTCGTGTCTGCCTTGATTGTTTGGTGCCCACTGCGCGTTAAATATATGACAGGATGTTAGGATCGGTCTAGAGATAATAGAGTGTTGTATTTTTGTTTCTGTGTGACTACTGCAGAAGTGTTCTCTAACTGCAATGTGATATAATAATGGGAGGCAAGTCATACAACACCGGTCGAACTTGGATCCTATAGTTAACCAATTTCATCTTCCGATAGTCTGATTTCTGTTTCTTTGTCGTTGCACTGAAGAATGTAATTTTGTAATGATACTGTGGCGTTTCTAACAGAAACGCACACAATACATAAGCAAATAGTGGAGAACACCGAATGAAAATCTAATAAGAAAATGCATCAGCCGTATACCAAGCAATAACATAGCAATTCCTCATCAGTTGAGTGTACTTGAGTTTAGAAATCGAACTTGTACACGCGGCCAGTAGCCTGATGCTTCATTGCTTCGCTTCTCATCCCTTTCATCGTGTGTTCAATTTACCTTCATCACTATCCTTGCTTAACGCTATAATTGGTGACCCCGATAGTGATCTGTACACAGGACACACTTTCCCATAGGTAAACAGAACTTTAGTACTACGATCACGACATCCGCATAGAGCACCGGCACACTCGCCTGCTCCGACACCCTCTTGCTCGCTCGTTCCGTCGTTCGCATACAAAGTTGATCGTAACAAAGTTACTGAGGAGGGAGTAGTTTGGCGTTTCTAACAGATACGCACACAATACAGAAACAAATAGTGAAGAACACCGAATTAAATCGTATAAGAACATGCATCAGCCGTATACCAAGCAATAACAGCAATTTCACATCAGTTGAGTGTACTTGAGTTTAGAAATCGAATTCGCACACGCGGCAGTGGCCTGATGTGTTGAGCATTGGTTACATTTTTAGTGATTCCAACCATCACAGCGTCAGTCCGAATCACACGTGTTTCACTATCGTCGCAATACGCGATAATACCACTACCACGAGTCTCTGGCAATCTATGAGGTATTTTAGTATCGGGAGACTATTTCTTCATTGAGCGAAGCCGTTGCATAGAAGAGTAGCACCCTTTTCTCACTCACCGCATTGGGATCTTAGAGGCGAATTGTTTTGCCCGAAGCGGATTATATACTTTCGATGCCTGCCGTATCCTGATAAGAACTGCAGAAAGTGGAAGTTGCAGTTCCCATGTGGGCGCTTTATTGAAGCTTCAAAGGACGCGCTGAGTTTAAAGTCCATCTTCCCTTTTAGCTGGTGTTCCATCTGGCTTCTCTTTCTCCTAGCTTTATTATCACAATTTCTCCAGACACTCCATCGCCGTGACTATCCTTGCTCTGCTAGAATGCTTCATTTAAGATCGTCTTTAATTTGCAAAATCTGTGTGTTGCCCTCATTATCTTTTTATTTGCTTCGTTTGCATAACTGCTTCATCCTGAGACAGGTTGGCGCAAGGCTAATAACCTTGCCGTAAAAACAAATTATTATGGAAAATTTAACAAGTCTCGGATAAGGACCGGATACCAGTGGAGAGACTTGCTAAATAAGGCCAAGACCGGATCCCGGTTGTAGTGCGGGTGATGATGATGACGATGTATAACTGCTGGCGTGGCGTGCGCTGGTACTGATATAACTACCGTTGACCGGATAATTATCTTGTTATATCCTAGTTCAACGGACTTAAAGCTTAGTCTCTTGTCGAGTATAACTCCCAAAGACTTGGCAGCTTCCTTTGATCTGAAAATCTAAATATAATCGTCAAGTAACACAAATACGTTATAAGAGTCTTGTTTGTGAAGTCAAGGGAATTATGAAATTGAGAGTCGATTTCATGGCGAAGGTGGTTGTTTGTTTTTAAAATACACAATGGTCCAACTTAGGCGAGCTCATCAACCAACATTATAAACTTGACATTCTTTGTCTGATAGCTGCCATAGAGCACGGGTTTGAATCTTTGGTCTTAGGAAATTTTGCACGCCAATCGAACATGCTGAACTTGTTCAGGTGTATATTCAAAATTCAAAACAATTGTGAAAACTCAACGTGGACAGAAAAAAAATTAATTATTATTAAAGTGAAATGGCGCCTTTAAAGACACAATAAAACGTTTGCATGGAACAACACATTTGTCTTCATTCCAACCGATCGTAGCTATACACGAAAGCATTGAGGTTTCTCTGATAACATCATATCGACGTCGTTCTAATCAGTTGGACATCGGATGAACCATTTGACAGCGCATAGTTCGTACTGGTTTGAAGGGAATCCTAAACAGAATTCAATTCACTCAAAGACTGTCGTCAAGGCTTGTCGCTTGTCAAATGACAGAAACCGAGGAGGATTTTGTGTTGATATAGTCTACGGGCCGTTTTCTTCGAAGACGAATGCCCTCAAAGAGCGCCCATTAATCAAATGCGTTATCGGCTATCATAACAAAATTTTTGATGGCCTTCTTCGTGCAAGTAGTATGAAGTATTTCTGGTTCTACACAGACGGTGTTTCACTCCACGCTGTTGTTCGGCGTTTGATATAAAAAAATTGTGATCTTAACTCTACTTATTCCTGTGGGAACACTCGAAGTTAAAATTTGTATCAATAAGTCCAGGACCATAGATGAACTTAAGGTCAACATCCGTCAAGAATAGCGGCCACATAGGCGTTGGTAAATGTGATGGAAAATTCTGAAAAATTATCACATTACGTCCTTCGAGTTCAAGGCAACCACTTGCGCAATGTTAGTCTCAAAAAATGATGTACGTGAATCATATACAAATGATTTTTTTTTATTTGTTATTTTTATTTTTTATTTTTTTTGCCTAGCAACAAGTTGCGAGCTAGATAATCTTGTGCGTGGCTGTTGTTTGGTTTATGAGGAGCCGGGGAACCGGCTTGGCAAGCGGCCGAGCTAGTTAATGTTATTAATTACACAAAAGACAAAAATAATGTTTTACGGGACCAAGGTCCTTTATTAATTTATGTCTTAACGGTACTAGTTTAATGGATCTATGAACTTCGTTCTTCGTTCGTATAGTCCTAGATAGTATAGTGGTTAGTATACCCACCTGTCCCGCGGGAGACCGGGATTCGATTCCCCGTCGGGGAGCCTCTGGCGTGAGACTAATGACTTTGCCCGGAAAAAACAAATCATTATGGAAAATTTAACAAGCCTCAGGACTTGCTAAAGAAGGCCAAGGCCGGTCCCGGTTGTAGTGCCGATGATGATGATGATGATGATGATGAACTTCGTTCTGGGTTTTACATTTGATATTTATACTCAGAGCTAAGTCTGGGAAATCATGCTTACCTTGGTTCCCAAGAGATTCGCATCATGTATAAGAGTCCAAATTTCTTAGTGCCAAGTGTTATCTTGGTCCCCAAGAGAGTCGTACCGTGTATGGTAGTTTCCGTTGTCTTATCAAAGTATGGTGTTATCCAAATTAATCACTGAATGTGTGATGTCTGTATGGTGTCCCTGTGGTGGTCGTTAACTCGCTCGACTTTGTAGTCAGTGCAGCCATGAACCAGCAACAGATTATTATAAAACGTTTAACAAATGAAGGCGTTAAACCCTTGGACATTTTTTCTCGATTGAAGGTACAGTTTGGAGATGATACACTGTCTCAGAATCGTGTGTATCCTGGGCCAGAGAATTTAAAACAAGAACGTATCGAAAACGGAAGTCGTGATCGACGCCCAAGGACAAGTCAGTCAGATGACAACAGGTGTGCCCTTCGAGAGCTTATTGAAGGTGATCGTCGCCTAGCTGTTAGAGAAATCTCATCAAAAGTGAGCGAACAGTGAATGCAGGTTACTACTGTCAGTTGTTACAGTCGGCAAAAGCCGCATATCGAAACAAAATACGAGGTATGCCCATTCGTGATATAACCCTTCTTCATGATAATGCCAGGCCTAACACCGTCTCCTTGACAAGGGATACATTGGAGGAAATGGGCTGGGAAATCCTCGAACACCCCCCTTACAGCACCAACTAGTCTCCCTTTGACTATTTTCTGTTCGCACCCTTGAAGGAATCACTTGAAAGAAAAAAATTCGAAAGTAATTCATACGTTAAGTCGCACGCGCGAGTTAACGTATGAATCACCCAACCACTATGCATCCTTATGTTCACCTAGAAATAAGAAATTCATCTAACAACAACTAGCGTCTGCATTTTTACAATCTTCCAGGAATGTGTTTCCTATTCATTCCTTAAAATATTTAACATTAAAATTGTGTCTAGACATCATTTACCTAGATCCAAAAAAACCCAAAATAAAATGCTAAGAAGCAAAACATATGTATCTGTTACGTTGGGTCATTAAAAACACATTAGGAGATTCCTAGGTTAAGATAGAATTTAAGTATAAATAGCATAGAAAAACTGTAAAGAGCGTTCATAGTGACCTGTAATTTTACGAATAAAATAAAGAGGCATAGCCTCCGAAAAAAAAAATTTTTTTCTTCATACAAAATATAACAACAATAACTCGCGCAATTGGCTAACAATTCGTCCTAAATCTTTCCACGAACAAGGGATATTAAAACTTCCAAATCGGTGGCAAAAGTGTGTAGATCACACAGGAGACTATATTGAAAAATATTGATAGTACAATTAGTGTGCAACATTATTCAATAAAAGTATAGAAGAAAATTACCATTTATATTTGATTCATCCTCGTAAACAAATTTTCCTAACTCGAATTAGTGATTTTTACTTGAACAGCAACAAATCATTTTTTGGTTTTAGAAACATAGCCACTAGCCTAAATTGGGCTACCCTGCACATTAAAAAAGTGGAGTGGAGCTATTTGAAGTAAAAAGTGGCAATTTTTAATTTGGCAACGTTTTGTTGAAATAAAAAATCTTTGAAAAAACGATTATAGTGCTTTAATTTTTACGTGTAAGTAAATACACCAACGAGAGGAAGCCGTTATTATTACCACTTTTTGATGTTATTATTATTATTATTTATTGGCCTGTAGGAACCCGGAAGTCCATGACATCGCCGACTCGACTCCGCCATCGTTCCCTGTCTTGTGCGCTCTCCTTCCACGCTTGACCATCCGGTCCGATTTCCTCAAGGTCAAACCTAGCATTGTCCTCCCATCTACCTCGCCGTCGTTCTACCGGTCTCTTTCCCGTTGGTCCACCGTCAAGACTTCTACGCACGCCCTTATCTTTGCCCATTCGCGCCACATGTTCGGTCCATCTTAATCTTCGCGACTTGATTCCTTTCACTATTGTAGGTTTGCGGTATCGTCGTCATATTTACCGCCAAAGATACTCCTTAAAGCTTTATTCTCGAATACGCGGAATTTGTTTTCTTCCCGTTTTGTGAGAGCCCGTGTTTGGCATCCGCATAGAACAATCGTCATGATTATGGTTATATAGACACGGAGCTTTATATTACGTGATGGCAGTTTGGATATCAGCAGTTTAATGACTGCGTGCCAACTAGCGTTGCCGGAGTGTAGTCTTTGGTTAATTTCCTTCGACATTTCGTTACTGGCCGTCAGTATTGTTCCCAGATATTTAAATTCTTTAACTTTTTCACATATCTTGCCTCTCACGTTTATGTGTGTTCCCTGAGGTCCACCTGCTCTCGCCGTAATCATATATTTTGTTTTGTCTTCATTTATTTCTAGGCCCACATCTTCTGCCGCTTGCATGATGATTTCACTGCTTTTATCTACAGTTTCTAGATTATCGCACAAAACGGCGATATCACCCGCATATGCGAGCACTTGGGTGACCCCGTTCAGGGATGTTCCGCCCATGTTGTCGTCTTGTACCTTTCTGATGACATACTCTAGCACAAGGTTAAAAAGACACGGTGATAGACCATCTCCCTGTTTTAGTCCGTCCCGGATTTCAAATGGTTCTGAGAGGCGGTTTTCTGTTATAACTCGCCCTTTGTTTTCGTTCATATAAATTTGAATGAGGGCGGCATATTTTTTCGGGATTCCCAGCTCAACGACAATATGATAAAGTCTTTGCTTACGACTGAGTCGTAGGCTTTTTTGAAGTCAACGAACAGTTGGTGAACCGTCTCTCCGTATTCCCACTTCTTTTCCAGCAGTTGACTTACTGTGAGAATTTGGTCACTCATTGACCGGTTCCTACGGAATCCGCACTTGGCTCCCAGTATTTCTTCTGCGTATGGTGTGATTCTCACCAGTATGACATTTGTTAGTATTGTATTTTGTATGTGGTTGGCAGCAGTGATATTCCTCTGTAGTTTTCGCACTCAGATATGTCGCCTTTTTTGAAAATGGGACGGTTTTCTATTCTTCCGGAGTGTCTTCCTTATCCCATATTGTTTTAATCAGTTGGTGGATCTTTAGAGCGGTTGCCTCTCCTCCATGCCTCATAAGCTCTGCCGGTATGCAGTCGACTCCGGGAGCCTTGTTGGTTTTTAATCGATTTATTGCGTCTACAACTTCGTTGAAAGAGGGCTCTGGGATCTGAGGCTCGGCTGTATGTACGTCTGGTGCACGTTGGTGGGTGCGCAGATTGAGCTGGTTTTCAAAGTACTGCTTCCATCCTGTCACTACATTGTTTGTTTCTGTGACTAGACAACCGTTTGCGCCTCAAATTATTGTGGTTCTCCCTTGGTAGCCATTTCTAATTGAATCCATGCCGACATACATACCACTGATGTTCTTTGCTCTTGCATTTTCTACGATTTTTTCGATCAGCGTGTTCTCCTATTCGCGTTTTTTGCGTTTGAATAGTCTCGTTGTCTCTCTCCGAATCGTCGCGTATCTTTCTGTGTTGACTTCATCATATCTTTCTAAGTAGATCACTCTGAGGCGTTTACGTTCTTCGATCTTCGCCTCGCACTCATCGTCAAACCAAGGTTTGGACTTAATTGTTTTCTTGAATCCTAATACCTTTTTGGCTGTTAGTTTGATTGTGTCTCTGATCGATGTCCATTTAGTGTCCACACTATTGGCTTCCTCTTCCCCACTACTACCATTCTATAGGATGCTGTTGAGAATTGATCAATTGACAGCTGGTCTTGCCCAACACAACCGTCAGCCTGTGCGAGCTTCACACAGTTCTTGGACTTGAAGTTGGCACTGATCCCATCTGTCAATCAACTGCCTGATTCAAACGCAAGAGCAAGTAAAAGATATAGAAAAACGTGCCTTGATTTTTTGATTCAATTTTATCATGTGTATTCCGTGTCAATCGACAAATTTTCTTTTCGCAAATTAAATTAACATTTCAATTCACTGCTAACTCTAGACTGTTATTTATTGAGGATCAACGAGCCCGAGTCATTTATAACTCCAAGAGGTTATGGGCCCAGGACAGCAGTAAAAGGGTTTCGTCGGTCATCATCAAGGAAAGTGAAAGCAAAATTGACCAAAGCAGCCCAGAGCGCGAGAACTGGCAAGGACAACGTGATCCACAAATCGTCAAACATCGGAGCAGCCATCGCACAGCAAGTTAACCGTGAGTAACACATACGTAAGTCAAGTCAGTCGAATTGCAGCCTCTCAACAAAATGGACTCCGCCAAATCCCAGTTGGAAATGCTAAGCGATTCAAACTGAACCTAGCACTGTACGAAATCGTAACAGGAGACAAGCTCAGACCGACAGGCGCTGCGTCATCTGAAACCATCTCAGCTTGGATCAAGAAGGATGTCGAAGCTCAAACGTTAATAGGCCTAAATGTAAGCAGTAAGATCGCAAACAAAATTGCTAACTGCAAGACTGCCAAAGATATGACAGACAAATTAACCAGCTTATACGGCACAAAGACTGATGTAACTTTAGAAATGTCCCGAATCAAATTCTTTACCTTTGAATACGATGATAGCAAGTCAGCAGGGGAAAATTGTCTGGAGATCCTGGATCTGGCTGAAGAAGTGTCAACCGAAAATGATCCTATGAGAGAAAGTTGGATCATGACAAGGATCATGAGTGTGCTACCGCCAAAACTAGCACACTTCAGGATTTCTTAGGACAATGTGACCGGAGCAACCAAGAATGTGGAAACTCTCATCGAACGTCTGAGACTTGAGGACGAGCGACTGAAGGAGACGACAAACCCAGAGGGAAACGCCAACAACGCCCTCCTGGCAAGACGTGAGAAGCCAAGGCAGTCGTCAAAGGGCAACCAGGACAAGACAACGCTCGTATGCTACAAGTGTGCAGGAAAAGGTCACATGATCAAGCAGTGCACAGGCAAACCGTGCGAAAAATACATTGCCTACTGTAAGAAGAAATACTCATGTAACATATGTAAGCAGAAAGGACATTTCGCCAAAGAATGCACTTCCAAGGAGGAATCAAGCAAGTTTACAAGCCCAAGGCCACCAAGGGCGTTCCTGACCACAGCCTTTTCAACAGTGGACAGTGACATCTCGAAGGACAGGGCAACTTCGTGGTATCAAGACTGCGGAGCTAATCAGCACATGACGTCTCATAGAGGATGGTTTGCACAGCTGGTCGAGCTGGACGAACCAATCTCAATAGTGATCGGAGACTCAACCAGGTTGGATGGCGTTGCAGTCGGGAACATCGAGATGGAGGCTTTTGACGGTCGGAAATGGTATCCAGGGGTACTTGAGGATGTTATTTACGTTCCAAAACTCAACTTCAATCTCTTCTCAGTAAGTCAGATGCTGGACAAGGGACACCTTCAGAAGGCAAACAGAAAGCAGGCAACGTTTTACAGTCAGGATGGCAGGAAAGTTATGGCAATTGCCAAGCGCAAGGGAAACCTCTACAAACTGATGCTCAGGTCAGAAGAAGATACAAGTCTGATGACAATGTCAATCAAAACTTGGCACGAGAGACTCGCCCATCAAAATGTAAAGTATGTGAGGGATATACTGAAACGCAAGGGAATCAAACACATTGATGATTGGAAGCACTATGTGTGCAAGGGATGCTCACACGGCAAGAATCATCGAGCCCCACACCGAATCAACCCAAAGACAGCCCAGCAACCGCTAGATCTTGTACACATCGACACCGGAGAAATGATCATTCCGTCGTTAGGAGGAGCCAAGTACTGGCTTATGCTCAAGGACGACTTCACCCACTACCGGAGCTGCTATTTCATGAAGACGAAAGGAGAAGCACCTGAGAAGATAGAGACCTACTTGAGACTCGTGGAAAATCAGCTTGGGAGGAGAGTCAAGTGTTTGAGATCTGACAACGGCACGGAACTGAAAAATGCCAAAACTAAACAGATGTTGGACAAGCTGGGAATACTTCACACATTTACGAATGTGCACACGCCAGAACAAAACGAAAGGGTTGAGAGAGAAATGAGGACAATTGTCGAGGCAGTCAGGACAGTAATACATACCGAGAACTTGGACGAAAGACAGCGAGACAGAATATGAACACACAGAAGAGACCCACGAAAGTACCGAAGAGCCAAGCGACAACGGACAAGAGACAACGCGGCCAGCAGAGCAGCCAGAAGGAAGAACCTTGCGAGATCGTCGGAACCTGCAACCACCGCCAAGGTACAGGGACTACGTTGCCAACATGTCAAACTGAGTCAACAGCAAAAGAGCAGCCATGATCGGTGAAACAGCAGATATCCCGGTGAGCGAAGCACTCAAGGATGAGAAGTGGAGACGAGCGATGCAGGAGGAGTACGATTCTCTCATGAAAATGAAAACCTGGAGGCTGGTGGACTGTCCCGAAGGAGTGAAGCCGATCACTTGTCGTTGGGTACTTCGAGAGAAGGCAGACGGGAGACTCAAGGCCAGACTCGTGGCGATAGGATTTGAACAGAAAGAGGGAGTGGATTATGGAGAAACTTTCAGTCCAGTAGCACGCCATGCATCCATTCGCCTGCTTCTAAGTCACGCCGCGTCAGAGAAAATGAAGTTGGTATCATTCGATGTTAAAACGGCATTCCTGTACGGGAACTTGGAACGGAATGTCTACATGAACCAGCCTGAAGGGTTCAACGACGGATCAAGGAAAATCTGCAAGTTGGACAAGAGTCTCTATGGGCTCAAACAAGCTCCAAGGATGTGGAACGAGAGGGTCACTGCACACCATGAAAGGAAGATATGCCTGACAAATACAGACGACGACCCGTGTATCTATTACAACAAAGACAGGAGCATTACGCTCTCACTCTTCGTGGATGATGGATTGATAGCTGGAAAAGATGAAGATCTTTTCAAGAACGATGAGCCACTTCCGGCGAACAACAACTATCGGGAGGCGATAGGAAGCTTATTGTACCTATCTACAATCACCAGGCCAGACACCAGCTTCGTCTTGAACTACCTGAGTCGATTTTGCAAAAAGTCAATGAGGAGCCATCAGGCGATGGTGAAACGTGTATTCCAGTACCTGAGAGGGACAACCACAGCCGGAATTCATTTTGGAGGAGACCAGATACTCATGGCCTACACCGACTCAGACTATGGAGGAGACTCGGAGACAGGACAGTCGACAAGCGGAGTGTTAGTGATGAGGGGAGGACCAGTGATCTGGTACTCACAAAAACAGCGTCTGGTAGCGACCTCAACCGCAGAAGCCGAGTACCGAGCAGCAGTATCAGTAATCGACGATGTGTGCTGGATTAAGCGGATCGCGCTGGAACTGGGTATCCTTAAAACCGACCAGGCAATCACCTTGCACGTCGACAACATGTCAGCTATACACATGCTGCAGAATGCACACGAGGGAAAGACAAGCAAGGGAAAGAAGCATATTGAGATACCACGAAAGTACATCCAACAACACGTTGACAAGACCGTGACACTGCGACACGTCGAGAGCAGCAGGCAGATCGCAGACATTCTAACCAAGCCACTGAACGGGAGACTTTGAGACGCACCGCCGTAAATTGATCAAGAAGAAGTGTTGAGAATTGATCAATTGACAGCTGGTCTTGCCCAACACAACCGTCAGCCTGTGCGAACTACACAGTTCTTGGACTTGAAGTTGGCACTGATCCCATCTGTCAATCAACTGCCTGATTCCAACGCAAAAGCGAGTAAAAGATATAGAAAAACGTGCCTTGAATTTTTGATCCAATTTTGTCATGTGTATTCCGTGTCAATCGACAAATTTTCTTTTCGCAAATTAAATTAACATTTCAATTCACTGCTAACTCTAGACTATTATTTATTGAGGATCAACGAGCCCGAGTCATTTATAACTCCAACAGATGCTTAGTCTATTCGTTAGTTCGTCTTGATATTCAGCCCTTTTGCGCAGGTCTTTTTCAGTGTCGAACTTTTTGCCCGTCTCCCGTGACTGCTCATGTGAGTTTGCTGCGAGCCGACTCCTAATTTTGCCCATCACTAGAAGATAATCGTAATCGCAATCTGCTCCTTTGTATGATCTTACGTCAAGGATATTCGAGTGGTGTCTTTTGTTTATGAGAAAGTGGTATAGTTGGTTACGAGTTACGCCGTCGGGTGATGTGGCTTTATGGATTTGCTTGTGCTTGAACATTGTGCTTTTCACCCCTTTTGACGCCACGAACGTAATAATTGGAATTCCATTATCATTTGAAACCTCGTGTAGGCTTTCTCTGCCTATAGTTGGTTCGAAAATATCTTCCTTTCCAATTTTTGCATTAAGGTCCCCGAGGAGGATTTTAATATCGAATGATGAGATCTCATCGAATACTTCCTCTAGGGTTCGTAGAACGTGTCCTGCGTTTCTTCGTCGGTAGATTCTGTTGTGGCGTGTACGTTTATAAATACATAATCGTACCATGGGCCCTGTATTTTTAGCACCGGTCATTAATAAATTTCACATCTTTTACATGGGGCGTAATCTTCTTGCTTATGACGAATCCGGTTTCGAGGTTATGTGTGTCGGTACCTCCACACGCCAGTGTAAACCCGTTAATTTCGATTACTTGACGTGTGAGTCGGGCTTCCTGAAGCGCGACGATGTCCATTTCATATTGTTTCGCGTTTTCCGAGTCGGTGTTTTCTTGATGATTTGTTCCCTTATGTTGTATTCCAGAATACTACCCTTATTAAATTTAACACTGAATCTCCTAACACATCCTTAAAAACTTCACTTAACATATATTACATTCTCACTTAATACATACCATTCATAAACATTCACAATATTACCAGTTACAGCACACTTAATAACCTGCACCTTTTTATTTATTGAAAACATAGCAACTTGGATTTTCGTCCGAATTGAATGTGAAAAGTCAAAAAGAAAAAATAGAAAAGAAAAAAAATTCAGTTCATAAAGAGCAGTTGAGATTTGAAGTTAGTAGAGTTTAGTTCTGGCTGTTGGAAGAAGAAGTTTAGTTTGAGAGTTCTAGTTGGAGATTACAGTGGAAGAATTGTTTGAGTTAGCAATTGAATTGTAAGTTTTAGTGTGAGTTTTGTTATTTAAAAAAAAAGGAGAAGCTGTAATTAAAATAAACAAAGTAACACACAATAAAGGAAAAGAAACTATAGAAACCGCCCACATAAGCAAACGATTTTTCAATTCAAAAACGGACAACTTTATATCAAGAATTGAAATCAAACAAAACATGAATTGATGAAAGAAGATTAAATAAAGGAATACTAAAAGGTCCCCGCTCTTCCCTCATCCGAGGAAGCACGGCGCCGGACACTCAACACTGGTGGCAGCGGTGGGATTCAACCAAAGGATCCCAAATAAAAAGAAGAAAATAAGAAGAAAAAAAAAAACAAGAAAAAAAAAATTTTTTTTAAACAAAACAAAATTTAAAACAACAAAAAAAAAATGTTTATAAGAAGAAGAAAAAAGTAAACATAAAACAACGAAAAACAAAGTAAACAAAAAATTTAAAACAAAAAAAAAAATTAAAGTGAACACAAGAGAAATAACCAAATAAGAAGAAGAAAAAAAATTTTTCAAGAAAAAAAAAAACCCAGACAAAACTACGAAAAAAAAAAAACATAAAACAACGAAGAAAAAAAACATAAAACAACGAAAAAAAAAATCCAGCAAAAGACCAGGATATTCAACTTCTAGGGCGTGAAGTCTGCCTGGCAAGAATAACAAAATAATATAAAATAAAGAAAGGAACACAAAGAGGAACTCTACGACACAACAAAGAAGAAAAAAAGGGACAACAATAAGAAATTCAACAAGACTTCTATCAACATCTAGAGTAGTAAGAAATTTTTTCAATATTTTGTTTTTTCTCTCTTCCTTTTTTTTTTGTAGGAATATTTTACTTGGATTTTTTTCCTTTTTCAAAAAAAAAAAAAAGTGTTTTCTCGATAGAAATTTTGAAAATTCTCTTTTCAGTTTTTTTCGACGACATTTCCGTTTCTTTTCCTTCTCGTCGAAAATTTTCTTTCTTTTCAGTTTTGGGTCCAAACCATATCGTTTCCATATATATATATTGAATAATAACATAAAGGCCATTTTATCATAAACCATATTTTTAAGAATTGATAACAAATTTTCGCCATACTTTAATTCAAATTTTCAATATTACGAGCCCATATTACACGAGACAGGCGGCTAGGCAGGGGGAAGAACAATTCCACTATCAACAGATACTCAGTAAAACCCCTGAAATGGCTCTGTCTGTCGGAATTTCTGATGTTTTCAGAATCGTCCCTACCTTTGACGGGAAACCCTGCGACTTAGGTAAATTTATTTCCGGGGGAGACGTTTTATTTAGATCCATAAAGAAGGCAGACCCGGATATATACGAGACGTTTTTAGAGCTAGTCAAAAATAGACTAGAGGGTCATGCTTACGATCTGATTAGGTATAGCCAAATCGCTAAGTGGGAGGATTTAAAAGATAAACTCGAATCGGAATATAAAGAGGAGCAATCTCGGTCGACGGCACACAATGAGTTGATTTCTCTGAAACAACGCTACAGAGAAACCGTCCGGGAATACGGCGATAGAGTCGCGAATGCTCTAAGGACTCTAAACTCTGCCACGTGTGAAATAACAGCAGACGCGGTGGTTAGGGAATTCTTAATGGAAGAAAACAAAAAATTGGCCGTACAAACATTTGAAGATGGACTAATGAACGAACAGCTAAAGATACTAGCTAAAGTCCATGGGGGAAATAATTTAAAACAGTCGATTGCACATGTAGTATCACATGGTGCTCGAATGGACAACTCTCCCAGGTCATATCAATATAACGAAAAACCTACATTCAATAGTATAGTCTGCCAAACCTGTGGTAAGCCAGGGCATACACAGGACACATGTTATCGGAACATGCAATCCAACTTTTTTCCGAATAGACAACCCATAAAAAGGGAATATAACATTGTATGTAATTTCTGTGGACGGAATAATCACACAGAGAATGAGTGTAGATACAAGATATCTAGGAATGATTCGGCTTCAACAAATTACCAACAAGGTACAACAACGCGTAACCCATTCCGAAATAATCCTACAAACTCTGAAAATCGTTTTGGTGAAAATTCTAGGACCACCAATAGACAAAACGATCGGCAAAATGTTCACTTTTCTCGGGTGCAAGAGTCGGAAAACGAGGCCTGACGCCAACCAAAATTTATGGAAGACAGACCAAAGTTTTCTATTTACAGCATTAGATCTTTGGAAATAGATAACGACCATTTTAATGAAGCTCCTAGCCAAATTTACCCTGAGCCCACATACTCCTATAAACCAAGCCATATAAACGAAGATAACCCTGTCCCTAATATAAAGACTCCGATTCATACTCCCATTCTGGAAAACAATTCAGCAACACAGACTGAAAATCCGAAATTTTCAGCAGTATTAAAGACTGAAATCGCTAATATCTCAGATATCCCTATTGACAACGCAGACACTTCAGCAACCAAGACTGAAAACTCAGCAGTATTAAAGACTGAAAATTCGGATCCTGCAGAAAATATACAAACAGAAACCCCTAATATTCCGGCTATCCCAATAGACAACCACGACACTTCAGCAACAAAGACTGAAAATTCAGCAGTGTTAAAGACTGAAGACCCAATAGTTGCAATAAAATTCGAAACCCAAGTCAGTTCAGCAGCTAATACTGATGAACAAATCTTTTCAGCAGCAAAGACTGACGGATTAAATGTTTCTACAGCAGATATAACTGAAGAAATAGTTCAAACAGCAAATAGGACTGGGAACCAAGATGTTCTAACAGCTAATAAGTCTGAAGAACTATTCGAATCAGTAAATGAAACTGAGAAACTAAACGATCCATCAGCAGTGAGTAAGACTGAAAAGGTAAACGTTCCGACAGAAGTTAAAGCTATAGAAAATGATGACAATGAGCCGAAAACACAAAAAATTTTAAACAACGAAAACAAACACAAACACTTACTCAAACAC
Source organism: Microdon myrmicae (assembly GCA_963931805.1). Taxonomy (NCBI): domain Eukaryota; kingdom Metazoa; phylum Arthropoda; class Insecta; order Diptera; family Syrphidae; genus Microdon; species Microdon myrmicae. Next base: position 2,810,951 of record OZ007498.1, on the reverse strand, counting down.
GAAATAATAAAAAATGAAAATAATAATTTAACTAAAATAGGTATTGTAAAGAGTAACTATATAAATACATTACAAGTCTTTTTTTTCAACAATAAAAATTTATTCCAATGCAAAATACAAAAAAATAAAAGGTTACACCGTCATTTAAATTATTTAAGATCATTTTTCAAGAAGATTTTTGGTAATAATCATCTTTATTCAATCATCATAGTAATAGGCCCAGAAAGGTTTTGGAAACTTTTCCATAAATTTAAGGAAAAGATAAACACATAACAAATGGCCTTTGTTTTATTATTCAATATATATGAAATAATCTAACAATTGTAGGAAATGACGGAAATGAAAAAAAAAAAAAAAAAAAAAAAAAAAAAAAAGTTAATGAGGGGGACGAAAGAAAGAAAATTTTAGAGGTAATATATATTGGAAATTTTAGAATTTATATATATTCGAACGGAAAGGGAAAGAAAGGAAATTTTAGAGGTAATATATGTATTGGAAATTTTGGAATTAATATATATATTCGAACGGAAATGAGAATTTTGAAACAATAATATTAATATTATATAATTAATATAATAAGTAATAATAACTTTTGGATAAGAAAACAAAAGGTTCCAAGGAGAAATATTTAAATTTAGTTAGGTAATATGTAATGTAAATAGACTATTTTGACTATTTTTCTAGTGTTAAGAACTTTTTGATTATTGAAAAAATTTAGTTAATATATAATGTAAATAGATTATTTTTCTAGTATTAAGAACTTTTTGATTATTGTAACCTTTGATGAAAGATTAATTTTGAAAACCTTTGTAATGTAATTGAACGAAAATCCAAGTTTTTAATTAATCTTAATTTAATATATAGTTACTAGAAAATTATTCTCTTCAAGGATAATTTTCTTTCTCGAAGAAGGGTGGGATGTTGTATTCCAGAATACTACCCTTATTAAATTTAACACTGAATCTCCTAACACATCCTTAAAAACTTCACTTAACATATATTACATTCTCACTTAATACATACCATTCATAAACATTCACAATATTACCAGTTACAGCACACTTAATAACCTGCACCTTTTTATTTATTGAAAACATAGCAACTTGGATTTTCGTCCGAATTGAATGTGAAAAGTCAAAAAGAAAAAATAGAAAAGAAAAAAAATTCAGTTCATAAAGAGCAGTTGAGATTTGAAGTTAGTAGAGTTTAGTTCTGGCTGTTGGAAGAAGAAGTTTAGTTTGAGAGTTCTAGTTGGAGATTACAGTGGAAGAATTGTTTGAGTTAGCAATTGAATTGTAAGTTTTAGTGTGAGTTTTGTTATTTAAAAAAAAAGGAGAAGCTGTAATTAAAATAAACAAAGTAACACACAATAAAGGAAAAGAAACTATAGAAACCGCCCACATAAGCAAACGATTTTTCAATTCAAAAACGGACAACTTTATATCAAGAATTGAAATCAAACAAAACATGAATTGATGAAAGAAGATTAAATAAAGGAATACTAAAAGGTCCCCGCTCTTCCCTCATCCGAGGAAGCACGGCGCCGGACACTCAACACTTATGGTCGTGTCGACTCATCACACCTACGCCTACCGGGTTTTTTGTGGGATTGTTTTTTGTATATTGATTATTCATTTTCGTTCCCACGAGTCTTGGGGTTTCAAATAGTCCCCCATATCAGAGCCCTGCTTTGATATAGTAAGGAATGCATGGTGTCAGAGAGATGCCGTTATAATACAGCCGGTATACCCCGGGCTACAAACCATCCAATGGGCACGGTGACGTGTAAAACCCTGGGTAAGGGATGGTAGATCTTTTTGTGTTCCTTCTCGCTAGCCTGTCTGAAATGGATGGCCCTAATGGAAGCATACGCTTCCGTCAGCATACCCTTAGTGATTCATTGTAGTTGAAGTCCCCGCACCACGTCAAGGTTTCTACCAAGCGGGGGACTTTTTGATGTTATACGGCCGATAATATTTCTGATAAATTGCATCGTTGTATGTATAGCACGAGTTGTATGTGATGTGGCAGCGTCTTGTTGAAACGATATGCTCTATAGTGCTCATTTCCACCGAAAATTGTCATCAGCAACTGTTACAGCATTGCCTCCAGCATTCTTAAAAATGGACACACCAATGCTGCCAGACAATAGCTGCTAATCTGTTTATTAACGAAACTAACCTAGTCGAAATAGGATTCGGCTTCAACAATTGATTTTGGGCTCATGACTTGTCAACTTCCCTTTTCAGGTGCTAAATGTGCAGCATCCTTCATGGAACGTTGCATAATATATATTGGAGAAAATGCAGCGGAATGTGTAAAGACAAACGCCTTCCTAAACTTGAACAAGGACGGCTTAATAAAACTAATATCTTCCGACTACGTGAGAAAAATTTACTTCCAACCTACATTTGGTTATGAATGATGTTCTTTCTAGTTTTGTCTCGAAGAGGAAGACGTCTGGCGCTGTGTGTTGGCATGGGCAAAAAATCAGGCTGGAGTCACTCAACCCACAGCTCATTGGACTGAAGAAGAGCGTGCCCGCGTTTGTCAGCATTTATCTGGAGTCATGGGGCATGTGCGGCTTCTTCTAATCGACAGTCAAGTATTTGCCGAGGAAGTAGAACCGACGGGTGCTGTGCCAATGGAGTTGTCACTGGAACGCTATCGATATGCGGCGTTACATTCAAATAAGATGGGTGGAGGCAATGCACAACCTCTTGTTCCGCTTCCAGGAGGACCGCTCTCTGAGGATGATAAACGATTGCAACCTCGACTCATGGTTAATATGTTTCCGGGTTCAAGTATTCTAAAAAACGACAAGTTACACCTTCAGAGTGTTCTAAATGGATGGTGAGTTGTGTCTTTTTATCGAGGTTCTATCGTATAACATTTTTCATCTTTTTTTTAGGTATGGTGCTCCAAAACAAACTTGGCGGCTTATTTTTAAAGCTTCTACTCACGGTTTTAGTTCAAGAATGTTTCATAGGTTCTGTGATGGAATTGCTCCGTGTTTCGTAATCGGAATGGTAAGCCGAATAGACGGAAACTGCATGTTTCTGCAGATTTTCTTCACCGGGTTTGAAGCTGTGATTTGCTTGATATGAATATATTCCTTGCTTGTATTCATTTTAATTTTTTTTTTTGGTATAATGCTACTCGACTGTTCAACATCTTAGGGGCTTTTTCGTAATTTTCTTATAAAGTGCTGATACAGTACCACTAGGAACGTGGGAAAGGCATAAAGTAGGAGAAAAGGGTAGAGTGAGAGCCAGGATGCTTTGGTTGGTTCTGAATTGCTAACAAATTTCTATACACTACATCAGAAAAGACGACGGTGATCGTGTCATATCATTGTCCCAAATGTTATGTCCTTATCCCTGCACAAAATCATTTGGCCTACCTATCAAACAATCGCTATTAATTTTCTATATGTGTATGTTATTATCATAAACTGAGCATTAAGAGTCCAAGCCTGTCGACCCTGTTGGGCTACATATGTCCCAACCATAAGTTTAATAACGTCAAATATCTGGGAACGATACTGACGACCAGAAACGAAACGTCGAAGGAAATTAACAAAAGACTACACTCCGACAACGCTGGTTGGCATGCAGCCAGTAAACTGTTGAAATCCAAACTGCTATCACGTAATATAAAGCTCCATGTCTATAGAACCATAATCATGCCGATTGCTCTATACGGATGCGAAACATGGGCTCTCACAAAACGGGAAGAGAACAAATTCCGCGTATTCGAGAATAAAGTTTTAAGGGGTATATTTGGCGGTAAATATGACGAAGAGTCAGGACAATGGAGGAAACTCCACAACCACGAATTGGAAGAGCTATACCGCAAGCCTACAATAGTGAGAGTAATCAAATCGCGAAGATTAAGATGGGCCGGACACGTAGCGCGAATGGGCGATGATAGGACCGTGCATAGAATTCTTGACGGTAAACTAACGGGAAAGAGACCGACAGGACGACCGCGACGGATATGGGGGGACAATATTAGATTGGACCTCGAGGAGATCGGATCGGATGGTCGAACGTGGAAGAGAGCGCACAGGACAGGGAACAATGGCGGAGCCGAATCGGTGAGGTCATGAACTTCCGGGTTCCTACATGCCAATAAATAATAATAACGTCATTTTGGGTTGAAAGCGTTAAAACGGAACTATTAACGGCCAAACAGTCATGTGGTGGGTTTATCGACTTTCATGTTTTAGAAGAGGCTTTCACTTGCTTTTGACGACAAACCCGCTATCTGTCTCCATATTGTAACATCTCACTACAAACGGCAGATAGTCCTTATATACAATTAACTGACGAGTCTGTGCTAATGTGGCGGTTGCTATTACTACAATTTATATTTATGGGCCAGTAGGAACCCGGAAGTTCATCACCTCACCGACTCGACTCCTCCGTCGTCCCCCAATGTGGCGGTTAGAGAGTACATTTCCCGTTTACTCGTGTATATCGATATGATCTAAATATGCTCTAAAATGCAACCGCGTATGAAAGATATTCGAAGAGATTTTTTGTAGTCATTCGGTGTGCAGACGGGGCCTCCTACAATTATTTTTATACTTAAACCAAAATCTCTGAGGTAAGTCATATCATGGCCACCGAAGGTATATCGAATTGGTTGACGAGTTAAACTGACTCTCGGTTAGGACGACAATGTCTAGCTTGGCTGATTTCAAGAATTGATGAACGTCATTTACATTCGTATTAGTGACGCCTCTAAACGTCGGCAGTGTTTCGCGACGGTGCCCTCTTCGACGGAGATGAGTTCTATACCATTTGGTTGCATATTACTTCCTCTGAGAATAATATGCCCATTCTTTATCTGTCGTAGGTGCATGGAGACGTCTTTGTGTACTTTGTTAGGAATTATTCACAGAACTTGCTGCACCAAGCGTTTAGTATACATTTTATTTTGTATGCTGAGAATACTCCCAGCGGATTGCATTGACAAAATTGAAATTTGGACTTTTTGAGATAGAGAGGCCACATGGAATCTCGTTGCCGGCTGAACTAATGCTATTATGTTATTTCCTTTTTTTAAACCTGTTATTTGCAAGTTCCAACGTGAGCATGTAGTAAACGCTTTTTTTTTGTAGAACGTTTATCTATTACTTCTGGCGCAAGGCTAATAACCTTGCCCGGAAAAACAAGTTATTATGGAAAATTTAACAAGCCTCGGGGATTGCTAAATAATGCCAAGACCAGATCCCGGTTGTAGTGCCGATGATGATGATGACTATCTATTACTTAGTTCGAAAATTGTTTATAAATACAGAATGGGTATATATAAATTGGGTGTAAAATTAAATAAAAATTTGGAGGAGATCTTAGAGGCACTGTTAGGAGGCACAATTAGGAGTTTAATATTAGAGTGACAGATGACAGTTAAACAGGTCGACAGTTAAACAGGTCGACGAAATTACGAATTAATCTACGTAATATAGCGGTATCTTTCTTTTCAAGGTTTCTGTTTTATAACTCTAGGGCAGTCGAGGTGATATTGCTGGAGGTTTTACAGACGTTGCATGGGCGATAACCAATCGCAGAGGAGGATATATCCACTCGGAAAGAGCATTCCTGTTCACTTTTAATTCAAATAATGACTCACAACCGGCAAAATTTGATATTGTTAAGAAGCCATACGCGATCTGTTATCACCCAGAGTAAGATAATTAACCTGAATATTCATATTTGAGTTTGAAGTTATGAATTTTATATTTAGCTGTGGGCCGATCTTTGGAGCTGGAGCAGACTTGTTCATTTCAAACAACTGTAATCAGAATATGGATTCATATTCCAACTTGCCCCATAGCTATGACGGACCGAATGCCAGTTATATACCACTTTTCGGCGACTACAACTTTATGATCCCTGAGTACGAAGTATACACATTGGCAGGATCTCCTTTGGGAGGCAATCAGTCGGGAGTAAAAATGAAGTACGATCGATACTAAATAAGTATAAAAGTGCTATTGTCATATTTATCGCACAAATTGCTCATATCTAAAATAAAATTTCAATCTACATTTAGTCAACTTATTGCATTAGTTTGCAAGTTGCCTTTTTAAAATAAATTACCTACATATCCTAATTTGTGAACTCCTAAGATAACCTCCCACTGCGCGAGTGAAAGAAATGGACGAAGATAGGGAAAGGTAATACCGATGCATATTGAAATCGCTAGTAAATCCATAATCAGCACGCTTTACCATCGTTCGGCTGAAGAACGATATCAAGTATATGTCTACTTCAAATGAAAAATTATGCGCGAGTTATGGTTTCCGCGAGTTTTCTCTCCGCACTAGAGCACTCCCAGCAATAAAAGAAACCAATTTATAACAGTCACTTTTTTTTCTTCATTTTTTTTTATTTATTTATTATAACTTCGTTTTTGTTTTTTTTTATCTTTACACATTTTCTAAATTCTATTAAATATAATTTCTCACAGTGTTCTTGATTATTAATTACATATATTCGACCTTATCTATTCACTTCTATTATTATTGTTCAAAGTTATTAGGCACTTCTTCCTTTCTTTATTAATTCTTCGCTACTTTTTCTTTATTCTGTGCACTTTAAGTTAGCACTATGCGACAATACTTTTCTCTACTTCGGGCTCGCAATGTTTCTTATCTTTAATTACATATATTCAAACTTATCTGTACACTTCGATTATCATTGTTAAACGTAGTTAGGCACTTCCACCTTTCTTTATTTACTTCTTCACCACCTTCTCTTTGTTTAGTGCACTGTCACTTAGCTCTATGTGAATGGTACTATTCTTTATTTCGAGTTCTCAGTGTTTCTGATCATAAATTACATAGATTCAATCTTACTTGTTTACTTCAATTACTATGGTTAAAAGTCATTAGGCACTTCTCCCTTTCTTTATTTACTTCTTCACCACTTTCTCTTTATTCAGTGCACTGTCACTTAGCTCTATATGAACGGTACTATTCTTTATTTCGAGTTCTCAGTGTTTCTGATCATAAATTACATAGATTACATAGATCTTACTTGTTTACTCCAATTACTATGGTTAAAAGTCATTAGGCACTTCTTCCTTTCTTCATTAATTCTAAACTCCTTTCTTTTTATTCTTCTCTAATCACTCACTTCCCGGACTCGTCGTCACTACTCAACTTTTCACTTCTCCGATACCACGATAGAACACCTCTTCATCAAACCTCCTCAAAACATTCTGCCACCTATTCTGTTTGTACCCCTTCTCGTTACCTTGGATAATCCAATTTTGATTTTCAAGGACCCAATTTTCGATTTTCAATTCCGATTTACAATTGCGTTGAAATGCGACATCAGCCGATATGCCTTCATCGGTTTGCGTCACAGTTCAACTTCCGCGATTGCAAATTGACCTAATACATGTTTTGTGCAAATACTTATTTTTCAGTGGTTTATTGATTGTGCCGGAATGTGCATTTAATTACTATTTTGTGGTTTATCGATTGCGATGAAATGTGCAATTAATTGCATTATCGCTCTGGGGATTATCCGGGTTCAGAATAGGATGGCGTTTTTTTGGTTTAAGTGCATTAATGACCTCATGTACATCATCTTTATCTACGACGTCACTGATACACTTAACACGCGCGGCCAGAAGAAGCTTTTATTGCAAGTGGTTGCAAATGCAACCTGCGTGTTCATTCAAGCCATTTAATATATCTGTGATTTGCAGTGCGAAGGGTGTTAGGTCCAAATTTGTGAAACATGAGTTATGTGCGCTCTTGATTAATTATACATATTGTAGCGAGCTTAGGGTTCGCTGGATTAATTATTTTTAATGAATAAGAGCCGTTAAATCGATTTTGAATTAATATAACACTTTATTAGTCCGTTAATAACAACCGTTACTTTTACCGTAAACAACGATTTTAGACTTATCGCTTCCTTACTTATCGCGTCTTTTACTGCTTACTTACCTTCCTGTTCTGCGTGCGACGTATTTATACCGGTTTTCCTCATTCTGATTTGGTGTTTCGTTTCCGCCCGTTCCATAGCCTCGAATTTTCTATTGCTCATAGTCTCCAGTTTTCCATTACTTTCTAGAATATGCTAGTACTTTGTTTCGGACTTTCTAGAATATTCTAGTACTGATTGTCATATGCGTCACAATATATATATTTATATATATATATATATATATATATATATATATATATAGTATATTCTAGAAAGTCCAAAACAAAGTACTAGAATATTCTAGAAAGTACTGGAAAACTGGAGACTATGAGCAGTAGAAAATTCGAGGCTATTGAATGGACGGAAACGAAACACCGAATCAGAATGATGAAAAACGGTATAAATACGTCGCACGCAGAGTAAGCAAGCGATAAGTAAGGAAGCGATAAGTCAAGAAATCGTTAAGTGTACGGTAAAAGTAAGGGTTGTTATTAACAGACTAATAAAGTGTTACATTAATTCAAAATCGATTTAACGGCTCATATTTATTAGAATAATTAATCCAGCGAACCCTAAGCTCGCTACTATATATATATATATATATATATATATATATATATATATATATATATATATATATATATGTATATATATGTGTATATATGTATATATGTATATATGTATATATATATATATGTATGTATATATATATGTATATATATGTATATATATATGTATATATATATATATATATGTATATATATATATATATATATATATATATATATATATATATATATATATATATCATATTGTTTGGATGAGCTGGTGGATCTTTCGAGCGGTTGCCTCTCCTCCATGCTTCACAAGCTCTGCCGGTATGCAGTCGACTCCGGGAGCCTTGTTGTTTTTCAATCGCTTTATTGCGTCTACAACTTCGTTGAGAGACGGCTCTGGGATCTGAGGCTCGGCTGTATGTAGGTTTGGTGCATTTATCTGTGGTTGATGGGTGCGTACATTGAGCAGGTTTTCAAAGAACTGCTTCCATCTTGTCACGATATTGTTTGTTTCTGTGACCAGACAGCCGTTTGCGTCTCGAATTATTTTGACTCTCCCTCGGTAGCCATTTCTAATTGAATTTATGCCGACATACATACCTCTGATATTCTTTGTCCTAGAATTTTCTAGGATTTTTTCGATCCGAGTCTTCACCCATTCGCGTTTTTTGCGTTTGAAAAGTCTAGTTGTTTCTTTCCGAATTGTCGCGTATCTTACTGCGTTGACTTCATCATATGCTTCTAAATGGATCATTCTGAGGCGTTTACGTTCTTCGATCTTCGCCCTGCACTCATCGTCAAACCAAGGTTTGGACTTAATTGTTTTCTTAAATCCTAATACCTTTTGGGCTGTTAGTTTGATTGTGTCTCTGATCGATGTCCATTTAGTGTCCATACTATAAGCTTCCTCTTCCTCACTGCTCACATTCTCTAGAATGCTAAATCTATTCGTTAGTTCGTCTTGATATTCAGCCCTTTTGCGTAGGTCTTTCAGTTTATCGGTGTCGAACTTTTGCTTGTCTACTGATTTTGCCTATCACTAGAAGATGGTCGGAGTCGCAATCTGCTCCTCTATATGATCTTACGTCCAGGATATTCGAGTGGTGTCTTTTGTCTATGAGGAAGTGGTCTATTTGGTTACGCGTTACGCCGTTGGGTGATATCCATGTGGCTTTATGAATTTCCTTGTGCTTGAACATCGTGCTTTTTACTAACAGATCTTTTGACGCTGCGAATGTGATAATTCGAATTCCATTATCATTTGAAACGTCGTGTAGACTTTCTTTACCTATAGTTGGTTGGAAGATATCTTCCTTTCCAATTTTCGCATTGAGGTCCCCGAGGAGGATTTTAACATCGAATGATGAGATCCCATGAAATACATCCTCTAGGGTCTCATAGAACGTGTCCTTCGTTTCTTCGTCCGCAGATTCTGTTGGGGCGTGTACGTTTATAAATACATAATTGTACCATCGGACTTGTATTTTTAGCACAGACATTCGGCCCGCTTGGTAGAAACCTTGACGTGGTGCGGGGGCTTAAACTACGATGAATCACTCAGGCTATGCTGACGGAAGCATACGCTTCCAGTAGGGCCACCCATGTCAGACAGGCTAGCGAGGAGTGACACACAAAGATCTACCGCCCCTAATCCAGGGTGTTACGCATCACCGTGCCCATTGGATGGTTTGCAGCCAGGGGTATACCGGCTGTATTATAACAGCGCCTCTCTGACACCGGGTCGAATCAGAGCAGTAAGCAGACCTTACCATATCAAAGAGGGGCTCTGATATGGGGGGCCATTTGAAACCCCAGAGCGATCCAATGAAATGAATGATCAATACACAAAAAACAATCTCACAAAAAACCCGGTAGGCGTAGGTGTGATGAGCCAACACTACCATAAGGGAACAAATCATCAGGAAAACACCGACTCGGAAAAAAGAAGACGTAGGGAGGCATTTCTTTACCATGATATAATTGACCTCATTCAGGACGAATCCGGAATACCGTTGGGTTTCCACGTGCGTCGATCGACCGTAGATATACGGATAGATTATGGGCGGAAAATGGCACACACAGATGAAGAGTGTCTGCGGTACAGTAGGGCGATATTTCACAGAGATCAAAGAGAAGTTAAAAAACAACGCCAGCAGTTCTGGTGGCTGAAGGACAACTAAAGACCTGTCAGGCGAAATGAGGATAGCAAATAACATCTCAAAACAATGGCAAGGTTACATTGATTTGGCTTTCCTTAGGTTAGGGTAGTGTTCACCACGAGTGATGAACAGCGGGGGAAACCCTTTACCCTTCCCAACCTTGTATCTGCTTTCCTCTTTTTCACATCTCTGTTTGTATTCCTCAGGCATCGATACTCTCAATCGATTTATAATCTTTGGAGGTTTTTCGTGTCTAAGTTGCATAATGTTCGTCATGGAAGGGATTTGACCTGGATTTCGGTACCGATCTAGTGGGGCTGTTGTGTTTAGTAGGGGTTAGTTTCAGGACGCGAGTCTCCTGATCCTTAAAAGGACAAGGGGATCTCTTAAAACAGACCGCTCCTGAAAACTTGTCCTACAAGGGGTCGTTACCGTGCTTCCTCTGGCCCAGAGGGAAGAGCAACGTCCTTTTGGTTTGGCCTCTGTCTTGATGTCTTCACTTGGTCTTCCGTGGGGGCCAGGTGATACTTCGCTATCAGTCAAGTTAAAATGAAACAAGTTGATTCACGTATTTTATTTCCAAGTGGTTTTTATTTTTCAGGATTCCTCTATTCTTCTAGTTACAACTTAGATATTCTCCTGGAAGTACTTCCTCCAGGGACTAGATATGATGTTATACTGAGGCGCTACTAGTCCTATCGGGACTATTAATTATGTTTAACTGCGGCCCTTCTCCTGGGGACTTCCTTCAGGGGCAAATCTCGATATTTAACTCCGTACCGGAGATCACTTGACTATTCCTTTATAAAGGAAAAGGAATCGAAAATTGTATCCCAAAGATACACATTTTCGTGCAACAATCTCGATCTTTTGGATATTTCGAGCGAGATGTTGTATTTACATAAGATAAGAAATCAATTTCTTGAATTCTTATGAAACTATCGCGCAGATGTGTGAATGTATCTGCTTTTGAGTTTTTTGTTTGTTTAACTCAATGGAATTTTTGGGATAGAGATAACGATCTCTAAATTTCTGAATTTGGGTGATGCTGTGGAGCCAATGTAGAACAATAAACGAATATTAGATTCGTTTATTGTAACTTTTAATTTTTATTTGGATTTTGGGGTTAATAATGCCGTGGGGGCAAATGTTAGGCAATAAACGAATGTTTGATTCGTATGTTTGATTCGTTTATTGCGAATTTTGAATCATGTTTGGGTTTTTTCAGGATTTGATAGGATTTTGGGTTTTAGGGTAATATTGCTGGGATTTTGGATTAGGAATGGGGGAGAAAGGTGGTAGGGCTTTTTGGAGCACTACAGGGCATCAACTATTAGCGCATAACACATGTAGTGGTTGCTTTCGCTTATCTATCGCTGATCCTGACTTACTTCCTTTTCAAAAGCGGTATTAGTTTTCTGTGTATGGCCATGTCAATGGAACGGGAATTTCGCGTTGATCCTTGCAACATTCGAGGCCTGAGATACAATTTCTCCTCTATGTCTGCCCACGTTTTTAACCAGAAACTAGCAATTCTTGCACTTAGCGAAACCCAGGTAATAACTAATACAGATATTTCCGATTTTAATCTACTTGGATATAACTTAGTGCTTCTGTTCTTTCCACATCGTGGTTTAGACACATACATACGAAATGATACTGGTTATCAGCTTCTGTCACAATATGGACTCTTCTCACATCCAGAATTTAATTTCTCGTGGCTAAAACATCACGTTCGTAAGCCCAAACTTGGATAGAAATACACCCGTTAACGAATGTGATGCTCTGTCTGATTCTATCAATAGGATCTTGATCGTATATCCGCATAATGAAATCGTTATTGCGGGTGATATCAATGTGCATAACTCTCAGTCGCTTCGTCACTCCGGACACACAACACCTGGAGGTCAATATGCCCAGCTCCTTGCTGATTCAAATAGAGTAATTCAGATGGTCTTTCCGCCAACACATTGGACCTATTTCTCACTTCCCACCCGAACAAATACACGATTCAAGTTTCTTCGCCCATAGGCACTTCAGATCACTGTGTCGTGTCAGCTAAGTTTGCTCTAACTAACAACAACGCTAACGAGAAAACTCCCAAAAGAACAGTATGGTTCTAGGAGAAAGCCAACTAGGAAGGTATGAACGACTTTTTTGCGAGGTTAAATTGGTCGTTATTTTTCCTCAATAGTGATTTTGACTCTATAGCGAACACATTGACAGACACGATTCTACTTGGCATGCGAACCTTTATTCCACACAGGGTAAAGTGTATCAAACCCAAGCGAAATATTTGGTTCGATTTCGGGTGCAGAGAAGCTATTAAAGCTAAAGAGTTGAGCTTCCCGTTGAATAAATCAAACAATACTGAGGAAAACCGGAAAAGATTTAAGAGAGCTAGAAATGACTGCAATGTATACATTCAATGCGCCAAGTTCTTGCATGACCAGAGAATGAGACAAAAAATACAACAGTCTCCCACAGGCAGTAGAAACATCTAAGCATTCATGGACAACATCCAAAACTCGGTCTCCTCATCCATTCCATCGATAATAGTCGATGACAGACCAGTGCAATAGATTTACACTAGTTATTGTACGCCGAAAGGCATAAAAAATGAGAATGTATAATTTAGAGTGCTTGCGAAGAGCCAATAAGTTAATGAATGATATTTGTAAAATAGAAGTTAACATTTAGTCTTAAGTTAAATCAAAAAACAAACCGGTGCAATAGAGAAAGCGAATCTACTTGCTGCACATGTTGCAACCAACTCAACTCAACGCTGCCTGATACTAGATCAGTTTCCGCTCAACTTGACCATAAGCAGCACACCATGAGGCAGATTCGCTTCCGAGCGCGTACTGTTGCCCGGGCACTCAAGTAGCTAAACGCAAACAATTCGTTGGTCCGGTTGTCATTCCCCCAATTCTTTTGAATAGATGTTCCTCTTCACTCTCTAAACCACTGCGGAAACTCTTCCTTTTGTCTTATTCTACTAGCCGTTAATGGAAGTCAGCGAACATTCAGCCAATTCCCAAAAAGGACGACAAATCATCCCTCTCTTCTTATCGACCCATAGCACTAACTTCTATTCTCGCGTAGATAATGGAATCACTTTTTAACCGTCAACTTTCGAAATATCTGGAATCAAATGACCTCCTCAATGACCGGCAATATGCTTTTCGTAGCAACAGGTTCACAGGAGATTTGATGGCGTACTTTACCGAAATGTGGCCCCATTCCATCCACTACTTCAACGAAACCAAGATACCCATATTGGATATTTCAAAAACCTTCGACAAAGTTTGCTAACCCTTTTTGTTAAAATTAGATTCCAATGGAATGGCCAATTCCCTAATCCAAGTGGTTCTTAACGGTATCAAATCTGTCTCTCATCAAATTAATGGAGGTATTCCCAGGATTCGGTACTCTCACCCACTCTCTTTCTGATCTTTATAAATGATCTCTTGGCAATTACCCACAACCCAATTCACTCGTTTGCTGGTGATAGCACATTGAGTTTCTCATATGCTCATATCAACATTCCCGATCAAACTCTTCCAACGTCATTACCAATCAGCAGGTTATGATTAATACATTACATTCCAATCTCAACAAGATATATCAATAGGAATTATCGAACCGAGTAGAATTCAATGCCCTAAAAACTCAGTGCTGCCTCTTGTCGTCAAAGGCGAACCCCAAAGTAAATATACTGTCGATGAACGGCACTTGCAACGACGAAGCCAAGGAACTATCAATCCTCGGCACTCGAATTAATTTGACTCTTAATTAAAATGACCACATATTTGAAGCTGCGAAAAGAGCAGCCAAATGTGTGGGGCTCCTTAAGAGATGCAAAAGATACTTAATTCCATCTAGCCTGGCCACTATTTACAAGGCATATATTCGTCTCAGAATAGAGTGCAATTCCTATACTTGGTCAAGCGCATCCAAAACGGCGGTACAGGTGCTCTATGGGATGCAAAAACCAGCACTGAAACTTATTGGGGACCCAGTAAGTCATTTAATGCCGTCGTTAGAACATAGGCGCAACATATCATGCGTATCTCCTTTCTATAGGTATTACCACGGGCGTTGCTCAACTAAACCTGCTGAATGTGTTCCGCCCCGTCAGAAATTTACCCACGACACTCGTCAATCTGTGAATGCGTGTCAGTTCACCTTGAAAATCAACTTCATGGTCTCAAATTAACATAGAGTCATTCTTTAGCTGAACCACATGAATGTGGAATGCTCTACCTGATCATGTGTTTCCTCGTCGTTGTAATGTCCAGGGATTTTGAGACCAATATACATTGATAACTTTCCTTATCCAGTTTCTCTCCATCGCACTGTGTTCTGATATTTAAGGGTACTTCAAAATCCTTTTTTGTACGCGCGTTAATGTAAAAAAAAATTTAAATTAAAATACCAACTGTCATCAAACTACAAAATGTCTACATTATAATATATATATATATATATATATATATATATATATATATATATATATATATATATGACAGTTGGTATTTTAATTTAAATTTTTTTTTACATTAACGCGCGTACAAAAAAGGATTTTGAAGTACCCTTAAATATCAGAACACAGTGCGATGGAGAGAAACTGGATAAGGAAAGTTATCAATGTATATTGGTCTCAAAATCCCTGGACATTACAACGACGAGGAAACACATGATCAGGTAGAGCATTCCACATTCATGTGGTTCAGCTAAAGAATGACTCTATGTTAATTTGAGACCATGAAGTTGATTTTCAAGGTGAACTGACACGCATTCACAGATTGACGAGTGTCGTGGGTAAATTTCTGACGGGGCGGAACACATTCAGCAGGTTTAGTTGAGCAACGCCCGTGGTAATACCTATAGAAAGGAGATACGCATGATATGTTGCGCCTATGTTCTAACGACGGCATTAAATGACTTACTGGGTCCCCAATAAGTTTCAGTGCTGGTTTTTGCATCCCATAGAGCACCTGTACCGCCGTTTTGGATGCGCTTGACCAAGTATAGGAATTGCACTCTATTCTGAGACGAATATATGCCTTGTAAATAGTGGCCAGGCTAGATGGAATTAAGTATCTTTTGCATCTCTTAAGGAGCCCCACACATTTGGCTGCTCTTTTCGCAGCTTCAAATATGTGGTCATTTTAATTAAGAGTCAAATTAATTCGAGTGCCGAGGATTGATAGTTCCTTGGCTTCGTCGTTGCAAGTGCCGTTCATCGACAGTATATTTACTTTGGGGTTCGCCTTTGACGACAAGAGGCAGCACTGAGTTTTTAGGGCATTGAATTCTACTCGGTTCGAGAATTCCTATTGATATATCTTGTTGAGATTGGAATGTAATGTATTAATCATAACCTGCTGATTGGTAATGACGTTGGAAGAGTTTGATCGGGAATGTTGATATGAGCATATGAGAAACTCAATGTGCTATCATCAGCAAACCAGTGAATTGGGTTGTGGGTAATTGCCAAGAGATCATTTATAAAGATCAGAAAGAGAGTGGGTGAGAGTACCGAATCCTGGGAATACCTCCATTAATTTGATGAGAGACAGATTTGATACCGTTAAGAACCACTTGGATCAGGGAATTGTCCATTCCATAGGAATCTAATTTTGACAAAAAGGGTTAGCAAACTTTGTCGAAGGTTTTTGAAATATCCAATATGGGTATCTTGGTTTCGTTGAAGTAGTGGATGGAATGGGGCCACATTTCGGTAAAGTGCGCCATCAAATCTCCCGTGAACCTGTTGCTACGAAAAGCATATTGGCGGTCATTGAGGAGGTCATTTGATTCCAGATATTTCGAAAGTTGACGGTTAAAAAGTGATTCCATTATCTACGAGAGAATAGAAGTTAGTGCTATGGGTCGATAAGAAGAGAGGGATGATTTGTCATCCTTTTTGGGAATTGGCTGAATGTTCGCTGACTTCCATTAACGGCTAGTAGAATAAGACAAAAGGAAGAGTTTCCGCAGTGGTTTAGAGAGTGAAGAGGAACATCTATTCAAAAGAATTGGGGGAATGACAACCGGACCAACGAATTGTAGCGTTTAGCTACAATTGTGTCCGGGCAACAGTACGCGCTCGGAAGCGAATCTGCCTCATGGTGTGCTGCTTATGGTCAAGTTGAGCGGAAACTGATCTAGTATCAGGCAGCGTTGAGTTGAGTTGGTTGCAACATGTGCAGCAAGTAGATTCGCTTTCTCTATTGCACCGGTTTGTTTTTTGATTTAACTTAAGACTAAATGTTAACTTCTATTTTACAAATATCATTCATTAACTTATTGGCTCTTCGCAAGCACTCTAAATTATACATTCTCATTTTTTATGCCTTTCGGCGTACAATAACTAGTGCAAATCTATTGCACTGGTCTGTCATCGACTATTATCGATGGAATGGATGA
Source organism: Microdon myrmicae (assembly GCA_963931805.1). Taxonomy (NCBI): domain Eukaryota; kingdom Metazoa; phylum Arthropoda; class Insecta; order Diptera; family Syrphidae; genus Microdon; species Microdon myrmicae. The sequence continues at coordinate 2,793,848 of OZ007498.1, read as the reverse complement.
GGAGACCGAGTTTTGGATGTTGTCCATGAATGCCTAAATGTTTCTACTGCCTGTGGGAGACTGTTGTATTTTTTGTCTCATTCTCTGGTCATGCAAGAAGTTGGCGCATTGAATGTATACATTGCAGTCATTTCTAGCTCTCTTAAATCTTTTCCGGTTTTCCTCAGTATTGTTTGATTTATTCAACGGGAAGCTCAACTCTTTAGCTTTAATAGCTTCTCTGCACCCGAAATCGAACCACATATTTCTCTTCGGTTTGATACACTTTACCCTGTGTGGAATAAAGGTTCGCATGCCAAGTAGAATCGTGTCTGTCAATGTGTTCGCTATAGAGTCAAAATCACTAATGAGGAAAAATAACGACCAATTTAACCTCGCAAAAAAGTCGTTCATACCTTCCCAGTTGGCTTTCTCCTAGAACCATACTGTTCTTTTGGGAGTTTTCTCGTTAGCGTTGTTGTTAGTTAGAGCAAACTTAGCTGACACGACACAGTGATCTGAAGTGCCTATGGGCGAAGAAACTTGAATCGTGTATTTGTTCGGGTGGGAAGTGAGAAACAGGTCCAATGTGTTGGCGGAAAGACCATCTGAATTACTCTATTTGAATCAGCAAGGAGCTGGGCATATTGACCTCCAGGTGTTGTGTGTCCGGAGTGACGAAGCGACTGAGAGTTATGCACATTGATATCACCCGCAATAACGATTTCATTGTGCGGATATACGATCAAGATCCTATTGATAGAATCAGACAGAGCATCACATTCGTTAACGGGTGTATTTCTATCCAAGTTTGGGCTTACGAACGTGATGTTTTAGCCACGAGAAATTAAATTCTGGATGTGAGAAGAGTCCATATTGTGACAGAAGCTGATAACCAGTATCATTTCGTATGTATGTGTCTAAACCACGATGTGGAAAGAACAGAAGCACTAAGTTATATCCAAGTAGATTAAAATCGGAAATATCTGTATTAGTTATTACCTGGGTTTCGCTAAGTGCAAGAATTGCTAGTTTCTGGTTAAAAACGTGGGCAGACATAGAGGAGAAATTGTATCTCAGGCCTCGAATGTTGCAAGGATCAACGCGAAATTCCCGTTCCATTGACATGGCCATACACAGAAAACTAATACCGCTTTTGAAAAGGAAGTAAGTCAGGATCAGCGATAGATAAGCGAAAGCAACCACTACATGTGTTATGCGCTAATAGTTGATGCCCTGTAGTGCTCCAAAAAGCCCTACCACCTTTCTCCCCCATTCCTAATCCAAAATCCCAGCAATATTACCCTAAAACCCAAAATCCTATCAAATCCTGAAAAAACCCAAACATGATTCAAAATTCGCAATAAACGAATCAAACATACGAATCAAACATTCGTTTATTGCCTAACATTTGCCCCCACGGCATTATTAACCCCAAAATCCAAATAAAAATTAAAAGTTACAATAAACGAATCTAATATTCGTTTATTGTTCTACATTGGCTCCACAGCATCACCCAAATTCAGAAATTTAGAGATCGTTATCTCTATCCCAAAAATTCCATTGAGTTAAACAAACAAAAAACTCAAAAGCAGATACATTCACACATCTGCGCGATAGTTTCATAAGAATTCAAGAAATTGATTTCTTATCTTATGTAAATACAACATCTCGCTCGAAATATCCACAAGATCGAGATTGTTGCACGAAAATGTGTATCTTTGGGATACAATTTTCGATTCCTTTTCCTTTGTAAAGGAATAGTCAAGTGATCTCCGGTACGGAGTTAAATATCGAGATTTGCCCCTGAAGGAAGTCCCCAGGAGAAGGGCCGCAGTTAAACATAATTAATAGTCCCGATAGGACTAGTAGCGCCTCAGTATAACATCATATCTAGTCCCTGGAGGAAGTACTCCCAGGTGAATATCTAAGTTGTAACTAGAAGAATAGAGGAATCCTGAAAAATAAAAACCACTTGGAAATAAAATACGTGAATCAACTTGTTTCATTTTAACTTGACTGATAGCGAAGTATCACCTGGCCCCCACGGAAGACCAAGTGAAGACATCAAGACAGAGGCCAAACCAAAAGGACGTTGCTCTTCTCTCTGGGTCAGAGGAAGCACGGTAACGACTCCTTGTAGGACAAGTTTTCAGGAGCGGTCTGTTTTAAGAGATCCCCTTGTCCTTTTAAGGATCAGGAGACTCGCGTCCTGAAACTAACCCCTACTAAACACAACAGCCCCACTAGATCGGTACCGAAATCCAGGTCAAATCCCTTCCATGACGAACATTATGCAACTTAGACACGAAAAACCTCCAAAGATTATAAATCGATTGAGAGTATCGATGCCTGAGGAATACAAACAGAGATGTGAAAAAGAGGAAAGCAGATACAAGGTTGGGAAGGGTAAAGGGTTTCCCCCGCTGTTCACCACTCGTGGTGAACACTACCCTAACCTAAGGAAAGCCAAATCAATGTAACCTTGCCATTGTTTTGAGATGTTATTTGCTATCCTCATTTCGCCTGACAGGTCTTTAGTTGTCCTTCAGCCACCAGAACTGCTGGCGTTGTTTTTTAACTTCTCTTTGATCTCTGTGAAATATCGCCATACTGTACCGCAGACACTCTTCATCTGTGTGTGCCATTTTCCGCCCATAATCTATCCGTATATCTACGGTCGATCGACGCACGTGGAAACCCAACGGTATTCCGGATTCGTCCTGAATGAGGTCAATTATATCATGGTAAAGAAATGCCTCCCTACGTCTTCTTTTTTCCGAGTCGGTGTTTTCCTGATGATTTGTTCCCTTATGGTAGTGTTGGCTCATCACACCTACGCCTACCGGGTTTTTTGTGAGATTGTTTTTTGTGTATTGATCATTCATTTCATTGGATCACTTTGGGGTTTCAAATGGTCCGCCATTTCAGAGCCCCTCTTTGATATGGTAAGGTCTGCTTACTGCTCTGATTCGACCCGGTGTCAGAGAGGCGCTGTTATAATACAGCCGGTATACCCCTGGCTGCAAACCATCCAATGGGCACGGTGATGCGTAACACCCTGAATTAGAGGCGGTAGATCTTTTTGTGTTACTCCTCGCTAGCCTGTCTGACATGGGTGGCCCTACTGGAAGCGTATGCTTCGGTCAGCATACCCTGAGTGATTCATCGTAGTTTAAGCCCCGCACCACGTCAAGGTTTCTACCAAGCGGGCCGAATGTCTGTGCTAAAAATACAAGTCCGATGGTACAATTATGTATTTATAAACGTACACGCCCCAACAGAATCTGCGGACGAAGAAACGAAGGACACGTTCTATGAGACCCTAGAGGATGTATTTCATGGGATCTCATCATTCGATGTTAAAATCCTCCTCGGGGACCTCAATGCGAAAATTGGAAAGGAAGATATCTTCCAACCAACTATAGGTAAAGAAAGTCTACACGACGTTTCAAATGATAATGGAATTCGAATTATTACATTCGCAGCGTCAAAAGATCTGTTAGTAAAAAGCACGATGTTCAAGCACAAGGAAATTCATAAAGCCACATGGATATCACTCAACGGCGTAACGCGTAACCAAATAGACCACTTCCTCATAGACAAAAGACACCACTCGAATATCCTGGACGTAAGATCATATAGAGGAGCAGATTGCGACTCCGACCATCTTCTAGTGATGGGCAAAATCAGTAGACAAGCAAAAGTTCGACACCGATAAACTGAAAGACCTACGCAAAAGGGCTGAATATCAAGACGAACTAACGAATAGATTTAGCATTCTAGAGAATGTGAGCAGTGAGGAAGAGGAAGCTTATAGTGTGGACACTAAATAGACATCGATCAGAGACACAATCAAACTAACAGCCCAAAAGGTATTAGGATTTAAGAAAACAATTAAGTCCAAACCTTGGTTTGACGATGAGTGCAGGGCGAAGATCGAAGAACGTAAACGCCTCAGAATGATCCATTTAGAAGCATATGATGAAGTCAACGCAGTAAGATACGCGACAATTCGGAAAGAAACAACTAGACTTTTCAAACGCAAAAAACGCGAATGGGTGAAGACTAGGATCGAAAAAATCCTAGAAAATTCTAGGACAAAGAATATCAGAGGTATGTATGTCGGCATAAATTCAATTAGAAATGGCTACCGAGGGAGAGTCAAAATAATTCGAGACGCAAACGGCTGTCTGGTCACAGAAACAAACAATATCGTGACAAGATGGAAGTAGTACTTTGAAAACCTGCTCAATGTACGCACCCATCAACCACAGATAAATGCACCAAGCCTACATACAGCCGAGCCTCAGATCCCAGAGCCGTCTCTCAACGAAGTTGTAGACGCAATAAAGCGATTGAAAAACAACAAGGCTCCCGGAGTCGACTGCATACCGGCAGAGCTTGTGAAGCATGGAGGAGAGGCAACCGCTCGAAAGATCCACCAGCTCATCCAAACAATATGGGATAAGGAAGCCACTCCGGAAGAATGGAAAACCTCAATAGTCATCCCCATTTTCAAAAAAGGCGACAGATCTGACTGCGAAAACTACAGAGGCATATCATTGCTCCCAACCGCATACAAAATATTAACAAATGTCATTCTGGCGAGAATCACACCATACGCAGAAGAGATACTGGGAGACTACCAATGTGGATTCCGTAGGAACCGGTCAACAAGCGACCAAATGTTCACAATAAGACAACTGCTGGAAAAGAAGTGGGAATACTGAGAGACGGTTCACCAACTGTTCGTTGACTTCAAAAAAGCCTACGACTCAGTCGCAAGGCAAAGACTCTACCATATTCTAGTTGAGCTGGGAGTCCCAAAAAAAGATGCCGCCCTCATTCAAATTTGCATGAACGGAAACAAAGGGCGAGTTAGAATAGAAAACCACCTCTCAGAACCATTTGAAATTCGGGACGGACTAAAGCAGGGAGATGGTCTATCACCGTGTCTTTTTAACTTTGTGCTCGAGTATGTCATCAGAAAGGTACAAGACGACAACTTGGCCAGATCATCCCTGAACGGGGTCACACAAGTGCTCGCATATGCGGATGACATCGCCATTCTGGGCGATAATCTAGAAACTGTTAGTAAAAACTGTGAAATCATCATGCAAGCCGCAGAAGAGGTGGGCCTAGAAATAAATGAAGACAAAACAAAATACATGATTACGGCGAGAGCAGGTGGACCTCAGAGAACACATATAAACGTCAGAGGTAAGATATTTGAAAAAGTTAAAGAATTTAAATATCTGGGAACGATACTGACTGCCAGTAACGAAATGTCGAAGGAAATTAACAAGAGACTGCATTCCGGTAACGCCAGTTGGCACACAGTCAGTAAACTGCTGAAATCCAGACTGCTATCACGTAACATAAAGCTCCGTGTCTATAGAACTGTTGTATTCCAGAATACTACCCTTATTCGCTTTAACACTAATCTCATGTCCTTTCTAACACAACCTTTAAAACTACATCCTCACATATCTTACATTCTCATTTAATACAATTCATAAATAAACAGACACAATATTCTATATGCAGTCACTTACAGCACATTTAAAAACATGCCCCTTTTCATAACAAGCACATTTTTCATTTCAAAACATAGCCACTTTGATTTTCGTTCAAAGTTTATTCAACATTTTAAGTCACAGAGACTTCTAGATTGTTTTGTTCATTTTATAGGACACAGTTAGTTGGAACAAAATGTTCTATACAAACAGGAAAATTTATATTGAAAAGTTAGTTCAGAATAGAGCTAAGCTTGAGACAGCTGAGTTCAATAAAATAAAAATAAAACAAATAATAATTATTATATAAAGAAAACTTTAATTATTTTGATAACCCCTTAATTTAAGAAATAACATATATAACCCCCACGCTCTTCCCTCGAAAGAGGAAGCACGGCGCTGGAGGCGTAACACTGGTGGCAGCGGTGAGATCCACGAAGACTGGTGGACTCCCCAAAGGAAGATCAATCCCCGAAGGAAGACCAATCCTCGAAGGAAGACTCAATCCCCGAAGGAAGAGCAATCCCCAAAGGACGACTTAATCCCCGAAGGAAGACTCAATCCCCGAAGGAAGACCAATCCCCGAAGGACGACTTAATCCTCGAAGGAAGACCAATCCCCGAAGGACGACTCAATCCTCGAAGGAAGACCGACCCACGAAGACTGGTCGACTCCCCGAAGGACGACTCAATCCTCGAAGGAAGACCGATCCACGAAGGAGGACTCGATCCCAGAGGAAGATTAGTGCGATTAACGACGACTGGCGGGATAAAACCCTAAAGAGGGAAGGAATGTCCTCATTTGTAACTATTGATGAAAGTTCCTTCAACGCAACTGCTGGTGACTCACATTTGAAACAGGCAAATAACTTCGTAATTTCCTTTGCCGATGAGTTCCAGAGGAAATACAAATTAACCTCAGTGGCAGCAGATTTGAAAAAAAAAATAATAAGACATAAAACGACGAAAAAAAAAAGAAAAAAAAAAAGAAAAGACCAGGATAAAACACAACTATAGGGCGTGAAGTTTGCCTGGCAGTAATAATCTAAAAAGCGGAAATAATATAAAAAGAAGACAATAACTCAAGAAAAAACTTTTTAAGAAACTACACTATTGGAATCCAGGAAGTGGTAATCTCGAAAAGAACAAAACATCAATCAACAGTTAGCCCACATATATTTGTAGTAAGAATCGTTAGCAAAATATCAATTTTTCTCTCTTCATTTTTCCGTAGGAATATTTCCACCTTGGAACTTTTAACTTTTCCTTTTTACAAAATAAAAATGTTTTCGATAGAAATTACTTCGAATATTCTCTTTCCAGTATTTCGACGACATTTCGGTTTTTTCTTTTTCGCCGAATATTCTTTCTTTACAGCTTTGGGACCAAATTAACTTTCTTTTCCATATATATTGAATAACTAAAAGAAAGGCCATTTTTATATACCGTATTTTTAAGAAGTGATTTTAACCATACATTGATTTCAAAGTTTTCAATATTACGAGTCCGTATTACACGAGACAGGCGGCTAGGCAGGGGGAAGAACAAATCCATTCTCTAGAAATACACCATAACCCCCCTGAAATGGCTCTTTCTGTCGGAATTTCTGATGTTTTCAGAATCGTCCCTACCTTTGACGGGAAACCCTGCGACCTAGATAAATTTATTTCCGGGGGAGACGTTTTATTTAGATATATAAAAAGGGCAGACCCGGAGATATATGAAACATTTTTGGAACTAGTCAAAAATAGATTAAAGGGTCCTGCCTATGATCTGATTAGGTATAGCACAATCGCTAAATGGGAGGATTTAAAGGATAAACTTGAATCAGAATATAAAGAGGAGCAATCTCGGTCAACGGCACACAATGACTTGATATCCCTGAAACAAAACTTCAGAGAAACCGTTCGAGAATACGGAGATAGAGTTGCGAATGCTCTGAGGACGCTGAACTCTGCTACGTGTGAAATAACAGCAGACGCGGTGGTTAGAGAATTCTTGATAGAAAAAAACTCAAAATTGGCCGTGCAAATATTTGAGGATGGTCTCAAGAATGAACAACTGAAAATCCTAGCCAAAGTCCATGGGGGAAGTAGTTTAAAACAGCCAATTGCACATGTAGTATCACATGCTGCTCGAATGGACAACTCTCCCAGGTCATATCAATATAATGACAGATTTAATCGAATAGTCTGCCAAACCTGCGGTAAGCCAGGCCATTCTCAGGACACATGTTATCGGAACATGCAGTCCAACAATTTTCCGAATAGACAACCCATAAAAAGAGAATTTAACATTACTTGCAATTTCTGTGGACGGAATAATCACACAGAGAACGAGTGTAGATACAAAATATCTAGGAATGGACCGTCCTTAACAAATTACCAACAAGGTACAACAACGCGTAATCCATTCCGAAATAATCCTACCGAAAATCGTTTTAGTGAAAATCCTAGAATCGCCAATAGACAAAACGATAGGCAAAATGTTCCCTTTTCTCGGGTGCAAGAGTCGGAAAACGAGGCCTGACGCCAACCCAATTTTATGGAAGACAGACAAAATTTTTCTATTTATAACATTAGATCTTTGGCAATAGATAACGACAATCTTAATGAAGCTCCTAACCAAATAACTAAAGCGATACAGAGAAACCAAGCACTAATATAAATATTCGGATTCATACTCCAATTTTGGAAAATAATTCAGCAACACAGACTGAAAATTCGAAATTTTCAGCAGTAGTAAAGACTGAAATCCCTAATATTTCGGATATCCCTATTGACCACACAGACACTTCAGCAACCAAGACTGAAAACTCAACAATATTAAAGACTGAAAATTCAGAACTTGCAGAAAATACACAAACAAAAATCCCTCACATTTCGGCTATCCCTATAGACAACCCCGACACTTCAGCAACAAAGACTGAAGATCCAAAAGGTGGAATAAAAATCGAAACCCAAGTCAGTTCAGTAGCTAACACTGAAGAACACCATGTTTCAGCAGCAAAGACTGAAGGATTGAAGGTTTCTACAGCAGATATAACTGAAGAAATAGTTCAAACAGCAAATAAGACTGGGAACCAAGATGTTCTAACAGCAAATAAGTCTGAAGAACTATACGAATCAGTAAATGAGACTGAGAAACTAAACGATCCATCAGCAGTGAGTAAGACTGAAAAGGTAAACGTTCCGACAGAAATTAAGGCTATAGAAAAGGATGACATTGAGCCGAAAACACTAAACATTTTAAATAACGATACTGAACACCACCACGAAGTAATGAAAACTGAAAATAATAATTCAATTAAAATAAGTATTGAAAAGAAAAACCATATAAATACCTTACAAATTAATTTTTACAACAATAAACATGTATTCCAACACAAAATAAGAAAAAATAAAAAGGTACACAGTCATTTAGGACAACTGAGATCATTTCTTGAGAAAATTTTTGGTATTATGCATTTCTATGCAGTCATCATAATAATAGGCCCAAAAAAGTTTTGGAAAATTTTCCATAAATTTAAGGAAAAGATAGACACTTAACAAATTGCCTTTGTTTTAATTCAATATATAAAACAATTGTAAGAAATGACGGAACCGAAAGAAAAAAAAAAAAAAAAGTTAAAAAAGGGGAAGAAAGAAAGAAAATTTTAGAGTTAAAATATATATTGGGATATAATATATTGGAAATTCGAAAGAAAAAGAGAATTTTGAGAGTTAATATTAATCATATATATAGAAAAAAAAAAAATTATTTTGGATAATAAAAGAAAAGGTTCCAAGTGGAAATATTTTAAGTTAGTTGGAAATATTTAAAGTTAGTTAAAATATAATGTAAGTAGACTATAAGTAAACTTTTGGATTATTGTAACCTATTTTGCTAGTATTAAGAACTTTTGGATTTTTGTAACTTTTGATATAAGATTAACTTTGAACGCCATTGTAATTGAACGAAAATCCAAGTCTGTAATTAATCCCAATCTAAGCAATAGTTAACAGAAAATTATTCTCTTCAAGGATAATTTTCTTTCTCGAAGAAGGGTGGGATGTTGTATTCCAGAATACTACCCTTATTCGCTTTAACACTAACTCATGTCCTTTCAAACACAACCTTTAAAACTACATCCTCACATATCTTACATTCTCATTTAATACAATTCATAAATAAACAGACACAATATTCTATATCCAGTCACTTACAGCACATTTAAAAACATGCCCCTTTTCATAACAAGCACATTTTTCATTTCAAAACATAGCCACTTTGATTTTCGTTCAAAGTTTATTCAAAATGTTAAGTCACAGAGACTTCTAGATTGTTTTGTTCATTTAATACGACACAGTTAGTTGGAACAAAATGTTGTATAAAAACAGGAAAATTTATATTGAAAAGTTAGTTCAGAATAGAGCTCAGCTTGAGACAGCTGAGTTCAATAAAATAAAAATAAAACAAATAATAATTATTATATAAAGAAAACTTTAATTATTTTAATAACCCCTTAATTTAATAAATATATAACCCCCACGCTCTTCCCTCGAAAGAGGAAGCACGGCGCTGGAGACGTAACAGAACCATAATCATGCCGATTGTTCTATATGGATGCGAAACATGGGCTCTCACAAAACGGAAAGAAACCAAATTCCGCGTATTCGAGAATAAAGTTCCAAGGGGTATTTTTGGTGGTAAATATGAGGGGGAGGTAGGACAATGGAGGAAACTTCACAAGCACGAATTGGAAGAGCTTGTGGTGGTTCTCTAGCCTTACGCAAAGAACCACCCACAATTTCAACCCCAACTCCCTTGGCAAACCTGTAGTTACCTGCAAACATACCCTTCATTAAGGACATTTCCTTCATTAAGGTATCATCCCAAGTCCCTGTAAAGAATTCTCTAGCATTCATACATTCAATGCATCATATCAATTTCCTGAAAAGAATTCTTTTCCATACATAACCACAACTAGGAAAACTTATCGGCACCCCTGTTTGCCAAGCAATTCTACTGCACACGTGCACACCACATTTTCCTGGCAATTCCATGGCCTCGGCAGCCTTTTGTCCAAGAGATAACAGCAAATATACGCATCTAGCGCCTAGTGGCCATAAATCGAATTCTTCAGCATGCAAACATGCAAACAAGAATTTGTCCCTTGCCGCCAGCAAGATTCGGTGCACATCACCATTGTGTACCGAAATTCCTTTTAGCACCATTTTCCTAATAGCAATGCAGACTATGTACGCAGCTGCATCTATGCCATTAATAATGTCCTATGTTCATCTTCTCTTTTCTCAATTTCGTTTTCCCATGACCTTCGTTGCATGGGTACACAATGGATCTATTAGCACTCTCGCTAAGATCAACCGGAGAGATCCTCTCCAACTCTCCATCACACCACCACAAAAAGAGACTTCACGTTTCTCCCAAAGAAAAGAAAACTCACCCATAGCTGGGAGAGTATTTACAGTCAGTCAAAATCCAACCACCAAGCAGGGCGAGTCGTCTTCCACCTCCTGTACCGTACGCACGGGAGTGCCTACACCCCGATTCAGTTCAAGTAAGTCGCTGCGCGAGTGCAAAGTTCCTCTTTGCTTGTTAAATTCTTAATTCTACATAAGTCTTCTGTTAAATGTGCATCATGTAGAACCTTAATAAACCCATAAACAGTGTCGTGAATATACTGTAGCGAGCTTAGGGTTCGCTGGATTAATTATTTGAATAAATAAGAGCCGTTAAACCGATTTTGAATTAATATAACACTTTATTAGTCCGTTAATAACAACCGTTACTTATACCGTACACATAACGATTTCTTTACTTATCGCTTCCGTACTTATCGCGTCTTTTACTGCTTACTTATGGCTTGCTTCATTTTCCTCCTCTTACTCGTCTGCGTGCGACGTATTTATACCGTTTCCTCATTCTGATTTGGCGTTTCGTTTCCGTCCATTCCATAGTCTCGGCTTTTCTATTCCAGTTTTCCAGTACTTTCTAAAATAATCTAGTACTTTGTTTCGGACTTTCTCGAAGATTCCAGTACTGATTGTCATATGCGTCACACTATCCTCCGCCTAGATTAGTTCGTCCCGAACTAAGTTCACTGATCTCCTGGGTTAACAAAAGTCGCCAGTCAGTCACGATGTACCACTTTCATCTTGGCGTTCGGTCTTCGCTGAATCCTAAGACAACGTCGTTAATTCTTGTGAGAATCTTATACGGTCCTTCCCAATGTTGCTGCAACTTCGGAGACCTTCGTTTTTGCCGATGAGTGTTATAAAGCCACACGTTATCGCCTGCATTAAATCCGGATGCGTTGGCTCGAACGTCGTACCTTGTTTTCATCCTGTCGCTTGATACCTTGATTTGCTTTCGAACCAAATGATGAATCTCGTCGAGGCGATTTCTCCATTCGGCTACGTAGTCTTCGGTCTTATCTATGGCGTCTGGAGGTATTCCGAATCGCAGATCGGCTGGTATTCGTATCTCTCGTCCAAATATAATTCTTGCTGGAGAATGGCCGGTCGTATCGTGATTAGCCGATCTATAGCTCAGGAGAAAGGTTTGTACATATTTGTCCCAATCTCGTTGGTGATCACTAACGACCTTCGATAAGTGCTCTTTCATTGTTCGGTTGAACCATTCGACCATTCCGCCTGACTGCGGATGTAAGGGTGTGGTCCTGGTTTTCCTTACGCCCAGTGGCGCACAGATGCCTTGAAATGCCTTGGAATGCTGATCCAATTATTGATAAGCTTCTCAATGACGGTTGTTGCTTCTTGGTTTGGAATTGGAAGGACTTCCACCCTATTGAACAGCCAGGGTGAACAATAAAAAACAAAACGGATTTCTGTTTAAATTAAGGATTTCTATTTATTACGCCCGAACGGCACGAAAGCTGGATGCTAAGAAGAAAGAAGTGAAAGTTGACAAATGTGAGTTTGGCGTTTCTTGGCGTGGATGACAGTTGTGTGCCTTAAGGGCCTGAATGCAATGAGAGGAGTGAGTGTTATAATTTAGCTTTGACTGCGTACAATTTGAATACAATTTTTTAATTTGTTTAACACTCCCACTAAAAAGTTAACTTCAAATTGATTTCGCAGTTACGATGTTTTCTGACTGTGTTGTGAATTGCGTGATAAAATATTGTTTGAGTTGTTGTATGTGGTGACGTTTTAGTTCCTCTAGTGGAGTTTTTGTAGACCCTTGGCATCTTGTATGTTGAGCATCCTTCTTTGTTCCTCGAAAAATGCTCTCGTCAGGGGCTTGGTCATCAAATCTGCTTGCTGGTTTTTGGAGGCGACATGCTCTAAATCAAAGATTTTGTTCTCGAAACTGTCGCGTATGAAGTGATATTTCACGTCAATATGTTTGCTCCTTTTGTGGAACTCGGAGTTTTTGATGACCTTGATGGCGCTCATGTTGTCGATGAGGAGGGTGCTCTCCAGATCTTGGTACAGGTTGAGATCCTCGATGAGTCTCTTCATCCAGGTGACGTCCTTCACAGCTTGAGTTGCAGCGACATATTCTGCCCCAGTGGTAGAAAGTGCCTCCGTCTTCTGCTTGCTGGTTTTTGCAGTCAACAGCGCCAGCCAGCATCTTGAGAACCCGAAGAAAATTCACTGGAGTGCGGTAAAGAGGATACCCAAGTACCTGAAAGGTACAAGTGGGTATGGTCTTTATTTTCCAGCCGAGCAAACAAACAAACTCCGGGCCTACAGTGACGCAGACTATGCAGGAGATGTCGAGACCCGAAAATCAACGTCTGGCGTTGTTCTGAAGTTTGGAGAGTCAACCGTGTCATGGAGTTCCAGCAAGCAGAAGACGGAGGCACTTTCTACCACTGGGGCAGAATATGTCGCTGCAACTCAAGCTGTGAAGGACGTCACCTGGATGAAGAGACTCATCGAGGATCTCAACCTGTACCAAGATCTGGAGAGCACCCTCCTCATCGACAACATGAGCGCCATCAAGGTCATCAAAAACTCCGAGTTCCACAAAAGGAGCAAACATATTGACGTGAAATATCACTTCATACGCGACAGTTTCGAGAACAAAATCTTTGATTTAGAGCATGTCGCCTCCAAAAACCAGCAAGCAGATTTGATGACCAAGCCCCTGACGAGAGCATTTTTCGAGGAACAAAGAAGGATGCTCAACATACAAGATGCCAAGGGTCTACAAAAACTCCACTAGAGGAACTAAAACGTCACCACATACAACAACTCAAACAATATTTTATCACGCAATTCACAACACAGTCAGAAAACATCGTAACTGCGAAATCAATTTGAAGTTAACTTTTTAGTGGGAGTGTTAAACAAATTAAAAAATTGTATTCAAATTGTACGCAGTCAAAGCTAAATTACAACACTCACTCCTCTCATTGCATTCAATGACGGTTGTTGCTTCTTGGTTTGGAATTGGAAGGACTTCCACCCACTTGCTGAAGTAATCCACGATGACCAACATGTATTTGTTGTCGTTGGTTTTTGGAAATGGTCCTGAGATATTGTTACGTCTCCAGCGCCGTGCTTCCTCTTTCGAGGGAAGAGCGTGGGGGTTATAAAATATTTCTTTATTAAAGTAATTATAGTTTTATTTTTATATTTTATTTGAACTCAACTGTCTCAAGCTGAGCTCTAACTTGAACTGATTTTACAATATACATTTTCCTGTTATTATAGAACATTTTGTTTCAACTAACTGTGTCGTATTAAATGAACAAAACAAATTTCATCAAGTTATTCCAGAAGTTTCTGTCTTATAATTTTGAATAAACTTTGAACGAAAATCAAAGTGCTATGTTTTGAAATGAAAAATGTGCTTGTTATGAAAAGGGGCTTGTTTTTAAATGTGCTGTAAGTGACTGGATATAGAATATTGTGTCTGTTTATTTATGAATTGTATTAAATGAGAATGTAAGATATGTGAGGATGTAGTTTTAAAGGTGGTGTTAGAAAGGACATGAGATTAGTGTTTAAGCGAATAAGGGTAGTATTCTGGAATACAACAATATCAATCGCAATTCGCTCGAATGGGGCACCCACGTTGTACTGCTTCATAGCGCTTCTTGGTTTTGCTGTTGGTCCTTTGGTCGCAGTGCAAGTTGTGCACTTCCTACACCAAGATTCGACGTCATCTCTCATGTGAAGCCAGTAGAATCGAGATCGTAATTTTGAAAGTGTCTTATTAACTCCCAGATGTCCACCGGAGGCCCCGTCGTGCATTTCTGTTAGTACATCCTTCACTTTCGATGGTGGGACTAGAATCTGCATTCGATAGGATTTTCCGTCCGCGACTTTCCATTTACGCTTTTGAATTCCATCTTCCACCAGCAAGGAATTCCATTGTGCCCAATATGACTTAAATGTTCCACTCTTGTCGGAAATATTGTTCCAAGTTGGGCGCTCGTTCTTTTCTTTGTGTTCCAGGATTAGCGACATATCTTCATCCTGAAGTTGAGCTGCGCGTATAGCATCATTCGTCCACCCATCTAGTACTTCTACTTGTACATTTGGCAGGTCGTACGCCTCTTCTTTCTCTTCCGCTTTATGACAATGTTTAAAATCTGGCTTACATCGTCTTCTTGATAGAGCATCAGCGTTATTATGAACCTTCCCTTGCTGAATTGAGCTTATCATTGATACGGGTGCACATTCTGCGGTTAACTCTCCTTTTCTTATTGCGACCGGCTTTTCGGACGCATTTAGTACTCTGACAGGTACAATGTGTTTCTTCACCTCGGGTTGTTCCGTTGATAGTCACCTCTTACGACAAGCGCATGAACAAGAATTCTCACTCGATGTTTCATTCATTCGTCGACGTTTCCTATAGTCAACAGAGATGTGGCCGACTCCGCCGCATGTCCAGCACTTCATAACAGGTCTCGGGGTTCTCCGTTGTACATGCCCGATTCTTTGGCAGGAACATTCCTGGACGGACGTTTCTCGGACTCTATATGTACTCCTGGTAGCCAGTTTATCAGATCCATATGCCAATGCGAACGCGAGTATTTCATTAGTCGTCTTCTTTCCCGCTAAACGAACGGCTTGTTGCAAGTCCCGACCTTGGAGTGCGTTTATAAATGCATCCATTGCTACCTCGTTCAGAAATTCCTTAGTCATATTTGAATAAGACAAGTTTGCCAATCGCTCAATGTCTGCCTGCAACTGTTGAAGATTTTCTCCAGGTTTCTGCGTTCTGCTCCGCAGTTGCATGCGGTAGACCTGCTGCATGTGGTTGTCTCCATACCTAGTTTCAAGGCCGTCTCTTACCGCTTGGAAATCTGTTTGCTTCTCTGCGGGCATGGTTTGTAGCAATTCTGCAGCCGCCCCGCGGAGTGACAAGATTAGTGATGTTGATTTTTGCTCATCCGACCACTTATTATAATTGGCCGCGGCGTCAAACTCACGTATAAATACGGAGAAGGGTCCCGTTCCATCGAAGGTTGGCGGTTGCATCCTTGTATCTTTGTAGTCATGTTGATTGCCTGGCGATGTCTTATTTCGTTCAACACACTCAAGTCTCTTTTCGATTCGTGTTATTTCATCGGTGACCTTCTTAAATTCAGCTTCATTTTTTAGATCTAGATTTTCCACTTCGTTTCGAATTTTTGACTGAATTTCTTCCTTAAAGTGTTGAAAATTACATTTCATCCACTGCGTTTGGGCATCCAATTTTTCATTCAGATCTGCTGCTTGTGCGTCGAATTTTGAATTTTGGACATCCAATTTTATCATCATCATCCTGAGCATCTCCGAAATGTCCAACTGTGGCGAACTCTTCTCCGTTACATTGGCACCATCTTGACTCGCTGTTTCTTCTCCGTCCGGCAGTCTGGCCCAATCGTAAAAACATATGTGTCGACATCAATACCCTCTTCCTCCACTGCTGCTTGCAGACGCTGTCGAAGCATTTGCTGCTGTCCTCTGCTATCCAGATTCCGGTTCTCAAGTTCCTTCTTCAACTCAGGAACGCGAAGATCCTCCAAACGTCGACCTGACATCGCCACAACACACTTTCACAGACTTATTTACTTCACCAATAATTAATCCCCCTTCTGACACCAATTGTAGCGAGCTTAGGGTTCGCTGGATTAATTATTTGAATAAATAAGAGCCGTTCAATCGATTTTGAATCAATATAACACTTTATTAGTCCGTTAATAACAACCGTTACTTATACCGTACACTTAACGCTTCCGTACAATGCGTCTTTTACTGCTTACTTATCGCTTGCTTCATTTTCCTCCTCTTACTCGTCTGCGTGCGACGTATTTATACCGTTTCCTCATTCTGATTTGGCGTTTCGCGTCCGCCCGTTCCATGGTCTCGACTTTTCTATTCCAGTTTTCCAGTACTTTCTAAAATAATTTGTTTCGGACTTTCTCGAAGATTCCAGTACTGATTGTCATATGCGTCACAATACCAAAGTTAACAATTAGGTGTCAAAAATTAGAATTGTGAACATTCTCAACATCTCAAGAAGTTTTAAATTAAAAGACAAACAATAGACCATGTATAAATGTCCTTAACTGTTTGAGTGTCATAATTTAGAAGTAATTAAATTCGAGACTCGACACATTGCATTGTTTAAGAGCGTTTACTGTGCTGCTGTCCAATAAAATAAAAAAAAACATTTCGAAACAACATAAATAGTGTTTTATTTTCTTTGCTTGGTGAATGATTGCATTAAGCAGTAGGACAACGGAGCGCATCTGTAAGGATTCTTTAGTGTGTCGATAAGTGGATTTATTTAAATCGGGACAAGTAAGTAAAAACGACATCTCCCACGCAGCAAATCTGACTTGGTATTAAGGAGGCGAACATCAATCAAGTGGTTAAAGAATAAATTTCCTCGAGATCCGCTGTAACGAAAGTGTTGCAGTTCCGCAACATGTATCATTATACCATTCCGGAAAAAACATACCACACGGAACGCCACCTATTGCTGAATAGACAAAAGCAAAATTGTCTATTCATGTGATGTTTTCCATGTTACTGTTTACATACAGTGCTTGTTTACTGTTTTTTTACACAGTTTGTTTTTGAAGTTTGCGGTTCGGTGCAATTTTGTATACGGTGCCTTCAGCACCGGTGCTTTTTAATGTGAACATACGTTAGAAAAAAAGGTTTTTGGACGGTGCTTTCAGCACCTCTTGCCTGACATTGTCCTTTTAATTTAATATAAAATAAAGTTAAATTTTGTGTAGTGTATTACAAAATGTGTTTCTTTTGTGCCCAATGCGGCAATTACTTGTTGTGTCCATGGTGACACCGTATTGTTATTTGCTTTCCTGGTCAAGTGTTAACGACCACGGAACAGATTATTTGCTGGGCTATAACGCCATGAATTTCAGTTTGCTGTCGCGTCGAGAAGGAACTCGACGCGGAAAACAACCTTTGCTGTTTCCCAGTTGGCGAACCATCGGCAACAACGGAGTTGCGTTCCCAATTAGCGAAACAGAAAGCATACGTGTTTATAGTTTGCCGAGTTTCCTGGTGAAAGGATATATAATACCTAAAAAGACAAAAGGAAATTAAGACTGATTGGATCAAGGTGTGGCAAGTGTACTCATCCAGTTAGTGAGGTTAGCGATTTGCTTAAACGCGAAATAGTGGAATCTTAGTGAACCCCTCCCGTGCTGGCACATAACTAAGATAAATCCTACAAGCTATACCGCAAACCTACAATCGTGAAAGTAATCAAGTCACGAAGATTAAGATGGGCTGGACACATGGCGCGAATGGGCAACGATAGGACCGTGCATAGAATTCTTGACGGTAAGCCAACGGGAAAGAGATCGATAGGGTGGCCGCGACGGAGATGGGAATACAATGTTAGGTTGGACCTCGAGGAGATCGGATCGGATGGTCGAAAGTGGAAGGAGAGCGCGCGGGACAGGGAACAATGCCGGGGTCGAGTCGGTGAGGTCATGAACTTCTGGGTTCCTAGAGGCCAATAAATAGTAATAGTAGTAATAGTTCACCCCCCCCCCCCCCCCCCCGTAACTAATTAGAACTTCTACATATTTTATGGCAGAGTTAGATTCGACTTCGTGTGCCCCACCTCACCTGTAAATTAATCCACTCTATTGTTTGCGACTTCCGTTTTATTTTCTGTTAGTTCCATTTCAACACCCACAAATACTTTTTATTGATTGATTTGATTTTTCGAGATTTTGAGGCATTTGTTACTGATCCTGGCGCCTTACATATCGTTCGCATATCAATTATCTCTACTTCTGATGGCTTGATGAAGTTTAGAACTTTATTGTCCATTTTGGTCCACAGGAATGGTCCGAGCCTGAAGGCACATTTTTTCACGCGATATTTTCTTGGACGGTGTTCGGGTTATGGCGATTCTACGCAAACACGCAACGATAGCGAAGAACACAGCACACAAGCAAAATGAAAAAAAAATGCATCAATTTTGTATACCAGCGCAATTAATATTGAAATCACACAGCGAGTCAAAAATGTGATCTGATACGTCTGTACTTTGAGTTTAACTTGTTTACACTTCTTCCTTACTTTGTCACAAAAATACAATAGAGTCACATTTTTTATTAAGATTCCGTCTGTGCAATATGAGACAATGATCTTAAGAATATAGTATTGCGTTGTCTAGACATTGGCGTACTGATTCAATCTCGGGAGGATGATAGCCTCAATATTTTCTTAAAAAATAATAAATGAGTCCGTATGATGATGGTTCTTTGAAATCTTTGCATTGGATCTTACTTGATAAACCAAACAAATCCTGTATGTCTTGCGCTGTATAATTACTTTGTTCCAAAATAATTATGTAACAACAAAACAAATGTAAATAACTTATAGCGTAGTAACATGGCCGTTGTTTGGTATGTGGTCTTGTATTGTATTTATGTATTGATTCGTTTTTGGAAATTGGGAAATCCTACCTTCTTCCCTCCCCCCGGTCGATCAACATGTTACCCTCGACCTGCCTCGTGGTTCTCGGCACTGGATCAAATCAGTCGTATTTCCTCGAAAGGCTTAAAATCCCACTATAAAATTATGACAGTTCCAGAAATGCACACACAAACTAGTCTTTTTGTTTTGTCGCTTTATTTCACAGTTTATTTATTTATTTATTTATTTTTTTTTTTAGTTTTCGCACATATTAACAATTTTTTTGGTTTTACTATCGACTTTATTCATTAAACGTTTATCAAAAATACGTTCTCACTTAAAATGTTTGAAGTTATGTCAATATGTTGCGCCATTATTGAAAAATTATTTACACCGAACTCAAATTTAATCGCACGACGAATTTTTAACTACCACGAGTCTATATTTTCAATTAACAACTCCGCACAACGATTTCAAATCACACCATGAGAGAATATCGCGCATTCGTGTCCTTTATATATGAGGACACATATTTGCCCCCATCTTACAATTTATTGATCCATTGCTCTCGCTAACCTGAACTCCTTCCAGTGAATCGTTAGGAGTACAAGTATATAATGGTCAGGTACGGCAATTTGTTGGAAAGGGTCAATGTATCTAAAACAGTGTGTGAAAATATTCAAGGTTCTCGTTTAGAGAATTTTGCAATCCGTCGGGGTAAGAATTACGACACCTGCGTGATAGAGGCTGGAAAGGGGGGAATAGGTTTGTGTGCGCTTTTTCCATTTGAATTATGACTATATTTTTTAATAGACTTGTACATTAAGTACGTTGGAAAGTTTGACTAAGAAAATCGCTTTTGGGATAGGATTAGGTTAAGGAAAAATATTGTGAATTATAATGAAAGTAAAATTAAATGTGCTATTGGGGCGTGGGAAAATGATGTTTTCTGGGTATGATATGTGTATATTAAGGGATAAAGGACGCGAATTTGTGTAATTACTTAGCTCGACTTGGGGTGGAAAATTCCTTTGTCTGTAGTGTTGGGAAAAGCTTTATTCGACTTGCTTACTAATAGAATGTGGTTTGGAATCCTAGTGTTGTTGGGTCTAGAATGTCTTGAGTGAGCTTGTTTATGTTGAGTTTTATTTAGATGCATTCAGACATATCTGGTTCTTAAGTTCTTACTTATTGTACAGAAGGATCTGGGACCACGTGTGCCGGGATTGCTGCGCTTTTTGCTGCAATCTGTATATGTTGTGTAATTTGGTTTAGCAAGTTAGCTTTCTCTTATACTCGTATTTATGTTGATTCGTAAATGCACAATATCAGCTGGTAATTAGGACAAGATATATCTAAAGTTGTTATAAATTGATGTCAGAAAAGGTATCATCATCATCGGCGCTACAACCGGGAACCGGTCTTGGTCTTATTTAGCAAGTCCTGAGGCTTGTTAAATTTTCCATGATAATTTGTTTTCCCGGGCAAGGCCATTAGTCAGAAAAGGTATACAATTTAAAAAATGGTCTTTATCAAATCATTGGGTGTGAGCTTGCCACCTAATTGCAGTTTAGAGTCTCGGCTTTGAACGAGTGAGTTTGAGTCCTAATTTTTGAATATGATTGTGTTCTTACAGTATGAGGTTGATGCTACTTTTAATTTAATTAATCTAATTTTTCGATTACGATACAACTTTGCTATTGCTAATTTATTAAGTCCTAGTACTGCTAAGAAGATACTCAAAAACATTGAATGCTTCATCATATTATCTCGATATGACAAGCAAAGCTGAGATGTCTTTGGATGGTGGCATTTGTTATATTGAATTTGTTTGAAGCGGTCACCAGACACCCATTCTTGGTTTTCCTATGGCCAAGAGTTGTGCACACAAAACATATTTGAGATCAAAGGTCTAATTGAAAATGTGATGCGCAAATGTACAAATGCGGCGGAGGTGGTGGTGCTGCCCATCCGAAGAACTGGATTTCCTCAATAGGCAACAGACGTGCAAGTGTCGAACACGTTTTCCATGTATCTGTCCGTACCCTAACCAGACATTTGGAAGAAGGAAGTAGTGCAGAGTCTTCGGCCGCGAGCTCAGTGCCTTACGCTGTCATTGTCTCTTGTTGCTGTGGAGGAGATCTTCTACGCACTGCCGCTTGAAAGAGCGTTTGTACCTCAGTAAATATTAATAATTTAACTTTACCGTTAAGCTAAGGCACAAAAGAAGAGGCTTGTGCTTATCTCATATCGAACTGCCAAGGCGTATGTTAGGTGGTTTCTTAATGGAAGTCTATAGATTGAATTCGGGAAACAATGACGCTAATTGTGTTGGTTGTTATTATCATTAAATGCCAGGTAAGAAGCTATTTTTCAATTTAACGTAACGTCAAATGTACTCATGTATAGGCAGCCGCTTACAGTGTTGCATAACTATTATGCTGGGAAGCGGTTCTAGGGTAGGATCAAAACTGCTCTGCTGGTATAGATTTTCCTAGTTGTAGAAGTAGCAGATGATTTTGCATTGCAATGCAGATTTGTAATCATTAAAAATTTTATGTAAATTAGTTCAAAATGGATGCGCTGGCAGGCATAGGACTGAATAGAGCCCGACTATTTAAATATAGCAGCGCCTTTCCGTTGGCGATCCGCTGATGTTGATGGGTTAGCCTGAAACATTCTTTTACATCTAATAGACAATTAAGAAGCGCTTGGCCGATGGCTATGGAAATTTAGGATTTATGTGCTCACCCCGGTTGTCTATCGGAAATGTTTTACGATTCGCCTTTTTGGTTTCCATCAATATCCATTTCTGCGGTAATGTGTCGGCTGGTGGTTCCTCTCAATAGAGTTGTACCTAATTACAAAATCTAATAAAATATTTTTGCCTTGGCATATATTTACTGCGTTGCCGGATGAATCTGAGCAGACGAGCGTATACAGACGGGAGAACTGAATTTGAATAAATTGCCTTTAATAGTTGTAGATGGCGGTGGGGGTAATGACAGTAGGATTTAACCCTCGGCATCGGCTTGCTGCCGCGTATGAAGTCTGACATTGGATGTTCGACAGAGTGGTTGGCGTGAATTTCCTGATGATAATGCCGCAAGTTATGAAGCCACGGAAAGTCGTTCTGGAACGAGGTGATTGGATCTTCTATTATCTGTATGTTAATGGACCGTAGTACTGTCACCAATATGCTTAAACGGCGATAAAAGGGTTTGAAAATCCTTACTCGAGTTAAAGAAAATAAAACAGCTTAAGTATTGGCATATTAATGCAAAAGTGTATCTCCACTAAAAGGTTGTTTTTAGTAGTGAGTTAATATTTTGGAAAGTTTGATACAGATAAACTTTGAATGTCTTTCGTCATTAGCATGGACATTAATTATCAACTAGGAGCAGACCTGGAAGAGCCAGATTCTTAGTAGATAAATTTTTAACTTGAGAGCTGAGTAGAGTCATTATTAACATATGAACATTATGGGGAGGAACTGTCTTTTCTAGAGTAACACTTCTTCAAGTATGCTTAGATATTATCAGAGCAGCTTCTATGTTCATGAATCACAAGAGTTTTATATTAAACGTGAACTACCTTTTTCAAGTTTGCTCTCTGTTTGTTTTAATTCCCCTCCGCATTTCGTACATGCATTTTTATAACTAACCATTATTAAAGAGCTTGACATATAATCAATAACAGCTTAAAAACAATATATTCGTTTGATAAGTATTATTTTTTTTTTGGATGGAGGAAATTGTGATAACAGTCAAGAACGTAAATGAACATGTATTCAAATATTAAAAAAAATTATCAACGAATTATCAATGTTAAAAAATTGCGACCTATGACTTGTAGGACATATTTAATTTAAGGCTCTTTTAATCTATAATACTATAAATATTTATAGCTAGTGAAATACGTAGTGCATTTTTAATATATCGATTTTTGAGTAATTGACGAGTATTTGAATTAAAAGACTTTTTTTTTTCAGTAAATGAATACCAATATAAATAATGTTTAAATGAATTGTTAAAAAATCCGTATTTCACTCCAGCGTTATATTAATTTAAAGACACTGTTAAACATTCGAATGAAAACAATGAACAATTTTGGAATTAGATTGTGTGGAGTTTTGAAAAATTTATCATGCTTTACAAACGCGTGTAAAGTTAGAAATGTGTTATAGTCATGACGAATTCCTGGGTTTAAAAGAATTTACTATTCATCGCTATCGCAGGACCATAAAGCAGCCTGTTTATATTCGAAGATGTCTCCTCATTCCTCACCTTCAAGACAAAAAAAAAGTATGTTCAGATGTTAATAGTTTCATGATTCCGAAAATATTATTATTATTAGATGTGCAACTAAGTTATCGCTGTTTTTTTAATGAAAACACTTTATTGTGAAAAAATGGTTACAACTTATTCCCATCTTTCTGGCAGACGTCGAACACCGTTCCGGTAAAAGTGTTTATTTTTTGATATCTTCATATGAGTGGAACTGCTAATCAGCCAGACCATGTGCCATCAAACGGAACAAGTAATAATCGGACGGCCCAATATCTGGGGAATATGGCGGGTGGGGTAGGAATTCCCATTTGAACGTTTCCGGGTAGGTTTTAACGGGTTTGGCAACATTAGGCCGAGCGTTGTCATGCTGTAGAATAAGTTTTTCGTGCCTCTGCTCATATTGTGGCCGTTTTTCACACAGTGCTCGGCTCAATCGCATCAATTGAAGTCGATACTGTTCCCCAGTGATGGTTTCGTTCGGTTTCAATAACTCATAATAAATAACACCGACCTGGTCCCACCAAATACACAGTGTAACCTTATTAGGTTCTGTAGGGGTTCAGTTTCAGGAAGCGAGTCTCCTTATCCTGAAAAAGATGTGGGATCTCTGCGGATAGACCGCTCCTGAAATAACCATCCTACAAAGCGGTCTTCGCCGTGCTTCCTCTGATCCAGAGGGAAGAGCAACGTCCTTGATTTGGCCTCAGTCCTCGTCTCCGCTGGTTTCCGTGGGGGCCAGGTGATACTCCTAATCTACGAGAATGTCTTTTGTGGAGGTACCACGGATTTACTTACCAGGTGTTGGATAAAATTAAAAGTTCGTTTTGTTTTCTTTGATATGTGTTTATTACTTTACTCAAGATTTTCCTGGGGTATTCCTCCAGGAGCAGTGTACATTCATTTACTGCGGATCGCTCCTGGGGTACCTCCTTCCGGGACAATTATTAAGGTTTAACTGCGGCCCGGAGATCACTTTACTATTCCTTTATAAAGGAAAACAAATCGAGATTTGTATCTCGAAAATACACAATTTCATACAAAAATCCCGATTTTTTAGTATCCTGAGTGAGATGCTCAGTGTTTATTTAAGATAATTTGTATTTATTGCGCAGATGTGGAAATGTATCTGGTTTTGGTTTTGTATTTGTTTTTCTCAATGGAAAATTTTCAGATAGAGATAACGATCTCTGAATTTTGGTTTTCGATGATGGTGTGGGGCAAATGTAGAACGATAAACGAATATTAGATTCGTTTATTGTGAATTTGATTTTAATTTAGGATTTTGGATTTAATTATGCCGTGGTGGCAAATGTTAAGCGATAAACGAATGTTTGATTCGTTTATTGCGAATTTTGGATCATGTTTGAGTTAATTCGGGTTTTGATAGGATTTTGGGTTTTAGGGTGATATAGCTGGGATTTGGATGCGGCAGTTGCTGAAGCAGTTGCTCACAGGCGAAAAAACGACGCTCAACCTCCCTTGGTTTCAAATCATAAGGAACCCAAGTTTCTTGCTTTTGGATTGTTCCCAACCCATGCAATCGTTTGGAAATGGCTTGGGGGGTAACCTCTAATGCTAATGAAAGCTCTTTTTGCATTCGGCAAGGATCCTCATCGAGCAATGCCTCCAATTCCAAGGCGTCTTCCAAGGTTTTTGGCCTTCCTTCACGCAGACGGTCGTCGACATCGAAATCACCGTCTTTGAAGGGACGAAACCAATCACGGCACGTTGTTCCACTTAGAGCAGCATCTCCGTAAACTTTGTGAAGCTCTCGATGCAATTCAGCGGGTGTTTTCTTTGAATGAAAGAAGAAAATTAACACTTCCCGCAAATGACGATAGTTTAGCACAAAATCAGATATTTTCGCACAAGCAAAAGTACATAACGTCAAATCATAATCACTACTGCGTCAAAGCGGTTTGTTTACTACGTGTGTAAGCTTGGTTCATTACGTTTTGGATATGTCGAAACCGACCAATACTTATTGTTGGAGCCATCTATTGACAACAGGGGCAACTTATTTGGGTACTTAATATTTGGAATGTCAAACACGGGGCAGTTTGAATAGGTGGTAACTATTTGTAGAATTCGAACAGATCTAGGCATTAATATTATAATAGATCCATGTGATAAGGGTCAGTACTCCAGACATTAAAATAAAATCGAATGACATAAATATAGTAAGGAGAAAAGCCAGAGAAACGTGAACAATGTCTTCCATTTAGGAATCACTTAGGTAACCTTAAATTATAGTTTCTGGAATTGGTGCATTGGTATATCTATGGCAGGAATACTTATATGATCCATAGTTCTAAGTGTACTTGGGAGTGAGCCATTAGAATATACTCATAGCTAGCCCGGTTTGATATAGAAGGCGACTAAAGCCTGAATGCTCGGTGGGGTTACAATACTCAGTTTCCCATTATAATACCATCCTATTACGCCATAAGCTTCGTGAAAGGATTGGAAGAAAACCTCTACCATCTTTATGAGTCTAGTTGATCGACCTGTTCTCAAAAAAACACAGGTGGTAGTTCTGCCTCAGGGGGAGGTACCACCCCATCAAGCTATATGTTCCGTGATATTGTCGGATGAAATCTTTGATTATGTTTTGTTGATGTTCCGGACTGAAGTTGAGAAAATGATAAGATAGTACCCCTTGAGATGAAAAAACTATATAAATAATCATAACTTGTCAACAGTTCGTCTTCACGGTATTGGGCTCGCAAGCGAAAGGTTGACTATTTTTCTTCCAACCAGAAACCGTAAGATCGCGAAAAAATTACCACATGATGTTGTTAATGTACTGCGTTGCGAGATGGTTCTTTCAAAAATCGAGACAATAAGGACGCAAATAATGCACACGCGACAATCAGTTTAACAGCCATCTAAGCAACGACTCTTAGTGTCCGTGAGCACCATATGGCAATGACGGACATGGCGCTGAAAAAAAAAGAAGGGGTTAGCCGGTTTGTCTGACGAACAAGTAGTGTGTTATCTATCGAAAGAGTAGTGTTACTTGTCGCACAAGCGGAGTGTCATCTCTCGAAGGACTCACGGAATGCGTGTTGTGGTCACTAACAAAAATTGATGCAAGGAAAGAACAATTTCCGCTTTCACCCTTTTTGCTGCTGTGGGATGTACAATCTTAGAGTGGTGCTGCCCATAAAATACAGACTGACAATTCAATACAAATTATTATTACTGCCAAAAGTAACAGTAAGAATAAGTTCGATGTGAAATTTAAATAAACTCAAGGAATAAAATAACATTCTTAAATAAATAAAAATGTCTTATATCTCGTGTTCTGCAGTGACACTAAACCGCCAAAACTAAATTGTTGTAAATTCATAGAAATCATATTAGTACTTTGGCATAAGTAGGTTAAAACTTTAAACCTCTGGACTACAGATTTAAATTTTTTGTGTTTTGATTATGAGTTGTGGGGGGCGAAGTCGTGGTGCCGGCGTACGGCACACGGTTCTACTCCGTCCCCACAAACTGTTCACCGTGAATCACTGATTGTTCCACCTTTTATCACAGTAACAAAAGAGCACCAAGTTAATTGTTCACAAACGCGTAAGGATGAACGATACACCCAGGAAACTGCAGCACAAAAAAAGAAACACTAGATGTTTTCTTTAGGAAATGTTCTTTTATTGGTTTAGGTGTATCCAAGTGTTTTGATGCATTTATTTTGTTATATTAATTCGTAATTTTACAGATTGAAATCGTAAATTAATCTAATTAGACACTGATATCACGCGTACACGCCCGCTGGTTGTTATACGTTCACAACTTTACGGAAGTACTTTCAAACATTAAATGTGTACCAAGAAGGTTGAATCTTAGCTTTCTTCAAGAAAATAACTACTGTTTATACAGAAAAATTACAATTATTTAGTTATCACTGTTTAAATTGACGACTCGTGAATTTACGCATCCCCGCAGCCGGCGGAGAGCGGGAGCGACGATATTCAATCGTTTGGGGTGAAGACCGTTGGTAGTACACATGTATGTGTGTACATGGGCTCTTTCATGGGACACACCATGAGAACGAATCCAAACAAATAAAGGGAAAATGTGCATCCATGAGAAGTGAATTCGGCTAAGCAAACAAACTGAATCTCATTGGATGCTAATTGGGTTTTTGTTTGCTTATACTGCTGCTGATGAGAAGCAGATCCCGAAATATGAAAAGACAAAGGGAACGTTTGGGTCTTTGTCTGAGAAGTGCATTGCGGCTAAATAAATAGGCGACAATGCAATGTGGAAACGTGCTAATGGGTTTTAGCTAGATTACCGGCAAATGGTGTTTATGGCCTCGCTGGCAAGGGTAGGGTATTGAATTCCCATTTGCATTTGCTTATGCTGTAGGATTGATCGGTGCCAAGAGACGCGAGGTGCGTATATTTGTTTTGGTTTCTTGGGTGTAGGTCGCCGCCAATGTATGGTGATTTATGATACACTTGGCGAGAACGGGAAATAGGCGACGCAATGTGTATGGTCCCCGTTATGATGGTTACATTGTATGTAAACCAAATCATCTTGTTTTCAGGAATTCGTCTAGGGGGATTTGCTTGGCACTGAATGTGCCGAATTGGTTTGGAATTCCTGATAAGTTGAGCAAGAAATCTTACGGGGAATTGTATGCGAAGGGATGCATGAAAGGTAAGTTTTTCTTTTACAGGGACTTTTAGGTTAAAGATTTGATTGCTTTAATGCGTGGAGCATTAAAGATGCTAATACGATTGCATTAGTGAAATTATGAGATTGGGTGGAAGTTATGGGGGTTTTTCAGGAAAGCGAACCGTGGGGTTTGGCGGAATCGCCACAGAGTTGCTATTCTATAATCCTGGTTAGAATACGTTACCTATAGCACTGGCGTTTTTAGTGTTCTTTCGCCCCCTGACGTTCCTACCACATCCATTTGTCTTATCTGATTTAAATAAATGTAATAAAATAGAGAATGTATTTTGTTTTTATTAGTAAAAATAATTAAACATTAGTTAGACATCATAAATTAATAAAACCAAATCTGATACTTTATATTTTTAATAATCATTTGATAGCATTTTAATAATTATTTGATATAATTTAAAACATTTGATACAATTGATGTTATGTAGTCTACTACTATTTTTAATAGTATGCCGTTAAATTATTATTAAATATTAAATAAAGGCTATTGATGAAGGTGATCGAATATCGTCGCCAGTGTATATCAATCTGCTGTATGATTGGATTGAGTTTCCGTTGAATATCTGCCGGTACGTTATTATTTGGGGTAGTGGTAAGCAACTTCACTATTGTGAGACATATTAACACAGTTCTGTCTCTTATTTATATATTTCTTCCTTGTGGGTTCACTTAACTTCTCGACGTGTATCTTTTTGATGGTCTGCTGGCTGATGACTGTATCCTGGTTTTTGAACCTGAATTAAAATGAAAAGAAGGAGAAGACAGGTATTTGAAGAGATATAAAATGTTAGTTAGTAACAAACAAACAAAAATTTGTTGTTCATATTTGATTTACCTAAATTTCTCCATAATCAAAATCCATTTTAGTTGACGAATGGCTTTATAACACCTCTGAATTTTGTGACTCTCAGCTTTTGTAACTTTGTGTATTTTGAGTGCACATTTTCTGCCACCACACACAACCCTGCCAACATTAATCCCGCGCTCCAAATATAAAATGCCAATGTGAAGTGATTTAGAGAAAGTGGTAAGAGCCTTTCTGATCCAGGCCTAGCATAAGACAGTATTCCAGAATTGATTCCATCGCTTCTCACATCTCTGGCGAATTTCTCCGTTAGCCCACTTGAAAACATATTGTATAAAAACCGAGTATACATTTCCACATATGGGGATGTGATCGGCACCGCGTAGCCTATCGATACAACCCCTACTGGTTCTTTTACCATCTTCATTAGTGCCTCTTTTAAAATAATTTGTTGGTAAGCAAAAAACTTGAAACGCTCACTATATAACATTATAATTCCCGATATGTTGAGATTACTCCGGTATTGAGAGAATTGTTCCAGTTCTACAATTTGGGCTCTATCTATGAAACTCTGTGAGACGTTCATTCTCTTGCAGTATTGAAGGTCGTTCGAAGTTAGTAAAAGCGGCAAGTCCGCCGATAGGGCTTCCTCGTTGGTGTTGATTTGGCGTTCGTAAACTTGAGTCGTGAGCAGTGTTGATAGGTGTGAAATGTATAAAGTCGATAGGATCATACCAGTTATAAATATTATAAGATAGGTTAGCTTTACACTTCTGGAGTTACTAGTAACCATGTAAACGGGAGTGTAGAGGATGCCTCCGACAGCTTGAAGAAAGGCTATTTCCAGATCTACGATGACAGTTGAGTGTTTGGATAAAAAATGTAGTATCACAGTAAAGCTGAAAATGGTTGATGCAAGGGCAATCCAAATCCATCTGTCAAATGGGAGAATAATATAATAGAATGGATGTACCAGTTTTGCTGAAGGGACAATTAAATGTAAATCGATGTATACTGGTAAGTTTATACAAAGGTACTCCTCAAGAGTATTACATATTATGGGATACACTCCGATATCGGTTGATCCTTTTTGGACAGATGTTATTAAATCGGTAACATCAAGCACATTAGGATATGGGTGTGGCAGGATAACTTCTTCAAGTGTCCCATTATACTTTTCGAGGAAGAGGTTTAATGTGGACATTGCAGTTCCTCTTCTCATTAACTGTCCGTGGCGATTTCTGTAACTGAAAACGTAAGGAGGCTCTTGTGGAACGGGACTGCGTAACGTATGTCTATGAAAGTTGGTTATTAACTTCTGTAGTCCACTTTGACCGATGTTGTCGATGTCACTAACCGAAAACTTGGGAAATGGATCAAACTTCGCCATATGGCATCGTTTTATAGTCCAATATAGCGCTACGCTGTTTTTATAGCCGTTGCGCCAAGCCCACTGTAAAGTCTCATCAGGTTTATCCAAGTCTATCAGAACAAATAGAATATTCACTTCATGCATTCGGAAAAGAATATCATTCAAGATGTTCCTTGAAGCTTCCTGTGATTTTCTCGTTGTAGATACAGTAATCAAAATGTTCTTTGTCACGGTGCCGAATAATAGTATCTTTGTTTTGTTTGTGATGATGATGCTCGTAGTGAGTGGATTGAAAATGTTTCCTCCAACAAAGGACTTCTCCAAATCGAGGTAGACATTGACTTTTGTCGAAAAATGCACATTTATGCCTTGAATCGTCTTTCGAACGTCTTCAGTTCGAAAACCAAACACCGTTGTTTGCACAAGAACTGATACAATTAAATACAATAACTGGGATCTAAGAGACTTGACACCATCGCTGGTCATGGCGCCTAACAAGTGGTAGAATGTCTTATATCTCTCATTTTAATTTCGAGAGAGTGCGATGTAAGTATTAATTGGATTTGATTTTATCGTAATGAATGCTTTGGTGTCATTTATTATAAATGTCGTTTGTTACTAAACAAAATGATGTTTGTCAAATGATTATTTGTCAAATCGTTTTTGAGCATTTTCAATTAGAAAGCTAAACATAGCTTTTTGAACCCAAGAGACCGCACACCATAGGAAGCCGTGGTGTCTATTACATGACAGAATTTTTTCATTTCAATTTCGAGTGAGTGCTATGTAAGTGTTAATTGATATTTGAAGAACTTGTTATTAACCGAAAGAGATATTATTGGGAATCGATTTGAAGTAATGACGGCCTTAGTGCCATTTACTAGAAATGACTTTTGACAATTGCCGCTTATGTCCAACCTTTCACTTGTTGTTGCTAGCAATGTTATTAAAAGCTTCTGGTTGCGATGAAATCTATTGTCCTCTTCGCTCTCTGTCTTTTTTATACGCTTGTCTCCTCTAACTGACCGCGATGTCGAGTAGATTCATGTTTTCCTTACATTTAATGACCTGGGCGTTAATTATAAGTAGTGGAGCAGCTGATCCATTTTGTCTTGTAAACGTTATATATTGTATCTTCGTTTCATTGAAATTGACGAGATTGACCACCTGCTCTTGATTCGTTGTGCTTCTCGATTACGGATGTCCAGATGCCAAACATACATTTCAAAAGGTCGCCCGTAATGGTGACCACTTAGGGGACCGTTACATTACAAATATTTAATCCACTCGGTATTGATGACTTTCTCCATAATAGTGTCTGTAAGGTTATTGGATGGTAGTTTTGTGGGAGACTTTTTTTGCCTTTTGTATTGGCTAAGTTGCTGCACGACTTTCCAACAGTTACGAAAGGATTTCTGTGCATAGGCTGTGCGAATGAGTTTGCTGAGTACTGCCTACAGTTTTTGGGCATCGTCTTTAAGGATTGCTGCTTTTATTCCGTACAGTCCGGCTGCTTTTTTGTAGTCTAATCAGGTGGACAACACGTGGGCGAAGCTTCACATCTTCCGTTTAAGGTGGTTTTTAGAAAAAACGGTATCGAGGGTTAAATTCACAGAAACTAATTCACGAAAACATTAGCTTGCCCTTTGACCCTGTGGTTAGTGTCCCGTTACCCATCTCTATCGGGGCATAGAGGACAGAAAGCATGTAATAAAATTATTGTTAATCGTTTTTAGTATTAACTACCATAGCATTTTGGTTTGGTAACTTTTTTTTTTGTGTACGACCTAGAGATATCGAGTTTTGTTTATCGTATGTCATATACCATATGTCGCGTGTCATACGTCGTTTATAATAGGGTAATATGGTATACAATAAAGTCAGTCGGAGTGTAATAATCGTCAAGAGCGAACGTGCCAGAAATTCAATTGCGGAAAGGGTATCGGAGTGGCAAAATAAAATTGTATTATGCTTCTGTGTAAATGGTCACAAATGCCACCGCACTGCGTGCGCGTTATTTAGTGTATCGACGTAAGCGTACGCTTCTAGTAGGGCGACGAGTAACACACAAAGATCTACCACCCCTAAGCCAGGGTGTTACGTGTGACCGTGCCCATTGGATGGTTTGTAGCCAGGGGTATACCGGCTGTATTATAATGGCACCGGATCGAATCAGAGCAGTAAGCAGACCTTATCATATCTAAGAGGGGCTCTGATATGGCGGACTATTTGAAACCCCAAGACTCGTGGGAACAAAACTGAATAATCAATATACAAAAAACAAATCCCACGAAAAACCCGGTGGGCGTAGATGTGATGAGCCGACACTACCATAAGGGAACAAATCATCAAGAAAACACCGTCTCGGCAAAAAGAAGACGTAGGGAAAAACGGAAAAAGTGGGATATACGCGTCGGAACGTGGAATTTTCGAACGTTATATAAACCAGGCGCGATACAAACGGTCGTAGAAAACGCGAAACAATATAAAATGAACATCGTCGCGCTTCAGGAAGTCCGACTCCCACATCACTAAATCGAAACCAACGGGTTTACACTGGTGTGTGGGCGTACCGATACACATAACCCCGGGACTGGATTCATGATAAGCAAGAAGATTACGCCCCATGTAAAATATGTGAAATTTATTAATGACCGAATGTCGGTGCTAAAAATATAGGGATCATGGTACAATTATGTATTTATAAACTTATACGCCCCAACAAAATCTACGGACGAAGAAACGAAGGACAGATTCTACGAGACCCTAGAGGAAGTATTTGATGAGATCTCAGCATTCGATGTTAAAATCCTCCTCGGGGACCTTGTGGGGGTTCTCTATACTACATGGAGAATCAACCCACTATTTCAGCCCTATTTCGACCGCTAACAGCGCGTCACCTCAACCCCAATTCCCCCTACAAGCTATTTCACCCGAAAACCATGTTTTCCAAAAGGACGCATAGCTAAATTCATTATTCTATGCAGACAATGCATAATTGAATTTAGCTACCTTTTTGCCATACAGCAACTCCATTCCGCAAACCAATGATCAATGATCTCTTTTGTCAGGTGAATAGAACAAACCATTTTCCCCTCCATCCCATTTTCATCTTCGTATAGTTGATTGCACTCTGAGATCACCACAGTCACCGAACTAGGTCCTGTGCCAGCCCCAGAGTTTGCATTGGTGCACGCACGTAATAGCCAGATCAACCCTGGGTTGAGTCTAGCATGAGTTTTTTTTTGTTTTTTTGTGTTATCTCTATATTTATTAACAATTAAATTAGAGATTTTACTGAAGACTAAATGTTAAATTCTAATTTACAAATATCATTCTTACATTAACACATTGGCTCTTCGCAAGCACTCTAAATTATACGTTATTAATCTTTTGTTTTTCTTATGCCTTTCGGCGTAGACGTCTAGCATGAGTCTTCACGACGAAATGGTTCCAATTGGTCATCTGGAAATTTTTTCGGGGCCAAGGGACGTTCTTTATTTTTAACACCAAAATCATTATTTATGAAATATCTTGGTATGTTGTGTCTAGTGTAAGGCTCAACAAGAATTATTTACGCAGTTATCTTTTAAACAAAATAGTGCAATGACATTCACCGCAAGAACATCCTTATTGGCACGAAGGTCGGCATGTTTAACACTGCGAAAAAAAGGAGCTAGGATAGTACGAAGATAAGATATTTTAATGTTCTACATATCAGTTTATACAGCATTTTGTTTATAGCTAATGAAAAGAATGAATTTGAGTTTTACTATATAACCGCCGACGAGTCAGCACGTGCGCCTCTGCCTCGTGATCCGTACCATCGGATCAATTGTGTAATCCGTTTAGGGTATCTTAAGTACACAAGATACGCTATTTGCACTATCGGTTCGCGCGTCAAGTATTCTGTGGGATCCGAAGCATACAAACGGATCAGCACAAACGCGTCCAAGTGTAGTGCAGTAATATTTATCGGATATGCGCCGTAGTGTGAAAATTGTGTGGAAGTGTACACTGCGGGAAAGCTCGTATCCTTTCCTTTCCTTGCATCTGTTTTTCCTCTTTTTCGCCCCTCTGTTGCGTCAGACATCGGTACACTCGATTGATTTATAATCTTTGGAGAGTTTTTGGTGTTTTGAGTGGCGTAATATTCGTCGCGAAAGGGATATGACCTGGATTTCAGCACGGATCTAGTAGGGCTGTGGGGTTTCTCTATATTACATGGAGAACCAACCCACAATTCCAACCCCAATGTCCGCTTTATTTCGACCGCTAACAGCGCGTCATCCCAATCCCAATTCCTACCGTCGGCTATTTCACCTGCAATAGATAAATTCATAAAAGAAGACTGGCCGGAAGTATTAATCTATTCGGTTAATGCACAATTGCATTCAGTGTTTTCTTGCCATACGGCAACACTATTGCATTAACCCATGAGATTTCCACCCGAAATTTCAAAGTCATTTCGGGTAGCAACAACAAGTCGAAGCAAACGACGCCGTCGCATTATAGTGAAGCCGCTGGGGAAATTATCAAAATATCTAATTAGTTGTCATGATAAATTACCCTAGCCAATTTGGCGTCACTTTGACTTTTCATCAGATCATCCAATCGCTTGGGATCAATGATCTGTTTTTGCAGGTGAATTCCACCACCCAAATTTTCCTCTCCTCTGAAATTCTGTCTTTACATGGTTCAATGCGCTCTGACTACACCATAGCCGTACCACGGGTCAGTAGGTTATGTCAGTAGCTGCATTTGATACCAACACATACAACCAAAGCTACCCCGAGATCACAGCACATCATGTTTCTGTTCTCTCATTCTCCATGTCCGTCAATTACCCTATTAACAAAAGTTACCCAGACTTCGACGAGCGTGAGGTTGAGAGAGCAGAGGCGTGGTCTCTTTCGGTTGTCCTGTGTGTGGAATGAAATGCGAATTTCACCCCTGATCCGAGTCAATCACTATTGAATCGTCACAGCGGAGGGTCGCGCCGTCACATTAAATTCGCGAATTTTATAGTAGTCAGATCTCAACCACTATCGTGTGAAGTCACAACATTCGTAAAATTACAGTCCGGGATCAATGCAGATAATTTTATCTTGCCCGTAAAGTTTGATGTTTGCCACGAATAGTCGGTTTAATTGACCTCCCGAAAATAGTTAAATTTGATCACGTTAGTTGTGCGCGTGAAATCCTTGAATGATAAGTGGAGAATAAACTCAAATGTGGAAATTGTAGAAAAACTCAAATGTGTAAATTGTATATCAAACGAGAACAATAAAAATGATAGTACCGCGGAACGACCTCTGAGTGTTTTCTTTAATTGCATTTACCAGGATTTTTGTGGATATTTACCGGAGCAACAACGTGGGGAAGAATTTGAATCTGTGCCCATGATCGGTACCCTACTTCTTCACCCCCACAGGGCGCCTACTACAAGGGCATAACACCTGTAGTGGTTGCTTTCACTTCGCCGGGTCTGATATGCATTTGTGGCGTCTCTAACAGATACACACACAATACAATAGTAAAGAACACCGAACGAATAAGAAAATACATCAGAGCTGTATACCATAGCGATGGCAAAATAATTCACATCAGTGGAATATACTTGAGTTTAAAAATCGGATTTTAAACACGGCCAGTAGCCTGATGTGTTACGCTTAGGTTCAAGTTTTGATGATTCTAACTGTCATAGCGTCAGTTCGAATCACATGTTCTTCACTATCATTTCAAACGCAATACATTCTTTTCTGAGGCGGTATTGGTTTTCTAAGTCAGGCCATTCCAATGGAACGGTAATTTCACGTCGACCTGTGTAACATTCTCGGCCTAAAATGCTATTTCTCCTCTGTATCTGCCCACGTCGGTAACCATAAACCACCAATCTTTGCACTTAGCGAGACTCAGGTAATAACTAATATAGATATTTCCGATTTTACTATACTCGGTTATAACCTAGTGCCTTTGTTCTTTCCACATCGTGGTATAGCCACATACATACGAAGTGATATTGCTTATCAGCTTCTGCCACAATATAGACTCTGCTCTTGACCCTATATCCCCACCCTGAAATCGTTATTGCGGGTGATTTTAATCTGCATAACTCTCAGTGGCTTCGCCACTCCGGACACACTATCCCTGAGGGTCAATATGTTCAGTTCTTTGCTGAGTCAAACAATTTAACTCAACTCGTCAGTGAGCCAACACGGGTACCAAATATAGATGGTCATTGCCCCAACACATTGGACTTGTTTCTCACCTCGCATACAATCAAATACACAATTGAAGTTTTTTCGCCCTTGGGCACTTCAGACCACTGTGTCGTGTCAGCTAAATTTCCTCAAACCAACAGCAACGCTTACAAGAAAACTCCCAAAAGAACAGTGTGGTTCTATGAGAGAACCAACTGGGAAGGTCTGAATGACTTTTTTGGGAAGTTGAATTGGTCTTTATTTTTCCTCAATAATGATATTGACTCTATAGCGGACTCATTGACGGACACGATTCTTTTTGGCATGCGAAACTTTATTCCACACAGAGTAAAGAGTATCAAACCCCAGAGAAATATATGGTTCGATTCCGAGTGCAGAGAAGCCATTAAGGCTAAAGAGTTGAGCTTCCGGTTGTATAAATCAAACAATTCACATTGATACGTGCTAAATAGCGTTAAAGGTAATAATTTAATACAAATACTGTCAGTCGTCGTGAAAACGTGACTTGATTCCCTGTCTTAACTACAACAAATTACGCAACGGGGGTTCAAGATCCAACGCCCCACCAACTTCTTAAGGCGTTCTTGATCTACGTGTTGATTTGAAGTTTTAAATAAGAGATATAACACAATATCAATTTTAAATGTATAGTTAGTACCTACAATCGTTGGATGCATAAGTTATAATTAATTAATCATTAAAGATACTTAAAAATCTTTTATACAATCCGAAAAGGCTTTAAAATTATATGCATTTGAATCAAATGTTTATCTACTCGCATATAACTTCGGGTTTTTTTTTTATCAATAAATCTGCTAATTGTAGAGGATAAGTAAAGTTTTCATCTAACCCACAAAGAGGGGGAAAGTGCTCATGTAATGCACGGAACCATATTTATCATATGAACTTGAACGAATGTGCCCTTTTATATCATCGGACTTAAAGTCCACATACAGCCAAAATAATTTGAAAATGTATGGTAATACGTTGTAACACAGATAAGTAGTTGTGCTCATTGCGGTTTTGGGAAATATACTGATTATTTATTTCTGTAACATTGTGCAAATTTGTGGAATCTACGATAAAAACAAAAACTAGTGGCATCGATCCTGTTCCAAATCCTCCTGAAGTACGTAGTCAAGTTTTAACCCAACTGCTTAGCATATTAGCACACATCAGTCAGTTGAACCTGCGTGCACACCCTCTCTCGCAATCCCAACTTCTGACGTGGATTCGTTGAAAAGTGTTGTGATTATGAGTGAAATTCTTTTACTGTCAAATATACTTTTATTACCGACTTGTTCATGGTAGTCACTGACCACTTCTACTCATTCCAAAAAATCGTATTCCTTGTTTATGTGCATCGCTTTTATATATAATGAACAGAATTATTTTAATTGTGCCCCAAAAAGAAGGTATCTCTCGCCTTTTTTGCATGATGCATGAGACAGAGTTCCTGACAGATCAAAACATTCCGTTGGTCGGCACAGAAGTGAGTATCTGCCCACAACCTCCACACATCCTCGGCGTTTATTAAAAGAAGAAGAACAAAACAGTTGTTTTATCTCTTCCCAAAGGAATTCATTTCGCACCTGATCGTTGCGAATAGCAGTAAACTTCGTAGACCAAAGTGCGGGTAGCGCGAGTGTGAATCCATCCACGGGCGTCCTAGTCCCAACGGATCACTGCAAGTGCAAAACCAATAATTCGATTATGGCGACTCGATTGGGAGGCATTTTCTTTCTTTTGTTTTCAGCCATGGAACGAACTTCCGCCCATTTGCGGTACAATAAAATCACAATCTGAGAATCTTCACAGTCCCGGATGGTAAATTTACGGCACGTACGTGTGGAATTCCTGGCTCTGGTGGCCATCGTTTGGGTTAAGGTGTAGGCACTTTGGGAAACTTCTGAAATAGGCACGCGGACCGATGCAAAAAATGTGAATTATTTAACCACTACAGGAATATTGGTTATATGGCAGTTTAGGCATGGAATGGCACGAACACGGACGAGGTCTGATGATGGCATTGCGGTGCTTTTAGATGGGTCAAACGGGGCTAGGTGGTGATCTTGGAGTTGTTTACTTTTGGGGCATGGTGTCTTTATATCTTCCTGGCAGATGACGCGAATACTTCTATGATGAAACATATTGTTCCAAGAAATAGGCCGAAACCCATTAAGTAGAAGCAGAACCTAAAGTGCTGCAACGAAAGAGGTTTGTGGTTTTTGTCGTTGGTGTTCAGGAAATCTAAGATTCCTGCAGCTATTCCATCGGAGTTGACGTCGCTCATGAATTTGGAATAGAATCCGAAGTCGAATACCTTATAAACAAAGTCGGTGTAAGTGTCAGCGAAGAGAGATGTTAGTGGCATAGCGAAAGCTGGTGTTAGGACCCCAATAGATTGGTAGATGATTTTAATAAGAGGTCTTGACAGATATATTTGTTGGTGCGCATAAAACTGGAACCTATCAACGCTGGAAACAAATATTTCGGAGGTGTTTAAATTCTTTCTGTGTTCAAACCAGGTAGCCGGGTCTGTTAATTGCATCTTGTTTTTAAGCTCTTCTTGCATTCCAATTTCGGTATATACCTCGAGTTCAATCTCTCTGAGGGAGATTGGCAGCTTACATTCAATAACGTCCTGTATAGTGTTGATCTGCTTCTCAAATACTTGTACTGTAAGAAAGGTCGATAACTGTGCCAAATACATGTTGGACATTATCATCCCTGTTGTTATCAGTACAATGAGCAGTACTAGTGCTGGCTTCGATTTCGGGAAAGAAAATTGGTATGGAATGTACAGGATGCCTGCGAGTGCTTGGAGGAACGCTTTTCCCATTTCGGTGTGTTTATTAATTTTGCGAGATATACCAAATATTCCAGTCGTAAATATGGCAACTAAGCCCATCAATGTAATCCAGACATCTCCCTCGAAAGGTAGAGTTAAGTACAAGGACTCATCGACAGGTTTGGCAAACGGTACCACAAGGTAATACGAGAATTGAATAAGCGCGAGCGGGCACAACATTTCCTGGTAGTGCGGCGGATGCCCGTTAGCTATAAGGTCTAATTTTCCCAGTTTCATGGCGCGCCTTAAGTCCTCAAGGTTAAAACCATTGGGATATGGTGGTGGCAGAATAACTTCTTCAATTGTTGCATTATATCGCTCTGCAAACAAATGCAGAATTTGAAAGAACAATCCTGAGTATACGAGTTTTCCTTGCCGGTTCCGGTAACGAAACGCCCGTGGTGGATCCTCGGCAAGGGGAGTGCGAATTGCATGCTGATGAAAGTTCTGAATGCTTTTCTGCAATTTACTCTCGTTGATTGTGGCAATAACAGTAGATCCTAATGTTGGATATGGATGAAACTCTGACAGAAGGGGCTCTGTGCTGTTGTGTGTCCAGAACTGGGCTATGCTGTTCTTAAATCCATTTTTCCAGGCCCATTCAAAAGTTGTTGAAGGATTGTCGATGCCAATTAGTACAAAGATAATGCTGACATAGTGCAATCGGTGCAATATAGTGGTTAAAATATCGTGAACACCAGCTTCGGTGTTAGGTGTCACATACACGACCACTAAGATATTTTTATTCGTAGTGAATATTAATTGAAAATTCACAGTATCCGTTATTATGATGTTTGGAATATGTAGATTCAGAAGGTCCTTGCAGAGAAAAAATCCTCTGTCACTAATGAATACATTCGTTTCGGTTGAAAATCGTGTATTGATCTGGTGAATAAGAAATTTAGTGGTACGTATGCAATTCACTTCTTCAGTCGATTCTGTACTTCTAATCAACAGAAGCAGCCACCCTGTCAATATTCTGTACACGTTCATTATGCCAACTGAATGAGCTCGGTTCAGGTGATTCTATTTAAAACAAATGATTTCATTAGGACAAAGTGATTTGATTCCAAGGGCCGTGTTTAAAGGGCGATTTCGTGCTACGTAAAGTACACAAGTATATTAATGGCCATAGATGGTTATTAGGGTAACAATTGGTTGACGCGGTGAACACTCTGCCGAATTGGGCTTTGTTTATTTAGTGCTTTGAAGCCCTTCAAAGCGACTGGTAACAGTTGATTTAACGAGATTTCTGGAAATAACATCTTATGTTATTTCAATATAGTACAAATTCCATAAGGAGTCTCAGGGCGACATAGTGTACACCTGTTAGCCATTCAAATAAAGTGTGAGTGTTCCATTTGCTGATTGAAAAATCTGTATTCAATTAGGCCAATTATTGTTCCTACTGATGTAAGTGATCGCAGTAACATTTACTTTAATAATAACACATAAAATATTTCGTTCATTTTGCCGACACTCATTAACGAAAAAAAAAAAATGGAACTTGTAAATAATTCTACATCCATTGTAGTGAGTTTATTGGATTTTACCCTCCCCTGGTTTTATGTTTTTAAATTTTTTGGCACTAGCTACCCAGACGGGAATTCATGTTTTGAACCCTTCTTTCTTGTTGATAAGTTTGGTTTTATGTTATAATTATGGTCGCCAATATCCGTCTTGTTGTTCTGAGATGATGCAAAATATTGAACAGCTAGAGAAATAAAGCTTACTTTATGTCTCTGACTCTTTTGCTATTATCATTTTTTTCTTTTTTCTTTGTCTTGTGTTTGTTTATGTTTTAAGGGTATCAAGTAACTTAACGCAGATTGTAAAGAAGTTAAGCGGAAAAAAAGTCACAGATGGCCATTGCCCTAACACACTGGATCCGGCCTTTATTTGCCACCTAAATAAATACACAATCGCCATTTCTTTGTTCTTGAGCATTTCAGCAGTGTTAATGTGAAAGCTCTACAAGAAAGCCAACTGGAAAGGTATGAACGATTTTTTAAAGAAGTTACTCTGTCGATATTCTCCCGTATTTCCCGAGGGACGAGCAGGTATGGTTGGCGTCAATCCGCACAGAGTAACGAAAATCAAACTCAAGACTGACATGTGGTTTGATTCCGGAAGTAGGGATCCTATTAGTGCTAAAGGGTTACACTTGCGGTTATATGAATCAAATAGTACAAAGATTAACTAGGGAGAATTTGAGAGGTCAAGGAATGACTCTAATACGCAAGCAAAACAAAAAATAATTACGTCACTGAACGTTTTTAGCAAAAATCCCTTCTTTATTTCGTCATCAGTTCAGTCTAACTAAAAAAAAGGGTTTGCGACATTTCACACAGATGCATCGGCGCACAAGCTATAGCGAGGAACAGCATCAAAGAAACAATCGAAAAGTTCAAATAATCATAACCATATAGACCAGAAATTAACATAGCAATCTCACAGGAATGAACAGTATTCGAAAAAATACACGTAGTAGTGGTCCGATGTTTAGGCGTTGGTTCTAAGTTTTACTGTGGTTCTAACCGTAACAGCAGTGGTTCCAGTCGGATTCTTCACTATTATTGCAAAACGCTATCAATCTACATTCTGTCCAACTTCACGTTGGGCATCACTTAAGCCTCAGCTTGAGCATAAGCGAAATTTCACGAGTTAAGTTTGTAGTGATTCCAACATATTATGCACACACATTTGTAATGAAAGAAAACAAACCCACACCACAAACCCATTAAAGTGAGTTGTAAATGTCGTCGAACATCATTGGAATTTTACCGAAGCTTCACTTTTATCCACTGATAAATCGTTCACCCTCGTTTATTTCGATTGAAAAACAATTCCTCTGCTCGCCTTTTCGGGGGAATACTTGGGGAAGAAGATGACAAGTTGGTCAGTTTTTATGACTGTTATCAGGAAAAATGTGAATTGGATTGCATGTAATTCACAAGAGGCCAGCTGGGAAAATGAGGAATAGAGTGGGTGACAGTATGGAATCCAGCGCCAGCAATAATTTAATGGGATGTAAATGTAACACATGAAATGAGCAGAAAGAAAGTTAGCCTCTTGTTTTAGTAGCCTTATAGCGTTTGAAATAATAGTGAAGAAGGTCGTGTGATTCGAACTGACGCTATGAGAGCTTGAATCACGAAAAAAATGTTACCTAAGGGTTACACATCAGGCTACTGACCGTGTTTAGAATTTGATTTCTAAACTCGACTATACCCCACTGATGTGAATTATTTTTGTTATCCGCTAAGGTATACGGTTCTGATGTATTTTCTTATTCGATTTTTTCGTTCGGTGCTTCTTCACTATTTTGCTTGTGAATTGTGTGTGTATCTGTTAGAGTCGCTCCAGCCTTTTACTCAGGGAGTGTGTCTCCTTGTCCTTAAAAGGACGAGGGATCTCTCAGGACCGCTCCTGAGAAGGCTCGTTGTGGTCGCCACTGTGCTTCCTCAGACCTGAGGGAAGAGTGACGACCGATTGTTTAATATGGGCCTGGGAATCAGCCAAGCCCAATAAAACACACTTTTTGAATAGAAATAGACTATTTATTATCTCTACATTTTAGTTTCGTTTATGTTTATTTCCTTATTACGGTAGTAAACGCAGATCACGTCTGTGGCTTCTGATAATGTGCGCTTTGGTCGGTGTGTGTGTGTGTGTGTGCTTGTGCTGTCTTGCACTGTGCGTGCGTGTTTGTTGGGTGTCAACAGTAGACGCTATGGGATGGGTCCAGGAATCCTCTATTATAGAGGAGAATGTTGTTGGGAAGAGTGCTTTCTTCAGTTTTGTACTGAAGAAGAAATTGTGGTGGTCTGATCCGAAGAGATCGAGAGAGAGAGAAGGGTCAACAGCCCAAGACTCCCGTGGGTTCTCGCTGTTCTGAATGCTTTTGAGGTACTTATATGCTAATTGTAGCAAGTACTCGTCGATAGGGATAATGGAGGCACCTTCGTATAGGTGAGAGTTCGGGTAATGGCGGCCGTCAGGACTTCTAGAGTGGTTGGTGCATCTTCTGAGCAGTTTTCTTTCGAAAATTCGCAGTCTTTCTATTTGGACCATATGAGAAAGGCGTATGATATTCCGGATCGGATTTGCTACTCATAGCAGAGAAGCTTAACTTTTGTGTCAGCTTTGTTGCTTCACTTCAAGGTGTGGTGCAGTTGCTTAGTCCGACCGAGGCCCCTTTGAAGAATGTGGGTC
Source organism: Microdon myrmicae (assembly GCA_963931805.1). NCBI lineage: Eukaryota > Metazoa > Arthropoda > Insecta > Diptera > Syrphidae > Microdon > Microdon myrmicae. The sequence continues at coordinate 2,750,020 of OZ007498.1, read as the reverse complement.
ACATGTTTGATGAAATTCATTTTTGGGGTATAGATGACCCCAAAATATTTCATCCTGTCCTGTGGTCTAATCGTAGTACCTCCTATTTGTATTCGAATATTCTGTGAATATCGAGAACTACGTTGGGAGTGCTTACTACTCAGAATTATTGCTACTGCTTTGGACGGGTTAAGTCGAATTTTCCATCGACTGTAGTACTGATACAGTTCGTCTAGATGACGGTTGAGTCGGTTTGTTGTGAGTTTAGGGCTTTTAGATGACGTATACACTACAACGTCATGCGCATAGCATATCTGGTTTACTCTCTCGTCCACAGGGCGAGGAATATCTGAGGGGTAGATATTAAATAAAATGGGGCCTAGAATGGAGCCTTGTGGTACGCCTGCAGCGGCGTTGAAGGTTCGGGAAAGCTTTCCATTCACTCGAACTTGGAAGGTTCTGTTTAGAACGAACTGGTAGATGATACTACACAGCGTTCTACTGGGGCCAGTATTCAGTAATTTGAAAGCGAGACCTTTGATCCAGGTTGTATCAAAAGCCTTTTCAATGTCCAGGCTCACCGCAATGGTAGGTTCCTTATTAAAGAGACCCACGCAGACGTTGTTTTCAAATATGTTGAGAGCCATGGTGGTGCTGTGCGCTCTTCTAAATCCAAATTGGAAATCAGGTTTTAGGTTCCTGGCAGTGATAAACTTATTTAACTTCTCGTATATGAATTGTTCATATAATGATCCTCGAATGTGAAATGCATCTCCGTTTAATACAAATCTTCATTGAGATTTGTGTGTGAGAAACTGGAGAAAAGGAATGGGATATCTATTTTGAGAATGTACATATCTGGTTACAATCTAGATGGAGGTAAGGATTTTAGAAATTATGTGTATGGGAACCAAATGGATATTTTTAAACATGGGCCTGTTTGCATATGTGGATATGCACTGGGATTCGGGTTTTGTTTATGGATGGTAATTGAACATCTGGTTCAATTTGCCATACGTTTGATTTTGTTTGATAATTATGGGGAATTGGATGTAAGGGTGATAAACGAAGATTTGATTCGTTTACAGCGAATTTGGTTGAATCGGGATAATGGATTTTGTGAATATAAGCTTGGGTGTAGGGATTTGGATGTATGTGTGGGGGAAAGAGATGGTAGAGCTTTTCAGAGCACTACACTCTTATCCATAGGTTACGGTGGATCGTCATCTTCTTTGCCAAGTAATTTCTAGTATAGGGCAGGATACTTTTATGAACCCGATGTTGATGCAATATTCCAGGCCATTTCAAATAGTTGATGACTCTAAACCTGAACATGAGCAAACCTTTGCGAGAGCCACTTCGGTTAAAAAAGGTTTGAAAGGCTTATGTTTGTTACTATTTGATCAAACTTAATGCAAATTGTCTTTGGATTTCTTTAGGTGGAGCAAAACCACAACACTCCCCACAGAATTAGAACCTCACATGAGTCAATTTGACTTGAGTATATTGACATTTTACGGCAGTAAATTAAAAAGTTATATTAGTTATATACTCTGGTGACGGAATCTTGCGTATGTTTTTCGTAAAATAGTTTTTGGCTTTATTTAGTACGGTCCAAAAGTTCATCTTATACTATGTTACCCAATTGTTAAGGTTGAGTCACTTGTTATAAACCCCCTCTTGTGTTTTATATGTCAAAGCTGTTTCGTTATTCAAGAAAAAAACCGACATCATCGTCACTGTCAAAAGTGACCCATTTGTGATTCCACATTCAGAGAATCCCGATATAGACCTGTTAAATGAATCTCGTCAGAGGTATGGCCAAGTATAATGGAGACGAAATCTTTTTCAGTAATATTGAACCATCGGCTAGGGTTGTATGAGTTTAACTACCTCACGGTCATTGGTGAATTGGTCTTCAACCCTCCAACGAGAGAAGAGTTTACTCTCTGGAGAGTAATTATCGGATATTGGCAGCATTGTAGTGCTTTGCAAAACCCCCTCATTGCCCTCTCACATATGCAATCACGTATTATATGCACGATAAGTTGAATCAAGTGTCCATTTGTCAGACATTGATTTAAATTCTAAAATCTAAAACTAAACTAAATGCATGCTAAATCGAGCCAGATGTTCATTTATCATACATAAACACAAATCCCCAAAAATCCTAATATAAGAATAGAAATACATTTCATGATCATAACTTCCGGGAATTGGTCCAACTAAATTTCCACACTATTCTTAGAACTTAATTCCGATGAACACACGGCAAATTTGGTCTGTTCTTCTTGGAATTTTTAATGTAGTTTTCACATACAAATCTCAACGGGATTTAGTTTAAAAAGGGAAATGGTTCTTAATTTCGACGGTGCCGATGATACACGTGATAATGGTCACGGTTTCGTCACACCAAATACCCTACAGAACCTAGTTTAATCCCGAAAGCCTAAGAAGTCACTCGATATCGACAACATGTCGTAGCACTCGTTGCAAAGACTTTCTGGCTTATTTTTTATAAAGCTCTCCATTCTGTTCAACCATGCCTATATCATGGGGTACTTTTCCCAAGCTTGGAAGCACGCAATTATTTGTCCAATTGCAAATGTTGGAAAACCAACGTATCACGCCCCAAGCTTACGCCCCATCTCGCTAGTCACTTGCATCAGAAAAGTATATGAACAATTCATATACGAGAAGCTAAATAAGTTTATCAGTGGCAGGAATCTAATACCTGATTTCCAATTTGGATTTAGAAGAGCCACAGTGGAGGAACAAAGTTGAAACCACAGTTATGTTTCTCTGCTATAAGCAGCTAATCCGATCTGGAATATCGTACGCCTTTCCCATATGGTCCTGCATATCTTCAGCCCAAATGAAAAGGCTTCGAGTTTTCGAAAGGAAACGGGAGTCTTGCGTTTTTTACCGTTCTCTCTATCGACTTCTTCGGATCCGACCACCACAATTTCTTCTTCGGTACAAAACTGAAGAAAGCACAGTTCCCAACAACATTCCATTCTATAATAGAGGATTCCTATATCCATCCCATAGGGTATACTGCTGACACATTAGAATCACGTACGCACAGTACAAGACAGCACAAATACACCTTTTTTTCGACGATCATGAACAAGAAACCTTATCAATGTGATGTTTCTCATTCAATGCCAACTTGTATCGTTTCGCAGATCCGCCATGAATAAAATCGGAAGTATGTGAAGTATCCGACGAAGTCTCACATCGTAACTCAGAACAGTTCAGGACACAAAAGGTCTCTCACGGTGAGCAGAATTGATAATACGAATTAAATCACCAAATTGTACAGTCGGACCCGTAGTAAGAAATGCCTGTCGTAAACCCAAGATCGACCGCCTCGAGGTAACCGTATGACCCCAGATGCAGAAGACGAAACGCCAACACGTTATTCCAATAATGTGTGTTTTCCGAGTGATATTTCCTTCACTACTTACCTTTTCGCCGCGATCTCAGGTCGAACATGCATTTAGCTAGAGCAACACCTAACAATGGTGCTTACCCCAGCAAATTTGCCCGATTAAATTTTTAGTAAAAAAAAAGATATTTTTTCGTTTCTGTCCTCGAAGTGAATATGATACAATGGATCTGTAGGATTTATCTTAGTTACGTGCCGGCACGGGAACGGATTCACTAAGATTCCACTACTTCACGTTTAATCAAACTGCCGACTTCACTAAATTGGATGAGTACAGTGTGGCAACCTTCAATCACTCTTAATTTCCTTTTGTCCTTTTAGGTATTATATATCCTTTCACAAGGTAACAGCAAATTATAAACACGTATACTTTCGTACAGCGGATCCTGATGGAATTTATCCTTCAACCACTTGATTGATGTTCGCCTCTCTAATATCAAGTCAGATTTGCTACGTGTGAGATGCACTTTTAACTTACCCGTCACGATTTGAAGTAATCCACTTATCAAAACACCAAATAATCCTTACAGATGCACTCAGGCGTCCGACTGCTTAATGCAACTATTCACAAGCAGAAAACACTAGGATATGGCTGGTGGTAACTGCTTTTTTATTTATTTTTATTAATATTTTTCAGCTACACAAATTTCACAGAATTTACTGATTTATTAAGGTTCTATTTGATGCACACTTAACAGAAGACTTATGTAGAATTAAGAATTTAACACGCAAGGAGAAACTTTGCACTCGCGCAGCGACCCATGGTGAATACTCTCCCAGCTATGGGTGAGTTTTCTTATGAGAGAAACGTGGTCTCTTTGTGGTGGTGAATTGGAGAGGATCTCTCCGTGGTGATCTTAGCAAGTGTGCTTATAGATCCCTTGTTTGCTCATGCAACGAAGATCATGGGAAACGAAACCGAAAAGTAGAAGGAACAAAGGACGTCATAAATGGCATGGATGCGTGGTGCAGCTGCGTATATAGTCTGCATTGCTATTAGGAAAATGGTGCTGACGGGAATTTCGGTACACAATGGTGATGTGCACTGAATCTTGCTGGCGGCAAGGGTTCTTGTTTGCATGTTAGTATGCTGAAGAATTCGATTTATGGCCACTAGACGCTAGATGCGTGTATTTTTCCTTTTGTCACTTGGACAAGAGGCTGCCGAGGCCATGTAATTGTCAGGAAAATGTGGTGTGCACGTGTGCAGTAGAATTGCTTGGCAAACAGGGGTGCCGAAAAATTTTCCTAATTATGGTTATGTATGCAAAAGAATTCTTTTCAGGAAATTGATATGATGCATTGAATGTATGAATGCTAGAGAATTCTTTACAGGGACTTGGGATGATACCTTAATGAAGGAAATGTCCTTGATGAAGCGAATGTTTGCAGGTAACTGCAGATTTGCCAAGGGAGTTGGGGTTGGAATTGTGGGTGGTTCTTTGCGTAAGGCTAGAGAACCCCCACAGATCACGTCACTCTTTGATGATATACACTAGTCCGATACGAGGTCCCTTGAATTCCATAGCGAAATCATGACCAAGGAATGAGGATCCACTCAAAAGGAACTTCGGTAGGTTGAGGATATAAGTTGAGTTTCAAGCGACTTCTTCTGCCCCATGTAGCTCGAAGTTTGTTACGCACTCACAAGGACATCATATTCACTATAATTTTTTTATAACTGCACAGCGACTGAAAATTGCATTTTGGTTTGGAAATCCTCACAGGAATTTAATACAAATGTTGAATCCTTGGGACTGAAGTGTGGTGTTTATTGCCCATGTGGTGTTTGTCATGTAATGATTAACATGTGATGAGATTTACTTCTAGCATGGCCATGTGATAAGCATGGATGGTATTTTTCCGATGACTACTACTTTTGCTGGTATTTTGATAGATATTTAGCACCGTGCAAATCCGACCTCTTCATCGGGTGCGGTATGATTCCACTAGGCAACGAATGGTGGGGGTCCATTCATAGTTAGTTAGGTGAAGGGCACTGTTTGTTAACACTTTCGATCTAAATACGAGTAGTTGATATTAAGTTTCTCATCACACAGCTATGGGGAGCTCTGTTGACGTCGGGGAACCGATTGGGCGCAGAGTAATCATTGTTTTCAAAAGCCCTGTGGTTCCATGACCATTGATTTACTGCAATAACAGCTTCATGACAAAATGATTTCGTTATTGGGACTTGAATGCTTTTTAATGTATGTGGATAAGGGACCACTATTGAATTCTCATATCGAATGCCCGGAAAATTGTGGCAATGTTGGGCTGACAGTCGGGTGTACACAGTTACCATGTTCAGTTTAAACATATTGGTGCTACCAAAACAATTCGTTTACGGAAATCAAAGCTTCTTGAAACGCACTGATTCTGGGAACCAACTACGATCGATTAAATTCTTACCCATGCATGTAAGTTAATATATGTTGTTCGTTTGGAAGACATCACATGGAAAATTACTGCGGATATACTATGTAAAGTTTTCGCGAAACCAGTACACAATTCAATTGACAGACAAGAGCATCTTTTAATAACCAGTCCATATACCCAACTGTTTTTGAATGTTAAGTAATAAGAATTTATTTTTCATCAAAGACATTGTTTAAATGAACTTTTCGTTGTGTTGCTATTGTGCTTTTATTAGAGAAAACTAAAAGAGGTTCAAAACACACTTCTATTTTTATATATTTATATGTTCTTAAAACAGAATCAGTAATATTGCATAAATTACCTCGGGACGCTTAATACAGGTGGAATGTATGTACACCGGATCATCTCGGTCACCCTGTTCAGTAAGAGCATTGACTCGCAGTGCGATCAGTTTTACTAAATTGTTCCAAAAATTGACAATTCACCAGGAGGTTTGTTTATTCATAAATTTAAACGTCGCAGACTACTGCTCAATCACTTTCGTTAACCCTTTACGTACTTGTCTCACAACTTCATATATAACCCTGCCATGGATCGGAAAACAAAATTTTATCTTCAACGCACTCTCCTCGCACAATATATTCTATTTGCGTTTCCCCTGCTAGTCGTCTCATTTTGTCGTGGGAGGATGCGAAATGAATTGCGATTTTAATTGAATCTGCGAAGGCGGATGTTTAGTGTACGTTTGAAGTCAAGATAAATGTTTGAATAGTTCTTCATCTCGGGCACCTCCGAGTCAGACCGACGGAGTTGGCGGTACATAGGTGGAGCTGGAAATGTAATGATTCGCATGGTACAGAGCAGTGAGTAATAAATATTGGCAGAAGATTAAGATTTTGTTATTTATATCTGGGATATTGTTCCTGTACTGTGTATTTTTCAGAAATTTCTAATAGATTTGTGGAAGTTGAATAGAGTGGCGAAAATTCAAGAGCAGTTGTTGTACGATTTGGTACCTTATCATATCGTAAGCCACATTACTCGACACCTCCAAGAACTAATCAATTTGTTTGTGATTGCATCAACAAGTCTAATGGAAAACCTAGCTAATGTAATTTTTAATAACTAATATGGGTGAGAAACACGTCCAAGGATTTGCGCATCTCGCCAGTGTCCACATTTTACGTGTCGTCTGCTTGCTGATGTTCATATATCATTCTTACCTCACTAACAAGTCCTACAAACCAAACATAAAGCACTCAACGCAGCACACACGTTTCCACTTGTACCTTGCTGCTGTCGAAATCGAATAATTTCAAATATGGATTCCAAATGTCGTGTCTGACGCGTCACCGATAGCTTATCGCCGTTTCTAAATGAGCCAACAAGCAGACAATTACCCAAACTGATTCTCCTTTAACTTGAGATTGATGTTCATATCCAAGAATGAGGCAAGGGATCATAATAACGTTCCCTGAGTCTCACTCGCTGCCTGGTCGAGCAAGTGCTCAACCGCGTTAACAAATGACCCTTTTAAGTGTAACACTCGCAGTACATTGCTAGTTCGCACTATCAATTGCTTGTGACTGGAGTCTCGACGGGCTGGGAAGGACCCAACGAATGGACTCTGATTACCTGGTCAGCATTGGGGATGCGCTTCGACATTTATAAATCACATGCCATCACGCGGCTTCAAGTTCAGGAATCAATTTAAATTACACCTCCGACGAACGTTCACTCTTGTTCGACTCGGGTGTGGCGCGACCTGCCAGCGAACGCGACAATATCGTGATTCCTAAAACTTGGGCGCGTGTCTTTTATTATGTACACGGTTTGTAATTTATTAGAATTAGCTTTCTATTCTGAAACGGCGCTCGCTGGTGTTGGTCGCCAGCGATAATTAAGCCGAGAAACGGCCCAACAATCGATACAAAGGAACGACAAGTAAAAGATGAAAGTCGATCTCGACTGTGTTGGGTAAAATGATCAGGATATTTAGCTTTCCGATGAATTAGAAGAATTCCTACGAAACTTATCACCAAGAACGCCGTGGCATCAATTTTGACAAATTCTATGTGTTGCGGCTTCCAATAACAGTTTGCAGTAACCCAGAATAAATTAGGCACTTATTATTGAAACATGATCACCTCCCGGTAAAGGAGAATCAAAACCTGTAATATCGTCTCGACACCTGCCTATTGAAGGAAGAGGAGATCAATTTTTCAAAAGGATTTAATGCCTGCATCCGTTATTGAAGATCACTTTGGGTGGCTGTTGAATTTCAATCCGTGGACAGTTGCTTGGAGGAGTAGGCCTTGCGAGCGCAACAATATGTGTTGATTGCCTTGATTGTTTTGCCTAATGTGACAAATTGATTCGATTAGTCGGTGCTTGTAATTCAACGCCTATAAATGAACGAAAGGGTCGCAGGAACATAACGCGGCACCATATGACAAATTGATTCGAATTGAATGATTAGGCTTATCTTGGGGCTGGATAATAGCAGAACCAGGTGTATTTGTTGGTATTTGTTGGAATTTCTGAAAAGTCATTTGATAGTCTAGGATTACCATAACACCAAGAATTGAGGGCGGAACATGAAATATAAGTGGTATAATTAAGTAGGGTTTTAAGAACTGGGAGTGGTGTGCGCAAACTCCGGTCTCTATCCGGGTGTACTAAAGTGGTCATGGCAAGTTGTTGGTAATAGCATGTTTTAAATATTTTTATTTCACAAGATAATTTTAAACTAAAAATATGGAGCTCTTAAGTTGATAAGATATGAGTATTAGTGTAATTTTTTGGTAAATACGTCAAGAATACTTTGTGATTGTAAGGGAACGATTTCACATTTTTAGTATTAGCCGACTAAAAATTTCAGTAAGTTCCTTGAGTTTAACCATAGGTCTTTATATTTATACACAACGTCTTTTTCAGTGCGATCGACTTTGTAATTAACTAACATTTGAAAATGACTTTGGGGATATGATCGCATATGCGGCTGTTCTTAACGAAGTGCATTCTACCTGTCAAATTGGGTCAATGGGTGTCCGGATCAATGGAAAGAAATCATTGATCATGGTACGATAACGATCTCCAAAGGTCGAAACTTGAAACTGCCCTTATGTTTGAAGAAATAAGGTCCAACTATGCCATCCCATTAAAACTGCACTGAAGGGCACATTTTTCGGTATGTTATGGAACCTGCATGCCCTTGTGTATTTGGTGAATCCCTAAGCCGTCTATAAGTTAAGAGGGTCCATGATAACAAAGTAAATTCGGATATATTCCAAATATTAAGCGAAATGTTAAGAACAAAAAACTATATATTTATCCTGCGAATGTAAGCCCAAGTCTGGCTTCAGAAGACCCCAATCTCAAAAAGTCCTTTAGTCAGAATTGTCTACATATTCGGCTAAACATTCAGACGCGGTACCTGCTCATTCCGTAGGTTCAGATATTGATCTAGTTGATCATAACTACAAAAAAGAAACGAGCGGCGTACGTTGCACCTATGTTCTTAGGAACGAATTGAAAGACCAGCGCCTGATACGCCAATGATTCCTTGCTTACTTTCTGAAGGCGTATCTTACCGATAAGTGAAACCACACTTTGCACTGCATCAAAAAAAGTACACTAAGCCTGTGGGGCTATAAAGTCAGTGTGCCGGCACGGGAAGGGGTTCACTTATCACCCACCGAATACCGCAGCTAAACGATCACAACAAGAATAAATGAAACACACAGTGGTATTGATTTGTATAAATGAGAATGATTCCTTGCTTACTTTCTGAAGGCGTATCTTACCGATAAGTGAAACCACACTTTGCACTGCATCAAAAAAAGTACACTAAGCCTGTGGGACTATAAAGTCAGTGTGCCGGCACGGGTACGGGTTCACTTATCACCCACCGAATACCGCAACTAAACGATCACAACAAGAATAAATGAAACACACAGTGGTATTGATTTGTATAAATGTTGTTTACTTTAATAGATACTTTGACGAAACACTAATTTTAACAGTCAGTAACAATCGTTCTATTTTGGGAAAAGTTAGGAAAATTGTACAACCTGGACATTCGGCGGAACAATCACAATAGAAGAGATTTTGTTCTTATCTTAACCGCACACACGTTTAATTATCACCGGTTTACATTATATTAGTGATCACTTAATTACAACATTCGTATTTATTTGTATTTTAAAACTCTACTCGTTTCGCGAGCGTCTGACTACGACTCCGTGGTCCACTCCGGCGTGCACTCCCGTGCGCACCCCCTGATGGTAAAAACTCGACTTGGGTGTAGGAACCCGTTAAACTAAATGGGGTGCGCGCACTCTCGTGCGCAATCGTTGATTTCTTTGTATGCATGTTTATATGCTGGAGAATTCGCTTTTTGGCGGCTACACGCTAGATGCGTAAACGCTTTTGTCGATTGAACAAAAGGCTGCCGAGACTATGTATAAGCCAGGAAAATGTGCTGCGCACGTGTGTGGCAAGATACGCTGACTGACAGGGGCACCGATAAGAATTTCCTAATAATGCGAATGTTAGCGAATTCTTTACAGCGAGTTTTAGGTGAGGTGCATTAAATGTCCTTGGGAAGGAAATGTTTGCAGGTAACTCCAGGTTTTCAAAGGGAGTTGGGGTTAGAATTGTGTGTGGTTCTTTGCGTAGGGTTAAAGAGCCCCCACTCTTGCTGAATTTGCAATATCATAGAACTACCCAAAACACTGATTCAATTAATAAGAGATTACATTTTCGGCCGTTCAATCTATGTAGTTCTGGCTGATGTCAAATCTGTCTCCTATTAAATTAATGCTTCCCATATCAAGTAATCGAAACCAAGGGGTTTACACTAGCGTGTGGAGGCACCGACACACATAACCTCGGAACCAGCTTCATCATAAGCAAGAATATTACGGCCCAAGTAAGAGATGTGAAATTTATTAATGACCGAATGTCGGTGTTAAAAATACAGGGCCCATGGTACAATGATGTATTTATAAACACACACGCTGCAACAGAATCTACCGGCGAAGACACGAAGTACACGTTCTATGGGAACCTAGACGAGGTATATGATGCGATCCCATCATTCGATATTAAAATCCTCCTCGGAGATCTCAATGCGAACACTGAAAAGGAAGATATCTTTTCCACCAACTATAGGTAAAGAAATCCTCAGGAAGTTTCAAATGTTAATGGAATTCGAATTACCACTCGCAGCGTCAAAAGATCTGGTCGTAAAAAGCACGGTGTTCAAGCACAGGCAAGTACACAAAGCCACATGGATATCACCCGATGGCGTAACGCGTAACCAAATAGATCACTTTTTCATAGACAAAAGACACCACTCGAATATCCTTGACGTAAGATCATATAGAGGAGCAGATTGCGACAGTGATCAGCTTATAGTGATGGGCAAAATTAGGAGTCGGCTCGCAGCAATCCCACATGGCAGTCACAGTCTAAAAGACCTGCGCAAAAGGGCTGAATATCAAGACGAGCTAAAGAATAGATTAAGCATCCTAGAGAATGGGAGGAGTAAGGAAGAGATCAAATCAAACCAACAGCCATAAAGGTATTATGATTTAAGGAAACATTTAAGTCCAAACCTTGGTTTGACCATGGGTTCGGGGCGAAGATCGAAGAACGTAAACGCCTCAGAGCGATCCACTTAGAAACATATGATGAAGTCAACGCAAAAAGATACGCGACAATTTGGAAAAAGAGAACGAGACTCTTCAAACGCAAAAAACGCGAATGGCAGTAGACTAGCATCGAAAAAATCCTAGAAAATAATAGACCAAAGAACATCAGAGGTATCTATGCCGGTATAAATTCAATTAGAAATGGCTACTGAGGGAGAGTCAAAATAATTCTGGATGGAAACGGCTATCTAGTCACAGAAACAAAAAATGTAGTGACAAGTTGGAAGCAGCACTTTGAAAATCTGCTCAACGTGTGCACCCATCAACCACAAATAAACGCACCAGACGTACATACAGCCGAGCCTCAGATCCCAGAGCCCTCTTTCGACGAAGTTGTAGACGCAATAAATCGATTGAAACACAACAAGGCTCCCGGAGTCGACTGCATACGGGCATAGCTTATGAGGCATGGAGGCGAGGCCACTGCCCGAAAGATCCACCAACTGATTAAAACAATATGGGATAAGGAAGTCGAATGGAAAACTTCAATAGTCGTCCCCATTTTTAAAAGAGGCGACTGATCTTACTGCGAAAGCTACCGAGGAATATCATTGCTCACAATCACATACAAAATACTAACAAATGTCATGCTGGCGAGAATCACACCGTACGCAGAGGAAATACTGGGAGACTACCAGTGCAGATTTCGTAGGAACAAGCCAACGAGCGACCAAATATTCACAGTAAAGCAACTGCTGGAAAGAAGTGGGAATACGGAGAGACGGAACACCAACTGTTCGTTGACTTCAAAAAAGCCTACGACTCAGTCGCAAGGCAAAGACTCTGTCATATTGTAATTGAACTGGGAGTCCCGAAAAAATATTCCATTCTCATTCAAATTTGCATGAACGAAAATAAAGGGCGGGTTGGAATAGAAAACCACCTCTCAGAACCATTTGAAATCCGCGACGGACTAAAACAGAGGGATGGCCTTTCACCATGTCTTTTTAATCTTGCGCTCGAGAATGTCATCGGAAAGGTACAAGACGATAAGATGGCCGGATCATCCCTGAACGGAGTCACCCAAGTGCTCGCATTTGCGGATTACATAGCCATTCTGGGCGATAATCTAGAAACTGTAACTAAAAACAGTGAAATCATCATGCAAGCGGCAGAAGAGGTGGGCCTGGAAATAAATGAAGACAAAACAGAATACATGATTACGGCGAGTGTGGGTGGACCTCAGGGAACACATATAAACGTCAGAGGCAAAATACTTGAAAAAGTTAAAAAATTTAAATATCTGGGAGCAATACTGACGGCCAGTAACGAAATGTCTAAGGAAATTAACAAAAGACTACACTCCGGCAACGCTAGATGGTATGCAGTCAGTAAACTGCTGAAATCCAAACCGCTATCACGTAATATAAATCTGTTTGTTTATAGAACCATAATCATGCCGATTGTTCTATACGGATGCGAAACACGGGCTCTCACAAAACGGGAAGAAAACAAATTCCCCATATTCGAGAATAAGGTTTTAAAGGGTATCTTTGGCGGTAAATATGACGAGGGGGTGGGACAATGGAGGACATTCCACAACCACGAATTGGGAGAGCTATTGCGCAAACCTACAATAGTGAGAGTAATCAAGTCGCGAAGATTAAGATGGGCCGGATATGTGGCGCGAATGGGCAACGATATGACCGTGCGTAGAATTCTTGACGGCAGACCAATGGGAAAGAGCCCGACTGGACGTCCGCGACGGAGATGGGAGGACAATGTTAGATTTTACCTTGAGGAGATCGGATCGGATGGTCAAGCGTGGAAGGAGAGCGCACAGGACAGGGAACGATGACGCAGTCGAGTCGGCGATGTCATGAACTTCTGGATTCCTATATGCCAATAAATAGTAATAGTATTACAATGGTTTAATTTTTTTTTAGTAATGAGAACTTCCTCCCTCTTTACTTACAACCTCTAACGTTCTTGATGGAAGAGATTTAAAATGCTTTTGAGACGATTTTCGTGAAGTTTTGTGTTTAAGGTCTTTAGGGTTATTGTGTTTTCGTCCGGCTTGGTGGCTTGGTATACAGCTCTGGAGAGTTGTCCCCATGCATTTTCATTTATTTTGAGGTCTGGAGGCAATGCTGGACAGTCAAGAACATAAACGTTGTCACACTCGAAATACTCTTTTACCTTCCGGGCTGTGTAGATTGCTGCATTATCTTGTTGCAAAATGAAATTTTCACCACATTTTTCTTGGTTATGAGGTACGCTTGTGGGGGTTGGGTAGTTGTGCCAGACACGGGCGCGCAGTTCACTGAAATCCCCAACGATGATCCGAAAAAATTGTTCACCAACGAAGAGTAGGACAAATCAAAACACACTGCGGCAGTTTTGTGGTTAACGCTTTTCTTTTATTTTCACTCTTTTTATTAATTTGTTTGTAACTTAGGATTCCAATTTAAGTCTATGATTTTAATGCAAGCACCCGCGATTCTTTGTTAAACAATTGTTAAACGCACGCTATTCCTTGAAGTGCTGTACCCTTCCGGCTCCTTCGGAATCGTCTAATATGTTGATACGACTTTTAGATTCAAAGATTAATTCACGACTCAAAATTAGTTGGCGACTCAGAAATTAATTCGCGACTCAAAATTAGTTCGCGACTCAGAAATTAATTTTGCGACTCAAACTCCAAAGCTTGTGTGCACGCTGCGGTGGTTGATAAGAGGGGGACAATTGCAGGGACGATGTGCGCTCGGTGGCGGATGATTAGCGACTGCCTGTAATGGTGGTTGAGATCTGACTAACTTGAATTAGGGTGGAAATTGTGATTTCTGCTTTTACACATCGATCCGCCAATGGTAATCATGCTCTCTCGTGCGTTCCTCAACTTCACACATTCATCGAGGTAGAAACGTACTTGTGTATTCGTTCGACGTCGATGGGCGTGGCAAGGATGGAGAAATCAAAAGGGAAAGCACAATAACCCAGGGCTGATCTGGCTTAGTGTGTGTGCACCAGTGCCGCGTATGTGACTGGTCTACTGACCTAGTGATGATCTCATAGGTCATCGCACTATAGAAAGACAGAAATACGAGGGAGAGGCAAACCTAGTTGATGTTATTCACCTGCAAAAAGAGATCATTGATCCCAAGCGAATGGGTGATCTGGGAAAAGTCAATAGGACGCCGCGTCGGCTGGGGATATAATACCATGGAGAAAACTCTGTGGAATGTTGGTAAATACCCAAGCCAATGGATGATAATGCAACGGCGTCGCTTGGTTTGACTTGGTTGTTGCTAACCAATTCGAATGGAATTTCCGGTGGAAATCCCATGGTTGGAGCAATAGTGTTGCCGTATGGCAAAGATTGTAGCTAAACTCAATTATGCATTATCTGCATGGGATAATGAGCTTAGCTATGCGTCCGTTTGACATGTTTTACAGGGTAATAACATATAAAGGAAATGGGTAGGTATGACGCGCTGAAAGCGGTCGAAATTAGGTGGAAATTGAGGTTGAGATTGTGGGTTGTTTCTCATGTAGAATAGAGAATCCCCCACACGCTCTTCATTTACGACCTTAAGGTCGTCACTATTCATCCCGCCATTTACGAAGCGGATGTTGGTTTTATATCGGTATGATTTTTCTGCCCAACTCATGACTCCACTTCCACCTTGTTGCCGTCGTCTTAAAAACAGCTCGTCCTTCCTCAGATCATGAAAATAATGACGTAATCCCTTATATCCATCAAGGCAAAAGCGTTTCTCAGCGGTGAAGATGACAGTTGTTCAACAGTCCTTCCATCTTAAATGATTTCTGGCAACGGTCAAACAGGCATTTGGATGATGGTGTAGTAGACAGGATTTTCTTTTCAAACGCTTTCATTGAAGATGTTCTGCTTCAGCTAACACGCTGCCAAGTCCTTAGTTTTGTTGTCTACATTTGAAATCCTTGGTGACACCGCTATATGCCTTGTTGTTTCCGTAGAATTGGAGGCTTCTGTATGTAGGGACTGTCGAATACATTTACACTCCCCTCAGAGATCATTTTGACTTTTATTCACCCCTGATGGAACCAGTATACAATACATCCGGTTTCAACTACCTGTGAATTGTAAAAGAAGTAAAAATATTCACGCTACTCGTAGCTATCTGCGATGCACATGGATAATATTTTCGTGCGGAGTTGCCATAGTACTCTTATCGTTCGGTACATTAATAAGATACTGGCGTTTGTATTGCATAGCATTCCTGTTTCAAGCGAATTTCCTTACAGTAATTAGTGTGATTTCTGGGTGACATATTACTGAAGAAAACGGAGCAAAGAAAAAGGAAAAAGGCATTAAACTAAGAGGAACCGGGTGATTTATATAGATTTTTTTTTATAAGTAGTGTGTAGATACTCAAATCTCACAAAAGAGTAATTACGATTGTAAGTGTTTATAAGGGTTATTATCCTGATAAAAAAAGAAGTATAACAAAAGAGAAACAGGAACATTTTGTGGGAGTTGCTGCGGAATAAGGAGTGCCTTAGTTATAGTAAGCTTGATCCCAAAGTGTACAGTTTCTTTTCCAGCAGCAAAGTTAGTGTACAATAACAGTGTTTTCTGACATATTGTACTTCCCTTTTATTGTCTCTCTTAAGAACCTCCTCCTCCTTCAAAACCAGGACGTTTTTACTTGAGACCTTATAATTTGAAGCCATTACACGCAACCCAATTAACACCTGAGCAAATAGACAATGAAAGGGAATACATTAGTTTACAGCAACGGCCCCCTTAGCTCTAAGGCGTTCTTTCGCACTCCAATTAAAATTAGTTTTGCCCTCTCACGAACCCGTCCGACACATGGTGCCTGGCGTGTGGTGCACACGCTACACTTGATGGCCAACGAGGTACAAAGATTGAGTAGGTAACAAATGTGTTAAATAAAAGTGTTGGTACAATCGTCGTGCGGCGTGCTTGTCGTAAGCGTTACTGCGGGGAGTTGTCCTCTTCCAGGGTGAAATGTGCACCCTTGCACAGGGTGTACAATAAAATATACCAGCAACAAATATGCTGGGTTGCTAGTTATCGTAATCAAGGTGTGAAATGATTGAGTGCGTTAAATACTTACTTACGACTCGGAATTGGTACAATGAGCTGGGTTTCAGTTTGTATTTGCCCCTGTTAGCCTTATTATCTGGAACCCTTTTAGTCTCCTCCGCAGCTTCGAGTCCGGGAGTCAGTTACGAGCGACTTGGTCGAACATGGGCATTAAAAACCATTAATCATTAACTTGGGCTCGAGAACTCATTGACTACGATCTAGTCGCTAGGTCGGTCAATTGATATTTTAATTAAATAATTTGTACAGATCACAAGGTTGTTGTAACACGATACGAAACCTCTGGGGTTGCCAGAATGCCTGCCTTGGGCTAATCCTCTGAATTGATGGAAACACTCGGTTGCGTTCACAGGAGAGTACCAGGCCAATTGATTTGTCTCCCACGTTGACAGAACAAATTTTCCCCAGTATCTGTGCTATAAGTTGCCCACAGTGTCGGGATTAATGTTCCGAGAAATAGCAATCAACAGATTTCTAGGGAGTTATTGTGTGCAAGATCCCGGTAAGCGGTGTTCTGGTTGCATTCGGTGGTCTAAAGACATTTATTAATTGGTGTGTTTTCTTTCTGGATGTTTGCTCGCTTTCGAAATATTTAATTTGTTGTAATAAATGTATTATAACGGTTGGGGGTGTTTCGGATGTTTGCTCGTGGTGCGTGCACCTTTCACAGTAGGGATCTCACAGTGGCTAGGATTGAATCAATGTAAGGTAATGAAGAAATGCCTCTGGTTTATTTATGGAAGACTGTTGGATGACTACCTTGCTATGAAGTGGAATGGATCATGAAAATGACTGTGATCGGGCGCGATCATGGGAATAGCAGTTTACAACACCGAACACCTGTACTGAAAAGGCACAGGTCACTGTCAACATGGTCGCCCAGTGCCACATTGATATTGCGCTAAGGCATGTAATTACCGTCTCGGCTTTGTAGTTGAATGGATTTAATTTGTGACCCTCTGAACAGCGGAGGGTGGATGTGGTGATTTGAATATGCACCTCTATGATTGAATATTGAATTAAAATCTTATCTCTAAATTCTGATCTTGTGCGCGTAAACACCGATTGTCTTTGGCTGTCGATATTGGGTATTTGTGATTGGAAACACCTGTGTCATAGTTGGCTCTGGGTATAGATTTCTCTCTCTACTTGTTGTACACAAATTGTCACAAATTAACAACAGTAGTGTCACTTTATTCAAGAATTTGTTTTGTTTGAAAGATGAAGGATGAAGAAATCTTTTCAAGAGCTAAACAATTACAATTATTCAATTCATTCGATATTTTAAGAATTCACTAGTCGTCGAAGTGTATTGAATTGCATTCCGCAACTTTGTAGTGACATAACTCTGCAGTATAACAATTTGAATTTTGAAACGCGGCTTGGATTTGTCTAATGTCGCGATTCTAACATCGCATTCCTATTTGATTTTTAATGAACGTCACTCGAATTTTGAGATTTCTTAAGTAAACTCCTCTAATTCGATGATAGATATGACATCAGTTTTGATTGCCTTCATCCTTTCGTAACTTGGTCCCGCAATATGCTTCGTAATATGTTTTATAATTCACACTTTACTGAAACAAAGTGTGTGGCAAATGTCTGTGTGACGTCTTGATCCAACACTGTCGTCGAGTATACACGTCCTTGTCGCCCGGAGCAAATGTTTTTTTTAGAAAATAGATAGATATTGTGTTAACATATGTCGTTGTATCATTGGCAATTTCTTAGTGTTTTTTTTTTTTTTTTTTTTTTTTTTTTTTTTTTTACTTCCCTCGGAAGAGGCGAACATATAGCGCCAAGTGGGCGCACCGAAATGTAATGCTCCGGGAACAGTTGCGGGGACGGAGTTCCACAGCCTTCCTGCTCTGCAACGGAACGAGTACTGATGCAGGGATGTTCGCGCCGTCGGGGGATGAACCGCAAACTGGTGGGATTGTGCCGGTTCTTTAATACATTCCCAAAGCACCGCCCCTCCTCTTAAAATAAACACCTTCCTCTTTGCATGAAAACCCATAGTACTTACCTGCAATTAGGGGCGGCGTAAGCTCCCCTGCAGCATCATACCTGAAAGGAATACCTACCCGACGGCATCCACACATTCTGAATTTCCCTGGTTCATATTCCATGAACCAGTTCATCTCCTATCGGCCTGTCTTCAATTACGATAAACCAACGCTGGCCAGCGTATTGTCGACATAGCTGTAGCCGATATTCTTTCTACAGCTAACAATTTTATATCGCGCCTATACCCTTAGGTCCGCGACAGTTGCGACAATTACCCGTTATCGGCTATCAATCGATCATGAATTTGGGCATGGATATGATCATTGTTTAGGTAACCTTTCCCATGCCATTCCTACGATGACCCACCTGAAATCTAAAGTAAACATACAGTATCTCACTGTGTTCGTTACTTACCGCATATTAACTCAAACATATAGCCATCCAGCCTGACCCTTTGCCGCCGTCGACGAGGTGTCTGCTGGCTTATGTCAACAAAATAATTTTCCTCCTCGTGCACCGGAGCCATACGGCTAGATTAGATATTGTCTACATCGGTGTGTTTGTGTAATCAGGTGTCCACCGATCATCGTTTTCATCGAAGGGCAACGTACTTGTCCTATACCGACACATATAGAATCCTCCCCTATCGATGCAATTCGCGGCCATTGAATCTGATGGATCTGGGTTACGTCGTGGAGTCAGATTTTTTTCGCTGAAGTGTGCGTATCCACTTTACGAGCCGGCCGAGGATCGTGGTAGAGCATTCGCCGCCAAGCTTATTATTAAGTATTGGTTTTATCCAAGTGCGTGTTTCTGTATGGTGTTATCGAATATAACTTGATTAAAATGCAAATCGGTAGTGACGGTGGTAAAAAGAAAAAAAGAACATTGTAACCAAATATCTAGAAGAAAAACAAATCTCTCTTTGCTGACAGAAACTGTGTGGGTATAAGTTGGTGTGCCTGGTACGACACGGATTCCTTATATTCGCAACGACGTTGCTCCGATGAGGATAGCCCACCCAGGAAGACAGGAACAATAGAACACACACTGATGTTGGTTGGTTGTATAAATGTTTTTTTTTTATTTGATTTTGTTGCGCCATCGCGGCTGAGTTTTTAATTAACATTTTGATAAGTAGAACGTTCTTTGGCACTCGAGGTGCGTTAGCCTGTTACACGAAAAACAGCTAAAGATACATTTTTATCGCAATATAAATACAATTTAAATCACTATAACTTTACACTTCTTCTGTTTCGTTAGAAAGTCTCCGATTTCCGACAGTTAATTTAGTTACGTTAGGGACTCTTCGCGGACGAGCGTGTGCATAAGTATGCACACGCGGCGGTGGTAAGCGTAATAACTTCCTCCTGTTAATCTTCTTAATCGACTGACTCGAAAAGGGAAAAAATTGGATAATTTAATTTTTGCACCCGACAACCAAAAGGGAACATACTTTTGTTCTCTCATTGCCTCGTCCGTCGTTATGAGCGGAACCTATTGACCTAATTCGCTAATATGGTGAGTTCAGAGTACATTGATCTGTACGAAGACAGAACTGTGAAAGAGAGGAAAATTAAGCTGATGGTATTCACCTGCAAAAAGAGAGCATTGATCCCCAGCGAATGAAGTGTCTGGAGAAAAGCCGAAGTGACGTCAAATTGGCTAGGGTAATTTATCATGAAAACTAATTAGATGTTTTGATAAATTCCCCAGCGCTTTCGCTATGGTGCGACGGCGTCGTTTGCTTCGACTTGTTGTTGCTACGCGACATAATATGATTTCCGATGGAAATCTCATGGGCTAGCAAAAATGCAGTTGCCGTATGGCAAAAGATAGCTGAATTCAATTCTGCATTATCTGCATAGAATACGAGGGTTGCCTTTTATATTTCGGGATTAGAGAACAAAATCAAATATTGATCATCGAAAATCACTTTATTGTTTTTCAAAATATTCCCCATGAAGATCTATACACTTTTGCATGCGTTTGAACCAATTGTCGAAGCACTTTTGCCACTCTGATTGAGGTATCTCCAACACATGCATTCTGAATGCAGCAAACGCTTCTTCAGGTGTCGAAAAACGTTGACATCTCAGTTTGTTTTTTACGTACGGGAATAAAAAGAAGTCATTCGGTGCCAAGTCAGGACTATACGCCGGATGACCCATCAAATCGATGTTTTGGGTGCTCAAAGCATTTCTTCCGACCAATTGACACGAGCCTGTTTTTGGGCGATTGACAAATTGTGTGGGATCCAACGCGAACAAATTTTTTTGACAGTCAAATGTTTATGCAATATTGAATGTATGCTGGTCCCACTAACGCCTAAGGCTGTCCCAATCTCACGATGGGTCACATGACGATCTTCCAATATCAGTTCGCGCACAGCATCAATGGTTTTCGGAACAACAACTGATTTTGGACGACCTTCACGAAACTCATCTTGGAGTGAACTACGACCACGATTGAATTCACCATACCATCGATAAACACTGGTCCTTGATGGAGCTTCATCGCCAAAAATTGAATTAAGTTCATCCATGCACTGTTGCTGAGTTAATCTGTAGCGATTCTAACAGATACACACAATTCACAAGCAAGCAAAAATAGTGAAGAACACCGAACGAAAAAAATCGAATAAGAAAAATACATCAGAACCGTATACCAATCGATAAATAAAAATAATTCACACCAGTGGAATATACTCGAGTTTGGAAATCAAATTAAAAACACGGTCAGTAGCCTGGTGTGTAACGCTTAGGTCAAATTTTTTTCGTGATTCGAGCTGTCATAGCGCCAGTTCGAATCACACCATCTTCTTCACTATTATTTCAAACGCTATAAATCCACGCCGAAAGTTGCAAAAAATAATCGCACGAAAATGTTGACGATTTAATTCCATTTTTGGGCCGAGATGAATCTTTTAAGTTACTGTAAACAACACAAATAGCGCTCGTATGTCAAAACGTTCTGAGTGCGTATAACCTCAAAAATGTCCAACTTTACGACAGAGCTGTCAATTGCCGGATTGCAACACTAGGGTTGCCAAATCCCGAAACATAAGAGGCAACCCTTGTAATGAATTCAGCTATGCCCTCTTCTATAGGTAAAATAGCCGAACGGTGGGATTAGGGATAATGTGACGCGCTGTTAGCGGTCGAAATTAGGTTAGGATTGTGGGATGGTTCTCCATATGATATAGAGAAACCCCACAAAACCAACCCAAAACGAAGTGTATTATACTAAACTCGAAAGTGTTAAGTAACCAAGAACAATAAAGAACCGATGTACAGCCAAGCAACCTCACCAGCGTTTTCCTACTTGACATTTTCTTATCTTCTCTCGTGTGTTTAGTGATTTGTCTTTTCCTTAGAGGAGTTTCAGCGAACAATCTGTGGTGTTGTGCTCAACCTGCGTCCATGCTGAGGCCTCTAGCATAATACACCCACAGGATTCGTCGGATTCTCTTGTGGAGCGCATATTTTTTTGTTTTTGTTTTACACAAACGCGCACACAAATGGGGATTTTGGAGTACCCTTAAGTGTCAGAGCCCAGTGCGAGCGGAAAGGAGGTATCGATGTACATTGGTCTTAAATGCCTGGAAATTACAACAATGAGAAACACACGATCAGGTCGAGTATTCCACATTCGAGTGGTTCGCCTAACGAATGACTCTCTATGTCTGCTTGTGCGCATGAAGTTGACTTTCAACGTTAACTGATGCCAATTCTCAGATTGACGGGTATCGCGGGAAAATATCTGAGGAGGCGGAACACATTCAGCAAGCTCTGTTGAGCATCGACCGTGATAATATTTATAGAAGAGAGATAGGTATGATACGTTGCGCCTATGTTATAACGACGAAATTGATCGACTCACAGCTGGGTTCCCAATAAGTTTCACTGCTCGTTTGTGCATCCTATCGAGCACGTGTAGTGCAGTTTTGGATGCGCTTGACCAAATATGGAAGTTGAACTCCATTTCGGGACGAATATACACATTGTAAATAGTGGCCAGGTTAGATGGTGTTGCAGTACAGCTACATAAGTAAAACACTCATCAGCTCAGATGTTGTAGCTTTATATCCGATATACAACCACCTCGTTTGGGGCCTTTAGCCTTTAGAGATTTCAAAATAAAACACATTCAGCACTAAGCGCCTAAGCTTATGCAACGAAAAGAAAACGGCCACTGGCAAGGTTGCAGTCGAAACTTAGTCATGCCGCTACAGTTCGATGTCTGCTCTCAGGCAACGTGACATGAGTGATTTCCCAATTGGAACCGTTGCCAACGGAGTGATCAGAGCCTTCGAAAGAAACGGACTCTGGCCATTGACCTCGACGATCGTTCAACGAGATAAAAAACGGAAGAACCTGTTGTTTTGGTTCGTGAAACCTGTGGTTGAGATTGAAAAAAACAGAGTTGCAGTTTAAAGGCGCCTGCGAAAAGTGATCTTTTTGTACGAGAATAAAGTGCGGTTAAGAATTTGGAATTTGTTTTATTTCATTATTTTAAATTCCTTGTAACAAGGTGTCAATAAAACATAGTGATTTAATTAAGACTAAAAAACTCTTTTTTGCTTTTTCTGTTCGAGTGAATATCGATCACGAAATCAGATGGAATTAAGTATCTTTTGCATCTCCTAAGGAACCCCATGCATTTGGCTGCACTTTTCGTAGCTTCAAATATGTGGTCGCTCCAATTAAGAGTCGAATTAATTCGGGGGCCGAGGATTGATGGTTCCTGGGCTTCGTCGATGGAAGTGCCATTCATCGACAGTATATTTACTTTGTGGTTCACCTTTGACTACAGGAGACAGCACCGAGTTGCATTGGATATCTCCAAGGAATATAAACCGAATTGCGTGGAATAATACGACGAATCGTCGAAGAGCAGTACCCGTGATAATATCTGTAAAACAGACAGAGGTCGGCTACACGCCTTCGATGTGATAGCGACTGTAGTTCCGATGACAGCGCCGAGTCCCTGACCAGGCGGATAGCTCTCAAGTAGGTCGAGGGTATGTTTAGGAGCAGAGCTCCAAACGTGAGAGCAATATTCGAGTGCTGGTATAATTTGGAATTTATACAGAAGAAACGTTGGGCGGGAACAAACATATTTCTTGGCACTAAAAAGTGGCGGACTCGACTCGTGTTTATGTCACGATACATTCCCATAGACCCTGGCGAAGAGCAACTTCATGCTTTCAGATTCGAGGGCCTGGCCATTCATCATCAGCTGTGGAACCTTTCTTTCAAATTCCGATTCAGAGAGTCGATCTGGCTACATCTCAGCTGGTGCGACGCTGGTGCACTAATCGGCCGATCACTCGAAAAAGAAGAAACAAGAATACTAACATCCGCAAAACTGGACACACTGATATCCGTCGACTCAACAAATCATTTATGTCAAGCAAAAACAAGGTTGGAGCCAAAATATAACCCTGAGGCACCACGAAATTAACAGGATATAGGTCCGAACACACGCCGTCTACAACAACAAGGATTGTTGAAGGAAGTTCTTTGTCCATGGCAGCAGAGCTGCTGGTAAAGTCCATATGAGCGAAGTTAGCTCAAAAGCCTTGGAGATATCCAATGCGACTGCCCTTGACTCACCATGCCGCTCAATCGCAGATGTCCATATATCGGTTATAAGGGTCAAAAGTTCTCCCGTGGGCCGCCTGCCACGAAATCCGTATTGACGATCACTCAGAAGTCCGTTGCACCCCAAATATTAATTAGCTCGGCATTGATGACCTTTTCCACTACCTTAGATAACACAGACAGTAATGCTATCGGACGGAAATGTTGTGGGAGACACTTTTTTCCCGTCTTCGGGATTGGCTGAACTCGAGCGATTTTCCAGCAGGTAGGAAAGGTCCTTCATGCATAAGATAAGCGAAACTGTGTGACAAGAACTGGCGATCGTTCTGCACAGTTCTTAAGGACTATTGGTGGTATTCCGTCCGGGACGGTTGCTTTCCCAGAATCCAACTCACGCAGAATGCGTTGAATAGTGAGCAGCGGAACCTCACAACCCGCACCGAAGACCGTGCCGGCGCGATCACAGGTGGCTCCAAAAGACCGGGATCGAGGTTTGAGTTCGCGGAAAATAAATTAGCGAACACATTAGCTTTATCCTTTGAATTGACTGACTAACGTCCCGTAACCATCACTAACGGGGGAAAAGAGGAGGAAGTGAAGTTACTGCTGACAGCCCTTGCCATTGACCAGATGGGATGCGAACCACTCGGGTACTCAGGGAGTCTATTAGTCACTCTGTCGTTGTAAGGCTTCTTGTCGGTATCAATCGTTTGGTTGCACGCGTTTATGATTCTAACAAAATTCGCTTTGTTTACCTAGGTGAGATTAGAGCGCCATTGTTGAAAACTCTATTTTTTGTCGCTGTAATCTGTTCGCATTTTTTATCAAACTAAGGCTTATCAGATGAACTTCGTTTGATGAAATGTGGAATGTAGATCTCCATCACATCTCTGTGACTGATTCCGCGCATGCGTTAACATAGACCACGGAAAGGATGCGAAGAAATGTCGCAAATCGTCCCAGCAGCCCCATACCTTGATACAAATGCAAGTGGTGGCGAGACTGATACCAAGCAGTGATCTGAGTTCCCCAATTGCGCAGCAACCTCCACGGTATAAACACTCAGCTCGGATGTCAAAAACCGATCCAAGGTGTTCGCATAATCACCCCGGGAATCCGGCACTCGCGTAGGTTCCTCCACGAGTTGAGTCAAATTGCGGCTAACAGCGAATAGATCCGCTATCTTCCTAGCCTCCTCGGTTCTGTTGGAATGTACCAACCAGCCGGAATTGTGTACATTAAAAGGACGACAATTTCAGAAGTTGGCTGGTTGCTCTGTATTTAGTCGACGGTACGTAAAAGATGTTCGAAAAATATCGCTGGTCGATCGTCGTGCGGGGAGCGGTAAAGACAACAAAGAAATTTAACAGAATTCCTCAATACGACCCACAACCATATGATGTCCATATTATTGGGTTCCAACGCCTCCATCCTCTGGCAAACTAGATGCGACCGCCCGAAGACGCAGACTCTGCCCTTAAAACGGAATCTCGAATGTAAGCCGTGTCCTGAGCAACGAAGTTATGTCGAATCAGTTGACGAATCGGCCTGGGTCTCAGTTAGGGCACGGACATAAGGTTTACGTGTTTTCTGGAGGGATATAAATACTGGTGGGATATATATAATATGAACGATTATAGAAGCATTGGCTCCCTCTTATTAATGCAATAAAGTGCTACACAAATGTAGGCCAAATACCACTAGGTGAAAATGAAGGTGACTTAGGCCGGGAATGTTACACAGGTCGACGTGAAATTCCCGTTCCATTGAAATGGCCCGACACAGAAAACCAATACCGCCTTAGAAAAAGATTAAAAATGTGATAATATGAATGATAATTTCTTAGCGGGGCAAATGCGATGGGGGATGTTACTATGTAACATAGTTTTATAACCTTTTTCTTTTTCGGAATTTAAAGCATCAATTCAGGGGTTTTGAAAGCAAGTCGACTTCTACGTAGTCAGACAACGAACCGTAAGTATTTAACATGCTCCAAAAGATGCCGATAGGAATCCTTAAAGTGTTCCTTAATTTTTTCATTCCACACGAAAGAAAGGAACAAAAGCGAATGTATTCTCCACGTTTTTACCCTATAAAATAGTAAAAGTTATTAGAGTTATCGATTAGAATACAAATTGAAAGGAAAGCATTGTGCGAGTCTAAATTTCTCTAAGAAAAATACTTAAAACTAATTGAAAAATAATTCCGATTGGCTAGTAAAATATGAATCTAATCGTCACATCAGCTACATACATTAAATCATAATCTATCCATCATTGCAACTTGATTAAATAATCCAAGCAATTAAAAAGTGATCATAATTATCCGCCATCCTCAGCACAATAAGAAAGCCAGTGCATAGCACAACAGCTACGGGCATCCGAACTTTAATTTCGTTTAAAAAATTACTAAATGAATAATTTATGGGAACCTGTGAAACTAACACTCGCTACTGTAGCTCAGAGGCACAGCACAGCGAGGAGGAGAAGGTGGTAAATAACAATCAACAAGAAGCAGCTTTGTGAAAACGCCATTAACACAATCCTCTAACAGTAAAAACTCCCATCACTTGCTGATCTGGATTTTCAAACCTCACTTCCAACAGCATATTAAAGAAAGGTGTATAAATCACACTCTACACATAAGGATAAACACAACTCCGGGCGATCAGTCTATAGGCGACACAAACAAATTTACAAATCCCTGAACAAACTAATGAATAAACAGTTGATTAAGCCTAATCGATTGCAAATCATATGTACAACATCAACCTTAGATTGTTGGTCGGGAAAGGTCGATACGACAAATTGCCGTAACCAGTTGAATTGCCCTAAAGCTTTCGTACCAATCAAGCCCGATGAATATTTACAAGTAATATCTAGATGTTTCGAGTGCCAGAAGATACGACTGAAATTTATGAATTCATATAAACGATTAACACAGCACGCGGAACACCGAAGCTGAATCTCAATCTGAACTCGAATTCGAATCTAAATCTGAATCCGAATCCGAATCATAATCTAAATTCAAATCCCAGCCAACGCTGATGACAGAGGGCTTCGTGAGGTATCAGAAACAGTTGCAAAGGCGACGTTTTTAAATTCGCTGCAGATTCAGGCCACAAATGCGAATGCGCATAAATCAACATCAATTATTAACCTAACGATTTTATTTGTTCCGGTCCTACGCTGGAGACCGTGCCCAGTTAACATAACTTTGCTATCAGTTCGATCACTCGGAATAATTCAATTTCTAATCCGCACGATGATTTCATTCGCCAAGAATTAATGTTGGCCATCGGAAGACAGATAATGTGGAGAAAAGATGGTATCTCTGTGGTGACAAAAGCGTCTCGCCTGAGCTCCATGGGCGTGGGGGCGAATGAAGAGGAACACCATAAAAGACACAATAGAGATTAGGTAAAGATAAGAAATTGTATCTCAATTTTTTGTCTACCGTAAGTGGAATGAAATCCGACATAAGATTTAGCTACAGGGATAGATTTTGCCCTTGCGTAAGCCTTCAACGAACGAAGTTAAACTCAGATGTCATAAGTGGAGTTTAGAGGGAAGCAACTTGCATTTATTTTTAGTACTAATCGCTTTGAAATTTTTTTCAACTTCTATAAGAAGTCGTATTCTTTGGTACTGGAAATATTTCTATAGCTTATACTTTTCCTACCACGTTTTGAGTCCACGAATATCAGTTCCTTGATATGTTGGTCTCTTGCGCATCTAAGCAGTGAATGAACGCGGAAAATTTGAGCGTTAAAATGGAGCACTAAACATTCAATAGAAATCTACAACATGAATGTTTGAATATTTGACCTTTGCAATGGAAGCAAAGGATATATAAATTTATCCAGGGGCTAAGCTTCTTAAACTAAATTGCGCGCTTACTATAACCGTTCTGCACTAGTAGTGCCAGCAGGGACTCCTAGGTTTTTTCTTTTACAAAGTTAATAATCTTACCTGTAAAAATACATTATTGCATTCGGTGGAAGCCTCAGATATGTTACGAAAACCGCGGTTGGGCTATGATAACAAAAATGTGTGCCCTGTAAGTAGGGCGTTAGAATATACTGACAGCTAGTCCGGCTTGTCGTAAGAGGCGACTAAAGGTCGAGTGGCAGGTGAGGTCCCAACGCCGTCCCGCCCGGTGATATACCACTGCATCAATCTATTGGCTCCGTGAACTGGTCGGGAGATATCCCTGGCCATCTTTCGGGGCTTGGCTGATGGACCGGTTCGAGAAAAGGTTGGTTTAAGTGGTTGTCGGTCCCACCCCGTCCGGCTGTACATTCCGCGATATCGTCGGGAGATATTTCTGACTACGTTTCGGATGTATGGCTGATGGCTCGGACTGAACGGAGACAAGTGATGATGGTACCTTCTGAGATCAAGACTTTCGGAGGTAAACTAGTTTCCCATTCGGATCTCCGGGGGGGACTATACCAAGGGGAACATCATGCAAATATTATGGTAAATAACTGAACTTTAGGAGGTTCTTCATCGCATAATCGGGCCTGTTCTCGAAACGCATTTTGTCACACCAGTGGCATCGGTTTCACCAATACGAATGTAAGTACCCTCCACCAATATTTTCAAACAACGGAACCTGATATCCTTGCCCTAACTGAGACCCAGGTCGATTAGTCAACTGATTCGACATATCTTCGTTGCTCAGGATACGACTTGCATTCGAGATTCCATTTTAAGGAGGCTGCGTCTTCGCGCGATCCGAACTGGCCTGCCAGAGGATGGAGGCGTTGGAACCCAATAACATGGATATCATGTGGTTGAAGGTCGTGCTGAGGAATTTTTAATTTCCCTGCTGTTTTTAGCGTTCCCCAAATGACGATCGACCAGCGACATTTTTCGAACATCTTTCACGTACCGTCGACTGGATATAGATCAACCACCCACCTTCTGAAATTGTCGTCCTTGGCGATTTTAATGTGCACAATTCCGGTTGGTTGATACATTCTAACAGAACCAACGAGGCAGGGAGCTTGGCGGAGATGTTTGCTGTTAGCCGCAATTTGACTCAACTCGTGGAGGAACCTGCGCGAGTGTCGGATGCCCGAGGCGATTATGCGAACACCCTGGATCTGTTTTTGACACCCGATCCGAGCACTTATACCGCGGAGGTTGCTGCGCCATTGGGCAACATGCGTTCATTGGGTTTGCACAGTCTTTGCCCTTTTTAGGGATGGGCTGAATGATAGCCGTTTTCCAACGCGCGGCTTAATATGCATTATTCAACGCGTTATTAAACAGGACTGTGTATATATCTTTTGCCCTTGGGGGCAGGTTCTTGGGTACGATGTTAGGTACTCCATCTATTCCCACTGACTTTTTGCTTCTTAATGAGTTGAAGATACTCTGGATTCCTTCCCTAGCAACTAAAAGGCTATTAGCCCTACCATTGACATTAATGTCAATTGACAGATTATCGCCACTGAATTCGGTAAAACCCGGATTGTCCAATTGCCAAAGTGAAATTTCATTTCGGAGGTGCAGGTGATTCAGTAGAACTCTGTCCTCCAGGTCGTGATTTCGCCGAATGCTTTCAT
This sequence comes from Microdon myrmicae, assembly GCA_963931805.1. NCBI lineage: Eukaryota > Metazoa > Arthropoda > Insecta > Diptera > Syrphidae > Microdon > Microdon myrmicae. The sequence continues at coordinate 2,720,250 of OZ007498.1, read as the reverse complement.
TCACCTTGTACATTTCCTGAAAGACAGCTCCCACAGCGATCACCTTTTCCAAAGGATCTTCGATCACGAAAAGCTCACTATTGAGGATAGCGTTCTCTGTATCTATAACAATGTTGATTAGCAGCTGCTTGTTTATATCAGTACGTGGAATTTGGAGACACTTCAGACCACCGTTTCGTGTCAGCTAAATTTTCTTTAACCATCAGCAACGTTAACGAGAAAACACCCAAAAGAAAAATATGGTTCTACGAGAAAGCCAACTGGGAAGGTCTGAACGCATTTTTTTTAGGAGGTTAAATTGGTCATTATGTTTCCTCAATAACGATGTTGATTCTATAGCGGACACAATGACAGACACCATTTTGCTTGGCATGCGAATCTTTGTTCCACACAAAGTCAAGAGTATCAAACCCAAGAGAAATATGTGGTTCGATTCTGGGTGCAGAGAAGCCATTAAGGCTAAAGAGTTAAGCTTCCGGTTGTATAAATCAAACAATACTGAGGAAAACCGGAAAAGATTCAAGAGAGTTAAGAATGACTGCAATGTGCATATACAAAGCACAAAGTTAGGTTATGTTTAATACATTGAATTCCGACCTCAATATGATATATCAATGGGGATAATCTAACCCAGCCTTAAAAACTCTGTTCTGTCTCTTGTCGTCAAAGGCGAACCCTAAAGTAAATATGCTTTCGATGAACGGCACTTGCATCGATGAAGCCAAGGAACTATCAATCCTCGGCATTCGCATTAATTCGACCTTAGTTGGAGCGGCTACATATTAGAAGCTACGAAATGTGCGGCCAAATCAACGGGATTTCTTAAGAGATGCAAAAATACTTCACTCCACCCAACCTGACCACTATTTACAACGCGTACATTCGCCCCACCAGGGGGGAGTGCATCTCCCATATTTGGTCAGCCAAATCCAAAACTGCGATACACGTGCTCGATAGGATGCAAATTTGAGCAGTGAAAGTTTTGGGAATCCAGCTGTAAGTCGATCTTTTCTGCCGTTAGAATATAGACGCACGTATCATGCCTATCTCTTTTCTATAGGTATTATCACAGTCATTGCTCAACTGAACTTGCAGAATATGTTCCGCCTCTTCAGACATTTTCCCGTCATACCCGTCAATCTGAGAATCCCCATCAATTCACGTTGAAAGTCAACTTCAGGTGCACAAATAAATATAGAGAGTTATTCTGTAGCCGAACCACATGAATGTGGAATGCTCTACCTGATCATGTGTTTCCTCGTCGTTGTGATGTCCAGACATTTAAGACCAATGTACATGGGTGTGCTGAAAAGTTTCCGACCTCAGCGTGAAGATAGCAACACTCGTCAATAAAAGCCAGTGAATGTACTTGTGCACCTTTCGACAGTTACTCACCAAAATTTCAGTCATTTTGGATACGTAGTTTTTATTTGACAGTCGTTTGAGTGAGTCGATGTGAGTGTTTTTGTGAAAATGGACAAAATTGGGTATCGAGCTTTTATGAAATTGTTGTTTTTGAAAGGCAATACGCCCACGCAAATCAAATGACCAAAAACTGCAACAACTGACGATAATCTCGCTAAAGTTCACCAAATGGTGCTAGACGATCGCCGAATTAAAGTGAGAGAGATAGCGGAGGCCATAAAAATGTCCAAAGAACGTATTTGTCACATATTAAATCAAGATTTAGGAATGAGGAAGTTGTCCCCGCATTGGGTGCCGCGTTTGCTCACGTTAGACAAAAAATGTGTTCGAATGAACATTTCGAATTCTCTGTTGGCGTAGTTTTGGCTCCGATTAATTACTGTCAATGACACTTGGATACACCATTATACGCCCGCAAAGGGGGAATCGGCTCCAAAAAAAGCAAAACTTGTTTTTTTTTCGGCTGGGAAAGTGATGGAGACTGTTTTGTGGGATAGTCAAGGAGTTATCTTAATCAATTATCTTTAAAAAGGAAAAACTATTACAGGCACATACTGCGCATCATTATTTGAAGGCAGAAATTGCGCAAAAACGGCGACATTTGCAGAAAAGAAAATCCCGTTTTATCCAGACAACGCGCCGTCTCACACCTCAGGGGTTGCCATGGCAAAAATCCACGAATTACGGTTTGAAGTGTTTGACCATTCGCCTTACTCACCAGATCTAGCCCCAAGTGACTTCTTTTTGTTCCCTAATCTAAAAATTGCGCTCGGAGGATAGAGATTTTCGTCAAATGAGGAGGCAATCACCTTCGTGAGCAGTTATTTTGCAGAGAAAAACGCCGAGTACGATGATGATGATGTAGAAAAATAAAAATAAATTTTAAGAAAAAATGTCTTGTATTTTTGTTGGGTCGGAAACTTTTCAGGCCACCCTCGTACATCGGTACCTCCTTTCCTTATCCAGTTCTTTTCCACCAAAATCCCTTTTTGTGCGCACGTTAGTGTAAAAAAAAATGTTTTTTAATTCCTAATGATGTTTTGCTCAGTTCCAAAATGCTTGTGTGTTCGGACCAAAAAAAAAAAAAAAAAAAAAAAATATATATACATATATAAGAGGTGTAAAAGAGGAAGACCTCTTATATATAGATATATTAATAAAGAAATATATATATTTTTTAATTCAATTTTCATTTGGTAGATAATATGGTACATTTATATTTTACAACTAGTATTTAAGAGATTTAGGACAGCAATTCCTTTACAACTATAATCTTAAATCTATATAATGACAATAGCACAATTTTAATGAATAACAAATAATAAATTAAAGGAAAACTACAATAAAAAACCCTTATTTGAATCTTAAGACTAATATTTCACTGGTTTCCGGTTATTTTATACAATAATGACCTCGATATAATTTTCATAGACAGAGTACATATGTAGTGATTTAGGATGACGCAAGACGGGACACGAGAACTTTGTCAGAAAAAGAGCAATTGACGTAGAAGTTTCGATTGATTTTGTCAATAAGGAACTCTAGTGGCTTAACGTTAGCGTTTTCATGTAGTTCATGTGTCGAATAATGCCATGGCAAATTCAGCAACATTTTCAATATTTTATTTTGACACCTTTGCAATTTTATTTTGTGTGTGCGAGCACAATTACACTATACTATATTACGACTTTGTTTATTTTGTCTTTTGTGGTAGTGATGTGTTTTTGAAAGATAAGTTTTTTATCTAGAATAATACCTAGATATCTACAGTCTTCGGACCAATCAATATCAACTGCGCACATACTGAGTTTAGTGCCTTTGGTAGGTAGCAGTGTTTCCTACATCTCGAAAACCAGACAGCTTGTGTTTTATTACCATTTAGTTTTATTTTCCATTTCCTGTAATATACTGCTAGTTTGTCAAGAGCTGCTTGCAAAGAGTTGTAGACATTAGTGAATAAGGCACCCGAAGAGAAAATGGCCGTATCATCGGCAAACATACCCGAATGTATATATACATATATATATATATATATATATATATATATATATATATATATATATGTATATATATATATATATATATATATATATATATATAATATTTACGCACATAGATAATATAAAAAACAAAAAGACATCGTCCAAATTAAGAGTGCTTCTGAAGAGCGAGTAAGTTTGTGGCGGTTCCGCCAAACCACACGGTTCGCTTTCCTGAAAAACCCCCATAACCTTCACCCAATCTCCTAATTTCACTAATACAATCGCATTAGCATCTTAAAAGCTTCACACATTAAAGAGATCAAATCTGTAATCAAAAAAAGCCCCTGGAAAGTAAAACTTACCTTTCATGCATCTCTTCGCATACAATTCTCCGTAAAATTTCTTTCTTAACTTATCAGGCAGAACCCCCATTATTACAACCCAACTCCCATTGTTTCCCGCCAATGCATTTGCATCGGCACCTGAAGTTATTTTCCTTTTGCAAGGACATTTAATGCATACAACGCATTATCTAAAATTCTTAAAATAATTCCTTAATGTGCATATGCACCATAAATACAAACCATTCGGAACCCATTGTTATCAATTGAATCGCAATGTCGGACGGCTTGTTTTTACAGCTGCAACAAGCCGACCAGCGATTCGTTGTTCAATCGACAAACAATCATCCATTTCGTACGTCGCAACAAACTAATTTCCCTGCATATACAAATGCAGGCGGGGAATTCGTCTCTGCCACCAATCCCATTAGCACCTTTTTTCCCAACGTCGATAATAGCGACGACGCATCGCGTAAACAATGACCCGCATTACCGAATGATGCATTTGGTCGTTTACTCCTTTGTCTTTTCATATTTCGGGATCTGCTTCTCATCAGCAGCAGTATAAGCAAACACAAACCCAATTAGCACCCAATGAGATTCGGCTTGTTTGCTTAGCCGAATTCTCTTCTCATGGATGCACATTTTCCCTTTCTTTGTTTAGATCCGTTCTCATGGTGTGTCCCATGAAAGAACCCATGTACACACATACATGTGTACTACCAACGATCTTCACCCCCAAACGATTGAATATCGTTGAGTCGTTTTCCATCCGCCGGCCGCCATGGTAGTTGCCGCTCCCGCTGTCCGTAGCGCTGCGGACACGCGTGTTGTACCCCGAAGTCTTAATCCTACCGCGGATGCGTTTCGGTAACAAAATCTTTAGTCGTGGTTATTGGTGCACTATGACGTGAATTAAAATCCCCGAGTGATATCTAAATAATTGTTATTTTTCTGTATAAACAGTAGTTATTTTCTTGAAGAAAGCTAAGAGTCAACCTTCTTGGTTCACATTTAATGTTTGAAAGTACTTTCGTAAAGTTGTGAACGTATAACAACTAGCAGACGTGTTGGCAATCGAGTTAACGTAAAATATAATATTTTTTTATGGTAAAATAAATGCGAATTTAAAATTAACAAAAGTATAAAATGTGCTTTTTCATATTGTTGTTATTTTAAACAATTTGACATCATAAATCCCTAACCCTAAAATGACGTGCTGATCTTTAGAAAGGAAGTATAGTATTAGTTGTGTTATGGAAGAATAGTGAGTTGGAATAGGGGATCAAAACGACTTAGAATCTCAGGCAAGTTGACGGTCGCAGCCACTTGAAGAAACAATGACTGAAGTGCTTGCTGGTTGTAGAAACGGGTGTGCACGTATAAAATGCGATTTTAGCCGTAAGCATTTGTACGATTTAGAATAAACAATCGCCTATTTGCAATATTAGGAATGCGCCTTGCTTCAGAATCATTCTTAATACTTATAAAGTAGTATTCAAAGTAGTGAAAACTTCTTCAGAGCTCAATTTGTTCATTAAAATTAGATTTTCTTCGCAATTTCTTCAAAAAATACGGATATTATAACTTAAGGGAAGTATAAAAATTTGAATGAAAAGAACGATTATTACGATATTAGTTTATGTGTATTTTCTGTTCTCCGCCGGGACTAATTTCATTAAATACACCACAAGGAATTTAAGGGCGTTTTTTATTCGGAAAGATTATCTATCCATCCGTAAAAACGCCAAAAATTGTGTACTCAGACTCCCAAATTATTTTAACTCAAATTTGGAGTGATATTGTTGCTTCATAAGATGTTTACTTTTGTCCATTTCTTTGTAGCAATTATGTACTAAATGCGTGAGTACAATATGCATTTTACCCTGCTCAAGGAAAAGAAAATAACTCAAATACCTTTGTGTTCACTATTCAGTAATACAAAAAAAAATTCAAATTCTACGAATACTTCCGGATGTCATTCATTCAATTTTCCCACTAATTCGTAGCATAACCATGTAATACTCGGTAAAGTGTGGGCCAATTAGACGGAGCGAATTACTTTTCCCATTCTTCTGTTACATCTGCATAACCTGCTGTGTCACCTGCAAGGTCCAGCTGTTCTTCATCCATAGAAGGCACGCCTCTGGTTTTACACTTATCAGCTACTGCATCAATAGCTTTTGTCTGCTCATAAACTTCTGGAGCCAATTTGATCGTTAGGCAACTCATTAGATGAGTTTTCCGCTATCGGTCGCAGTCGAAATTCAACCCAGATCAGTTGACAAGTGATCAGCTTCTGTTCTAGTATTGCTCTGAAGTTTGTATCCAACATTCCAATGACGATTATTCGTCTCGTGTAAACGAATTAGTTCTAAAAGGTGATCTCCCGATAGTTCTATATCTTTATTTCTTTCAATCTTCCGATACATAAAAATAATTCACATAATTTACTAAACAAAGACTCGTTAAATTTTATTGTCATCCGTGTTATAAGGTCCAGGAAAATAAAAAAAAGTACAAATAGAGAAAAAATAAAACTTACCCTGGATAACGATGTCACCTAGTCGAGCTATCCAATAATGTGGCACAGCGATCTAAGATCACTATCATGTGGCGCCTGTCACTACTGTCCGACAGACATTTGCCATCCATCTGTCCCATTTAGATACACTGGATACATCATATCTTCGTCTACAGTAGTTATGTTGGTCGGGCATGAATTGTGGCTACGATCAAGAGATCAAATGCTGTTTTAATTAAGGAAAATCCGAATTCATATGTTGATTTGATAACGATGCTGTTCCTAGCTGTAGACAGGGTCGTTGAGTGTAGTGCAGCAAACCATAAAATTGTTCGAGACAGTTGACTCGTTCGGAGTGGGCTTCGGACCTCAAGCTTTGAGCCTCGAGGCTCGGAACTCGGTGTCACATCTACGCATCTTGTTCCACTCTAAAATGTATCACTTGGTCGCTAGTTTTCCAAGGGATTTCACAGCAGGCTGATCACCAAAACAACAGACCAAGCCTAACGATCATTCAGTAAGATCAGGAGTTTTGTTAGCTACAGCGAGATCCGGAGTTACAGTCACCGTCGTATTCGTTGTCGTTATCGCCGGTGTCGTTGACGTCGTACGTCTGCCTGGTGGCATTCAAGAGTTTGGGATCATAAGCGATTGCATGCAACACACGATGCGATCCTGTAGTGCCATCCCAGCATGACCATGTTCGGCCATATTGGGTATCATAACATAATCTGATTAAAAATATGAGAATATAAGATTTGTGAGAAATGGTTCATCTCGGGGTGAAATATGTTTATGGCTTTAATTTTAATTGGTTGGGACAAGCGCTGGACGTTCGCTTTTCGATGCGCCTTATTCTGCTCCCGATTTTATAGCATGTGGGTACGAAGCTACAGTGCGATATGAGTCAATGCAACCAGAAATAAAAGGTGTATTTGAGAGACCTGATATTCTGGTTTTGTAAGGATTCGGGTGAAATGTTATGCAAGTGCCGAGCCGATTAATTGGGGAAAACACACACAAAACCTCTAACGTCTAATAAACCAACCAGTAACTCGGTAAACATTTAATATCCATTAAAGATTGAATTCACTAGGTGCTTACGATATTTAGAGCTATTGACAGGGCCCTAAACTTCCCGCAACCACCTTCGAAACGACTCTGAATTCACCTTACAACTTGATAGTTAGACTATAAAATTCGAAACCCCAGCATGCACTTAAATTTAGCACTAAAACCGAACATTGTATGCGGTGCAGACCTCTTGATAAAAATCGATACCTTCTCCTAGGAGTTCACTTGTTCCGCATGGATGCCGATCTGAATTTGATCTAATCAATAATTTTTTGTTTATATTGCCCCATAATTGACTAGGAATCTCGGGCGACAAGAGTCCTGAGAAATCATCACGTCCCATCCCAAACACAGACGACCCATAAAACTTGTTGGCCATAAAGTTCGAGGGGAGTTTTGGTATTTTCTCGATCAAAATAAAACTTGCCTGGGCAATCCGATCAGAGGATAAAGTAAAACTGAATAAGTTGCGGCCATTTGTAAATGAAATCGTATCTCTTTTGTTTGGACGTCGTCGTTGGGCATCGAGTATGAGCTGAAATTCTCAGCAGGATAACATTTTTACGATGACAAATTCGCGTTTATTACAGTCCGAATGACGGACGATTATTTTATAAGTTTATTGCAGTTGCTGGGATCAGAATTTATCTGATCAAGGCAGAGAAAGGTACGGCGATCCTTAAGTCGAGCATGTAACCCATCGTATCAGATTGTTTATAATAGTTATAAATAATTTCATTTCCCATATAGGTACGATTCCGATTCCGATACCGGTATCTGTTTTGTGTTTGTTCTCTCTAAAACTTTGGGTCAATGTTCGGTCAAAACAACGACCCCATTCTCCATGTTCTTAATTAGCGGATCGGATTGATATACGAGTGCGTCGCGTGTCGCATGCGTTTGTGTGAGAATTTAGGTGAACTCGTATGCATATGTGTGTAATACTTCGCCGTCGCAGTGAGGACCTCTGGCTATTGTCGTTAATTAAATTCTACGAAGCCATTACCATTTCAGTATACGGCACCAGTGAGGTCATTTAAATTAAGGCGACCTATTCTGGCGTCAAACGACCCAATAAATATTCTGCAGATCATGCCAAATAGTCTCGAAATACCGGTTCAGTCTGGGAGCCAATTAGTATATCATTTTTGAGAAGCTGTCGTCATTAGCGTTAACTACAACTGCCTGCAGGGGTACCCGGCCACAAGCTGTTCACTTATGACCGACCTCACTGTCGATTTCCATCATTTGCTGACCAGGTAAAAGGGAAGGAGAAAGTTGAATTTGTATTATTCCTTGGTATTGTTCATTTGATCAAATCAGGCTCCCAAACAAATTTTTGCCTGTGGTCAGTTAATTATTGTTTTCAAGTTTATTGTGATTATTGATGGTTATGGCTTTATAATCTGTGTGGTTCGCCGCAAATGTTACATTTTAAAATGACAACCATATTTTGTGGTTTTTGGAAGGGCGGTATTCTCTTAATATATTCCATTTATAATTAAGGCTAATTATCGATGTAAAAAAGTAACAGTTCCATTACTAATTAGTGTTGACTTGCACCAGTTGATCGGAAACAAATTGTTTTATATTTCAATGATTTAGGTGTGTGCCCGAGTTCAACTAATTAATTTAATAACGCATTTATTTAAAATATTTCACATTTTTAGATTAAATGCTAAACGTTCCTCACACAGATTCCAAATTATTTATTTCGTATTTTTTTTCGTAGACGTTAATCCCTTTGGGCGAACAATAACCCTTTATTTATCACAAAAAGAAAAAGGTGTGCTGCACCGTATTTTGCACACAATAAATTATTGAATTTATAAATGATAATGGGTACTCACAGTTTCCCGGTCACGGTCTTGCTTTGGTAGCGAGTGAGGTCATGAACTTTCGGGTTCCTACAGGCCAATAAATAGTAATAGTAGTACTATTGAAAAAGTGTTTAGAGTGTCGAAGGTAGGGAGATGAAAAGGATTTCAATATAGTTTCTAAGGGATGCCAAGGGTACAAAAAGAAAAACATCCAACACACAAAAGGGCCCAGAACGACACCAAAGGCAAGGACCAAGAACTTAGCTTTTTCGTTTATGTTCAGCTCACCACAGAAGTATGAGAAGGATCCTCCCCAAACAAGTTTAAATCAATGGAAAAATATATGTATGAGAAAGATCTTCACCAAAGAAATTTAAATACATGTATATACTCGTATATATATATATATATATATATATATATATATATATATATATTTTGGGGTAGTTCTTTGGTCCCTTTATGATGAATACAAATTTTGAAAACGTCTTATTAGAATATTTAGTAAGATGGGGGTTTTTCTTTATCCCCTTGTAAAAAGAAAAAATTTAATTTTATTATCTATACTCTATTTGTTATTTTGAAAATGTATGTATGTTCTTAGAATATATATAAACCAAAATTACAGTTTTGGGAAGTTTGCCTCTCCTTCAATTTTAAGTTTATTTGAGATAGGGGTATTTTAAGGGTGTTGCAGTTCCGCAATAATACTAATTATACCATTACGGCAAAACATGCTGGCACTGAACGCCACCAATTGCTGAATAGACGAAAATGAGAATTGTCTATTCATTTAACTGTTTCAATGTTACTGTTTTGACACAGTTTTTATTTTTGTTGTACTGTTTTTCTGACAGTATGTTTTTAACATTTTTGTAAAATGGAAGTATATACGGTGCCTTCAGCACCAGTTGAAACGTGTGAACTTAATGTTAAATAAAGTTATTTTGTATTTTCCAACATTTTTAATTTCGTGTGATTTTTTATTTCCAAGTGTTCTTCAATGTACAATGTGTGGCCAAAGCGGCAATTCAACTATTTGCTGTTCTGCTCAACGCAGAACACACCCTTTCGCTGTTTCCCAGTTGGCGAACCACGGATCGATCGGAAAGTTGTATATTGTGTCTTCGCTGCATTGAAGACGACGAGATTGGCCCTTCCACATGGCAGGACCCTATCTATATCCTGATTCAGAGAGTTAATCTGTCTACATCTCAGCTGATACGACGCAGATGCACCAATCGGCCGAACACTCGAAAAGGAGGAAACAAGCGTACTATCATCCGCAAAACTGAACACTTTGTTATCCGTTGTCTCCAACAAATCATTTATGTGAAGCAAAAACAAGGTTGGAGCCAAAATAGAACCCTGCGGCACCCCCGAATTAACAGGATACAGATCCGAACACTCGCCGTCCACAACATCCCGGATCGATCGATTCTCGAGGAAGCTCCTCGTCCAGTCGCAAAGCTGTTGGGAAAGTCCATATGAACGAAGTTTGCTCAGCAATGCCCCGTGCCAGACGCGGTCAAAAGCCTTGGAGATATCTAATGCGACCGCCCTTGACTCACCATGCCGTTCAATCGCAGATGTCCATATATCGGTTATAAGTGTCAAAAGGTCTCCTGTGGACCGCCTGCCACGGAATCCGTATTGACGATCATTCAGAAGACCGTTGCACTCCAAATACTTAACCCACTCTGTATTGATGACTTTTTCCATTACCTTAGATAAAATAGACAGTAATGCTATCGGACGGTAATTTTGTGGGAGACACTTTTTTCCCGTCTTTGGGATTGGCTGAACTCGAGCGATTTTCCAGCAGGCAGGAAAGGTCCTCCGTGCATAAGATAAGCGGAAGAGTCTGCCAAGAACCGGCGATAGTTCTGGAGCTCAGTTCTGAACGACTATTGCTGGTATTTCGTCAGTTGCCTTCTATTGCTGGTATTTCGTCAGCTGCCTTCCTACAATTCAGTTCACGTAGAATGCGCTGAATAGTGCGCGGACGAAATCTCACATCCCGCATGGAAGACTGTACCGGCGAGATCACGGGTGGCTGCAAAAGGCCGGGATCGAGGTTTGAATTCGCGGAAAATAAATTCGCGAACACATTAGCTTTATCCTTTGGATTCGTGACTAACGTCCCGCTGTCTGTCACCAACGGAGGGAAAGAGGAGGAAGCAAAGTTACTGCTGACAGCCTTTGCCATTGACCAGAAGGAGCGCGAACCAGTTGGGCACCGAAGGAGCTTATTGATCACCCTGTCGTTGTGAGCCTTCTTCGCGGTATCAATCGCCTGGTTGCACACGTTTCTGATTCTAACAAAATTCGTTCTGTTAACATCGGTGGGATTGGAGCGCCATTGCTTAAAAGCTCTATTTTTTGCCGCTGTAATCAGCTCGCATTTTTTGTCAAACCAAGGTTTATCAGACGAACTTCGTTTGATGGAATGTGGAATATACATCTCCATCCCCAGAAGAATAATCTCTGACACCGACTCCGCGCAAGCGTTAACATCGGAGTTTCCGAAGCACATCTCGGACCATGGAAAGGATGCGAAGAAATCTCGCATATCGTCCCAGTTAGCGGCCCCATACTTCCATACATGGCGAAGCTGCCTAGGCCGGTTATTCGCTTGGTATGCAAGTGCTTGCGCGACAGATACCAAGCAGTGATCTGAGTTTCCCAGTGGCGCAGAAACCTCTACGGTATAAATACTCGGTTCGGATGTCAAAAACAGATCCAGGGTGTTCGCATAATCGCCTCGGGCATCCGGTATTCGCGTTGGCTACCCCAAGAGTTGAGTCAAGTTGTGGCTTACAGCAAACATCTCCGCCAGCCTCCTAGCCTCGTCGGTTCTGTTAGAATGTAACAACCAGTCGGAATTGTGCACATTAAAATCGCCAAGGACAATAATTTCAGAAGCTGGGTGGTTGATCTGTATCCAGTCGACGGTATATGAAAGATGTTCGAAAAATGTCGCCGGTCGATCGTCATTCGGGGAGCGGTAAAGACAACAAAGAAATTTAACTGAATTCCTCAGTACAACCCTCAACCATATGATGTCCGTATTATTGGGTTCCAACGCCTCCATCCTCTGACAAGCCAGATCGGACCGTGCGAAGACGCAGACACCGCCCTTAAAACGGAATCTCGAATGTAAGTCGTATCCTGAGCAACGAAGATATGTCGAATCAGTTGACGAATCGACCTGGGTCTCAGTTAGGGCAAGGATATCAGGTTTCGTTGTTTGCAAATATTGGTGGACGGCGTTTACATTAGTATTGGTGAAACCGATGCCCCTGATGTTACAAAATGCCGTCACCAGTCGAGCGTGGGCCGAGCCTCGAGAGCTAGCCCGGTTATGTGATGACGAACCTCTCAAAGTTCCAGTATTTATCATGATATCTGCATGATGTTCCCCCTGACATAGTCCCCCCCGGAGATATGAATGGGAGACTAGTTTACCTCCGGAATTTTTTATATCAGAAGACACCATCATGACTTATCCCCGTGTCAGTCCGGGCCATCAGCCACACATTCGAAACACCGTCGAAGATTTCTCTCGGCGATATCGCGGAATGTACAGCGTGACGGGGTGGTATCTCACCTTGGGACCGACTACCACCTAACCAACCTTTTCTCGAACCGGTCCATCAGCCAAGCTCCGAAAGATGGCCAGGGATTTCTCTCGACCATTTCACGGAGCCTAAAGCTTGATGGGGTGGTATTTCACCGGGCGCACAGGGCGTTGGGACCCCGGCTACCACTCGGCCTTTAGTCGCCTCTTACGACAAGCTGGCCTAGCTGTGAGTATATTCTAACGCCCTACTCACAGGGCAGTTGGATGGAGTTAATTGAACTTCACATGCGTGCAATTATTCAGGATACTATATTTTCAGTAATGTTCTTCACGGAGTCTGACAAAGACCTCTGGGAAAGCGACCCACATGAATTTATTCCATTGAATTTCAACATTCAACATTTTTTAAGATTTGTTTGTCTGGTTCCTGCAGCACGAATATTTCAATATTTGGCATATTTAAAGATTTTATCTGTCCAGTTTCTGCAACCCAAATATTTCAACATCAGGTAGAACACAGAAATGAATTCTACCGAAAACAATGGGACGCATGAAGCAAGTTATTACATCACCAAGCGCTTATGATAATCAAAGGGATGGAGCACTTCATATAATTGGAACTCTGGCAGATGTGCTTCTGAAAAACGAAGACGCCGTGGTCAAGTGGAATATGCTTACCACATATCTATTTCCAGAGTTTCAAATCGGACGGACATATGCGGACCGTACTGGTTAGGTGGTTCATTACTCTTGTGAAATGAAATTGACTTCGCCTTTTTACTTGAATAACCGTTTTGTTTGTAATCGGCAGAAAATAAATAAAATAATGAATACTTTTATTTGTCCAATTTTACAAACTCCAAGATACACCAATTTACATTTCAACTTTAACACAAGTCAACATCAAAGCTAGTAATTCTACCAAATACAATTTACAGTCCACAAATTACTATTATTAATCAAATACAAAGTACAGTCGACTGTTCGACATCCGAGGCTGTTTCATTTGGCTTAATTCTACAGAAGTCACCGCGGGTAAATTAAGAAGTTGTCTATCGGTCTCAGTATTTCGGTTGAGGACATCATTCGGGTCCTTTTTTAATGAACTTGCAGGTAATTGGCACGACCCACGCTACCACTTAGATACGCCCCGCGTACACCTGAAAGAACCTCAAGAAGAGGACGATGACCCATCGGGCAATAGTCAAGACGACAAATCCTTTGATTCCAAACGTGTGAAATCATGTTTTACAACAGAGCTGAAGTTCTCACAGTAAAGCAAGCGGTCAATACCAAAGAAGAGATTTGTCGCTTCTCGCCACACAGGCACATCGCTGTTAAGTGTCTGGGGTTCTTGGCTTTCGCCGCCTGGACGAAATGCTCTGGGGGCACCCTCTTAACACCGCCCATTGCACGTAGCTGCCACGGGGGCACCACTCCAACGGAGTCGGTGTCTAAGATAGGCTTTCGGTTGTAAGATTAAGGGACAAGGAAAACGAGGAATAAGGAAAGATGCCGGCACCCGTCGGAAAATCACACCACGGAAAACGGTCACCGTTTAGAGTGCACTGCTTCTCGTCACCTGGACTCATCGTTCGAGCATCCTGAATTTGCCGCTCTCACCACCCAGGCACATCGCTGTTAAGTGTCTGGGGTTCTTCGCTTTCGCCGCCTGGACGAAATGCTCTGGGGGCACCCTCTTAATACCACCCATTGCACATAGCTGCCACAGGGGCACCACTCCATCGGAGTCGGTGTCTAAGAAAAGCTTTCGGAAATAAGATGAAGGGACAAAGAAAACGAGAAACAGGAAAGATGTCGGCACCCTTCGGGAAATCCAACCAACAGAAAACGAATCGTGAACATATGGTCCAGCCACCAGACGAAGAAGAAAGGTACCTGGCTTTAGGACTATTTCATCCTTCGGCACAATGGAACGAAGGCTTCTATTGATCAACAGAGTAATCTTCTTAATAGCAACCCGGATGCGCAACCTCTCTGGCTCAATCAAGTGCCAGTTCTAATTCAACAGGATATGGCGCAAGGTGTTCAACCACAACACCCTCAAAACCTGAACAACTATGCTGTTCCAAAAGGGAATCATATGCGGTCACAGCACCCACAACAATCGCGGCAGCAGCATAGACATTATGATGACAATTATTATGAAAATGATGGTGGTTCACAGACAATGACTGCACCTTATGACCGCAGTCCAGATTCAGCAAATAAGAGTTACACTCAGCGACTTCAACGTCGGATATGTGAATCGGCTGATGGTAACTACAGTTCAAATGCCAGAGCATCCACAATATCGGAGAATCAATTCCCACGAATTACCATCAAGGGAACAATACAATCCCTTCTGATCTGATGGGAGGTTCAGCGAAGTCTGGCAAATCAAGCAGTATATCGACTTCTTCTGGTTCTCGAGGCCAACAAGATCATCTCTATGGTGGCCATTATAACAATTACCGAAGTCATCATCATTTGAAGAACCATCACTCTATCAGTGGATCAAATACTCCGCCAGGCAATGTGGCCAACGACAATCTCAGCTCCCATAAAGAAATTCGCCCAACGCCGAGCATTGGTTTAGCGGCGTAGATGGGACACATCCCCAACTGCAACAGCATCAGCCACAGCAATCACCTTGGATTCGAGACGCAGATGATCCTATGCAGTTGGCGGTAACTCTAATACTTCTAATATCGGCACAGGCTGGCCATATTCAGAAGATGATAGAAAAACAACGTTGCACGGCCGACTTTAACCCAACAAAGCGGTCTTTGGACTGAATCGACAACTCCATCTTGTGCACCCACATTTCAACTATTTCCAAATGGCCACATATCCAACCAAGGACAAACACAAACAATTCAACACATTGGCGACCACATCGCTCAATTACCACTTACGGATCCACGATCCAACATAGGACTACGTCCAAAATATTTATATTATATTTACGGATTTACGATCCAACATGGGATTACGTCCAAGATATCAATTACTACTCACGGATTTACGATCCAACATGGGACTACGTCCAAAATATTGATATTTTACATACGGATTCACGATCCAAAGGAGGACTACGTCCAAGAAGTTCATCGATGACACCAGGGATTTACGATCCAACCAACATTCAACATTAAACACACATGCGCACACACACTAACCCAGATAACTGAGTACGAATTATTTGAAAACAATAACTCATTATCTTTTATAACTTACTCAATTAATAGAATCACTATATAGTATAACAATATAACTAATTTTGCCACCCTACCGTTGAACCGTACCGGTTCATGAGCAACATGAACATTCAAGCCTCGGGTCTCAACCACAAGCACCAACCGCGACTTCCCACGGCGCTGACACGAAAACGTTGGTGACGCCAACTAAGGAGGACTACTGGGTCCATTGTCGGCGGCCCGGGAAGATGTTGCAGTTCTGCAACAATACTAATACTAATTATACCATTACGGCAAAACAAGCTGGCACTGAACGCCACCAATTGCTGAATAGACGAAAAAGAGAATTGTCTATTTATTTAACTGTTTCAATGTTACTGTTTTGACACAGTTTTTATTTTTGTTGTACTGTTTTTCTGACAGTATGTTTTTAACATTTTTGTAAAATGGAAGTATATACGGTGCCTTCAGCACCAGTTGAAACGTGTGAACTTAATGTTAAATAAAGTTATTTTGTATTTTCCAACATTTTTAATTTCGTGTGATTTTTTATTTCCACGTGTTGTTCAATGTACAATGTGTGCCCAAAGCGGCAATTCAACTATTTGCTGTTCTGCTCATTCTGCTCAACGCAGAACACACCCTTTTGCTGTTTCCCAGTTGGCGAACCATTGGCAACATCGGACTTGCGGTTCCCAGCTGGCAAATCAAAGGGTGTTTCATATTTTATCTAAAGTTCAAAATCAATGAAAAAAATGTTTAAGTTCGCTTTAGGGGTTTTCTGTTTCCCGCCTTAATATATATATCGATGGTGTAGCGCAAAGAGGGCCAATCTGATTTTTTTTACAGACGTGCCAAACTGTTTTTCAGTTCAAGGACACAAAGTAAAAGGGCCAATCTGCGTAAGGTACTGAGATATCGTAAAAAGGCCCATCTGAATCTCTTTCTTGAGGCTAATCTGGATTTAACACTTCCTTTAATAGTCTAGTGATGTAACTTATGAAATGTTTTCACTTTGTAATGTTGGTAAACACTAATTTTATCATTTGTTATTGTTATCGCCAGCACATCAATTTTATTGATACGTGCCATGTGGTCGTGAAGTTTGCTTCTGCCAACAATTTTTTCAATATTATAGATATTTTTGTTGTTGTTGGTTTTTTTATTGTTTTACTTCAAGTAAAATATTGAGATTTAAAAGTTATAATTTTTTTTAGTTGGAAAAGCAATTGCAGAGCAAGCTCAACGTAAGCAGTTAGAGGTGAGTGTTTTGTGGAAGTTTTAAAACTTTTTTTTTTTTTAAATAATGATATTGTACTACAGAACAATAGGTTTATAATATAACTTCATTCTTATTCATAAAAGAGTAAGCAACTGTGGGGAGGAGAAGTATTATGCCGTACATGGGAGCACGGTTCACTTCTTCCCCATCATTACTATTGTTCAATAAGTAACGTTCCGCCGAGCACCAAAAGAAAACATCGCAACACCCGGAGCAAGTCAAAGAAACCACACTGATTTTTATTGTTTATTTTATTCACTTTTCGTTAAACGATTAATTTTAGTTTACACGCTGGTTTCGGGATCACAATTAAACGAATAGCTTGTGTTGAACGAATGTTTTAATGGTTGCAAAATAAAACCTATAATATAATTGAATATTGTGTATTTAATTAAGGAAAAAATTTGTACACGCACGAAGACGACTCCGAGGTATATTACGCACATCCGCGGTTTGCGGAGTGCGGGAGAAAAACCTACTGTCGCGAGCGGTCGTTGGGATGAGACTTCTCGAGCACAGAACTCTGACTTGAATTCCATCCTCAATTAAGGGTGAGATATGGAGGAGAAAGAGAAAATGTTCTCTTAAGGGTGTGGCCACTAAGAAAATACACGCTTTCAGTGCAATGGTATGCGTGAGTGAAGATCACATTATCGTGTTTATCAATGCATTCGAGCAAGGATAAACAAAACCTACAGCTAGGGAAAAAGAACAAAGGAGAAGCGACCTAATGCATCGGTCTGTGATTAGGGTCAGCTAAATAAATAAGCTGGAACTCATTAAATGGGAATTGCATTTGGAATACCACAAACGATGTTTATCGTATCGCCAGAAAACCTTTGAAGGACAGCGTTCTTTTGTTTGCACATTGCGTGCTAAGGAAATTAGTTTCAGCGTCTATTGCGCTAATTATATGCAGCTGCTTGGGTTGTTTATTGATGGGAAAAAAGGTCGCCAGCCAATGTGTATGAAAGGGATTTCTTGTACACAGGAATGAAGCTGGGAATAGGCGACGCAAGGGTAATATTTCCTGATATGCGGTTGTATTATATATAACCGATGAATTTTCTTTCAGGTAATTTATGATAAGGTAATAAAGGACTCTTACAGGAATTGTAACCGAACGAATGCTTGAAAAGGTAAGAATTCTTTTGCAGAAGCTTTACGATTATAGCTTTGCTCCAATAAATGCGTGTAGCATTTTCAGGTGCCTAATGCGATTGCATTGGCAAAAACTTATGCGTCTAGGGATGAGGTAATGGGGTTTTTTAGGTAATTGTACCGTGGGATTTGGCGGAACCGCTACACAACTAGCCAATTATCATAATATGCATTTTTTTAAGCACATAATGAGTTCAGTGACATTTAAGAACTCCACAGACAATTCAACTCCTACCCAAAACCATGAAAATAACAACACTGGTGTACTGTATCTAATTTATTGTTATTATGTGTAATTTGCATGGGATTGTCTGATTACCTAGTAATTCTATCTTTCTGTGTATATTTTGTTTTAGGGGACCTGAGAGGTGAAAGTATGTTGCCTAACATGGGCACGGTTTCACTTTAATCCCCGACACTTGATTCGAAAATTGTCACCAGGTAATCCAAGAGGAAAGCAGAAACGAAAACACTGTTTTATTTTGTTGTTTTTTTATGTTCGTTATTTTTTTTGCACACTATTCTGGTGAGAGTTTGTAATTTTTTTGTTTTCCTTTTTTTACTTAGGACTTAGGACTATTATCAATTGCTTTTCTATATTTTTTTTACAAGACACACTTCTTTCCCGACACTGCGACAGCGGTAAAGTATGACTAGCGGCTTCTTGTGCGTGTGCACACTTTGATGTAGAATTGAGACTCGATGCAGCGTAGCATGTGCACGCTGCTGTGGTTGAATAGTGACTGATTTGGTTAGGGGTGAGATTCTGTGTTCTCGATTTTGGACACAGGACAGCCAAAAGAGACCACGCCTCTGCTGTCTCATCGTCATGACCGTCGAAATGTGGTAACTTCGGTTAATTGATAATTGACGAACGTGGAGAATGAAAGAACAGAAATACGATGTACTGTGATCTCGAGGTGGCTTGGTTGTGTGTGCTGGTATCAAATACAGATTCTGAGCATGACCTACTGCCTCAGTGTTACGGCTGTGGTGATCTCAGGGAGCATTGAACCGTATGGAAACAGAATTATGGAGGAGAGAAAAATTTAGCTGGTACTATTCACCTGCAAAAAGAGATCATCGATCCCAAGCGAATGGATGATCTGAAGAAAAGTCAATAGGAAGCCGCTGATGCTTGGGAAATAATCAGCGTGAGAACCAGACTCTAAGACGCTGAAATAACCCCAGCGATTTTGCTATGATCCAACAGCTATGATCCAACAGCTATGGTGCAACAGCGTCGTTCGTTTAGACTTGTTGTTGCTAACCGACATGATGTGATTTCCGATGGAAATCTCATGGGCTAGCAAGATGGAGTTGCCGTATGGCAAAAGAGTAGCTAAACTAAATTATGCATTATCTGCATAGGATAATGAGTTTAGCTATGTGTCCCTTGGGAAATCAATGATTTTCAGATGAATACCGAACGGTGGGATATGGGTCGAAATACGGCGGAAATTGTGGTTGGAATTCTGGATTGGTTCTCCATGTAGAATAGAGAACCCCCACAAACCTATTGACGTTGAGTTTCTTCAACAGCCGACCAATATTATGGATTACATGAATTTGATTGATTTAAGCCAAATGAATCTGAATTTGATGTTGAAATTCCAACCTCATCTACTCAGGTGGAAAAAGAAAATCTAGTTGAGGAGCAGGACATTGTTGGTATCGATGGTCGGAAGAACGTCCGACCAAAGATGAATAGAGTGGCAAGAAAACTATTCCGTGATAAGGGCCAACCTTACTTCAACAGTAAATGTAAAAATGTACCAGCTCATTCTGTGAGAGAGTGCTGTGGGAATTCATGCAGGAAAAACTGCACTGACTACTTTTCTGAGGACCAAAGGAAAGCTATTCACGATGAATATTGGCCATCAACATACACACAAAAGCGTGAGTTTGTATTGAAGTGTGTCGAAAGAAATGAAACTAGTCGAAAAACTGTAACCAATAGCAGAAGAACTTACACAAGAACATATACGTCACCACTCGGTGATGAGAAGATTGAAGTGTGCAAAAAATATTTTGAGTCAACGCTTGATATTGGCTCAAAACTGCTTAGATACACAGAATCTAATATTACCGCTACTATCAGATTGCCTTCGACTGATAAAAGAGGGAAAAAAGGTACAACAAAAACGCCCCCTCGCTGCATTAATGATATCAGGAATTTTATTGAAAATCTTCCTGAAGTACATTCCCATTTCTATAGAAACAGCACAACGAAAAAATACCTTCCACGAGAATATGAACATTTACGGAACATTTATAGGAAGTATTCTAGTCACTGCAAAAAGAATGGATTGAACGAAGCCTCAGAGTATGTTTTTACAAAAAATTTTAGGCAGGAATACAATATTCTAATCCACACGCTTAAAAAGGATAAATGCACCACATGTGTAAGCTATTCTGACAAGACAGCAGCATATGAAGAGCACCAAAAAGAAAAAGATGCTATAATGAAGAAGTACATATATCGAAGATCAGAAAAGAGCAACCGATTTAAACATCATCGTTGCCACTTTCGATCTACAAAAAGTGCTGATTACCCCTTTTGGCTCCATGTTGGGAAGAAGTATGGAGTGGCGAGTTTTGGACACCTACACTCATAGTGACTACCAAGCCGTGATGTACGAAATATTACCGCACAGGGGATTTATCACTGGCAAATTGGCGAAGAAAACCCAGAAAAATGGGTGGAAAGAGAAGGGCCTCGATGCGGAACTGCTCGATTATATACTGGAAGGCCAAATCGAATAGTTTGACGCAGAGGCCGATGCGAACAGACAGGCTGGAAAAGTCATGAAGTGGCTAACTACCGCATGTGATGCTTTTATACCACGACAAAGACAATCAGCAGGGGCTATCAAACCAGTGTATTGGTGGAACTCAGAAATCGCTCAGGTGCGATCGGAATGCAACAGATTACGACGCTTGCAACAAAGTGCAAGAAACCGTATAACTTACCGACAGTTGCATGCGGAATTCGTCAACAAACGGAAGGAGTTGAGGAATTTAATCCGCAAAAGTAAATATGAAGCGTTCTGCTCCGTAAGGGATGAACTGTATAACAACCCATGGGGGAGCGCCTACAGGATAGTCATCAGTCGCTCGTCGTTCGTCAAGCGACAAACATCGTAAGACGGTGAGCAGTTTTAAAACAAAGAATATGGAGTGCGTGTGTGCGTGAATTCGTGAATAAACTGTGTTTTTCGCAGTTCGGCCGGCGTTGCACGGCGAAAAAAGAAAAAAAAAAAACGAGTGTGTGTGTTTCGAAACCCAAATGGGCAAGACGAAGAGCGACGGATTAAAAATGGCACACGCATGTGTAGTCGCTAATTCAAAAACAATCAAAAAAATTACCAAAAGGAAGAACGAAGTGTCAATTATAGATGACAGCCCAGTGGCAAATAAAGTCCGCTCAAACCTGTCAATGGAACGACAAAAATCAAATGTGACGAAAAAAACCGTCACAGAAGAAAATATACCTGCCAAGGATACTTGTTACTCAGGAGCAGGGAACAAATTTAAGGAATTGGAGATACTGGAGTCAAACATTCCCGAAGGAGACGATGACCTAAACAGCTTAATTGCTGATCTTATCAAAAAACGCGAAGAACAAGTACGAGCAGCCCTGGAAGAGCGAAACAAAAGACGGAATGAAACCGAAGCAAAAAGAGAACAAAAAACAAATCACCAGCGGCAGCATCAACATTCGCTACAAATAAGCGAAACAATGGACGTTCAACACCAGCATCACAAACAACTGCAGCAGACAAAGGCAGCCAAGGACGAGCAACAACAGCAACCAAAAAAGGAAAAAATACCTCCAATTGTCATCAGTTACATAGAAGCGAAAGATTTAATGAAGTTGGGTGAGTTGACTTGTAAAGATTTTAAAATAAAAAGAATTAGTGCTGAAAAAACTAGAATTTTGTGCGAAGACCTAGAAGGTTACAATAAAGTAAAGTCTGGTTTGGGAAGGGCAAAAACCGAGTACTACACGTAGACCCCAAAATCAGAAAAAATCAATTTCCATACTCTTAAAAGGAGTTGATCCTTCGTTCTCCCCAGAGGAGATACTCGAGGAATTAAAAACGGTTGAAACAGCTAGTTTAAAATTTACAGGTGTAAAACCGTTTTCAACTGCGAATTCTAGAAAGTGCAATCGCAAATTGCCTTTCTACATTGTATCTCTAAGTCCTAATAGTAAAGTTGATGCGCTTAGACATATAAAATGTCTAAGCCACCAAATTATAAGTTGGGAAAAAATTAGAAAATCTGAGCGCGTACTGCAATGTATGCGCTGTCAACGACTTGGACACGTTGCATCAAACTGCAATATGAAATTCAGATGCGTAAAATGCCTCGCTGACCATAACATGGGCGAATGTCCGCTGGGAAAGGAACAGCTTCCGGATAGGGAAACACTGTCATGTGTACTATGTAAAAATACAGGACACGGCAAATTTTAGGGGTTGTCCCAAATTTCAACATATGAAGTTAAAATGGGAATCAAAACAAAAGCAAGTGGCAGAGAGAAAAAAATTAAAACTCGTTCTTATAATAATTTCGTTGCCCCCCGTGTAACATATCCACAAATCACGGGCAATTCTATGCAACGAGCCCCCGTGGAATCTTCACATACCAATGGGCGAATACCGACAGTAGATGCGCAACCTGAGATATTAAATATGATATCGGTCATGCAAACACAATTTGCTAATTTTCAAAAAATACTGACGGAACAAATGGCCCGAATAGATATGCTCTGTTCGGCTGTGTTTTCAAATAACTCTTTCCATCAAAATCTTCAACCCTCTAACTGAACTAAAACTAAAAATTATTTCGGTGAACGTAAATTCACTAATACACATAGACAGAAGAGATAATCTAGGCAACATGCTTGAAGTCGAATCCCCTGATGTACTTTTGGCTAGTGAAACTAAGCTAAACCAAAGGCACAAAATTGTCTATAAAAACTATAAGATAATCAGACGTGACAGGCCACATTCTACTCAAGGGGGTGGGGTTGCAGTTTTAATTAAAAAAGGTCTTTATCATAAGGTAATTTATAGTACAGAAGTACACAAATTTCAGGTGCTGGAAGCCTGCATAATAGATATTCCGTTGAGAAGTCAAAAGCACCTGTATGTGGTCTCCATTTATGCCCCTCAAGCTACCCAGTGTAAGCAATTTATCAATGAAATTGATATGCTATTTCGACACCTGAAATTAGATTCGGAAAACAACTATTTCCTAATAGCGGGTGATTTCAACGCCAAGCATAGTGCTTGGGGTAACTTAACCACGAACACAAGGGGCAATGCTTTATATGATTGGTGGCAAATGAATGCTATCGAGCGCAGATTAGAATTGTACGCCACAAGTACACCGTCTTATCCTATAGGATATTCATTTCTGGATTTACTTATGATAGACGATCGAATAAACTTGCCAGGCACAGATCTAACTACGCGAAACTGTCTTCGCACAATCGATTACGATAGCGATCACTACCGATTTGGAGCCATAATTGAAGTCCCAAATGAACAATATTCACTAGAGCAGTTCGACCAGATCCACTCTTTCAATTTTCGAAAAGCTCACTGGTCACGCTTTGATCGATTAATAAAAAAAGAACTTCGTAACAGTGCCATAGACCCACCAACTATTAGAAACCTCCATAACGACGAAATCGATCATTACTTAACAACATTGGACGATATTATTACCAATGCAATGAATCGTTCTATACCTAAAGTTCCCCATACCAACGGTTATACTAATAAGTACAGGACATCAGCAATTGACGCTTTGTATAAGCAAAAGAGCATTATGCTCTCAAAGCTGAAAAGACTTTATAGACAGTTCAGCGACCCAAATAGTCAGGAAATAAGAACACTTAAGTCCCTAATCAAAAATCTCCAAAAATTGATCCGTGATAATTACCGTTCAAGTATAAATGAAGAGTGGAAGAACAAAATTCAAGCCATTGAAGCTAGTGGATCGAATATGTTCCCACAAATCAATAAAACTTTTCGAAAGAAAGATCACAATGACATTCCATAGTTGCGAGTCCCACGGACTCCTGAGACTTGTCAAGCAATGCTGAACTCAGGACTCAATCTGGAGCATATCAACTCCAACGAAGAAGTAATATTAGTCGAAGACCTGTAAGACAAAGTGAACTTAATTGGTGCATGTTTCGAAGCAGTATACAGAGTGAACGAATCCACTCACTCCAATACGATCCTCAAAAACAACGCATTTCAGATCTACAGCTCACAGAGAAAACAACTTAGTACCTGGAGGAACCAAAACCGTAGTTTTACCACATTCAGTGAAAATAACAGAGCGGACTCCCCCAGGAGTAATCAGAATATGAATATGTTTGTGAGTAAGGATGAACTTACGAACATCCTTAAGTCAATCAAAAGCAAAAAGTCTTCTGGGATAGATAGCATCCCAAATGTAGTTTTAAAATATTTGCCTCCTGAAGCAGTAAAAATCTACACTACGCTATTCAACAACGCCTTAAATAAGGCATACTATCCAACCCACTGGAAAACTGCAATAGTCCACCCCATCCCTAAAAAGGGCAAAGACAGGACCAATCCAACCAACCTTCGCGCGATTAGCTTGCTGCCAAATATCAGCAAGGTTTTCAAGAAGATCATAAACAAAGCACTGATGAACTTGTGTGATGAAAATGAAATCATCCCCAACAACCAGTTTGGCTTTAAAGCGGGACATAGTACGGTGCATGCCGCGTCAAAGCTTGTTTCCGACATACAATGGAACAAGACAAAGCGCCAATGCACAGGTGCCTGCTTAGTTGACTTTGAAAAGGCTTTCGACACCGTGTGGTTAGAAGGACTTCTTCATAAGTTAGAAAACCTGAGAATGCCTCATTATCTATTGTACAACATTTACGAAATGATAACGGACAAGCAATTTGTGGTAAAATGCGGAGATATATTCTCAAGCAAGACCTTCAAAATTACAAAGGTTTACAACAAGGGGCGGTGAATTCTCCCATTCTGTTTAATATTTACACCAGTGATCTAGCGGGTACGTTTAACAATGCCATTGCATACGCAGACGACATTATGGTATACAGAACAGGAGAGAAAATAGATGTCATCAATAGACTTCTCCAGGACGACTTCAATAAAATAAAACGTTTTCGTAATGACTGGAAACTAAAAATTAATTTCCACAAAACCGAGACTATCCTTTTCAGAACACCGCTCTCCAGGGCCTCTCAGGATACAAAGTACAATTGGAAAAACTTCTCTATCGTAGGGAATAATAATCTCCCACTACAAGTGAAAACTGTAGTCAGATATCTCGGTATTTGGGTTGATCAGTATTTATACTTTGACAAGCATATAGCAGTCACTCTCTCTGCAGCAAGAAACGCATCTGCTGCCACAAAAAGTCTATTCCGAAGCAGCATTTTCAATCCAAAAGTTAAAATAATTTCATATTCGGCATTCATCCGACCAGTGTTGGTCTATGGCTGTCCAATATGGTACAATATATCCCCATTCCACATGGAAAAGATTCGCGTGTTCGAGAGACAGTGTTTGCGTTCCTGCCTCGGACTTAATAGAACACCAGAGTCACGATACCAGACATTTTACCCTAATAAAACCCTGTATGATAAATCAGGACTAACTAGGATAGACAACTTCATTATAAAAATTATTCGTGGCCACATTGCAAGGGCAAGTGCAGTGTAAATAATCTTATCGCGGGAGCATATTATCCGAACGATATGTATCTGGAGAATACCCTCCAGAACGAGTACATTCCCCCAGAGGCGTTCCTCTTCTTGGACGGAAAAGGTCTTATCCAAGATGAGGGTGGAATACCTATTATATACCACGCTT
Organism: Microdon myrmicae; assembly: GCA_963931805.1. Taxonomy (NCBI): domain Eukaryota; kingdom Metazoa; phylum Arthropoda; class Insecta; order Diptera; family Syrphidae; genus Microdon; species Microdon myrmicae. Next base: position 2,693,954 of record OZ007498.1, on the reverse strand, counting down.
TCCGTGGTGCTAGGGATAAACGAATTGTCCACAATAGCGATATCTCTAATAGGCCAGACCGACTTCGATTCAGTATGGTGATCAGTGAAAGAGATAAATCAATAAAAGACCGAACCAACCCCAACTGGTGGTGGCTCCAAAACGAAGAAAGGACTTCACGTCCTCAGATATAATATTCAGCTCTGGCGCAGCTTCCTCCCCTCCTTTCCTTTGCCCTCCTTCCCGTTAACTTCTGTTATTTTATCTTTTTTGTTTTCATTACGCACTTATTGTTTTGTTTTTAAAATTTTTGCATCCTCAAAAAATTTTTTTTTTGTCATAATGCCTCGAAAAGAAGAAGAGGTAGACCTCTAAGATAATAGTTTATTTTTTTTATAATGTATGTGTATTATATTAAGAATAAATAAAGGAAAATGTAAGCTGAAAGGCATAAATTAAGCATATAATATTGTATAATTTAGAGTGCTTGTGAAGAGCCAGTAAATTACATTATGTAGTAAAATTATTAAGATAGGTTTAGCATTTAGACTAAAATTGTAAAATATAAAAAAGACTTTGTGAATAAATGCGTCTGCAAACAAACAAACAAACAGGATAGTCATGAAAAGATTAGACAACAACAGTAGTCAAACGTAAAAAAGTAAAACCGACATGGCCAGAATATTTGGTGTCCTCTTCCCACAGTGTGATGAGGTGTTGAGAGTGCAAGAGGAGTGGAGTATCACTGAAGGAGAGATACTTCCCGGACCACCGAAGAGGTGCTCTTGGCTGCAAGGGATGTCAAAAAAAGCAAAACCCCGGAACTAGATGGTATCCCTAACGCTGTAGTGAAGGTTGCTTTAACAAAAATCCGGAACTCTTCAGTATACTCTTCACAACCTGGCATCAAACAGGGCAATTTCCCAAACGTTGGAAAAAACAGCGGCTTGTGTTTATACCAAAAGGAGTCAAGAATCCAAAGGCACCATCGTCTTATCGCCCGCTGTGCATGTTGGACACAACAGGAAAACCGCTTGAGCGAATAATTGCCACTCGCCTGGAACAATTCACTGAGGGGACATCGGGGCTCTCTGAATCGCAGTATGGTTTCCGGAAAGGTAGATCACCTGGTAAGGCACTATCTGTAGTGTGCGACATCATTCGCAATGCGATAGCTGGAGCGCGATGGCTAGGAGGTATAAAAAAATATTGCGCGGTGGTGTCATTAGATATTAAAAATGCATTTAACTCTGTGAACTGGAATCGGATTCTAGAAGCGTTGCGCGATCTACAAGTCTCACCCTACTTGGTGCGTATACCAGCAAACTATCTCTCGGATAGAAAACGAGGGACCACAGGAATAGAAAATAGCAGAAGGTGTACCTCAGGGATTTGTATTAGGTGCGCTGTTATGGAATATTATGTATGATGGTGTGCTCAGGGTCAATGTACCAGAATGGGTTAGAATCATTGGGTACGCAGATGATTTGGCAATAGTAGCCGTCGCTAAACATCTAGATGACCTGGAGAATATTCACTCCCAAGCAATCCAGAGCATTAAATCCTGGCTAGATATGGCCGAACTGAAACTAGATGGACATAAGACGGAGGCAGTTTTAATAAGCAGCCGCAAGACAGTTGACCACATTGATTTGGAAATAGAAGGACAAACAATCAAGTCCAGTCCCTATATTAAATATCTTGGTGTTATACTCGACAAGAGGTTGAGCTTCAAGGAACACGGGTGTGTGGCGTCTCTCACAGACACACACACAATACACAAGCAAATAGTGCAGAACACCGAACGAAAATCGAATAAGAAAATGCATCAGAGCCGTATACCATAGCGATAACATAACAATTCACAGCAATGGAATATACTTGAGTTTAAAAATCGAATTATAAGCATGGCCAGTAGCCTGATGTGTTGCGCATTGGTTAAATTGGCCCTGGCGCCTCATTTATCAGGTGGTATGCTTCACCGCCTATCGTCGTGAGCAAGCACCTAAGGAAGCTCTCTTCCTCCTTCTTCGCCAAACAGGTAAGGGTCCTTTTGCACCTATCTACGAACATTTGAAACTCAATAGCTGTATTTGGACCTTTTTGCCCAGAGAACACCGGGATCGTCTTTAAGACGAGATCAAAAATCCTGTCTACACCTAACATTGTTGAAACAGGTGGGCGGGTTACGTCGAAACGGCCAGGTGTGCTCGGTGTAATTGAGGAAGACTGCTCGTTTGCTGGCGTGCTGTGAGGAGGCCAACAAGGTAGCGATTTGGGCGAAGGAGAGCTCTTCTGGGTTCTTTTTAATTGCTTCCTTGTTTTCATCCAAGTAGCTAGCTGCCCTTACCTTTAATTGTTTAAGATAGGCTACTGAAAACCAAGCGCAAGCAAACACGTGAGAGAAACATGAAAGAACAAAGAAGAACAAAGCGGATTCAAAAATTTCTTTGGTCCAAGACCGTCCCTTAAAGATCGAGAAAAAACGAAATAAATGTTGCCTCCTTTGGTTTATCATCATCATCATCGGCACTACAACCGGGAACCGGTCTTGACCTTTTTTAGCAAGTCCTGAGGCTTGTTAAATTTTCCATAATGATTTGTTTTTTTCCGGGCAAGGTCATTAGTCTTGCGCCATCCTTTGGTTTATAAACCTACAATTTCTGAGCTGATCAGATTTTGTTTCGAAATCTTTGGCTGCCAAACGCTGCAGACGAGTTGGTGTATATTGGATATAAACGTACAAAAATTTGTGCTGATTAGGTTTTGTTTCGAAATATTTTGATTATGGGAGACCCCGTCGGTCCTCAGACCGAGTAGGAAAAGGGAAAAAGACAATCCAAGAAATGTGGGATTCGTCAGTTCTCACAAACAGAGGAACACAGAGAACCAAAATAAAAAAACTGGAGGATTTCGTCAGGCCTTTGGCCCTCGTGGAAAACGACGAGCGAAAGGGAAAAAGCCCTACGACTACAGAGGAGGACCTCGCCGGTCCGTGTATGAAAGAGGAAGTACGAAACGGACCAAAGAAAAGTAAACTGCCATAGTAGGGGACTTGGTCAGTCCCCAAACTGTAGGAAAAAGAGAAACGAGTGGACAACTCAGAAAAAAAAGTTGGAAAAACCTCACCATCTGCAGTAGCAAAAACAATGCAACAAAGTGAAGCGGAACAAAATTAAAAAGAAGAAAACTGTGTTGTCAGTGTGACTTTTTCGAAAAAACAACGTTGCGGGAACCTTTTTCTTTTAGATATTATGATGGGTTAGGCTCCTCGATAGCATAGTGGTTAGTATACCCGCCTGTCAAGCGGGCGACTGGGGTTTTTTCCCCCGTTGGGGAGCCTCTGGCGCAAGACTAATGACCGAATCATTATGGAAAATTTAACAAGCCTCAGAACTTGTTAAATAAGGCCAAGACCGGCTCCCGGTTGTAGTGCCGATGATGATGATGATCATATGGGTTAGCAACTAAGTAATCGCAGATTTTTTTTTTCAATATAAATAAAACACTTTTTTTTTAAATGCAACGAATAAACTTTAATCAATGATACATTCTGCATTTTGTTCGATGACCTTTCGCTATCTTTCTGGCAACTTTATAATTCCACGTTCGTAGAACTTCTGATCTTTATCGGCAAAAAACTAAATCAAGTGCGATTTCATAGCGTCATCATCACTTTGCCACCCGAAGTGTTTGGCAAAGATCGAAATGAATGGTAATCTGATGGAGCAAGGTCGGGGCTATATAGTGGATGTAACATCAATTCCCACCCATTGGGATCTTTAATTTTAATCATCATCAAGGTTAACCTGATTGTTGTTCATCTTACAGTGAAAAATCTCCGGAATGAAATTTGTCAAACCATTTCTGGCACTGTCCTTCTTTAAAGGCTTCGTCACCATACACATCACGTTACTTTTTGCCAGATCGCGCTGTGTTCTTTCTTATACGGAAATAAAAAACTAAAATACGACGAAAATCGTCGTTTTTGCACTTCATATTAAAACTGACACCAAACTAATACCCTTCCAGAAAAATACGCGCAATTTGCTGCTAAAGCAAATCGGGTTCTTCCTTGTTGCCATCTTTATCTGTCGTAATCCATATATTATTTTTTTAGACGCACAATTAAATTAATATACCAGGGCGCCGTATGGTCGCTTCCTTATTTACCTTTGAATAGAAGCCCAAACATAGATAGAAACGCATCCTTTAAAGAATTTGATGCTCTATCTGATCCTATCGATAGGATCTTGACCCTATATCCTCACGCTGAAACCCTTATTGCTCTCTCAGTGGCTTCGCCATTCCGACCACACAACATCTGAAAGTCAGTATGGTCACGTCTTCGCTGAGGGAAATAATTTAACTCAACTCGTCAATGTGCCAACACGGGTACAAGATATAGATGGTCATTCCGCCAACACTCTCGACCTGTTTCTCACCTCCCACCCGAAGAAATACACAATTGATGTTTCTTCGCCCTTAGGCACTTCACACCACTCCGTCGTGTCAGCTAAATTCACTTTAACTAACAGCAACGCCAAAAAGAAAACTCCAAAAGAACAGTACGGTTCTTTGAGAAAGCCAACTGGGAAGGTCTGAACAATTTTTTGGGAAGTTAAATTGGTCGTTATTTTTCTTTAATAATGATGTTGACGTTAACCTTCTCAATGACAGCCAATATCACTTTCGTAGCAACAGGTCCACGGGAGATTTGATGGCTTACCTTATCGAAAACAGGAGCCATTCCGTTCCACTGGATATTTCGAAAGACTTCTACAGAGTTTGGCATCCAGCCCTTGTATCAAAATTACATTCATATAGAGTGAACAATTCCCTGATCCAATTAATAAGAGGGTGGCGGTTCCGCCAAACGCCACTGCCTACTTGCCCAATTGCCCCAAGCTTCCTGTGCTGAAGCCCCTCAAATTCCATTGTTTCCCGCTAATGCAATTGCATTATCACCTGTAAAAGCTTCACGCATTAAGGTTATCTAATGCATAACCTTAAAACTCCTGTAAAAAGAATTTCTCCCACAAGGGCATTTTCCATGCATCAACGCATCGGCAAAATTTGCTTAAAAGAATTCTTTATCGACCAAGCGTCATATTCCTCATTGGTCAAACATTATTCCTGAAAAGAAACAATTCGGTTTAAATATAATGTAACCACATAATCAGGGAATATTAACCTTGAGTCGGCTATTCCCAGCCTCACATGTGTACAACAATGTTCTTACATACACATTGGCTGGGGATTCCCTTGTCCAACGACCAAAGCAGCGTCGGGCAGCTTGTTTGTCCAGTTGCAATATACCCGACCACGACCCGTTGTCTAACGAACAAACAACCACCAATTTCGCGCCTTACCACAAAAGAATTACCCTGTATATACAAATGCAGACATGGGATTCGTTTCTTCCACCGACTTAAGATACGATATACAATTTTCATTGTATAAAGTATCCCAATCCATTAGCACCTTTTTCTAATGGCTATGCGTCTATTTACGCAAGGGCATCACTCATCCAATACTTTTATGTTGCCCTCGTCGCATCGTTTCTTTTAGCACCATTTCCTCGATGCATTGCCGTCTATTTATTTACCTGCAATGCACATCATAAACAATGATCTTCACGATCCCTTTGTCCTCACCGTCTTTCTGCTTCGTTCTCATGGGCTCGAGGCATGAGCAAACCAAGATCTATATGATCACACACGCACACCACAGCGTGCCAGAAATCGCCTCTCAATTGGTCACACCCAGTAAGGAAAGAGTGCATTTTCCTTGGTGGCCACACCCTAAAGAGAAAATTTTCTCTTTCACCTACAAATCCCACCCTTAACCGAGGATTGAATACAGGTCGGAGTTCTTTTCCTCGGTAAGTCGTAATTCAACCAGCAAGGCGGTCGGGTCGCCTGCCACCCACCGTACCGGAGCCGGTACGCCGCGTACACCCCGGAATTGTGAATTTAAACCCATAACGTTATAATTTAATATATATATATATATAATTTAAAGTGCATAACGAAGTTTATCGAGTGTTAGTTCAAACCCTGATAGTGTCGAACAATAAAATGAATTTAAGCTATGTAACCCAAATTGTTTTGCGCAAAACATGTAGTGTCGAACAACATGATTGTCATAATAATAACATTTTCAAAACCAACAATAAAAAATAAAAATATAAACAACAATATCCTAGTGTTTCATTTTCCTTTCGTTTATGGTGAACGGTTAGTGGCGAAGCTTTCCTTATTTTGGTAACATTTTCCGCTGAAGGATCGATGGCGTCTCATTGTTCCTCATTCGTGCGGCCCGCGGATGAAAACAGTTTGTGTTTGTAACATCGGCCAATCTTTTAATGACGATGGGAGGACAATCGTTCTGGCCGTTCATTTCAAGTGGTTCCCGATGGTGACAAATCTGCTTCCCACCAAATAAATGGAAGTGTTCCCCAAGGTTCTGTACTCTCACCCACTCTCTTCCTCATCTTCATAAATTATCTCTTGTCTAACCCAATCCAATCGTTCGCTGCGGATTTTTGTACTCATACGAAAATTCCCGTCCAAACTCTTCCAACGTCAATACCAATTAGCAGGTTATGCTTAACGCCTTGAATTCGGACCTCAACAAGATATATCAATGGGGATCATCTAACCGAGTAGAGTTCAATGCCCTAAAAACTCAAACGTCTCCTGTCGTCAAAGGCAAACCACAAAGTAAATATACTGTCGATGAGCGGCACTTGAATCGACGAAGCTAAGAAACTATTAATCCTCGGTACTCGAACTAATTCGACTCTTAATTGGAGGGACCACATTTTTGAAGCTGCGAGAAGTTCGGCCAAATGCATGGGGTTCCTTAAGAGATGCAAAAAATACCTCACTCCATCCAACCTAGCCACTATTTACCATATAAGGCATATATTCGTCCCAAAATGGAGTTCAACTCCTATATTTGGTCAGCCGCATCCAAAACTGCACTACACGAGTTATGGGATCTGGGTACACCCCAGTAATAAAACACCCTCAGAAATAAAAACAATTAAACAAATCCTTTTTCACTTTTTTTTTATTTTCTTTTCTCTATTTACTTAAAGTTATTGTTCTTCACTTTATTCTTGTACTGTATTACACACAGTAATTTACACTATGGTAGATTAACCGCCTCTAAGCGGTTCGTTTTACAATATCCTATACATATAACATTACACAAAAATCTTATACATTTTTTTTTTAATTGTCACCAGTTCTTTTTGCGCAACTGCTTTCCGTTACACATTTACTATGACAATCTTCTTAAGTGCTAAACTCTCATGAGTTGTATTTGAAACATACAAATTTTATAATCTTGGTTCACATCAGTTTAGTTTCTTATACATTCTTAGACACTTTCTTTTTGGTCTCTTCTCTTTTACTCAGTTATATATTTCGATGCTACACATCGATACAAATCTTATCTTCTTTCGTACGGAAAAACTTATTATATCTTTAGAGCGGTCCGGATAAACTACTATTACAAATTCGACTCGAAAATAACGGTTCTTCTATTTTAAGCACCTCTGATCTACACTTTTAACTTTCGATTCACAAGACAATCCCACTGTTTCTATAACAAAGATTCCATCCAAGACCAACTACTCGACTGCCACTTACCCTGTTCGTACCCCTTCTCGTTACCTTGGGGTCAACACCACCCGATGACGATAATGCAATTTCGATTTGCAGTGACCTAATTCCCGATTATCAACTCCAATTCGCAATTGCTTTGCACTGCGGTGTCATCGAATATATCTCCATCGCTTTACGCCACAGTTAAACATCCGCAATTGCGAATTGACCCAATTAACTCTTGTGCAATTACTTTTTGCGTTTTGTTAATGGCTCTGAAATATGCAATAAATTGCTTTTATATTATTTGCTAATCGTTTTGAAATATGCAATCAACTGTATTACAGTTCCAGGGGTCATCCGAGTTTAGAATCGGGTTGCGTTCTTTTGTTTGAGCGTATCAATGACCTCATGTAAATCAATATTTGTCTATGATGTCACTGACGCACTTAACACACGTGCTCGATAGAATGCAAAAACGAGCGATGAAACTTTTTAGGGACCCACCTGTAAGTCGATCAATGCCTGTCTGTTATTGATCTTCGGGCGGTGCCCTTCAAAAGCGACGTCTCAGCTTCCTCCTCGCTTCGTGGACTGTAATTCCGACGCCAGACGGCCGAACGAATTATTTTATTTTTCTGTATCTGTTTTTATAGTTACACAATCTCCCTTTATTATTGTTTCGTTTAATCAATTTATCTCTATTACAAAAAATGGATTGATTGATGAACTGTAGACTCTGTTATTGATCTCCTTACAAACGTTGTGGTGAGCAGTTCCTGTGGCAACTCCGCTGTTCTGCCGATGTACCGGCCTTATATAGATCCGTAACCGTCATCTTGTTCACTCATTTCCTGGGCGCCATTTTCCTTAGTGGTTTCCTGGAATCAGCGCACCGCTGATCGTTGTTATCCAGGAACTAGTGTACTGGTATTATCACGCCCGTTGCTCAACTGAACTTGCTCAATGTGTTCCGCCTCCTGAGACATTTTCCCACGATACCTGTCAATCTCAGAATGCGCATCAATTCACTTTGGAAGTCAACTTCAGGCGTACAAATTAACCTAGAGATTCATTCTTTAGCCTAACCACGCGAATGTGGAATGCTCTGCCTGCACTATTGTGTTTCCTCGTCGTTGTAATGTCCAGGCATTTAAGGCCAATGTACAACGATACCACCTTTTTTATTCACTTCCTCTCCTTCCGCTTGCACTGTGCTCTGACATTTAAGGGTATTCCAAAATCTCCTTTTGTGCGCGCGTTTGTGTAAACAAAAAACCTTTATATATGACGTCTTGCATCAAAAAGTATTTAGTGTGCACATAATTGTGCAAATGAACTTATTTGTACCAATATGTTACCCTTCGCAAATTATTTTAAACACATAGACAAGTTTTATCCAATTATAGATTCTGCCGTTGTAGTTTATTAGATGTATATGCCGAGAAAAAACATCACTTTGTTTGTGCTGATCGATACTGTAATGGCCGATGGTTAATGATAGTTATAAAAAGTCAAATAAAGTTTACATTCGTGAAACATTAAAATCAAAGCCTGGAATAATTGCTATTTTCCATCTTAGTTCAATTCAATCCTGCAACAGTTGCCCTGTTATTTGCTGATTTTGTAGCAACGCGAGACACATACGAACCTGAAATCATAGTGAAGAATATCACTGCAGGAGAAATCGAAAAATTAATTCCTTGGAACCGAAAACTACAGCAACTAGCACATAAATCCCACAGCAGTAAATAGTAGTCAAGAATAAAATATATATCCTACACGTCGCTGTTGGTCTGATGAGTTAGTAATTCGCTTCTCACCAGTTTCTTAGCAGATTCGATACCATATAATTATTACGTAGGGGTCCCCAACTATGGCGTCAGAGTCCAAAATTTAAGGTCAAATATCACCTCCATAAGTCACTATTTGTCTGTTATTCGTGGCACACATCATTAAAGTGCCCGGCGTTCTATTTGTTGGTGGGAAAGATCGCGATGGAACGAATGTGTCAGCATCTGTTTTGTAGTAGTAACCTTAGGGAGCGCGTCTCCTTGTCTTTAAAAGGACTCTTTGTTCGGCCGCTCCCTAGTTGCTCGTTGCGGTCTAAACCACAATACTTCCTTTTTAGGGGAAGAGTGGCGACCGTTCGTGTTGAGATTAATAAAAGGCGTGTTTGTATCGGGTTTGCTTAAGTTACTTCAAGCTTATTCTATTGAGAGACTAATTCGAATTGACTGTATTTAAATTTGATTTAGGTTTATTGGCGTCCTTACTCCTCGGACGCCAACTTAGATACTGATCTTCGAATCCTTTTTTTTTTTTTTTTTTATATACTGCATTTATTTGACCAAAAATTAATAGTTACAATAAGTAATACAGATAACTTATAATAGATTGGTTACATAATAAGTGTTTACATGCTATTTGTTAACATTTTTCAAACAATTCTTTTTAGATGTGCTTAAGATTTAATGTGATTATATATATTGTTAATTTTGTTTGTCCTGGAAAAGGTCAGAAGAAAAACCAGGAACTCTGTTTATTTTAACTTAGCCTACTTAAAATTACTTAACATAACTTAATCTAACTTAGTCTAATCTTATATACAATTTACAATATTTGATATTGCAATGATAGTGACAATTCGCATTTGACTTAAAAATAATATTTACAATTTTTAGTTATGGATGTGGGATTTCTCGTTGGGATTGAGGATACTTAGGGATAGGATCAGGTAAGTTCTTGAAGGAGGGGAGAGCCATTCGGTTCTGTGTTAAAGGTAAGGATCTTGGAGAATGGTTGGATGTTGCTGTATTTGAAATGATTGGGTGCCATTTCTGTGTTGTGGTACACGATCTCGTTTAGATCGTTAACCAGTCTGCCTGCGGCGAAGAGGGTCCTGATTTGGAGACAATTACGGTAGTGAGCTCCCGTATTGGAGGAGGGTGATGGTAGGTCCGTTATTATCGGGTTGGGATTGTTAGGAAGGTTTTCTATGAAATTTATCGACAGTTCTAGGATCCGTCTATCCAGTCGTTCGATGCCTGCGGTGTTGTAAAGGTCGTTGTTACAATGGTATCTATATGAGTTGGTTTTGCGGTGTAAGCCAGTGATAAACCGGAAACATTTTCGTTCAAACACTCGTAATTTCTCCATTTGGGAGGGTGAGATGTGGTACCATAATGGGCAGGCGTATGTAAGAGTAGGTCCGATTATCTGTTTGTAGATGAGCTGTTTGACCTTAAGAGAGAGGCCTTTAGGTTTCCATAACACTCGTCTGCACAGGTTAAGCTGTATTGAGGCTTTTTGAAGAGAATTTTTGATGTGGGTTGAGAATGACCAGTTGTTGGAAAGGGTTACTCCCAAATATTTTAGTGTTTTGGAAGGTTTTATGAGGGTGTTATTAAGATTTAGTTTAATTTTGTTGTGGCAACGTTTAGTGTTGTTTGTGCAGTGAGCGTTTTTGCCCTTAAACACTGTTAGCTGGGTTTTGGTTGGGTTGAGGCGAATTTTCCATTTGTTAAAGTATGCTGAGATGAGCGGGAGGAAGTTGTTAACGCGGTTTCTGGCCGCTTTGACAAATCTACTGCTAGAGTAGATTAAAGTATCATCAGCATAATTTAGCATTACAACACTAGGTGGAGGTTGGGGGATATCGGATGTGTATAGAAGATATAAAAGTGGTCCAAGAATGGATCCTTGGGGAACTCCTGCGGTTATGTTGTGAGTTTGTGAGAGGGAAGAATTTATTCTGACCATAAATTTCCTCCCAGAAAGATAAGATGCTAGGAGCTTTGTGATATTGGAATTCAGACCAAATAAGCAGTGCAGCTTATAAAGAAGTCCTGAGATCCAGACACAATCAAATGCTTTGGAGATATCGAGAGATATGCATACGGTAGGGCATTGGTTTTCTAGACCAGTTGTGACATCGTGTGTAAGTTTTAGTAACGCATGGCAAGTAGAGTGTCGCTCACGAAAGCCAAACTGAGAATTAGGAATGAGAGCGTTATCACTGGCAAACGAAAGAAGGTTTTGGTAGATCTTACATTCCAATATTTTGCTTAGGGTGTTCAATAAAGATATTGGACGATAGTTGGAGGTGTTATTGGAACTGCCGGACTTTTTAATGGAAATTACTACCGCAATTTTCCAGTTCTCTGGGAAATGTGAAGCATTTATGATATGGTTAAGAAGGACTAAAATTAGATTTGGCGGGTGAAGTCTTTTAAATAGAAGGTGTGGTATTCCATCTATACCGGTAGATTTTTTGTTGGGTCGTGATTTTATGAACTTGATGAGTTCATCCGTGGTTAAAAATGTGGTGGTGTCTGAAGGATGTGACGCCTTGTTTGTGTCGTTAAATTCCAGCATGAAAGGAGTATAAGATGCGGGTAATCTGTGTGAAATATATTCGTTGACAGTATTTCGAAAATTAGGGACTGAGAGGGAATCATTTTGTTGATGGATCTTTGAGAAGCGGTCAGCGAGGCAATTGGCTATGTCCGTGTCGGATTGGATAAGATTGTTGCTGAGTGGGCTGATAAGGTGATCGATTCGCGGTTTAAACTTCCGACCAGTTAGTCGGTTGATGTTTTTGAAGAGATCACGATTGGGTTTGATATTGTTAAGTGTAGAGGTATAGGTCTGATCCGCGAACTTTTTTAAATGTTCATTTATTAAGGTGGTCAGGAGTTGGATCTGACTTTTAATAAAAGGACAGAATCTTATATGAAGTTTTCGGCGGAGTTGTTTTTTGAGACGCAGCAATTTAATTAGGATGCTGGGTAAAGGTTTTCCTAGATGATTATGAGGGATGGTGGTGGGTGTATTGCTGGTGAGGGCATCCTTGAGTGTCTGCTCAATTTTTAGGGCTGCTCGATCGATATCAGCAGGGATTAGGTTAGAAGATTCGGGGATTTGCAAGTTAGAAAACCGTGCGGCGACGTCTCTATTAACCTTTTTCCAGTTAGTCTTGGAGAAGTTCGGGACAGGACTGTGTGAGTAGAGCAGTTCGAAGGAGGGAACTTTGATCGAAGTGTGAACGGAACCATGATCAGAGGGAAAGAGGAAGGATACTGTGGGGGGGCTCGTTGAGTAAACATCAGCCGACTTGAGAAAGAAGTCAATTGTTGACCGCGTCGAGTTGGTGACACGAGTTGGCTGCAGTGGACTGTCGATATACGTATATGGGTGAGATGAGAGGAGGTGCAGAAGTTGGCAGCCGTATTTGTTATTCTTTATGTCGTTGAATGCTGTATGTCGAGCGTTCCAGTCTCCACCGATTATGAATGGTGCGGGGAGAGACTGTCTGATTATTTGAGATATGTCAGAGTCAGGAAAGTCTGGTTCTCGTGTTGGGTGGATGTAAACGGATGTTACTATGATTACTTTTTTGTTTTCACAAAAAAGCTTAACTGCCGTGTATTCAATATTGAAAACATTGGCGAACCTGATTTCGGTGAATTGAAATTTATTATTTATTAGGATCCCGGTACCTCCATGGGATCCAGTAGTTCTGGGGTTGGAAATAAATGTATAATTGGGGATGGATACTCGGGAGTTGGACTTAAGCCACGTTTCTGAGAGGAGAAGGATGTCTGGGGAGAAGGTTTTAACAAACAACCGCAAGTGTTGCTTACGGATGTTGGAGTATATAGACTCTGCGTTGAGGGCGACTATAGTTAGTTCAGACATTGAGGGAAAGAATATGGGAGGTTATAAGTGAAAGAATCTGACCTTTTTTTCGATATCCGACATATGCTTCAATGTAGGAAGCATAGTTTGTAGACTCTTGATGTAGCCCATGATGTCCAGGTTGAGGCCAATGGAGTTGGGGTTGTTTGACGTCGGCGTGTTTTGATTGTTCTTGATGACATCCGCATATGATGTTCCTGACCTTGTAGGTTGTGGTAATGTATTCTGCGATGTGGATTTGGTTGGCGCGGATTTGTTGGTTGTTGCTGGTTTTGTTCTTCTTTGGAGAATTCTCAATTTATGCGGACACTGGGAGAAATTGGCTGGATGTGGGCCTCCGCAGTTACAGCACGTTACAGCGATTTCCTTAGTGGTAATTGATCCATCGGGGTTTGTGGTTTGGATTTTTTCTGGTTCCATACCATGTGGATTGACCTTACATTCTCCTGCTTGATGTTCTTCGGCACATCTGCCGCATCGTATATTTAGGTGGCAAGCCACCGCCAAGTGTCCTGAGCCTTGGCATCTCTTGCAATGAAGGATACTTTGTTTATGAGGCTCCTCGATGCTGATTTTGTGGGTAAACAAGTACTTAATTTGTTTGAGCTTGTTGGTGTCTTCATTTGGAGCGATTTGGATAATCCGTAGGTTCCTTAAGTTATTTTCCCGCATGTACGGAGTTTGAAAATAGTCCAGCCTGTGGATTTTCAGCTCTGGGCAAATCCTGATGATCTCCGACGCTAGCTCTTCGTTGGTCCAAGTTGGGTCAATGTGCCTAATGATGAACGTTGTTGGTTTGAGCTGATGGTGTTGGAACGTACAAAATTGGTGTTGTAGTTCCGCAAGTTTTCTAACGGTTTTCTCGTGATCAACCAGAGTTGTTGTTGCAATGGAGACAGAGGAGCCTTTAGTGTTTGTGGTTGTCCTAGGGCATTTTCTACTATTAGAATTATTCCCTTTATACTGGTCACATTTTTTATGTAGATTGGTGGTGGTCTAACATTTTTGTGCTGCGCAGGCAGGGGACTCGCTGCTGGCTTGGTTTGCTTGGTGGCTTCCTTATGAGCTGATGATAGTTGTTTGGGTGGAGGTGTTTTTTGGATTAAGCATCTCCATACTGGCATCGTCGCTGTTTTGGCTGGGTTGCTTTAGAGAGTGAATTTCCTCCCGGAGTTGTTTCACCTCTGTTGTAAGCTGTTGGATGTATTCCACGGCTTCGTGGAATTTTTGTTGGTAGTCAATCTGTTTTCCTGGATTTTCCATTTTTGTGGTCTTCTTTGATGAGTTTTGAAGAGTTTCAATGGCTCTTCTCTTCCGCTCCAATAAATATTCCCGGGTAGCGCTCGGATCGTTGTCTGGCATCTGTGAAGACAGATTTCGACTACGGCATCCAGCGAAAATTACACGTGTTTGCGAGTGTTATATGAGTCGCAATTTATCACACAAGATTCGGTGTGAACGCGATCGATCGTCGACGACTTAACGTCTACGGAATCAATTTTTTTTTCTTTCAATTTTATTCGTCAACGAGCACGCGATGAATACGTCTGTCAGCATGAACGATCGGCGAGTGAATGACGTATGTTCTTCGAATCCATAATCCATCGCTCTTTTATACAAATCTCCATTGAGATTTGTATGTGAGAAACTAGGGAAAAGGATACGAAATATATTTTTAGAACATAAGCCAAATTGAGAATGATTACAATGCATAGGCATGGAGATAAGGATTGCAGGAATTTTGACCTATATATAGACATTGTGTGTATACAAGCCAAATAGACACTTGGTTCGTTATCACGTGATTGTTTGTACATACGATGCATGTGAAGATATGCATCGTGATGTTGAAATTTTAAGGAATTCAATGTTCGACAATTGAACGCTTGGTTCAATTTGCTTGATATTGAATTCAACGTTTATTCGGAGATATGAATGCTTTGGGTGGGAATTATATTAGTGGATAATAGCTATGTGGGAGGTAAATGGTAGGGATTCTTGGGGCACTACATCTGTGCCGATCATAAAATCAGTGTTTGGCTCAGGGTCCGAAAGCGACAACTGACTTAAACCGTGGTGCCGGCCGCTTGCACTTTTCTGCGATTCTGGTTAAAGGCCTTGCCTATGCAGAAGTTGTTTGTGGTCGACTGCATGAATTTTTGCACTTCTTAGCGTTTGTGCCACAAATTCTTTAATAATTCCAGGCGGTATCCAAGTTTACTTTACTAGAAATGCGAGAATTGGTGCATCGTTGTTTTAAGGAGCTACGAAATGGAATCCTACGAAACTGATGACTTCTGGTCGGACACCTGAAATTATTCAACTGACCTGTATTTCTTTGTGGTTGAATACTGTTCATATGTTTGTAGATGTGCTTCTTATCATATCCTTGATGGATGGGATAACTTAGAAAACAGCAATCCGATCAATTGGCCATGAGTCACTATAGTCAACTGCGAAGTTCTTGTCATATCGAAGATGCGTGTCCGAAATCTCTTTTATATATTTTACCTTGGGATCCGGTCTTTGGAAATCCATGATATCATTCCAAGGAATTTGGTTTATTTGCGCCCCAGAAGGCAAATTTGGTTTTCAATCCCATATACATCTCTGTACCAAAATTCCTTTTCTGCCAAATGGGAATTGTGTAGATGTCGTCTCCAACACGAGTATTTCTAGATTACAACTGTCCAAGCGCAACTGCAGCAGTTATCTATATCATCTAGCATCTCAGGGCCTCTGCGATATATGTTCCTGAAGGAAATATATATAAAAAACCCATTCCCTCAGTTTTTCTCTCTTTCTACCACGGCTCTCTTTTGCTCCGTGTTCGCTGTTTTCAAAATTAATATTAGTACACGATATTCAGTAATTTTAGAAACAATATCGGGAAGACTATTACATTTTATTAGAAGTAACGCAAAATAAGTTCATCCGACATGTCGTCAGAACTTCTCTTAAAATAAACCAAACCTCATTTGGTTATTTCAAAACATTAATATTTTTCAAAATCTCTTCTATAGTAGATAACTTTCAGTAACGATAACATTATTCGGTCTTTCCACAGCTACCTTATAGACTCATACTAACTTCAAGGACATAGGGTTGTTTAATAAAGTGTGCGAGAGGATCAACTTTAGCAAGGCGAAGAATTCGTTTCCAGGAGGAATAAAAAAGACGGTGGAGTAAGTTGACAAATGTTTTAATGTTTCCCGTGTTACTCTAATCGAATGCGGCAGAGAGACGAAAATCACTCCAAATAAGCAGTTTCTGAACAATGTGTTGTCGTCCGGCGCCGTGCTTCCTCGGAATGAGGGGAGAGCGGGGACCTTTTATTATTTCTTTATTTAATATTATATTTTAGAATATGGATTATTCTAATTTAAACTCTTTTTATTTAAGTAGTTTAGTCACGATGAGAAATGTTTATTTATATTTATTTCTTTTTGTTTATTTGTTGTCTTCTTAATCTTATCTTAATCAATCTCAACTACTTCTCTCCCACTGTGTATTACACAAACTCAAAACTCCAACAAAACTTAAAGTGAAACTACTTGAACTGCTTCTCAACTCGAACTGAACTGATTTTACAATTGAATTTTTTCTCTACTTAGAGAACATTGTGTTCTAATTTACTGTAAATTATAATATGAACAAAACAAATTTTCTCAAAGTATTCCTTTAGTTTCTGTGACTTTTAAATTGAATAAAATTTGAACGAAAATCAAAGTGCTCTGTTTTGAAATAAAAAGGGGCAAGTTATGAAAAGGGACATGTTATTAAATGTGCTGTAACTGGCAATATTGTGAATGTTTATGAATGGTATGTATTAAGTGAGAATGTAATATATGTTAAAGGAAGATTTTAAGGTAGGGTAGTATTCTGGAATACAACAATGTATTCCTTCATTGATTAATACTATTTATGTTAGTTCGAGAAATTATTATATTTATTTCAATTGTTGCACTTGAACATTCATACGCGATGCATTAAACTGCGGAAAATACATTCCACTTGCCTCGGGAAGTAATACCTTGTATTGGACGTTTATTCCTGCCAAATAAGATGACACAAAACTAGTTAATAAAAGTAATAAAAAGCGAATCCGTACTCCAGTATGTAACGCGCTCTCGAAATTTGAGAGCTGAATTAAAATACTCTAAATACAAGAGCGCAGTGTAAAAGACGTAATGGAGTCGTCGGTGCTTTGTTTTCTAAGGTCGAATTAAACGTACTGAAATGTTACCTTCGTGTACCAATATAGTTATATTACCGTGTTAAATTCAAGTCGTTCTGGAGTGGCATTTTCTCCTGGGGGTCTCCACTAAATTGTCCGTTTATGGATAATCATTAAACTTTAAACTACTCTCAACTGTATACATTACCTCTTTGACTTTTATTTTTCTTTGCTGCTCCACCCGCATTATATCGTGGTAGTTAAATGGTACTAGAATCCGGCTTGACTACCGTTTCACGTTCTTAAATTTCCCCTAATTAATTTTCCGATTTTCTGCCCCTACGCTCGCCCTCTCTCTACTGCTTCTAAGTACTCGACTGTGGTGTCATAAAATTACGATTTAGTATATCGCGGTAATCCAAATAATTGCCAACAAATAAGGGCGATCCTATCCCATACTCTTGTGGTAATTTACCGGTTGGCCACTAAAGTAGCGATTTGAATACGCTCAACGATTGCCACGCTACGTAGCAGGTCATCTCGACCAAATAAAACATAATTCTCCAGCTCATGTCGATTATCGTAAAATTTTAATATTACGTTCTCAAGGATACAACTCGTAAGATCGCAATCCCGGAATTTACGTCGTTGGGATGTGTGTGCTCCGTGAAACGACTTTAGCGACCAATGGAGATCACCTTGTTTGTGGCCATCCAGGTAACGACTTTACGCTGTTGGATGTGGCACAATCAGTTCATTATTTCGAGATGAATAAATCATTTCAGTCAATGCTTATTTGGTCGGTACTGCTCAACTGGCCTTTAGATTGTCGTAGGCGCCTGCTATTGTTTATTTTAATTGATAACGACTAAGAGATGGTGAATGATTACACAGAACAATTACGGCAGTTTTTGTTAGCGGTTTTTGAGGATTCAAAGTAAAAGCTGATGACAATAAAACTCTCTGAGTTCGTCTTGTAGTAAAACAGTAAACTGGTAAGCGGGTGACCTTCTGACCGAGGTTAGAATCTTTATAAGAAAGACACAAAAGATTTGTGGCAGTTCTCTAACCTTACGCAAAGAACCACCCACAATTCAAACCCCAACTCCCCTTCGAAACATGCAAACGTTTCCTTCACCAAGGATATTTAATTAACCTAATGCATCACCTAAAATATCCTGTAAAGAATTCTCATCATTCATGGATCCAATGCATCTCCAAAATTCTCTGAAAGGATTCTTTACAACATACGTGCATCATAAATTTGAAAAACTTATCGGCGCCCATGTCAGCTAGCTTACCCCGCCACACACGTCCACAGCATATGTTCCTAGTCTCGGCAGCCTTTTGTCCATTCGACAGAAGTAATTTACGCATCTAGCGTCTTGCCGCCAAGAATCGATTTCTTTAGCATATAAACATGCTTACAAGAATTCGACCCTGTCCGCCAGCTAAGATACAGTGCACAATCACCACTGTGTACCCAAATTGGTCTTATCACCAGTTTCCTAATTGCAATGCAGACTATTTTTACAGCTGCATCCATGCCAATGATACCCTTTGTTCATCCCCCTGTTTCAGTTTCGTTTTCCCATGAGCTTCGTTGCATGAGTAAACAATGGATCATTAGAACACTAGCTAAGATCGACCCGGAGAGATCCTCTCCAACTCACCACCACAAAGAGAAACTGCACGTTTCTCTCGAGGAAAAGAAAACTCACTCTTTGCTCAGAGAGGACTCACCAAAGTCTTTCGTGGTTAATCACTGGCTAAGTGTTTCGAAATCCAACCAACAGTGAGTCGTTCACCATCCACCGTAGCGTGCGCACGGGAGTACACACACCCTAGAGTCGTGTGTTTCAACCACCAGTTTGCGTACGTGGAGTCGAGAAGCCGCGTTTGAATAATACGCAAGATTTGTACCCGTGGTTTTTAATATCTTTTTTTTTGCCTTAATTTTCATTAACGTCACAAGTTACTAAAGAAGTAAATCTAAGATTAAAGTGTTAACATTAAAACCTAAGAGAAAATCTTACTTAAGAACAAATCAAAATAGGAGTGAAAATAATAAAAAAAACAAATTACAAACAACATCCCACAAGTGTGTTTTATTTTCTCCTCTTCGGCGAACGTTTGCTGCGTTACTCAGTATTCAATTGGATGGAGTAAGCTCGTGGGGTATTAGTGAACCTGCACCCGTGCTGGCACACATACTACATACCTCCACAGATAGGTGTAAACGTAGCACGCGTCCCTGAATTATCAATATTTTCTTTGCCGAATTACGTTGAATATAAAGAAAAAGGGGGGTTGAACTTCAATACTACGAAGAAAGTGGAGCAACCTTCGGTATTGTACTATGCGCGGTCCGCTATTTATACCAGAGATGACAACAATTCCAGGTCGAGTATAAAAAAGACTAAGTATCGTGTTTGTACCACATGAAATGTCCGATTTTATAGAAAACATTTAAAGGCCAATATTATTTTCCCGTAAAATTTTATTCAATCAAAGTAGGATCCGTTGGCATCTATGACATTCTTCCAACGTGATACAAAGTCAAATATTCCTTTTTCGTAGATGTGCTGACTTTTTGAGGTAATGAAATTTTCAAATGCTTTTATGACCTCTGCTCGGTTCCGGAAGACCTTCTGTCGGCAAAATGAATCGAGATTGCGGAAAAAATCGTAATCGTTGGGGAAATGTCAGGAGAGTACGGTGGATGTGGAAAATTTTTAAATGCCAACTGCAACAGTTTTTGCACCGTTACATGTGAGGTATGGGGTCTAACATTGTCATGTAAAAGGATCGGGCCGTGCCTATTGACCAATGCAGGTTGCTTTTCAGCCAAGTTGTTATGCAATATGTCGATTTCCTCTCAATATGTGAAAGCGTTAATCGTTTTTCTTGGTTGAAAAAATGAAAAGTGGATTGGTCCTTTCGATATCCACCAAATTGTCACCATAACCTTTTTTGGGTGAAAATCGGACTTGGGGGTGTGTTTTGGTTTTTCACCTGCATCCAACCACTGTCCATGTCTTTTACGGTTATCATACAGAATCCACTTTTCATCACAGGTGACTATCCGGTGCAAAAATGGTTCAGTTTGGTTTGTTAATCTCAGCGATGCGCAGATTTCCAGGTGCCGTCGTTTTTGGGACTCGTTCAGTTCATGGGGTACACACTTATCGAGTTTCTTTACCTTTCCTATTAGCGAAAGGTGTCGACTTATTGCCAATGTAGATATTCCCATACTTTGTGCAATCTTCCGCACCGATTTCGATGGGTCCGCATCCACCCTTGCTCTTATAACATCGTCGGCAACTGACGTTTCCGCCTTCCCACGTGGTTCATTTTCGAGGTTGAAATCTCGCGAACGGAACCTTCCAAACCAACGTCGTATAATGCGTTCCTTTACCGCTACATCTTCAAATGCGTCATTAATGTTTTTCATTGCCAATGACGCATTATGTCCGATTTTAACTTCGTAAAGGAAGAGGGTTCGAATTTGAACGGCCAACAGCATGGTAAACAATTCCTAGATAAAAAAATAACAGTGTTTGTAACAAACCCAAAAATTCTCACACGTGAACCACACGTAGCACTTCACGTTATAAAAAAAGAAAATTTAACGTTCCGGCACATATGTTCACTCGAGAACATCTTATTTCCGACTGAGCGAAACTCGGACATTTCGTGTGGTACAGCCCAATATTCTGAAACGCTACGAATTAATTAAGAAAAAAAAAGCTGTCAGAATTTCTAATGTGGGGGTTGTAGTATTGATGTCAACGTATGACACAAGTTCACTATCACCCACCAACGAATTCTGCACAAAAATTGTCTCCCAAAAATCCAAACACCAAAAGAAAAGATGAATAAAAGGCACTGAGTAATTTTAATGTTAAAATAACAGAACGCACTGGGGTTGATTTGATGTTAATGTTTTTTTTTTTTTTTTTATAAGTATCCACATTTATTTAAATAAAAACGTATAAATTTGATTTACAAAAGTTCACTTCATCTGCGACTTCTTTAGTACTTGAGTTTTTCTTGTATCTATTAGTTTTCTTATCATGCAGATTGTATCTCACTTTTTGCTTCAATTAATAAAGGCAACAACTTATGTCTTGAACATTTCACTATTACTAGGACTAAAGACACTTTCCTCCTTATGTATATATGAAAAGTATAATAATAGAACAATACAACAGTTGCGACTCGAGTTTGGTGTACGTACACCTCGGGGGAAGAAATCCGACTCCCAACTGACTTACTCGCACTCTCAAGAACGTGTGTACACACTCCAGTGGTTGAATATCGACTGATCCCAATCAGGGATGAAAATTTGGAATTAGGATTTGCACAATGATCAACCAATCATCATCCCGCTCTCTCATGCTCCTCACATTTCTCGGCCCATCGAGGTGAATAAACACTTGCGCATTCATTCGACCGTCGCTGGGCATAGGAAGGATGGAGAAACCAAAAGAAAGAGCACAATGACCTATGGTTGGTTTGGCTTTTGTGTGCAAGCACCAACGCAGAATCTGAGGCTGACCGAGTGACCTAGTTAGGTGGCTGTGGTGATCTCAGAGTGCAATGAACTATGAGAAGATGAAAATGGATTGGAGAGGGAAATGGTTTGTGCTATTCACCTGATAAAAGAAATCATTGATCCCCAGCGAATGGAGTGTCTGGGGGAAGTCAAAGTGACGCTACATCGGCTAGGGAATTATGACCGTGGGAACCAAATTAAATAAATCGATAATTTCCCCAGCGCTTGCATAATGATGCAGCCGCATCGCTTGTCCAGACTTTGCCGTTACTAATCGACATTAATTGTTTAATTAATCCGGTGAAAATCTCATGGGTTGGGTAATGGAGTTGCCGTATGGCAAAAAAGGAGCCAAATTCAATTATGCATTATCTGCATAGAATAGGTTTAGTGAGTGCAGAACCCTCATTTATTTTGCTTAATCATCATCATCATCATCGGCACTAGAACCGGGATCCGGTCTTGGCCTTATTTAACAAGTATGAGGCTTGTTAAATTTTCCATAATAATTTGTTTTTCCGGGCAAGGTTATTAGCCTTACGCCATTTTGCTTAATGCAAGCTCAAAAATTAAACTTAAAATTAATTAACATAAAAAGAACCTTAAAGACTATCTTAAATCTAGAGTGAGAAGGAGAATAAAAGAGAAAAATAAAAAACCAGGATGTGAAAAAGACTTAGCGATTGGGGGGGGGGGGGGGGGGGGGGGGGTAGGAGGCTAGGGAAGGGCAAGTGTATGTGGGGGAGGCAAATACAGCTTTTGTGAGACAATGACAATGAGAGGTGCGGTGGGGTGAGGACGAGTTTCTTCTGAGACGTCGTTTGAGGGCAGGAGTGGAGAGGTTGAAATCAAAGGAGGTGGGGAAAGAGTTGGCATGTCGTAGCATACGCGAGATGGGCTCGTTAACGCCGTACGAAGTGTGATGAGCGGTAACGTAAAACAGACGAGGGTTCCGCACATTACGGGGGTTTGTATAAAATGATAAAGTGGAGAGCAAGCTTGGGCAATTGATTGAGCCTGACAGAAGGCGATGTATAAAGATGATGTCAGCGTGGATTCTGCGCTCCTCAAGTGTGTTAAGATTCATTAGAAGGAGCCGGCCTAAGTAAGGTGGTAGAATGAGTGGGTTTTCCCAGTTCAATCCACGGAGGGCAAAGCGCAAGAAACGACGTTGAACGCCCTCGAGCCTACGAATGTGAGACTGTTGATACGGGGACCAGACCTGACTAGCATATTCGAGTAGTGGCCGGACGAAAGTTGCGTAGAGTGATCGGGTGACGTAGGGGTTTAGGAATTCCTTCGACCAGCGTTTTACAAAGCCAAGAGCGGCGTTGGCCTTTAGGATTGTGTCATCGATATGTGCGGTATATCTAAGTTCCTTGTCGGTTGGTCAGAGAGATAGGAACGTGGTTGGGTGGGGGAGCGTTTCCGAGAGAAGGTGATTGTGTGTCATTTGGCGATATTCAGTTCTAGGCAGTTATTTTGGCACCATATCGAAAAGCTGTCAAGATCCGATTGGAGAAGTGAGGAGTCAAGGGGAGAGCGGATTGTCTTGAAAATTTTGGTATCATCCGCATAAAGCGAGATGAGGGAGTGATTGATGGAGGAGCCTATGTCGTTTATGGTTAGGATAAATAGTAGGGGGCCGATATGACTGCCCCGGGGGACACCTGAGGTTGGAGAGAAAGGATCAGAGAGGGTGGATCTTAAACGCACACGGCAGGTTCGAGAGTTAAGATAGGATGAGATCCACTTAATCAACAGGGGTTCAAAACCAAGGGAAGATAATTTAAAGAGAATGAGTTTATGGGAAATTTTGTCGAAGGCCTTGCTAAAGTCGGTACTGACTACATCAACCACATCGCCGTTTTCTAGGGCAAGGAGTGTGTGGGAGGTAAATTCGACAAGGTTGGTAGTAGTGGACTTGCCGGAGAGGAAGCCGTGCTGGTTAGGAGAGATGATGGGAGCGCAGCGAAAACATAACGCTTCGTATAGAAGGCCTTCGAACAGTTTAGGAATGTGCGAAAGCTTAGCAATGGGACGATAATTGGATATATCGTTTTTTGGCCCCTTTTTATGTATGGGGGCTATGTAATAATGAATTTAGCTATGCGTCCTATTGGAAAACATGATTTTCAGGTAAAATAGCTGGTGGAAAGAATTGGGATTGAGCTGACGCGCTGTTAGCGGTCGAAATTAGGTTGGAATTGTGGGTTGGTTCTCCATGTAATATAGAGAACCCCCACACTAACATCGGTTGGCTGAAAAGTTTCCGATCTAACAAAGATACAAGACATTTTTTCTTAAAATTTCTTTTTCTTTTTCTACATAGTCTCCTTGTAACTCTACACACTGCTTCTAGCGAAGCGGAGAGACCGTCGGGCCCGGGGGTGAATCCGTCTTTGAGTTGGGTTAGTTTGTTTTCTATCGTGGTTGGATTAATAAATGGAGAAAGAAATGGACCATGGGAGAAATTTGGTAAGTAATTGGAATAGGCGAGATCGGGGACGAGTCGTCTGTGAAGGATTGTCTGAAAAATGAGGCGAAGAGGTTCGCAATCACATGTGAATCTGTTGAGGTTTCCAATATGAGAGGGAGATGGGATAATCATCGGATTTACGTTTATGAATGATAAATTGGAAAAACGTTTCTGGGTCATTTATTAGCTTAGCCTGAGTTTTTGTTAGGTATTTATGGTAAAGGTCATCGTAGAGTGCGTTGAATTGCAAATAAGTGCCACGGTAGTTGGAGTAGTATCAGGTGGAGCGATTACGGAGAAAAATAGCCCACAGCTTGTTCCGTTTATTACATAGCGAACGAAGCATGCGATTAAACCAAGGAGGTGAGGAGGTAGGACATTTGCGACTGGAATAGGGAACGTAAAGGGAAAAGATGTAAAGATTTCGGTATAAAGATAGGTGGTAGCATCTTCTACCGTCAAATGTTCAAAATTGAATGACATTTTGTTGATGTAGTCCTAAATGAGGCTAAAGTTCGCTTTGTGGAACTCATGTACAGGGTAGGGGCGGGTGGTGATTGTCGCTGGTAGACAGAACAAAGGCAGGGGCTATTGAGGAATTAGTAGAGTCCGTCGTGAAAATAAGGTCTAATTGTCTGCCTAGGTGGTTAACAACATTACTAACTTGATATAGGGTTTTATCAGTTAGGTGGTCGATAAAGAGGCATTCCTTGGCGCTTATCTCGATTATGTGGTCGATAGCTTTAATTGCTAGTTCGTACGCTTCAGAGGGCAGTTGACATATATTGATTTGCGGCATAATTTTACTTTGACAGAGACATAATCGAGCTTGGACGAGGAGCTGATAGCGGCGAGGGCTGAGTCAAGGCTACTTTGAATAGCTGTGAGCTTCAATGGAAGGACGATTAACAACGTCGTCGCGATATACAGTAAAGGAGGGGGGAAATAACTCTAAATTGTTGATACTGGGTATCAGGTTGGTTTCAGTTAGGGCGGACATTTCAAAAGGGAGAGTATGTGTCATCTGCAAGAAGTGGCGACACTTAGAACGGAGACCTCTTACATTCTGGTAATAGAAGTTAAGTGGAAGATTACGAGGGGCTATGGTGGGACAAAGATACGGTGACAGTTCAGGATCGAAAAAATGTACTACGGTCAGCTCTATTACGTTGAAGATTTAAGGTCGATGGGTGGGCGTATTGGCAGAAAGCCTGGAGGTCCTTAGACACTTTATGTGGTGGTAAGTTCATATTTGCATGAAAATTTTGTAAAGTTTACGAAGGCTGGGGACATCAGTGGGTAAACCTTCTTGTTGAATGGCCACCATAACGCTAGTTTTGGTCTTTCCCTCGAAGCAGACTGTGTCCGGTTTGTTATGGAGATATGCCAGGAGGACCCGAATATATTCGTACGTGTTTTTATATCTCAGTTTAGAGAGCGTGTAGCGACAACCAGATGAGTTAGGAGTTTGCTAAGTGACTTTTACCGTTAGGGGAAGGAGCGGGTCGAAAATTGGGCGAGTGACATTTGAAGTTGAGGTAGGGTAAGTAGAAGTTTAAGTACGAGGAGGTGGGGATGTTCTCAGACGGGCCGATGAGTGGGAGGATCTGGTAAGGGCAGAGATTTTAGGTTTAGGGTTAGGAGGGTTGAAGCTGATGAGGCTGGGTTATTTTGCTCCTGTTTCGAAATCAAAAAGAGGTAGAGAAGCCAACAATGGATCCTAATTGGATGGTTGTTATGTGTTGAGTCCTGGTCCTTCGAATTTAGGTTGGGCCTGGAGTCATCCGAGTCTTGGTCGATATTAATTCTGTTGTTTGGAGGCTGGTATGAGGTTATTTGTTTACCAGGAGCTTCCACCCAAGGGGCGATTGCGTTAGAGCTGCTTTTCGTAGGATTCCTCCATAGTATTTCGGGCAGTTCCTGGCCCGTTGACCAACTTTGTTCCGTGTTGTCGTTGAGGATAAACTGCTATCGTTAGCGTTCCATCGTCTTGTGATGCCTTAAGCACGTTCCTTGAATGCTGTCTGTTCTTCTTCACACGACGGTCACCAATGTCTCGTGGAATGTGATCAAAAGGATTGAAACACTATTTTGTGCTTTTTTAAATGTTTATTACCTTTTGTTAATTTCGCTTGACACTTCTACACATTGTGTAGCTAAAATTTTATATTCGATATTCAAAGACCGTACCACGTTTCGAGAGCTCACAACTTCTTCAGTTCTTCCTTCTTGAAGTGCCGATTCTTCACTCACCTCGCGCCCCCATCTGACTGCTAACTACTTTGACCTACTTTTCTTCTTCCTCGAAGTCTGGACACATAACAGATCCTTTTTGAAGTTTTCTTATTATCCATTAGCGTGTCTAGCAAATGCAAACAACATTTTGTATTGGGGTCAGAGTCCTTGGGAAATGGGTAAGAATATAGTTTGGACACCTGTTTGATTGTACATACAATGCATGCAGAAATATGCATTGTGGTGTTTGTATTTTTGTAATTGAATTCAATGTTCGACAATTTAACGTGTGGTTCAATTTGCTTGACGTTGAATTCAACGTAGATTTGGGGATATGAATATGTGATATTGGATGGAAATTCGATTTGTATCCATTATGGATGTGGGGGAAAAGGAAATGTAGGTGGAAAATGGTAACGCTTCTTGGAGCGCTACATTGTATCAATCGCAAATGGTATAAGTATAAATAAAAGTGAATTGAAAGTATATGTAAGTAAATTTATTTAAAGGTCTACTCAAACCGTTTTTAGAAATGCCCCTAAATGAAACATGTTGTCTATTTTTGGTATATTATTTCATTTTTGTTTGAATTTTAAAATTATGCATTTTAAGCCACCCGTTAATGTTAACAGCATTAATTAATAATACGGATATTGCTACTGAGTAGAATTTATTTATAAACGGTGCGCCAACATTCTTGCAAGAAATGGGTTTTTAATTTGTAAAAAGGTTAGTTTTCTTTATTTATTCTAATAATGTTAAGAAAGGGTCTTATATTTCTAGTAATAACCTTGACGCTCACCACTGGAAAAAGAGAGAGACTGAGTGTCCGCCATACACTCTTTTTATACTGCATACTCAACGAACAGTCAAGTTAGCTTTCGTTCAGTGCCCAAAGACACAAGTAGACGTCAGTCGCACCAGAGTCGGGGTTACACTGAATAGAATTGTTCTTCACCACTTAAAATCACGGCTATTGGTGGGAAAGGTGTATTACAAATTAAACATTGCAATTTGTTAATGATTCATGAAGTACACAATATGTATAATGTCAGGAGTATTATTAACACCTGGCACAGAGGTGGTACGCACATTGCGATTTTGATCGTACTTTCGAGTGTCCCGAGAAGCCTGGGTTGCGGGTTGATATGTGTGATTTGATTTCGAATAGAGCAGTTTTTCAAGAATGGATAAGAACTTGGTTAAACAATTTGTTGGAGAGGATGATCATGAAATTCGTCTGGAGATAACCATTTCAAGAGCTGGAAATTTTAAAGAAATTGTGTTAATGCGTGATAAAATAGATTATGCTTCGTTTTTTTTCTATTGGTTTGTGTTGATTATAATTGCGTATTGGATTCCAATTGTGTATTGGGTGTAGGGAAGAACTTATATATAGGGTGGTGGTCCCACTACATGAAATGACGTCCGTTGCATATTTTGTCGACATTTTCCATGACAATTTTAGATAAACATGACTGAATTGCAGTGATGCAGTCCTCAATATTTTTCTTTAAGATATGGGAGGTTGTGAGGTTGCTGATATAAGTCTTAGATTCTAAAAAAAAAACAAAGAAAAAAGTCCGACGTTGTTAACTCGCGTAATCTGACTCGAGCAGCAATTGAACTATTTCTTGGATTGTATGATCTCGCATATTAGACAGAAAGTGCTGGTTTATAATCCCGCGGTAATGAGCACCATTAATTGTTACTGTCTGACCAGTCGCATTTGCAAAAGAGAATGTTCCGAGGATACCTTCAGCGCCAATTCCCACCAAACAGTGACGCACTGTAGATGCCTTTGTTTCTTAACAATTAATCGTGACTTTCTGAACCAACAATTTAGCAATTATGATTATTAACTTAATTGATTAATATTAATGGTGTACAAGTAGAAACTCGGCTCTGAAGTTTGTTGTTGTAGCGATCCTAAATCGCTACTCCTATCCAAATCCCCAATATTATCAAATAATCTAATCCAAATCCTAAATTCCCTACAACCTAATATTAAAATCCATATCGAGTCACATGAACAACGAATTTCACCAAAAGTTAGTTCGTGGTACATTGACTCAATTCCCAAAACTTTGACATCATGAAATGCTTAATTCAAAACGCATTTCATGATTCCCATTCCTAGAACCCATCCAACCAAACTTCTAACAAATTCCCAGAACACAACTCAAATTGAAACACGCAAAGTCTTATGTGTGCTTCTGGGAATTTTGACCATAAAATAGTGGACAATTCTCAACTACAAAATTTATAAAAGGGTAGTGAATTTCAATTCCGGGATCAGTAGATCACCAGAGGGCGAACCGCTGGCCGACTTATATTAATAATTAAAATAAATCAAACCCAAACAAGCGTCGGGCGCCCTTACACTTTATCAAGGTGAAAATCCGTATACGTATTATAAATGTAATTAGCGAATATGATTTATTGAATAAAAAAGGCAAATTCACGGATAATAAATGTGGTAATTGTTAAAATAAAAACTCATGACCGGTTTATCATTTAGTCCTCATACAAATAACATTTCTCGTGTCGGACAAAGTGTTGCAGTGCTGGGTGAACGACAACCTACGCACGGACTGTTGATGTGCGAACTCGTCTGTGGCCTAATCCGACACGTCACCACAATTCAGTGCGCGGCTCAGAAGGTGAACTGCCCTCCCAGCGTACCACCATCCGAGGGCCGCCCAAGCGACAGACGGCCCCTCCTGCCCAAAAACAGTCCGAGGTCCAGAAGACGTCCACCACAATAGTAAGCCATCCCTCATTACAATTTGTCTGGTGATACTCAACATTCAAATCATATTTGAAAGCATTCAATGCGCTCGCCATTTTGCATTTACGTACATTAGTCGTTACTGTTTTTATGACTAAGTTTTAGTCATTTATAAGCTGTCATTCCAGTTGTATAAGAGATGGATGTCGATAAGCAACACTTACACTTTGAAATATTCAACGTTGCTTCTTTCGGTTCGCTCTTCGAGGGCTAGGATGGGAAACCCACTTAATTCTTCCCCCGTACATCAACGCTTTCAAATTAATTAACCTCAGAACCCTTGAGGAAGGCAGGTTCCTGGCCGACATAGTGTTTATTCATCGCGTCCTCTCCGGCTCGGTCGACTGCGCCTAACTCCTTAACTTTATTCCTGTGAATACGAACCCTCCAAATACGCGTAATCCCCGCCTTCTCTACATTCCTCCTCCCCGTACCTCTTATGGTCTCAACGAACCGCTTTGGCGGATGCTGAGAAATGTCAACTCCAACTCCACCTTGCTCGACTCCGACCTCTCTACTCATACTCCCAGACACCGTCTCCTAAACTAATAAACGGGGTTGAAGCCCCACTAAACTTGCTTCCAAATTTTTATTAGAAAACCCTGTCCTTCCGTTTTTCTTTCGGCGTGAACGATTACTTGGTGAGGAAAAAAAAAGTAAAAACAAGGCATACATAATTCAATCTTTTAATCGCGGGGGACACATTTCAAAAAAAGAAGCAGAATAGACCACCTTGCGATTATAATTAATTAAAAAAGGTTGAATTTTAGATATATTTTCAATTTTAAATTAAAAATTAGTGAACTCATAAAGTTTTTAGACGGAATTACTGATCCCCTTTCTCAATCTCCACAGTCCTCAGTTAGGACCCCCAAAATCACTTCAAAATATTCCAAAGATCCACTATCTCTGAATTTTTTAATTAATTTTTTTTACAAATATTGAAGTTAAATCTTTTGCATGAAATATGTGTACGATGCTGATATACTTTCATTATTTTTCAAATAATATTCAACGACGAAAGTAGGTTGTCCTTTTGTGTAGTATACCATTTTTAATAAACTTAAACTCTCGACGTTTGCATTGTAATTTTTCTTTCCTTAAAAAATGTTTATTACGCAAGTAACGTAGTATTCAAAATTTAAAGCTTGGAGGATAGGACGATGGTTTAACATTATAGTCTCGCAAATCCTGAGTGAGGTTATAAACAACAATTAAGTTGATTGAAATATCATAGACAGCACTTGAACTTATATGACGATGTGTATGTAACTTTACATTCATGTATTGTACCATTGAATTCAGGATGTACGTATTAGGATAATGAATACAGCCCACAAAATCTATGTTTCTAAACAAAACAGAACAACTACTATATATACAGGTGAAATATTCCACCTTTTGAAAAAAAAAATCACGCAACGTTTTTGAATTCCGGGATGAATGATTGCCCACCAAATTCATTCCTTGAAAGTTATATAATTATTTCATCTTCGTTAAAAAGGCGGTGTTTTGAGATTTTACTGCAAATCCGTTCATAACTATCCTTCCACAAATTTGTAGCGAAGCGGTTTCCGCGGGAGGATGTATTGTATGACTACAACACAAACCGAGAAAACCGTTCACGTGAGATTACAGGTAATCAGATTATTTAAGTTGCGTTTCAATATTTATTAATTGGCAGGCGTAATTGATCCTTTGTGTAGAATCTGCTCGAGACACATTTTCCTAATTGAATTATCCATCAGGAGCGATAAATTAAGCTTTGCTTTTCTGGTTCAATATCGACAACTATCTAGCTGGAACTAAGCATGCTTCCTGGTCGAAGCTACATATTTAAATCAGGCTTGACCGAGGATTTACATTTTAAATTCGGTATTCTGAATATCTGGTACGTAAGCCTACCCATCAATGGGACATTAAGATACAACTATCTATGAACGTCATCGATTTGTCAAATTCCCGCAATATCTCATAATTAAAATATTTGTAAAAATCACATGAATTCTGAATAAAATGAGGGGCGAAGGTCTTTTGATGTCTCGAACTCGTACAGAAAACGATTTTAAAGTCATTTGCCGTGGAATCACATTGAGAGTTGTTAATTAAATGTAACGAATGTTCGAAAGGGTTTAGCGGGGATTAGCTATCCCGGTACAGATGCCATCCTTTTTTTGGTATTGGGACCGAGCCCGATGGTCACACTCAAACGCACGGCCTACTAAAATGGACCACATTTCACGCTCAAAGACGGGCCGCTGCCAATTAATTTATATCCAGTTGTTCATTAATTGCTCTCGAATTCAATGACATCAGACGTCGGTCAATTTACATTTCAACAAAGATTTCCTCATCTGGTTCTCCTTCTTTCCTGCTTTGGAAAACACGAAAGCCGTGACAGTCGTTTGGGGATTGTAGCAATCGTTCTAGGCTCTAGAGCCGGTGAATGGTGTGGAAGGTGTGGAAGATTTCTAGATTGTGAGAAGACGATCATTACTCAAAACTGTCACCACTGTGCGATAAGACAGCGCATAATGGAACTGGTTCGCATTAAACGGGTCTACCTATGTTCCGACTAGCATCACAGTGATCACCTTGTAAGTCTATTTAAATGCGATCAATAGACCTTTTAAAGGTGTGACTGGTTGAATGTGGTGAATGCGATTATCTCGTGTTTTTGACGTTAATCTACTTTTGTATAGATGATTTACAGCTCTCGGGATTCGGAGCAGATATTGTGTGCATGTGTATCAAGGGTTATTGTCAGGTGCCAGCTGTAGAAAAATCCTATCAGTGGTGGTTGAATCGAGTGTTCAGTGCTTGGGGCCGCCTATTGTATATTGTTATTACTGATCTTTAATTTTTTTACCACTGCGAGGCTCACTATAGTACGCTGGGTAGAACTAAGTTATGATCTCACAAGTACCATTATTATTATATTTTAATGGTTTATTACTGCATCACGAAGATTAATATGTGTGAGTCAAAGATTGTGACCCTGCAGTCAGCTTTTCCTTTGATTAATCGCAGGAGTTGACAGTTCTCATATGAATGTGCTTACAGATAAGTATTTCTGTTATCCTCAACACTGAATACACGTATGTCCTGCTTACGTAATGTTCTTGGGAAGCAATAAAACAACACTGTACTCTTATTAAATAATGCTTGTTTACATTTATTGATTACTTACCATTCCGCTCTGATGTTAGAGTGGCATGGGGGAACTTTTAAAAAATTTGCTTATACATTTTTTAATGTTTGTTGTAGTTTTTTGAAAAATCTTCGCAATGGTGAGTACCAACACGATGGAGTTGATCAATAGCAATCTACTATTTTGTTCGTTGCCAATACTGGATGCCTTAAACGATATAACTATGAATAAATGTACTGCAGTCAATTTTTAGTTTGGTGAGCGGATTTATTTTATGCGACGATATGTGTGTGGGAAACTTTACTACCTTTTTACCTTTCCGTTGTATTTAGTGAATTGTGCTTGTATTTTGTGTAATGCCAAAGTGTGTTGAACCTTTGAACCAATATGGGGAGCAAGCAAACTGCAAATATCGAAGTAGTCGATACATGTGACTCGGAACTGAATTGGAGCAGTGGGGAAAGCTCTTTTTTGAATTGATGTGTGCCGTCGAATTGGGTGATCGACCAATGATAGTCATTTATTTTCATTCTCGTTTTTGCATTTTTTGTTATTTAATTCCTTATTAGATTCTAAATTACATGTTAGACGAAAAATGCTTGAATTCTACAAATGCTAAGAAAAATAGGTATGGATCCGAAGAACGCCACCCTAAACGAAGAGCTCCTTATGATTGACGATCCTCTGGAAAAGGCGAATTCGGTGAGGGCGGTATTCAGGAAGTGTGCAGGGTGAATGATATCATCCGCCGTGTCCGCGACCTGGAGGGCAGAACTCTACTAAATTACCGACTCTTATAACATGACAGCTCGCAGTGGTGATCACAGAATTTCGGTTGTATCGAATTCAATCACGAAATAAAAGCAAATGCCGTTATCACCACTGACAGGTATTAATAGCCTATTAATACCTAAGGAAGAAACCCAGGGTATCTTTGAGTCACTGAGAAACAAAAAATCAGTAGGAATCGATGGAGTTCCCAACACCGAACTCAAACACCTCCCCCATTGGCAACGCATACATACAGAATCCTGTTTAACAATGCCTTGAATATTGGCCACTATCCGACACGCTGGAAAACAGGTATCGTAGAACCTATCCCAAAAACGAGAGAGGATAGCTTAAACCCACTGAACCTGTGATCGATTAGCTTATTACCGAGTATTAGTATAGTATCCTAGAAGGTAGAAAAAAGCTAAAATGAGTTGAGGGCAATAGCACTATTCCAAGTAATCAGTTTGGTTTTAAGGTAGGACACGATAGGTAGGACCCCATACCGCAACATAACTGACAAAAAAAAAAAAAAAAAAAAAAAAAAGAGAAGAAGAGACAGAACTTCTTCCTAAAATATTCAGCTAACAGAAAATATATAAAAATATAAAAGTATTATTGTACACCGAAAGGCATTACACAAACTTGCTCGTGTAGATGTGTGTTGTATGAAGAATAAGTTTGTAAAATAGGATTTGGCATTTAGTCATAAGTCAAGATTTGTTAAATTATTGTACAATAAATGCGTTATTCATCATCATCATCACTGCAGCCTAACTTTTGTCGGATATTCAGTGGAATAAATGTAAGAACCAATGCACAGGTGGCTGTCTGATTGACATGGAGAAGGCCTTCAACACTGTATGGATCGAAGGACTACTTTACAAGTTAGGTATTCATAAAACCATACTATATATACTTTATGGCCCTCATCAGGTCAATGATCACCTATGGATGCCCAGTGTGATTTAATGTAGGTCCACATCTACTGGAGAAGATTCGGGTTTTCGAAAGGCAATACTCAGAACTTGCCTTGGTTTATACCGGATTCTGAAATCCGACAACGGAGAATACTACCCCAATAAAGATTTCATTGAAATTTAAATTATTCTTCTAGGTACAGAAATTCCCATTCCACATTACATCAAAAGAAATTCTTCCATTTGAAGTTTCATTCATATAAAATTGAAGTTTCTTCGTCATTGAGCACTTCAGATCACTATGTCGTGTCAGTTAAATTTACTCTAACCAACAGCAACGTTAACGAAAAAGCTTCCAAAAAACCACTATGGTTCTATGAGAAAGCCAACTGAGAAGGTCTGAACGACTATTTTGGGAAGTGGAACTGGTCGTTATATTTCCTCAATAACGATTTTGACATTATAGCGGATACATTGTAACTAGTTGCGACCTAATCTTAGGTTATTATAACCCTTATTCTTTAATTGAAACCAAAAAGTGGTATATCACTGTTAATGATAAAATTGAAAAACTTATTTCCAATTAAAGAAATATGACGAACAAATAAAAGTTGCTAACTTTTTACTTTAATGGTTAAATTCCATTTATATTTCTATTTATATAGTTTAATATAAACATTACATTTTCATTGTAAAATTAAAACTTTATTTTTATAAATTACTAAATTTAATTATCTAATTATTTAAAGATAAAATTATCTCCCTAACATCTTCAATGTTATACTCTTTATAAGCTATTTAAATAAAATAAATAAAAAATAAATAATATTATAATTCACAAAATTAATAATATAAAATATTATTAATAATAAAATATAATTGTAGTTCATCTCCCGACGGCGCGAACATCCCTGTATCAGAACTCATTCCTCTACAGAGTGGGGAAGTTGTGGAACTGCCTTCCCACGCGAGTGTTCCCGGAGCGTTACAACCTGCAACTGTTCAAAAAGAACTGCAACAGTTATTTGATGTCATCTCGGGGCGCCCACTCGACGCTATAGGTTCGCCTCTCCCGAAAGAAGTCTATTAAAAAGAAAAAAAAAAAAAAAACACTAGCAGACACGATTCGTGGCATGCGAATCTTTATTCCACACAGTGTAAATAGTGTCAAATTCAAGATAAATATGTGGCTCGATTCCTAGTGGAGAGGAGCCGTTAAGGCTAAAGAATTGAGGTTTGCATGACCAGAGAGTGACAACAAAAATCCTACACTCTCCCACAGGTAGTGGAATCTTCTAGACATTCGTGGAAAACATCCAAAAGTCGGTCTCGTTATCCATTTGTTCGCTAATAGTCGATGACAAACCAGCCACCAGGGCAATGGGGAAGGCGAATCTACTTGCTGCACATTTTGCGGCGAACTCAGCGCTGCCTGATATCACATCCGTTCCACCTGAACTTGAGTATAAGCAGTACACCATGAGTCAGATTCCTTTTCGAACACGTACTGTTGCCACGCACCCAAGGAGCTGAAGACAAACAAATCCTCTGGTCCGGGTGTCATTGCACCAATTCTCTTGAAGAGTTGTTCTTCTTTACTCGCCAAGCCACGGCGGAAACTCTTCTATTTGTCTTATTATACTCACTTCCCAAATAGTGGGTTGTACCACATGAAATGTCTGATTTTATAGTTAACATTTAAAAACCAATATTGTTTTTCCGTGAATTTTTATTCCATTGTGGGGGTAGAAGTTTGTATGCCAAACAGGGGCATGCGGTTCACTTACACCCTCCAACGATTGTGTCACGAAAATTGTTCAAGATAAGAGAATAGAAACGCATTGATGTTGTTTATCCTGTTAAAAGGCTCTTTTTATTTAACTTGATGCAGACACAATTGAATCTCGAATATTTGTTTATAAAATAAGTGCACTGTCTTCGTGTTTAAATGTTCTCTTATTTTAACTTGGAGTGGACCACAATTGAATTTGAATATTTGTATATAAATTTCACTTAATTGAAAATCGCTTTACTGACACATCTACCAAAGGCGGCAAACTACCCTCTTTACCAACGTATGGACGAAAAATGCCAACCCTAGACTCCGTTCTTCTCCATCCCGCACACGGCACCCCGTCGCTGCGGAGAAAAATTAACACTGGGCGTGAAGCTCCTCCATCCCGCACACGCAACTTCGTCACTTCGGATGCGAGCGAGCTACCGATGGGTCACGACCTACTCGGATGTCATACCTGTTGGTCTATGCAAACAACAACAGGCCAGTGGACCGCACCGCAATCCCTTTGTCCCCGTCGGCAACACACGCGGTACCAAGCAGGTCCACTTCCATTACAGACCCAAGCTCAGCCACGACCCAGGAACACGTCTACACGACAGAGCCAAGCCTTACCACCGCGACTACTGGGTTAATCCAAACCAACCATACTCCAAACACACGACTCTCCTTCCGATACTTCACCTAGCGCTCCTTCTACCGTTCTACTCCTTCCGCCCTACCATTATTTCGTGACTCCGTCACTGGCGGGGGAGTACTGTGGGGGTTTCTCTATTCTACATGAGAACCAACCCACAATATCAACCAAAATGTCCACCTAATTTCGACCGCTTTCAGCGCGTCATACCTACTCATTTCCTTTATATGTTATTCCCCTGTAAAACATGTCAAACGGACGTATAGCTAAACTCATTATCCTTTGCAGATAATGCATAATTGAGTGTAGCTACATTCTTGTCATACGGCAACTCCATTCTTGCTAACCATGAGTTTCCCATCGGAAATCTCATAATGTCCGTTAGCAACAACAAGTCTAAACGAACGACGCTGTTGGATCATAGCAAAATCGCTGGGGTTATTTCAGCGTCTTAGAGTCTGGTTCTCACGCGGATTATTTCCCAACCATCAGTAACATCAGCTAGGTTTCCCTCTCATTCGTATTTCTTTCCAGGGTTCAATGTGCTCCGACTACACCATAGCCGTACCACTGGGCCACCAGGTCATGTCAGTAGCTGCATCTGATACCAACACACACAACCAAGCTACCACGAGATCACAGCATATCATGTTTTCTGTTCTCTCATTCTTCTTGTCCGTCAATTACCCTATTAACAAAAGTTACTCACACTTTGACGGGCGTGAGGTTGAGAGAGCAGAGGCGTGGTCTCTTTTGGTTGTCCTGTGTGTGGAATGAAATATGAATTTCAACCTTAATTCACACTAGCCGCTATTCAATCACCACCGCGGTCGGTCACGCTGCACCGCGTTTAAAAAGTCACATCTCAATCGTTCGAGTGAAAGGTCGCGTCGTGTATACCTTCAATAAAAAAAACTAACGAAATAAAACGAAAAGTTATTAATTTAAAGCTTTCCTTAGAATGTAAAATAGTAGATTGTGTGCGTTTCAAATTCACCATAGATAAGGATACCTGTAAACAGCCTTGAGCTTCAAGAAAAATAAAAAAAACTTTAAAGAACTAAAACAGTGCCTTTTATTTCTGCTCTTTCGGCAACGTGCGTTCGGAGTAACAAGTGTCGGGGGATTCAAAGTGAAGCCGTGCCATACGTTGGCATAATACTACAACCCCCACACCATCACAATAGGATCCGTTGGCAGCTATGACATTCTTGCAACGTGATACAAAGTCAAATATTCCTTTTTCGTAGAAGTGCTGACTTTTTGAGGCAATGAAATCTTCATAGGCTTTTATGCCCTCTGCTCGGTTCCGGAAGACCTTCTGCCGCAAAACGAATCCAGCTTGCGGAAAATATGGTAATCCGTTGGGGAAATGCCAGGAGAGTACGGCGGATGCGGAAGAATTTCAAATCCCAACTACAACAGTTTTTGCACCGTTACTTGTGAGGTATGCGGTCTAGCATTGTTATACAAAAGGATCGTGCCTATTGACCAACACAGGTTGTTCTTCAGCCAATTTGTTATGCAATATGTTGATTTCCTAACAATATTTGAAAGCGTCAATCGTTTTTCCTGGTTGAAAAAATGAAAAGTGGATTGGTCCTTTCGATGTCCACCAAATTGTCACCATAACCTTTTTTGGGTGAAAATCGGGCTTGGGGTGTATTTTCGTCGTTCACCTGCATCCAACCACTGCCCAGGTCTTTTACGGTTATCATACAGAATCCACTTTTCATCACAGGTGAATATCCGGTGCAAAAACGGTTCAGTTTAGTTTGTTAATCTAAGCGATGCGCAGATTTCCAGGTGCCGTGGTTTTTGGGGTTTGTTCAGTTTATGGGGTACCCACTCATCGAGTTTCCTTACCTTTCCTATGAAAGAAAGGTGTCGACTTATTGTTATTGGGGATACTCCCATGCTTTGTGCAATCTTCCGCACCGATTTCGATAGGTCTTCATCCACCGTTGCTCTTAAAACATTGTCGTCAACTTACGTTTCCGGCTTCCCACCTGGTTTATTTTCCAGGCTGAAATTTCCAAACCAACGTCGTATAGTGCGTTCATTTACCGCTATATCTTCAAATGTGTCTTTAATGTTTTTCATTGCTAATGACGCATTATGTCCCATTTTAACTTCATAAGGGAAGAGGGTTCGAAATTGAACTGCCGACAGCATGGTAAACAATTCATAGAAAAAAAGAAACTGTATTGTAACGAACCCTAAAATCTCACACATCCGGCACATATGTTCACTTGAGGACTTCTTATTTCCGACTGAGCGAAAATCGGACATTTCATGTGGTACAACCCAATAGATGGAACTTAGGGAACATTCCGCTAATTCTCAAAACGGGGACAAATTTTTGACACCCCTAGATAGTTACGTTGCTACACTCCAAGTAGTGAACCAATGCATTCAGCGTCATTCTGAAAAAGGTTGGGGCAAGGCTAATAACCTTGCCAGTACCAAATTGACCACCATCCGGTGTAGACGTGTCGATTCACCCACCGCCGCGTCCACACGCACACCGACGAGTCGCAAAGTGTCTTGAGACGTTATTTTCAAAAGTCCTCATTCGTTGTTAATTGAAATCGATTCGCGAAATTTGGCTTTGGAAGTCAAACCAAAATTAAGTGCTCTTGGAAACGTAGTTTAAGTGAACTATAATAAAAAGGGAAATTAATCGGTAAGTAAACATTTAAGAGTAAAATTAAAATTCGTCTGTGATACATTTTCAACTCTATGTACAGACAATCTGGATCTATTTTAAACATATCAATAAAGTGAGAAAGTTTGCAGCAGAACAGTTACGTGTTTTAATTCTCCAATATACCCTTGGGTGATCCGTGTTTTGCCTTTTCCTCAGTGAGTATTTTGCTGAACCCCACGCCCGTGCAGGCGTATGAGCAGACAATCCCACACTATCCCAATAAAGTCCTGTATGAGAAATCAGGACTAAACAGAATAGATAACTTCATTATAAAGATTATTTGTGGCCACACAACAAAGGCAATGTCCAGTGAAATTGATCTCATTTCGGGAGCATTCTATCCCAATGATATGCATCTGGAGGATACTCTCCAGAATGGGTTCATTCCCCCAGAAGCGTTCCCTCTCTTGGATAAAAAAGGGCTTATCCAAGATAAACAAGGAGTCCCTATTATTTACCACGCTTTCCGTGGTACCACGGATAAACGAATTCTCCATGATAACGACATCCCTAATATTCCAGATCGCCTGCGTTTTAGTATGGTGATCGGTGAAAGAGATAAATCAAAAAAAGGTCGATCCCATCCCAACTGGTGGTGGATCAGTGATGAAGAAAGGACTGTGGCGTCTCTAACAGATACATACAAAATACACAAGAACACCGAACGAAAATCGAATAAGAAAATACATCAGAGCCGTATACCATAGCGATAACAAAAATAATTCACATCAGTGGAATATACTTGAGTTTAAAAATCGAATTCTAAAATCGGCCAGTAGCCTGATGTGTTACGCTTCGGTTAAATTTTTGGTGATTCTAACTGTCATAGCGTTAGCTCGAATCACACGCTCTTCACTATCATTACAAACGCTATAATTGGTGACTACGACGTGATCTGTACACACAGCACATACTTCCCGTAGAGCATCCGGCATACTCGCCCGCTCCGACGATCTCTCGCTCGCTCGTTCCTCGATCTGTCGTTCGCACAGAAGCTGATCGTAACGAAGTTACTGAGGAGGGAGTGGCGTGGCGTCTCTAACAGATACACACAAAATACCCAAGCGAATAGTGAAGAATACCGAACGAAAATCGAATAAGAAAATACATCAGAGCCGTATACCATAGCGATAACAAAAATAATTCACATCAGTGGAATATACTTGAGTTTAAAAATCGAATTCTAAAATCGGCCAGTAGCCTGATGTGTTACGCTTCGGTTAAATTGTTGGTGATTCTAACTGTCATTGCGTCAGTTCGAATCACACGTTCTTCACTATCATTTCAAACGCCATAGGACTAAACGTCCCCAAACATAGTATGCCTCTCAGGCGCACCGCTTTCCTTCCCTCGATCTCCAATTCCCAAATATTCTTTTATTTTTATTTTTAATTTAATTTTTATTTTTTATTTTTTTTATTTTTATTTGTATTCCATGTCTATGTTTGTACGTTTTGTTTCTTTGATTTTATTTTGCTTGTCAACCCCCTACATATGTAATTAAAAAAAAATTACAATTAATACATGATATAGAAAGAATAGAATTAATTTTAAAAAAGAAAACGTATCAATTATTGTGACATGTTATAAAAATATTAGTTATTGTCAGTTGAAAGGCATAAGAAAAATGATAATGTATAATTTACAGTGCTTGCGAAGAGCCAGTAAATTAATGTATGAATGATATTTGTAAAATAGAAGTTAACATTTTGTCTTAAGTTAAATCTGTAATTGAATTGTTAAATAAATGTGGAAGTTAAACAAAAAAACACAAACAAGCTAATAACCTTGCGCGGAAAAACGAATTATTATGGACAATTTAACAAGTCACGGATAAGGACCGGATACCGGTGGAGAGACTTGCTAAATAAGGCCAAGACCGGATCCCGGTTGTAGTGCCGATGATGATGATGATGACTACAAGGCTGCAACCCAATTTATGTTTCATGTTTTTGACTTCTCAGGATCAACGGGTAGCAGAATATTCAGATTTGCCGACGATTGTACACAGACTTGCCGATTAATGCAACAACCTCGCAACAACCAAATTTAAATCGATTATCTAAATAGAGGTCTGTTTTCGATCTAAAGAGGACGAATATATAATGTGAGCAACGGCAGAACAACGTGTGTTGTAGGGCAGGTTATTAAATCTAAATAATTGGAGTATTCTGATAAAGATATGAGATGTTTCAACTTAAATATTACTTACTGCGCTCTTATATGGTGATCGTCGGAAGATCTTTTCATATAGACATATGGAACATGTGAATTGAATATTTTGATGCGTACGGTTGAAATTATTTTACCACTGTTCTCAAGTTAGTTTACCTTCTGTTCCGTGATGAGGTTATTGTCTATCTATCCATGGAATTTGCTATGAATCATTTGCTAGTCGCGTTTGTTTTGAAGGCCTCAGCCATACTACTGCTTCCCATCATAATCAAATGTATTTCCTATCAACGTTTAGGTAGCCGCCTGGGGCCCGATCAGTAGTTATGAGTGTTGTATCCTGATTTACGACAAAAGTTTCAAAAATCACCGCTAACCAAATTGAAATGAGACACTAACTCCGTGGTGTAGGATCACAACATCCCCCTGCATAGTATCAAGTACTAAGTTTCTTCGCAGTCTGTTTGTGCGAGTGCGGGTAGTATCAAACGATGATGTGGTAGCGCGAATAATGTTCATTATACTGATGATAGTGCTTGTGGCGAATCGAGGTGAAAATCTTACGTCGGAGGTGGTGATAATAACAAGCATCGGCGACTTGTGGGAGGGGGTTGGCCATTGAAATTATGTCGGCTAGACGACAGAGCACGGTCTTGCTGTTGGCTGCTGGTCCAGTGGAGGCCTGCTGTGTCAATAAGGCAACGTTAAAAACCATCGGATGATATACGATACGACCGCCTTTTTGATTTCTCAAGTCAACTATGGTGGTGGTCGCTGTTTGGTGGCGTTCGCTGTGCTCTGCCGCCA
The DNA here is from genome assembly GCA_963931805.1 of Microdon myrmicae. Lineage (NCBI taxonomy): Eukaryota > Metazoa > Arthropoda > Insecta > Diptera > Syrphidae > Microdon > Microdon myrmicae. The sequence continues at coordinate 2,651,456 of OZ007498.1, read as the reverse complement.
GCTATGGTTTTGGATATTTTTGCTGGTATTTAGCACTTGTGCTGTATGCGTCATTACTTATGGTAACGTATGTCGTGGACCATGCTCAATGTAAACTAACGCACACCGAATGAAGCTCGATGTTTATTGGTCAATCAAATATTTTTCGCTTTAGTTATCGACCGGCTCTGGGTACGGGCTGAAGATTTCTTGTTTTCAAAGATTTAAAGTTGGTGTAAAAGTTTGTGTAGTTTACTTAATGGATGTGAGATAAATAATTGACGTACAGTTGTGCGACCGATTGAAAGGTGAAATTTGATATTTTTATTCAACTGCGGTTTCAGCTTTTGTCTGTAAATTAAACGTAGTCGAGCACGTGGGCGAAGGTGTAAGATGTTTCCATATATCATTTCGATTTGTTAACATACAACAGAGGAGGATGAAACATGGCTCAATGCTGAGCCTGATTATATTAGTGATAATATGGACACACTGATCACTCGTAGGTTGTTCTATACAAACAGTGTTTTGTAATTTAGAGATTGCCTATCAATTTCCGTGAAAATAAGGCAGGTTGCAGAGTCTGGAATTGATTTCGCCCCCAAACGCATAGAAGCCTTCGTCACACAACAATATTCGAAGGCCTTTTTGAACCACACTTCAAATCCGCGAAGGATAGTCCGATGTGTAGCGCTACTACGTCAGATGATGAAATATTCATAATGGAATTCTTGTAAACTGATGCATATATCATCTAGTATAATTAGCTGTTTTATTGGCATATTACAGAAATGGTAAACGCTTCAGTGCGAAATACGCCCATTCTACTTATATGTGCAATGTCAATTTCCACAGTGACAACTTCTAATTTTCACTTGTCCAATAAATATCAACATGTTTTGGTCCAACAACTGCTAGTTAGCTACACTGAGGTCCAGTCTCAATATTGTCGTCCGCGTGGTAGTAACCCATAATATGTTCACAGACTTCTCCCAATATGCATACTTGCTAATGTTATGTGCAGCAGTTGGATGCATAATTATAAGCGCGTTGCGTCTTCACATTACAATATCGTTGACCAGTAAAATCCTACATGAGGTTCCTTGTATTATCGGCTGCTCTGTCTCCGATTTTATTGATTTTCACCCGTCGGTCCTGGGAGTAGATTCTTATCGAGTTATTTAGCAATCCTGTTGGAGTATATGAAACAATATTTATTGGGTAATTCGGATGCTGAACTGTTGCTAGTTTATCGTGAGGTGTGGGCTAAGGACACGTTCGCCATTTGTCCAGCTGAGAGCAGGTTATACTGGGTTCCCTGAATCTGTGATATATGATAGTTCAAGGTGGAAACGAAAGTCTGGTTAGAATGCCGTGATCTTGTTTGTGCAATCGTTAGGGGGTAAATAAGATATAATTCATCATATTGCACACTTAGATTTAAAAGTTTTGCTTTCATCGTCTGGTCGCCCTTTTCCGTTCTATGTTTTGTATATAATGTTACGTTGTTTTGTTACAATTACTTTTCGTTTAGTTTAGCATAGGCATGCATATAGTAAATCTTGTGAGAGGTTGTGGCCCAGGATAGACAAGACGCTGGTAGAATTTAAAAAAGTGATTGTTATAATAATATTGTAAAACGGTCCAGTTGTTGCGTGGTTTGACAATCTCCTCAGTAGTGTTGTAAAAGATTGTTTATACAAAAATTTTCCATACTATTTATTGGTCTGCAGGAACACGAAACTTCATGATCTCGGGTGGGCCACCGTTCAAAATCACGCTTGACATCACCCTCCGATCTTCGTCGTAACCTTCCTACAGGTCTCTTTCCCGTCGGTCTTCTCTCAAGAATTCGTACACGTGGAATCCATGTTTCACCTCCTTAAAAAATAAGCGGCACGATTATGGCTCTATAAATACATATTGCTTTATAAATATAGCTTTATATTACGTGACAGCAGTTTCGGTGTTAGGAGTTTGCTGACTGTGTACCAAGGAGCGTTGCTAGAATGCAGGCTTTTGTTTATTTCCTTCGACATTTCAATATTAGCTGTCAGTATTTTGCTTACATATTTAAATTCTTTAATATTCTCAAATAGCCCATGATGTTTATATGTGTTTATGGGTGTTACACTGAAACCTTCACCGACTGAGTCAGAATCAACTGTTGAATTTTCGATTAAATTAAACGCTGGACTCTCTTGCCAGTATCACATTCAACTTTATTTGCAAGTATAACATAGAATGTAATTTCAGTTCACACCACACGTATTATTTCAATTGTTTACAATATTTCGGTTAACATAAACGTAATTTTCAGTTCGGAACACAAGTATTATTTCCGCTAATATACAATATAATTTCAGTTCGGAACACAAGTATTATCTCAGTTATATACAATATAATTTCAGTTCACGCTACAAGTATTATTTCCGTTAACATAAAATGTAGTTTCAGTTCGCATCACAAGTATTATTTCGGTTAACATAAACGTAATTTTAAGTTCGCACACAAGTATTATTTCCGCTAACATAGAATGTAATTTCAGTTCGGAACAACCACCACCGATGAGACAATTTAGACTCGTATGTAATGAATTAATCGATCCCTTGGGGCGGCCCAAGAGGGATGTAAATTAACGTGAGGGCGCGACCTGCCCTCACGGAATCCGAATCGAGATTAAATAATTTCGTCGAAGCGATAGGATACCAAAATCCCATCATCGCTTCGATGACCATATTTGGTAATATATCCCTTTTGCGTTTGGTTCAACACAAAAGGGGTGGAAATACAAACACGATGATTGCCTCTGCTGCCCATCGTGTGCGTCCGCAAGTATGCAGACATAGCATAAGTCCCATCTAAATGTTCGCACAGGTGCGAGTATCTCAAAGCAAAAGGGTTGAAATGTTTACACCATCGACGACTGCGTAAAGCATTGCTAATCGTGTACATTTCGCTGGTATATTCTCGCAATCGAACTCTGATGGCAAATTTCCATTTGTGAATTCGACTGCCAGGGCGCCAGCCGGATGCCTTCATGTATCGGTCGGTCGGGTGATCGATCGAGGTGGGCATGCTGTGCCAAGGCAAGATACCTTTTCCTGCTGGTGCTGGCGCGCAAAAGATTATCGCATCACAAGTATTATTTCGGTTAACATAAACGTAATTTTAAGTTCGCACACAAGTATTATTTCCGCTAACATAGAATGTAATTTCAGTTCTGAACAACCACCACCGATGAGACAATTTAGACTCCTATGTAATGAATTAATCGCTCCCTTGGGATGGCCCAAAAGGGATGTAAATTAACGTGAGGGCGGGACCTGCCCTCACGGAATCCGAATCGAGATTAAATAATTTCATCGAAGCGATAGGATACCAAAATCCCATCATCGCTTCGATGACCATATTTGGTAATATATCCCTTTTGCGTTTGGTTCAACACACACACAGGCAATATTGGTTGCTTGGTTGTTAAGCCAAATTGCCTTGAAAATATTGTATTTGTTGCCGCTGGAATTTCGTATCAGCGAGAATTAATGTTTCACCGGTTTTTCTAATGGTACAGGTATGGCATGGAAGGTAAGTACAGGCTTTTAGTGTATCTCAGGAAACTGTTACCTTTTGTACCTGTAAGGTAAGTAATGTATATGTAAGGTAAGTAATGTATATGTACGTTCAATGGAACTGCCACGGTACTTGTTTTTTTTTTTTTGGTTGTATGCTCTAGATGGGGGTTTTTACTTAGGTTTATGGGAAGATGGTTTAGTGGCGTTCGAACGAACCGCCACATGCTCGTTAAGATCCACAAGCTCTTGCCGTAACCACATATTTCGTCTCGTGTTCGTTGTTTTCCATGTCCATATCTTCTGCTGCTTATATGATCATTTCACTGTTTTTACACACAGTTGCCAAATTATCTCCATCTTATGTAACTCCGTCCAGGTATAATCCGGCCATGTTATCATCCTGTACCTTGCTGATGATATATTCGGGTAAATAAAAAAAAAAGCATTGTAGGGGGTCATCTCCTTGTTTTAATCTGACGGAGATTTCAAATGGTTCTAAGATGTTTTTTGCTACCCTAACTCGTGAGTTGTTTTCGTTTATACAGACTTGCATGAGAGCGGCGTATTTTTTTCGGAATTCTGCGCTCTACTGCAATATTGTATAATCTTTATCTTGGGACGGAGTCGTGGGTTTTTTTTTGAAGGCAAAAAGGTTGATGTCTCGTCTCTCTGTATTTCCACTTCTTTTCCAATTAAAAAATAAATTTTTTAACACTTCTCTCGGAAGAGGCGAACCGATAGCGCCGAGTGAGCGCCCCGAGATGCCACCAGAAGACGGTTGCAGCTCCTCTTGAACAATTGCAGGTTGTAACGCTCCGGGAACTGTCGCACGAGAAAGGAGTTTCACAGCTTCCCTGCTCTGTAACGGAACGAGTTCTGTTGCAGAGACGTTCGCGCCGTCGGCACATGAACCGCAAACTGGTGCGATCCGTCGGATTGTCTCGTGGAGTGCATATAAAGCGAATTGCGTCGAACAATACCATGAATCTCCGAAGAACAGTACTCGTGGTAATATCCGTAAAACAGACAGAGGTCGGCTACGCGCCTTCAATGTGATAGCGATTGTAGTCCCGATGTCAGGGCCGAGTCCCCGATGAGGCGGATCGCTCGTCTCTGTATGATCTCAAGTAGGTCGAGAGTATGTTTAGGAGCAGAGCTCCAAACATGAGAGTAATATTCGAGCGCGGGTCTAATTTGGGATTCATGCAGGAGAAGAAGTTGGGGCGGAGTAAAATATTTCTTGGCTCTAAAAACATAGCTACGTTTTCCAGAGGCTGACCTGGCGATGCTCGACACGTGTTTACGCCACGATGCCTTCCCACAGACCATGACGCCGAGCAATTTCAAGCTTTCCCCAGATTCGAGGGCCTGACCATTCATCATCAGCTATGGAACCGATGATGCACTTTTCTTTCTGAATGTTGTACATTGCGTCTTCGCTACATTGAAGTCGACAAAAGTGGCCCTTCCTCACTGCAGGACCTTATCTAAATCCTGATTCAGAGAGTCAATCTGTCCGCATCTCAACTGGTGCAATGTTGATGCTCCGATCGGCCGAACACTCGAAAAGGAGGAAACAAGCGTACTATCATCCCCAAAACTGAACACTTTGTTATCGGTTCTTTTCAACAAATCATTTGAGTAAAGCAAAAACAAGGATGGAGCCAAAATAGAACCATGAGGCACCCCCGAATTAACAGTATACAGAACCGAACACTCGCCGTCCACAACAATCCGGATCGATTAATTTTCGAGGAAACTCTTCGTCCAGTCGCGAAGCTGCTGGGAAAGTCCATATGAACGAAGTTTGCTCAGCAATGCCCCATTCCAAACGCGGTCAAAAGGCTTGGAGATATCTAATGCGACCGCCCTTGACTCACCATATCGCTCAATCGCAGATGTCCGTATATCGGTTATAAGTGTCCGTATTGACGATCATTCAGAAGTCCGTTGCACTCCACATACTTAATTAACTCAGTATTGACTTTTTTTCCATCACCCTAGATAACGTTGACAGTAATGCTATCGGACGGTAATTTAGTGGGAAACACTCTTTTCCCGTTTTTGCGATTAGCTGAACTTGAGCGATTTTCCAGTGGGTAGGAAAGGTCGTCCATGCATAAGATAAGCAAAAGAGTCTGCCAAGAACCAGCGATAGTTCTGGAGCTCAGTTCTGAAGGACTATTGCTGGTATTTCGTCCGGACCGGTTGCTTTCCCACAGTCCAGTTCACGTAGAATGCGTAGAATAGTACGTGGGCGAAATCTCACATCCCGCATGGAAGACCGTTTCGTCGCGATCACAGGTAGCTCCAAGGGACCGGGATCGAGGTTTGAATTCGCGGAAAATAAATTCGCGAACACAAGCTTTACCCTTTGAATTTGTGACTAACGTCCTGCTACCCATCACTAACGGGGAAAAGAGGAGGAAGTGAAGTTACTGCTGACAGCCCTTGCCATTGACCAGAAGCGGCGCGAACCAGTCGGGCACTGAAGGAGTTTATTGGCTCTGTGGTTGTGAGTTTTTTTTGTGGTATCAATTGCCTAGTTGCACGCGTTTCTGATTCTAACAAAATTCGTTCTGTTAACATCAGTGATATTGGAAGGCCATTGCTAAAAGCTCTATTTATTGTCGCTCGTATTTTATATCAAACCAAGGTTTATCAGATGAAATTCGTTTGATGGAATGTGGAATGTAGATCTCCATCGCGAGAAGAATAATTTCTGTGATCGACTCCGGGCGACCGTTAACATCGGTGTCTCCGAAGCACACCTCCGACCATGGAAAGGATGCGAAGAACTCTCGCAAATCGTCCCAGTTAGCAGCCCCATATTTCCATACATGGCGATGCAAGTGCCTGCGCGACAGATACCAAGCAATGATCTGAGTTTCCCAGTGGCACAGAAACCTCCACGGTATAAGCGCTCGGTTCGGATGTAAAAACGGATTCAGAGCGTTCGCGTAATCGCCTCGTGCATCCGGCACTCGTGTGGTTTCCTCTACGAATTGTGTCAAGTTGTGGCTAATAGCAAACATCTCCGCTAGCCTCCCAGCCTCGTCGTTTTGTTAGAATGTACCAACCAGCCGGAATTGTGAAATCGCCAAGGACAACAATTTCAGGAGTTTGGTGGTTGATCTGTATCCAGTCGACGGTACGTGAAAAATGTTCGGCAAATGTTGCCGGTCGATCGTCATTCGGGGAGCGGTACAGACAACAAAGAAATTTAACAGAATTCCTCAGCACGACCGTCAACCACATGATATCCATGTTATTGGGTTCCAACGCCTCCATCGTCTGGCAAGCCCGATCGGATCACGCAAAGATGCAGACTCCGCCCTTAAAACGGAATCTCGAATGTAAGTCGTATACAGATCAACGAAGATATGTCGAATCAGTTGACGAATCGACCTGGGTCTCAGTTAGGGCAAGGATACAAGGCTTCGCTGTTTGCATATATTTGTGGACGCCATTTTTATTCGTATTGAACAGTCAGATCTGTCATCCTGAAAAACCTCAATAGGGATGACTATTGAGGTTTTTCATTCTTTCGACTTCTTATTCCGTATTGTGTTGATAGAGAGAAACCCAATTTTATCGGTTTTAATCATTTATAATATAAATCAGTGCGATTATTGTAAGCGTATGTATTGGTGAAACCGATGACCCTGATGTTACAAAGTTCCGTTACCAGTCGAGCGTGGGCAGAGCCTCGAGAGCGAGCCCGGTTATGTGATGACGAATTTCTTAAAGTTCGGTTATTTATCATAATATCTGCATGATGCTCCCCTGACATAGTATTCCTGCAGATCCGAATGGGAAACTAGTTTACCTCCGGAATTCTTTATCTCGGAAGGTACCAACATGACTTATCTCCGTGTCAGTCCGAGCGACCAGCCACACATCCGAAACACCGTCGAAGATTCCTCTCGACGATATCACGGAATGTACAGCGTGACGGGCTGGTATCTCACCTTGGGACCGACTACCACCTACACCAACCTTTTCTCGAACCGGTTCATCAGCCAAGCTCCGAAAGATGGCCAGGGATTTCTGTGGCCAGGATTTTCACGGAGCATATAGATTGATGGGGTGGTATTTCACCGGGCCACATGGCTTTGGGACTCCGCCTACCACTCGGCCTTTAGTCGACTCTTACGACAAGCCGGCCTAGCTGTGAGTATATTCTAACGCCCTACTCACAGGGCTTATAATTGCCTTACTGTGAACATTTTTCGATTATTAATTGATTATTATTTAGTCCTGTGGAGTCTACACTGGCAGTCCCACAGTGTTTTTTCTGCATACGGTATGATTCTCATCATCATCATCGGCACTACAACCGGGATCCGGTCTTGGCCTTATTTAGCAAGTCTCTCCACCAGTATCTGGACCTTATCCGAGACTTGTTAAATTGTCCATAATAATTTGTTTGTATGGGCAAGGTTATTAGCCTTGCGCCAACCATTCCCAGGATGTCGCTGCATGCATTGGTTCACTACTTGGCGGGTGTCAAAGTAGCTATCCAGGGGTGTCACGTGGAGACTGCATGTCAACTTGGATTGAACAGGGACAAGGATCATCCTGGACTTCGTCGGGTTGAAAGCAGAGACTTTACCCTGTATGTTCGCTCCCATCCCCCCATGGTATGATTATCGCCAGTATGATATTTGGTAGTATTTTTTATGTAGCTGGGAACAATGATATTTCTCTGTAGTTTTCGCAGTCAGATCTGTCATCCTTTTTGAAAATAGGGATGACTATTGAGGCTTTTCATTGTTTCGGAGTGACTTCTTATTCCGTATTGTGTTGATAGAGAGAAACCCAATTTTATCGATTTTAATCATTTATAATATAAATCAGTGCGATTATTGTAAGCGTGTGTATATACCCAAATCAAAAACTGTCCGTGGTTTGACCGTATGTTTAGTCTTTCTCATATTCGAGTATTAACGTACCAGTTTGGTCATGTCATTAGTTTGATGACCACTTCAATAGCTTCATTCAAATTGACTTATTATATTATCTAGTCTGTCAGCCTTGTATTTTGCATTTTTGTCAACGTCTATCCATCTGCAGAAGTTGTTGTGGTGAGGAATCGAACCCACAAAGAAATGAAAGGCAGAGTAATTCCTCGTCAGATCAACAGCTGCTTTTAACAGATGAATTGTTATTTCCAATTAGTTTTTACTGAAGTGAAAATGCTACCTCAATTGGTATGATATACGGCTATGATGGTTTATTTCTTCGATTTGCTTTTGGTGCTGTTCATTATCATAGTTTTGGCGCAAGACTAATGACCTTGCCCGGAAAAACAAATCATTATGGAAAATTTAACGAGCCTCAGGACTTGCTAAATGAGGCCAAGACCGGATCCCGGTTGTAGTGCCGATGATGATGATGATTACCATAGTTTGTGTACCGTGTGTGTTTGTTGGGAACACACAAAGTCTTAACTTTTTTTGTTGCTTACAGATCTTACTTTCGGGCTTCTTCTAATTCCATATGAGTTTAGTATTTCACATCTTGGATACTACCGTAATTTTCATGACGTTTAGATCTCATTCTTCTATTGAATTTGCGTTCGTCTTCTTATTTCGAAGTGGCATAAAAAGTTAGAATCGTTTTACTAAGCATTTAATTCCCAGATCCATATGTGTGAACTAGAACTCAAGTCTCGTGAAGCAGCAGTTTGCTTTTTTAAACTTGAAAACCGCTCAGGTTTGCTTTTAGCAACCATATTCGTGTATTCATATATTTCCACTACTTCTAATTTATGTTGTTCCACTTTGATAGTGGGGGCAAATTTAGCTGCACTACCTGCATAGGTTGTGTTTAAAAGGTATAGAACTTGTAAATGCAATAAAGCACACAAAAATAATATTATGAATATGGTATTCGCTTTATTAAAAAAATTGTTTTACGCCATGAATGTATGAATAAGTTTTCTGATATTCGGGTCCGTTGAATTGGCTATATCTCGCCTTTTAGTTTTCGATCACTCTTTCAACCAGCTAAGGCCGTATATCAGCAAAAATGTGAGTTTATACGTGGTCTGAAATCTGGAGTTTATCATCATTGACTAGCTGCTTGACATACATCCAAAGAAAATAATTGAAAGTTTTGATTTTAAAAGATCGTGGAAGGAAGTGTATAGGTCCATTCCGTGAAATTACGCGGTCACCGAATTTTTCTGGCAATTAATAGATTGTGTCTCCTACTGTGGGCATGTTGCATCATATTATTGAAACCAGAGTTGTTATAATTATCGTCAAACAATTGGGAGAGAAAATCTGAAATCATGAACCTATACCCATCTCCACTGATGGTAACACTGTGGTTTGCATAATCTTTGGAGAAATATGGGCCACTCACCACCCCAGCCCATAAAGCATATCAAATGACCCGTAGTGTTCCAAGAAGCCTTTTTATTTCCCCCTCACTTATATAATACCCCTATCCATATCCTCAAATCACCATCCAATCCAATGTCAAACAAATTGAACCAAACGGTCAATTGTCTCACATTTGGTTCAATTCCCAGAATTCCCTTCAAATTCAATCATCACAATGCATACCTTCATATATATTGTATATCCAGTAATCACGTGATAACGAGCCAAATGTTCATTTGGTTCGTATACACGCAATTCCCAACATTTTAAAACAAATACGCGATAAACGAAAGGTTATATGACAAAGAGAACCCTGGTCCTTTTAAAAACAAGAAGACGCGCTCCCTAAGATTTGCTGTTACAGACCCTCATAGTTGGAAAAAAAATTTGGAATAAAAATGAGGAATTTGGGTGCTTATAATGTTGTTACAACCGCATTTTGGTTAACTTTTCCTGATGACAGAAGAAACACGCACTTGTCGAAGCCTATTAAACATTTTGAACGGTTGAGTAGTGTAGCAGAAGGGTCATGTTCTGGACATCTTCATTTCGTTGGTGATATTATTTATTGTGAATCTATGTTGTATATCCGGAATTCCGAGATTTAATACACGATAGCGTTGTTTTTTTTTATATTTTGGGTATGCTGATATACCTCGTACTCTATGTAGTCAGATATTGTACAGAGTTTTGAAACTTTAGACATTTTGGTATTGGTTGCCTAAGAACAAAAAGTGGATGGAACGAAATTGACAGCTTTTCGAGCTAAATCCATTACATCACAAATATTTGACACAAATCATGACATCTTCTCTTTTATATGCAGGACATACTGCGCCACCTTTCCAGCATGATTCCACACTCTCACTGCCTCATATTTTAAAACACCACTGAAACATCAGCCAACGAAAAAGCTTTGTTGTTTTTGTGCTTCATACCACCAGGATATATCCTATTGGCATTGGTGGACTTTTAGCAATTCATACTCTTTCCAGGATTCTTGGATGGTTCGCATTTTCTCTTTTGTTGAACTCTTAGCCGATATTTTTTTCTTTCGTTTTAAATGCTGTTAAAGATCCTTAAATTCTTCGATTTGCATCGAACGTATGAGTATTTTGACAAGCTTAAAAAACGTTGTAGCGCAAGATCATTGAATAAAGTGACAAACGGCTCGACGATTGACTGTACATGTATTAGGACTGGGCGACTAGATGTGTTTAATAATACTCAAGCATACAGTAGTGGTTTTTTCTTTTGACTAAAACATATCATGTAAATAAAACAGCTTCTTTGTTGGTTGCAGACAGGATTATTGCGGCTTGTAGCCAGGATTCAACAAGTCCTTTTAATCGACAGTATCCGGCTACTATTCTCTGATGCACACAATCGACGTCGCGACAAAATGATAAGCGAAAAATACTGCTTCGTGCTGAACACCAAATCTTGAAGACGTGAACATAATTTTTGTCTTGGTTTCACCACATGGGGGAATTTTTCGCTCGTGCTGCCAGGCATCATTAATGGTTAAGATCAAGATGTCCTGCTGTGAACTTAAGGCGAATTCGACATTCCCATCCGGATCCAAATCACAGGGCACAGGTATTGTAGCCCTTGGAGATAACGAAGGACAACGTTGTCGTTGTCACGTCGCTTAACGTGAAGTTCCGTGCGAGCATACGGCAGGTTTGGTTATGTGATTTGTGTCCACACTTCAAATTGCCGATGACACAATGACCCTACCCAGAAATTTGCCTCTTATTTGAATGTTGTTCAGTGTGGTGACAGCCAAAACTGACTTGATCAATGTAAGTGATTATTTCGGTTGCACTTGCGTTTGACTAAGAGAGCTATGCGACTATTTTCATTCGAAGTCATATCAAAATTAATCGACAACAAGTTGACTTGAATTTTAAAGAAATCTTTGCTAGGCTTGTAGAGAAGTGTAATGTGACTGTTACCCATCAATTGAAAAAAAGTAATGTGTAAAAAAGGGTTTGTAATGTAACTGGAGAACTCCAATGTATCAACAAGTTTGCAGTGTATTTTTATTAAGAAGAATTACTTTACTACTGCTTCTTTAGAAGCTTGCCAAGAATTGGAAACATCATTACATTGGTGATTCGAGATTAATATGATCATTGGAATAACTATAATTTGGTTTAAGGCCTCGTACATATAGTCCAGATCCCAGTACACAAAGCAAAATAAAAAAGAAATTCGGGACTTTATCCATCGCTACTTGGGATTTCGGTTTAAATAATCTACCAGAGATTACTATTGCAGCTGTAGTGCTCCGGAAAGCCCTACAATGCCCCACATTAAATCCCTACACCCAAATCAACATTGAATTCAATGTCAACCAAATCGAACTGTACGTTCAAATTCTTATTTATTGAATTCAAATTCATTTATTCAATTCAATTCAATTTCCTAAAATCAAACAGCATAATGCATTATTTTCCCATGCTATAAGCAATAGCCAGATGGATAACAAAAACAAAAACCCAAATTCCAGTGCATATCCTCGTATGCACTGTAGCGATCCTAAATCGCTACTCCTATCCAAATCCCCAATAACATCAAAATCCTATCCATAATCCAATAACGCAAATCCCAAATTTCATATTGAATCAATGAGCGATAAATTAAACCAAAAGTCAATTGTCGCACATTGATTCAATTCCACATAACACATCCAAATTCCATATTGAGTCACATGTACAACGAATTTAACCAAAAGTTAATTCATCATACATTGACTCAATTCCTAAAAACCTTGACATCATGAAATGCTTAATTCAAAACGCATTTCATGATTTCCCTTCCCAGAACCCATCCAACTAAAGCCTCTTACAAATTCCCAGAACACAACTCAAATTGAAACGCACAAAGTCATTATGTGTGTTTCTGAGAATTTCGACAATAAAATAGTTGACAAAAGTCAACTGCAAAAACTATAAAAGGGCAGTGCTTTTCAATTTCGGGATCAGTCTCTCTTCGAAGCCCGAACCGCTGGCCGATCACCAATCCGAAAATCACTTTTAAATTCAAACATTATAGAATAAAGCTTACCGGGATCGTTTCAACTAAACCTCCTTACTGTCTTTTATTTTCACGGTCGACACTCCGGGCTCTTCTCCCGCCTGTTTCTGGGAAAGCACGGCACGGAGTACAACAGCACTATAGTTCCACGAGAACTCATAAAACCGAACGACCATCCTAAACAAACATTGAAACATTGAGCATCACACCGAATGTAGCGAAAATCGAGATTTTCCATCTGAAACGTTCGTTTCAAGATACAAAATCTCGATTTGTTTCTAGTTAAAAGGAAGATGCATCACATCTCCGAAAGCCAGTCAATTAACATCCAAGGTCCCCGGCGGAAGTGCTGCAGGACCACGATCAGAGCGAACAGCATCTAAGAACAACATAGAGCAAGGTCCTTGGAGGCGGTGTCCCCAGGAGAATCGTCATTTTTCCAATTAAATTAAATAAAATGTGAATTTCAGTAAACAAAAGTATTTTTCATTATTTTGGAATTGTGCGTTCGTCACAGAACGCTGGCTGCTCCAGCATAGGCGACGACTTCCAACCAGGAACCAGTGAGTAGACTGGTGGCACGCCCACATAACAGATCGTTGCAGCTTTCCTCGATTTCGGGCATCACCAGGATGCGCCAGGTTGCACGGCGCAGGGACACTATTCCAGGACCGACGTCCCACGAACGATCGGTTGCTACTCTTCCCTCAAGGTTTGAGGAAGCACGGCAGCGACCGCAACGGGTCCCCTCAGGAGCGGTCTTAAAGAGATCCCTCATCCTTTTCAGGAAAAGGTGACACACTACCTGGGAGCGAGGCCAGATATGTAACACAACACAGCTTTAAGAAATTTCCACTAGGCAACTTTGATGAATGGATTGGGTTCTCTTTTTTATAAACAAATATTACATTTGGTGATGAAAAAAAGTTTTATTAAGAATTTCAAGGTAATTATACATTTTCTGTTAAATAGGGTTTTCCAATAGGGACTTGACAACTTTTTTCGGTAGTAAATTCGGTACTTAAGATCGGTGTCGGGAGCCAACTTATAAATCGTGTCTGTAAATAAAGTATATCAAAGTTAAATTAATCATTTAGTGACCGAACAGTAGATTTATGTAATAAATCACTCGAACTTATAGTTTACTAAATAAAGTGTATAAAAATTAAATCTTTTATTTATTTACCGAACGGAAGATTTATTGACTGAACGGATTTTATGTAATGAATTGCTTGAACTTTAATTTACGAAAAATAAAAATGTATTACCTCAGGATGGAATTCCTTGGCCATTGAAATAAATTGGTAACACCGAGTGATCCTCGTTTCCTTTCGTTAGTAGAGAGATAACAGACAGCTGGGTTTAGCGTTTCCCTAAAACAGCGCTCGGATCATTTGGTGAACCTGTGCCCCTGTGGCACCCTACTACTTGGACAAATACGTATCAGGAAACCTAATCCCCACAAATCTTTTCCCACAACTTCTGGTTTCAGAACACGGTCTAATCCTCCTTTAGAGATATTAAGAGTGTGTAGAAAATATGTGTTACACACTAAAATATCTTCACGATTTGTATTCAAATAATAAATAAAATAATAATAAATAATAATAAAATTCTAAAATAAAATAAATAATAAATAATAATAAAATTCTTTGCCGCTCCTTTGAAATCCCTTAGGCGCTTTCTTTTCGTACCCAGTTTGTGAGTAATTCCAGGTAGAAATAAATTTTGTTATTGAAATCTGCAGGGTTCAAATTTCATTACAATTTCGTTTCCGTTCTTCCTCTCTAATTAGTTTTGCACATGCCCTTGAGCATTGGCTGTCTTTATTCACGATTTTTTTCTCGGGAATAATTTTGCCTATTCGTGTATAATATTTTTCCCCACTATTTCGATTGAGTCGGTAAACTGCTGAAATCCAAACTGTTATCACGGAATATAAAGCTCCGTGTCTATAGAATCATAATCATGCCGATACCTCTATACAGATGCGAAACATGGGCTCTCACAAAACGGGAAGAAAAGAAATTCCGCGTATTCGAGAATAAAGTTTTAAGGAGTATATTTGGCGGTAAATATGACGAGGAGTCAGGACAATGGAGGAAACTCCACAACCAGGAATTGGAAGAGCTATGCCGCCAACCTACAATAGTGAGAGTAATCAAGTCGCGAAGATTATGATGGGGCCGGACACGTGGCGCGAAGGGGCAACGATAGGACCGTGCATAGAATTCTTGACGGTAAGGCAACGGGAAAGAGACCGACAGGGCGGCCGCGACAGAGATGTGCGGGCAATGTCAGGTTGGACCTCGAAGAGATCGGATCGCATGGTCGAACGTGGAAGGAGAGCGCACGGAAAAGGGAACAATGGCGGAGTCGAGTCGGTGAGGTCATGAACTTTCGGGTTTCTACAGGCCAATAAATAGTAGTAGTAATTTCGATTGACTATTCGTATTTTTTAGACATAAGTAACGTTCCTCTGTAGCATCATCCTCATCTTATGAGAAAGTCAATAGTTCAACTATTCTTCTTCTTTTTTTGAATTTTTTTTTGGATAATTTTGGTTCGAATTGCCTTCGCATTCAGATCCTGATTCCGAAAGTCTTCTTCTATTACCCATTGCCATGGGTCTCATTTCTATAAACAAAATAAAAATAATAAAATTACTTTGAAAAGAAGATATTATTGAAGTGGGGTTATTACCCAGATAATTATATTTTTTTCTTTTGTTATCCTACCAAATTCACTTTCAGATGTATCAGATTTATAATTTCCATTGTAACTTTTTTGAGCCATTTTTTTCTTTCTATAAAATAAACCACAAACAGTTATTTATTTCTAAAATAAGAATGAAACTGTTAAGGGTTTTTGTATGCCGGACTTGCAACACTTTCAAAATAAACATATTTTCAACACTGTAAAATACTAGAATCTGAATTTTTTTACTATAAATTGTTTACCCATCAAAACGTCATACGAAGTTTTATCTATAAATACCTTTATCTCCATTTTTTCAGAAATGGACTTGCCCCACTTTAAAAATTAACACGGCTCATATATACATATATATATATATATATATATATATATATATATATATATATATATATATATATATATATATATATATATATATATATATATATATATATATATATATATATATATATATATATATACATATGTGTATATATATATATATATATATATATATATATATATATATATATGTATATATATATATATATATATATATACATATATATATATATATATATATATATATATATATATATATATATATATATATATATATATAGTGGCAGTTTGATAAGCACTGCTCCCGTCAACTGCAATTATAAATAGACTACTGTTAAAGTTTGAGCGAGCCGCGTCAGTGAAAGCAGAACAATTCGTGAATTTTAACACGAAAATGGAGAAAAGTGAATTTCATATGCTGATTGAGCATAATCAAGCAAAATCCATAAATTGGGCTACGAACTGCTACCTCATCCGGCATATTCTCCAGATTTAGCGCCCTGCGACTATTTCCTGTTTCCCAAGCTAATGAAATGGCTGGGCGGTAACAGATTTGGGTCGAATTCCCTATTTGAGGGCTTTGAGGAAACCTATTATTTGAAATGAATAAAAAAATTGGGAAAACGCTGGAATAAATGTATCGAGCTAAAAGGAGACTATGTTGAGAAAAAAAATGTTATTTGCCGAAAAAATGTCATTCAAAAAGTCACTGACTTATCAAACTGCCTTCGTATATATATATATATATATATATATATATATATATATATATATATATATATATATATATATATATATATATATATATATATATATATATATATATATATATATATATATATAGATAATGATGAAACATCAATTGCAGCAATGGAGGCTTTTATTAAATTCGATTGATCAGCTCATGATGAAGTCGATCCACAATACAGCAAGTCAAGTTAGATTCAGTGCGCAACGCTAATTTTCATAAGATTTTTCTCCTCTCCTTCAAAACAACTAATAAAGTCTAGTGAATTTTGATATATAGGGGTTCGAACTCAAGTGTCATTTTAGAAGGAACTCCAGAAGTTTCCCCAAAACTAGCCATTTCTGAGACCATATTCCCATGTTACAAGTCTGCAACCGTAGCAAGCTGGGTGGACTGAATGTTTACCTGCTCAACTCCCATAACAAATATTTGATGACCGGGTAGTTGTCAATAAATCTCCCAGGCAGAGCCTCATACATGCTATCCATGTAACATTAAACACCTAATGACACTGCCCGACGTCCGGTCGGAATCATGATCTAATGTCCTGCCATAGGAGATTGTCAGGAAAACCCACAACAAATCAGGAAAATGGTGAAATTAAAACACAATCTCCAAAGAGTCGACGAATGATGTGTGACCTGCGGATTAGCCGTGCAAATCATAAATTGAAAATGTAAAATTGCGACTTTCGTCTGCTTGGATCGATCTCACTGGTATTATCTGACCCTGAGTAGGGGGGCGATCAAGTTGCCAATTGGCATTGTTAGAGGGATTCATACTGTTATTGAGTTTTCTGACCGCCTGAGAAGCGGATACTAGAGTATGTGTGGCGTGGCGGACCATAACGGACAAGCCTTTCGATCTGGCTGATTATGGTCAGAGCGACCTGTGTTCCGTGCCGGCGTGAAACATTGATCGGATTTGATCGATGTGATCTATTGATACCCTCATAGATCTGAAGACCAGGACCATGATAGTGAAGAGATTCGCAGTGTCAGGTCGGAGAGCAGCGCATCAAATGTGATGAAGGTGCATCTGATGGGCATCCATCGATTACTTGCAGGCTGTTTGGTGTATGTGCACACAAAGTTCACAATCAAGTCCATGTAGACGACGTACTCGTACAATAAAGTTCTCATCGGTCGAAATCACAGGAACCTTGTTGGGGACTGATGGAGAGCTCATCGTCGATAGCAGTGTTTACAAGTTTGAAAGATAATAGTGTGGATAATTCTTAATTATAAGGAGACTTTTAAATTATCTTGGAGGTGCACGAGGGTCTTGAAGAATTTGCATGAAGGTGCATAACCTCGCTCTCATCAACATTAATCTTACGTCTGAATCTTTGATTTTTATTGAGCGATGTAAATAATTTTAGCATGGCAATGCCTAGGAATAGTTTTTCTTTAACGTCGCACACTAAATATTTTATTTTTTACCGATGCGAACAAAGCACGTCACATCCATGTATTATTATAATATGTTAGTAATGAAAGCAACAAGGAGCTGTCTTTCGAAATACGCCCTTGTTATTGGGGATTATAACGCAAAGAGATTATTTGTCAACGGGCGTGAAGTTCGTATATTCTACAAAATGTGTGTGGTGTAGGATGATGTTGACATTATATTATGTCTTGGGATTTTCGGTATATTTTGGTAGCTATACCATATTTGTAATTTTCGTCCTCAAAGAGGTGGTTTGGATTTACAAAGGTAAAGATAAGAGAAGTGAATCAAAAGTTTACCAGTTCTTCCCCGTGTTTTGGTTGTTATGTGTGAATTGTTCTTCCAGTCATTGGACGAGTTTCGGATGGGAATTGAATTTAAACTAATGTGAACATAGGGCTTCTTACATCTCTTGCATTTGGACGCACTTTTCATAGCTTTTGGTATATGGTCTTTCAATTAGGACTCGAATTAATTAGAGTGTCGGACATTGATTGCTTATTGGCATAGAAGATGCAAGTGCCGTTTATCGCTGGGGATTTACAATAGGGTTTGTCTTTAAGGACAAGAGGTATTACTGGGCTTTCAAGAGATGGAATCATACTCGGTTAGATAATTCTCATTAGTACACCTTAGTAAGATTGGAATTCAGAGAATTTCGGATATCCTGCTCATTGATAATGAGATTTTGTTAAGACTGGTCGAAATGTTCGAACGAGTACATCGTGTTATCGTTAACAAACAAGTACAAAATACAGAACATATCTTAGAAGCGAGATCTCATTTGGCATGATAGTGAAAGGGGATGGATGTTTACAGACAGTTGCTCTTAGATAGTATTTTCATATTCGGACCGGGTTTTCTGTAGGTAGAAAATTCTTTCGATTGGATATAGAAAAAAAAAATTATATCTTTGAAAGCTTGTTCGAAAGACCTGGACTTAAGGGGTTATGCCACTGTAAATTTTTCCAAAGATCTATTTTTTTATTGGCTTAATTGATGATAAACTATTCAAAAATGTAAAAAAATTTGTTTTATACCTTGAAAATATTTTATCTGTTAATTTAAACCATTTTTTTGAACAGGGTGAAGCCAAAAAATTAGACCCACTGGCGCCATCTGTAGGTCAACCCGGAAACTTTACACCGCACCCTCGTATGAAATGAAACAGAATTTAAAACTTTAAACGCGATTGTCTCAAAACTAAGTTTTTCAAATTGGCTTGCAAGATAACTCTCGCAATTTGCATTCGATTGATTTCCAACTTTAACTGTAGCTTCTTAATTAGATTCCGCAGTAGATGCCGAATATTAAGAATTTGTCAAATATTAAAAATTATAAAAGTTATTAATAAACAATTGTCGAAAACTCGATGTTTTTTCAAAAGCTTGCAATTTTTTCAAAAATCGTACAAAATTTTGTACGGCATACAATAGAAATTTGCATGTATTTTAAGAAGATTTGTTTTTTATTTTCACTGGATCAAAACTGTTCAAATAGTTTTGCAAGCCACGGATCATCTTTTTAAAAACACGTTTTTTTTTTCAACAGCGTTTGCCACCATTTTGTTAAAAAAAAAAACACTTTAATACATATATAAACTTATATACATATGTGGTAAACTTTGTTTTATTAATAATACATTCTTTCGCATCAAAAAAAAAAAACCTAAGAAGTGGTCGGTTTTCGGGTCTCTGCGGTGGCATAACCCCTTAAGCTCATGGTATTTATTGTAAGGTTTCCTTGGTGGTTAGAACAGGAGATAAATCTTCTCCTTTAAGTTAGCCTAAGACATAATTTTTTTATTTTATCAATTCATATGGCGCCTGTTTTATCGCGGAGGTATTAAAAAACTGTCGTATACCGTTCTGATTTTTTTTTTATAAATGCCCCTCAACGAAGCAAATCTATAACGGGAAGTCAGATAAAGAGGTGAATAATGATAACGACAATATTAATATTTTCGTTGAATATATCGACCTAAAAATAAACTTTCAGAGTTTACTTATTCTATAGTAAAGTCAGCGATAGGAAAATATACGTGCAGTTGAGATGATTTCAAAAATACAGAGAAGGCAGGCAATTGGAAAGGGACGTGACCATGAAAAAAATTGAAAAAGAAGAATGGTTTTGGTTCTGTATTCCGACTGGCTCTTGCACGAAGTAATAGGAAAACCCATTCCAACAATCCCATCATGCACAGTCCTAGTCTAACACAGCTAAATAAAGATGGGCATCTCACACAGCTTTCCAAACCATCGGTTTTAGTGCTCTATTTGCCATTTAATGCTTAGAGTTCAACCAAATCGAGTCCATGCCGTTACGTGTTACCTGACTTTAAGTAAAACAAAAAAACCACGAGTCTAATGTTTATGGAGCGACTGATTGACACTCGATCATTCATCATCATCATCATCATCGGCGCTACAACCGGGATCTGGTCTTGGCCTTATTTAACAAATCTCTCCACTGGTCCCGATTTCGAGCCGATGCCATCAAGTTTGGGACTCCCAGACTCTGGACGTCCTGGTCTACGCCATCACAGACGAGGTCTGCCGGGCTGTTTCCTTCCATACATCCTGCCACAAAGGACTTTCCGGGTAGGCTCCTCTTTGCTTATTTGAGCTAGGTGTCCCGCCCACCGGAATCTACCGAGCTTGATTTTTTTTACAATAGTAGCTTCAATGTACAACGGCACAACTCATGGTTCTAGCGTCTCCGGAATCGTCCTACCTCACATACGGGGCCAACAATTCTCCTTAAGACCTTCCTCTCGAACCCAGGTAAGACTTCAGAGTGCCTCTTATAGAGCACCCAGGTCTCGGATCCAAACATGAGTACTGGTAAGACCATGATCTTGTATAGTAGTAGCTTGGATGTTCTGAATAAATTTCGGGATTTAAAGAGTCTTAATAGACCATAGTAGGCTTTGTTGGATTTGATCAGCCGTTGGCATATTTCTTCTTCCATATTGTTGTCGGCTGATACTATTGACCGAAGGTAGTTAAAGGATTGCACTACCTCAAATTCGTGCTCCTGGTAGTTTGACCGACGTTAGGTCTTCTCTTCGCAGAGTACTTAGTTTTTCCCTCATTAATGTGCAGTCCCAATTTTTGTGCCGCCTGCTCGATCTGGGTGAAGGGGTTCTGTAGAGCCGAATCGGATCTACCGAAGATGTCGATATCGTCTGCATAGGCAAGAATCTGTCTGGACTTGGTGACAATAGTCCCTATAGTTGTAACGCCAGAGTGACGGATTGCTTCTTCCCACGCTAGGGTGAAGAGGAGGAAGGCCAGACCGTCCCCTTTTCTAAATTCATTAAAAATGTTTATTGGATTGGACAGCAATCCCGCTATTTTTACTTGGCTAGTTACGTTGGTCATGGACACCCTACAAAGTCGCATCAATTTGTTTTATTATATTTAATTTATTTAATTATTTGGTAGAACTTCCGCGCCTGGTGCGGTCCTCGCTCTCTACTTTTCTCTATTTCACAGACAAGTTTTTTTTTTCCAGGCACTTTTCTTTTGTCTGTGAAGCCTTTTTTCAGATCTTCTGAGCTCTTTGTATTTCCTCTAGCGTATCCGCGTCCTATGAGACTGCTGCATCACCCGGTATGCAGCATTCTTACGTTCAGCTGCTTGTTTGCATACATCATGAAACCAGTCAGTCCGATATCTACGGCTACTGTCTAATATGGAGTTGGTGCTGGTTGGTACTAATGGCGGTATGCTTAAGGCGTGTCCATTTCTCTTCTACGCCCGGAATTCTGGACCCAGGACTTACTCACCCTCCGTCGAACTATTCGAGGGCGAGTCTCAGCGCATGACCAAAGGTGCTACTAGTATTCCCATTGCGTAAGGCAGCCGTGTTGATCTGAAGCTGATCCGCGGATGCAATACGTCAGCAGGCTCGAGGAGTGGTGGCAATCTATCAACACGTGGTCAATTTGGTTGCGAGTGGCTCCATCAGGTGTTACCCATGTGGCTTCGTGGATGTCTTTACGAGAAAACCTGGTACTCACAACGATCAAGTTCTTTGGTGCTGCCAGTTCGATGACTCGTAGTCCATTGTCATGTAAACTATGGGAACCTGCGTTCCTGCGACCTATTTTTGCATTCAAATCACCAAGAAGAATTTCCATATCGTATCTTGGGCAGGCATTGGGGGCCCGGTCGACGTTCTCGTAGAATTGATATTTTTTCGTCGTCAGGGGACTCCTCTGTAGCTCCGTGAACGGTTATGAGCCTTATGTTCTAAAACTTGCCTCGCACGCGAAGAATGCATAGCCTTTCGTCTGAAAATAATTTCGTTGTACAAGGGTGAATCAATTATAAACGGTAATTTTACTTTTTTGCTTAGCAAGAAGTTGTGAGCTAGATAATTTTCTGAATGGCTGTTGTTTGGTTTATGACGAATAGGGGAACCGGCTTGGTGGTGCTCGACTTTGTGGTCAGTACAGCCATGAGCGAGCAAGAGATATATGTGTCTGTTGTGCAACGGATTATTATAAAATTTTGAACAAATGAAGCCGTTAAACCCTCGGAAATTTTTTTCTGATTACTATTATTATATAAATTAAAATGTTTTCATGATTTTCCATCAGATTTGACTACTTTCTTAAGGGAAAGTCTACGAAAATGATTTAAATGTTCTTTCAGTCACAGAAACCTAATTTTTTGCGTTGGAGTTTTGTAGGTTATTTGAGGTTGTGATGTTTTCTACCGAGCTGGTATCCACACAATTCGGTTAGTAGATATGTAAAATCAAACCTGTATGGCACTCTTTCGTTTCTTTCCAGTTTTTGCATTAATTTTTTTATCCTCCCTATTCTCACGGTCACTTCTCCACCTTTATGCCTGCTCTGCATCTCCCGATAATACAAACATATTAGAAGTCCCCTTAAGAGTGTGCAGATTATATAAAAAACACCCCTCTAACTTTTGTGCTGTACTTACTGAACTAATTAATAGAAAGTATCAAAATTCGTTTTAAACATGTCAAGCCCGAGTGTATTGTCGTGTATGTGGGTCATCAAATTAAGTCATGGTTCGCCTTATGGCAATAAGATAACTCCTGATATTTCGCCTTCAGGAATATTCGGATGCAAAATTAGTATGGCCCTGAGTTGTAAGAACTCTGCGTTAAAGAATATCAATATCCAAGACTTTGCAATCAGTGGGCTTGAAAGTCCTCAATGAAAGTCATGCTATTCACCGCTACCTTTCGGACTATGACTTCAAGCAAATGCTACCGCTTATAACGATACGGCCAAGGTAGTTATAGTAATATAGGCAGACACAGTGAGAGGCGAAAAACCATAGGTCTCCCAGCAGTATTCAGAACTTCTCGTCACAGATATAAATTCCTAAAATTATTCACTTCTCCCCTGTTACTTTAAATATTTTCTTTTGGCGCGTCTTCTTTTTCCTGAGAAAATTCCTAGACCCATACCATTCCAGACTTGTTAAACAAAGCAATTGGCTTCGCTCTTACCGATCATTGCACCCGACAGGTGTGTTATTTCTTAATTCGCCACCATATTGAATGCTTTATGATCAGTCGTTCAATTAAATTCAAATTGAATTCGCGCCCATCCTGTGGCCGGCCGGTCAGTTAATTTAACGCTTCTTTAGATCCTAATTTCCTTACTTTAATTTAATTAGAAATTTTCAGTAGTCCGTAATTGGTTTCTTGCCTAACAATCAGTGTAGACCTTTGCTATACAAGTGTCAAGATTCGATCTCAAAGGTGTTACCCGAGACCACAACTACATCAAACGGCGGCAACCAGCAACATACCATTGGTAATAAAAAAACAAATCCTCAGCAGAAGCAGCTCTTTAACGTACGTTAACCGTGAAACACTATTTCGTTTCAATATCTAAATAACTACTTGGCCTTTTTCCCAGCATATCACATCTCTCATAGTCCGGGTTCCGTGCTTCCACTGTCACACACACCTTGGGTGTTGTATAAGTACAAGACCATGGTGTGAGATTTGAAGATCCAGTTCAAAACTTGCCTTCGGCTATCTATGTCTTAAGAAGCTTCCTTTGTGAGCCGCGGATAGCACGATTGTGTAAATCACGGATTCTTTCGAGACGGCTGGCTTTTCCCTTTAGACCGTTTGGCCGTATCACTCTGTCTGATGAAGAGTCTATTTTATAGGTTTCCAGCCAGTTTACTACCAACTTTTCTGCAGAAACTTTACGACCAGCAATAATTATAACAATTTTCAAGGGGAAGACCGCGAAACGACGATGGGACTCTTGGAAAATTGGGTTTCCTGCACTGGCTGGCTTGAACCGCAGCACTCCTGCCAGACTGCCGTATATCTCTGTTAAATTAGTTCACAGGCTGATTTTGAGTTTGTTAAGCTTAATTATTTTAAAATAGTCTCTGTTTTGTTTTTATCTTGATGAGCAAATGTTGCTGATGAGCAAGCGTTGATGATTTTAAGAATGGGAAGAGCTCATCGAAGTGTTTCTACTCAGGTCCGATAGGTAACGAACACACCGTGTAAGCGAGGGGTGCGCTATTTAACCTATGTGAGCAGAGAACACTCGAACATTACGCGAGCTATTGAAATGATTTATAGGGAAGTTTCTCAATTGTCTTATTACGCTGCATTGACCTAACCGTCGGTGTTTTGCTACTTAAGCAAAATGTATCCCAAGTTTGTAAAGAGTCACCAGCTATGGCGTAAGCGACCGGTGTGGGTTACAGTGCGTCATTATATTATGTATGTCTGGTCTAAATGGATTTTTGTCCAACAGGACCAGCCTTCTCGAAAGTCAACACTGTGATTGGGGATGTGCTCAGAGTTATGCCATACGAGGGCACTGGCAAACCAAGCAGAAAGTTGCACTGCGCCGGTCCTTGATGGCTGGATGCTTGCTCTGAGATTTAAATTTTAATTATCTGCTTTACGTTGCCAGTCGATTATAATGGCTGGAGTAGGAGGTCATCGCTTGCGCAATGAGGACGACGAAAATGAAGATGGGCTTAGATGGTAATCACTCCTTTGCTGTATGCTCGTGTGCCAATCATATTGCAAATGAATAAATACTTGAATTTGTGTAAGTAAAGACAGGTCTTTGGTCTCTTAACAGTCGGAGCATCGGTATCCAGTTACATATGGGTGTGCTGGCAACCAGTTTGAAAAACCTAGACCGAGGTAGGGTGGGTATTAGTTTAAACGGCATATTAAACCCAGCATATTGGTAACTGACAAATATTACGAAAACGTTTTCAAATTATTGCCCCTCGTCAATTTATATTTGGAGTTTAGTATTCTGGGGCGTATTAATTTAAGGACAGCAATTAAAAAACATTCGTTTTTAGTTATCATGCGACAAGGTATACACATATTTTATTTACTTTTATATCATAAACAACAAAAACAAGGACGGGCGCAAATGGACAGAGTTGAAACCTCTTCATCTATGAGTATATGTATTTAAAAAATGATGGTATCGAAACCCACATGGGACTTGAAAACTTTATAGTATGCTACAACATTACATAGCTAAATTGTAAGTTTATTGGCTTTATTCAAATTAATACAAGTTAGGGTTACTTTAATCAATACTTAAAACTGAAGAGATCTAAGAACTAAGGTCGTAGAAGGTGACAAAGAAAAACGTTTGTGATGTGTGGAGTGTTGAGAATTAACTGTCTGTCCTTTTACCAAGTGAACCATTGGGACAGGATTCATCTCTGTTGTAAGTTCAATACACCGTACTTGACCAAGAGCAAGCCTGAAGTCTATATTTGAGAAATAACTAATGGATGTGCAAGTAGAAACTCGACTCTTATGTCAAATTCAACTTTATTGGAAAATATATTTATACAAAGATTGATTGATATTTCTTGATGAGAAACTTCTAACTGTTTTGCTAGTTTTTCTTACGTTGGACTTGGATTTTCATCCAGTAAAACTTGGTTCTTCGTCGTCAAATTGTTTTACTGCACGTGGACGTGGAGCGTCCTCAAGATTAAAATTACCTACACGAAATCTCTCAAACCATTTTTTTCTTTTTACAGTAGAGTGATTCACACAAGTTCACAGACAGCGGGACGTAAGTCACGAATTCAAAGGATAAAGCTAATGTGTTCGCGAATTTATTTTCCGTGAATTCAAACTTCGATCCCGGCCTTTTGAAGCCACCTGTGATTTCGCCGGTACGGTCTTCGATGCGGGATGTGAGATTTCGTCCGCGCACTATTCAACGCATTCTACGTGAACTGGATTGTAGGAAGGCAACCGGCCCGGATGGAATACCAGCAATAGTCCTTAAGAACAGTGCTTCAGAACTGACGCCGGTTCTTGGCAGACTCTTCCGCTTATCTTATGCACGGAGGACCTTTCCTGCCTGCTGGAAAATCGCTCGAGTTCAGCCAATCCCAACGACGGGAAAAAAGTATCTCCCACAAAATTACCGTCCGATAGCATTACTGTCTATTTTATCTAAGGTGACGGAAAAAGTCATCAATACAGAGTTAGTTAAGTATTTGGAGTGGACTTCTGAATGATCGCCAATACGGATTCCGTGGCAGGTGGTCCACGGGAGACTTTTTGACACTTATAACTTTTGACCGCGTCTGGCACGGGGCATTGCTGAGCAAACTTCGTTCATATGGACTTTCCAAAAAACTTTGCGACTGGACGAGGAGCTTCCTCGAGAGTCGATCGATCCGGGTTGTTGTGGACGGCTAGAGTTCGGATCTGTATCCTGATAATTCGGGGGTGCCCCAGGGTTCTATTTTGGCTCCAACCTTGTTCTTGCTTCACATAAATGATTTGTTGGAGACAACGGATAACAAAGTATTCAGTTTTGCGGATGATAGTACTCGTACGCTTGTTTCCTCCTTTTCGAATGTTCGGCCAATTGGTGCATCTGCGTCGCATCAGCTGAGATGTGGACAGATTGACTCTCTGAATCAGGATCTAGATAGGCTCCTGGAGTGGGGAGGGGCAAATCTCGTCGACTTCAATGCAGCGAAGACACAATATACAACATTCACAAAGAAAAGTGGATCATCGGTTCCAGAGTTGATGATGAATGGCCGGGCCCTCAAGGCTGGGGAAAGTTTGAAATTGCTCGGCTTCATGGTCTGTGGGAATGTATCATGGCATAAACACGTGTCGAACATCGTCGGGTCCACCTCTGGAAAACAGAGCTCTCTTTTTAGAGCCAAGAAATATTTTACTCCGGCCCCACTTCTTCTCCTATATTAATCCCAAATTAGACCCGCGCTCGAATATTGCTCTCATGTTTAGAGCTTGGCTCCTAAACATACCCTCGACCTACTTGAGAGCATACTGAGACGAGCGATCCGCCTGATCGGGGACTCGGCGCTGATTTCGGGACTACAGTCGCTATCACATCGAAGGCGCGTAGCCGACCTCTGTCTGTTTTATAGATATTATCACGGGTACTGTTCCTCGGAGATTCGTGGTATTGTTCCATGCAATTTGTCTTATATGCGCTCCACAAGACAATCCGACGGATCGCACCCGTTTGTGGTTCATCTCCCGACGACGCGAACATCCCTGCATCAGAACTCGTTCCGTTACAGAGCGTTACAACCTGCAACTGTTCAAAAAGAACTGCAACAGTTATTTGATAGCATCTCGGGGCCCCCACTCGGCGCTATAGGTTCGCCTCTCCCGAGAGAAGTCTAAGAAAAAAAAGGAAAAAAACTCCATAACATCGACTTTGTTTTAAGAAACCATTCTTTAGCCAATTTTGAGGTGTGCTTGGGGTCATTATCCTGCATAAACTCCCATTTAATAGGCATGTCCTTTTCAGAAAATGGTAGCATAACGGTGTTTAAGATTTCTACACACTTTTTAGCACACAGTTTGTCCTTTATAAGATAAATTGGACCAACACCAGATGCTGAAAAGCACCCCCAAATCATGAAATTGCCTCCACCATGTTTCACTGTCTTTTTCGTATACTTTGGATCGAATTCTGAGTTCATTGGTCGTCTGACGTACATTTTTCTATCGGAACCAAACAAATTAATCTTGGTTTCACCCGACCATAAGATGTTATTCCAATTCGCACGGTGGAGGTGTTTTTTGGCAAAAACGAGTCTCTGCTTTATATTTTTCTTGCTCAAGTATGGAACTTTTCTGGGACTTCTTCCGGGAAGACCCGCTTCTATTAGTCTGTTACTAATTGTACGACGTGTACAAGGTACGTTTAAGTCATTTTTTAATTCCGTTGAATTAAAACAAACGGCTTGTTCTTGGATAGTCGGATTAGCAGTTTGTCGAATCGTGAGGTTGTTTTTCTTTTTCTGCATCTGGTTTCCATTTTGGGACCTGACTGAAGAGGTGTGAATATTTTTTTCTTAGAGCACTTCATTGGCTTAGCTATTTCATCCATTGTTTTCCCGTCATTTCTTAATTTTTTTATCAATTCACGATCGAAACTAGTGCAATGTACTCTACGACCCATTTTCACAAAATATAATTTTTATTGTTTTTTTTTTTTTCTCACAAACACCAAAACACAAGTCTAACAAATTTACGAAGATTTCAATAAAGACGAACCAGTAGTTTATTTCACAATCACGATTGAAGACTGCGGTGATGGTTTGTTGCTATTATTTTTTCCAGGCAAAATATCCCTTTCGCTTGCATTTTTTACTACTAGGCAAAAACAAAAAACTGATTGTACGCAGTTACTGATTGTTGATCGTTACCTAAACTTTTGTTTCTATTATTTTTTCCACCACTGTATATATATATATAAATATATATATTTATATATATATATATATATATATATATATATATATATATATATATATATATATATATATATATATATATATGTAAATATATATATAATATCGTAATTTAATTAAAGGGAACCGAGAATTATAATATATCGTAACTGAACGATTAGAACAGAACACCAAGATGATATAAAACCTCCGTCGTCAAGTGATTTGAAGTTATATCAAAAAATATACCAACATACATCAGTCAGTGAATTAAAGCAATCAACTGCACTTTTACCCATTCATGGATGGTTCAATAGCTTTCCCTATCACGTGCTCACCTTTTCTCTATCTTTACCTTTCAACTTTAGTGGCGTATAAATCGAGAACTGTCGAAATGGGGGCACCTGAACGATTAATAACCTCCACCTCGTCGAATTCAATTTTTCCATGCACGGGTCGCAGTTTGAAAATCAAATCCGCCAACCTCATCCCATGCTCCCCAAATAAATCTGCTTTAAGGATGCGCTCTAGACGTGAACGCACGAATAGCGTTCATACACCTTAATTCCCATGTTAAACATAGAAAATGTAGCACGTAAACGACACGCCGCAATCGGCAGTCAGGCGCGGGAATCTTGGTCGTGAGTCGGTGTATCGAATCCCAGTCGATATATAATTCACCCTCATTTCATAATAAATTGCTCTCAATTGATCACGACAAACTTTTGTCCGGGCCTTAGAATGTGGCGGATACGATCGAAGGACCAGATATCTTCGATCTGTGCATTTTCACATGATATTCCACATTGAACGAGAGGGATACTGACGTTAGTTGTGTCAGAAAACCAACAGTAATTACACTTGACGCGTCCGGTTGGATTGAGATGCAGCTTCTCTCCAGAAGCCGGAAGTCAAATTCAAATTCACAGTCAAATTCAAATTCAAATTCAAATTCGAATTCGGATTTAAAGGTGGATCGCGTGAGTCGGGATGGACGCTGACCTGTAGTAGACGTGTCTTTTAAATCAAAATTTGCATTGCATCGTGTCTCGGTGCGGTGTTGTGTGAATGATTTAAGTCATGGTGCTTGAGGTTACATTTAACCAACATTGTGCACACTGTACAGACCGTTAGACGGCAGAGAATCGATGTTCCGAACTGTCTTTCACACGAGCGCTATTGTCCAGGCGTGAATGCAGTCTTCCAATGTTCGATATCGATGGGAAAATTGTACCTAAAAGTTCCTGCATTTTGCATGACTTTCCGTTTGGTTGTATGTCTTCTGGTAGCCGAATCATTAGCGCGTCAGGGCTGGAGGATGGGAAAATTATTTTCGAAATTATGCTTTAGGTCTTTCTTATGCAAGAAACAGAAGCTGGGGCAGCAATTCAGTTCCACTGACACATATATTGTTCAGACGGCAAAGATAAAACAAAACACAACAAAAAAGGGAATCGTTCAAAAGACAGTAAAGGTCTTATAGCGACAAGTGATGTAAATTGGGTAAAGCAAGAATGTAAGCAAACTTAAAGAGATAGTATAAAATACACAAGACTGAAGGAGGCTTGTCTAAGAGCTCATGCCACGAACAAATACTTTGGATTGAGAATTTCCTATGAATTCTGAAAGATATATTTTAGAACCTACTAATATGAAAACTATACAATGTGGCCATTAAATATTAACTTGTTCGTGTGCAGCAGCATATCATGTTAGGTAGCGTTTAACTGTACTACACAACTTTTGCCAACATCGCAAATGAGTTAATAAGAAGCTATATACGATTAGTGTATATAGGTACCTGTATTTGATTAGTGCTTTAAATAAACTCTTTGCTGACACCGCAAAGAACATTTTTTACAATATGGGTAATTCTGAGGTGAATTGAAGTAACTAATGGAACATGGCATAGTTAAAGAGTTACTCATATGTAGTTACGTAACTAAATCATACATTAAACCATTCGGGTACAGAAAACAGCCCATAGCGCTTTATGTTCCTAAATTGGAGTATATTTCGATTCTCATCGCACAAGTCGTTAGTAATGAACGCCGACAGTATCACAACACAAAAACTTGATGTGATCCAAGAAAGACCAAAAATATTCTATTAGGTTCGCATTATATCAGGTTGATCCTAATTTCTTTGAAAATGTTGAATATCGGAATGGATATCATGTTCGATATCCGTTTTGTTTTATTCTTCATACCATGAGAAATAATTCCCTTTGTTTTGAGAAATTTAATATATGAGTAAGTGCGCATTACCAATCGCGAAATGATTGTCTTCCAAACTGTGGACAAGTAATCTCCAGATTCGCTGAACCTAATTTAATGATTAATGATACATTTAGTTCATTCATATGCTCTACCATCTAATTCACTGCAATTTTACTAAAAAAAAACCAAAAATGTAAACAAAAATCAATTTTCACACTTTCAAAAATCCACCATTTATTCTTAATAACTTACATAAACATAAAAATACTTGTTTGCGGCACCCTTTAAGAACTTCGAGAACTCGACTTGAGCATTAGAAAGTTTATGATTTCACTAACTCGGCTACGTCACCGTTATGTTGTGCTCACTTTTCCTCTATGCTTCACCATCTGCTCTGATTTACTCAACGTCACCCTTGACATTGTCCTCCCATATCCGTCACGACCCCCCACAGATCTTTCGGTATGTATTCTAAGGAGAGTTCTGCCATTACCAATTTTTGTTACAACCCCTGCCTATCTTAATTTTCGCGACCTAACGATTCTCATAATTGTTGGCTTTAGGCGCGACAATTCACGGTTGCGGAGTTTTCTCCATTGTCCTCACATTTAAAACACACATTTGACTAAACTAATACCTATACTTTAACAAACACATTTAGGCAGCTTTGACCGAAGCAAAGAGATCTTTTGCTACGACAAAAAGACTATTTCACAGCACCCTACTTGACAATCGAGTTAAAGTCATATGCTACATAGCCCTTATCCCAGTATGGTTTAATGTAGGTCTATATATATTGGAGAAGATTCAGGGTTTCGAAAGGCAATGCCTCAGAACTTGCCTCGTTTTGTACCGGACTCCAGAATCCGACTACAAAAAATACTATCCCAATGAAGCTTTATATAATGGAGCCGACATAAAACGGACAGATAATTTTATTATCAGATTGATCAGAGGACATGTTGCGAGAGTAATGAGTTCATCCACCAATTTAAGTTTTGGAGCCTATTACCCAAATATGACGTTTTATGAGAGAGTTCGCCCCAATGGATTTGTTCCACCAGCGGCATTTCTGTATCTTGATATGATTGGTTTTCCCCGCGCTTCGATCGACCGTAGATAAGCGGATAGATTATGGGCTGGAATTCGCACATACAGATGAAGAGTGTCTAAGGTACAGTAGGGCTATATCTCACAGAGAACAAAGAGAAGTTAAGAAACAACACCAACAGCTCTGATGGCTGTATGGCTACTAAAGACCTGTCAGCCGAAATGAGAATAGTTAATAAAATACCTAAACTACGGCACGGTTACGTAGATTTAGCTTTCCTTAGGTTCGGGTAGTGTTAGATATCTTTCAAAAATATTTAAAAAAATTTAGATTAAGTTGGTGAAGTTTTTTTTTATTTTTTTTTCTTGAACTTCTCTCGGGAGAGGCGAACCTATAACGCCGAGTGGGGGCCCCGAGATGCCACCAAACAACTGTTGCAGTTCTTTTTGAACAGTTGTACGTTGTAACGCCCCGGGAACACTCGCTTGGGAAGGGAGTTCCACAGCTTCCCCGCTCTGTAACGGAACGAGTTCTGGTGCAGGGATACTCGCGCCGTCGGGAGATGAACCACAAACGGGTGCGATCCGTCGGATTGTCTTGTGGAGCGCATATAAGCCGAATTGCGTGGAACAGTACCACGAATGTCCGAAGAACAGTACCCGTGATAATATCTATAAAACAGACAGAGGTCGGCTACGGGCCTTCGATGTGATAGCGACTGTAGTCCCGAAATCAGCGCCGAGTCCCCGATCAGGCGGATCGCTCGTCTCTATATACTCTCGAGTAGATCGAGGGTATGTTTAGGAGGCGAGCTGCAAACATGAGAGCAATATTCGAGCGCGGTTCTAATTTGGGATTTATATAGCAGAAGAAGTTGGGCCGGAGTAAAATATTTCTTGGCTCTAAAAAGATAGCTCTGTTTTCCTGAGGCCGACCTCGCGATGCTCGACACGTGTTAATGCCATGATACATTCCCACAGACCGTGACGCCGAGCAGTTTCAAGCTTGCCCCAGCCTCGAGGGCACGGCTATTCATCATCAGCTGTGGAACCGATGATCCACTTTTCTTTGTGAATGTTGTACATTGTGTCTTCGCTGCATTGAAGTCGACGAGATTTGCCCCTCCCCACTGCAGGACCCTATCTACA
The DNA here is from genome assembly GCA_963931805.1 of Microdon myrmicae. Classification (NCBI taxonomy): domain Eukaryota; kingdom Metazoa; phylum Arthropoda; class Insecta; order Diptera; family Syrphidae; genus Microdon; species Microdon myrmicae. The sequence goes on along the minus strand of OZ007498.1, from coordinate 2,618,072 downwards.
ACTTGATTCAGAGAGTCAATCTATCCACATCTCAGCTGATGCGACGCAGATGCACCAATCGGCCGAACACTCGAAAAGCAGGAAACAAGCGTATTATCATCCGCAAAACTGAATACTTTGTTATCCGTTGTCTCCAACAAATCATTTATGTGAAGCAAGAACAAGGTTGGAGCCAAAATAGAACCCTGGGGCACCCCTGAATTAACAGGATACAGATCCGAACACTCGCCGTCCACAACAACCCGGATCGATCGACTCTCGAGGAAGCTCCTCGTCCAGTAGCAAAGTTTTTTGGAAAGTCCATATGAACGAAGTTTGCTCAGCAATGCCCCGTGCCAGACGCGGTCAAAAGCCTTGGAGATATCCAATGCGACCGCCCTTGACTCACCATGCCGTTCAATCGCAGGTGTCCATATATCTGTTATAAGTGTCAAAAGATCTCCCGTGGACCGCCTGCCACGGAATCCGTATTGACGTTCGTTCAGAAGTCCGTTGCACTCCACATACTTAACTAACTCTGTATTGATGACTTTTTCCATTACCTTAGATAAAATAGACAGTAATGCTATCGGACGGTAATTTTGTGGCAGACACTTTTTTCCCGTCTTTGGGATTGGCTGAACTCGAGCGATTTTCCAGAAGGCAGGAAAGGTCCTCCGTGCATAAGATAAGCGGAAGAGTCTGCCAAGAACCGGCGATAGTTCTGGAGCACAGTTCTTAAGGTCTATTGCTGGTATTCCGTCCGGGCCGGTTGCTTTCCTACAGTCCAGCTCACGTAGAATACGTTGAATACTACGTGGGTGAAATCCCACATCCTGCATCGAAGACCATGCCGGCGAAATCACAGGTGGTTCCAAAAGGCCGGGATCGAGGTTTGAATTCGCGGAAAATAAATTCGCGAACACATTAGCTTTATCTTTTGAATTCGTGACTAACGTCCCTCTGTCTTTCACCAACGGAGGGAAAGAGGAGAATGCGAAGTTACCGCTGACAGCTTTTGCCATTGACCAGAAGAAGCGCGAACCAGTTGGGCACCGAAGGAGTTTATCGATCACCCTGTCATTGTGAGCCTTCTTCGCGTTATCAATCGCCAGGTTGCACGCGTTTCTGATTCTAACAAAATTCGTTCTGTTAACATCGGTGGGGTTGGAGAGCCATTACTTAAAAGCTCTATTTTTTGCCGCTGTAATCAGCTCGCATTTTTTATCAAACCAAGGTTTATCAGACGAACTTCGTTTGATGGAATGTTGATACACATCTCCATCCCCAGAAGAATAATCTCTGATACTGACTCCGCGCAAGCGTTAACATCGGTGTTTCCGAAGCACACCTCCGACCATGGAAAGGATGCGAAGAAATCTCGCAAATCGTCCCAGTAAGCAGCCCCATACTTCCATACATTACGAAGCTGCCTAGGTTGGTTATTCGCTTGATATGCAAGTGCTTGCGCGACAGATACCAAGCAGTGATCTGAGTTTCCTAGCGGCGCAGAAACCTCTACGGTATAAATACTCGGTTCGGATGTCAAAAATAGATCCAGGGTGTTCGCATAATCGCCTCGGGCATCCGGTACTCGCGTTGGCTCCCCCACGAGTTGAGTCAAGTTGTGGCTTACAGCAAACATCTCCGCCAGCCTCCCAGCTCGTCGGTTCTGTTAGAATGTACCGACCAGCCGGAATTGTGCACATTAAAATCGCCAAGGACAATAATTTCAGAAGCTGGGTGGTTGATCTGTATCCAGTCGACGGTACGCTAAAGGTGTTCGAAAAATATCGCTGGTCGATCGTCATTTGGAGAACGCTAAAACCAGAAGGGAAATTAAACAGATTTCCCCGCCACGACCGTCAACCACATGCTGTCCATATTATTGGGTTCCAATGCCTCCATCCTCTGGCAAGTCAGATCGGACCGCGCGAAGACGCAGACTCCGCCCTTAAAACGGAATCTCGAATGTGAGTTATATCCTGAGCAACGAAGATATGTCGTATAAGTTTACGAATCGACATGGGTCTCAGTTAGGGCAAGGATATCAGATTTTGATGTTTGCAAATATTGGTGGACGGCGTTTACATTCGTATTGGTGAAACCGATGCCCCTGATGTTACAAAGTTCCGTTTCCAGTCGAGCGTGGGCAGAGCCTCGAGAGCGAACCCGGTTATGCGATAACGAACCGAAGTGCCATTATTTATCAAGATATCTGCATGATGTGTCCTCTGATATAGTCCCCCCCGGAGATCCGAATGGGAGACTAGTTTACCTCTGGAATTCTTTATATCAGAACGTACCATCATGACTTATCTCCGTGTCAGTCCGGACCATCAGCCACACATCCGAAACACCGTCGAAGATTTCTCTCGACGATATCGCGGAATGTACAGCGTGACGGGGTGGTATCTCACCTTGGGACCGACTACCACCTAACCAAGCTTTTCTCGAACCGGTCCATCAGCCAAGCTCCGAAAGATGGCCAGGGATTGCTCCCGACCATTTCACGGAGCCTAAAGCTTGATGGGGTGGTATTTCACCGGGCGCACCGGGCGCACAGGGCGTTGGGACCCCGGCTGCCACTCGGCCTTTAGTCGCCTCTTACGACAAGCCGGCCTAGCTGTGAATATATTCTAACGCCCTACTCACAGGGCTGTTTATGACTGTTATCGTTTTTCTTTTGTTATAAACTGCAGAGCTTTCCCTTTCCAGCTCTTCTTCGTCTGCATGGTATTCTGTTGGCAAAGGGATAGTGGCACATGCCTGCGATTGCATTTGGTTTTCCGTTGTGGTGATTTTGTGAAGTGGGCTCTTCGATAGTATAGCGGTTAGTATCCCCACCTGTCACGCGGGAGACCGGTGTTCGATTCCCCGTCGGGGAGCCTCTGGCGCAAGACTAATGACCTTGCCCGGAAAAACAAATTATCATGGAAAATTTAACAAGCCTCGGGACTTGCTAAATAAGGCCAAGACCGGCTCCCGGTTGTAGTGCCGATGATGATGATGATTTTTTGAAGCATTTCATTTATCATCGCTGCTTGTTGTTGGTATGCTGCTGCTAGCTGTTCATACGTCATAACGTTGCCGTTATTCGTGTTACTTAGCAGGATATTTTGTTGGTTGAATGGTGTAGTGTCCAATATTATTATTACGTATTATTTCACACGTTTTTTGTTTTTGTTTTTTTTTTTGGTTTTTTTGTGGTTCACTCTATTCACTTATTACTACTGGCACATTTTTTTGTGTGTATTCGATGTGTGGCGAGGAGCGCGGTATAAAACATCTTTGCCGTTCGTATGTCAAGTGAACACTTATTTACAGTATATGGTGTTAATTTATAACGCATGATATTTATACAAAGTAAATTCATCGTGTGGCTGTATACACAGCGAAGTATCAAAATAAAACATCATTGCATTCAATGTATCCACCTTGTTTTAGATGAAATCGAACGGATTGAGACTTACGATAAATGTTTGCTTACTTTTCGCAAAATATACAACGGTTGGATGGTGTGACACGTTTCTGCGATAACACATCCTTTTTGTTCGAGGTTCTTTATTGGGTTTTAACTTTCATTGACAATCTAATATTTTAATTTAATTTTTTTGATCATACATCTGGTTTTTGTCATTCGATATACTTTGCACAAACCGCACGAAATTTAAGAATAATTTAAAAACACTTCCAAGAGTGTAGAACTTTGTTTCATGTGGGACCGCTTGAATTGACTTTTTTGATATTTAACGTCCGTCTTCGCCGACGTTTAATTTTACTCCTCTTATCTTAGATAACGTTGTCGAATCATATTTTCAATTTTTTTTACTTCTAATTTATGACACATTTTAATCAGAATATACTATCTGCAGAACATATTTTAAGATGCAAGAGAAACATTTTGTGTGTACGCTTGATTTTACGGTAAATTGCCATTCCTGGTTGATTGCTGGGCAATGAAGACATTTGCCTACCATTTGGGGATGGGCGTATCCCAGACAATTCGTGTTTACACAAGCGTTCATTCGTGGTCAACAATAGCAAAGATATTTGTGTGTGTCTTACTCGTAACGTCTACATGCATTGGCTTATCCTATGAATGACACTTTTAGGAGTTTGTTCATATGTGTCTCTTAGATACTATTACCTCTATGCTTTTCAGGGTGTCTGCACTTTCACAGGTTACAGAACAAGAATTTGAGCTGTTGATCAATCTAAAATGAGCTAACATAGGGGCATTCAGGTTAACTGATTCCAACCAGTTGGCAAGGGGGCTGTAAAGGGTACTTTGAGGGGGGCGGTTTTTGCATTTAAGCTTTAGTTTGATGCTTCTTACTAAAAGAAGAATTAAGGACCCTTATAACAAGTAAAATTGCATTCATCCTCTCTCATTGTGTGACCATTTCAAAATCCCTTTTGGTGGTACACTTTGTATAGGAAAACAAATTACGCCGAGATCAAAATGAAGAGAAAATGACTGCAAATTCAAACTGTCAAAAAAGTTGTTTATATCGTCAGAGTTACATATTTTTCTTGGAGCGCCACTACATGATATATATAGTTGTATTTTTCCTAACACCATTTGCCTGATTTTCAGAGTTTGCTGACAAAATTTATAAAATATTTACAGGCCGAAAAACCATACAAAGTGTGGAAAAGCTAAAATGTTGTCAGTGCCGTGTGGTGGCTTTAAATTCCTCCACATTTAAAAATGTAAAATGTTGTACAGAAATTGTATACAACTATAAAATTGGGGAATACACTTCCTGAATGAAGCCAGCAAGAGTGCGAAAATAATAGAAAAACCAAGCCAAGAATTTAGAGTTGCCAATAAAGTTCGAAGCCGTTGGTTTGTTGTTGTTCGATTAAAAAGTAAGAGGTCGTTGGTTCCGGTTACTCACTGGCGGAATTGGTTTCTTGTGTCGTCGTCGTACGCCACACTGTATTGTATAAAATTATGGTTAGAAATGAATAAGGTTTTTATATTAAAGAAAATTAGTAACTATCACTCGACTTTAAATTATGTCTGAAATCTTCTTGCCTTGATAGGGCAACGGTGCTCATATTTTGACGTCCCATGGTCGTAATGCACTTTACAAATACTACTTCATATGAGGCGCTCTCAAAACTAACACAATAACTGCAACAAGCTCAAAAATTCAATCTGCATTCCGTGAGCATGAGGCGGTGACAGACAGTCTTCTTCACATTGACTTATTAGATTACGAATTTGTTGCTCAACGGACTGTTAATAATTTTCAATTTTCGATAAATCTATCAGACATAATCGACATATTTTAAAACCGTTTCATATTTTGTATCTACTAGACTTCATAAATGTATCATTGCAAACTAAGACCTGGCATTCTATTTAGTTGTGCTTTTTGAAAACTCTTTGATTTACAGAACTTGCATCTTTGAGATCTCTCTCGGATCAGCCATCATTATTTTTTGTTATTAACTATTCTTGATTTCAACTGGTTGCCAAAAGGAATAAACTACTGGTTAATTGAACTGTTCGCTCGAGGCACAGCTGCAGTATGTTTCTTTTTCCCAAAAGAAATTGCATTCTTTAAGGTAGGAGAATGTTTATAGTGACCTATCTGGAGTGACCAATAAATACAGTGAGTTTCTTGTGCTATCCTTATTCAGAACTTGGCCCACGAAGCGTCCAAAATTTCGGCATAAGTTTATGAATCGACAAATTCCGGGAACCATCGGCATTTAATGAAATTTTAATTTTGACTATAGCTGCGTTAAATTGAATGAAGCCCGGTGCGTGATGTAGGGGAGACATAGACGTCAGTTCTGCTTCGAGTGTAATACTGTTACGAAGGCAGCTCATTAGAAAAGAATGTAATGGCCTGGAGCTATTTGATTTGGGGAAGAAACTAGTGTGTGATTTATAGTTTCTGTTGAACATGTAGATATCTTCTGGAGTGTCATTCATCATTCGATCGGTTCGTCTGGCAGGAGTTGTCAGAATGTTGCATATGATCACCAAAGTGGCGTCCATGTAAATCGATTCTATTAATGGCCACGAAGTGCTTTCTATTATTCGAATAGGTCTAAGTGTAAATGTTACAAAGTTGGTGGCAATCTTGGTTTGCTAAGATGGAGAGGTTGTGATGGCGGTTTCATTAATAGTGTGTCACATATTTCGATGAGTCGCACGGAATAGTAAATTAAGTGGTAGCAGTTTGTTTCTTTTTTCATTAGAAACCCAATTAACAGACTGAATCTCGAATCCGACATCAAATCCGCAACTAATCTCCTCTCAACTGATAAGTAGGGATTCAATGGCTTAACTCGATCACTCGGGGGCGTATGTTCAACTAAAAAGAACAACGCCGGAGCTTTCTATCCATTAACCGCTGTATTTCGGTTGCTTCCTAGCGGACTAGCAAATCGAGGGAATATCACATCTCATGCTCATAACCATCAGACGTGATTATTTCCATTATGTGGACGACAGTAACCAGTAAACTCGCCCACTGGGCGAGTGTGTGCCGAAAACCTTCTTCTCACCCTGAGATCGCCGGCGCGATCAACAAGATACATAATTGCTTCGCTTCTGGCCACTGTAATAAATTACATCTCATGATACGCTTGTTGCCATTATGGCCCATTATAGTTTGAATTGGTTGTCAAAAGTGCGATTAGGTTGGGAATAGTTTTGATTTTTGGCCGGTTTATCGTTTTCGTTTTTTCTATTGTCTTGTGTGCCAACACATCCAAATGGTTTCTGGGTGATTAATGTTATAGGGAGGCGTTTATACGGCTCGTAATGAGTTTGTGGAATGCCACTGAGTTTTGCATAAGTGCTTGATAGGAATTTGATTGTTTTCTTATTTGGTTTTCTTGTTGTGGCTTTCTTGTGTTCTTGTCGGAAAGTGGTCAAATTTTGACAGCGGAGAGGTCAGACCTAAGCTTGATCAATTACCGTATTGACTAATATATCACTCCAACCAGCTGCTGCGATTGATTTATAAAACAGTCGCAGTCGAAACAAACCGATAGTTATCAAAGCGACGTGTGTCCATACTGCCATCGGACAAATGCATCTTTATCCAGATCCGTCCGGCGCGCATGGATGCATCAAAATTGCGCCAGACGCGCAATGAGCAATCATTTGAAGTGCACCTCGGCACGCTGCACGAACGAATGTGCGCCCACATTAACCTTGTAATTGCTTCGAATAATTCCCGACGTTGATTGGGATGTAGGTCTTCAAGCGCACATTGATCTTCCCTGGTGCGAGGTACGAGTACATGCAAATGCATGTCGGGAGGCCGATCAGTAGGTGAGCGAATTAGTGTGCAGTTAAGTGCTGTTCCATCTTGTTTCCTGAATTGGAGTTGGGCGTTATAATTGGGCTCATAAAATCATATAGTGACTCATTCAATGACTACAGGGTGTTGACGAGAGCGATACACGAGGCGCGGTACCATTGTATTCTCCCTTAGTATCCCCGACTTCAACCAAGTGGTTCTTACATGACGGTCTTGCATGCTGTTCACATGTGACTCCTGCCCGGTTTTCTTCAATAATACCCAGTGCAGATAATTGCAACATCTTATTTGGATCAAAGTTGCATGGCTGTACAGATAGGGTTAGGCTTAGGTTTGAAAGTGCTCGTAAACTGTCGAAAATACGACCAAACGGAAGACGACGATAAATATAAAACAGTCCCACATCCACGCACTTTTATGTCTGGCAACGGCCCCGACTACGCTGCTGATTCCCAAGTAACTCACTTTACTAGCTTCGTGAGATGTGCATGGAACTGAGTATTGGCGGTAGATATCCACGGAGCTGGGCTTCTTCGTGGTTCCTCAGTATCTACCCTAAGGGCGACCTATTTAAACGGCTTTCCCCACCTTGATGGCGTTGATCGTGAATCCAACGACTGGTATAGAAGAAATATGGTTTCAAATGATGGGTGTCGTTGCTAGATATCAAAATCGCCCCTCATAACGTTCTTTGCGGGCGCTCATAGCTCCTTTTGCTGCGGCGGTCAACCTTACGAGCACCTGGACCAATGCGATAAGTCGATTCGTCAGATATACACGAGCCGATATGACGATGAAAGTTCGATCGCTGTAATTTATTTGTCGTATTACGTGTAAACATTGCCCCAGTCGATTGATCTGTTCAGATCCTTGTGGCTGTCCCCGCGGTGTCTTGTTGCGGGGATTTCGCAGCAAGCGATCTGGTATATGAATGACTGCGTGTCGAGGATTGGACACTAAAAGGCGTTATAGTTTGAATTATTGGTTATAGTTGGAGTTGGTGAGCTTGGGAAAATGTCCAGACTAGACGGACGGTACAGAGGATCAGTGAAATAAATTATTATGAAAGGAAGTAATGAATTATGACTAGAAAAGGGTCTAAGAGGACTTTATACATGTCATCGCTTTGAAAATGAATGAAGTCGTTGATTTAGTGTTCAATGGCATAATCAGCTCAGTCACATCAGGTTTGCGTTTGCTAAGGGCGCGACCGAATTGATTTATGTTGTTTAACTAGAAGCTTCTTCGGAATGTTTAGTGCATAGTATCAAATTTGAATGAATTTGAAAAATATCGTCTTAGTCCATTAATTGAATTTATGAGGATAGTACTGTATTCGGCTTTGATAGCTGGAGAGTATGAGTGGAAGCGAAGTCCAAAATTAAATTTGAATTATCGTTTACAATAGTTCTTAAATCTGCTGAAAGCATCAAGGCCGAAGATTTGGAAAGCTGTGCAGATGACTTTATAAGCGTTATATGGGTTGAACTATTATAACAACCAAATAAGTACGATGTGAAATGCTTTTTTTTAATTTTTTTATAATTTTTGCATATGCCTAAAAATATAATGTACGCTAGAAAAATAATGAGTGAACCTCTAACACTGTCACCGCCCCCCTTCGCACTGCAGTTAAATTACGTCCATGGACCAAGAAAATATGACCAATGTTGCGCCAGGAGATACTACTCCATTTCCTGGAGCTTTTATTTTTACTATTTCAGAACTAGTTGGGATGGACTCGCTTAAGCACCTTGGATAACATGCGACGAGCTAAATCGTATTCTAGAAGAAGTGTTCTTGATATGCCACGCAGACTGGGCTGGGAAAGAGATATCTCGGACATGCCAGTTTTTGGTACATACGCAGTGGTTGGCAGTGAATGGGTTTAAAGGGACAACCTTGATTTGTGAAAAGAATAAAATCCATGGTTACGAAAAATCGGCCTCTAATTGTTTATCCAACGGACGTCGTATTCAACTGATTTTCAAATAGCTCATTGTCCTAACCCGTTAGTAATAAAATCCTATTTAAGGGGGTAAAACACTGCAGAGATTCCAAAAAGTGAAAAAAATGTAGTTCCTAAACGATGCTTTAGGGTCTTAAAGGCTCTCTTTATCTCTCTTTGCCGCTTGCTGATCACAATCTATTCGCTTGAAAATCAACGGTATTCCGGATTCATTATGAATTAGGCTCATCATATCAAAATAGAGAAATTCCTGGAAAATAGGACGTTGAATGGGCTCATTGATCTCGCAACATGTCCTCGGATCGGTTTGATCCTCAAATTATCCACACTTCATGTTGGCTCCATTATATATAGCTTCATTGGGATTTTTTTGTATTGAAATTCCAATGCAAACCGAAGCAAGTTCTGAGGCATTGCGTTACGGAAAGGCGAATCTTTTCCATCGATCATTGGCCGGATGAGGGCCATATAGCATATGGCCTTAACTGGATTGACAAGTTGGCTACTATGAACTAACCTTTTTGTCAAAAGAAATGTTCTCTTTGCTTTGGCTAAAGCAGCCTCTATATATTTGTCGAAATATAGACACTCGTCCAGACAAATGTACTTAATTTTATTACATTTTTGCACGGTATTGTATGTTGGTGAGGCCCCTTGATAATGAGTTATTGCAATTTCTTCCTGTATCCCAAGCAGCCCCATACAATGGTATCATAAACAAGATAATTTCACATTTTTGGATTTTGAGTTTGCAGTCATCACTATTGTCTGTTAATAGTGTCAATTTTGGGAGCTGTTCTGGAGATTTATTGTTGTGATTCGTAATCAGAACTCCTTTACCTACCACCTATTCCGAATAACCACTTCCATTTATCCATACCTACACCTTTCCACTTACCTAAAACCCCCTAACCTATCGCATTCCTATACCCAAAATACTTACCTGTCACTAAGGGCCACCATCCTGCATACATTCCCCTCCTAGAGGACCGCATGCGCAACAGGTCTAAACCTAATCTGTCGCACATTGACCTAACTACTAACCTTTTTATTAGCACGAAGATCGGGTTTGTACTCTAACATTAAATGCATACTTGTGTGCAAACCTCGGTCTGACACAATATAAAAAGGGCGGCTCATTTTGGTTTCGGGGCAATCAATAACCAGCGGCCAAGCTGCCAACACTGGCAGTCAAAGGAAAACAGCAGACAGTGGAACTAATAAAGTCAATACCAATCGAAAGCAGCTCTTTGTTTTAGGCCCAGGAAGGTGAGTAGCACATAACAAATAAATTAAATAATGTTGGGTACCGATATACTTCGGTACACCTAATATTATTTTCGCGACCGTGACAGGGCCGGGGAAGCCCAAGTTTAACGAATTAATTTGTAAGTGCTTGAAAATCCTTGGCCACCATAAAAAATTACCTAATAATAAATAAAATAACGTACTAGGCCAAGACACCTCTGCCCTGCGTCCGGAGCTGAGTCTGGCTCCGGAACTACGTATCAGAAAACAAAACAAAAAAAAAAAAACACAAAATTAAAGATAAACTTTCCTGGGCCAAACACCATTAAATTAATATACGCGAACCTGGGGCTGTAACACCAGGGAGTAAAAAAAAAAGGAAAATTTTACTGAGTCTAAAGAGATCTTAATACGGTAAAACACAACAAAAAAAAAAACAACAAAAGGAGAAGAAGCTTACTACCAGCAACAGCATGGACCGGTAAACGATGCTAGCGAGAGGGCAGTAACGAGCAAAACAGCAACAAGACCTCATCGGTGTAGCGATCCTAAATCGCTACTCCTATCTAAATCCCCAATAACATCAAAAGCTCTCGAGCAGGTCCCACGATTAAGAAATAACAACACTTCAGCAAATTTATCCGCCTATCCGAACTTCAATCGACCAGTAATTTGCCAATCATGTAATACGCCTGGACATATCTCTGAGGAATGTTGCCGCGATATTAAAATTCCACAATCTACCCCCCAAATTAAAGCAGATGTTGAACGCCTCCAATGCAGATTCTGTAATAAATTTAACCATTCCCAGGAGGAATGCAAAAGGAGACTGTCACAATTAAATAGCCAAAACAGCTCTCTATTAAACAAAACTCTCCCAAGAACTCAGCCCACTTCTACCGCAAACGCCTGGAGAAGTGGAGTAATAAATAAAATTAACAACATTCAGCTACTAAAAATCGACAGTCAGAAGCAACTTGGCGGAAAAATAAATGAAATATAACCAAAAGTCCCAGCAGAGCGTCCGACTGCGGAATAAAGAGTCCCAGTAGAACGTCAGCCTGAGGAACAGAGAGTCCCAGCAGAACGTCAGCCTGAGGAACAAAGAGTCCCAGCAGAACGCCAGACTGAGGAACAAAAAGTCCCAGCAGAGCGTCAGACTGCGGAACAAAGAGTCCCAGCAAAGCAGAGGCTTGAGAACAAACAAATTCCAGCAAACAACCCATATGTCAAACGTTTGCAATTAAAAAACATACACAAACTCGTAGTGAGCTCAGTAACAAAACATAAAGATACACAAATGAATAAAACCCTTCTTTAGAGATAAAGCAAAGCCCGATCTATCAAAAGCTACCACTAATCCTCCATCTTTCAAAACGCTTCCCTTCGGTAGTTTCATTACACAAATTCTGAACTTTGATACACAACCTAGCCCTACGAAAGTATGGAAAATCTTCCACAAGTTTAGGGAAAAGCTTAAAACAAATAGATTTCTCCTTTTAACCCAAACTTTATATATATATGTATGCGTAAAATGTGAAACCTCAAAAACAATTATGTATGAACATATAAATAAAACACAAACTCACATCAAAAAATAAACAAAATAAAAACTATATGTAAATTAAATAGAAAATATATAATTAATAATGTCGAATTTCCCTTTTAACAAATGATTGTACAAAACAAAATAAATACACAACAACGCAAACAAATAAAATAAAACAACCAACTTTGTTTTGGAAAATGTATGTATCAAAAAAAAAATTGTCTACAACAAACAAAGAAAATTTATAAATAATACAACAGTATTAACAATTCGGGAGATAATATAACAGAAATAAATCTTTAAATAGCTTATATTATAAAGAGATTCTCCCCCAAATTCATATAAATGATGAAACAAATATTAAGCCCCTCAATAAAACGAATTTTGTAAATATTATATAACTAACGCTTATATATAAAAGCTTGAAATAAAATAAACAAATAAACTAAAAAGCTCATCGTGTGTGTCCACACGTACGCGGACCGTGGATTAACCGAATCCACAAGGGGAACATTAGCTGGAATGGTTGCAGCTGGTGCTAATATCTCGACGCAGATAGTTTGTGTTTACACGATCAGCGACTGCGTACAGCATTTATGCTGATCGTGCACATCTTGGCGGCATTTCCACGTAGTCGAATTCTTGCTGGATATTTTCCTTTTTTGAGGACTCGACTTCCTTGGGCGGTCAGCCGTATGCCTTAATATATTTGTCGGTCGGATGACCGACCGATGTGGGCATGTATAAAAAGGATAAGAAGAAACATATCCTGCACGTGTGTGGCTGACTCGTTAGGAGATATCTCATTGGTGTGGTTTGGTTCATGTGGGTTGCTTGATGATGCAACCAAATTGCTTTTGAGGCGCATGATGCGTTTAATGCAACCATGCCCTTGTGGAAAAACACTTATTTGTTGCTGGTGGATTTTGCACCAGCACAATTATAGTTCTAAAGCATTTCTGAAGATATTGGTACAACTATGGAAGGTAAGTACATGTTGTTCATGTGTTTAAGGAAGCTCTTTCCGCATCATAGGTTGTAACGTAAGTAGTGGCGTTCAATGGAACTGCCACAATACTTGCTTTATATCGTTTTGAATGCTCTAGGTTGGAAGTTTTTACATGGTTAATGGGAAGGTAAGTAGTGGCGTTCGAAAGAACCGCCACAGCCCCTCCTCCATGCTTCATAAGCTCTGCCGGTATGCAGTCGACTCTGGGAGCCTTGTTGTTATTCAATCGGTTTATTGCGTCTACAACTTCGTTGAAAGAGGGCTCTAGGATTTGAGGCTTAGCTGTATGTACGTCCGGTGCTTTTATTTGTGGTTGATGGGTGCGCACAGTGAGCAAGTTTTCAAAGTACTGCTTCCATCTTGTGACGATATTGCTTGTTTCTGTAACCAGACAGTCGTTTGCGTCTCGAATTATTTTAGCTCTCCCTCGGTATGTATTTCTAATTGAATTTATGCCGGCATACATACCTCTGATCTTCTCTGCTCTGGTATTTTCTAGGATTTTTTCGATCCGAGTCTTTTCCCATTTACGTTTTTTGAGTTTGAAAAGTCTCGTTGTCTCTTTTCGAATCGTCGTGTATCTTTCTGCGTTAACCTCATCAATCCTTCTAAGTGGATCACTCTGAGGCGTTTACGCTCTTCTATCTTCGCCCAGGACCCATCGTCAAACCAAGGTTTGGACTTAATTGTTTTCTTAAATCGTAATACCTTTTGGGCTGTTTGTTTGATTACGTCTCTGATCGATGTCCATCTACTTCTCTTCCTCTTCCCCACTACTCCCATTTTCTAGGATGCTAAATCTATGCGCAGGTCTTTTAGTTTATCAGTGTCAAACTTTTTGCTCGTCCCCCGTGACTGCCCATGGGGGTTTGCTGCGAGGCGATTCTTTATTTTCCACATCACTAGAAGATGATCGGAGTCGCAATCTGCTCCTCTATATGATCTTACGTCAAGGCTATTCGACTGGTGTCTTTTTTATATCAGGAAGTCGTTTATTTGGTTACGCGTCGGGTGATATCCATTTTTTTGTTGGTTTCGGTAGGAAGGTGGAAATATCCAAAATATATCTCTAGACCTATCCAGAGGCATGCTGGGTTTTTACCGGCTAAAACCACCCCGCGCCAGGCACATATACCCGTTGATCCCCGCGAAACTTTCTTTTAGATATTCCATCGCGGTGCGGGACGGAGTTTACCTGTTACTCCGCTCGTCACGTCGCAACTGCTGCATCATATCACATAAAACATCATTTGCTACGAACCATGCCATGTGGCTTTATGACTTTGCAAGTGCTTGAACATCGTGCTTTTCACTACCAGATCTTTTGACGCTGCGAAGGTGCTAATTCGAATTCCATTATCATTGAAATGTCGTGTAGACTTTCTTTACCTATATTTGATTGAAAGATATCTTCCTTTCTAATTTTCCCGTTGAGGTCCCCGGGGAGGATTTTCACATCGAATGATGAGATCCCATCAAATACTTCCTCTAGGATCTCGTAGAAAGTGTCCTTCGTTTCTTTGTCCATGGATTCAGTTGGGGCGTGTACGTTTATAAATACATAATTGTATGGGCCCGATATTTTTAGCACCGACATTTGGTTATTAATAAATTTCACATGTTCACATGGGGCGTAATCTTCTTGCTTATGATGAAGCCAGTTCCGAGGTTATGTGCGTCGGTGCCTCCATTAGACAGCGGGTTTACGCTTTCGTGGTTTCTACAACCGTCTGTATCGCGCCTGGTTTATGTTATATAACGTTCGAACATTCCACGTTCCGACGCGTATATCCCGCTTTTTCCCTACGTCTTTGCTTTGCCGAGTTGGCGTTTTCTTGATGATTTGTTTCCTTGTGGTAGTGTCATACCATCACACCTACGACTATCCGGTTTTTCGTGCGAATGTTTTTTGTATATTGATTATTCATTTTTGTTCCCACGAGTCTTGGGTTTTCAAATAGTCCGCCATATAAGAGTCCCGCTTTGATGTGGTAAGGTCTGCTTACTGCTCTGATTCTACCCGGTGTCAGAGATGTGCCGTTATAATACAGCCGGTATACTGTGGCGGTTCTTGCAAAACGCCACTACTTACCTGCTCAGCTACCACCAGGTAATCATTTCCATGCGCGTCCTAATTCATAAAAAGCATGTACTTACCTGCATTGGTCATACCAATAACCACGAAAAAGCTGTGAAGCATAATGCCTGCTGATAGGAAATTTCATCAGCAAAAACGACATCTACTGCAAGGGCATAGTCGTTCGAAACGCACCATGTTCCCAAAAGGCAAATACGGTTGCACATGCAGCAAACAACATTGCCCAACAAGTATCAAAGAAATACCTCCTAATGTATTTACCACATACTACAGGAGATATTTCTTCCTTCTTGTGGTTGTCTATACCTACATCGATCGACCACCCGTCAGACAAGCGAATTTGTTGGCACCAGCCAAATGCCATTGAAACACGGTTCGATACAACATCACGTGTTCGATATAATTCCCTGACAATATCCATGCGCATAAGACGAAAGCATTTTCGCACACACGCGCATGGCGATTTAGACCAGGGGACGCCGGCAAAGCGCGCCCAAGCAGCGCGAAGTTCCACACCACGATGTCGAAGGAACATATCCTTTTATGGAAATGGAAAGTACACGATCGGCAATAATGCTTTACGCACACGTTGATCGTGTAAACATTTCAACCCTTTTGCCGTTGACATACTCGCACCTGTGCGAACATTTAGATGGGACTTATGCTATGTCTGCATACTTGCGGATACACACGATGAACAACAAAAGCAATCATCGTGTGTGTATTTCAACCCCTGTTGTGTTGATCAAAACGCAAAAGGGATATCTTACCAAATATGGTCATCGAAGCGATGATGGAATATGTGGTATTCTGTCGCTTCGATGAGCTTATTTAATCGCGTCTTGGATTCCGCAGGTCGTGCCCTCACGTTAATTAAAAAATCTCTCGTGGGGCGTCCCAAGAGATAGTCAGTCGAGAGTCAGCCGCTATCGAGTGCGTAGATTTGATAGAGCGAAGAGCTCAGTGAACGGCTGGAGCCAAAGTATTACAAAATAAATATTTGATAACCTACGTTATAACTATCTACAGTGTTACAGAACATGTTACAGAACAGTAATCTTACCTTTAACATTTTACTTAATGCGTACATAGAATATTTGATAAACTACGTTATAACTACCTACAGTGTTACAGAACAGTAATCTTAACTTTAACTTTTTAATCGTACATTTATACTCGAATTATGCCTACATTTTATTTTGTTGTAAATAAAGAAACAATGAATTTGAAAAAGAATGATTTCGAATTTAATTAAATATCAAAAGGAGAAGAAATCTTTGTATTCATTTCAAGTGTAAAAATAAATCTAATTAAATGGTGATCAGTTCAAATTCTATCGACTACTCAACAACACACACTGAAGGATATGGGATGGAGGTAGAACCGGTGCAGTACGCCTGCACACACATACCCAAACCACCACAATACCCCTGGCTGTAAACCATCCAATGGGCACGTTGACGGGTAGCACCCTGGGTTAGGGGTGGTAGATCTTTGTGTGTTCCTCCTCGCTAACCTCTCTGACATGGGTGACCCTACTGGAAGCAAATGCGTTAAAATCCATCTTCAGTTGAATTATTCATACATGGATCTGATTCGATCTCCTGCCGGAAGGTACTTATCTGATCATCTAATCCGATTCCGCATAGCTCTTCTATTCACCTTCCTCTTAATTTGTCAACGTTGGAAGTATATAGAAATATTGTTCTCGAATCTTAGTTGGAATCGGAAAATACTCAAACAGCCTTATGATGTTTTTAATTAAAAAAAAAAATCCTCGGGATCACCTGAATACCTCGCATCTTCTACTGCATATATTTCTCGTGTTTTCCATATTGTGGTAGTGCAAATTCGCCAGCCTAAATTACTGTCACTGATTTCTGTATTTTTGATAGTACGACAAAGACCTAATTTGGCAGGTGATCTTTTTCCACTAATCAGTAACATAAGCCCATCATACCGTATACCGTCACCCGTTTTAGTAATTAAATCAGCTTAAACCCACTTGAGTATCCTCGTTCAGGGTCCGTTGATCTGTTGGCTCAATCCTGTAAATTGGTTTTTATAGTCAATCGGCTGGGTGATGAACCCCATTTAACGTTTATTGGTGTATAAATAAATCTGTAGTCGACTAAAGCATGCTAAAGATAGATAAGCCAGAGAAAGAGTTGAAAGAGAGTGGGACTAGCAGCAGGTACGCAATTGGGGTTGGCGCAGATATGATAAAATTTATGTGTGCGGCTCAGTTCCATGCTGTTGCCCACATCTATGCATCGGTATTTGAAACTCTTTTGGATAATGTCTAGAAAAAATTGTGTGTGGTCAGATGACCCGTGACCTTTGTAGCTAGTACGTCTGCTTTGCTTACATAGGCACAGAGAGATTGGGCGAGGGTACAACATCATTTCGAAGGCGGTTTGTATCACGGCAACGTGTGTGCACATTGCGGGTGAGTGGCTCTCTTTTTCTTTTGTACATATTGTGCAATGTAAAGCCATCGCGTTGTAGTGGTTACTAAATATCTTTTTCGAATCACTCCCATTCAATAATTTGTGTCAAGACGAAATGAGTTTTTGATTAGTGTTGCGCGTATTAATTAAAAACTTTTGCCTTAATAGCATACTTAACGACTGGATGTGATTTGGTTGGTCGGTGGGATTTCAGTTTAAAATGAATTCAACTTGTGGGAGTATTCGTTCGAAGTTAGACTTCAAATGCGTAAATTTGCAGCGATTACTTCATCAATTGTGGGAAATTACAATTTAATATGACAAACATTAGTCCCAAAGGGTATTCGTTTTCAGTTTTATAAGTGCATAACTTTCAGATATGTGGCATCTGAAGATCGATTAATTCTAGGGAAATAACAAGTACCTTTCGTGGACGCTTTGATTTTGCATTTTTCAATTAATCTAGAAGTGTTATTGTGATCGCGTTTTAATCGTTCCTTTATACATTTTCCAAAATTCTTCCATACTCTTAATGTGCTCATCTGGGTGGAGATTAACTGGAAGTTTTAGCACTGTAAGCATTAAAGAACGCTGTACGGATATTTTTCTTGTGTTGACAAAAATAGATTCACCTGTTAGATAATGTACGGACGGGTCTCAGTGGGACCGCAAAACTTTATTTATATACAATATATGGTTAAACTATTCCCAGCGCTAGTTGGCCACTGAAGACACCTCCCCTCTAAAGCCTGTCATATACAGAGGGGTGGTTGCAACAGGATGTTTCTGCTCTCGTTGTCCTTGCGAAGCGTTTTTACCACCAGTGGAGGTAGTGGTTTTGGTGTATCTGAAAAAGTAGAGAAAATGTTCCCTTTACCACTGCCGAGAGGAAGTGCTCTGTAGTACCTGAAAGAAGGAGCTAGTGGGAACGCCTTCTTACTAATAGATAATACTCTTATATACTATGAGTTTATAAATTTTAAGAACAAATTTCGACCAATCTATAGCTATTAATAATGACATATAATTCAGTAATAAATAGGAAGTAGTTCTAATGAGGAACGTTCTATCAACCCTTGAGTTCGGAAACAGGCCCCAGTGCTTTAGAGATTCCCTAGTTGCTGGCACCGAGGTCGTGTGTATTGTTTCAGTGTGTGATTCCTAGACTTGGTACGCTGCAGCTTATGATGTGTTCTTCAAAATTGGCGTGCTATATCTTGTGGTGTCTTCTGTTGAATTTAGAGGGCGGCGCTTGTTGTGCCTTTCTAGAAACTGGTGTACTGGTGATACTGAAATCAGAGCACGCCAACCAAAAATAAAATTTACGCCCTCATTTTGAAATTTCATCCTCATGGGAATTTTTACCCAATTTACGGAATACGTTCCAATGAATTTGTGAACTTCCCGAGCTATTTATCTGTTTTTGATTATTCAAGTGATTTGGGTCTTTGTTAAGAGTATAGAACATACGACCTATGTATATGTCGCTCTGATCTCACAACTGATAGTTAAAAGTCTTCCCATTTTCACCACACATTAGTTCTCAGTGTATTATATTTTATAAACTAATGTTCATCGTTGAACAAACAGGCAAATTAAAGTTATACTCTGCATTTTATCTACATATCATAGGAGATAACAAACGAGACCATGAAAACTCACGAATGCATTCTAAGTTTACTTTTTTACTTATCCGGCTCTTCAAATAGGATCTGGTCGGCCCTATTCTAAGTCAATAATATCCAACTGGGCATGCTGATGTTTATTACTTACTGCTGAACACCGTCTCGGCGGAAGAGGTATAGCGTTTGCGACGATAGTGAAGAGCGTGTGATTCGAATCGATGCTGTCATGGTTAGAATCACTATAAGATAGAACCAAAGCTCAACATATCAGGCCACTGCCGCGTGTACGAATTTGAACTATCATATTCAACTGATGTGGAATTGCTATGTTATTGCTTGGTATCATCGCTCTTAATGGGTTTTTGGCGGATTTTGATTCGTTCGAATGTTGGTGTGCTCCGCCTTATTATGAAAAGCGACACACGGAGCGAAGACAGCGATAATTAAAACACAAACTCTTTCCTTTTTTTGAAATGCTCTTTTTATTTTTATTGCTATTGTTTTTATTTTCTTTTATCATACATACATTAAAACGGATACAAAGAAAAGGACTGGGGAAGAACACTCAAGCACTGTTTATAAATTTGCAGGTAAGTTATTCTCGTTTCAATATGAACTGAATTCGCGGTTACTTGAATTGGAATCGATTCAATTTGTCACTACCGTTTCCTTAGCAAATTAAGAAAAAATACAAAAATCGAACCACATGATATCCGGCACACATTCACATTTGACGACACGAAAAGTATTAACTATTTTGTTGTTGTTATGTATTGTTTGTATTCGAGATAGTTTCTCTTACGTGCGAAGTTATTGATTTCAATTAATTGCGCGGCGCGGACCGACCTCCTCGTAGGGTTCTGTGTCGACTGTAATTACTTTCTCTGGGGATGATCCTATTCACCCCATAGTTGTCTTTCTCGCCTTTCGCTTTCCCTGGTGGTGACTTTCTCTCAATCGTGAATCTCTCCACCAGTGAAAATCGCGCTCACACATGCAGATGCGGAGGTTATTGTCTGCATGCTGTAGATCACTCTGTAATCAGAATTTCAGACCTCTAATGGATTGCTTACGTAAACAATCGAGTGCGCGTTTTATTCTAGGCGATCATGGGATAATGTAATTATCGTTGTTTACATAGCCCTATGGGAACAGCATTTTCGTTTATTGCTGTTGCATCGCAATGGTCTTTGTTTAGGCGACGTACATTGCGGCAGGGATAAAGGTTTTGTCGACGGATTGGATTCCCGGCAATTCGCTTATAGCCGGGGATGTGATGTCTGTCAACATCTGGCGCAGCTGTCCCAACCGTTTGTGTATATCCAGTTGATGGAGTGGTACACAATTTCTATGCTGGGTGATGTCCTTCGATCGCCGTGCAGGCGTAGGAAAATTGAGCGGACTTGTGGCCCATGTATCTGTGGATACGTGGGGTTGTTGGCTCCAGAATGAATGTTACCTTTTATTTGAGGACACGTGTCTGTGGGCACGTGTAATTTGGATATAGGTGAGTATGTTACTTGGTGGAACGACGGCATCTCGACCTACAGTGGTTTGTGTGCCACAGGTTACCCATTTTGTGATCAGAAAATATAGCTCTGTTATTTTGACAACTGTCAAACATTCGACATCGGACTTGTGATTTGTAGAGTTTAAGAGGTTCCTTTTTACAACATGGGTCTATTAATCACCGAACATCGTGCTAGAATTGTTAGTTTTTTTTTTATATGGTGATTTTGCTGTGGCAACGTTTCATATTTTATGAGCAGATTTGGCCGTAATAATTGTCCTTTCGAGCACAATTTCCAACATTATCAAGACATTCGAAAAGACTGGGCCTTTAAGGAAGTAACACTTTTTTATTTCTTTTTTTAAAGATACTGTGTTTATTTAACCAATAATCAATTTTTACCTTAAGCACTACAGATAACTTATAATTCTAGTGATACAATTGCTTACATGTATACATTACACACTTTTCAAGCATAACTGAATGTGTGAATAACTATTTGAGTATTATAGGTTTTAATTTTGACAGTTTTCCAGGAAAAGGTTAGAAAACCAGAATTTTTATTTTTTAATTTATTCTAATCTAATACTTAACTTAATCTAGCTTAACCTAATTAATAGTATCATCATCATCATCGGCACTACAACCGGGAACCGGTCTTGGCCTTATTTAGCAAGTCCTGAGGCTTGTTAAATTTTCCATAATGATTTGTTTTTTCTGGGCAAGGTCATTAGTCTTGCGCCAGGGGCTCCCCGACGGGGAATCGAACCCCGGTCTCCCAGGTGACAGGTGGGTATACTAACCACTATACTATCGAGGAGTCCAAATTAATAGTATAATAAGTTAAAAATGTAATGTGAGTTGGGAAATGTAGGGATTCATGGTGAAGGGGGTAGGTTGTCGTGGGATATGGTCAGTTAGTGGTCTCGGGTGGGGTAACGCTTTCCGGTTGTTCGTTAAAACGCAGAATGTAGGAGAATGGTTGTATGTTACAGTATTTGAATTGAAGGGGGGCCAGCTCGGTGTGATGGTACACTACTTCGTTGGAGTTATTAACCAATCTTCCAGAGGCGAAGAGAGTTCTGGTGTGGACACAATTCAGGTAGTGAGCCCTGTTATCTAGAGCAGTTGGTGGTACCGAAGTTATTATGGGGTTGGGATTATTTGAGTGGTTTTCAATAAGTTTGATAGACAGGTCTAGGAAGCGTCTATCGAGACGGTCAATATCAGCGGCATTGTATAGCAGGCTGTTATTGTAATATTTGTGCGAGATGGATTGTCTGTTGAGGCCAGCCACCAGCCTGAAGCATTTCCTTTCGAAAGGGAGCATGTCTATGAGGATTGTGTGAAAAGAAAAAACACACTCTTTTGTACACACTGCCAGCAAATAAATCACGATTGCCGGCTATTAAGGGAGGGAGCAAATATTCTGGACATAAGGCAGATTTGCGACTTCTGTGGCCAAAACGGTCATAATCTAGTGCCCTGTCAACAAAAGCTGAAACGGGAGTTGCGAATTCAATGCCAGTCTTCAAAAAATCTCCCTACTTCAAGACCAGAACGAAGAAGGCCAAAATCATCGGTGGTAAAAACGAGCTTCCATATCAGGACCCCATGCCCAGCATTAACCAGTGTCCCAACTGTCCAGCTACCTATAGAGGTAAGTGTTATGAAAAGCACACCTCTAGTAGTGGACACTGGCGCGGAAATAAGTCTGATGAACCAAAACTACCTTAGCAAATCAGACTCCAAAATAAATCGACGAGAGGCTTGCACTTTAGAGACGCCGTTTGAAAGTATCACGACCTTGGGAAGCTGCAAGGTGAACTACCATCAGAAAGGTAAGTCTAAACTCCCACGCAAGTTCCAAGTAATGAGCAGTATGCTCGGTTTATCAGAAAACGGTCTGCTAGGAACCGACTTCCTGTCGAGAAATTGCAGTGTGGAAGGCCCCAAACAACGCGTCCCATTTCCTCGCACGGAAATAAACCCTGTAGTATTTAGTGTGCCGATCAAGTTCTCACACGTCGACGAAAAAGCACCTGAAAATAAATACAACAAAGGAAAACAGAAACAAGCCCAAGATAAGCGCAAAAACCATCAGGTTAAATTTTAACCATAAGAAGAGGAACCGTAAGGAGTTAAGTAGCAATACCAAATATATTAATCAAATAACTGACATTTCGTCAGCTAATCCATCAAACTCGCTCCCTAGCCGCTCGCAAAATAAGCAAAACAAAAAGTTATTGCAGATGCCCGAAACACCCAAAAAATAACAAACCTCAATGAGTTCGCAACCGTACTCACGGTTTATCACAATCCCCCTTCCGGTGGACATCAGAGCATAACCAAATCGTATAATAAAATACGACAAAGATACTGGTGGCCGTTCATGCTATCTGACATTAGGAAGTATTAGAGCAATGTGAAGAATGCCGTTCGATATAGGACTGCTCCGGAAGTGAAACGAAACCACAATCATGGTTGGGAGTCACGGTGTTAATAAGGACAAACAAACATCCATTTGGAAAGGTCCTTTCCTCATTACAGGAATAACAGGGGCGGACGACACGACCCTCAAAATTGGTCAAAAATCAATAAAGATAAACAATAGGAGATTGAAACAATGTTCTAAGGTTGGTTAGGTCTGATCCTCAACCTAGTTTCACCTTGTCCCACTATCAACCAGACATCTACTATCCCCAGGGTGTATTATAGTTCAATACTTCATTAAATAAATATATGCACAATATAGACAGATATAGAGACAAATATAAAAAAAAAACGTTTGAAAAAATATAATGGAGGAACAAATGCTATATAGTTAAAAGCACATACTAAAACAAATGTTATAACATATAACAAATGTTATTATTATTTTTTTTTTTAATAACATAAGATATAAAAAAATTAACAAATAATATTAACAAAAATGTTAACGTACAGAGATTTTAAAACGAAAAGGAAAAGGAATCTAAATAAAAAATGGAAACGAAAAGGAAGGATAAATATATATGAAAAGGTTTTCCGGCGATACCATAAACAATTCATATCGTTTGTGTTATTCCAAATACAATTCCCTGTAAATAAGCTAGAATCAATTAGCACAATGTGCATGGGCATTGCAGCTATCGTTACAGCTGCAATGCATAGCTTAGACAATGATCTACCCGATCTCTTTGCCTTCCCATATTTCTGGATCTGTTTCTCATGACTAGCGGCATTGAACAAACAGAAACCCAATTTAGCACCAAATGAGATTCAGTTTGTTTGCTTTACCGAACTCGCATCTAATGAATGCACATTTTCCCTTTCTTTGTTTAGATACTTTCTCACGGTGTGAACCATGAAAGAACCCATGTACACACATCCATGTGTACTACCGACTATCTTCACCCCAAACGATTGAATATCGTCGAGTCCATTTTCATCAGCAGACTAGCGCGATCGCGCTGACTTCCGCTCTCCGCCGGCTGCGGAGATTCCTACATCCCCGAGTGATAACTAAATAATTGTTATTTTTCGGTATAAACAGTAGTTATTTTCTTGAAGAAAGCTAAGATTCAACCTTCTTGGTTCACATTTAATGTTCGAGAGTGCTTTCGTAAAGTTGTGAACGCATAACAACTAGCAGACGTGTTGTCAATCGTGTTAAAGTTAATGAAGGTGAAATAAATTAAAAACTAATTAAGAACTGCGAGTGTTTTATTTTTGGTTCTTTTTGGGTGAACGGTGTTCGGTAGCGGAACAATTGATTTGGCACTAGTTTGATTTTCCTCCGGCGGAACAGCGGACCTTTGTGACAGTTTGTGGGGACGGAGTAGAACCCTGTGCCGTATGCCGGCACCACGACTTCGCCCCCCACAAGACCGTTTCTATCCAAGAGAGGGAACGCTTCAGGTGAGATAAACCTATTTTGGAGCGTATTCTCCAGATACATGTCATTGGGGTGGTATGCTCCCGAGATAAGATTATTTTCGTTGCTCATTGCAGTGTGACCACGAATAATTATGATAATGAAATTGTCTTATTAGGATAGAATTTCCTGTATTGAGACTCAGGTGTTCTATCTAATCCGAGGCAGGAACGCAGGCACTGCCTCTCGAGCATGCGAAGTTTTTCCATGTAGGATGGGGAAACGTTAAACCATACACTAATATTGGACGGATAAATGCTGAGTATTATTTTAACTTTATGATCTACGGGACTATTTCGGAACAGACTTCTTGTCATTGCATATGCACCTTTAGCTGCGGAGCGGGCAGCTGCTATGTGCTTATCAAAGTATAGGTATTGATCCATGCAAATACCAAGGTACTTGACAACAGTTTTCATTTGCAGCGGAAGATTGTTGCTTCCTACAACGGAAAAGTTTTTCCAATTATGTCTTGTATCTCTTGAAGCTATAGAAAGAGGTGTTCTGAAAATGATAGTTTCTGTTTTTTGGAAGTTAATTTTCAATTTCCAATCGTCACAAAAGCGTTTGAGTTTATTGAAGTCATCTTGAAGAAGTCTGTTAATTGCATCGAATTTTTTTTTCTGATCTGTACACCACAATATCGTCGGTATATGCAATAGCATGATAAAGAGACCCAACTAGATCATTAGTATAAATATTGAAGAGAATGGGAGAATTCACGCCTCCCTGCTGTAAGCCATTTTTAATATTTCTATTCTATTCTATGTATTTGCCTGTAGGATCCCGGGAGTTCGTGATCTCACCGACTCGACTCCGCCATTGTTCTCTGTCCTGTGCGCTCCCCTTCCACGTTCGACCATCCGATCCGATCTCCTCGAGGTCAAACCCAACATTGTCCTCCCATCTCCGTCGCGGCCGTCCTGTCGGTCTCTTTCCCGTTGGTTTACCGTCAAGAATGTCCGGCCCATCTTCATCTTCGCGACCTGATTACTCTCACTATTGTAGGTTTGCGGTATAGCTCTTCCAATTCGTGTTTGTGGAGTTTCCTCTATTGTCCTGCCTCCTCGTCACATTTACCACCAAAGAACTTTTTTCTCGAATACGCGGAATTTGTTTTCGGAATTTGTTTTCTTCCCGTTTTGTTTTGTTTCGCATCCGTATAGCGCAATGGGCATGGTTATGGTTCTATAGACACGGAGGTTTATATTACGTGATAGCAATTTCACTCCGGCTGAAGCACACACAACTCTTGTTTGTGCTTCCCGGAGTTTTTTTACACATTTTTGAGGCAAAATTCTGAAGCTCCAGGGTATAACAGGACGGCGCATTTTGATTTCAGATTAGTCGGATACACAGTAGGGCCAAAGTAGGGCCGAATATAGTGGAATAAAGTAAAAACCTTAAAATCAAATCAAATAAAACTAAAAGATCTATTATTAAACGGCCAAAAAAACTATTGTTGGAACTCTTACCCTTCAAGAGGGCGAAGGTAAGAAAATAAACTAAAAATATAACCCTACACACTCTATTATCTTAATTTTTTAATTTTTTTTATTACAATTCTCTCGGAAGAGGCGAACCTATAGCACCAAGTCGGCGCCCCGAGAAGCCACCAAATAACCGTTGTAGTTATTTTCAGTTGTTCTGTTGCGGATAGTAATGCTCCGGGCACACTCGCGTCGAAAGGGAATACCACAGCGTCCCTTTTCCGTAACGGAAAGAGTTCTGATGCAGAGATATTCACGGCTTCGGGAGATGAACCCTAAATTGGTGCCATCCGTCGGATTGTCTCGTGGAGCCACGATACCACGATTCTCCGAAAAAAAAAAAATATATATGGGTTGGTGAGAGGGCCGACTTTACCGAGACAAGGACAGATGTGCCCTTCATCTTGTCTCTGACTTCTGGTCATCTTGCGATAACCAGAATCACCCACATCCGTGAGGATGTTGGGCTTGGTCTCGCGATATCTGAAAAGAAAAGAAAAAAAAAGGTGTTCTCTAACTACTTGTGTAGAGGGATGGCGCGAAAGAAATCATACAAGACCGGTAGGTCTTGGGTGCGGTAGTAAACGCAGATCACGTCTTTGGCGTCTGATAATCTGCGCTTTGGTCGGTGTGTGTGTGTGTTTGTACCGTCTTGTACTGTGCGTCCGTGTGTGTGTGGTTTGTTAACAGTAGACCCTATGGGATGGATCCAGGAATCCTCTATTATAGAGGGGAATGTTGTTGGGAAGGGTACTTTCTTCAGTTTTGTGCTGAAGAAGAAATTGTGGCGGTTTGATCCGAAGAGATCGAGAGAGAGAAGGGTCAAGAACGCAAGAGCCCCGCACAAGTGGGTTCTCGGTGTTCTGAATTCTTTCGAGATACTTGTCGATAGGGGTAATGGAGGTGCCTTCGTATAGGTGAGAGTTGGGGTAATGGCGACCGTCAGGCCTTCTAGAATGATTGGTGCATCTTCTGAGGAGTTTCCTTTCGAAAACTCGAAGTCTTTCCATTTGGGCCAAAGATATGCAGGACCATATGGGAAAGGCTTACGATATTCCAGATCGGATAAGCTGCTTATAGCAGAGAAGCTTAACTTTGGTGTCAACTTTGTTGTTACACTTCAAGAACGATTCTCCGAAGAAGAGTACCCGTGATAATATCTGTAAAACAGACAGAAGTCAGCTACGCGCCTTCAATGTGATAGCGACTGTAGTCCCGACGTCAGCACCGAGTACCCGATCAGGCGGATCGCTCGTCTCTGTATGCTCTCAAGTAGGTCGAGGGCATGTTTAGGAGCCCAGTTCCAAACATGAGAGCAATATTCGAGCGGGCGTCTTATTTGGGATTTATACAGGAGAAGAAGTTGGGCCGAGCAATTTCCTTATAGTCGAGGGTCTGACCATTCATCATCAGCTGTGGAACCGATGATCTACTTTTCTTTGTGAATGTTGTATATTGTGTCTTCGCTGCATTGGAGTCGACGAAATTGGCGCTTTCCCACTACAGGACCTTATCCAGATCCCGATTCAGAGAGTCGATCTGGGTGCATCTCAGCTGATGCGACGTTGATGCACTAATCGGCGGATCATTCGAAAAAGAAGAAACAAGCGTACTGTCCACTTTGTTATCCGTTAAGTCCAACAAATTATTTGTGTGAAGCAAAAAGAAGGTGGAGCCAAAATAGAACCTTGAGGTACCAAGGAATTAACAGGTCACAGATCAGAAGACTCACCGTCTACAACAACCCGGATCGATCGATTTTCGAGGAATCTCTTTGTCTATTCCCAAAGCTGCGGGGAAAGACCGTATCAATGAAGCTCGCTCAGCCTCTATGCCAGACGCGGTCAAAAGCCTTGGGGATATCAAATGCGACCGCCCTTGATTCACCATGCCCTCAACCGCAGATGTCCGTATATCGGCTATACGGGTCAAAAGGTCTCCCATGGCTTTGATGACCTTTTTCAACACATTAGACGACATAGACAGTATTGCTATCGGCCGCAGCAGGTAACAAATGTGCTCCGCGGATAGGATAAGCGGAAGAGTCTGCCAAGAACCGGCAGCATAGTTCTTAAGTACCATTGCTTGTATTCCGTCTGGGCCACTTGCCTTCCTACAGTCCAGCCCACGCAGAATGCGTTGAATAGTAAGCGGCGGAACCTCACAATCCGCATCGAAGACCGTACAGCCGCGATCACAGGTGGCTCCAAAAGACCTGCATAGAGGTTTGAATTTGTGGAAAATAAATTCGTGAACACACTAGCTTTATCCTTTCAATTTGTGACTAACGTCCCGCTGCCCGTCACTAAGGGAGGAAGAGAGGAGGACGTGGAGTTACGGCTGACAGACCTTGACAGACTTTATTGGTCAGTCTATCGTTGTAAAACTTTTTGGCGTTTCTGATTCTAACAAATTCGTTTTGTTAACCTTGGTGGGATTAGATCGCTATTGCTTAAAGGCTTTATTCTTGCTGCTGTGATCTGCTGGGATTTTTTATCAGACCAGGACTTATAAGATGAATTTCGTTTAATACAATGCGGAATGTAGATCTCTGTCCCGAGGAGAATAATCTCCGTGAACGACTACGGGCATGCATTAGCACCAACGTCTCCAAAGCACACCTTCGACCACGAAAAGGATGCGAGGAAATCACGTAAATCGTCGCAGTTAGCAGCCCCACACCGCCATACATGGTCGGTTATTTGCTTGAAATGCAAGTGCCTACGCGACCGATACCAACCAGTAACCTGAGTTTGCCAGTGGCGCAGCAACCTCCACGGTATAAATGCTCGGGCGGGGTGTCAAAAACAGATCCAGGATGTTCACATAATCACTTCGGCCATCCGTCACTCGCGTAGTTTTCGGCACGAGTTGAATCAAATTGGGGCTAACAGCAAACATCTCCGCCAGACCCCCAGCCCCATTGGTTCCGTTAGAATCTACCAACCACTCGGAGTTGTGCATAAAATCGCCAAAAACGACTATTTCAGAAGCCGGGTGGTTGATCTGTATCCAGTTGACGCTGCATGTAAAATGTTTTCGGTCGATCATCATTTGGGGAGTGGTAAGGACAAGAAAGAAATTTAACAGCAGGACCTTCAACTACATGATGTCCAAGTTACTGGGTTCTAACGCCTGCAACCTTTGGCAAATCAGATCAGAGAGCGTGAAGACGCAGCCTCTACTCTTAAAACGGAACCTCGAATGCAAGTCGTATCCTGAGCAACGAAGGTCTCAGTTGGGAAGGGGTATCAGATTTAGCTGTTTGCTATTGGTGGAGGGCGTTTACATTCTTACTGGTGAAACCGATGCCTCTGATGTTACTAAATGCCTTTATCAGTCGAACGTGGACAGAGTTTTGAGAACGAACCTTATTACGTGTTAAGGAATTTCTTAAAGTTCGGTTATTTATCAAAATATTTACATGATGTTCTACCTGTCAGAGTATATTCTAACCCCCTATTCACAGGGTATGGTGTAACAATTTATTTTGTACAATATAAAATATATGTATATATATTAAGAGTGTACTCACGTGGGTACTGTTGGAATCTCCACAGGCGATTTTATCCTTTGATTTTAATTACAAAACCAATTATCATTCCATGTGAAATTTAAAAAGGAATTTTATTGTATCCATTTTCTTTTAAATTTTTAGTCTACACTTGATATTAATTAAATATTGTTTTTTCAATGAAACTATTTCACACTTAATTAGTTAATGAATCAGTTTTATTTGCCTGACGTTTATGAATTTATTTTATGCTTAATTACTTAATATGTTTATTATTTTGTTTCAGTTTCTTTTACTTTGTTTTTCATGTTAATTCTTTTAATATTTCACATTCAAATTACAATATGCATTTAGACATAAAGACATGATGGTGTTATTAACTCAATTTGCAAGGATAATACATGTGTCACACAGAGTTAACACTTTGTTCTATGCATATCTTTTTTTAATTAATCTAAGATTGTATACCCGCGCAATAAGTTCCGAATCTACGCTCGTCTAACAAAAACTCTCGACTGACTCCTGACTCACTTCTACCCAACAACAGGTACTCTCTCCATTATCGCCCATTTCCGATCGCACACTCATCTTTATTTTCCTATTTCTCCGCCCGTTAAGGTGAATAAACTCTTGCGAATTTATTCAACAGTCAATGGACCCAGGAAGGATGGGAAACTTGTAAAGGAGAGCATGGCGCTTTGGGGGTTGATTTGGTTTCGCTTGCAACGAAAGGCGAAACCAGAAGGTTGACCGCATGACTCCATGTCTTGCTTGGATCTCCGAATGCAGAACCAAAAGTGCACTCCGAGAAGGGGAAATTAACAGGCTTGAAAAGTATACTCATGCATACTTTTCACCCGAGATTGATTTTGTTCCCAAGCGAATGCTTGTACTTTTTGGTACATGAAAGAGGCAGGTACCGCTTGGGATCTTCTTTTGCATTGGAACGTGGAAAAGGAATTTGGTGATAAACTAAAGTGTTTCGCTATGTGGAAACAGCGGCGTCTAACCAGCATGAAGGTTTTGATTTCAGATAGGGAATGAAGGTTTTGATTTCAGATAGGGAAATCTTATATGGGGGTCTCAAGGAATGGTGTTTTTTAGGCCAAAAAAGAATGCGAATCAGTTTAATGATTCTGGGGGGTTTTAGTTATGTAACAATGGTACATACACTCGCATGGTAACGGTGTTGAAGAAGACGGGATTTTATTTGACTTGTCTTCAGGATGGTACACATGTCTTACATTATATTGCATTAAATAATCATGTTTAATTAAAGATTGATAACATTTTGGAATCAACTAAAAATATGTGATTGCTCATTGAAATCAAATATTTGTGATTACGCCATCTTTCTGTTTCCTGCGGGATACCTTAAAAATTTAGTCGTCTATGGTTTGTACCTACGAACTCATTTATGATAAACAGGGTTCAATAAAATCCGGATATAGTCGACACCCTCTGAGAATATAATATTCTATATATGCTATACTATAACTGTAGTGGCATTGAACGCCTGGTTTGTGTGGTTGTTGTTGCTGTTGTTATGGGGGTTTCTTTTATATTCTGGGATGTACGAATTTGTATTTTTGTATTATCTTAATTAACTCTTGCTACACCTGTCTTCCAGCTATCCCTTGTACGAGTACTATAGGTACTGATACATATATTGCTAAAGTAAAAAAGAAAGCAGTAAAAAGCTTAGATCGTCATTGAACATCGTTTGTCCTTTGTCTTTCCGTTGAGCTATACGAGACATCTTTTTTCTCATTTCTGTAAAAATAATGTTTTAGTCCCTATTTTTTCGTTAACCGTTCATTGCCTAATCAACCAATCGTATTGTGTTAATTGCATGCCTTAAGCAATGGGGCCAATCTTTTAGCAAGGGAATCAAGACAATTTTCTAACTCATTTCACCTGCTATTTCCCCAGCTTATTAAGAAAAGTCTTCTCGTAATAACTTCCTTATATCCTAACCCATGCCTATGAAAAATACTAGTTTTACTAGAGAAAAAAAAACACTAAAACCGAACATTTACAACTCAATTTATAAAGCATGAGCCCGTTTATGGCCAGTGTTGAGCTCCATCACAGTAAAATCGGCAGCGAAGAATGTTAATGCTTCTAATCCGTCAGTTCCCGTATCTACAATACATCATAGGCCAAAGCTTCGACATAAATACCACACCACAAAGTGAAATCGATTGGTAATCACCTAATACCTGATTTATTTGACCACATTTGACGAGGTTCCATCGATGGAATGAAAATTCCGCAGCACCGTTCCCAGCGCCACAGTGTCCCGCACGGGATGACCCCAACACTGATTCATCTTAATCAATTATTCTGCCAGAAAATCAGGAAACCATCCGAAAATAATTCTATGAGAAACAACAACAGATTCTTGGATCTCGTAGCGCGAAGAAAACTCTCCGTCGAAGAGATATTAATATTTCGGTGTTGCACTAAAGATGACGATCCGAGGCTGCTTGACCATCGCCCCTGAACGTGTATATGTGGGCATGGGCATGGGCATATGTGCCAACAATCGTACTAGTACTGCCGATGACCATGAGAATAACAACGTCCGAAACCGCAACCTCTAGATACATTTTCGCAATGCTCCGCGATAACTTAGGGGTATTGCAACAATTCTCGCAAAACGCCGCAATGGCTGTTGTTATTGCCGGTCAGTTGTTGGCTTTGATAGAGAAGAGAATCAGCACGAGATTTCATCTAATTTGTGATATAATTTGTTTAAAGTAATTGACAGGCTACGTCACAGCGGGTGTCCTTTTTCATATAGGAGTATGGCAGCAGCTGGATGGACGTATGCGAACATAACTCACATCCGCTTACCCCGCCAATGCTATCAAAGTAATTTAATCCACGTCATTGGTGGCTTGTGAATGAAGATGACCAATTGAATAATAGCCTACAGGCTCTAAGCCGCATTAGTGCGAACGCTTTTGACGCTGTGAACGAGATTACAGCAAGTCCATATGCGGAACAGGATTGGCAACTCGAGGAAATAGAAGAACTATTGCCAGAGACCTTTTCTGGTAGGTCAAGTTGAATGCAAAATAAATAACCATGACCTACGATGAGCGGTAACTTCGAAACGAGACACGGAATGATTAGGCACTCCGACTTCAACCTGCGAGTCGAAGTGGTGACATTAAGTGTACTTTACAAGTGCCACAAAAAAGGAAAAAAACGTCATGCCCTTTTGCTTTTTTGTTTCCTTAAATGCTCGTACAGTCAGCAGAACAAGAGTGTTAAAGAAAGGAAGTACCAATGTGCATTGGTCTTGGCTGTCTGGATCTTTAAAGTTGAGGAAACATATGAACAGCCAGAGCATTCATGTAGTTCGGCTTAAGAACGATGAACTGTATTTGTACGTACGTGTGAGGTTAAATTTCAAAATATACCAATGGCCTCTACTTAATTGACAGATACTGAAGGAAAATATTTGAAATAAATCGAATGTACCTACCAGCATCAGTTGAGGAATAACCATACTAATATACTAATACCTTATGGATAAGAGATAGGTAAGATATTTTGTGTTCATGTTCTAACAATGAAATTGAAAAACTTTCTACTAATACTAAGATTCATCGCCATTTTTGGGATCCTGTCGAGTACGTGTAGTGCAGTTTTGGATGCGTCAGATTGAATATGGGAATTGAATTCCGTTTAAGAGCGAATATTCGTTTTGTAAACTGTGGTTAGATTGGCTTTTCTTTCGAATTTGTGGGTACTGTCCTCTCCTTTTCCGGCGGGGGGTTAAGGTTGTTGTTAACAGTCTCGCATATTGAAACAAAGTGGACGTGAGGCAGTTAGAGTGTTGAATAGTTTATAGCGCGTCGGGGAAATGAAGCCACGTAGAAACGGTTGAGAAGCGCACTACTAACCCATCAGATCAAGAACCGCAAATGCGGTGGAGTAATTTTTGCAGTTCTTCAGAAACCTAATACATTTGGCCGCACTTTTCGCAGCTTAAAACATATGATCGTTCCGATTAACCTCTAATTCGAATACCGACGATTGATAGTTCCTTGGCGTATACTTTTTTACATCTCCTTAATTTTTTGTGGTGCATGTGCTGACATTCGCAGAACCATTGTACTAGACAAGCAATAGCTAGCATTGTGTCGAACAACGGAATAGGACTATAAAAAGTATTATTAAAATGAGACTTTATATAATGAAGCCTACATAAATAGGGTGGATAATTTTATGAACAAATTGATCAGAGGACACATTGCGGGGGCAATAAGCTCGTCCAATGACCTAATTTTCGGGGCTTATTATCCACGTACTCCAGAGGCGCTCCTTTATTTGGACACGAATGGGCTTATACAGGATGGATCCGGAATTCCGCTGATCTTGTGGCGGTTCCGCCAAACCCCACTGACTACTTACCGTAAAACCCCCATAACATTCAGCCAATCTCCTAACTTCGCTAATGCACCAGCATTAGCACCTGTAAATGCTTCACGCATTATATAGATCTAATCTATAACCAAAAAGTCCCTGGAAAAGAAAACTTACCTTTCATGCATCTCTTCGCATACAATTCCTGTAAGATTTCTTTCTTACCTTATCAGGAATCTCAAACTAATTCGGCACCTTCGGCGTCAAGCAAATCTTCCTAGACGAATTCCTGTAAACAAAAGGATTTGAATTACATATCATGTAACCTTCACCAGGCGCCATAAACATTGCGCTGTCTATTTTTCAGCTTCGCCATGTGTATGATAAATCTCTTAACGTACACATTGGCTGGCGACCTTTTTCTCCCAGCAATAATATACCAGCAGCTGCATTCCATTAGCGCAATCGACGCACACCATGAGTAAACAAAAGACCGCCGTCCTTCATCAGGCATTCTGGCGATACACAAATAATCAATACCTACTCTTATTAGCGATGCCATAAACATCATTTCCCAGTAACCTAGCTAAAACCAATTAGCTCATTTCCACATCGTATCGTCGTCTCTTTGTTTAGCCGCGACGCACATGTTCCAACAAAGATCCCATTAGCAACCGACGATTTCGGTTTTATTTGCTTTACCGAAATCGTATCCTATGAATGCACTTATGCCCTTTCTTTGTTCTAGGTTCGTTCTCATCCATGAAAGACCCACGAACACACACCATTGCACTGAAAGAGTGCATTTCCTACAGCGGCCCCACACTTAAGAGAACTGTTTTTCTCTCTCTTCCCTTGTTTCTTAGCCCTAACCTAGGATGAAATTCATGTCAGAGTTCCATCCTCGGTGAGTCCTATTACAACCACCTTTCGCGGCGGTCGGTTCACTCCCGCTCTCCGCCGGCTGAGGAGATGCGTTTATAAACGGGTCGTTTGTGAGGTGCTGATTGACTTGATAGCTCGTCTCACATTTAAAGCGGTAGTGAAGATTAAAGTGTTGGGAATTAAATTAACTGCAATCGAACTTTTCTTTTAATAAATAAATAAATTGGCATCCAACCGTGTGATCCTTAAGTAAAATCAATAAAAGATTCAATAGACCCAAACTGTGTTTTACTTCCTTCCTCCTGTTGAATGCCTGGTGTTGTGGAGATTTATTTGTTTGTTTTCCTGGTGTGGTGAACCGATGTCTTTTGGAGAGCAATTTTCGATGGAACCGTTTTTGGAAATTATAGTGACAGACGATGGGGATGGAAGTGAACCGAGTGTCCGTGTTGGCACAATACTTCCTTCCCACAATCTGTCATGTAAGTAGATCATCCGTAGACGGACGATTGTGCTGAACCGCACCAACAGTTCTGATGGTTGAATGGCAATTACAGACCTGAATACCAATGTCGGTAGAATAACTGCTTTACCAGCCAGCTTACACAGGCTTAGCATTTCTAGAATTGGGGTAGTATAAGATTTAGGTTAAGTTCTTATAAATAAAATTAAAATTAGAGCGTCTGTGTAGGACCAGTAAGTTATAATATAAGATAATAACGCTAGAATTTAAGCATTTTTTGTCTAGCCTATTATTTCGAATCTAAGAACATAAACGAAAATACAAAATGTTGCAAAAATGAAATGAATGCAATAGCTGGCAGTCTCAGACGGTTCAGTTAGTAGCCCAGTTAACGTCCAATATGTCCTTTCTTGAATTTTTTTTCCTATTAAAGTTCAATGATTTATCAATCGACATCTACAGGTGTACCGGTATGAAGTGAGCATTTTTTTTTTAAGTAAAAAAAGTTTTTTTTTGGGAAAGTAAAAAACATTTTATTCAAAGTATTGGCCATTGCTTTCTACACATTTCGACCACCTTTCTGGCAACTTGTGGATACCACGCCAATAAAACCGGTCCTCTTTTGAGGCAAACCATTCGGAGGCCCAATTTTCGACTTCTTCGTCGGAATTGAACTGCTGCTCAGCCAATGCGTGTCCCATCGATGAAAACAAATTGTAGTCGGAAGGAGCCAAGTCTGGTGAATACGGCGGGTGGGGTAGCACTTCACACCCGAGAGCTTTTATTGTTTTTTTGACGGGTTTTGCTGTATGACTCGGAGCATTATCATGCAACAGAATTACCTTTCCGTGTCTTGTTGCCCATTCTGGTCGTTTTTCGATCAATACGTGGTTCAAATTGATCATTTGTTGTCGGTGGCGTTGCGCATTAACAGTTTTGCCAGGTTTTAGAAGTTCATGATACACCACCCCCTTCTGGTCCGCCAAACACAGAGCATTGTCTTTTTTCCGAACCGATCAGGCTTTGCAGCCGATGTTGACGCTTTTCCTGGATGTACCCATGATTTTTTGCGTTTAGGATTTTTAAAATAAATACATTTTTCATCACCAGTCACAATTCGATGCAATACTGCATCCAATTCATGTGGCACCCAGTTTCCACACTTTTGGATCTTTCCCATAGCTTTTAAACGGTCAGAAATTGTTTGTTGTGCAACATTTAACATTTGTACGATTTGCTTTTGACTTAAAGTGACATCTTGATCCAATATTGCTTGCAATTCGGCTTCTTCAAACTTTTTTGGTGGTATTCCACGTTCTCCAATTCGCACATCAAAATCATTATCTCTGAACCGCTTAAATCATCTTTTGCATGTTGCTTTCGATAGAGCATGATCACCATAAACCTCAACAAGCATTCGATGCGACTCTGTAGCACTTTTCTTCAAATGAAAACAAAAAATTAATGCTTTTCGCAAAATATCATTTTCTGGTACAAAATTCGACACTTTTAACAGGATTAAAAAAAAAAGATGTTGTTTGTACAAAGACTTGATGCATACTAAATATGTTTGACAGATGTCATAGCAACCAAATAAAAAAAAATAAGGGCTCGTTCACAACAAACGTTCCCTATCGATACATTTGTATCTTGACACTCACTTCACACCGCTAAACCGGTATGTGCTAGCTTATAATGTTGATTATTATTATTAAGAAGGTAGAGGTAGGAGAATATAAAAAACCTTTTCTGCGCACGCTGTGTAAAACTCTGTCGATTGTTTAACGCGAGGAATTATGAGTGGATTAAGGAAACTTATAAGATCAGTTGAGCTCCTCGATAGTATAGTGCTTAGTATACCCGCCTGTCACGCGGGAGACCGGGGTTCGTTTCCCCTGCCGGGGGGCCTCCGCCCGAAGAAAACAAATCATTATGGAAAATTTAACAAGCCTCAGGACTTGCTAAATAAGGCCAAGACCGGTTCCCGGTTGTAGTGCCGATGATGATGATGATGATAAGATCAGTTGATGTGTGATAGTTTATCGTATATGTTTTCCCCCGTATCTGTAACATGAATAGGTAGGCTATTGATTGATGGAGGTTGGGTATATGGAATGTGCTGGTAACAACATGTTTTCTGCGACAATGATTACAGTGGTACGAACAGTATTCTTTGCCCATGGCTGACTATTCTAAATTTTCGGGTCTATTTCGGGTCGTAATAAAATTCTGTGAGCATATATTGACAGAACATTCGCCGAAGTTGTAATTGAGTCATAATTTGGGATTTACTATATATATATATATATATATATATATATATATATATATATATATATATATATATATATATATATATATATACATATATATTGTTATGGATGCTGCGAATCCATAGGAGAAGAACCTATCAGAAACCCTAACCCTATATTCATCAATAAGAAATACTTGCTTAAAGATACAAATAACCTGCCCTGAAATACAAAGAAACCACTCAAAAGAAACAATTTTGCCTAGTTCACAAAATAATCCAAGTCCCATAATATGATATGATTAAAAGAAACAATTTTGCCTAGTCCACAAAATAATCCAAGTCACAATCATATGACCCATGGGAAATATTTGCTTGATCTGCAAATTGTCCCATGGTATAATCCATAAGATACAATGTAGTCTGTACAGAAATACGAACCCCATGGCAGCCCCTAACAAACGTTTTGCATGATCGACAAAAAGCAATGCGATCACGGGCAGCCGGCGAGGCAAGTAAGAATGGGAAACGAAGGGAGTTCGTCAGAAAGTCTTGAAGAGACATGATCGTCCTACTAGGCCTCGTCCTACAGTCAAAGTAAATCTAGTAAAGAAGTGAATTGATTTAAGCGCAAACGAAAGTAAGATTTTAACGAACAAAATATTAATTAACTAAATATTGCTAGCTAAGAATTAATTAGATATTGTAATAATAATAAGATTGTAATTAACCAAATATTATGAGTTTAGAATTAACTAAATATTGCTAGCTAAGAATTAATTAGATATTGTAATAATAATAAGATTGTATTTAATTAAATATTATGAGTTAAGAATTTATTAAATATTGTGAACAAAAGATGTCAATTAAATATTGTAAATTGATATAATTAATAATTGTAATTAATAAAGTTAAGTTTAAGGTGAAAATAAGCGTCTTTTAAAAAAAAAGGTGACTCCATGCGGTAACACCTCCATTGGCTCCAGCATCCGCTCCCTTGTCCAACGGAAAAGCCAGAGGTTCTACCCACAAAACGTATCTGGCCTGCGGACTTAGTTGGTGCAAATTATTACATGGTGTGCAGCCTACTGAAGGCATAACAATATGTATATATATATATATATATATATATATATATATATATATATATATATATATATATTTATATATATATATATATATGTATATATATATATATATATATATATATATATATATATATATATATATATATATATATATATATATATATATATATATATATATATATATTAACATATACTCTTTAAACTGCTCGTTAATTTTATATTTCGTTCTATTAAGAAGACCTTCTCGATCAAGTCAAGTTAATCTCTCAATTACTGATGCTTCTTCACTCAAAGACTTCATCTTCCTAGGTTTATAGTATTAAAAAATATTTAAGACTTCTTTCTTTGAAGTTTTATGGCTTGTCATTTTCCCACTGGCTTATAGGGCGTTCTTTAGCCATTTATCCTCTGCAGCCTCTCCCAGCTTGACATGGCTTAAAACTAAATTAAAACGTAAGACTCTATGATAAATTTTAGCCAATATATCACGATACTCCTCCCCACCCAGCAGTCGAAATACGCAACACCACTTGTCTACCGACTGCGATCACTCTGATAAACCAGTCTTTAGTGAAAAGATCATAATTACAACGTTACTGTTCAAAATAAATGACGAGCCATCGGAGTTTGTATCTATGGTTCGTCTAGTTCCACATTACATCTGCCAAATCTTGGAGTCGCTCAAGTCATGTGCAAAAGTGTAATGGTATCCCGGGATCAATTCATCAGCATTGCATACAATTTGAGGTGCAGCCCAAGAGCTGTTATTCTATTTCTTCTTCTCATTAGCGGGGAGTTAGGTTTGTGGTGTAGGATACCATCAACAGCCATTCGGTCGCATTCCGAGTGTTATTGGGTTTCACCGAGGTGGTAATTAATTTTGTAGATCTTTCACCCTGGACATTAGAAGAAAGGGAGAAAACATGCAGAAAACGCCTTCAAAATGCTTGAAGGCCCTGGAAAATAGATTCACCTGAGCTAGCTAGGTCTTCGTCTCTCGGAGATATATGTAATGCTAGACGATGGATGAAATTAAGATAAAGTACTTGGCTGGTATTCAGCTGCTGGATATGTTTATATGTCCGGTGGTGCACTCTAAGGGTAGGTAGGCCAGTAAATCATTGTTTACGCTGCAGTTACAGTGAAAAAGTGCCAACCATTAGGAGTCGGGCTAGTAATCTGTCTTCTTTTCATTCCAGATTCCCCTCTAAGACCTGTAGGCTGTGAGAACGTTTGCAGATTTGTGCACAAATGGCTTCTTTTGCACGAGGTCAATGCGAACTCTGGCTGTAAGGGGATTCTCTATGGAGTGTTGCACTTGAATGAATTCCTATACATGACGAGGTGGTGTACATAAAGTGATGGGCACGATAAACATAAAACCAGCTACTGAATATGATAGGAAATGTGTGGGAGATAATTAAATTATCTAGAAAACTGCTGCTACTTCATATTCATTCAGTTCTTGTACACTTTATCTTCAAAAATGAGTCTGATCCAAACAATATTTTCTTTGAGGCCGATATATCGAACAACATCTATTCATTTATCAATTAGGCATTTGTTGGGACTGAGTGTTCCCATCTTCCCAAAAGCTGATCTGGTGTTCTTTATTATCTGTGGTTAACTCCTTAACATCCGAATCTTTTAATATGCCGATCGTTTTTCTAGTTAGAGCACGATGTTAATGGAATAAATAGTATAATATACAAACATATATATACAGAATACAAATAGATTAATATATCTTTACTCTACAAGTTGATATCCGGTCCAGCGAAGCGTCTTCAAGTCGATATGGAGTCCAGAAAACAATTTTTCAATCTTATTGTGAAATAATACTAATTAATTGGTCAAACTTCCAGAATAGATTTGTTGTTAGTTGAACTGATTATACTAGGGACTGCATCGATTATTTTGTGTACATCATACCGTACTCGTAATACTCCGGTTCGGTTTATGATTCTTTGTAGTGGGAAGCACCTCCGCAAGTAACAACCGATGTCATTCGACAATCTACACTCCTTGACAGAGATATGGTTAAACAGCTATTCAATTAGCCGGTCAAAAGCGTTTGGGACTAATAACTCTCCATTGTTTTTAAAGCTACGTAACAAACTAACAACGGGACGAAAGTCCAAAGGCGACCTAACACTGGTCGTCTGACTGAGGGCATGAGAAAACAGTGCCTAAAGGTACACTCAGTAAAAAATGGTGCACCATTAAACATGGAAAGTGTTTTGTCTTGTTCACGATTATTTCATATCCAACTGAACCGTGTGATTGATCTAATGCTGAATGACCTCCCTC
The DNA here is from genome assembly GCA_963931805.1 of Microdon myrmicae. NCBI lineage: Eukaryota > Metazoa > Arthropoda > Insecta > Diptera > Syrphidae > Microdon > Microdon myrmicae. The sequence continues at coordinate 2,577,043 of OZ007498.1, read as the reverse complement.
GAAATGACTGCAAATGGAACAAGTTGTGAGTTTGACCAGATTTGGGAAGTTTGATAAATCATCTGAATAATCAATTGTACGCCGCGCTCCCACGTCTGGGACTGAGACTAGCCCTGTACCTCTGTCTGTGTTTGGGACTCGGCCTGCGCCAGCGCCGGTGCCGATGCCGGTGATGTGCTGTTGTTTTACTCTTTCAATATACTGAAGCAATTAATCGAACTGTCATTGGATCTTTGATAGCCAATTGGGCTACACGTTCGATTTCCCCGGTTAAAGTATTCGCAATCAGTCAGCATTTCTAATTTGGCTGCTATACAAATTATGTTTGTATCGTGCAAGGAGCTAAAACAGTTCCATTCTTGAGCAGAGTACTTGACAGTGAGCAACCCCTTCAAACTCACATTCTCAATTGCATCGCTTAGCGATGTACACGCTTCTTATTCAAGACGAGGAATTTATTCGTAGCATATTTTCCATCAATTTATGAAATGTTTACCCATCTTAGCATACGACTTAGACTGCTGCACGTTTAAGACGTGTTCAACTTGACGTTGGTGATTCATATCTGCGCATTCATTTCGCGATATAGACGGGACTCTCTTCTTCGTTCTTCGTGGCCACTCAAAAAATTTAATTCGGGCCTCTATTGGTTTCTAGTGGCCGTTGCATTTGAATTTAACATTTTTCAATATCGGTCGCTAAGGGCCGTTCCTACACTTGGTGATGATGGATGTTTTATTTTTCTTGTGGTTTATTTTTCCATTTTGGTCTTTTGTTTTTGTTAAAAGGAGTCACTGGAGATATCGTTCAGATGATCCCACAGACAATCTGCGCACTATGGGCATACACATGTAGTCTGAGCTGATTCGCCTTTTTTTGCTGACGCTCTAGCTGAGGTGCACTTACAAAAACACTCTATATATTCGCTTCTTGTTTACTCTGGGATAAATGGGTGCCTACACGTTAAGTTATTCCCAGTCACGGGCAACCGTGACGATGGGAGAGGTGACGTTGATGACGAATTCATGAAAGGAAAACAAATTCGATTTTTGCATATTTTCAACAACTACTCGCCGAGTGGGTGACATTAAACAAGCTTGAGGCCAAGTCGAATTCCTGTGTCTGATGGTGACTATTTTAAGACCACATAATTGCTTTAGGGGCTGATGCGGTGATTAAATAGTAACGCTTTTCAGTTTGGCCATTATTTGGGAATCTTTTAGTAAGATTAAAGTTCCATAAAATTGATTAACCGCACACATCAATAAGTAATGTTTTTATATCATCTTCAATTAAATTATGCACACGATATTGTTTGAGCTGCAAGTTATTGGAAATTATGCTTGAGACTTTACGTTCTTATTTTGATGCCCAACAATGCAACCCAAAATAAAGACATCATCACTTCGAGAGGAGTTTTAGATTCATACCCTGAACGTTGACTTAATACTCGTATCTTCACAGGCCAATGTTAGGGAGTTCTTTCTGACACAACGCAGAAAATTCACTACAGCACATTGATTAATACTTTATGTTGAGGAGTTAATGGATTTACTTTAATATGAAAATAAATTTTAACCATTTTTTTTTGATTCTTTGATTTAGAGATTGGGTTGGAATCATTTCGGGATTCCTCAGGGTTTTATCTTGGGAAAAACTTTTTTTTTTGATATTAAGGATTTGCTAGTGTCAATGCATAGCACACATTTTGATACAAGTAGTACGTTGATTTCTTCATTTTTAAATGATTGGCCTGTTGCGTTTCCACCAAACCCCACTGCTACTTACCCGAAGAATACCCATAACTGCCACCCAACTTTCATAATTTCCTCCTAATGCAATCGCATTAGCACCTCTAAATGCTTCACGCATCAACCTTATCAAATTTATTAACTTAAAAGCAAAGAATTCTTACCTTCATTCATTCGTTCGAATCCAAAAATTCCCCATTAGAATTCTATCCAAATTTATCACAGATCCCAATCATACATACGCATTACCTAGGAATTCCTGTATAGAATCAATTGGCATAGATATTATACAAATCGTCATTGTGTAATCATCTGAATTGCTTCGCAATGACTTGCAACTATCGATACAGCTCCAAGCACTTTACCCAGAAATGCTCCTTTGTTAGAATCTCCAAACAATCATCGACTTCGCGCCTAGCCGTCAGATTGAATTCAAAGCATAAACAATGCAAATATAGAATCCGTTTCTTACAACGAATTAGCCCGCATATACAAATGCAAGCAAGGGATTCGTTTCGGCACCGACCCAAGATACGATATACTATTTTCATTGTATAAAGTATCGCAACCCATTAGCACCTTTTCCCAATGTCTATTCGTCTATTTACACAAGGGCATCACTCATCTAAAACTTTTATGATGCCCTCGTCCCACCTTTTCACTTAACACCATTTCTTCGATGCATCGTCGTCTATTTATTTAGCTGCGATGCACATCATAAACCATGATCTCCTCGATTCCTTTGTCCTTGCCGCCTGCTTGCTTTGCTTTTCCATTGCCTTCGCGCATGAGTAAACAACACAGATCTAAACGATCACACATATGCCACCATGATCTCCATTACGAGAACTGGTTTTCTATTCCACCAAGAGAGACTTTACGTTTCTCTGTTGGTAAGTAAAAACATATCCTTAGTGGAGAGGATATCTACCACCACACCATCAAATTCACCACAAACGAGGGTTGAATCATTGAGTCTTATTCCAACCACTAACCCGAGCGGTTGTCGTCCAACCCCATTAGCGTGTGCATCGGAGTGCACACGCCCCGGAGTCGTGTTCTTACTTTTTACGTTGTCGAGTCGAGAGTCGCGTGCTACAAAAATGTATTCGGTTAGTGTAGTGTCCCATACCAATTAAATAATAATTGCCTCCTCCGGTTGCTTCTTGGAAGTTTGTTAAAGATAAAGAACAATAAAGAAACGACCATTCGAACGTTAAATCCGTGTGTTTTATTCAAAGTGCTGGATGGGGTGAACAGTTTCTCTTCCTTTTAGTGAAGTGACAATTCGGTTTGGCGGAAACTTGCCGAACAGCGGAGGTTTGGTGGGTAGAACTCGCACCCATGCCGGTGCCACGACCTCGTTCCCCACACGCCTATTGCCACATGAACGTCACACTAACGTCTACGAGAAAACGGGCCATTAAATGTAAGGAAAGCATTAACTTGTTGACGTCACGGTCAGTAGAGACGAGCAATCCGCCTAATTAAAAATGCAGCATCTTAAGCATTTCGTGGATATTTATTACTTATACAGATATCTCTCTGGGCACAGTTCTTCGGAGATTCATCATATAATTTCAAGGAAATCGATTTATTTACACCACACAGGGCAACCTGATCTATCGAACCAATTTCGGATTCATCTTTCAACGCTACGTACAGTTCAAGACGAGCTCCAACAGCATTTCAGTGTAATACCACACACACTACACGACATGCAAGCCATAGCAAAAAATCATGAGAACTATGGTTTTACGCTATCGTCGCAAAATGTTATAAAGTGCTTAGGACTAAGGCGTGCAAAGAATTTTTTTTAATGCTATTATAATGAGTTTTTGTGTAGTGTCTACGCTACCAATTTTGTTCTCTCAAATTTGTTCTTAAAAGAATATCTAGTAGGCTAATATTTTCTAGGCGTTGCGGTCATCACCGTGGTTTCTCTATTCCGAAGAAAGAATGGAACCGTAGCTGAATTGAAATTGGGTTCTTCATTGGAACGCCGTTTTTGAGTAGAGGTTGTAGCTTCAACTAGGGGTTATTATTTGTTATAAACATATTCTTGTATCGGGTTTTCCAATGGGGACTTGACAACTTTTTTGTTTTTAAATAAAACGCAAACCATTTGAGATATTTCAAAAACCTTATCATCGGTTTGCAGCGGTTGATTCGTTGGACCCAATTTTCGATGAGCTGGCCACATATTTCGGCCGGAACGGCCGCTATTTCGCGTTCAATGTTGGCTCTGAGCTCTTCCAACGTCGTCGGCTTGTTGGCATAGACCAATGACTTGACGTGGCCCCAATGCAAATAGTCTAGAGGTGTTAAATCGCACGAACGAGGCGGCCAACCGACTGGTCCATTTCTTGAGATAACACGCTCATCAAACTTACTCTTCAATAAATCGATTGTATCGTGTGCTATGTGGCTTGTGGCACCGTCCTGTTGAAACCACATGTCGCCCAAGTCCATATCTTTCAATTCGGACCAAAAATAACCGGTAATCATGGCGCGATAACGATGGCCATTCACAGTAACGTGACGATCGTTATCGTCGACGCAAAAATATGGCCCAATGACGCCGTCGGCATGCAAACCGCACCAAACAGTTATTTTTTGTGGATGAAGTGGTGGTTCATGAAGCACATGTGGATTTTCACTCGACCAATAACGCATGTTTTGCTTATAGACGAACCCATTGAGCCAAAAATGAGCTTCGTCACTGAAGATGATCTTGTGATGAAATTGGAGAACGTAGGTCGCTTCAAATGGTCCATTGGCTTCAATTCCTGAGTCAGCTTGATCTTGCATGGGTGTAAACCAATATCCTTACGCAAAATTCGCCATAAAGTGGTCTAGGCGATGCCCAATTCTTGAGAACGCCGCGGAATTGACTGATTTGGGTCGATTCCTACGGACGCCTGAACGTCAGCGATATTTTCGACACTTCGACCAACCCGTTGTCTCACTGGCACGGCAACATTCACACAACGAAAATGTAGATTCAAATTTTAGCACTAAACTTGCTATTGCTTGTCTACGACGTTTCAAATGATAATGGAATTCGAATTATCGCGTTCGCAGCGTCAAAAGATCTGTTAGTAAAAAGCACGATGTTTAAGCACAAGGATATTCATAAAGCCACATGGATATCACCCGACGGCGTAACGCGTAACCAAATAGACCACTTCCTCATAGACAAAAGACACCACTCGAATATCCTGGACGTAAGATCATATAGAGGAGCAGATTGCGACTCCGATCATCTTCTAGTGATGGGCAAAATCAGGAGTCGCCTCGCAGCAATCACACATGGGCAGACACGGGAGACAAGCAAAAAGTTCGACACTGATAAACTGAAAGACCTACGCAAGAGGGCTGAATATCAAAACGAACTAACGAATAGATTTAGCATTCTACAGAATGTGAGCAGGGAGGAAGAGGAAGCTAATAGTATGAACACTAAAGGGACATCGATTAGAGACACAATCAAACTAACAGCCCAAAAGGTATTAGGATTTAAGAAAACAATTAAGTCCAAACCTTGGTTTGAGTGCAGGGCGAAGATCGAAGAACGTAAACGCCTCAGAGTGATCCACTTAGAAAGATATGATGAAGTCAACGCAGAAAGATACGGGACAATTCGGAGAGAGACAATGAGGTTCTTCAAACGCAAATAACGCGAATGGGTGAAGACTCGGATCGAAAAAACCCTAGAAAATTCTAGGACAAAGAACATCAGAGGTATGTATATCGGCATAAATTCAATTAGAAATGGCTACCGAGGAAGAGCCAAATTAATTCGAGACGCAAACGGCTGTCTGGTCACAGAAACAAACAATGTCGTGACAAGATGAAAGCAGTACTTTGAAAACCTGCTCAATGTACGCACCCATCAACCACAGATAAATGCACCAAGCCTACATACAGCCGAGCGTCAGATCCCAGAGCCGTCTCTCAACGAAGTTGTAGACGCAATAAAGCGATTGAAAAACAACAAGGTTCCCGGAGTCGACTCCATACCGGCAGAGCTTGTGAAGCATGGAGGAGAGGCAACCGCTCGAAAGATCCACCAGTTCATCCAAACAATATGGGAGAAGGAAGTCACTCCGGAAGAATGGAAAACCTCAATAGCGACAGATCTGACTGCGAAAACTACAGAGGAATATCATTGCTCCCAACCGCATACAAAATATTAACAAATGTCATTCTGGCGAGAATCACACCGTACGCAGAAGAGATACTGGGAGACTACCAATGTGGATTCCGTAGGAACCGGTCAACAAGCGACCAAATGTTCACAATAAGACAACAGCTGGAAAAGAAGTGGGAATACGGAGAGACGGTTCACCAACTGTTCGTTGACTTCAAAAAAGCCTGCGACTCAGTCGCAAGGCAGAGACTCTCCCATATTCTCGTTGAGCTGGGAGTCCCGAAAAAATATGCCGCCCTCATTCAAATTTGCATGGACGCAAACAAAGGGCGAGTCAGAATAGAAAATCACCTCTCAGAACCATTTGAAATCCGGGACGGACTAAAACAGGGAGATGGTCTATCACCGTGTCTTTTTAACCTTGTGCTCGAGTATGTCATCCGAAATGTACAAGACGGCAACATGGCCGCATCATCCCTGAACGGGGTCACACAAGTGCTCGCATATGCGGATGACATCGCCGTTCTGGGCGATAATCTAGAGACTGTTAGTAAAAACTGTGAAATCATCATGCAAGTGGCAGAAGAGGTGGGCCTAGAAATAAATGAAGACAAAACAAAATACATGATTACGGCGAGAGCAGGTGGACCTCAGAGAACACATATAAACGTCAGAGGTAAGATATTTGAAAACGTTAAAGAGTTTAAATATCTGGGAACGATACTGACGGCCAGTAACGAAATGTCGAAGGAAATTAACAAGAGACTGCATTCCGGCAACGCTAGTTGGCACGCAGTCAGTAAACTGCTGAAACCCAGACTGCTATCACGTAACATAAAGCTCCGTGTCTATAGAACCATAATCATGCCGACTGTTCTATATGGATGTGAAACATGGGCTCTCACAAAACGGGAAGAAAACAAATTCCGCGTATTCGAGAATAAAGTTTTAAGGGGCATCTTTGGAGGTAAATATGACGTGGAGGCAGGACAATGGAGGAAACTCCATAACCACGAATTGTAAGAGCTATATCGCAAACCTACAATAGTGAGAGTAATCAAGTCGCGAAGATCACGATGGGCCGGGCACGTGGCGCGAATGGGGAACGATAGGACCGTGCATAGAATTCTTGACGGTAAACCAACAGGAAAGAGACCGGTAGGACGGCCGCGACGAAGATGGGAGGACAATGTTAGGTTTGACCTTGAGGAGATCGGATCGAATGGTCAAGCGTGGAAGGAGAGTGCCCAGGACAGAGAACGATGGCGAAGCCGAGTCGCTGAGGTCATGAACTTCCGGGTCCATACAGGCCAATAAATAATAATAATAATTGCCTGTCTACTAGGGTGAGAATTACGTCCGAAAATTGGAGTTAACAATCTTAAAGTTGCTGTCACCGACTCCAAATTTCGGTAGTAAATTTTTATAATTAGCAGACGTTGTTCGTGGGGTGGACAATTTCCTCGTTCGTGTACTTAATCATGATGAAAATGTTTACTGCGTTCACAAATTAAATTCAAAGTTGTCACGTCCCTATTCGAAAACCCTATAAGATCCAACATTTATCTTGTGTCACAATCCTACGGCGTTAACTTAGTTGAACTACGTTTGTTGCGACACAGAGTGTTTAGAACTGACATCATATATGAAAACAACATAGGGCTATGTGGCTATAAATAAAGAACTACAAAAAAATACAATGGAGTAAAGGACTCAACCAAATACGTACTTTGTTTATTGAAGAATTGTTCTTTTAATGATAAATATACCGGATCATGTTGTAGTGGTTTGTTCAGGGAGCGTGTCTCCTAGTCCTTAAAAAGAGTCCTTAGACCGCTCCTGAAAAACGTCCTACTGAGGTCGTCGCCGTGCTGCCTCAGCGCCTGAGGGAAGAGCAACGTCCTGTTGTTGGTCCTGGTTACAATGCCGCTTTTTCGGGTTTTCGCAAGCCCTTGTCTCCGCTGGGATTGCTTGAAAATTTGGGGATTTTGTAAAAATGAAAATTCAGTTTTCTTACGGTAAAGGTTTATTTTTTGCGTCTCCTCGGCTTGATATCTGTTTAATACTACTGAATCTTTGCTGTTCCTTTACAAAGGGAAACAAATCGAAATTTGTATCTCGAAAATGCACAATTTCATACCAAAATCCCGATTTTGGTATACTGAGTGAGATGCGCAATGTTTGTTTAAAATAAGAATTCAGTTTTCTGAATTCTTATGAAATTATTGTGCAGATGTGGATACGTAAAGGAATTCGGGTTTTTGTTTGTTTAATTTATTCGGGATTTTACCAGATTGATTTTGCGATGCAGTGTTAGAGGGCTAAAAGGGCGTCCTCATAGTGTGTAGAAGAATACACGACAAAAACCTCCAAAAGAATTTTCAAGTATTAGGTCTATCGGAAAGTTCTGTCCGTTTTTACAATAAAAAAAATAAATTTTTCGTACTTTGAGTAAACTTTATTAAATATATCATTTCCATCATTACTTATGAAATTTTGCTAGTGTGATCTCAATTTGTATTTTCCAAAAGAGAAAAATTCTACCAGTTCTTGTCTGATATCTTTTGCGTTTTTGAATATTTTCTATGAGTTTCTGACGAGTCCCCAAAGCAGTGTGTGGACTGAAATGATCATGAAGCAGTATGATGCCCTTCCTATTGTTGTAAAAGAATAAAAAATTGTACACATAACTTATCGCTAGACCTTACACTGTAAGCCCATCATTAATGTAGACCCATTGTGAATGATCTAGTACAATAGGACGATAATGGATGGATTTATGGTTCCTGGCCTTCTTCTTGTTTGAGCAGTCACGGCGGGTGGACGTAAGAAAGAAATTAAAATTGTGAATGCCGATAATTTAAATAAAAATATAATTCTTAAACTATTGAACATCACCGACCTGTTTTTTTGGGAGCTGTTTTTAAATTATCCGATTGTTGGCAGTACCTCTCCGAATTTAGCTTTTCGTTCGGTTTTAATAGTTCAAAATGCATTGATCCTCGAATGTCCTATCATATCCATAACATTCTCTTCCTCATGGTTAACTTCGGTTTGGGGGTGGAGGAGGCATGTTTTCCGGATTCACAATATGCGCTTTTCATTATGATGTTTTCATAGGTACTCCATTTTTCATCCGCAGTTATCATCGGGTCCAAGAATGGTTCGATTTTATTCCGTCAAGTGGAGATGTGCGTATGACGATTCGATCATTCAAATTCTTCTCAATTAACTTAAGTGGCACCCATCTTGAATATTTCTACACTAGTCCTGGTTTCCGAATATGGTCCTAAGTGTATTGTTTAACTCTATCAGGCAGGTCCGCAATCGCAGAAGTTCTCAAAAAAAGATTTTGCTCCAACATGATCGTGACACTATCATCGACGATTAAAAATAGTCGTCCAGAGTGTGGTAAGTTAGGAAGATCATCTATTTTAAGCGTTTCGAACCATCTTCAGCATGCCTCTCACATAGAATCTGTTTGATTCCCGTGGCAAAGAACTAGCGAAAAAATAATGGAAGAATTTTTCTTATTACACTAACGAGCGCACAAAGGGGCATTTTGGAGTATGCTTAAATGTCAAAGCACAGTGGGAGCGGATGGAAGGGAAGTGGATAACGAAAGGAGGTATCGATTTACATCACATTACCGATGGTCTTAAATGCCTGGACATTATAACGACAAGAAAACACATGATTGGGTAGAGCACTCTACATTCGTGGAATCTATAAATATTTAAAACGACTTAATATAGAAATCAACTTTATTGTCCACGAATTACTAGAAAAACCTTAACTTTCTTGTGCGTGAGTTACGGGAAAATCGATTGGACTCATATATCACAAAGCATTTTGCTAGAATTTAGGCGGTATATTGTACATATGTGCTTCTCGATAGTACATTGGTTAGTATACCCGCCTGTCACGTGGGAGACAGGGGTTCGATTCCCCGTTGGGGAGCCTCTGGCGCAAGACTAATGACCTTGCCCGGAAAAAAACAAATCATTATGGAAAATTTAACAAGTCTCAGGACTTGCTAAATAAGGCCAAGACCGGTTCCCGGTTGTAGAGCCGATGATGATGATATTGTACATATGGCTCAGTATGAGCGGTGGTACTGTGGGGAGAGAAAGTAGATGGCTCAGGGACTTTCTTCACTTTCTTCCCACAGCCTTCCTCGACGAAACCGTGGCGACACTTTGCGAATTTATTTTAGTCGATAATCACTGATCGCGATTCTGATTATGACATCGTTTTGCAAAAAACTAGTTAGAAGTTAACAACCGAAACTTCGACAGCGCGACGACCTCAACACCACTTAAGAATTTAACTTTGAAATGCTCGCACTCTCTGGTGATCATCCGCCTCCTCGGGCTAATTAAATCTGACTCAACGATGCAACTCACATCCATCAGATTCAATGGCCGCGAATTGCATCGATAGGGGAGGATTCTATATGTGTCCGTATAGGACAAGTACGATGCCCTGCGATGAGGACGATGATCGGCGGACACCTGATTAAACAAATTTATGATCATCGGGGGCTGCGGCGATGTACCCATACATCGTTGATTATGTATGTCAGGGATCGAAATAGATTTTTGTTTCAAAGTAAACAAAAACGCTGTCTCACAGATCAAATGGTGGCACACATGATGTACATGATGTGCCTATGATACAAATGGGTCGTCATGGTATTTGCCTAAGATTCCTTGGAAACACCGATGTAGGCAATATCTAATCTAGCCGCTTGGCTCCGGTGCACAAGGAGGAAAATTATTTTGTTGACATAAGTCAGCAAAAACCTCGTCGACGGCGGCAAAGGGTCAGGCTGGACGGCTGTATGTTTAGATTAATATGCGGGTAAGTAAAACTAACACAGTGAGATACTGTATGTTTAATTTAGGTTTTCAGGTGGTCATCATAGGCATGGCATGGGTAAAGTTACCCATGCTCAATTTCATGATCGGTTGATAGCCGATAACGGGGAATTGTTGCAACTGTCGCGGACCTAAGGGTATAGGCGCGATATAAAATTGTTAGCTGTGGAAAGAATATCGGCTACAGCTATGTCAACAATACGCTGGCCAGCGTTTGTTTATCGTAATTGAAGACAGGCTGAGCCGATAGGAGATGAACTGGTTCATGGAATATGAACCAGAGAAATTCAGAATGTGTGGATGCCGTCGGGTAGGTTTTCCTTTCAGGTATGATGCTGCAGGGGAGTTTACGCTGCCTCTAATTGCAGGTAAGTACTATGGCTTGTATGGTAAGAGGAAGCGGTTAATTTAAAGAGGATGGGCGGTTCTTTGGGAATGTATTAAAGAACCGCCACAGTACTAAATCATTGGGCCAAATGTGTCACTATGTTTTCTGGAGACGCTTTCTGTACGCTATGTTTTGATTGATACGCACATTACATTTTCACAATTAGCAAAGCTGTTTTAAATATAAAGCTTAACCAGAGCAACGCACTGCCTTACCTTGAACAGTTTCATGGTACAAATACACTTCGGAACTCTCATAAGCCGATCTGAAAATATATGGATTGCGGGATGCAGAAAATTTAAATGGTCCATCCTGTAGTTGGTCTGCTAGAAACTGATTATTCAAAAACTGTTGAGAATACTATTATTGGTTTGAAGCTGCTGATACACTCTACTACGGTTCTTGATCTGAACTCAACAATTTGTTCAACTGTATCCATTTTTGGCATTACTGCTCGTAAAGAATTATTTTAGAAAATAACGACGCAATGAAAGTAAAGGGATTTCGGTTTTCATCTATAAGTTACGCAATACTGATTTGCAGATATTCTCATCTCAGATCATGTAATCGGGAAGAACAATTCTCTGTGTTCATCGTACGCTTGTAGTTAATTTTTAAGGTCTCCGATTATCGGCTATACTAGGAGAATATCTACTGAAATGGAACGAATTCAGAAAGTGCATTTGAATTATAAACGTGATAAAAGCTATAAAAAATGAGAAGCAGAATACGTTGCTCTTACTTACTAATAAAATTGAACAACTTGACGACAAGTTTTTCTGCCCGTTTTATAAAAAATTATTTGATTTCAATTTTGTGTATAGTACCATATATGGTTCGTAAGTTGTATCCAAATGAATAGGGGGCAATTATTTTCTGTATCTCTGTAAAAGCGCAAGCATTTGCTCTGTTTTTAATACAAGACATGTTTTTAATACAATACATTAATGACATGGCATTTTTTAATACAACATATCGTTCCAGTCAAATAGCATGTCGTGGCAATTTCGTAATGAAGTCTGTAGGCAATTTGCCGTCATCGTCAAATCAATTGATTGGGTATTGCTTGATGGATAGGAAATAAGACTAGCATGGATGAGTTAACCGCACCCTGGATAACTTCTGCATTAATGGTTTAGATGCAAATTTATTGTAATCCAGAACAAATTCGTTCAAGCCACAAGGAGGTAATATTTTAGTCCATTATACAAATGTTTCGTGACCTCCGTGTGACTATAACTTCAGCACTCCAGCTACTTCAAGGATTCTAGCGAATATTATGAGAAATCCTGGCAGGTAAACCTTGATTCCTGTTTGTCTAAAACTTAAAAAACAGTATTTTTTCTCCAACAGAATGGAAGTTTTATGGGGAATTGGCTGTTGATTCGCGATTCTCCAAGCATTTGGAAAACGATTAGTCGGATGGCACAAATAGAAGAACTTTCGGAGTATTTTATGAATGTAAAGCATCACAACACTTACATTTGCGCATATCAATCGGAGCGTCATCTGCTGTAGATTGGTGATGTTTGTACCAGGAAATCCCCAGAAATACCGCAAATGATATGGAATGTGGAACGCTCCCGATCAGCTGCCGAACTGCTCACTATGAGCAAGATGTCGTGTGATTACATTGTTTGATTGCAGTTGATCAGTTCCGCAAAAGTCGTTTTTAATTTGTTTTACTCCCTGTATGAGTGCAACCGGCGAGAAAAGTCTATAGTATACATTGCGAATTTAGACGCAACGCATTTGGTTTGGAGTTGCTATTATTGCTGCAATCTGCACTAAATTCGACATATTAGAAGAGCGACGAGTATTCAATTAATTAAAACAAACAGAAGTTTATGGAGACTGGTTTGGCAATGGACCAAAGCACACACAGCGTGACCTAAGTCGTCAAGAATCGAGAAGTAGAAGAAAGTTCCCAACAACGAAGACGTGCCGGGCACTTCTCAAACATTTCGCATATTTAATGAAATCTTGATTCATTAAACCTGTTCACTATTTTATTAAAACACTTTTAGGACAACGTATGCTTTTGCCTATTTAACTAGGCCAAACATACAATAGTGAGAGTAATCAGGTCGCGAAGATTAAGATGGGCCGTATATGTGGCGCGAATGGGCAACGATAGGACCGTGCGTAGAATGCTTCACGGTAGACCAACGGGAAAGAGACCGATAGGACGGCTGCGACGGAGATGGGAGGACAACGTTAGGTTTGACTTTGAGGAGATCAGATCACATGGTCAAGCGTGGAAGAAGAGCGCACAGGACAGGGAACGATGGCGGAGTCGAGTCGGCGAGGTCATAACCTTCCAGGTTCCTACAGGCCAAGAAATAGTGGTAGTGGTGACTAAAAAAAAAAAATGTCAACCCATTACCGAGATTGAATACAATTTTCCTTATCAGAAATTTATTACCAGAAGACCTAAAATAATAGTCGTACTGTTTATTTGTATTATGAGTTATTAAGCTCCTACTCCCAAAAAAATTCAAACTGTTCTAGCATTTGTAAGTTTTTTATAGACAGTATGTTTTGAAAAAGTAAGGTAGCAATATCATCAAATGAAGTGCTCTATGCATCTATGAAAGAAATATCTCTTCTAGATATTACTGGAGTGCTTTGGTTAAAAACTCGGTAGTGGTTTCTGTTTTCACACAAAGTTCCAATACCTCAAGGCGTCTAACAAACTAGTTATCCACTTACTTATTTCACATCACACTCGAATACGTTCTATTAATAAAAGTACCTCTTAAAATCCTCTCCCTTTTAGCGTGCTCAAACATCTGCATACCTAATAGTTATGTCTTCAAACCACTGAAACTTCTCCTATTTGATAACCGTTGGCAACTGCAGTCTAAATTGCGAACGTCAATCACCAAGTCCAGCCATCTGACAAACCTTGTAAGTGGTCTCAATTTAAAGGTTGCTCTTTTGTTAAGTGCATGACGGACGCTTATCTTTAACACACCTTTTTCGATATGCAAATGCAAATTCTGGTTTAAACTATTCACTACCATTCTTTAAGCCCTCGATTGAGATCCTTACCGGATTCTTGTCCAACTCATGGAGGCAAACCACCATCAACTTTATATTCAAAAGTGCTGATCGTGTAAGGAACTTCGTTGACGCCGCTAACGTCTCGGTTTCTTGCACAACTTTTAGGTGTAAATTGATGTCTATTGAATGTGCGTTAAAATACAATATCAAGACTGTTTGCAGTCCCATCATAACTGACAAACAGTTTAAGGCCCCTTTTAGGCCACGTTAGGATGTCTCCTGGACGACCGGATAGGCTGGGACTGCTTAAAGACGGAGGCGTATTCAACGCTTGGTTCACTGTTGAGGTTTTCGCAGTTGCGCTCTGTGCGAGAACAGAAAAGAAATTGCAATTTACAATAAATGGATGGCAGTCGACCGATAACGCTGGTGATGGAGAAGGTGAGAGGCACTATAATTGTAAGCCCATGGCGTGTGGAGTGAAGAATTGCCAAATCAATGGCTATCGGTATGGACATGTTGTGCTAAATCATGTCCTGTTCTATTACTGGATTACCCATAATGACAGGTTGTAAGTGTCTTATAAATGCAACTTGAAAACCCACAGCATTCATGAGTTGCAAATCTCGTACTGTTGGTCAGCAGGACAGACGGAGGTCGTGTAGGTATAGCCAAGGAGTTATATTGACGGCCACAATTATGTGAAGAATCATGCCGAGGTTTTCATTTTGCTGTCGTCGTATTGGCCACTCAGGCATTTGCCACCGACTCATGAGCACACCTGTGAGGGCGACAGCGAAGTGTGCCCTAAATTAATGCGACGCATATCCAACTTTTCTGAATGTTGCGGAGTCAAAATGTGGTCGTGAACTGTAAGAGTTAGAGATTTAACTTGGAAACACTATTGCAATATTTATTAGAGGACTGAATAACCACCTTCTTAAATACATCCTTATACCCATACAAGGTATCCCAACAAACAACGTTTTAATAAAGGTACATAAACCTTAAACATTTTACGTTAGGGTAGCAGTTCAGAATTTTAATAAGACGTTCGACTTTTCTTTTAATTCCTTGGAATTAGAAATTAGTATTAGCGGACTAGTCTCTGGTATTGGAAATAATTCCGATCAAACGGCGACACTAAAATACTCGTAAATATACACACTTTTAAGTTTGATCATGTTTCAAATATATTGGATGAAAGTGGTGAAAGTGGAGGGCAAATATACAGGATCGGTAATGGTAGGGTAGACGAGTTAGTGTAATCATGAACTTTCGGGTTCCTACGGGGCAGTAAGTAAGTAAGTAAATATCGTACGCTTCAAATGGTATGTGACATTTTGGTGAAACTCAGAGCGTATGAGTTCGATATATGAGTGCTCACTAGCGAGCAGTAGAAAAAGAGCAGAGTTCAATGAAGGAAATTTCACGGTAATACATATCGTTCTTCGAAGTCTACTGCGAATTCAAAAGCTTTCTGTATATTGGTGCGAGACTTTCTGGTATTTTCAATTTTAGCTGGAGACAATGAGAAGATACTTAGAACTATGGGTGTTTATTGTGCTCTTGGTAGGGTGCCGGCCCGACACAGGTTCACCAAGATGTTCCCAAACTCCGCAACAGTTTGTCCAAGCTCGTGTCCTTCAGTTCCGTGAGAAAAACAGTCGGTACCTTTTTTTTAATCCTAACTCGAACCTTACTTTATTGTAAAACAACGGTACACAGAGTCTTATTGAATATAGTATGGTTAATTCTTGCAAAGAAGTAGTATTTTATATCCTTACTAATTTATCTTATTTCTACACAGGAGTTTATCGAATATAGTATGGTTAATTCTTACAAAGAAATAGTATTTTATATTCTTACTAATTGATCTTATTTTGTATACGGTGTTTCATTGATTTTTCTCTAACTTATTTTTTATGGTAAAACAAATACCTACAGTATCTTATGGAATATACAGTATTTTATTGGATATTGTATTTCTAATTCTCAAGCGAGAATTGTTTTATATTGTACACGGTATAATCTTATTTTAATTTAAACGTTGTATTCTATTTTAATTTGTAAATGGAAATTGTTTACATTGTACACAGTATGAAACTAATTTAATTTAAATGTTGTATTCTATTTTAATTCGTAAATGGAAATTGTTTACATTGTGCACAGTATGAAACTATTTTACTTTAAACGTTGTATTTTACGGTTTGCATTGTACAAAGTATGAAACTATTTTAATTTAAACGTTGTGTTCTATGGTTTTCATTGTACACAGTATGAAACTATTTTATTTTACGGTTTTGTGTGCATGACTCTCGGCCTATATGTTCGTTCCCGGTTCCAGGCGTGAAGAGCCATCGTGGGCACAAATTGCAAATTGGGGAAGATTGGTTCTAAATAGAAAAACCTCTAAGCGGAAGTTCGCACCCTATAGGCAACAAAAAGCTCCCCTGGGTCGTGACGGAAAAGTTAGTCAAGATTCAGAATCTAAAGGAGTTGGGCGTTCGATTGTGCTCAATGTGATGAAATAGTAAGCTTTTTGCTTTTCCCGTGTTGACGACATTGACGTAAATAAGGGTAAAATAAACGATAATAATAATAATAAAACAAATAAGAAGGCGCCAACGGTAGCTAAAATCGAATTTGGACTTATGAATAAATATATGCGGAAGCACTTTTTAGTCGGACCATACAAATGTGGAATGCTCCACTGCTTCTACGAGGGTGGACTGAAAAGTTTCCGACATCAGGTATAGCAGCACTCGTCAATAAAAGCTAGCGAATGTACTTGTGCATCTTTTGACAGTTACTCACCAAAATTTCGGCCATTTTGGACACGCAGTTCTTATTTGACAGTCGTTTGAGTGAGTCGATGTCAGTATTTTCGTGAAAATGGACAAAATTGGGTATCGAGCTGTCATTAAATTTTTGCTTTTAGAAAGGCAAACGCATACGCAAATCAAAGATGAGTTGGACTCTGTGCATGGGGGCTCTGCACCATCATTTACCACCGCGAAATTTTGGGCAGCTGAATTTAGAAGTAGCTGTGAGAGTTTGGGAGACCACGAACGTTCGGGACGTCCAAAAACTGCAACAACTGACGATAACATCGCTACAGTTCAACAAATGGTGCTATACGACCGCCGAATTAAAGCGAAAGAGATAGCAGAGGCTATGCAAATGTCCAAAGAACGTGTTTGTCACATATTAAATCAAGGTTTAGGCATGAGAAAGCTGTCCGCGCGTTGTGTGCCGCGCTTGCTCACGTTAGACCAAAAACGTGTTCGAATGAGCATTTCCAATGCTCTGTTGGCGCAGTTTAAGCGCAATAATCCCGAGTTTTGGCGCCGATTAATTACTTTCGACACGGCCGAAACAAAAATACAGCCAAAACAAAAACTGTTTCTTCGGCTGGGAAAGTGATGGCGACTGTTTTTTGGGATAGTCATGGAATTATCTTAATCGATTATCTTCAAAAAGGAAAAACCATTACAGGAGCATACTACTTGACCAACTGAAGGCAGAAATCACGAAAAACCGGACACATTTGTAGAAAAGAAAATCCTGTTTCACCAAGACAACGCGACGTCTCACACCTCAGCGGTTGCGATGGCAAAAATCCACGAATTACGGTTTGAACTGTCTGACCATCCGCCTTACTCACCAGATCTAGCCCCAAGCGATTTCTTTTTGTTCCGTAATCTAAAAGTTGCACTTGGAGGACAGAGATTTTCACCAAATGAGGAGGCAATCACCTTCGTGAACAGTTATTTTGCAAAGAAAAACGCCAAGTACTATTTGGACGGATTAGATAGATGGGAGCATCGTAGGGAGAAGTGTGTAGAATTTGAAGAAAAAATATCTTGTATCTTTGTTAGGTCGGAAACTTTTCAGCCCAGCCTCCTATTGTTTTCTGTCATTACAACATGCTGGCATTCGAAAACTTCTTTCTTTTTCTCTCATTCACCTTCCACCTGCACTCTGCCGCGGCATTTAAGGGCTACTCAAAATGATTTTGACTTTAGGGGTAATTTTGTGTGCGCTTCAAAGCTTTATAAGATAACATATAGTCTAAGTAACAAAGCGCCGCGGCGACGAAGAGACTACAGGGGCAGCTCGTTGCGTGCCCCAAGCAATCAATAAGGGTTGTGTATTTGGCACGCAGAATATATTCGTCGTTCAGTTGAACAGGACTATGGTTTGCTGGTGAAATCTTGCAATAAATGCTAATGTTTAAGGAGTTCGAACTTGTGCATATATTTTACAATGAAACAGACCATGTATGTGATTACTTACGCTTGGGAATTTCTTGATCGAAGTGTTGTAAGATATAGTCGTTGAATCGCAATAAGGGTTATCTCACCGCAAATTCGTCATGACTTTTGGAATAGATGCCGTTAACACAAAAAAAGGGTTATTCACCATGTGCGGTTTAGGAATATAGAGTCATAGTTAATATAAAGAATACATATTATTCCAAGAAGCTATGTCTTTTAATAAGAGTAAAACGGCAAGCTGAAGTTCTGTCAACAAAGTCAATAATATCTTTGCCGTTGTTTTGTAATTGTATATTACAAAACTATCAACCACCCAATGATTGCTCGGTGGTCTGGGATAATGAACTACAGGAACAATGTGTAGCGACACTGGTCCACGTTTGCTGCAACAATCTAATTTAGAATGTTTAAAATGAAATGATTACCTTTGGTCGTTAATCCCAAACGTTAGCTTTTAAAGAATTGAAAGACTGGTGTTTACAATTTAGAAATTAAAACATGAACTTTATTTCGAGTGATTATAACGATTAAATAAGATTAACAAAAACTGTAACCATCCAAAGCTAGCGAACGAAGAATAGAAAGGGAAGAATAAAGAATTACTTGTCAAGTGACAACCAACAGAATTCATAAATGTCAGCTGAATGCTGACATTGTTCATTGGTGATGCCACATATTGTTAAGTGATGCCACAAATTTAAATGATGCCACAAATTTAAATATTGCGAATTCGCCGGTTATTTCGACTGCGAATCCGCAACATTCCGCCCGCCTTCGCCAATCATTGGCGAATCGTCTAGTTCCGGGGGATGGTCATCAGAACCAGGGACGGGGGTTCCTCTTCCAGGGTGAGGATGCGGTTAACGTGGCTGGGTATGTGTTCCGGGTTGGAATTGTGCTGGGACAACCCACAATAGGTGACCACGTGCCTGGTCATTGGTCTCATTCCATCGAGACAAGTGGTGGTGTTGACGAGTGTTGTTTCCAATGGCGCCCGCCCGACGTTAACGACCGGAACGGTGCGGTCGTTTGTGGGTGAGGTCGCAGCGCTCATTCGGATGCAGCGGTTGGGGCTCAGTCGATTCCTGACTATTGAGGAACGCCAGTCGTCAAACGAGGCATTGTGCGTTCCGTGGTTACTGATGGTAGCAGGACGCATGTACTGCCTTCGGGTGCATCGGTGTCGACATCGACGACGTCTTCTCGTTGTCCTTGGCACTGATGTCTCTTCGGCATTCATGACCGGAACCGGGCGGTCGCTGATCGAGGCCGCAGTTTTCAGTCGGTTGTAGCGGTTGGGAGTCGGTCTGGCTCTGGATACTAAGGAACGGCGCCTGTCAAGCGGGACACTGTGTGCTCCTTGGTCTAGGGTGGTAGCTGGATGGTGCCTTGAATCTGGTCTCCGGGTTAGACGTCGACAATGTCTTCTATTTGTTCTTTGCGGGGATCTGTCAGCAGTCGTATGGTCGACCAGCTCTTCTGGGTTGGAGTTGTAAATTCGCAACCACCAAGAACCGGTCATGTAGTGGCTGCTGACAGGACTGGTCAATTTTATCCTGGATGCTTTGAGGGGTGCTGTGGTTGGCACATGCAGCAAGATAAGATGTCTGCGATTGCACCGTCGGTACACCTTGTTGGGGAGGCAGTCGTGTATGAGGTGGCGATCCAAGCAGTTGAGGCGCAGTTTCTTTCTTCGTGCGACAGACTTCCGATGAAAAGGTGTTAGGGAACGAAAACCCTCGCAAACGTAGTTGTAGTGGTACGCCTCACAGAACATGCATGGCGATTGTCTTCGTGGGGGCTTCGGTGGCGGTACGTGCATGAGAACAATGGCCGGGTTGATCTATGTGCAGGCGGCAGTTCGGTCAGCGGTCTGTTGATATTCACTGACTTGGGAATGGTATGGCTTCTTTTCCGCTGACTTGGTGGTGACTGCTTGCGGATGCATTCGACAATCATTGGGGAATCCGTTTGTTCTAGGGGCCGGAGGCCCAGGGCCATGGACTTCTATTGATGTGGAGGCCTGGAAGGAGCCGCCCGCCCTGAATTGGTGATAGATGTATTGATGACAACGAGAGTTCAGTCGTCGTTGTTCGGTACTTTTAGTCGCAGAATTGACCATTTTATCTGGGTTGGAGTTGTAAATTCGCAACCCACGACCAATGACCACGTAATGGCTGGTGGTCAAAAGTACTGCCCCGAGACCAATGGCTGTGATAAATGGTGCGTCCATTGGCGCCCGACCGAGAGTAGTTGCCGACGAGATGCGGCCTTTATCATGTGAGGCCGCAATGTTTAGCCTGGTGCGACTTCTTCCATGGCACCGTCCGCGGGTCCTGGTGGAATGACTGGTGCGGACCCAGTGCCTACTGGGCTGGTCAATGTACCGCCTCTGCTGGACTACGGAGAGGCGTGCTGGTTGATTCTTGAATGCGCGCCGCCCGTCAAGCGGGGCATTGCTCTCTTTTATTTCTATGGGGGTAGCTACATATGGTAGCGGATGCGATTGGCGATCAACCGGACTCTGTGATTTTTCACGGTCACTGGTGAGGTTGTTGGTTACTGTTTCTTGGACAGTTGATGGTGTTTTCACGAAATGCCTTGGTTCAGGGTGGACCAGTTCTTCTGGGTTGGAGTTGTAAATTCGCAACCCACGAGGAACGGCTATGTGTGTCGGCGTTGGTCCGAACATCGGGGCATGGGCTGATTTGATTTGTGGGCAAGCGGCACTCTTGTCGTCGGCCTGCTGGTCCATACTCACTGGGAGTGTGTGCGGTTCTCGTCTATAGGCTGTCGGACTGAGGACCGCTGATGTCACAGGGGACTGTCGTTGGGCATCTTGCCTTGGTCGGCATCGCTTGCCTTAATGGGGAATACTGGATCGAGCGCGAACGAAGCCTCGAGTAGTCTCGGGAGTTGGCCATCAGTGCCTTGCTCGGCGGGTTTTTTTGCAGCAGGCTTTTTTCCTGTGCTGGGTGCCTCATAACTGTTGGCATCCGTCGTCGCTGGTGCTGGTGCCTTCTGATTGAAATTGTGTGGTGTCTTGTGTGGTGTCGATTTAGCGGTGATGGATGCTGATGCAGTTGTCACTTCTTTCACTGCCTCTGGATCCCTTTTGATGTACTTGGCGGCGTTTGTGGAATCTCCCAATTGATCAACATTGGGCTTCAGGGGAAGTCGGAGTGATTAACGGCCTTGAAGATCACGTCGATGTGTCGAAAGAAAGTGAGCCTCGCAAGTTTCTTCGTCCTCTGTCAATGCGGAGGTTGTGGCCGGGATTTCTTCTTAGACCCAGAATTTCTCCATAAGATCACGCAGTTCCAGATCAATACTGATTTGATGACTGTTGAATGGTACGACGGCGTTGGATCGTTTGCCGGAAGGCGACGCGCCAGTGAGTATCCATCCCAAATGAGTGGCCTGGGCAATGATGTCTGAATGGTTGAACTTCCTAAGTCCTGATTTGATGATGGCCGGATACACATCGGCGCCAATGATTACTTCCAATTTTTTCCTGGGCGGTATGTCCGGCTCCGCAAGGTCTAGGTCTGCCGCGACGGCGAGGTCGCCCGACAGGAGGCGAGGGGGTGGCACGTAATCCGACAGGTGGGGCAAAATAAGAGCATTAGTCGTCCAGCCCTTAGCCCCTGGTAGACGAGACATTATCGTGATTGACGACTGTGCTTTTGCGGTGTCGCATCGGGCGCCCCCGACTCCGTGAACTGGTATGAACGATGCCCGACGGCGGAGGCGCAAGCGCCGAGCGAGAGATTCCGATATAAATGTGGCTTCAGAGCAAGGGTCGATCAGGGCCTTAGCTTCCACTCGACGCTGTGTGCCTGACCCAATGACAACGCGTGCTGTAGCCAATAAAGTTGGTCGAGGTGGTGGGGCGGTAAGAGTATGCGACGACACTCCATGGGTCTGGGTTTCATTGGTATTATCGCTGGGTCCCACATTTGGCGATGGCCGTGATGTCACTGATCCGACACGTAAAAGTGTGTGGTGTCGTCCTTGACACTGTCGGCATCGTTTGGTGGAATGGCACTCATGCATCAGATGTCCACACAGGCAGTTGAAACAAAGCTTTCGTTGGCTAACCTGGGCCTTTCGCTGCTCGACATTGAGTGCCTTGAATCCTTCACATGAACCTAGATAATGAAAGGAGTTACAATATGGACAAATAAACCGGGGGCTCTGAGCCAGAGGTGAAACAGTGTGAACCGAGAGCCGCGGTCTTTAGATGTTGCGTGGCTGATCGCTCTTATGTCGATGAGGGTACTCGCTGTTGCTTCGGGGCAGCTCCACGAACTCCAACCCCTCAATCCTTGTTTTTAGGAACGCATCCAGCTGTTTGTAGGTAGGTGGTTCCGTGATGGTGCCCTGTGTGGTCTGCCAATCACGACTAGTGCGGGGATCCACATGTTGGATGGTCAAGTGGACCAAGATGTCATCCCAGGTATTTACGGGGCGACCAAGAGCATCCAGGCTGTCAATTGCTTCGTTGATGGTTTCGCGGAGTGTACGCAGCCCTGCGGCCGACTCCTTAGCCAGGGCAGATACGTTGAGGAGCGTTGTCAATGCAGAGTGTACCAAGGCGCGAGTATTGTCACAATGATCCACCAACTTATCCCAAGCTCGGTGGTAATTTTCCTCGGTCACAGGAATGTTCTGAATGGCTTTGGCGGCCTCTTCCCGGAGGCTGGACTTCAGATAGTACAACCTTTCGACATCTACAAGTTCGGGGTGGTCTGCTAGTACCGCTAGGAACAGGTCCTTAAAGGGTCGCCATTCCGAATATTTCCCTGAAAAGGTTGGCATCTGGATCGGGGGAAGCTTTCTGACATGGGGACGACTGAAGTCGTCGATCGCAGCCCTGAATGTGCTCGGACGTTCGACGCTGAGGGCGTGTCTCGCCTCGACGAACTTGGTGGCCTCATTCAAATACGTCTCCTCTGCCTGGTCAATAAACCTTTCGTCAAAGTATCGATGGGCGATGGTCGTCCTTGGGGCTGATGAGCTAAGTATGACTTCGTGTCTATTCCTGATAGCTTCCCATCCTTCATGTAAGCTACGCTCGCGTGCTTCCACAGTGGCTAGCGTTGGTGGCCCCGCCATTTCTAAATTCCGGAGGGCGCATGACATCTTTTCATGTGCGGCGAACTGGGCCTCTATGCGCTGTTCTGTCACGCATTTGACATGACTCCCGCGAACCTGGTCATTGTTCTGATCTTCAGTGGGGCAGGGAGCATCAACTTGGCGTGCAAGTTCTGATTCCATTCGCGACTGGCTTCGACGTTCGGCTAATGCAGCCTCTGCCTGTTTGGATTTGGCGGTACTGGATGATGCAGGCATATTTCTCTAATTTGACGTTTTTGTCTCCACCTGCACTACACTTTTCACTTTCAGTTTCCTGGTCGTGGGTCTTAGCGTCTGGACTCTAATATGTCCCGCGACCTTTTGATATACTGCGAGCTGGCAGCAGTGAATTGGATCCACAGACTGGATCCGGCTCTCGAAGGACCAAATTTGTGTTTTGTAATTGTATATTACAAAACTATCAACCACCCAATGATTGCTTGGTGGTCTGGGATAATGAACTGCAGGAACAATGTGTAGCGACACTGGTCCACGTTTGCTGCAAAAATCTAATTTAGAATGTTTAAAATGAAATGATTACCTTTGGTCGTTAATCCCAAACGTTAGCTTTTAAAGAATTGAAAGACTGGTGTTTACAGTTTAGAAATTAAAACATGAACTTTATTTCGAGTGATTATAACGATTAAATAAGATTAAGAAAAACTGTAACCATCCAAAGCTAGCGAACGAAGAATAGAAAGGGAAGAATAAAGAATTGGCTCTCAAGTGACAACCAACAGAATTCATAAATGTCAGCTCATTGCTGACATTGTTCATTGGTGATGCCACATATTGTTAAGTGATGCCACAAATTTAAATGATGCCACAAATTTAAATATTGCGAATTCGCCGGTTATTTCGACAGCGAATCCGCAACAGCCGTTGAACTTGACTTTTTTTTACCTTGTATATCTAAATTATTGAAATCATGTTCGGCTTTAAAGAATTATCGTCTGTCTCCTAGTAGTTGACGTGGTGATTAAATTCACCTTTATTCAATTTATAAAAATACGTATCGTTCGATCTGGGTGGGTAAATTGTTTTCCTAATTTAAGATATTGGCTTAGATGGACTTGACCACCGCATCTCTTTTGGATATCTCTATCATTTCTTATAACCTTCCCTATGAAGTGATTACAATGTATTGTTGTTGGAAGAATTTAGTTGGAATGTACTCCGAAAATCCTCCAATCGCAGGTTTCGAACATTCGTAACGAATACAAAAACCCATTGTACTGTTTGTCTCCTCTAAAAGAGATACAAGGCAAGTGTAGGACGACAGTGAAAAATCCTTACTACCTAGTATCCATCAATTACACTATACCGATCGAGGTGCCCTAGCGGACATCAGTCAGCTAACTAGCGTATTTCGTCGCAAAGTCGAAGACGAGATTGATTGTGAGGTCGGCAACATTCACAAAATGTGTGCGGAATCCATTTGACAAGCCCCGCACCAGATCCGTCGTCGGAAATCCATTTATTTATTTCACACCTCAAATGATGGATTCGGATCGACAGTTTCCATTCATTTCTCTGGGCTCTGGCTACGTTTGGAACGGAGGTGTTTCTTTTTTGCAGCATCAATTATCCTTTGTAGTTGAGTCGCTGAAGATGCGGATCGAGCTGCGCAACAGTCCAGGATGGAGGTGCAATCGATTTCATCTCAGGAAAATTTACATACAAACCAAGTGATGAATACCGCAGACGCGATTCAGAGCTTTGATCGGTCGGTGGCTTTAACGGCAGCTGCTCCGACTTGCAATTATCAAGAAGCAATGGGATGGGTGTCGTCATGATCTGCTTGGGAGATAAAAACGGGCTTCTATTTAGTCTAAACACGGAGGAGGGTGAACGGTAATTGAATTGTATTACTGTGTTACAGGGGTCTAGGATAGGCAAAAGCCTAAGGTGCTCCCCAAAACTGAGGTGCGTGAGTGTCTGATCTCTATGACTTTATTAGGGAATGTAATGTCACTAGTCGTGTAATCGAATTTGAAAGCGTAGGTGAATGGAGATATAGAAATAGAGCTCAACGCCAGCGCTAGTTATGGCACTGGTTATGCGAAAGCGCGGAGCTAATGAAACGCATTAATCATGGCGCTGAACGGCTTTGCCCCGAATGGTTCTTACAAAACGTTCCAGCGCTGTGTCGAACTAACGCTCTGTAATCCTGACGCTGTGCTGCCAAAGAAGTCGCATTACGAATTGAAATATCATTTGAGCGTCTAAATGCAGACGGAGCTGGGATTCTCGTTGGGCGGGAAGGGGTGCGAGTGATGATTAATAGATGTTGAAACATTCTGCTCGTTTGAAAGAGCACTCACAAGGTATTATTCTCGAGTTGAATTTTATGGTTGTGCATTGCAGATGGGTAGGCAAGTAGGCAGGTAGATAGGTAGGTAGGGTGTCAGCGGAACTAGCTCTCGTAGTTTTGTTTAGAGATTAAGGTTAATTGCATAATGCCAGGCGTGATATATTTCTCTTCGTGCAACTAGGAAGATTGGGAGCTTGAAATGAGATGATTCAGTTTTCCAGTTACACTCGGATGAGCTAACTGATGATGATTTAATAAAATAGATGATTTACAGTATGCCGTGTAAGACTGTAAGATCCGGTCTGGGTTACCTACCGACAAGCCTGCCATACACTTGGGTAATACTTCTACAATGTTGACGACAGACTATTACGAGTAGGCGCATAGCTGGAAGGTACAAGGCTGTTGTTTAATGTTTCGACTGGTGTTTTACGACCCCAAAGCTGTCACTTAGTATTTTTGTCTTATTGCATGCTCTTGAGTAATAGTAGTAAACTGTTTTGTTTCGTTATTAAGTTTCGCATTTTGCAAGTCCAATAACTACTTCCATTCGGTAAAGAATACTTTGGCCGAGTTTCGTCCCGTTGGGTTGCTATATTTGGAAAGGAATGTTGAGCTCTGGGTATCAATGTAATGACAAATTGATATTTAGAACAACTACCGGCAATTTTTTGAGTGAATCATTGGTTTTGACGCAATTTTGAGCCACTCAGTTATTGTGACCTATTGTCAAGCGAGTGACAATTTTTCTGTTTGCGGACTTTGATCATGTTAGCAGTGCCTATGTGTATCAGAAACTTGAGTGACACATTCTCATCAACTGTGCTGTGTCACAATATTTTTTCAGTAGCAATGAAATCATTTATACGTATGCGATGCAAATTGTAATAAGTAGATCTCGAATCAGGGTCAATATAACTTGGAGGGAAAAATATTTAAAGTGGACACTAACTGCCAACTGGACGAAATACCTCATATATTAGCAAATTGTTTGCCAGCCACGTTCTTTCTGAATAAAAATAATGTTTCTGGGACCATAAAACGGGTTTTTACATTCATAAAAATATTGTTTATCACTTTTAAAAAAATGCATTTGCTTCCCAATTTTTGTTTGATTATACATATGTATGTACATATATATATATATATATATATATATATATATATATATATATATATATATATATATATATATATATATATATATATGTGTGTATGTGTGTGTGTGTGTGTATATATTTATCACTTTTTGAAAAATGGATTTGGTTACTACTACTTTTGAATGATTATACATATATATACATATATATATATATATGATGGTTTGATCCCCAAATATTCGTTGGCGTCGAATGGCTGCTAACGCTGCAATCCCTAGTGGTGGCTGATGTACTGCTTCTTGAGGACGGCTGGTCTCGGCGGCGAGCGATATCCATGTGGAGCCATATTCCCGCTAATTATCCTCATATGTGGTGTGTGTCACTCAAAAAATTGGAAAAATTCCGGCGTCAGTTCCCGTTCTATGGGTGGGCGCGATCCAGGTACTGCCGCATCGACTGACTCGCCACATATATATATGACAGTGGCCTGAAAAATTCCCAACCTAATGATACAAAACATTTTCTATCTAGTCTCCTTGTAAATCTACACAATTCGCCCAGCGATGCTCCCATCTCTCTAATCCGTCCAAATAGTACTCAGCGTTTTTTTTTCTGCAAAATAGCTGTTCACGATGGTGATTGCCTTCTTATTTGACGAAAATCTCTGTCCTCTAAGCGCAATGGGGCTAGATCTGATGAGTAAGGCGGATGGTCAGACAGTTCAAACCGTAATTCGTGGAATTTCGCCATGGCAACAGCTGAGGTGAAAGACGACGCGTTGTCTTGGTGAAACAGGATTTTCTTTTTCTGCAAATGTGGCCATTTTTCGGCAATTTCTGCCTTCGGTTGGTCAAGTAATGATGCGTAGTATGCTCTTGTAATGGTTTTTCCTTTTTGAAGATAATCGATTAACATAACTCCATGACTATCCCAAAAAACAGTAGCCATAACTTTCCCAGCCGAAAAGACAGTTTTTGCTTTTTTTGGAGCCGATTCCCCCTTTGCAGTCCACTGTTTTGACCGTATTTTTGTTTTGGGCGTATAATGGTGTATCCAAGTTTCATCGACAGTAATTAATCGGCACCAAAACTGGGATTTATTGCGCCTAAACTGCGCCAACAAAATCAATGATTTGATGTGTGAATAAAGTTTTTGCAAAATATTTTATGGCTTGTTTGTCAGGCCGATTAATTGTGGGACTGTCCTCGTATGTATATATATGTGGCGGCTCAGTGGGGGGTAGGCTGGAAAGGTTCCGACCTCAACGTGAGGGTAGCAGCACTCGTCAATAAAAGTTAGTGAATGTAGTTGTGCACCTTTTGACAGTTGCGCACCAAAATGTCAGCCATTTTGGGCATGTAGTTTTTATTTGACAGTCGTTTGAATGAGTCGATGTGAGTGTTTTTGTGAAAATGGACAAACTCGAGTATCGAGCTGTCATTAAATGTTTGTTTTTGAAAGGCAATACGCCTACGCAAATCAAAGATGAGTTGGACTTTCTATATGGGGACTCTGCAACATCATTTACCGCAGTGAAATTTTGGGCAGCTGAATTTAAACGTGGCCGTGAGAGCTTGGGAGACGATGAACGTTCGGGAGTCCACAAACTGCAACAACTGACGATAACACTGAATGCTTAAACCTTCGGCAGCGGACGAATTGCAGAATGTTTCTGCCTTTTTTTTAGTTTGTCCCATGTTACACTTTGGTGGTCCAAGATTGATATTTTCGGTAGACTACCAAGTTACTATTTGGGGTTAACCTTACCAGGAACAGGCGTAGCTTCTGCTTCTCCCTTTTAGACCTGGCTGTGGTGAAGGGTTTGACCGTACTAAATTCAAGGTCATCGTACTTTAACTCCCGCAGCGTTTTTAAAAGGATCTCCGGTTCAGTTTCAGGATCGACGCCCTTTAATAGAATTGTAGTATTTTTATAACCTTTCGGCGTGTAAGAGAAGAATTTCGCGGTGGGTTTTTTCGAAACCATCTTTAATTTTAATATGGTCACCAACGTTATATGTTTGAATGGCATGCCTATTGTCTCCCAGTCTTAATCATAAAATTAATACTTCCTACAGCTAACGTACAGAGACTTACCAATTCCTTACAATCGATGTCCACCGTGTTGATTGGTGGTATTTTAGTTTTTTTGCTGGTTTCCTGCTGTTGTGCTTTTGGCTGATCTGCTGCCTTTTGTTCATCTGGTCCTGGTTCTGAGTTTGATTTTTGTTGCTGATGTTGGCCTCGGCTTTTCTTGTTTAGTTTTTTGTTGTTCCAGCGCTTCAATTCTTTTTCTTGTTGTTTCCTTTTGTCGCGCTTTTGATATATTAGTTTTGCTTCTAGCTCATTTATTCTTCTTTTTCGTCCTTAGATTCAGAAGAAGCCAGACGTAGAAGCAAGAAGTAGAGGGGAATGCATTCTCATTCTAACATGAGTTCTACAGCTTTGCGAGTCACTATTATGTTGCTTATTTCGGTCTCTTTGATTTTTTTTTTGCCGATTTAATTTCGGTTTGGTGCACGAAGAGCGTTTTAATAGGCTTATTTTGCATTTAATATCCTACTCGTTGTTTTTCAGTCCGCTGTACACACACGTTAATATAAGAAACGCAAAGACTTCCAGTCGATTTAGAACCGCCAACAAGACGTTTCTGCCTCGTGGTCCGTATCAGCGGATCAATTATGCAATCCGTTTTGCGAATCTTAAACACACATAAGATACCGAATTGCATTATCGTAAACTATGTTTCCTTTTACTATTTTCCTCCTCTGAGCAGCTCGTGTATTCGAGTCCGTAGTCAGACAGGATCTCTTCTCTTACATTTTTTTTTTTTTTTTTTTTTTAAACTGTATTTATTAACCATAATTAAAATTTGTACATTTAAGTAATACAGTGACTTAAAATTAAATTCGTGACAATTGCTTACATGTAATTATTATTATAATACATTTTCCAAACAATGTTTTAAGAGTTACAGGCTAGATGTGTGTTTATACATTTTGTAGGGTTTTGTCTTCCTGGAAAAGGTCAGAAAACCAGGAATTACTTATTTTTACTTTACTTAATCTAAACTTAACCCTAAATATAAATATAAATATAACTTAACCTAACTTAGTCTGATTATTATAAAATGAGCTATAAACAAAACAAAGTTTTATAATTAATGGGATTAATGAATTAAAGGATGTGGAATGAGGTCAATTATGGGTTTGAGGAAGAGTATTTCTTTCCGGTTGTTCGTTGGAAAAACGTAGGATGTTGGAAAATGGTTGGACGTTAGAGTATTTGACCTGGTTGGGGGTAAACTCTCGCGGTGCGACTTAGAGCTAAGGTGGTTGAGCTGTATCTCTTACATTTCGAACTTAAGTCTATTTATATATTTCGAATCTATTAATATCTTAAATCTATTAGGTAAAACTGGTTTTGAAGTACCTGTGTTTCTATTATTAAAATACAGTGGTTCACGTTTTCTTTTGTTCGTGTTTTGGGAATGACATTAAGTTGAACAGATTTTGAAGTATCTGTGTTTTATGTTTTGATTGTTACCTATCTTATATTTTAGGGGTGTTAACTCCTCCCCTGCTTAAAGCTATAATGTTCTCATTGTTCAATTTTTGTAGTTCTATTAGTTTTTATTAAAAGGTTTTTGGGACTTGGCATTTATTTTTGTTAATTTGTATTCGTTGTATCTCTTACATTCTTTGTTGATTACAATTATGGTCATTACGCATGATAATAATATGCCTATAATTATAAATGTAGTGAGGATTGGTTTTTTCTCCATATTGTTCTTAAAGTGTCTAGGTTTCTAAATGTGTTATCGGAGTTCGAGTATAATATATTGTCAATTTCGATTTCTATTTTATTGTCATTAATTATATATTCTTGTATTCTTTCTTGCAGATTTACATATTCTGTATTATCGATAGTTACATTTGGGTATTTATAAATTGAAAATTTATATAATGAAAAATTTCTTCCTGTGAACAGATATGTCTGCGTAAACTAAAATATTGATTAGGGGAATTTCTATAGTTGTTTGATTTATTAATTCTTTGAGTTCGTGTATATCAACGGTAAACTTAATTAGTGTTAGAGCGTATACGATCTTTATGTATTTCCGCGCCTCCATCTGTGATTACTAGGGTGCCTTGATCTTTTTTGGCTATTTGTTTCGTGTAACATGTGGTTTCTTTACCGCGAAGGTTCTTTTTTACGTATATTACTTCTCCCGGCGTATATGTTTTTTCTTTACGATTCTTATTTTGGTACTTATTTTGTTTGTCTTGTGCGTTTTTTAGTTCTGTTTGGACGTCTTTTTTTTATGATGCCGAAAAATAGGTTGCTAGGTTTCTGGCCCGTTGCCGAATGCACTGTGCAGTTGTATTGTTTCACCGCGTTGAATATTTCGTCGGAGACCGTGCTCGTCTTTTCAACCGCCAAGCTTCTACAGATTTCTAAAAGTGTAGAATGGGCACATTCTATGTTTGCATTTGTTGTTGAGTGTGCTACTGGTGCAAATGAATGCGTTATTCCTCTTTGTTTTAGAAGGAATTCTGTCTTGATTCCTTTAAATATGGGGGCGTTATCAGTCATTAAACTTTCTGCTAGTGGGAATACTTGTGATATGATTTCGTCGATGACTATGGTAGTTCCTATTTCATTTGGGACATTGCGTATATATAGATATTTGCTGTATGTGTCTATTGTTATGATGTATGTTTTCTTTTGTAGATAAAATGTGTCCATTTGAATATGTTTTCCTGCGTTTGTAGGTATAGGTGTGTGTTTGATCATTTGTTTCGTGGGATGTCTGTCGTATTTGCATGTGTGGCATATTTCGCAGTCTTTTCCTTCTTTTTTACACATTTGTCTAAAGTTAGGCCAAAAGTATTTGTCGGCTATTTCGATGGCGTTATTTCTGTGGCTGCGGTGAGCTCTTCGGTGAACTTCTTGAATTATTTTTAATTGTTCATCGTCGTCTATAATGTCTGTGACCGCGTTAGGGGCGTGAACTATCTTTTTGCACTCTAATTTTGTTTCTAAGATTTCTCGTATTTCATATAATGTTACTTCGTCACAGTGTATTGCGTTAGTATGATTTGGGTTTATGACTTTTTTTATGGTGTTAATAAGTTCAGATAAATCGCTAATTTTAATATGTGATCTCCTATATCCGTCAAATATATTTTTACTCTCTGTCTTATTTTCATTCGAGAATTCAATGTATATTTGGTTTTTGAAATGATTTACTGGTTTAGATGTACTTTTTATTTTATAAGTTGGGGAGCTGTCTAGGGAGTGAATAGAGGACGTGTTAGAGTTATTGAGTTGCTGCCTGCTGAGTGCGTCTGCAACGACATTCTCCTTGCCAGGTTTATAAATTATCTTAGCTCCATATTCCTCGATACTATTTTTCCACCTTTTGATTTTTGTGTTTGTATTTTTCGAGACCGCATAAATTAAAGATTGGTGATCTGTGTACGAGTATATTGTCAAATCCGATACGCCTTGTATATAAAGTCTGAGTTTGGTCAGAGCGAATATTATTGCCAACAGTTCCTTCTCGTTAGTTGCATAGTTTTGTTCCGTTTCGCTAAGGGATCTCGACACGAATGTAATAGGTTTTCCTCCTTGTGACAAAACTGCACCAATTGCGATATTAGAAGCATCAGTGGTCAATTCGAAGGGTTTTGAGTGGTCGGGTTGGGATAATTCCAGACATTCCTCTAAATGTTGTTTTAGTTCCGTAAAGGATTTTCTTTCTTCTTCATTAAGATTGAGTTTGTAGCTTGTTTTTTGTGATATCATTTGTTCTGTTTTGAGTAAGTTTGTGAGCGGTTTTGCTATCGTTGCTATCTTCACAAATTTTCTGTAATATCCGGCTAGGCCGAGGAAACTCCGTAATTGCTTCAAGTTTGTTGGTTCGGGATATTTTCTTATACTTTCAATTTTCTCGGGGTCGGTCTTTATTGATTTATGGCTGATAATATAGCCCATGAATTTTACGTAGGGCTTGAAAAAGTGGGATTTCTCTTCAGGTATTGTTAAATTCGCGTTATATAATGCATCAAAAATTTGTCGAAGATGGTTCATATGTTCATCTTTGTCTTTAGAAAATACGATGATATCGTCGATATATACGTAGCAAAATTTTGTGACAAATGGTCGTAAAATATCATCCACGCAGCGTTGAAAGATCGCGGGTGCATTCCTTAAGCCAAATGCTAACCTATTATATTCATAGAAAGCGCCATTTACGGCGAATGCTTTTTTTTCCCTGTCCTTCTCATCTATTAGGATTTGGTGAAAACCGGACTCCAAATCGATCGTTGAGAATACTTTAGCCGCACTTAGATTTTGTATAGTGTGGGTTATGTTAGGCATGGGGTACCTGTCGTTAATTGTTTGTTCGTTTAGTTTTTTGTAATCATTTACTAATCTACGTTTCGGTGTACCATCCTCATTAACTCCCTTTTTCGAAACTACCCAGATCGGTGAGCAATACGGGGATCCGGATGGGCGAATGATGTCGCGCCTTAGTAGTTCTTCTATTTCTTTATACACAAAGTCTTGGTCAGCGATACGATATGGATATTGTTTTGTCCAAATTGGTTCTTCGGTTTTGGTTCTTATGGTTGCTACTATACGAGGGTTGCCTCTTATGTTTCGGGATTTGGCAACCCTAGTGTTGTAGTGTGTCGTAAAGTTGGACATTTTTGAGGTTATACGCACTCAGAACGTTTTGACATACGAGCGCTATTTGTGTTGTTTAGAGTAACTTAAAAGATTCATCTCGACCCAAAAATGGAATTAAATCGTCAACATTTTCGTGCGATTATTTTTTACAACTTTCGGCGTGGATTAACTCAGCAACAGTGCATGGATGAACTTAATTCAATTTTTGGCGATGAAGCTCCATCAAGGACCAGTGTTTATCGATGGTATGGTGAATTCAATCGTGGTCGTAGTTCGCTCCAAGATGAATTTCGTGAAGGTCGTCCAAAATCAGTTGTTGTTCCGAAAACCATTGATGCTGTGCGCGAACTGATATTGGAAGATCGTCATGTGACCTATCGTGAGATTGAGACAACCTTAGGCGTTAGTGGGACCAGCATACATTCAATATTGCATAAACATTTGACTGTCAAAAAAATTTGTTCGCGTTGGATCCCACACAATTTGTCAATCGCCCAAAAAAAGGCTCGTGTCAATTGGTCGGAAGAAATGCTCAAAAAATACGCTCGCGGTGCTTCGAAACACGTCTATGACATCGTGACAGGTGATGAATCGTGGATTTACGCGTATGAGCCCGAAAGCAAACATCAGTCGACTGTCTGGGTGTTTCAAGATGAGCCAAATCCAACAAAAGTTGTTCGCGCACGAAGCACTTCCAAGCAAATGGTCGCCTGTTTTTTCGGAAAAACTGGACATGTCGCAACCGTACCACTAGAACAACGCAGAACAGTCAATTCTGAGTGGTACACAACCATTTGTTTGTCAGTTGTCTTCACAAGAAATCAGGAAAACCAACCGCTGAAGACGGATCACTCTTCACCACGACAATGCGAGCTCTCACACATCGGCTGCGACAACTGCATTTTTGAGCACCCAAAACATCGATTTGATGGGTCATCCGCCGTATAGTCCTGACTTGGCACCGAATGACTTCTTTTTATTCCCGTACGTAAAAAACAAACTGAGAGGTCAACGTTTTTCGACACCTGAAGAAGCGGTTGCTGCATTCAGAATGCATGTGTTGGAGATACCTCAATCAGAGTGGCAAAAGTGCTTCGACAATTGGTTCAAACGCATGCAAAAGTGTATAGATCTTCATGGGGAATATTTTGAAAAACAATAAAGTGATTTTCGATGATCAATATTTGTTTTTGTTCTCTAATCCCGAAATATAAAAGGCAACCCTCGTATTAGTGGTGTAAGGAAGGCTCTTGTCTACTCGTCTATTCCTATTCTTTAATGTATTTATTTCTTCCCTGAATTCTTGTCCTTCAATCGTATAGTTAAGTTTTTGATTCGTGTTAGCTTCTCCTGATGTTTTTAATGTCATTGTATTGAAGTTTATTTCTGCATTTAATTCCCTTAATCCTTCTAAACCGATTAAGAGGTCGAACTCTCGTAATTCTTGTAATTCGAAAAACTGTAATTTTTTTCCTAGTATATTGTAGTGAGCTTAGGGTTCGCTGGATTAATTATTTTTAATAAATAAGAGCCGTTAAATCGATTTTTGAATTAATATAACACTTTATTAGTCCGTTAATGATGATAATGTTCATTCGTTGGGGCTGTTCTTGTTGGGGTTGATTCCTGAATAAGTTTGGGTGCCTTAATGTGCTGTGTATGGAACTATCTACTTCCATCGGCTCTGCTTTGGGGAAATTTGTGTTCTGTAGATTCTGTCTGTATGATCCGAAATATTGGCGTGAGTTCTTTTGGGATTGTTGCCTGTTGTAACCTCTTGGATCTTGTTGGTATTCCTTGAATTGGTATCGTCTATCATGGTATGTATTGTCGTACAGTTGTCGTCTCTCTTGGTGTTATTGTCTATTTTCGGGCTGAAATTGTCTGTCCTGGTACTGTTGTCTAGTTCCGTACTGAGGTCGTCTATCCTGGTGTTGTTGTTGTCTGTATGTGGGGTTCCATTCTCGTACTCGTAGATTTGGGGCTATATTATTGTATCGCGAGTCGTGATGTACTGTGAGAGCTATTCCGTATGCTTCTGCTAACGAGTTGCATTTATGTGCGTATAATGTTTGCCTGGCTGTTCCGTTATTTAGGCCATTTGAAAAAATTCTCACAGCTTCTTGTTCGGCTTCTCTTAGAAATGGTTTCCTGGTGTCTTCGTTTCGATGCTGTGTTTGGATTTTTGCGATGATCAGGTTTTGGGGTCTGTTTACTTCGTCGTAGTATTGAGTTAGATCTTTGCCTCCCTGTTTTATTTGTGTCATCTCTGCTTTCAGTACATACAGAGGTCTGTTGTCGCTGTATGTGAAGTCTAGGCGATCCAGGATTGCGTCGAAGTTAAATTTGGTGTTGTTCTTTACTAGGGCTAATGCCGCTTCACCTACAATCTTATTTCTGATTATTAGCAGGCCTTCGCAGTTCTTCGTGTGTCCTTTGTGAGCCTCGCATGCCTCCATTAGTGTTGTTGCTGCTTTCCTCGAAGTGGTGTATTCACCTTCTGTTCCACTGAACCTTGGTAAAGATTTAAATGCGTCCAGGTTGATGTCTTCCGGGGAGCCGTACTTGAACTCTAAGTCTTGATGTTCCTCCAAATTTGTTGTTATTGCGGGTTGTAGTTTGTTAATTTCCAGTGTCTGCTGGTTCATTAAATTAGCCATCATTTGAATTTGTTGTTTTATGACGGTTAGTTCTGGCTTCATTGCGATGTTGTCTGCCTCCATGTTTTGCATCTCTTCGGTTTCTGAGTCGCTGGATACTTTATCTGTGGGTTTTCTTAAGGGATTAATTTTTTGACTTACCCCGTTTTATTTTCACCTGCTCCTTATCTTCTCTGGTTTGATTTCTCTATTATTCTTTTCACTTAATGATTTTTTGTCGTCTCTGGGCTGGATTTCTCTATTTTTCACTGAATTATTTTTTTTTTCGTCTCTGGGCTTGATTTCTCTATTATTTTTTTACAGAGTGATTTTTTTTTTTGTTATCGTGTCCCCTTCGCTGGACGTTGTTCCTTTGGAAGAATTCCTTGCACCGAGTCCTTCCTGAGCGACGGAGTATTTCTATGGATAGTCTTTGGTTTTTTTTAAGCACTCCACAGGTCCGTTACCCTAATCGAATTTTGTAGGAAAAAAAAAACAATTGGCAGGATCGCCAGTTATTTTGTGTTGTTCCTGGAGAAAATATTTTCAAACGAAAAGACCTTTGTCTTTGTTTATTTAGAAACTATGTTTCCTTTTATTATTTTCCTCCTATTAATATCTTAAATCTATTAGGCAAAACAGGTTTTGAAGTAACTGTATTTCTATTATTAAAATACAGTGGTTCACGTTTTCTTTTGTTCGTGTTTTGGGAATGACATTAAGTTGAACAGATTTTGAAGTATCTGTGTTTTATGTTTTGATTGTTACCTATCTTATATTTTAGGGGGGTTAACTCACGCGCCCGAGTGCAGTGTAACGTTTTCTGTGCGATCCTGTGCAAATAAACGGATCTCCACGCATGCGTCTTAGTGCTGTGAATAGTGCGCGAATATGCACGCGAGTGGTATGCAGTGCGGGAAAACCTACTACTCATTCCATCCTTTGTGTCTGTTTTCCTTTTTTTCGCACCTCTGTTTGCGTTCCTCAGGCATGGATACACTTGATTGATTTATAATCTTTGGACAGTTTTTGATGTCTGAGTGGCATAATATTCGCAATGGAAGGGATGTGACCTCGATTTCGGCACGGATCTAGTGTGGCACCTACTACAAGGGCATAACACCTGTAGCGGTTGCTTTCGCTTATCTATTGCTGGCCCCGACTCGCATCCTTTCCCGAGGCGGTATTGGTTGTCTGTGTCAGGCAATTTTAATGGAGCGGGAATTTCGCGTTGATTTGTGTAACATTCGCGGCTTGAGATGCAATTTCTCCCGTGTGTCTGCCCATGTTTCTAACCAGAAACCAACTATCCTTGCACTTAGCGAAACCCAGGTAATTACTAATACTGATATTTCCGATTTTAATCAACCTGGATATAACTTAGTGCCACTGTTCTTTCCATATCGTGGTATAGCGACATACATACGAAATGATATTGGTTATCAGCTTCTGCCACAATATGGGCTCAGTTCCAACTCAGAATTCTTGGCTAAAACTTCACATTTGTAAGCATATCATACTTTACTGCTTTCTTTACAGAAGCCCAAACTTAGATAGACATTTTTTTTTTAAATTTTGTTTTTTTTTGTTTTAAGTTTAGTGAGAGCAGAACCCCCGTTTATTACACTTAGTACAAGCGTTAGAGAAAAAAAAAAAGCATCCTTTAACGAATTTGATGCTCTGTCTGATTCTATCGATAGGATCTTGACCCTATATCCGCACACTGAAATCGTTATTGCGGGTGATTTTAATGTGCATAACTCTCAGTGGCTTCGTCACTCCGGAACAACAACACCTGAAGGTCAATATGTCCAGCTTTTTGCTGATTCAGATAGTTTAACTCAAATTGTCAATGAGCCAACACGGGTACCAGATATATATAGTCATTTCGCCAACACACTGTACCTGTTTCTCACCTCGCTACCAAACAAATACAAATTGAAGTTTCTTCGCCCTTAGGCAGTTCAGACCAGGGTGTCGTGTTAGCTAAATTTCCCTTAACGGGAAAGGAACCACATATCTACCGTCAACTTTCAAAATATCTGTAACCAAATGACCTCGTCAATGACCCCCAATATGGCTTTCGTAGCAAGAGGAGATCGGATGGCGTACCTTACCGAAAAGTGGAGTCATTCCATCCACTACCTCGGTGAAAGCAAGGTAGTCGCTTTGGATATTTTAAAAGCCTTCGGCAGAGTTTGGCATCCAGCCCTTTTGTCAAAATTGAATTCATATGGGGTGGACAATTCCCCGATCCACTGGATAAGAGACTATCTTTCTGGCCGTTCAATCCAAGTGGTTCTTGATAGTGTCAAATCTGTCTCTCATCAAATTAATGCAGGTTTCCCCAGGGCTCGGTCCTCTCACCCACTCTTTTCCTCATCTTTATAAATGATCTCTTGTCAATTACTCACAACCCAATTCACTCGTTTGCTGATGATTGAACGTTGAGTTTCTCATACGCCAAACTCTTCGAACGTCACTACCAACCAGCAACTTATGGTTGATAGAATTCAATGCCCAAAAAATTCAGTGCTGTCTCTTGTCGTCAAAGGCGAGTCCGAAAGTAAATATACTGTCTACGAACGACACTTGCATCGACGAAACCAAGGAACTATCAATCCGCGGCACTGGAATTAATTAGAGTCTTAACTGGAATGACCACATAATTGGAACTGCCAAAAGTGCAGCCAAATATATGGGGTTCCTTAAGCAATGCAAAAAACACTTCACTCTATCGAACTCGGGCACTATTTACAAGGCGTATATTCGTCCAAAAATGGAGTTCAGCTCCCATATTTGGTAAGGCGCATCCAAAACTGCACTACACATGTTCGACAGGATGCAAAAATATCCTGTGAAATTTACACAGCCGTAAGTCGATCAATTCCGTCGTTAGAACACAGGCACAACGTATCATGCCTATCTCTTTTCTATAGGTATTATCACGGTCGTTGATCAACTGAACTTGCTGCATATGTTCCGCCCCTTCAGACATTTTCGCATCAGTTCACGTTGAAAGTGGACGTCTGGCCACAAATAAACATAGAGAGTCATTCTTAAGCCGAACCACACGAATGTGGGATGTTCTACCTGGTCATGTGTTTCCTGGCCGTTGTGATGTCCAGACATTCAAGACCAATATACATCCACACCTCCTTTCCTTATCAACTTCCTCTCCACCCGCTCGCACTATTTCACTTAGTGCCCCAATTTTATTTTCTTCGACACTCCATCGAATGTTCGCACAACGCAATTTAGTTTTTTATGTTTACTGCTATTGTCACTTTCTACGAAGCAAAACGCGGCGCGAAAATCGAAACTATTGTCTTGTTTTGGTATTTGGTCTGTGGCGGTTCCGCCAAACCCCACGGTCCACTTACTTAAAAAACCCCCCATAACTACTACCCAACT
Organism: Microdon myrmicae; assembly: GCA_963931805.1. NCBI lineage: Eukaryota > Metazoa > Arthropoda > Insecta > Diptera > Syrphidae > Microdon > Microdon myrmicae. The sequence continues at coordinate 2,537,281 of OZ007498.1, read as the reverse complement.
TCCTTAAGTTAGCTAATGCAACAGCATTAGTACCTGTAAATGCTTCACGCATTATATAGATCAAATCTATAATCTTAAAATCCCTATAAAGAAAACTTACCTTTTCATGTATCCCTTCGCATACAATGTTCCATAAGATTTCTTTCTTTGCTTATCTGGTATTCTAAACCAATTCGGTACCAGACAAATTCCTGTAAACAAAATGATTCGGATTGCATTCTATGTAACCGTCATGACAGGGACCATAAATATTGCGCCGTCTATTTTCCCAGCCGCGTCATGTGTACAACAAATACCTTTTCATACACATTGGCTGGCGACCGTTTTTCTCATCAATAAACAACCCAAGCAGCTGCATATAATTAGCGCAATAGACGCTGAAACCAAATTCTCCAGCATTTCCTAATGCAAACATGAACCCGGTTTCTACTGCAGCCAGAGATGCCATAAACATCCAATTTGCTTTTAGCACCTTTTTTTCTCCCAACGTCGATAATAGCGACGACGCATCGCGTAAACAATGACCCGCATTACCAACTACGCATTTGGTCATTTCTCCCTTTTGTCTTTACCGCCTGTCTGCTTCGTTTACCCATTGCCCTCGAGCACGTGTAAACCACACAGATCTGAACGATCGCACACATACCACCAAGATAGACTACGTTTCTCTGGTGGTAGGTAAAAACGATATCCTTATTGGACCATAATCGATAAAACGATATCCTTATTGGACCATAATCTCACCCCAGGAAGCGAATCATCGCTGCATGAGATGATTATCGCTGAGTCTTTTCCATCCTTCGACCTGAACAGGTCGTGGCTCCTAGCACTGCTCTGGCGCGCACAGGAAAGCGATAATCGATTATAATCGCTTGAGTCGTTGTCTCCGCGAGTCAATATTAAGTTTTCTTAATTAAATACACAATATTCTATTATATTATAGTGTTTACTTTGCAACCATAAAACATCGGTTCAACATTTGTTTATACATTTAATTGAGATCCCGAACCAGCGTGTAAACTAAAGTAAACCGTTTAACAAAAAGTGAATAAAATTAAAGAATTAAAAGTGAATAAAATAAACTAACATAAATCCTGTGCAATCATTTCCGGCTGGTGTTCGTTTCGTGTTCTCTCTGTGGTGCATCTCGTGAACAATTTGTGGGGACGTGGTAGAACCCAGCGTCCATGAAGGCGCACCGACTACGTACCCCCACAGGTCTACCTGACTTCACTTTTAGGACCGTTCCGTTGAGAGATTTGTTAATCATCGTTTGTCGACACGTCTTTACCGGATGGTGATCAATTTGGTACTGGAAAAACCCTCCTTATAGTCCAGACTTGTCTCCCTGTGACTATTTTTTGTTCGCACCCTTGAACGAGTCACATTGGCGGAAAAAAATTCGAAAGTAATAAGGAAGTCGATGAACACGTGCGCAATTGGTTAACAACTCGCCCTAAATTTTTCTACGAACATGGGATATTAAAGCTTCCAAATTGGTGGTAAAAGTGTGTAGATCACGTAAGAGACTATATTGAAAAAATGTTGATAGTATAGTTAGTGTGTAACATTATTCAATAAATGTATAAAAGGCAATTATCGTTTATATTTGATTCACCTGTTTTGGGTTTATGTTTCAGGAAGCGCGTCTGCTTATCCTGAAAAGGATGTGGGATCTCTTTAATAGACCGCTCCTGAAACAACACACTACAGCAATGGGTCGTTGCCGTGCTTCTCTGACCCAGAGGGAAGAGCAACGTCCTGATGTCGGTCGATGTTACCCTGAATATTTTAGTCCTGGGTTCCGCAAGCCGTCGACTCCGCTGGGATTTTTTCCTAGACTATTTGGGGGTTTAGAAATAAATGAAAAGTCAGTTTTCCTTTTGGGTGTCTTTTATTTGTCAGCTCCCCCTTGTATTGATTATCAGTTTAGTACTGAAAGATCCTCGGTGTATTAGGATCTTATTTCTGTTTTATAAGGCAATATTAAGTTTTTTGACAAAAGATTTTATGTTTAGAATATCTAAACCAATGTACTTAATTTTGATCCGAACCTGGATGGATACTGAAGTGACTGTGGATATCGAAGTGAATCTGCTACTGGAGTGAGCACGAATAATCCTGGATATTACTTTACCATTCCTTTATAAAGGAAAACAAATCGAGATTTGTATCCTGAAAATACATATTTTCATACAACAATCTCGATTTTTGGGTATCCTGAGTGAGATGTTGTGTTTACTTTAGATAAGAATTCAATTTCTTGTGGGAATGTATCTGGATTTTGGTTTTCTATTTGTTTTCCTTAATGGAAATTTTCAGATAGAGATAACGATTTCTGAATTTTGGTTTTCGGTTGATGCCGCGGGGCAAATGTAGAACGATAAACGAATATTAGATTCGTTTAATGTGAATTTGATTTTAATTTAGGATTTTGGATTTAATTTTGTCGTGGGGGCAAATGTTAGGTGATAAACGAATGTTTGATTCGTTTATTGCGAATTTTGGATCATGTTCGGGTTAATTCGGGTTTTGACCGGATTTTGGGTTTTTGGGTAATGTAGCTGGGATTTGGATGTAGGAATGGGGGAAAAACGTGGTAGAGCTTTTTAGACCACTACACACCTTCGTATGTCTCATCATCATCATCATCATTATCGGCACTACAACCGGGAACCGGTCTTGGCCTTATTTAGCAAGTCCTGGGGCTTGTATGTCTATCAACCAAAAATTTACCAATTCTCAACGCAATTCCAAAGTTGTGGGGGCGGGTCTAAGGACTACATTTTTTGTGTGCAACATGGTAATTATGGATAGGGATTATGGAGTATGGGTAGATAGTTGGAGAAATCCACTTATTCCCAGAGACATCGCTCTGAAATACTACTAATTAACGGTTGGTGTTTGTTGTAATAATTGTTCTGGAAATATTTGTGCTGGAAAGGAGGTCCAATATGCTATTAAATACGTGTTTTCATGTCCCTAGTAAATGAGGAGCATAAAATTGCAGTTTTAAATAAATTCGATAGGATGAAGTACTTGCATCTTTTACCTTTGCCAGACTTTTGATTATTTCAAATACGAATGGATTTCATTTCGAAAATGGGATTGGCAGCCAAGCAAGTCACATTTCGGTGATACGTAATCAGGTTTCTTATGGTCCTCTTATTGAAAAAAACGAGGTGCTCACTAAGGAGATCGCATGTTGTGAGATAATTCGAAAGTAACTGCCTTGGACATGTAGTAATTATATACTGCAACATAAATATCCGAGGAAGATGATTTTGTAGGCGAAGAAATAGATTTGAAAATATAAATAAAGACTTTTTAATGAATTTGGTTAAATTCCGGATCATATTTGTCCCTAGAACCCCATGTGCACAATATGTTGGAAATACGAAATTCTTCGTGGAGCTTGTCATAGCTTAGAGTGCCGAATTGGTTGGTATTGTAGTTTTTTTTATATAAACAAAGCTAGGTTTGGAGCACTTTAGTCTAGCTTATAAAGCAAAATACGTTTGCTTTTGTGAGAAAATAAAAATTGTGTTCAAAGTTGGTAGACGATCCAACTGTTTTTTTATGACACTCATTTTATCTGAGGCAAGAAAATTTCGACTAAAGGGTTTCTTTTACTCAGTGCAGTTTACCAAATGTATTTACATATTTTTGTTTCGCTTTATTGGATAAACACAATAACCACTAGTGATTTTTTTCGACTGGGAACTGATCGACATATTCCGCAAATTGCCTGTCACATCATCGACGTGTAACTCATACTAATGAAACAAATTCGTTGCTACATATTTTTTTTTCAAAATACAGTTTTTTTTTTATTTACCTAATACTTTTAATTAACAATTTAAATAGTCACAGACTTACTGGCTATAGAAAAGAATTTGCTAATGTTGCTGACTAAAACAATCATAAAGTACGTTTACCGGTAGTAACTTATTCCTCTCGTCTGCATCTCGTCAGTTAAATAAAATTGAATAAGAAACGCGATGATTGAAACACAACTTCAGAATGTCTGCTTCCCGGGGATTTTCTAGTGCGAATGATTGTTGCGAATTAGTCGTGAGTATCTAATCTATCTACTTTAGCAGACTTTGGGCTGACGCCATCAGCTAACTAAGTCATCCGTGTCGGATGCTAACTGTCCATATTCTTAAAAATAAATAAACAATATCGTATATATAAAGACATGCTACGTAATCTAGTGTAAATTGAGAAAACATTTAAATAATAACAAGTTCAAATTTAAAATTAATATCAGAGGGTAACTCATTTGGGATTTTTTGTTACAGAATTATTTGAATACAACGCCGGGGATGGCATCATCCTCTAGATGGCGGACGCGGCATTTAGTTGGATTCCATTGCTCTACACTCTTGTCGTTAGATCCAGGGGTGTTGTTGTGATCTGCATTTTGATCCTCTTGATGGTGGAATGTTCGTAATCGGTGGTTTCGTCGCCAGTGGTTCGATTGTTACTAGAGCAGTTCTTGTTGAACGTTGAGCTTTTTTGAAGGACAGTTGTTATAGTTGTAGCTGTTGTTGTGGTCTCATCGTCTTCACCGGGTATGCAATTATCCATACTGCCCCCACCACCGTCACTGTAACCAGCCGACAGTCTTCGATTGCCATCAATGGATCCGTCTATGCTGCTTTTGCTGCTTATGGAACTGCTACCAGTTTTCATGCTTAGATCGATGGGGTTGTTCTGGTCAATAGCTGTCCCGGGTGGAATAGGAGATCGAGGTGGTGTCATAGAAACTACCAGATTTTCACTACAATCGCTGGCAGCATCGTTAAGTCCATCTTCATCACAGTTGTCCTCCATCTCTGCGTCGACATCGTCGTCAGTGGCACTCTTATCACCGGAAACCACTCCACTGTCAGAATTTGGTGTTATAGTTGAATGCGTCACAGTCATCGTTGATGTTGTGGTCGATGTGGTGTTGCACGTCGAGTGACGTTGTGAATTGAGCATGGCGTCTAAGTAGAATCTTTTGGTGAGCTCTTCAGCCGCTTTGTTGCCATTGTCTATGTGATTGTTGTTGTTATTAAGGACTGCACTAAGAGTAGGACTAAACCGATCTGCGTGGTGATCCTTTTCAGTATGTTTTGTTGGAGTGTATCGATTATTTGTGCTGCTACTGCTCGATGACAGTGGCGAAGTACTATTGAAGAGGTGATGCTGGTGGTCTAGTGAAGGCTTCAACAAGCCCTGATGATGTTGATAGAGTGCGGGATGATAGCCGGGAAACAGGAGGTGTGATGGCGGCAGGAAAGGAGGTGGCGGCATAACAGGCATTGAACCCAAACCTGGGAACGGTAGCGGCAGGAATAAGTCTTTACTCATATGAGGGGGTACATCTAATTGTGGTTTGCCTAGTCGTAACAAGGCATTGCTCCGCACATTTACATCTACAGAACTGTCTGAGTTGTGACTATCAGGTGAACTGACCGAAGGTGACTGAGCTGTTGCGTGGTGCTTATTATATTCTTCTGTTAAACCTAGCATCATAAATTCTTCTTTTGTTCGCGGTGGATACAGGCCTGTGGGATAGGCTCCCGGATGTCCTAGTACACCAAGGGATGACGCAGCTGACGAAGGTGTAATGGATGAGCCTTTCTGACTGTTGTGGTGAGCTGCAGCGGCGGCGGCAGCCGCCGCTTGTTGTTGTTGCTCCTGTAGTAAACAATGAATTTTGAACCAATTCGATCGGCGACCATATCGTGATCCGCTCTTAGACATGCCAACCATAAGACATTTCCGCAAGCGGCACGCCTTACACGCTGTCCGATTTTTCTTGTTAATGATGCATTCCCCGTTGTTCTTACACTCGGAAATTGATGACAAATTGTTGTAGGAGCGGCCAAAAAATGACTGTAAGGAGAGAAAATAAAAAAAAAGTAGAGTAAGTGGATTGAGACGGACCTACGCAACACAATTAAGTTAAACATGTGAATTGAAAGTAAAATCTCGATTAAATTGCTGTAAATGGTCTCGAGTCATTGAGTGACTGCGTCTTGCTCTATGGGTGGATGGGAGTGTGTGATTTTGATTGATAGCTAGGTACTTGAAAGCTTATTTCATTCGCCTGTTCAATGCGAACTTGCCCCTTCTCACTTTCCTTCACTTATTCACGTGCAGTCTGATATTCTGAACTGTTTTTGTTTTAGCGTTCAACTTTTATATCGTTCCGACGGCTCGGATTTGATTGACGATGACATTTCAAGATGTGATTTGCATTGTTTTGAAATTAATTGACTGCTTTGAATCAGCGGTTGTTAGATGGAACTAACAAGTGAGTCTATATGTATTAATAGAACGATACCGCAACAAGGTAATAACAGATCGAAGTTTGTGCACGTGACATTTGCCTAGATCGCTATCTTAGCGGACTTATTTTTAATGTAGAGACAAGTGGAGATCCATTTACACGTATTAGGTTTACTGCGATGTATAAATTGGACTTGGTAACGATAAATGAAATGAACCTTTGTATTAAAAACAATTCCTGTAGACGAGTGGTCCTTATGTTTACAGAGGGATTTAATAACCGGGTTTCCATTTGTCGCTCATTTGCATTTTCATTTTTTTCATTTTTAAAACATTTTATTTTCTATTTATATTCTTAGTTTCTAAATTAAAGGCTACACAAAAATGCTTAAATTCTAGCTTAATTATCTTATATAATAACTTACTGGTCCTTCGCAGACGCTCTAAACTAAACATTACTTAACCATTATATAATTTGCCTTTCGGCGACAGAATTTTGTGGCAGTACTTATAATTATTTGAAAGACAAAGAAAAATTTGAAAAACTTTGTCATTTGTCGCTCATTTGCGTGTGTATAAATATTCAGTTTATTGTTTTGACCTATAATTTCAATGGTGCTAAATAGAATGGTTGAAGAGGGTCAGATGGCATCACAAGACATATACTTCATTCGTCGTAGGTATGAGTGCATATCATTGAACTCGCAAAAGGCATGTGTGACTCACAAAGAGAGATAGAGAGCCTTAATGCACTTTCCATATTATTTAGAATTATCAAATGCCATTGTTTTGAGAAATACCAAAATTGCAAGACATTTCGGGATCCGGTCTTGGCCTTATTTAACAAGTCTGAGGCTTGTTAAATTTTTCATAATAATTTGTTTTTCCGGGCAAGCTTATTAGCCTTGCCCCAATAAGTATAGTACACTGCTTCGCAAATATAGTGAATTATCAAGTAAAATTATTATAATTACTTTGAATGGAATAAAAACCGATAGAATTCAACTATTAACGAAGTGGTTTAACATTCATTTTATAATAGCCCTGCAAGTAGGGATATAGAATATACTGGCAGCTAGGCTGGATTATCGTAAAATGTGACTGAAGGTCGAGTGGTCGATGTCGCCCCAATGCCCTGTCGCCCAGTGAAATACCACCCCATTAAGCTGTAGGCTACGTGAAATGCTCGGGAGCAATCCCTGATCATCTTTAAGAGCTTGGCAGATCAATTGGTCCGAAAAAAGTTGGTATTTAGTGGTAATTTGGTCCCAAGGTGAGATTCCACCCCTTTACATTGTATGAGATAGGACATGACGGGGGTCTGGATACCAAAGTCGGTATAGAATCACACTATCATCAGCTAGCTTACATAGACTTAGCTTTTCTAGAATTAGGGTAGTATAAGATTTAAGTTAAGTTAAGCTAAGTGATTTTACATAAAAAAAAAAAAAAAAAAAAAAAAAAAAGTAGATAAGTTTAGGTAAGTTAAGTAAGTTAAATTTTAAGAAAAAAAAAAAAAAAATTGACAAAGTTTTTCAAATTTTTCTTTGTCTTTCAAATAATTATAAGTATTGCCACAAAGTTCTGTTGCCGAAAGGCAAATTATACAAATATTAAGTAATGTTTAGCTTAGAGCGTCTGCGAAGGACCAGTAAGTTATTATATAAGCTATTTAAGCTAGAATTTAAGCATTTTTTGTCTAGCCTTTAATTTAGAAACTAAGAATATAGAAAGAAAATAAAAAAATGTTTAAAAAATGAAAAATGAAATGACATGACGGGGGTAAAGAATTCCCGGGGTAAATTAGTTTCTCATTTGGACTTAGGGGGACTATCTCAAGAGCAAAATCATGTGAATGGCTTGGCGAGAAATCGGATTGTGTAAACTCGATTTATTAATTCAAGTTTATTTAAATATAATCATCTATCCGCTAATTTTCTTATCTATGTTGATGTGCAGCGTTTCACTGCTTGACTTGTACTGATTCTAACTCCACAACTGCCGCTGCCTTTATTCGCTTTTTTGTCTCCTTTCCCTCGTTCGCATGTTGTCACAGGAACAAGGAGCCAGAGTATAAATGTGCGATGCTCAGTCTGCCTGTGCTGCTAGTCGGCCGTCGTGTGCTGCTCCGTCTCCAACATTCCGCCCACCTTGAACTGTCGGTTCAACCGTCTCATCCTCTGCAACCGGGAGTAGTACTAACTTCGTAACGGGTCGCTTAAGGGTGCCCCCCTGAATCTTTACGGTTGCCACCCGCAACTTGCCATCTCTGCCAGGATGAAGCTCGATAACCCTTCCCATGGGCCAATAGGTCGGAGATAGTTGCTCGTCCTTCAGAAGCACCACGACCGGATTTCCTAGGTTTGGTTCCGGATGATACCATTTGTTGCGAGCCTGCAACGTGTGGAGGTATTCGTTCTTCCACCGGTACCAAAATGCTCGATGCAACGCCTGCAAGTACTTCCATCTGGACCGCCAAGTGATTGTTGTCTCTCCCGGATCGACTTCCGGGACGCTCATAGCCGGTCCTCCAACTAAGAAATGACTGGGGGTCAACACCTCGGGGTCGCCAGGCTCTGTTGGCAGGACGACCAGCGGTCGGGAATTTAGACAAGCCTCGATCTGGGCCAACACTGTAGTGAGCTCCTCGAACGTCAGAAACGCATTTCCAATAGCTCGCCTCAGGTGATGCTTCACGGACTTGATTCCTGCCTCCCACAAGCCACCAAAGTGGGGGGCTGCCGGGGGAATGAATCTCCAAGTGATGCCGTTGGTGGCCAACTCCGTCATGATCCGGTCCTGGGTAGCCTTACGGTTTATGTGCTCATAAACTTCTCGCAGTTCTCGACATGCCCCCACGAAATTGGTACCATTATCACTCCATAAAGTGTGACAAAAACCCCTACGCGCGAGAAATCTCCTTAATGCTGCCAGGAAAGCCTCGCTGGACAGCTCGCTAACCGCCTCGAGATGTATTGCCTTGGTTGCCAAGCACACGAAGAGACAGATGTAGCCTTTGACTCGCTTCGCGCCGCGTCCCTTCCATGTCCGAAGAGTGATAGGACCTCCATAATCGACGCCGGTGTTACTAAATGGCCGTGCGGGATTTATCCGACTGGCTGGCAATGCGGCCATTTGTTGAGATAGCACCCGTCCCTTGTGACGAACGCAAACCGTGCATTCAGCGATGACCCTCCGGACAAGTCCTCGACTCCCTATGATCCAGTACCGGGAGTTCACCGCGGCGAGCAGTAACCGGCTTCCAGCGTGCATCAGTCTCCAGTGCAAATCCCTCACTATGATCTTTGCAAGGTGATGCTGCCGGTGTAAGATTGGTGGATGTCGGCGTTCGTATTCCATCCTTGCTGCCTCTAGTCTTCCGCCCACCCTGAGGATACCTTGGTCATCGATGAATGGGTCGAGCGCAACCAGTTCGCTTCGTCTTGATAATTGTTTCCCGGCTCTAATGGCCGCTAGGTCCGTCTCGAACGATTCGGTCTGAGCCGCTCGCAATATGATGCGTGTGGCCACCCTCACTTCGTCAGCATCGAGAACGCCCGACCGCCTTGCTGACCTGCCGTCCCCTTTGCAGCTACTGTTGTCGATGAACCGCTTCATCCACGCTACTGTTCGTACCGTTCGAGTGAAGGTGGAGAATCTCCTTGTTATAGATAGCTCCTCTTGCTGGATTACGAAGCACGATTCCTTTCGCTCCTCGAGATCTACCGGCGTTCCGGTGTCCGCCTTTCGGACTTGGTAAGTGGGCGTCCGGGGCAACTTCAGCTCCTTGTCTCGCAGAAAGGCGGGTCCTCGCCACCACAAATCTGCTCCCGCGAGCTCCTTTGCGCTAAGCCCCCTTGACAGGTAATCCGCTGGGTTTGATGCAGTCGGTACATGATGCCACTGGCCTCTTGGCAGCCTTTCCAAAATGTACGACGTACGATTCGCGATGAATGTCTTCCACCGCCTGGGATGATCCGATAGCCATTGTAGAACTATAGTGGAATCGGTATATGCGAAGCATTGAACCTCGCTAAGTTGAAGCGCCCTCCTCACGAACGAAAACAGCCGAGCCAATAGATGGGCGCCACATAACTCGAGTCTTGGGAGGGACACCTGCTTAACTGGGGCTACCTTTGCCTTTGCCATGATGATACGCACCTGGGAAGCCCCGTCCTCCTCAAATCTGACGTAGAGGACCGCTCCATACGCCTTCTCGCTTGCGTCCGAAAATCCATGTAACTGAAGGGGCTTCGGATGTCCCAACCAACGTGGGATCTTCATCGACTCCAGCGCCGACAATCCCTCGAAGTACTCCTTGCACTCCCTCCGAATCTCTTCATCAAGGGGGTCATCCCAATCGACACCTCTAAGCCACAGTTTTTGCAATACCAGCTTGGCTGGCACCACCACTGGAGCGGCCAAGCCTAATGGATCATATAGCCTGGAGACGTGTGACAGGACCTTCCTCTTCGTGAGCGATGATACCCCCGGAATCTTCTGCACCTTGTAGCTCAAATAGTCTGCCCCGGGGTGCCAATTCACTCCCAGTAACTTCGTTCCCTCGCTCGTGATGAACTGGTACACTTCTTCAGAACCCGGTGAATCGGCGGACACCCAGTCCAGTAATTTGTGGCAATTTGATTTCCACTTGCGTAGCGGAAATCCGCCGCTCTTAAGAGCCTCCGTCAGTTGACCCACCAACCGGATTGCCTCCTCCGCGGATTGCGCTCCAGATATACAATCATCCATGTAGAAGTCCTCTCTGATGATTCGCGCTGCCGCCGGACACGATTGTTCGATCTCCTCGGCAATCTGGACCAAACAACGCGTTGCCAAAAATGGAGCAGACGCCGTTCCGTATGTTACGGTTAGCAGCTTGAACGTTTGGTACTCCTCCTCTGGGTTGTCTCGCCAAACAATTCTTTGGAAGTCGGTGTGACCAGGCTGGACTCGAATTTGGCGAAACATCTTGGCGATATCCGAAGCAAACGCTATGGGATGCTTGCGAAACCGGATCAAGATTGAGATGAGGTCCGACTGCAAGGATGGTCCAACAATCAAGTGATCGTTAAGAGAAGTTCCATTACTGGTGACCCTAGAAGCATCGAACACCACCCTGAGCTTGGTGGTTTCACTCTCGGCCTTAATTACTGCATGGTGGGGTAGATAGCAGCATTGGTTGTTTGGTAATTTTGAGTTTCCTTCGGTCACCCGCTGCATGTGACCCATGTTCTGGTATTCCCTCATAAATTCGGCATACTGATGGCCTAGCTCCGGGTTTCGCCTGAATCGCCTCTCCATGGACAGAAGCCTTTGGATGGCGGCTTCCCTGGAATGTCCCAATGGCGGCGGGAAATGTTTGAACGGCATCTCCACCTCGAAGCGTCCCTCTGCTGAACGCTGGTGAGTTTCCGCAAAATGCGTCATTGCCCTCCTCTCTTCTTCTGTTAGGCGCTCTTTCATCTCTGGTACCTCCTCCATCTCCCAGAAGGCCCTCAGCTGCCCCTCTAATGGGTCGACCTGATGGGTGACAGTGCAGCAATGTTGTTCCTGATCGGGCAGAGTTGGTCCACTCCCTGCGATCACCCAGCCGAATATGGTGTTCTGCGCCATCATTTTACTGGCGGGATCCATCAGCCGTCCATCGCGCAGGACCTGGAAGATAGTGTCCGACCCCAGCAACAAGTCAATGGGTCTCGATTTGTAGAATAGCAGGTCGGCCAACGCCAGCGATGAAAAGCTTCTCCAGTCGTGTTCCAGTGACCTTGACGGCAGATCCGAAGTCAATCGCCCCAGCACCAGTGCCGTTACCCGAACGCTTGTTTCCCCTATTCGGCCTTTCAGCAGCATCTCGATTTTTCCTCGGCTGACCTGTGGATTCGCCTCGCCTATGCCACTTATCTTCACCTTCGCCTGCGTGCGTCGCAAGCCCAACTGCTGAACGAATGATTCCCGGACTAAGGATGTGGTCGAACCGGAGTCCAGCAGCACCCGACAAGGGATCAACTGGTTTCTGTCGCCCACCACAGTTACGATTGCCGTAGGCAGCAGTGAATCCTGGGCTTGTACTGTCGCGCAAGATCCCTCTGATGGTCCAGCCTCTGGTGATAACATCGGAACGTCTACCGGCTGATGCAGCAGAGAGTTGTGCCGTCCGTTACACTCTCGGCAGTTACCTCTCTCACACTTGTCAATGCTGTGGTCGGGGCTGAGGCAATTTCTGCATAGCTTGTGGCGGCGGACAAACTGATCTCGCTGTAGAGCTGAGAGATTCCTGAATGCACTGCATCGGAACAATGGATGCGGCTGTGCGCATCTGGGACACTTAGCCGTCCCTGGTGATGTGATTGCCGAGTACGTCTTCTTGGATGGACCAGCTGCTATACCTCTGTCCCGAACAAAGTGACCCTTTGAATAGTTCTTCGCTGTCGGAATGCTCTCTAGTTCGGTGAGTCGAGCTTCCAGGAATTCGGTCAGCTCCTCGAATGTCGGCATCTCGTTCCTGCTGGTTTCTCGAGCCCATAGCTGCCTAGTTTCACTATCGAGCTTCTCGACTGTAGTGAACACCAACCAACAACCCCAGTGCTCCACTGGTAGCTCCAATGCTCGCAAAGCCCGAACCTGCTCGAAGAGGCCGTTGATAAATCTGCGGAACTCCGTAGCACCTGGTGTTTGGATAGCTGCAATTGTCATTAGTGATCGCAGATGTGCCTCCACGATGATCTTCCTTTTGTCATACCGCGAGACCAGTGCAGCCCAAGCCTCCAGATAGTTTGCCGCTGTGACCGGAACATTGCGAACCAATGATAATGCGTCCGCTCTTAAGGAAGTCCGGAGAAATTGGAATTTCTCTACTGCTGATAACTGGGGGTTGTCGTGGATGAGTGGTTTGTACAAATCCCGGAACGTTACCCACTGCTTGTAGTCCCCATCGAAGGTAGGCACGTCGATATGCTTCAGCTTGATCGGTCGGGTTGCCGTTCCAACGGTGGAATCTGTTGCTGTCAGGTCTGTTGACCGCGTAACCAATTGTTCCACCAAGCTGTTCATGAGCGTCTGGCTGGAATTTAGTGTGTCAAGCAACCTCTCCATTCCTGGTTGCTCCACTGTTAGCGTTGGAGTAGTTAACGGTCCCAGGGTGTCTCCTGAAGTATCCAATACGGTGGCGCCCGTGCTTGTTGACACGTTCAAACGCTGGGTGAGTCTGCCTTGCAGCGAAAAGTATCGTTCCTCGAAGGCTGCTCGCTCCTCGTTCTCCCTGTCGATGTCCAGGTCCGGATCGTTCTCCTCGATGCTTTCCTGGAGGCGCTCAAAGGATTTAAACGCGTCTTCTAGCTTGCTTAGTCTGCATGCGACTTCCTCTCTGGTCACTTCATTCGCCTTGGTCGCGAACTCCTCCAAACGCGTGAGGAATCCCTTAAGGACTCCTCGTCTTCGTTTGCTTGCCGGAACAGTCTGATCCGCCATTGCCTTGCTTGGCGAATCACTGGTAGCCATTGTGGTTCAGCTGCCTTCCTTTTGGTGCTTGTGGATCGAAATTGCCACTAGCTACTTGAATCCGATGCTTGTGGATCGGCTGTAGCTTACGCAACTGAGTGCGCTGCTGTTTGCTACTGGCTGGTTAGGCTGCACGACCGTCTGTCTGCTTGGTCGCAGAGGGTGTGCTTCAATGCGTTGTAGTTGAAACGCTTGGATCCCACGTTGCACAGCTTGTGTTGTCCAGGCGGCAGCTGCTGTGTTTCCCTCGATGACTTGCTCCGGGTCGAAGGACCAAATTGTAAACTCGATTTATTAATTCAAGTTTATTTAAATATAATCATCTATCCGCTAATTTTCTTATCTATGTTGATGTGCAGCGTTTCACTGCTTGACTTGTACTGATTCTAACTCCACAACTGCCGCTGCCTTTATTCGCTTTTTTGTCTCCTTTCCCTCGTTCGCATGTTGTCACAGGAACAAGGAGCCAGAGTATAAATGTGCGATGCTCAGTCTGCCAGTCGGCAGTCGTGTGCTGCTAGTCGGCCGTCGTGTGCTGCTCCGTCTCCAACAGATTGCAAAGAACTCATCTCCGCGTAACCGGATCCGCTCGGTCCGTTAGATTAGATGCCTCAACACGAATGTAAAGGCTGCTTACCAATAGTTGATATCTAGTTCCAGCTGAGACCCAGATGGACTCGTCAACTGACTCGACATAACTTCGTTACCCAGAATACGGCTTATATTCATGACCGCGTCTTTACCTGATACGATTTAGCTTACTGCCTTTAAGAAATCCGGAAGTTCATGACCTTACCGACTCGGCTGCACCATCGTTTCCTGTCCTGTGCACTCTCCTTCCCCGCTTTGCCATCTGATCCGATCTCCTCAAGGTTAAACCTTACAATTGTCGTCCCATCTCCGTCAGTTTGGATTTCAGCAGTTTACTGACTGCGTGCCAACTAGCGTTGTCGGAATGTAGTCTTTTGTTAATTTCCTTCGACATAAAATTACTGGCCGTCGGTATCGTTCCTAGATATTTAAATTCTTTAACTTTTTCAAATGTCTTGTTTCTGACGTTTATGTATGTTCCCTGACCTCACCTGTCTTCGCCGTAACCATATATTTTGTTTTGTGTTCATATATTTCTAGGCCCACCGCACTGTTTTACTTAAAGTTTCTATTATATTGTCGCCTAAAACAGCGATTCCGTCTGCATATGTGAGCACTTTCGTGACCCCGTTCATCGATAATCCGGCCATGTTATCCTCTTGTACCTTTCCAATTACATACTCGCGCAAAAGATTGGAAAGACATGGTGACAGGCCATCCCCTTATTGTAATCCGTCGCAGATTTCAAATGGTTTTGAGAGGTGATTTTCTATTCTAATTCAGCCTTTATTTTCATTCATGCAGATTTGAATGAGGTTGGCATATATTCTCGGGAATCCCAGCTCCAATACAGTATGGTAAAGCCTTCGCCTTGCGACGGAGTCGTAGGCTTTTTTGAAGTCAACGAAAAGTTGGTGTACCGTCTCTTCGTATTCCCACTTCTTTCCAGCAATGTCTCTACCGCTCCCCGAATGACGATAAATCTGTGCCCAAGAACTGACGCCGGTCCTTAGTAAACTCTTTCGATTATCTTATGCACGGAAAGGTTTTCTACCTGTTGGAAAACCGCATCAATTCAAACAACCCCAAGAAGGAGGTTACTGTGTTGTTATCCAAGATGATGGAAATGTCGTCAATGTAATGGACTCCTAAATGATTCCGGATTCCGTATCAGGTAGCCCATGGGAGACGTTATGACCTTTGTAACTGACATATGGACATCTGCAATTGGAAGACATGGTTAATCGAGGGCGGTTGCATTAGATATCTCCATGTTTTTTGACCGCGTCTGGTACGGAGCGTTACTAAACAAGTTTAGTTTATATGGACTTCTCCAACAGCTTTGCGACGGGATAAAGAGTTTCTTCGGAAAACAGTCAAATCGGG
The DNA here is from genome assembly GCA_963931805.1 of Microdon myrmicae. Lineage (NCBI taxonomy): Eukaryota > Metazoa > Arthropoda > Insecta > Diptera > Syrphidae > Microdon > Microdon myrmicae. Next base: position 2,521,519 of record OZ007498.1, on the reverse strand, counting down.
TTGTTGTAGATGGGGTGTCTTCGGGACTGTTTTCAATTAATTTCTCAAGGACGCTTTTTTGGTTTCAACCCTGTTTCTGCTTTCTGTTATCGATTCAATAAAATCAACAGGTAATCAAATATTCAGTTTTGCGGATGACAGTAACTGATTCCCACATACCCGAATAATCGGCCGATTGATGCATCAACGTAGCCAGATCTAGCTTCTGAATCGGGATCTGAATATCACCCTACAATGGGGAAGACCAATCACGTCGACTTTAATTCAACGTGGACTCAATATTTAATACATCCAACGTTCACAAAAAAAAAAAAATGGGTCGTTGGTTCCCTACTAATGATAAATGTCCAAGCCATTAAATCTAAGGAACCGATGAATTTGCTTAGCGACACGGTCTGTGGGAATGTTTCGTCGTACGAACATGTATATCGCCAGAAAATAGAGGTGTCTTCTTAGAGCTAAAAATTATTTATGTTTTGAGCATTCCTTCGACCTACATGACAGCATACAGGGGCAGGCAACCCGCCTGATTGAAAACGTAGCGCTGACATCGGGATTGTACTCGTATTAATTTGCGTAGCACACCTTTGACTGTTTTATACATATTATCATAGGGACTGTTCCTCGGAGATCCGTGGTATTATTCCGCGGACTTTGGTTTATTTTCGCCCCATTAAACTGACGGATCTCAACAATTTACAGTTCATCCCCCGACGGCACATACACATCTGTACCGAAATTCGTTTCAGAGCAGGAAAGTTATGGAACTCCTTTTCCACGTGAGTGTTTCAGGAGCGTTACAGCCTGCAAGACTTTAAGAGGAACTTTTACCGTTACTTAATGACATCCCAGGACGCTGTCTCAGCCGTATTTAATGCTCAATCCAAACTTGACTATTTTCAGGTGTGACACTTCACACGCTGCCCTCTATTAAATTTACACACTGTTCGGGGATAAAGGTTACTAAATTCAGGGGTATCTGTGCAACAAAACAAATTTTTTATCCACACCAATGCTAAGAACACCACCAACTGCAACAACCTCATTGAACTGGCTAATTAAAACCTCTTCGCTAGCAACAGACACAAAATCTAAAAAACATCATAAAAAGTTCAAGATCCATCAATCAGTCGGACAGACGCAGCAAGAACCTTACTGGTACACAACTTTGTGGAATTGCACACCGCATTCAAGTCTCGGCAGATGTTCGCCGGTGATCTTTGCTTTTGCGCCTGATGAGACAATAAATCCTTCATGCCGTTCGCTAGAGGAAAACACATTCCAGGTACTAGTATTACACTTCGCAACAGTCAAACAATACACTTCTAAGGTTAATTGGGCATCAAGATTACTAGGTCGGAAATGCAGAACGCTCTTGTCTAGTTGGCTCCAGTGGGCCGCCTCCCACTCCACCTTGTGGATTGTTTCCTTTACTATTTGCAGTTTTCAGTTTGTAGTTTTTAGTTTTGCTGTTCATTACTTTTTCATGAGTACATTTTTTGTGGTTTACGACGGTCTGGCATTGCTATTTAGGAGATGGCTATCTCGGGGTTCTATTCGAAATTTATTGCGCATATTTCTCTTAAGTAGGTTGTAAGTTTAGTTTAATGGGTGTTTATCCAGCTGTTTGTTTGATGTTCGACTTATGATGCGGCGGTGTAGATGGTTGTGATTCGAGTATCAGATATGGTCGACAAATTGTTCAAATAGTGGAAGGATAAGCTTGAGAACAGTTTGCGAGTTTGTACTCGTATGATTAATTTGACTGTTTCAAGACAGTAAATATAAGACAGCCTAATTGAATTTTCCACATTTATTTAAGTCAAGGCTGATTGGAAAATTGAAGGGTTGCATGAGTCCCGTTAGGTCTTTTCGATATACGTACATAAATGGGAAGTGTGCCTTTACAGTTTTGGTACGGGGTCCGTTTGATAAGTCAGGAATTCTTGAATTTCCCACACAGTTTTATGCCACGATATATTCCCAAAGGCCGTGACGGCGAGCAATTTCATGCTTTCCCCAGATTCGAGGATCTCGCCATTCATATTCAGTTGTAAAACCGGTGATCCACTTTTTTTTGTGAATGTTGTGTAGTGTGTCTTCGTCGCATTAAAGTCGACGAGATTGACCTTTCCCCACTGCAGGACCCTATCCAGATCTCGATTTAGAAAGTCCACCTGGGTACATATCAGCTGGCGTGACGTTGCTGCACTAATCGGCCGGTAACTCGAAAACGAGGAAACAAGCGTACTATTGTGGGGGTTCTCTATTCCACGTGGAGAACCAACCCACAATTACAACCACAATTTTCGCCTTATTTGGGCCGCTTTCAGCGTGTCATACTAACCCCTATCCCACCGTTCGGTATTCACCTGAGAATCATTGATTTCCCAAGGGACGCATAGCTAAACTCATTATCCTATGCAAATAATGGATAATTGAGTTTAGCTACTCTTTTGCCATACGGTAACTCCATCTTTCCATCGGTAATCACGTAATGTCGGTTAGCAACAACAAGTCTAATCGAAGGACGCTGTTGCATCATAGCAAAATCGCTGGGGTTATTTCAGCGTCTTAGAGTCTGGTTTTCACGCTGATTATTTCCCAAGCATCAGCGGCATCCTATTGACTTTCCTTCAGATCATCCATTAGCCTGGGAGCAATGATCTCTTTTCGCAGGTGAATAGCACCAGCTAAATTTTCCTCTCCTCCATAATTCTGTTTCCATACGGTTCAATGCTCGCTGAGATCACCACAGCCGTAACACTAGGGCAGTAGGTTATGCTCAGTAGCTGCATTTGATACCAGCACACACAACCAAGCCACCTCGAGATCACAGTATATCGTGTTTCTGTTCTCTCATTCTCCACGTTCGCCAATTATCAATTAACTGAAGTTGCCATATTTCGACGGTCATGACGATGAGAGAGTAGAGGCGTGGTCTCTTTTGGTTGTCCTGTGTGCAAAATCGAGAACACAGAATTTCAACCCTAACCAAATCAGTCACTATTCAACCACAGCAGCGTACACACGCAACGCTGCATCGAGTCTCGAATTCTACATCAAAGTGTACACACGCACAATAAGTCGCGTCTCAATCACTGCCATAGGAGGTCACGCCGCTCGGGTCAAGAAAATAATTTATTAAAGGAGTTGTAAAATATCCACCGTAGAGTGTACACACTCAAAGTGTTTGGGCGCCAAGTACCAAGTAAAAAAATATCAACTTACGGACACCAGTTAAAAAGGGATTTAATCGTTGTATAGAATAAAATAAAATAAGCAGTCATCAAAATGTGCCGTCTGCGGAATTTATTATTATTATTAGTTACTAGCCTGTAGGAACTCGGAAGTTCATGACCTCACCGACTCGGCCTTTGTTCCCTGTCCTGTGCGCTCTCCTTCCACATTCGACCATCCGATCCGATCTCCTCGAGGTCCAATCTAATATTGTCCTTCCATCTCCGTTGCGGCCGTCCTGTCGGTCTCTTTCCCGTTAGTTTACCGTCAAGAATTCTATGCACGGTCCGGCCCATCTTAATCTTCGCGACTTGATCGCTCTCACTATTGTAGGTTTGCGGTATAGCTCTTTCAATTCGCGGTTGCGGAGTTTCCTCCATTGTCCTGATTCTTCGTCATATTTACCGCCAAATATACCCCTTAAAACTTTATTCTCGAATACTCGGAATTTGTTCTCTCCCCGTTTTGTGAGAGCCCATGTTTCGCACCCGTATAGAGCAATTGGCGTGATTATGGTTCTATAGACACGGAGCTTTATATTACGTGACAGCAGTTTGGATTGTAATAATTTACTGGCTGCATGCCAACTAGCGTTGCTGGAATGTCTACGGAACGTTGTATCTAAGTACTACACAAAAATCATGTGAACAATAAAAGAACTATTAAAGAAAAATAAAATTAATTTCCATCTGTACCAGTTGGTGTTTCTGTGGTTGTTTCCCCTCGGTGGCGCAGTTATACGTGGGGAAGAAAGTGAATCTGTGCCCATGATCGGCATAATACTTCTTACCCCCCACACTATCATCCGCAAAACTGAACACTTTGGTATCCGTTGAGTCCAACAAATCATTTGTGTGAAGCAAAAATAGGGTGGAACCAAAATAAAACCTTGAGGCACCCCGGAATTAACAGGACACAGATCCGAAGACTCGCTGTCTACAACAATCCGGATCAATCGATTTTCGAGGAAGCTCTTCGTCCAGTCGCAAAGCTGCTGGAGAGTTCGTTTGATTGATGTTTGTTCAGCAATGCCCCGTGCCAGATGCGGTCAAAAGTCTCGGAGATATCTAATGTGACCACCCTTGACTCACCATGCCCTCCAATCCCAGATGTCCATACACCGGTTATAAGGGTCAAAAGATCTCCCTACCACGGAATCCATATTGACGATGAATCAGAAGTCCGTTGTACTCCAAATACTTAATTAACGGTTGCACGCGTTTCTGATTCTAACAAAATTCGTTCTGTAAACATCGGTGGGATTGAATCGCTACTGTTTAAAAGCTCTATTTTTTGCCGCTATAATCTGATGAAATTTTTTATCAAACCAAGGTTTATCATATGAACTTCGTTTGATGGAATGCGTAATATATATCTCCATCCCGAAAAGAATAATCTCTGTGATCGACTCCGCGCATGCCTTAACATCGGAGTTTCCAAAGCACACCTCCGACCACGGAATCGTTGCGAAGAAATCGCGGAAATCGTCCCATTTGGTAGCCCCAAACCCCCATACATGGCGAAGCTACTTAGGTTGGTTATCGAGCTAAAGGAGAATAAAGGAGATGTTGTGAAACAAAATGGTATTTGCCGAAAAAATATCTTTTATTCAAAAAGTCACTGACTTAAAACTGGCTTCGTATTTAGAAAGATATTAACATCCTCTAATATAAAATTGAAACTAAAACTCCAACATGTGATTTTTGACAACTAGCTAAATTCGGTTTATACTTGATTGTTTTACCAGTAAAATATCAATAAAACAGGATAAAATGTACGTATTAAAAAAAAACGAAGAACCTGTAATTTACTTTTTAGTGTCTCAGGTTACTATAGGAGCGTTATAAGTCCACCTCCTCTAAAAGAGGCATTTAAGAAAAGAAGAAGTCTGGCACTTTAAAAAATTCGTGGTCACATTTATTTCACACTATTAATTGCCTGCGGACAAAACAATGCCTTGCGTTTATTTTAGTTTTATGTCTACCACGCGCCCCATTTGTCGATAATGCGGTAATCCGTAAGTTCAATTGTCCCCTTTGCGATTTTTTTTTACACAAACGCGCGCGCAAAAGGGATTTTGGAGTACCCTTATATGTCAGAGCACAGTGTGAGCGGAAGTCATTTAAAAATATGACAGAAAAGTTGCGAAATCTGGACAAAATTTCACCGTGTTCTAGTTCTACCTGGGTTCGAATACCGTTTGTATATGGATTAACCTGAACAACAAATCTATAGGTAGTTAGGCACATACCCACTGATGACTAAGCAAAAAATGCTGCATTTATTATTCAATAACAGTTTAATTAAAAGCAACCGGACTGAACAAAAAAGTGTACTAAGTGCTTTAGGTCTTTTTTAAATGAAACTCCCACAGTTGTGTTAAGCAGTATCATACAAGCAAACATCACGTCACCGTCGTTACGGCATTCGTCCTTGATAGTCATCAGACAACCGTGAATCTGCCTCCCATCAAATGAATGCAGGTGCTCCCCAAGGGTCTGTACTCTCACCCACTCTCTTCCTCATCTTTATAAATGATCTCTTGTCCAACCCAATCCACTCGTCTGCTGATGATAGCACATTGAGTTTCTCATACTCACATGAACATTCCCAACCAAACCCTTCGAACGTCAATACCAATCAGCAGGTTATGCTTATTACATGGAATTCCAACCTCAAAATCAATGGATATTATCTAACCGAGTAGAGCTGAATGCCTTAAAAATTCAGTGCTGCCTCTTGGTGTCAAAGGCGAACCCCAAAGTAAATACAGTGTCGATGAAGGGCACTTGCATCGACGAAGCTAAGGAACTATCAATCCTCGGCACTCGACTTAATTCGACTCTTGATTGGAGCGAGCACATTTTTGAAGCTGCGGAAAGTGCGGCCAAATGTATGTGGTTCCTTAAGAGTAGCAAGAAATACTTTACACCATCCATCCTGCCCATTATTTGAAAGGCGTACATTCGTTCCAAAATGAAGTTCAACTCCCATATTTGGTAAGGTGCATCCAAAACTGCACTACACGTGCTCGACAGGATGCAAAAATGACCAGTGAACCTAATTGGAGATTTGCCGTAAGTCGATCAATTCCGTCGTTAGAACACAGGCGCAACGTATCATGCCTATCTCTTTTCTATAGGTATTACCACGGTCGTTGCTCAACTGAATTTGCTGAATGTGTTCCGCCCCTTCAGACAATTTCCCGTGATACTCGTCAATCTGTGAATGGGTTTCAGTTCACGTTGAAAGTGGACTTCAGGCGCACAAATAAACATAGAGAGTCATTCTTTAGCCGAACCACACGAATGTGGAATGTTCTACTTGAAAAGTTTCCAACCTAACAAAGATATAAGACATTTTTTCTTAAAATTTATTTTTATTTTTCTACATAGTCTCCTTGTAACTCTACACACTTCTTCCAGCGATGCTCCCATCTCTCTAACCCGTCCAAATAGTACTCGGCGTTTTTCTCTGCAAAATAACTGTTCACGAAGGTGATTACCTCCTTATTTGACGAAAATCTCTGTCCTCCAAGCGCAATTTTTAGATTGGGGAACAAAAGGAAGTCGCTTGGGGCTAGATCTGGTGAGTAAAGCCAATGGTCAAGCTGTTCAAACCGTAATTCGTGGATTTTCGCCATGGCAACCCTTGAGGTGTGAGACGGCGCGTTTTTCTTGGTGAAACGGGATTTTATTTTCTGCAAATGTGGCACTTTTTCTGCAGTTTCTGCCTTCAATTGATCAAGTAATGATGCGTAGTATGCTCCTGTATTGATTGATATTGATAACTCAATGCCTATCCCAAAAAACAGTCGCCATCACTTTCCCAACCGAAAAAAACAGTTTTTGCTTTTTTTGGAGCCGATTCTCCCTTTGTAGTCCACTGTTTTGACTGTATTTTTGTTTTGAGCATATAATGGTATATCCAAGTTTCATCGACAGTAAGTAGTCGGCGCAAAAACTCGGATTTATTGCGCCTAGACTGCCCCAACAGAGCGTTGGAAATGTTCATTCGAACACGTTTTTGGTCTAATGTGTGCAAACGCGGCACCCAACGCACGGGCAGCTTTCTCATGCCTAAATCTTGATTTAATTTTGACAAACACGTTCTTTGGACATTTTCATAGCATCTACTATCTCTCTCACTTTAATTCGGCGGTCGTTTAGCACCATTTGGTGAACTTTAGCGATGTTATCTTCAGTCCCGGACGTTCATCGTCTCTCAAGCTCCCACGACCACGTTTAAATTCAGCTGCTCAAAATTTCTATGTGGTAAATGATGGTGCAGAGTCCCTATACACAGAGTCCAACTCATTTTTGATTTGCGTATGCGTATTGCCTTCCAAAAGCAAAAATTTAATGACAGCTCGGTACTCAATTTTGTCCATTTTCACAAAAACGCTCACATCGACTCACTCAGACGACCGTCAAATAAAAACTACACCTCCAAAATGGCTGAAATTTTGGCGAGTAACTGCCAAAAGATGCACAACTAAATTCACGTTTATTTACGAGTGCTGCTATCTTCACGTTGAGGTCGGAAACTTTTCAGCTCACCCTCGTATTATCACGATTGTTGCTCAACTGAACTTGCTTAATGTGTTCCGACTTCTTAGACATTTTCCCGCGATACCCGTCAATCTGTGAATTCGCATCAGTTCACGTTGGAAGTCAACTTTAGGCGCACAAATAAACATAGAGAGTCATTCTTTAGCCGAACCACACGAATGTGGAATGCTCTACCTGATCATGTATTTCCTCATCGTTGTAATGTGCGGGCATTTAAGACTAATGTCCTTCGATACCTCATTTCCTTATCCACTTCCTCTCCTCCGCTCGCACTGTGCTCTGACATTTAAAGGTACCCCAAAATCTCCTTTTGTGTAATATGGATAATACTGAGCTTAATTGAATTGAAGTTGAAATAATAAAGTCTACCGAAGTTATCTGGTGTGGTATCTTTTTTTCTTTATTAAATACATCTCCCAGAAAAACCGAACTTATGGTACTGAGAGCGGCCAGTGATAGTTGACGTTTTTGAATGGTTGAAAATTGTAACACTCTAGAAACACGGTGGCTTTTGGTTTCGCTATAGAGTCGTATGTGCCATTTAGAGATGAATGTCAAGTTGATTGGATACAAATGATGATCTTGTCTACTTCAAGTAAATCGAATTCCTTGAAGTAATATCACAAATGTTCAGGGAACAATTCCCATAGTAATATCTGTAAGAAAATCAAAGGTCCGGACTTTCAATATGAGAATAAATGTGGAGATCCAATTTAAAAGTCGGTGGGAATCTCCATATGACCGAAACTTACTTTGTACAATAAATAGTGTGGGAGATATCCACATTGTTAATTAGTATAATTATATGTATTCATATTGTTAGTTATTTCTTGTTGTTATAATTTATAATTTATTTATAATTAATTTGCATGTTTGGCAGAGCTTGCCTTTTTTGTTATCGTTTGTCATTAGTTTTGTTGGCGTTTGTCATTTGTTTTGTTATATGTTATTAGATTTTTCGTTTTGCATCGAGTCGTTCGTTGTTTGTATCGTTGATAAAAGTATCGTTTGCATAAATAAACTTTTCGTGTCTTGTATTCGTATTGCACGGTAAAGGTGTGGGGGTGGTAGGCTCTGGTGCCGGCGCACGACAGGGGGTTCACTCTCACCCACCAACGTGTTTACACAAGGATTATCACCGAGAGGATGTCACGAAAGAAAACACAATGGCGTAGTTTAAAGGTCGATTCCTTTTATTTGTCCTTAGTTGTTTTCTTTTTTGTTCTATTTACACATGATTCAAATGTTCTTGTTGTTTCCTTTATATTTTAAGGGGGCGGGTTAATGAGGGAGAATCTTTGCACTCAACGTATGGCACGCATGCACTTAACTGAACACCTCGCGGGGGGGGGGTGCGCTACTCGAGTTGACGATTGGGTTCCACTGACTACCTCCGCTTATCCGCTAATTAATTGTTCCAAACGCACTCGGGTGTGGACTGTCTTTGCTTGACTATTCAGTTGCCGGTTACAAACAATTTCGGACGCGCGTGAACCGAATAAGTATGCTAAAACTCGGAGAGCCGGACTAGACACGCATTTGCTCCTTACGCAGCCGCGTTCGACTTTGGTAGCGTTGGTGCGCACGCCGCGGTGGTTAAGGTGTAACTTGGGGTAATGCGAGAGCGATGTGAGCTCGGCGGTTGCTGGACAAAGATTGACTCATGGAATTGAAAATCCATTGCGTTGTGGTAGTGGCATCGTAAACTCATTGTCACTTCCTAAGAATCTAGTGGAAGAGTTGCTATGCCTATGCATATGAGTTTAGTTCCAGCGAATCCTTGCCGTATAAGCTAAGTTGGATTCGTTGGTTGTGTATACCAGGAAATTGAAATTGCTTGGGTGCAAGAAAGGGGTATCGTTTAGATAGAAGTGTTAACCGAGATAATTTCGGGGGAAATGTGCGCGGTTTAGTTGGTTGGTAAGGTTCCGTTGAGGATTTGAATATACGCTTTGTTAAGGCATATGAACTTCGGAGAAATGTGTGCGGCTTGGTATACTTGCTAATGTTCCGTTGAGGATTTGAATATATGCTTTGTTAAGGCATATGAACTTCGGAGAAATGTGTGCGGCTTGGTATACTTGCTAATGTTCCGTTGAGGATTTGAATATGCATTTGCTATGGCACACGAATTTCGGGGAAATGTGGATTGCTTGGTTGCGTTGAGGAAATATAGATAATTGACTGACGCAGTTTTTGGGGAAATGCATGCGGTGGTGATTAGAATATATTCGGTTGAATTATATTCTCTTGGGGGTTTGGAAAGTATTTTTTTGCAGATTTGGGAGTATATGCTATTGGGTTATTGATTTTTGCATGTTGCAGGTTAGGGTTGTGGGTTGGTTCTCCGTGTGATGTGGAGAACCCACACAAAGGCACCGTGCCGAACATGGTCCGTTGGGGGATTGTCCACCGAGGATTTTATCGCGAGCCTAAAACGCTTCTTTTCGAGAAGGGGAAAATCAGTCGAAATATATTCTGATAATGGATCAAACTTCGTAGGAGCCAAAAACGAGATCCATAACCTTTACAATATGGTCAATTCGAAAGAACATCAAAATACCGTGGTCAGCTTTTGTAGTGGTCAGAGGATTGATTGGCACTTTATATCACCAAGAGCTTCTCACTTTGGAGGAATCTGGGAAGCGGCCGTCAAATCATTTAAGCACCACTCAAAAAGAACTGTAGGCGACGCATTGCTTACTTATGAGCAGTTAGAGACGTATGTTATCGAAATAGAAGCCATCTTGAATTCCCGTCCCATTTCACCCATGTCCTCTGATCCAAATGATCTTGAACCTTTGACTCCTGCCCATTTCCTCGTGGGTGGCACTTTGACTTCTTTCCCACAGGTCGACTTCACGGACACGCCCGTTAACCGACCATATCCGCCTGGCAGCACGCTCAGCAACTGAAGCAACACTTCTGAAAGCGTTGGCACAAGGAGTATTTGCAGCAGCTCATGCAATTTTCGCGCGCGCGACGACCCGAGGTTCAATTGAAGGAAGGAGCATTGGTACTCGTGCTGGATGAAAAGTTACCGCCTTTAAGATGGGCCCTTGGCCGAGTTTTGACCATACATCCTGGCAAGGATAGAGTCGTACGAGTAGTCACCCTCCGCACAAGGGGTGGTTGTCTCGACAGATGCGCTAAGTCACGGTGCCCTCTTCCCATTGAATATCCTGCCGAAGACAAGGCTACAAGATCAACTTGAACCTGATGCTTCAAGGCGGCTGTATGTCGCGTCAGGCGCGAACGAAGCAGTTCATTTGGTGAATGGTACGGCGAGTTATGCTGCGGCCATTTAGCGGCCAATACTGTTGGCGTATCGAATACAACGTGGTTTGGATGCCGGCATGCTTCAGTCGAATATGCTCAGCCTGTATGATTATATTTGTTATGTGATGATGAGCTGGCAATAAGATGGGATGACGTTGTTCCTCCGATATGGAAGAGTTAGCAAGCCGGCCTCCGACCAGCAGTATGCCCGCAGAATCCAGCACGGGCTTCAATGGTCTCAACTTGCTCGATGCTGAAATGGGCTGGCCAGCTTCAAGCGCCGCAAGCTCATTCCGGAAGGACTCTCTTTGAACCAGTCTTATGATGGTGTCGTGTGAATACAAAAGCTCATCAACGCGCAATGGCCCCTCGCTTCGAGGAAGCTTGGCCTTGGCATTGCTTACGAAGCGGATCACATAGCCAACCACGCGTTGCAATTTGTCGAACGAACTGTACTTTTCCAGTATATTCCAATTTTGAATTTCGAGAGTCATGTAATAATCATAAGACGTCGACAAGTTGAATGTGTGCAGTATTCAATTGGAAGAAACGGCTTTCCACTATTCGAATTTAGAAGAGAGTTTGTAGAGTACCGGCGGCAGTTTCCGGACGCAGTTTTTGGGAATTATACCTGGCATTTTATTTGGTCCAGTTGATTTTATGTAGTGGATGCAGTTCAGGGAGGAAGTCTTTATGCCTGTCACTGTAAATTACGTTGGTGCAATAACAGGTGTTCCGAAGGGATTAGTATCTAGAGTGGAATTCGGAAAGGGCTTGAAGGCAAGGTAGAATAATTGACTTGTGGGGTTTCTTCAAGGCGCCTAAGAAGCACCCATCGCTTAACCCTCTTAAATCTTCCTCTTTCTATTTTACCCCATGGTACTTACCTTCAATTAGGCAGCATTAAGCTTCCTGCAAAACATTTCATGGCAAGATCATCATCTTGCCACAGCATTATCCACATCGCTGTAATCTTTAAAACTTTTTGTTTCCTCTGGTAGGCACCCATGTCCATTGCCAACCATTGGAAAATCTTCCGTAGTTCCTTTATCGCAATTCATTGCAATTATACTCACGAACATTCTTCTGTGTTTGTTTTTCTCAAAACAATTATCGATCCCCAAGAGCATATCATGCAAATCGATGCGCATGCAGCTGCATCCAATTATCACGGATCACCATTGCTTAGACATCCCTAATGTATTTTTATTGGCTTGTTCAAACAAGCCGCATTTTAGCACCTAAGCATTGGATTACGTTTCGGTATTTAATATACCCTCCAATGTTTATGTTTACCCAGCTTCACATCTCCCAACTATTCTTTTCGATGCGCGTTCGTTTGTCCTTCCTTCCAATGGGGAGACATTCGTTCCCATAGAGAAGATATTGTGCATGGACTTCCCAATGGGATGCTGATCGGCTCCCATTGGTCATGCATGTCGGAAGGGATGTTTCTCCCGCGATGGTATGCGGTGGAAATCCATCACAATCGCCGGAAGCTGGACCAATTTTTACGGAGTCAGGCGAGTGAGTTTTGTATCGTCAAACAATACAGATGTGCCCCACGATCGTGTCGTTAGAAAGTCAGATTTTATCAGTCTTCGGAGTCTGAGTGGAACGTCCTTAAGGGATTCTCGCGTTGAGAGTGTTGTGTGACAACGTTTATTAATGGGCACGTCAACGTTTTGTTAAATTGAATATTTTCCATTTGTGGAGTTTAAATTGGACTTCGTGTAATAAGTATATTGTGTTTAATTGAATATTTTCCATTTGTGGAGCTCTAAATTAGACTTTGTGTAATAAGCAGATTCACTACATTTTAAATAAAGGAACCTGTGTGCTCTACTCGTTTTGTTTTTTTTTTCTTAACAAATTGTGGACGCGTTGCTGAACCCACGCCCGTGAAGGCGTACGAGTAACACATCACCACAGACTTGCTCCTGACAACCTTGGTCAGTGACCAGAAAGAGTGTAAACCTGTCGGATAGTGGAATGCTTGTTTAACTTCTTGCTGTAGATTTTCTTCCCGGTCTTATTCTTGTGGCTCGATCTCTTGGAATTCGTTGAAACCCAGTTCTACGTATATTTTTAACAAAATATATGTTCAGCTGCCGTGTTCGCACCATCCATCAAACTAAGGCTTAGTTGATCCGGAATTGAATTGGTCAAGGTTAATGTCAAGAATTTCTCTGACTCTAATATCGGAGTTTCTAAAATAGACTTCTAACAATACAAAATAAATGTCTCGATCCCTTCTAGTGGGCAGCTCGCTATTTCCATAATTTGAGAAGCTGCTGTCAGTTGTTTGAAACGGAAATTGTCTATATAGAACAGATGTTTGTCAGAAATAGAGCCATCATATTCGGAAAGCCACCATCAATTTGTTTCAGCATCCTTCCTTCACTCAGTTTGGTTTTCGCAATCTCTGAGTGATGCTGTCATTTCAAAGTTGTTCATTTAATAGTGGAATCGTTTTTTGGCAGGAAATGAAATGAAATTTTCGATTATCTGAGTTTCATCAATTTAGTATGCAAACCCTGGGACAAATAGGCAAAGATCGAGCTAGCTGGAACGAAATGTGATCAATTCTGCGACGGTGAAGGTTAGAAGCCATTCTTTTGTTTGGTGGTGTTTGAGACTCATAAGAAATGTTTTACCACTACAGTAATGATATAGCCGATATTAAGACAGCCAAGTTGGTTGTTCAAAATGGAGAAAAGCTTACATGCAGATACTATATACATATATATTCATGAATCACATTTTTGTTAAAGAAACTGCAGGCACGTAACTAAAATTGGCAACAGCTTTCCGAAATCGACGAAAATTCATTCAACATTGAAGGGAAAAATGAAACACAACTAAAAGTATAATTTGTTGCACTCACATGTTTGTCATTTAACACTGGATTTACCAAAGAGGTCGAAATAACTTGTTTGACATTTCTTATAAGTAGTTTTCTCGTTCACTGTCTCCTATAGTTTTGAATAACTTTTTTTAAAATATGGAGATAATTAATTCTGTAAAGCGGTTTTCGCATTTTCTTGTTGTCTTTTTGTTGTAAAATTTTCTGCGGTATACCTTCATATACCGAGATAAGTTATTTCTTTTGGTAGAAGTAGAAAGTAGTTCTAATGTTAACGTCAGTTCTTCCTTTTTCATCTCAAATTCTGAGGACCATATCCCGAAACCAGGAAATGAAATAACTAAAGAATTCACCTAAAGCATTTGCGCTGCCGATGAAAATTTCATCAAAAATTGTGTTAAAAAGGAAATAATAATAAAAAAAACATATATATATATATACTATATATATATATATATATATATATATATATATATATATATATATATATATATTATCATCATCATCGTTGGCACTACAACCGGGAGCCGGTCTTGGGCTTATTTAGCAAGTCCTTTGCTAAATTTTCCATAATGATTTGTTTTTCCGGGCAAGGTTATTAGCCTTGCGCCAAATATATATATAACGAATCCAAAAACCGAAACAGTGTTACATGTCTCTAAAATTCCGGCGATTTGGAATGGTGAGAGATATTCTACGTGGGAGGTACTGAGAGACTAAGTAAGGGTATAGTCGAATATAATGAGTTTATATCTTTAAATATTTTAAGCGAGAAAACATATCATATCATTTCACTGTATCTAAGCACATAATTAACAATATGCTAGTGAGTCAGAGAGTACATGAATTTGAGGTAAATAGCGACTAAACCAATCAGTGTATATTTTTAAAAAAATAATTGAAACGGATAAATCGGCTCTGTAAAAATACGAAAAAACCACATAGCAAACATTCCCTCAATAAGCATATTTATTTACCAGCCTGCACTGTTGTATTTCTAATCTGACGTTAATGCATATTATAAAAAAACTTTCAAATTGGATTATTTAAAATGTGTGGCAGGGTACAGGACCACATTACCTAAGTACTGACCCTTTGATATTTGTATGTATGATTTGTATACAGCTCTTTGATTTTATTTTTCTCGTTAAGCGAACCAAACACTACCCACAACTTTCTGCAATAGCACCGTACCTGAATGGCTGCAATGGTTAAAGAAATAATTAAAGTTTCACTCCCTGTTTTGTAGTGAAGTGTAGAAATGTAAACATTTGCACAATGTCAAGAGCGCTGTCGGCCGATCTGGAGGAACAATTTTATATTAGCTGGGCTGTAATGACATGCCTCATATCAATCATACTTTCCGACAGGCATTTCAACTGCATCACCATGGCTGTTAGTAGCCACAGAGTCTGCTGAAGCAATTAACATAATAATTCGAGTAAGAGGCATACCTTCCCTTCGCTTCCATTCCGAGCCCAACTGAAGGAGGTGGATGGGTCGGATAAATTCCATTTAGCTTAGCTTTTCAAGTCATTACCTTCATAGTTTTTACCGAACTTGCGACTTTGCAACTCCAGTTACACAATTTTCGTCAAACCAGCAGCGCACCCGCCGCCGTGGACTGCGAGGAAGTTTGTTCTTCTCCTCGAGTGTATTGTTTTTGTTGTCTTCGCCTCATTTCTCTTAAAATAACTTTTGAGGTCAATTTGCAAGAAGTGCAGAGGAAACCGCACCGTATGGCTACGAGGCATTCGTAGAAGCTGATCCAAGAGCCACGAACAAATTGGTTTGGCGGGGCGAAGACGTTTGAAAAATTATTGTGGGCTACTGTGCGAAGATCGGACTGACTGTAGATGTTGGGCGCGTATGTACAGTAGCAGCGAAGTTTCGGGTGAAGGGATAGTGGCCAAAGAAGAAGCCCACGATAACACAGTATGGTGCAGCCGAACAAAACTTACAGCATAATCTCTCGATGATATAACATTTAAGCGTACGAACGACCGACCTATCTAAGAATCTATCGGTTTGAAGGACGCTCTTGAGTAAAATGCACAGACTGTGACTGCGGGCGAATGAATCGCAAGACTGAAATGAAATCATAAGAATGGCGGCTCCAGTTGATAGACAAAAGTCAAGAAACAACATTAGTAATGGCTTTTGTAAGAATCGTTGTGCAATTTGGACGCTAAGATGTAGGCCAGTTCTTTTGTTGGTCTCTGGCAGTCCGACCTCCATTCGGAGCATTGGTTTGAAGCGGACTTAATCGCTATGTGTGTGATGCGACTGGTCTACGGGGAGGTTAAGTAGCCATAATGAACGGACCCGGCTGAGGAGAGTTAACATTGAGAAATGGTTAATGGATGCGGCGATTTGACAAATTGCGGGCGGTTGTAGGCAAAGCTAATTAAACTGAGTCCAGCAGCGTTTTAAAATGCAATTTGCGACCTCTTTTAGAGAAATTCGGAGGATAGATTTGGTGGGAAAATGGTTTGTTTGATGAGCAAAAGCACTAAAGACCTTACCTTGCATCCCTCACAAGTGAAAGCACCAAAGTGGAAACCAGCCGCAGGTTCACCGCAAACTTTACACGTTTGATTCATCTGCAAAGAGAGAGAAAAATAATGGTAATAAAAAAAGGAAATTATGTTCTCTAACAGGAGGCAACTGGAAGTGCGCGCGAACGTTCGTCCTCTTCATGTGCTCTAAAAATATTAAAGATTCCTAAACACGATAACTTTTTACCAAGGAGCATTGCCAGTTGACTCTGCTTCTTCGGCGTTCAGAGCCGTCTATACTTATCGACCATGGTAAATCGATATACGAGGCGCAACACCTTCCAGACCCAGTCGAGGACATCTGTGAGAAATTGGTGTGAAGATTTGTCGGGGAAAATTTATGAAATGTTTTCTTCAACTGATAAATTTGCAACATCTCGCGTTACCATGGATACTTCGTCTCATCGGCCGGGTTCGTGCTTCGGAACGGCGCCCGTTTACGAATTTAGATCGATTTGCCAACTGAATTTGTGATTAATATTGAGCCTAGAAGTGGCTGCATGTCGCGGAAAGAGAGTTGTCTTCACTCGCGCGCCTTGTGTTTGCATAAATTTATTAATTCATAGATCCGCGGGTAATGATTGGAAACGAACGAGCTCTCTAAAGTGCGCATCCGCACGAGATCGCGTCTTACGTAGGTGAGGAACTCGAAAATACAAAGAGAATAACGAAAATATTTTCGTCCTGAGTACAAGAAAAACATTCAACAACAAATCGTTGTTCCACTCCGTGGGAATAGTTATGGGAGATTTGAGTGGAGTTGTTGCCTTTGCTGATGATGACCACAGGATAGCAAAGATACATTTACCTTTACTGCAGAGGTGCTTCTGGTGCTGAGAGGAGCAGCAGCGAAAATCGAATTATACCAAGATATACGACCTATAAAAATGTATCTACATGAGTTATGATTGTGAATGTAGTGCTTCGGGTGGATTCAACAGATGTTTCCACTTGTTGCTTTATCTTCCCTCTACTTCTGGTTTTGCTTTTACCGTCATAAGTTTCTGCGCCTCCCCACTAGCGCCTCTCTTCTTCTGTTTCGGCCCGACTTGAATTTTGCGCAGATGGAAAAATTCATCTCAGGACTAATTATAATTACTGTTGCATTTGCTTTTTACTTGGTTCTTAATATAACGTCCTGATGATTTTTCCTTTCGAAATGAAGAGTCTGCGTACCCGTATCGGCATTCAGAATTAAGAAAGACCTTAAAAATACCTCATCATTTTCTTAGCCGGTACTACATATACTTAAAAATAATAACCATAAGGAAGTAACTCATAGCGCTACTAGTGATTTGTTACCTTCTTCTGCTAGGACAGGAATAGTCTCCGCATATGAAATGTTTGTGACGGAATTCGGGCGCCTCAGAGTCAATTTATCTTGGGTTTATGGTTCCCGGATTATCGTGAGTTTTGCATTTCCACACTTTGTAGTCCTTGGACGAAAGGCCTTTTGGAATTGTCCGAGTGGAATATGCCCCAGGTCGATTTATTTGTTTTTAGTAGGAGTGTTAAAACTTGGATTACAATCGATCTATTCTTTTTCTCTTAAGTACTTTTTTGGAATATAATATAAGGGCAGTCTGAGATGTCAGTGACTTTTGAATAAAAGATTTTCTTTTTTCAGCAGATTACATTTTATTTCTAAATATATGTTAGTCTCCTTTTAGCTCGATACATTTAGTCCAGCGTTTTTCCAATTTCTTTATTCCTTCCAAATAATAGGTTTCCTCAAGGCTCTCAAATTGGCAATTCGACCCAAATATCTTACCCAGCCATTTCTTCAGGTTTAGAAACAGGAGATAGTCACATGGGGCTAAATCTGGGTATCACTTCGTAGCCCAATTTATGGATTTTGCTTGATTATGCTTAATCAGGACACGAAATTCTCTTTTTTCCATTTTCGTTAAAATTCACAAGGTTGTGCTGTCAAACACAAACTACATGACGCAGCTTCCCCAAACTTTGACAGTAGTCTGTTTATAGGTAGCAGTTGAGGTTGTTGCATTTAAATTTACTGCGCGGGAAATTCACAAAGTCACTGTCTTATCAAACTGCCCTCGTATGTTGACGTTCAGGAACAGCTTGTTGTTATTTTGACGATCTACTTTTAATCACCTTAACATCCGACCCCCTTTCTTCGAAGTTACGACATATCCATTTTTTTTGGGACCCATTTATTGAAAGCGTTATTTTAGTGATTAAAATATACTCGGCCTAATACATTTGTACTTTGTTTCTATTTGAATTTTAGTATCGATCGGGCTTTATTCTAACTTGGACTTTGATCAAATAGTATATATTACGTTGTTCGATTTTTGACCCTTCTTGGAAATTAGTTCTCTCTGACTATTGTACTTTATCCTACGTAGGAAGTTAGGCACTCTTTGGTTGGTTCACTCAGATACTCATCCTCAAAAGGTAACCCGAATTAGGGTAATAAATGAAATTTTCAACACAACTGACATATCTGTTCTAATGTCGAATTAGACCCGGAATTAACGAGCGAATTCGGAATTAACACCGATAAATGCCATTTTTGTTTTAGTTGGCTTTGATCACTTAAAGATAAAGGCCGTAGGCGTAAAACTGTGTAAATGATCGTCGGGTGCGACTATTCTTTTTTATCTTGATAAATAAAGTTATAAGGAATCACCAAAGCAGGACCAATAAAAAAAGAGAAAATTCGTAATTTATAACTAAACCATTGTAGTTCTTTGAAGGGCACCAAATTAATAGAGAAGAATACTTAAGTAAAATGTTTCTTTATCTTTTTCATTAAATTGAATCACAGCCGATAAGAACTCGGACAATAAAAATGAATTTTGTTGGATGAGTTAAACCGATTTTTCTTATAACTTCTTTGGATTACGATTAACGTCGCTCCTCGATGTTGTTTCTTGAAGGTGGTCGGATTATGAAAGTTATTGGATTCGTATCGGGATTTGTTAATTCTTCGACTTAGATCTTTTTGATTTTGGTACTTGAACTTTGAACATCAAAGATCTTACAACTCGGAATTTTATTCTCTTCTGGATCTGAAATTCCTTGCAGCTTAACACTTCTTAGAAAACTTTCATTGGCATTGGTTGCCCTCGGGGTTTAATAACCCTAGATCTAGTTCTCGTTTGACCCCTGAGAACATTGTTCGTCATCAGGCTTGTGTCCTAGTTGGACTTGTGTTGTCGTTGATCTGTTTTCCTCGCTAACTTTTAGTTCTTGTTGAACTTTCGTTCTCGTAGAACTCCCACCATAAAAGATCGGAAAACTTCTAAACTCTTCGTCTGGCAAAAATGGGCCATGTCCCCACGAGTTCCACATTGCACGATTACTTTATGACTCGTGAGCCATATCAAGCTCTCATTCTTATCTCAAGACACATGGACATAAAACCGAAGCTGTTTGCCGATCCATTTGCTGGGTGAATACAATTGGCTAGGCGCACCATCGTCAGATTCTGGCAGCCATCTTCTCATGGTACTTACACAATGTTACGATATGATGTGAGTTAGCTATTACGGATAACTTCATTAACTTTGTTCAAATAAACGAAGCACTGCCAAAGTGTGAAAAACAAACATGATCCTCAGTGCGTCTCCGGTCAGGTAAAAGACGACCTCCAGCATGCGCTATAACAAAAAGTAAGGTAAAGTTTTCCTAGGCCATGCCGAGAAGGTAACGACATCAGACTGGAATCAGAATAACAACTGAAAGGATCGTGCGCTCTCTGGATGTGGTGTGGTGCTCAAATACGAAACATATAATTTGAATTTACGCATTGTGTAAAAGTTACACAAAAAGTAACGATAAGCTAATAAACGTATAGAACGGAGCGTTTTAGTTCTCTTGATACCGTCAAGGGTTATACCGCATGATTTTTCCGAATCCAAATTTTCTCCTTAACGCACATTTTTGACGAAGTTTTCTATTCGTTGTATTTCTGCCTTCTTCGGACTTTTATTAGCGTCCGGGCTTTACCCTCGTCAAACGTTAACCCTTGTCAGACCTCCTTTAACGCTTGCTCACCTCTTGGGCTTTGGTTCTTCTTCCAGTTCATTTCTCGTCCGATTGGTTCTCGTTGAATACAGTCGACATCGATTGTTTTTGGAGTTAGGTTCTTTTCTAAACTTGGTCATTACGGACTCACTTGTAGTGAAGGTGGTTCACGTCATAGCACACTTATCGACTCCGGGTTATTGCCGTCTTCAGATTATTGCTCTTCTCAGACACTTGTTAGCAGCAGGCTTGTCAATATTTTTTCTTAGGCGACATTTTTCCCTCACCTGACTTTTGTCCTTCGCTGATTTTTATTTTCATCGGGCTTTTGTCTTCATCAGCGCATATTATTCTCCTTCTAACATTTGTCTTCTTGGAATTCGGTTCTTCTTGGCCTAAGTTTTTTTTTACACTAACGCGCGCACAAAATAAGATTTTGAACTACCCTTAAATCTCATACCACAGTGTGAGCGGATGGAGAGGAAGCGGATATGGAAAGGAGGTGTCGATGAATATTGGTCTTGAATGCCTGGACATTACAATGACGAGGAAACAGATGATCAGGTAGAGCATTCCACATTCGTGTGGTTCGGCCTCTATCTTTATTTGTTCGCCTGAAGTTGACCTTCAACGTGGATTGATGGGCATTCTCATAATGAGCAAGGTCAGTTGAGCAACGACCGTGATAATACCTATAGACAAGAGAAAAGCATGACGCGGCTGACCAAATATGGAAGTTGAACTTCAGTTTGGGACGAAAGTTCGCCTTGTAAATAATCGCCAAGTTGGATGGAGTGAAATATTTTTTGCATCTCTAAAGGGACTCCATACATGTGGCTGCACATTTCGCAGCTTTCAATGTGTGGTCATTCTAATTAAGAGTCGAAATAATTCGAGTGTCGAGGATTGATAATTCCTTGGCTTCGTCGATGCAAGTGCCGTTCATCGATAGTATATTTACTTTGTGGTTGGCCTTTGACGACAAGAGGCAGCACTGAGTTTTTGAGGCATTGAATTCTACTCGGTTAGATAATCTCCATTGATATATCTTGTTGAGGTCGGAATTAAATGTATCAAGCATAACCTGCTGATTGGTAATGGCATTCGAGGCGTGTGCTCGGAAATGTTCATACGTGTATGAGAAACTCAACGTGCTATCATCAGCTAACGAGTGAATTAGGTTTTGGGTTATTGATAAGAGATAATTTATAAGGGTAAGGTAGAGATTGGCTGAGAATACAAAACCCTGCATTAATTTGATGGGAGACAGATGTGACAGGTCAAGAACCACTTTGAATGGCCTGAAAGATAGTCTCTTATCTACTGTATCACGGAATTGTCCACTCCATATGAATGCAATTTTGACAAAAGGGCTGGACACCGAATTCTGTCGAAGGCTTTTGCAATATCCAATGCCACTACTTTGCTTCCGCACATTGCCCTTCAGGTGAATGGCTCTACTTTTCGGTAATGTACGCCAGTCGTTTCAGGTTGTTTGTCGTCCTCTTCCACTGTCTCGATTTTGGTGACTTCTTGTTTGTCGCCCTTAACTCGTTTGATTGTGCGAGTGTGGATCTTCTTCTTCTTGGGTTTGCCGTCTTCCGCGATTGTTTCAATCACACGTACGTCTTCAGGAAGTTCTTGGACACCATCGGGCTTATCATCGAGTGGACGTTCTTCGGCAGGAACTGTGGTTTCAGGTTGTTTGTCATCCTCTTCCACTGTCTCGATTTTGGTGACTTCTTGTTTGTCGCCCTTAACTCGTTTGATTGTGCGAGTGTGGATCTACTTCTTCGTGGGTTTGCCGTCTTCTGTGATTGTTTCAATCACACGCACGTCTTCTGTGGTCATGCAAGAACTTTGCGCGTTGAATATACGCATTGCAGTAATTTTCAGCTCTCTCGAATCTTTTCCGGCGTATCGCAGTATTGTTTGATTTACACAACCGGAAGCTCAACTTCTTACCCTTAATGACTTCTCTGTATCCGGAATCGAGGCACATATTTCTCTTGGGTTTGATACTCTTTACCCGGTGTGGTATAAAGTTTCGCATGCCAAGTAAAATCGTGCCTGTCAATGTGTCTGCTATATACTCTACATCGATATTAAGGAAAAAATAACGATCAACTTAACCCCCCGAAAATATCGTTCAGACCTTCCCAGTTGGCTTTCTCCTAGAACCATATTGTTCTTTTGGGAGTTTTCTCGTTAGCGTTGCTGTTGGTTAGAACAAATTTAATTGACACCACACAGTGGTCAAGTGAAGTGCCCAAGGGCGAAGAAACTTCAATTGTGTGTTTGCTTGGGAGGGAGTTGAGAAACACGTCCAGTGCGTTGGCGGAATCACCATCTATGTCTGGTACCCGTGTTGGCTCATTGACGAGTTGAGTTAAACTATTTGATTCAGCGAAGAGCTGGGCATATTGACCTTCTGGTGTTTTGTGTCCGGAGGGGCGAAGCCGCTGACAGTTATCCACATTGAAATCACCCGCAATAACGATTCCCGTCTCCGGATATAGGGTCAAAATCCTATCGATAGAATCAGACAGAGCATCAAATTCGTTAAAGGATGCATTTCTATCCAACTTTGCGCTTCTGTAAAGAAAGCAGTAATGTATGATATTCTTACGAAAGCGAAGTTTTAGCCACGAGAAAGTAAATTCTGGATTGGAGCAGAAGCTGATAAGCAATATCACTTCGCATGTATGCGGCTATACCACGATGTGGAAAGAACAGAGGCACTAAGTTCTATTCAAGTAGAGTAAAATCAGAAATATCTGTATTAGTTATTACCTCGGTCTCGCTAAGTGCAAGGATTACTGGCTTCTGGTTACAAACGTGGCCAGACACAGAGGAGAAATTGCATTTTAGGCCGCGAATGTTACAAAGGTCAACGTGAAATTCCCATTTGGTTGAAATGGCTCTACACAGAAAACCAATACCGCCTCGGAAAAAGATGCAAGTCGGGAGCAGCGATAGAAAAGCGAAAGGTGATGATTCCACTTCAAAATTCAACTTATATTGGGTATTACTCGCACTCGAATATTTTTGCCTGTAGACGCTTGTCCCTGTATGAATGTCCGGCATTACGATGTGAGTTTACGTGAAAATATGGTCTTGCTCGAATACGGGTTCTCGTTGGAAGCTTGTTGCAGTTGTTGGTCGTTCCGGATATGTGTTTTCCTCGGACGTTGGTACAGAAAGCGTAAGTACTAGTTGACTACTTGCATTAAGTTCTCTCCTTTCCATTTGAGATACTCGTAGACAAATTGATACCGAGTTCAACAAGGTATTTTGTAGAGTAGTTTTAGTTTACGGCGTCGGATTTTTAAAACATATACTCTGTTTTGTATTTTTTTGAACTCATTTTTAAGTTTGTTCATTTGGTAATTCTTGGACGTGTACCTTGCTCTATTGCACTCACTTGAAAACTGTTTATTAGACATGCATTTGGAGGTACAGTAAACCACTCATCGTTGTATCCGTATTTGTGACTAGAAGGAACTGACACTACAGATAAAGAATGCGCGAGAAATCATATGACAAACATGTAGAGCTTATGGACTATATAAACCAAAAAGGCACTGGTATTTATATTTCTCAAACCTAATCTTTTGTAGCCTGACTTGATTTTGTAGCAAAGATTTTTTAAACGAATTTCACAATTATATTCGTAATCGGGATATATTCTGATATTGTACCGCATATGTCGTCAAACCAGATAGCCAGATACTGTGTCTAACACTTGTTAATTATCGACTCTAATTAGTGATTTCTAAGTTGCGGCAGAATGAAGAGCGAAATAACGAAAAAATTTAAAATGAATTATGAATTAATGAATAGTGCTCAATCTGCGAGAGCAAGTTGTTCCCCATGAAATGAGTGTGATATACTTATTGCTATTTCTATTCCGCTGTACACATTGCTTGTGTTGCTATATACAATTTTTTTATATAGCTAGATACTAAACCAAATTTAACGAATAATTCACTAAAGAAACTGACACAGAAAATTACTTAGGGTGTTTATGGCCTTCTTAACTCCTGATATATAACTAACCGGACAGCCATTAATCCGAAGTAATGCCGACGAGGGCCAATAACATCTCTATAACAAGACATTAGTTAAGCTCGTGACATTAGCTCCCATTCAACGTATTTGTATTATTCGATTAAGTTGATTATGGAGCCATAAGGCACAGTCGTATTCTTCCACCTGTCCCCTTGTCCTTGCCATTTCCAAACCAATAACATTTAAAATTCAAAAGGTGATGTCTGCGATTAGTCCCGATAACACTCCATAGCTCCGATGAATCTAATTAAGTGCTTTGCTCTATTCTATTTCAGTGAGTGATGCCACATCGTTCTATATTCAATCGTAGCTCGATATACAGAGGTATGTTGTACGTTTCTTAACCTGTCAATATTGCGCTGTGTTCCATTTAAATGTGGCGCGCTCTATACCACGTCCATTATCCTCTCGAAATTGAGTACAGATAATCCCGGCTCGGCTTTCAAATACACATCCGTGAGAACGTACACGTCCATGTTAGCTACTTATCAGTGCCTCCGACATACTACTATTTGTATAGCTAATTGAGCGAATCCTACTTAGCGGTTACATATCTATTTACCTGGTGCTGTGTGTGGTACGGCAAATAATTTACGATATGGGAGTTATAAAACATTTACTTAACGAAGTGCAACCGATTCAAGGTTAAGGTGGTAAAGATATGAAGCCGCAGCACCATTTCAAATGGGAGATATCGAAATCTGTTTGAATGACACACACGTACTTTCTGCTCAGGAAAATCAATAATACGCCATAGGTGTTTTGGTTGAGTGCACTGGGAAATTGATGTACGAACTGGGGTAACGTAATAACAGGGAATCCTTGCGATGCATGCATTCAACCCCTATTCGTGTCTAGCATTACTCTTTTACGAATTTGCAGGTCCAGAGTAATGCGAAATCAGTGAGGTGATCGGAGGCGTCTTAAATATTAAATCGATCTACTTATATGTTAAATTAAGTGCTAACAAGGCACTGTACTGAGTGCAAAGATAGATAAGG
This sequence comes from Microdon myrmicae, assembly GCA_963931805.1. Classification (NCBI taxonomy): domain Eukaryota; kingdom Metazoa; phylum Arthropoda; class Insecta; order Diptera; family Syrphidae; genus Microdon; species Microdon myrmicae. The sequence goes on along the minus strand of OZ007498.1, from coordinate 2,495,937 downwards.
CAACAGGTTAAAACTTAGATAGTGCGAGCATTAATTAAAAAGCGGTAGGCTATTTCTGCATTTAAATTTATTCAGTTGTATGACAATATTATATTTGTGTAAAAATATACAAATATCTTGGCACATTGGGCTTACCGATACATCGGAAAGTAACCAAATTCCAATATAATTGCTTACGTTCATTAAAGAATCTTTGCTTAACGAACTATTTATAATCAAGTTGCGATTAACACTTGATAAATAACTCACTAAGACTCGAAATACCGACTGAGATTATGGAAACGGTTGCCCATCTATTGTATGATCCATATCAGCTCATCTACGACAATTAAGAGGACTATATTAAAAAGATATGTAAGGTTCGCAGCAAGCAGTTGATTAATATATTGAAAAAGCACGGGAGCTGTTTTTCTCAAAATTATATTAAAAAACATGAGACCAAAATAAATTCCATAAAACCCACCAATTCGCTACTGATATAGATAAATTCTTTATATATTTTCGTATTGTTTTCAGAAATCTACAATTTGTACTTATTGAAGAAAAATATAGTTGGGGTCAATATAATTGGGCTCAGGGCGGAAACATGCCGTATTCGAGATCAACCTATAAATCCAAACTTCATACAATATATTACAAGAAGAGATGCTTTTACTATATTGAAGTTGACAAACGGTTTGCGGTTTACGGCACCATCACGTTGAAAGCACATACCGCTGTGATGGAAATCTTCAATTTCCGGCCAATAAGATTTGGTGAGCAAACAGTCGTTGGGTGGAGAATTGACATTAACAGTTCACTCCTGCTTCATTTTCGAAAAAGTTCGCACCAATAATACTACCAGGCCACAACGTATACCAAACGGTCAGGTTTTGCGGATGTAAACTCCTCTCCACAATCACATGCTATTTAGAGCCCCGTATAGTACACTGCGCCTCATCGCTGAAGACGATTTTGTTTGAAAAATCAACAGGTTACGCGAGCACCTAATTGGGGTACCCTTTACAGATTTAGTGTAACTTTCCCTCAACTTGAACTTACATGGGTCATGCTCTGGAATTATGTAAAAATAGTTTAAGCATCTCAACTTATTGATCTGTAAGGAATTTGATTCTCTCAAATTATCGGGGTTCTATGGAACAAATTACATTATTTCCTAAAGGAATAAGTCCTAGCTTGAATTTCGATTGCAATAAGACGACGTAGTTGTAAAAGTTTCAATCTCTACACTAACACTGCAAATGCTCAATTATTGACCGTAATTGTTATTTGATTCTCACACGTCGTAAAGCCCCGCGCTGTAGTAGCAGCACCCTTATTCCGATTTAATCACTGCGCCTTCCGTTCCATTGGGCTGTTCATGCCTTTGTCCATCATTCAAACGTTTTAAGAACAGCAAAGATAACAATGGGTGTTCTATCTTGTTTTTGTTGTTGCCGTCATTGCTTGGGAAAGAGACAGCTGCAGCATAATCATTTGAAATGACTTAAACATAAGATCATTAGAGAACTTTGTGAATCATATTTCAAAAGTGTTAAGGTTCTAGACACACTTGTGAAATACAACAAGATGTATTGTGGGAAATCCATATGGACATGCACTTCTTATATCCCAAGTACACAACAAGTCATTTTCTGAAGATCTAGAACTAATGGCATTTTTCTGTTGCGGCTATTTTATCTTTAACTGCTGATATACGACCGCATGTTTTAAATTGGCGGTCATTGCAATCTTTTATGAGAATTACTTAGACTGCGCTGGTAATTGATTTGATATGAGAGCTTTGAGTAAAACTATCCCAGAAACGATGAGAAATAATGATGTGGTTTTGTCATATCTGAATGAATCTTATCAACTAGGTAACGGGTGGACGGCCGAGGAGGCACTTCAAGGTTTAAACTAAACAATTAAATCCATCACAAAGAAGAAATACAAACATTGTATATAATCATATTCTTGTTACAGAATTAAATTTTAGAAAAATTAAATTCTCAAGAATGTGCAATTTGAACAACGAATTTAATTTGTGTATGCTTTATAAGAGGGCCCATGACCCAAATAAAATAAATGGTTTGTTTTTAGTTTTTTTTCCGACTGAGGTCAAGCTGGTACACTCTCGTAAATTAAGCTCAGTTCAAATTTTTTGGCAAACAAATATTGCATGTACCTTGCCTACAGATTTCATCAATTTATGTGCTGGAAGGTTAAATACGGGCTCGGTTGAGAAATTTAGTATACTAACTGCAGAGTTTTGGAATTATTATTTACATAACAGTGGAGTAATGAAAAATATCTAGTGGTGTTACCATAAAATCATTTTTAGGCCTTGTGATGTATATTTACCTAGCCAATACCCAAAACATTTAAGTTATAAAGGAGGCCATATCAATATCTAGCTATTCAATGCTCTATTTTCCTCCTTTAGGTCCGTAGGGTGCCTTAAATGTTACGAGTGTCACATAATGAATATAATTAATAACTGTGTAAAAGGGGGCTTAAAAATGTACAAAAGAACAAGAAGTGACAGTGACAGTACATTTGTTGAGTTTATATGTCGGACTTATACAGTATTCTATTAAATAATTTGTTTAATTCTAACGACTGTAATGCAATATCATGCAAAAGTTGTCTCATTGATTATTTTTATTACTGTTGCGATTTTTATTATCTCTATTATTCGACCATTATCTGCCTAATTATGTACACGTATCATGATATACAAATATCTGCAATATTTCTGAAACCTATTTACTACTGCCTCCAAAGTAGACCGCTTCTAATCATATTGTCCCAATTGAGTCTATTACCTGCACTGTAGCATTTCTCTCCGCCATCTCCTGTAACAATTTCCGGTGATAGTACCTCCAACTTATCTTGTTTTAGTAAGAGTTTCAGGAAATGGTTTTTTTTTTTAAAGCATTTATTGGCAAAGGAAAAGAAGTACAGACAAGGTTTTTTACAATATTATACTAAATGCTAAGCCTATTTTAACATATTACATTTTTATGTAATTTACTGGCTCTGTATGAGCACTCTAAATTATGCTACGTATTATTTTGTTTTCAATACAAATATATTACCTTTCGGTGTGTATGATTTTTAGGTTTGTTGTTTTTTTTTTTTTTTTTGTTTATGTATATTTTTTTTGTTTTTTTATATATATATATTTATTTTTTTATTTGTTTATTAATTTTTTTTTAAATTTTTTTAATTTTTATTTTTATATATATTTTATATAATTATATTATAACTAAAATTAAAATTAAAACAATTTACTTAAGTAAAAGCAGTAAAAAGGAGAAAAAAAGAACTATAGAGATAAAAACAGAAAGAAAAGAAGAGAAATTGTTTGTCATTATATATAGGGGGTGCGGCGTTTCTAACAGATACACACACAATACACACGCAAATAGTGAAGAACATCGAACGAAAATCGAATAGCAAAATGCATCAGAGCCGTATACCATAGCGATAACATAACAATTCACATTAGTTGAATATATTTGAGTTTAAAAATCGTAGTCGAAACACGGCCAGTAGCCTGATGTGTTATGCATTGGTTCAATTTTTGGTGATCCTAACTGTCATAGCGTCAGTTCGAACCACACGTTCTTCACTATTTTCCCAAACGCTATAATTGGTGACTACGACGTGATCTGTACACACAGCATACACTTACATGACTTCCGCATAGAGCACCGACACACTCGTCTGCTCCGACGTTCTCTCGTTCTCTCCGTCGTTCCACCGAAGCTGATCGTAACGCAGTTCCTTAGGAGGGAGTGGTGTGGAGTCTCTAACAGATACACACACAATTCACAAGCAAAATACTGAAGAACACCGAACGAAAATCGAATAAGAAAATACATCAGAGCCATATACTATAGCGATAACATAACAATTCACATCAGTGGAGTACAGTCGAGTTTAAAAATCAAATTCTAAACACGACCAGTAGCCTGATGGGTAACGCTTAGCTTCAATTTTTGGTGATTCTAACTGTCATAGCGTCAGTTCGAATCACATGTTCTTCTTCACTATTATTCTAAACGCTATAGGCGTGTAGTCCTCTCTTCGCCATTAAGCCACCAGCAAGAAAACTGAAAAATATGTCTATTGAATTTAATTCGCTTTTCAATTGCTGTGCGAAAACGTAAGCCGCCCACATGGTGGGATATGTTGTTATCATGCAGTACTCTTTTGTTCCTAGCTCCACGGAAATCATGGTATATGATAGGGACTTCCCAACTATTTTGTATAAGGCCATTTTGACTAATAGAACAAATGCTTCGGTGGAATGAATCCGCTCACCAGGTATTCATCGTTTGGATAGGAAGCTACCGAGATCAAATTGTTCTCATTAGTCGTGGGACTTGCAATGTGGAAGCGTATACTTTTAATTATGAAATTATCTATCCTGTTTAAGCCTGCCATGTTATACAGGTCTTTATTAGTATAATACTTTGTATACTTTACGTTCTGTACATTCAGTCACAGGAACTAATACATGGTCTTTCAAATACATGAAGTTTTTCCATATAGTAAGGGACTATGTTAAGCCATGCCGGGCAACCATACACCATAATAGGTCATATGTGGGATATGAATTGAGTTTCGAGTCAAGAAGACTATTTTCGGATAATCGTCTCGCCATTGTATAAGAAGTTTTGCCCTAGAGAGAGCCATTACTATGTGTTTATCAAAATTTAGAAACTGGTCGAGCCAGATGCCCAGAAATCTTACTATCTCGCTCACTGCCAAAGGCAGTGATGGAAAACTTTTTCCATTATCTTTTGGATCACCCGACGCGGCACTTGGGGTTATCCTGAATAAGATAGTTTCAGTTTTTTGAAAGTTAATTTGTAACTTCCACTTATTACAGCAATTTTATAATTCTGTTGAGATCACCTTGTAAAAGTCTGTTAATGATCTCAATTTTTCAACCCGTTCTGTACATAACTCTGTCATCAGCATACGTAATAGCATGAGTAAGAGAATCCAGTAGATCACTAATGTAAATGTTAAATAGGATTGGAGAATTGACTGCGCCCTGTTGTAGGCCGTTTCTTATGAAGAAAGTCTTGGAAAATATCTCGCCACATTTTATGACGAATTGTTTTCCCGTGACACTGTCATATACAATATGTAGTATGTTTGCAAGTATGGCCAGACTGGTTAGCTTACAAATAAAACCTTCTAACCAAATGGTGTCGAAGACCTTTTCGAAGAAGACCAAATTGTTTATTCGGGATTATTTTGTTATCCTCGGTCAAATTTAATAACGATTTATTTATTAGTTTTTCAAACACTTTGCTGATGTTCGGGAGTAAACTAATAGGTCGAAGATTAGCTGGGTTGCTACTATCTTTTCCCCGTTTTGGAATGGGGTGGGCTACTGCTGTTTTCTTGTGCGTTAGATAATATGTATTGTTGAACGCGTTATTGAACAGTGTCGTATAAATAATTATGGCTTCCGATGGTAAATGTTTAAGTACTTTGTTTGGAATTCCCGCAATTCCAGAAGATATGAAATTTTTTGGTGACTTACAAATAGTTAAGAGTTCGTCCATCGCTACAAACAAACTGTTGCCTCGATTTGCAATCGGATAATGTGCGTTATTGAAGTCACGAAAGATTGTAAAACTTCGATTTTCGGAGCGCCAACTATTAATTGTGTTGCGTAGTGAATTGTGGTTTTGCAGTGCTCTGTGTTATAGATCATGATTGGGGTGAGAGGATTCGTTCATTTAATACTTGTGTTTAGCAGTATTTTACAATTCGCTGGAGTTCGTGCGATTTGTAAACAGGGAATGTCATTATGATTCCTCTTTCGGAATATCTTAGTTATCTGAGGGAATAAATCCGAGCAGTTAGGGTTTATGGCTCGAATTTTGTTTTCCCATTTAGAGTTTATAGCTGTTCTGTAATTTTCACGAATCAGTGTTGTATTTTTGGGTGATGTAGTTCCGGGTTATTTCGGTCGGTAAACTGCCGATAGAGGAGTTTCAGTCCAAATATCTCTCATACAGAGCATCGCCCGCTGCATTTCTGTGTTCGCTTGCGTAACCTTGAGATCGGCATATTTTGAGAATAGAGAGCTCCATAGACTTCTTGACAATGCCCTCCATTGTAAAGAGATAATGATCTATCTCATCATTTTTTAAATTTCTATTGATATGTGGAACATTCTCACTTGAGTGGATTTTCCTTTTGATAATGCGTTCAAAGCGTGACCAATGTGCTTTATAAAAATTGAAGAAATAAAGTTGATCACATTGGTCGAGCAGAGTTTGTTCACGTGGAACTTAGTGTTTTCACCACAACAATCGACAATATAAAAACTGCACACGTTAGGATACCACGAAAGTGTCACGACCAGGATAACCGTATCAGTCTCCGTATTTACTGTCCGCATTTAATTTAATTATTTTAAAGAACAATGTAATTGTTACACAATTTTCCGATGTCCTTAGTGAGGATCACAGGCCTGCGCGTTGAATTGCTGTGCGTTGAACGTCGAATATATAGGTTTACGGCGTTTGCCTTTACTGGCAGTTCAGTGAAAGTACTCAAGTTAACTCGCGTATTTAAAACGTTTAAAACTTCGGGTCGAACAGTTTCTTTTTCGTTTTATCGGGTTGCGCAGATCAACCTCCTCGTTAGGATTCTATATATCGACTGACTATATTTTCCTTCTGGGGATGATTCTATTCACCCCATCGTTCTCTTTCCTTTTTACCTTTCCTGGTGATTATCTCTTAATCGAAAATATCTCTGCCAGGGATGATCGCACTCTTTTTTTGGTCCTGCGATTTCCGCTTCATCACAGGCCAGATGTGTGGATGCACTCACACACAGACGCGGGGGTTGCCGTCTGTTTGCTGCAGATCATACTGGGATCGCCAGAATTTTTACGCCTTCTGTTGTGTTGCTTCTGCAAACATTCGGGTGTGTGGTTTATTATTTGCGATCCTGGGATCGTGGTAATTATCGTATTTGCTTTGCCCTATAAGAACAGCGTTTTCGTTTATTGGTGTTTCTCCGCAATGGCCTTTGTTTAGGCGAAGTGCATTGCGGCAGCGACAAAAGTTTACCCGACGGATTGTTTTAGGGCAGTTTGGTTATCGCCGGGGATTTGATGTTTGTCGACATCTGGCGCAGCTGTGTCAACCACTTGTGTTTATCCAGGTAATGGACCGGTACATAAATCCTATACTGGGTCGTGTCCTTGGATCGCCCTGCAGGCGTAGGGAAATTGTTCGGTACTTGGGACCCACGTATCTGTGGATACGTGGGGTTGTTGACACCAGTATGGATGTCACCTTGGGTCAGGTGAAAAGGGGGATTTTGGGGACACGTGTCTGTGGGCGCGTGGAGTTTGGTTATATGTGAGTATGTTCCTTTGTGGAACGATGTTATCTCAGCCTTTGGTGATTTGTGCGGTTCGTGGAACCGCCACAAGAGTTCAATACGACTGTCTATTAGTAGATGATCTAAGAAGAAGTCCCCACTTGGGAAAGAAGGGGTGCTAGTGACGTGAATTTCGATGGTGTTTGCTTGCCACCATTTGAACAAAACACTACCTCTCGTGCTGGGGTTAACTTACCCCAAGTAGCATGTTTAGTATTGATATCGCCTGCTAGAAGAAAATGGTGGGTTTCTTATTGCAGTTTAAGACAATGGAAAGCGTATTTAGTTTTTTTTTTTTACAAAACTCACGGACAAAAGGGTTTTTGGAGTACCCTTAAAGGTCAGAGCATATAGACTTCTTGACAATGTCATCCATTGTAAGGAGATGGCCATCTTGTTGATGAATTGTGCGCCCCGATTAGCTTGTGGAGCATATAGTGACACCACATATAAATGCCTCTGACTTTGAAGAGGAAAGTCTACTATGCAAGCTTCCAGCACTTGAAAGTTGAGCACTTCTTTGCTAGATTGGATCCTATGTCGAAGACTTGTTTTAATTAAGACAGCATCACTGCCTCCTTGTGTGGTTTTGGGGTCTATCTCTTCTTATCATATTGTAGTTTTTGTCCAATTTATGCTTCTGCTTTGGCTTTGTTTCTCTAGCCAGAAGGATATCGGGGCTTTCGGCTTCCAATAATTTCCCAAAGTTGTCTCTTCTCTCAATTCTATAAGTATGCGCAGCAATAATTTTTAGGGTGTACTCAGTCAAGGAGAATTTTATGATTGAGTTTTTATTTGCAAACAGCTATGAATAAAGAAAATCTATTCGGGCTGTTTGTTCTTTAATTATTTTTTCGAAGTCATGTTGAGGAGAGTCATTTTTATATTTGATTCTGCTTCTGTCCTCCGTGCTTTCATCTCAGGTTGATGCTTTGGTGCTAAATTCATCGGATTTTATAAGTCAGAGTTCATTTAAGCATATGACATGTTGGGCGCAACGAAATTGTTGTAAGACCGAGCTTTCATTCGTTTTTGTTCTTCGATCTCAACCTTTCGCATATCCATTTTTCCCTTAAGGGCTTGATATTTGGGGCATCCTCTATAATTAGCAGTATGGCCTACATTTTTGCACAGCACACAGGCTAATTTGCTTTTATCTGATAATTTTTCTTTTCCAAGTGAACATTCCCAAGTGTTATGAATCTTTAGACATTTGACGCATATAAACTGCTTGTTGCAGTTTATATGCGTCAAATCATTAACAACCCATGCATTGTAACACACGTTTGGTTTGTATGGATTTTCTATTTTCCACTTTGCCATTTAATAGTTGAGGTGTTTTATGTGTCTCATCCCATCAATTTTGCTCTCTGGGCTTAGCGAAACTATGAAAAAGGGAACTTGCGATTGCTTTTTCTTGAAAATGATGTGGAGAATGGTTTTACAGAAATGAATTTTAAACTGTCAGTTTCGACAGACTTAAGTTCCTCCAGGATTTCCTCGGGTGAAAATTGCGGATCTACTCCTTGGAGTATCAAGCGTATGTAGAGTACTCGCTTTCTCCTCTTTCTAAAACCGTTTTGAATTCATTATAGTCTTCAATACTACGCTATATTTCTCAAAACAAATTCTTTAATTTTAAAATTATATGATATCCTTAGGGTCAATGAAGCCGACGTTGATTGGTGATACCTTCACCCTCTTTCTCGTTTGTTCCTGCTGCTGTTGTAATGGATGGGCTCTTCCGTTGCGGCTGCTGCTGTTGGTGTTTATTTTGGCTTTGTTGTTTCCTCTGGTTGCTGATTTTTCTTCTTTTTCTCCGACTCTCTGGTTTCATCTTTGTGATTTCGTTTTTTCTCGTGGTGATATATCTGGCAATGTTTCTATTTTAGTTGACTTTTGCGTGGCCAGTTCCCCGTATTTGTTTCCTACCCCTGAGTAGTGAACATTTCAACAACATATTTTCTGTGATGTCAACTTCACACGCATCACTTTCCTTTCCTGATATATTGTCGGTTAGACATTGTTTTGCTGAAGGAGTTTTCACGTGACACATTTGTTTTCGCCATTCTTCTATTATTATTTTTTATTATTTATTTTTATTGTTTTTAAGTTTTTCATTGTTTCGCGAGGGATTTCACGAAAGTGCAGATCTGTGCACGCACACACGTTTGTATAAGCACTCGTTATATTTCCTTATTGTACTCGTATATAAACACACTGAATGAACTGTAACACGTGTGTACTAGAACACACACCACTTGTGCGTTATTTTGTATTTGTGCCGACATTCAAGCAGTATCATAGCAAATGCTCCTGTTATAATATTGGATTGTACCTCATGAAATGTCCGATTTTCGCTCAGTCGGAAGTAAGAAGTTCTCGAGGGAACATTTGTGCCAGAACGTGTGAGAATTTTAGGGTTCGTTACAAGTACAGTTTTTTTTCTTCTAGGAATTGTTTACCATGCTGTCGGCAGTTCAAATTCCAACCCTCTTCCTTTATGAAGTTAAAATGGGACATAATGAGTCCTTGGCAATGAAAAATATTAATGACGCATTTGAGGATGTAGCGATAAACGAATGCACTATACGACGTTGGTTTGGAAAGTTTCGTTCGGGAGATTCCAGTCTCGAAAATGAATCACGTGGGAAGCCGGAAATGTTAGTTGACGACGGTCTTTTAAGAGCAACGGTGGATGCGGACCCAACGAAATTGGTGCTGGAGATTGCTCAAAGCAAGGGAGTATCCCCAATGACAATAAGTTGACACCTTTCTCTCATAGGAAAGGTGAAGAAACTCGATAAGTGTGTACCCCATGAATAGAACGGGTCCCAAAAACGACAGCACCTGGAAATCTGCGCTTCGCTTAGTTTAAGAAACCAAATTGAACCGTTTTTGGATCGGATATTCACCTGTGATGAAAAGTGGATTCTGTATGATAACCGTAAAATATCTGGACAGTGGATGAATGCAGGTGAAAAACCAAAACACACCCCCAAGCCCGATATTCACCCAAAAAAGGTTATGGTGACAATTTGGTGGACATCTACCAAAAACCTATTTCGTGTGGTGCAACCCAATAGGCGTGCAAGTACTCGTAGATGTCCGGCTCAGAAATTGGTTGCATTAAAAACTAAGTTTTAGTCATTTACAAGCTGCATTTGTTGTATAAGAAATGGATGTCGATAAGCACCATTTACTCCATTGCATTCTATTCTGTTTTCAAATCAACCATTATTTTGGTTCTCAAGCGTTGGAATTGCTTTATTCGACTTTGGAGGAACATACTGTGAGACATTCAATAGTAAAAAAGCCGTTTGCAAGATTTTGTGAAGGAAATTTTAGTCCACACTCTACGTCCAGGTGCAGAAGAAAAAATTGGCGACGAAGATCTTCAAGTTTTACTGACTGAAAATCCAGGTCAAACTTAAGAAGAACTTGCAGAAGATTTAAGAGTTCCTCACCAGCACTATCAATCAATCTTTGTATAAGTATATTTTACAATAAGGGTTCATTTGACAATAAAGCCGAGTTTCTGCTTGCACACCTATTAAACATTATCGAGGGTGCAAAAATCAAACTTGACATAAGACTGTTTCCTAATCCTTAAAATATTGTAACACGAGCGACACGCTACTCTTATACGAGCTGTATCACCAAATAGAATTTAAGCGGTGCATCCGTAACACTGATTCACTCGCGGAATGAATTTATGTCAGCAATATACGCTTCATTCACGGTAAGCGCCAGACACATCAACCGGCTCCTTGAACATTTTTATCTTGTTTAACACTTTACTTATACTATCACAATTCAGATATATTTGTATACATGTGCTGATAATCGTGTCGGTGGTCTCTTAAGGGTTCTGTTCCTCCTAATTATAGGGTCTTTAAGGTTTATTATAATTTTGATAAGAACGTTGTACATCGGATAAGGCAAAAAGGGAGACTCTAGTTGTTAGTAATAATGATCCGTATTCTTAAATGTAGATGCTGAATTCTTCATGGTATGACCTTTAAGCGCACCATCAAATTCTTGCAGGCCGCGCGAATTCATTCACCGATAGAATAATAAATACGTTAATAATTAAAATAATAAATAAACAAAAAAATAAAAAACTAGTAAAACAATAAGTAGATAAATGTAAAAACAAATAAATAAATAAATAAAGAAAAAATAATAAATACGTACATAAATAAATAAATAAACATGTGAATAAATAAGTATTTAAATAAATAGATAAGAAATAATGAATACATAAATAAATAAAATCAAAAATAAGACTACAATAAAAATTTAATTCAAAATTACTTGAAAGTACAAAACAAAAGAGTTGACCGCGAACTATACCTTTGTTTGCATTATAAAATATTTTCATAAACAATTTTATAAAAAATTTTAAATTAATATGTATATCTAACAGCAAAATGTTTAATTCTTTCGAAAAGGGGCAGGAGTAAAATTATATAGGAAGACTCCTTCTCAAAGTATTTTTCATTCATTATTTTCAGTGAATGTGACCCAAAATAAGAGAAAGAACCCAAAATATCTTTTGGGGGAAGATGTCTCTTGGTGCTTTGCGGGTTGATGGATGCATTCAGGTGGAATTGTCTGTCCATCGGCCCCTGAATTAATGAGACTAGCTAGACAATAACACTTTGCTGCAATATCCCCGTACAGTACAGAAGTGTTGCCATTCCATTCAAAGATACAAATATTCTTAAAAGAAAAAAATAAATAAAAACCTAATACTTGTAACGTAAAAGAGGAGGAAGATGAGAATCCATTGTTAGTTTCTTTTTTCTTTTTATTTGTTAGAAAATAAAAATGGCTTACGCGGATAAAAGGACAATTATCACGGGAATAAAATCATGTGTACAGAAGACGGTTCGGTGCCCAGTTTTCTGATAAATTAGGGGACGAAATTCGGAGTGCTCCATTGTAGAAATCTCTGCTACCTAATAGTTAGAAAGTTAGACAAAAGGACGGTATCACCTTCTAGTTATGAGCTGACTTAGATAAATTCTTGATCTGGTGCTAAACGATTTTATTTTGTAGCTCAACATGATTCGAAAAAAATAAAACTTTCACTAGTTCCAATCAGCGTCACCGTTGCAATAAATTACAATCAGATGCTATAAATCATAAAACGTTCGTTTAAAAAATTGCCCGATTTCTACGATATTTTATGATATTCGTTCGGTCAATATTTGAACAAATAAGTCAAATTTGGTCGTCATACGTACAGCATAAATGTATACAACCCTGTGCGGACTCTCCCGGAGTAACCCAATATTACCTGGTTGCCATGCAGCTATTTGACAAAAGACGCTATTGTACCGATATACTATTCGAGCATCAACCACTAAATGAGATGTAACTGTGGTAACGTCTGAGCTGTCCTTTTGTACCATATCGATTGATATCGAATTGTTTACGCACGCAATGAACTCGATAATTCATTGTGAGTATTCAAGTTTCCTCGTCCAAAAAACTCGAGAAAAACATTCTTCCTATCCCACTTCTGATCTTCACCCACTGCATAATAATTATTGAAATATTGACGTATGACTAAAAAATATGGCGCAAGGCTAATAGCCTTGCCCTTAAAAATAAATTATTATGGAAAATTTAACAAGCCTCGAGACTTGCTAAATAAGGCCAAGGCCGGATCCCGCTTGTAGTGCCGATGATGATGATGAAAACTAAAAATGCAAGCATTTATGTAACAGATTAAGGTCTGCATTGAGTAAAATAAATAAATAGAAAGAGTATCACCATAAAAGAACAAGAATAATTTCTAATGCTTACAACCACGGCTCCCTTAATTAGTATAACTGCTATTGCTGAATTATACCAGGTCTAGAGTTGATTCTTATAGCACTGAGAAGAAATATATTTTATAGTATCTTAGGAAGTCACATTCCGGTTCCACTGTAATTTAACAACCATAAATGAGTTAACTTCTTTTCTATTGGAAGCCCATGGCCATGTTGACACCCACAAGAATTCTTTTCTTTTCATTGTTAACAGTATTGTCTTAGGCTAATGTGTTAAATAAAGAGCTGGACATAATTAAATTAAGTAGGATGTCTTTTTTACCTCTGCACCTCCGCATATACTCAAGGTTTGCATAGTGTTTGTAAGAATTGCTTGTGGGCCCGCAAATTGATTTTTTGCAAAAATATTTAAACAACTGACAAATTAAATTTGTCATATGAATAAAGTAAAGCACATTAAAAGAAGTTAGGCAAAAATCACTTAAACCAAACATACAGCCCTTAAATATTTCAACATTTACACCGCACTAAACACTTTCACTATATTCAGCTATTCTTCGTTGGCTGGATTTTGTTTAACCTTTAACGTCGGGCATACTAATGTAGCACTCTCCAAGGATGCTAATACCCACCTTAACGGGCGAGTATTATAGTAATCCGGGTAAACGTTAGATAAGACTCAAATTTAATTGAGATTAGTCTCATGACATAACGAACCTGCTAGAATTAATTTTGATCAACTAAAAAGCAGTAATTCATCTCGATTAATACGATTTTATTGACTTGATATCGGTTGCAATCCACTTAGCCATCTAGATAATTTGTATTCATCTGCTTTCCTTCTCCATCTTTGCCAAGCTCGAGATTTAATTAAAATTCTTAATTGGGTGGACGGTTTACCACTCAATGCTATAAGCCTCCAAACGAAAGTGAAAAAAAAATTGGTAAAAAAATAAAAACAAAATCATTCAAAAGTAAATGGACAAACCCCCAGACTTGTCTAGACCAATACAGAAAGTAGGGGCTGGGCCGTACTCTGGGTCCGATTTCGATAGCAAACTCATAATGCTCGGCGTCAGTAATTATTTTGTTGTAGCTTGTTGTCGCTGAACTCCTTGGTAATGAATAATTTATTGAATTAGCATTTAATTTCTGTTGCATGCGTTCAACTGGTTTTCCATTCACATTTGAGTTTCAGCTTCAGCTTCAGTTTCAACTTCAGATACTGGCGCAGTCTCAGCCTCTATGCTCATGGCGCATCTGCTTTTGCACCACCGCCAATCACTGTCCCACAACCTTTTAATTTTCTTTTAGTAACGTTGCACATGTCCGCAGCTTCTAGTCAGTCTGCTTGTCATCGTAATCGCCTCTTATTCTACATTCAATTCAATTCTTCATTTCTTTGGACAAGGAATGCACACGAGCTGTTTGCGACATATAGCAAACAGTCGTAGCAAGTTGACATCTCTCTAAACAGTATGCCGCCGAGATTTTGTTTGCATTCTGTACCCTAAGATGATGATCATCGTCTTCATAATCATTCTCATGTAGAATGGCTGTAACACATTCTCTTCGTCCACCTATTTTGCCTGCTTCGCCAACCCCTGCCGTCTTCTGCCGCAAGTGTTCAATATTCCCTCCACACCTCAATCCTGGCATGGTTTATCAAGTGCAAAACAATTGCAATGGTGCATCCACAGAGTCTCCGAGGCACGGCTCTCTATACTGTGCTCATTGGCTATTTGAAATATGAAAATACAACACGACAACATGCATTTGTTGTACAATTTATTTAAACTTAGAGTATTTTATTATAATATGAACAAAAAAAGTACAGAGATCTACATGTATAGGATGGAAACGCTTGTTGTAACCAATTAATTAGCTATAAATAAAAATTATCTCATCTATGCGGCCTGAATGCAAATGCAGGTGAAAGACTAGAATGATGCGCATACTTGCCCGGGTTGCTCTTGGAACTGCTACTACGAAATTATGGTATTTATATCTATTACAGTAACGAGACACGAGTGGTATTTCAAAGTTTGAAATTGTTTGTTGTGGGTCATTGTGACAGATGCGAGTAGGTACTTTATGGCCCATGGAAAATGGTATGTCAAGGCCATACAATTGGATTCTTGCCAATGTCAGTTGCTTCTGCATGGGAGTTTAGGGTGAACTGAGTATAACTGAATCGAACTTTAATTTAGACAGCAATGGAATGCAGTATACGTTTCGACTTAAAAAACATTGACTCTGAAACAGTATAAAATTTGGAAATGTAACTTGAGGCGTTTGTTGTGTCTAATATGCAATGGAAAACAATCTTAAGCAGTAGTTGATTTACCGACTACAGTCGTCTAGATAGATTTTTGTGTCAGTGAATGGAGTAGAGACCTATCAATTTGTGGCTGTGGTATTTTTTTATATGGTCTTGTAAAGTTATAAAAAGTTGAAAGCAATATCCTTCAGAAAAATATACTGCCGCATGAACAGTAAAACCAACCATAACGCTTTTAAATTCCAAAATCATCCACTTGTATCGAGATAAATGAAGAAAGACCCCCGAAGTCCCGAGAAAAGTGAACAATGGGTATCGCTTCATTATTGCGCCAAACTTCGCTTAGCCATTTTATTATATCGGGCTGTCGATGGCTTTGAAGCAACTCTAATCAATGATTTCCTGACTATAAGACACATAAATACCAAATGTCACTTATGAATTATACTACCCTTCGTAAGCATTGTGCGCCGCTGTCTTTTAGGCCAATTCTCCCACATCCGACTGATCCATTAGACACTACACTATATCTGAATAAGAGCTCCCCCCGAATACGAAGTTTCATCGTCGGAACAAACCTATTAACATATAATTTAATTACATTGCGATCGGTATAGGAACGTTTACGTTTCCGTGGCCTTGACCACCTCAAACTCTAGATCCGAGTTCGGAATGACTCTATTGACTAATTGGCACGTGATGAACTTGGAAATCCAAATTTAATAATAACTAATGTGCGATTTTGTGAAGCTAAAATGATTCTCCTTCATCCAATTTCGTGCCTTTGGCAGCCATTAATTCGGTTTTAATTGAATTTAGCGCTATGCTATTGATTTGTTTCGGTCGCTCTAAATCGTTCTCCGTTGCTAACATTTCCCGGGGCGTGTTACTTGAAAAACGCCGCCGTTTCCTGTTAGGCTTTTATTTGTAGATCTATTTTTTACGCCCGATCGTTTCGCGTTATGGCGTTGCGAGCCTATCTGAAGACTGTTTTGTCAATTTGAATCGATTGAAGACAGATAGTGAGGCGGCACAGACCATATCGTTGTAGCATTGTTCTGAATTATCACGAGGTTATTCATTAGTTAGTCATGGTAATGGTTGAACAGTCTTTTTGTGATAGATGGCTGCTACTCGTTTCTCTTTTTAATTGGACGATATACACAAATTGATCCACTCAGAAGTGCCTATTTTAGGTATATTGGTGATCTAGTAATTTCTTCCAAGGCTACCCAAGGCGTTGAAGATAATCTATCTTTTTAGTACTTCCACGTTAATTACTTTGTGCCCGTGGGCATTCATGATGAAAGAGAAAGTATTCCGAACTTTGTGGAAACAGGTGTCAAAAGGAAGCGCCCGGTTCAATAAGAGATTACAAACTTCTTAATAAACTCAAGTAGAATCTTTTAAAAATCGACAGCTAATAGGAGTTCGAATATTGGAATAAAAATAACGAATATGAAGGGTGAGACAAGGTTAGTTACCACATGGTTTGCTTTGGTCTATTACAAGCGTAGGAAAGCTTTGCTGGCACAAGTAAATTTCAAAGGAAATTATCGAAGTCCGTAACATGTTTCCCACGTTAATATTACCCTAGCCAAAGTAGCGTCACTTCGACTTTCCCCAGACACTCTATCCGCTGGGGATCAATGATCTCTTTTCGCAGGTGAATAGCACCAGCTAAATTTTCCTCTCCTTCACAGTTCTGTCTTCCTACAGTTCAATCCCCGCTGAGATCACCACATTCACCGAATTTGGTCAGTGGAACACCTCGGAGACTGCATTAATACGCGCACACTGAGCCAGATCAACCCTGGGTTATTGTGCTTTCCGTTTTGATTTCTTCATCCTTTCTACGACCATCAACGTGGAACGAATACACAAGTACTTATCCACCTCGATGAGCATGGGGAATTGAAGGATGCACAAGAGAGTACGATTACCATTGGTTGATCGTTGTGCGAAACCAGAAATTACCCATCTTCATCCCTAATTCAAGTCAATCGTTATTCACCTACCGCAGCGTGAACGTAGTGTCCCGTTAGTCAATCGAGAAAGAGAAACGCGTGCTTTTCAAAATAGACTGGTTACAATTACTTATTTGGCTTAAAGACGAGATATTAATTTGACACGTCCACCTTACATCTATTTGTTAAAAGTGTAAATTCGAATGAACAATAAAGAACGATAAAAACTAATTAAACATCATCCAAGCGCATTTATTGCCTTTTGCTGAATTTTTGTGGATATTCGTCGATATATCGTTGGGGATTGAAGAGCAAGTGTCGTACGTCGGTATCTATACTACAACCCCCACATGTATTCCATAGGAATCGGTCAACAAGCTACCAAATGTTTACAGTAAACTAAGTGTTGGAAACGATTTTCGATTTTGAGGTACTTTAAATGTCAGAGCACAGTGGGAGCTGAAACAAAGGAACAATGAGAACAGAAAACAAACTCTCAGATCCATTTGAAATGTGTGACGGATTAAAACAGGGGGGTGGCTAAACATCATATCTTTTTAATCTTGTGCTCGAGTATGACATCAGAAACGTACAAGACGACGTGACTGGGTTTTCCCTGAATGGAGTCACAAAAGTGCTCGCATATACGGATGACGTCGCCGTTCTGGGTGATAATCTAGAAACTATAAGTAAAAGCAGTGAAATCATCATGAAAGCAGAAGACATAAGACCATGTAGGCCTCAGGGAACACAGATAAGCATCAGGAAAAAGATATTTGAGAACGTTAAAGAGTTTACATATGTGGGAACAATACTGACGCCCAATAATGAAAAGTCAAACGAAATCAACAAAAGACTGCATTCCGGTAGGGCGATTTGGTAGGCAGTGAACTAAGTGATAGAGCCGAAGTAGCTGTCTCGCAATATAAAGCTCTATATTTATAGAACCATAATTATGCCGATGTGAGACATGGGTGCTTGCAAAACGAGAAGAAAATGAATTCCGCCTATTCAAGAATAAAGTTTTAAGGAGTATCTTCGGCGGTAAATATGATGAAGAGGCCGGACAATGGAGGAAACTCCAGAATCACGAATTGGAAGTGTTATAACTCAAACCCACAATAATGAGAATAATTAGGTCGCGAATTTTAAGATGAGCCGCGCACTTATTCTTGACGGCAGACTAACGGGAAAGAGATCTGTGGGAGTACAATCTAAGGTTGTTGGATCATGAGGCGTAGCATGCAAGCAAAGTGCACAAGACAGGAAACGATGGCGAAGGCGAGTCAGTGGCCATGATTCTTCGGGTTCCTACAAGCTAATAAATAATAATAATTAGAGCGTTCCACGTTCGTATGGTCGACACTGTGTCTGATGCCCGAGTCCTCAAAGAAATAAAGATTAATGATTTCTGGGCATTTGTGAAGCACATTAAAGTTCAATTTCCTCATCTATTTCATCACTGCTAGTTGGTGAGAGACCTGAAAAGTCGTCGCACTAGTAGAAGCTCCTCAGCCCACCCAACTGCATCAGTTCTGCTTTAGATCAAGGGCAAGTAGCTTTTCATGAGTCAAATTCCCTTTTGAAGTCGCACTGTTGTCTAAACACTCAAAGATATGAATGTTAATATATTTACTGTTACAGATGAAATTCCCCGAATATTTTTGAAGATGTTCTACAAATTCCAAAAGGGAAACCCACAATCCCCTCTTGCGTCAGCAGAAGTTCTACTCTGTTTAAAATTTTAGAGTAGTTGATTATTTTATTAACTTCCGAAATACGATGACGCCAATATCAGCTTGGTATTAACAAAAAGGATTTGGGGGATGGGAGCGAACATACAGGGCAAAGTCACTGATTGCTTTAATCTCGCCCAAGGCCAGGATAATCCTTATCCCTGTTCAATCCAAGTTGACATGCAGTCTCCACGTGACACCCCTGGATAGCTACTTTGACACCTGCTAAGTAGTGAACCAATGCATGCAACGATATCCTGAAAAAGGTTGGCACAAGACTAATAACCTTGCCCGAAAAAACAAATATTATGGAAGAATCAAGAATCCTCGGATATCGACCGGATACACGACGACGACCTTGGAAACGAATATGGCTTAACGATTTGGGTATTACCTCATGGAACGTCGATTGTCCTCTCCGAAAATAAGGCTGACATAACAGCATTGCAAGAAATAAGATGGACGGGGAGCGGTGTTATTCAAAGAAACGAGTATGACATTTATTACAGCTGTCATGCAAAACACCATATGCTCGGGGCAGGGTTTCTAGTCACCCAAAAATTGAAGCCTGCCATTGTCGGCTTTAATACAATAAACGAAAGGCTATGCACTGTTCGCGTGCGAGGCAAGTTTAAGAACATAAACCTCATATACGTTCACGGACTTACAGAGCAGTCCCTTGGTGACGAAAAAGAAGAATTCTACGAGAACTTCGAACAGACCCTCAATGGCTGCCCAAGATATGATGTGAAAATCATTCTTGGTGATTTGAATGACAAAATAGATCGGAAACCGGTTTTCATGCATTACGCAGGATCTCATAGTTTGCATGAGAACACTAATGACAATGGATTACGAATCATCGAACTGGCAGAATCAAAGAAATTGGTCGTGGCGAGTACGAAGTTTCCGCATAAAGATATCCACAAAGGCACTCGCAACCAAATTGACCACGTGTTAATAGATCGCCGCCACTCCTCGAGCATGATGACGGTACGAACGTACCGAGGTGCCAACGTCGACTCGAATCACTATCTTGTTGGTATAGTTTTCCGAGTGCGGATTGCCGTACGCAGACGTATTGCATCCACGGACCAAGTTCGGATCAACACATGAGAACACCAGTAACACCTTTGGTCATGCGTTAGGACTCGCCCTTGGAGAGCTCGACGGAGAGAAAGTAAGTCCTGGGGCCAGAATGCCGGGCGTAGAAGAGAAATGGATACCCCTTAAGAATACTATCATTAGTACTGCCAATTCCATCTTAGGCAGTAGTCGTAAAGATCGGAGCGACTGGTTTGATGATGAGTGCAAACTAGCGACTGAACGTAAGTCAATGGTATCAGCCAATAACAATATGGAAGAAGAAATACACGAACGGCTGATCAAATCCAACAAAGCCTACTATGGTCTATCAAGGCTCTTTAAATCCCGAAATGTATCCAATACATCCAAGCTACTACTGTACAAGACCATGGTCTTACCGGTACTCATGTATGGATCCGAGACTTGGGTGCTCAATAAAAGGTACTCTGAACTCTTAGCCGCGTTCGAGAGGAAGATCTTAAGGAGAATTGTTGTCCTCGTATGTGAGGGGGATGATTCTGGAGACCCTACAACCATGGGTTGTACGCGATCTACCTTGAACCTAATCTTGTAAGAAAAGTCAAGCTCGGCAGACTTCGGCGGGCGGGACCCCTAACTCGAATGAGCGAAGAGGAGCCTGCCCGGAAAGTCCTTTGTGGCAGGATGTATGGAAGGAGACAGCGCGGCAGACCTTGTCTGCAATGGAGGGGTGGCGTACACCAGGACGCCCAGAGCCTGGTAGTGCCAAACTGGATGACATCGTCTTGAAATCGCGACCGGTGGAGAGACTTGGTGAATAAGGTCAAGACCGAGTCCCGGTTGTAGTGCCGATGATGATGATGATGATGTTAACAGACTGATATGCAGTCTGACTATTCGACCGAAGAGTTAAGTAATTTGATGTACAACTTTGTAGAAATAAAGTTGTCAGAACGGATACCACGAAATGTTCGACAGTGTTTGACACGCAACCTATATGAAGAAAAAGATTACCTGTGAAGTTGGTTATACACTAATACAAAGGATAAGAGATTCGCTTTCTGGCCACTCAATCCAGGTAGTTCTACATATAATATCTGCCTACCATTCAGTTATTACGGGTGCTTTTTACAGTTCGGTAACCTTCAATCTATTTCTTGTTTTTATAAACGATTCCTTGTCTACCACTCTTAACTTAATGAATGGTTTGCCGATCATAGCACTTGAGGTTGTCGTACTCATTCGAATATGTTTGACCACATCTTCTAAAATCGATATCAGTTAGTAGGGAATTTAATGATGATAGCAAGAGGCATTAGAGATGAGGACAGATTTATTATCGAAGAACGGCACATGCGTGGTTGAAGTGAACAAACTACAATATTACATTAATGCTTGGTACTTGAAATAATTGAGCCTTCAATTGGAAAGATATCCGAACCTGTGAAAAGTCCGGCCAAATGTGTAGGCCTCCTTATGCGACCGAGAAATACTTCATCCTATGCTGGAATTCAATTTGGCCCGACTATCTATAATAGCACAGAGTTGTACGTAGGCTGTAAACACGGCATTCAATGTACCCCCAGGTGCGATTCTTTCAATTTCTTCATTGGAACATAGATGCAATGTATCTATAGAACCATGGGGGAACTGAAGTTGGTTAATGCGTTCTATAAATCCAAATATGTTCTCAGCAGTTAGAGAGTATTTTACAAATCAAGCTAAAAAATAATTTTAGATGCGCGGATAAACTCAAACAATCGTTTTTCAACGGAACATGGAATGCTCCTTCCCATCACGTGTTTTTCTCAGTGCAATATTCAGGCATTTAAGATCGACGTACATGGAGCTAGGGACAAAAGAATACTTCATGACAACAACATATGCAACCGCGCTGACCGTTTACGTTTTAGTACACCAATTGGCGAACGAGGTAAATAAAACAGACATGTTTTCACCCTCCCTGATGGTGGCTTAATGCCGTGGATAGGACTTCACGTCCCCCTTAGATATAATGCCTTATAGGCTTAAACGCTTTGTCTCCTTCTTCTCTTCCTGTTTCTGTCTTTATAGTCCTTTTTTCCTCTTTTTCTTCCTTTTACTTAAGTTAGTTCTTTTAATTTTAATTTATAATTATACACAGAAAAAAATATATATGGTAAAAAACAATAAAAAAAGTGTATATAGTGTAATTAACAAAAACAATGTATAAAATATACAAAAAACAATATAAATTTGAAAAATCATAATAATGTAACAAGATTCAAGTTTTCCTTTTGATATAATTTGTAACTTTTTGCTTAAAGTAAAAGCAACAAAACACAAAATTGCTGTACACCGAAGGGCACTATATGGGCTCCTCGATAGTATAGTGGTTAGTATACCCGCCTGTGACGCGGGAGACCGGGGTTCGATTCCCCGTCGGGAAGCTTCTGGCGCAAGACTAATGACCTTGCCGGAAAAACAAATTATCATGGAAATTTTAACAAGCCTCAGGACTTGCTAAATAAGGCCAAGACCGGTTCCCGGTTGTAGTGCCGATCACGATGAAGGGCACTATATAGGTATATATAAAAAACAAAACAAATGTAAGTAGAATAATTTAGAGTGTCCGTATATAGCTAGTAAATACATCAAAATCGAATTTGTTAAAATAGGGTTTGCATTTAGTCTAATATTGTAAAAACGTTTCTATATATTTTTTCAGAACCATTTGAAATCCGGGACGGACTAAAACAGGGCGACGGTCTCTCACCATGTCTCTTTAACCTTGTCCTCGAGCATGTCATCAGAAAGGTACAAGACGACAACATGGCCGGATCATCCCTGAACGGGGTCACACAAGTTCTCGCATATGTGGATGACATCGGCGTTTTGGGCGATAATCTACAAACTGTAAGTAAAAACAGTGAAATCATCAAGGCAAGCGGCAGAAGAGGTGGGCCTAGAAACAAATGAAGACAGAACAAAAATATATGATTTCGACGAGAGCAGGTGGACCTCAGGGAACACATGTAAACGTCAGAGGCAAGATATTTGAAAACGTTAAAGAATTTATATATCTGGGAACGGTACTGACGACCAGTAACGAAATGTTGAAGGAAATTAACAAAAGACTGCATTCCGGCAACGCTAGTTGGCACGCAGTCAGTAAACTGCAGAAATCCAAACTGCTATCACGTAACATAAAGCTCCGTATCTATAGAACCATAATCATGCATATTGTTCTATACGGATGCGAAACACAGGCTCTCACAAAACGGGAAGAAAAGAAATTCCGTGTATTCGAGAATAAAGTCCTAAGGGGTATCTTTGGCGGCAAATATGACGAGGAGGCAGGACAATGGAGGAAACTCCACAACCACGAATTGGAAGAGCTATACCGCAAACCTACAATAGTGAGAGTGATCAAGTCGCGAAGATTAAGATGGGCCGGACACGTGGGGCGAATGGGCAACGATAGGACCGTGCATAGAATTCTTGACGGTAGACTAACGGGAAAGAGACCGACAGGACGGCCGCGACGGAGATGGGAGGACAATGTTAGGTTGGAACTCGAGGAGATCGGATCGGATGGTCGAACTTTGAAGGATAGTGCACGGGACAGAGAACAATGGCGGAGTCGAGTCGGTGAGGTCATGAACTTCCAGGTTCCTACAGGCCATTAAATAGTAAATAGTAAATAAGGATCGGCGTACATCGGTACTTTCTTTTTTTTTTTCTTCCCTATTCTTTTTTTTTTTTTAGTTTTTAAACCACATTTATTTTCCTAATTCTTTTTACATGTATAATATTAGGGGTAAATGTTAAACCCTCTTCTACAATCACAGTCCTTAAATTAACTTACTGGCTCTCTCTAAATTACAATTTGATTTTTATTTATGCCTTTCGGCGTACATCTTTTTTTTTGTTGTCTTATATATATATATATATATATATATATATATATATATATATATATATATATATATATATAATAGGTCACATATTAGAGGGAATTCTCGTTTACATCTATATGTATACATTATTGTAATTTTTTTTTTTGAATAACGCAAAGACAGCATTTGGCGCGCCACCCGACGATAGGCGAGTTCGAGTCGGCTTGCGAGAGAAATCCTCCCCTATTCTTCTGGTCTAACTATTTCACGATTTAGGGTACATGAATATCGCCCGTGCTTATTAGCTATCTTCTTTAGTGTATCTTTAGCGTGGTAAATTTTCTTTGTTGCAAATCAAATCCATATTGAATTTACCTGGAAAACTGCATCATGTAAAACAATGTAAGGCAATCGTTAATCTTAACATTAGGACAAACCTAAACTTATTCTTTTAAGATAGTTCTCGTCCATGTCAGTTAGCCCCAGGATAATAGAATAAGGAATTTGATGGACATTTTGTGTAAATTATAAAGGAATACTATAGATGCAGGTTTCGTTTCGAGTGCCGACGCATCTTCTGAAAGCCTCATTGAGATAACTGCACACACACAGAAATCAACCAACGATCATAATCGTCGATCAGGGACTGAAAGTGCCCCAAATAATTATCAAATGAAATAATATACCAGTAATCAATAATAATCAATAATGGTTACCCACTTCCTACTTCCTACATTTGCGCAAGTACATAGTTCGATGAACAGCTAGACAAATTTTGGTAGATAAATTGTTGATAGCAAATTTATTCCACTGTAGTACTATCAGACAGGTCTTTACTAAAATCTATTACTGATTTTGAATTTCACTCATTTTGGAAGTTTAATTTAATCATGCCTCAAGCCATACGAGGGTTGTTCAATAAAGATTGACAGGGTAGGCGCACAGCGCTGTTTCTTGATATGCAACTGAAAGTGGGATAAATTTGTTGTAAATATCTCGTGATCCACAAAATCAACAACATCTGTAACTTCTCGTCTGTAAAGTATTAAAAACCGCCTTTGCACTAAGAAAACAGCGACCATGGATCTTATTTATCTTCACATACACCCAGTAAAAGGATATTTGGCCGTTTTTGGATTTTCTAGCTAACTCCTACTTTAGTTTCTCTGTAAGCTTCTCTGTTTTATATCAGTCCATCAACCGAACAAAAGCTAGTCTGCATTACCGACATCAGGCAAGATATCTATCAGGGGTCAAGGATATTCCCTTGTATTCGGATCGCCAATTACCACCATCTTCTCATATATTCTCTTCCAACTGCAATTTTCTTTTGTGTGATATGCGACACATATCAATCGCCAATTAATACCTTTAGGGCGTATCAAAGAGAGGATACAGCACTCCTTGATGACTTGCTGGATTTACTTTCAATACGAACCTTCTGATACGATATCCTGAATCTCTGTAAAATGTTGTTATGATCGATGATCTTGCAGACGCATTCCTATTCATTTATTGCAGAGCATTACCAAGCGAAAAAAAAATGCAATTTGTCATGATTTGAAGACGCACGTCAAGGGATACTTTCTGGCAGAGACGTTACGCGTCAATTGAACGCGAGCAAAAGGAGAGCAGACGATATCTGCCAATTTCTGACTGATCGCTCCCCTGGGAGATCCAAAACCATCCTGTTCCCAATGGAATTCATTCCGGCAACGACTGCTACAATTGCAATTGTTGTTCGGTAATTGATTCTGCTTATCTGGATCGCATCGCAAACGGTTTCATAGGAAAACTTATGATTCTGATTCCTGGTGTTGGTCTTGGATCACCGGCGTTGATTATGAAATTAATTCCGATCACATCTGGGATGGGTGTCCTCATCGATATGCGCTCGGAATATTTGGAAAATAAAAAATAAAGAAGCAAACTCGAAAAAAAAATCTAAATAAATGGACAGCGCTGTCGAGGTGAGAAAATTGTAACACGACATAAGTAATACTTGGCCAGTCGGCGTAAAACATTGGGATGATTGCTCCGAGTTCAAGACACGCAGTGGTGCAAGAAGTATGTAATTGTACCAAGGTTGGGGGCTTGAGTAGAGATAGACACGCGTTACTTGTACCTGATGGACTTTCTGCTACTAATTTAGATACCGTGACTCAAATAATTAAGTGACTGTCAATTGCATACTCGCGCTGGGCCGAGACCGCGCTACCACGGACATGTCTAAGACTAAGACGAGACGTTTTGTCACTGTTTTCAATTTTCAGTTGACTGACTGCTTGGCTACACTCGTTGTTTTGTAGCTCTTTTTGTTGTTACTCGATTAATAAAACGCTTGAATGGTTAGTCTTCATATTGAAGTTGCATCCAATGTGTGTTGTCGCAATTAATTTTCTTGGTTTTAGGTTTGTTCGGCGCTTAGTCGATTTCCTCATCCGATCGTGTGACCATGCATGGTCAAGTGATTGGTACGTACAATCTCAGGTTTCGCGACCAGGTCTTTAGGGAATGAGTCGTGGAACAAATTTTAATGGTCTAAGGTACGGTTAGAGATACAGTTTTGGAGTGCAGTCAATGATGGCGTCGCCTAGTGCAGACATTACCGAGGAAAAGACGCTCCTTACGCCAATGACAACAATAGTAACCTAGTAAACTTGGTTAGAGACGCTTGATGCCATTTCCCTGCTTAAACATTCAGTACATGTGTAAATCAGCTCATGGTAATCTAAAACCGACCTGGGCCGTTTAATTGTCTGTCTATTTGAGTTTAGTTGTGCTATTCAATGTCTGTCTGTGCTCTATTTTGTATCTATGAGTCCTGGTGTAAGTTGGCCGTTCGGCCGAATTAATTCATAGAGCCGATGTAGAGGAGCACGTAGTCGGCATCAAGCCAACTCGGTGATACGTGGCAAACATCAACACCAACGCTAAACTGCGCTTTTAGAATGCTTATAGACTTGTGGTTATATTTTTAACCAACTGAGTGTCATGATGAGACAAATGGCGTTACACGTTGCATTGATTAGATGGCAGCCCGCAAACGAGCTGCAGGTAAAGGTACAGGGGTGCTGATTACGGGCAATTGCTTATGCCAAGACCATTTAGTTAGTTAGTCATATATGTCGACGACGGCGATGACGACAGACAGACGACTGCGTCGACATCGTCTTTCAGACGGCTACTGCCAGCTATGATAGACAACTTTACACACTCACGTTGTTCTGGGTCATGTTGGCAATTGACTAATTGATTTGCGTTCATTTGATTTTCTCTTCTTAGATTCGTTGTTCGTTCTGCTCGCCTACTGCATTGAAGGATGTATTATATATACGAATAAGTTCTTCTTTTTTTTGTGCCTTTTCCCAAAAATGTGTTTTGCTAAACTGCTTTGAAGGTCAGTTGATGGTGATTGTCAGTCAGCGCGCATGAGTGATTGATCTCTTTCAAGCTTCATCTTCCTGTTTATTTATTCTGATAATTTGTTCGCCGGTAATCAGGAATCATCTGAATAATGTTTCATTAAAGAAGGAAAAAAAGAGATGAAAAGAAAAAAACAATACTAATAATAATAATATAAAACAGTTGACCTTGGAACAAATTTCATGGCACACTTGACTGAGTTGATGGCCCACAACTTCACATACGGAGTAGTTGCCGGTAGAAACAGTTTCTGTTGCTTAGTCATTGCTAAAAGGAACTCATTAGAGCGTGAATGGTTATGTAATTGTGTTTTTATCTTGTCTTGTGTTATTTTCTTGGCTCCGCTCGTTTGACTTATAGCCGGAGTATTATAAAAATTGTACAATAAAACCAGTGGGCAGTAGAAAACAGAGCAACCGAGCTTTAGCAAGCGTCTAAAAGTCTACTTAAAGTGAAGCAGATCTTCAAAATGTCTGTTGTGGAACCTCTTGCACATCTTACCTACTGACATTGATCTTGGCGTCGTATCTCTCAGTTTGTTGTTTCTTCTTTTTAATATAATTGCTATTATTTTGACTGCTTAGTGATGAGCAAATAATTTCGCTTTTTTATTCGGCGCTCTCATTTTGGTCAATTGCAGAAAGGTAGACGTAGATCATCATTTGAAGTATTTTCGTTCAAATGCCGGAAACTAGTTTAGTCTGCGAACATTTATGAATTATATACAGAGAACGCGAAGGCGAGGAAGAGATTTAAAATTGACGGGAAAAGAAGTGGAAAATTGGTAATAACTCTGAAGGTCAAGGCTACGAAGTTACTGGAGTATATTATGAAGGTAGCTGTGTTATAGTCTTCTATATTTTTGCTTTCGTTTAAAGCGTCTTTGTTGTGCCCCATCACTTGCGGTCGGTACTTGAAACTGATTTTTGATATAAAAAGTGAAAGCTGTGGAGGTTACATTTCATTAAATAATATGGCATTGTCTTTCATGTGATGGCAGCATATGATTCCATCTGATTTGAATGAACTGTTACGATAGATAGATTTTCCTCCGAATTACTTGGGGAACAGGGTAGCAAGGTCTAACTTCACTTGAGCCAGAGTATGTTTGTATAAAAAAGACAACAAAAAAAACATTATACGACTCGCCTACGTTCTAATGACAGATTCAATTAAAACTAAAGCACGTGATGCATATCCTACTTGATTTTGAAATAGCAAGTGCAGTTTTGCTTTTGTTGCTCCTGATCATATGTAGACGTTTTTATGTTTTATTTGAAGTAAGGAGACGAGGTTTAATAGCAGGAGAGGTGGGGTTGAAGTCAAAAGAGGTAAGAGTTCGCCCACCGTGACATTCGCGAAATGGGTTCATTAGAGCCGTAAGAAGTGTGATGGGTGGGCACGTAGAAGAGACGAGCATTACGCAGTTTTGGGGGTTAGTGTAAATGTAATGGAGGAGAGTAGGCATGCGTAATTGATTAAACCTGATAGAAGACGGTGGATAAAGAGGATGTCGGCGTGAATTCTGCCCTCTTCAAGTGTGTTAATATTAATTAGGTGGACGCGGCTTGTGTATAGAAGTAGAATCAGATTTTTTTCCCAGTTCAATAATCGGAGGCCAAAACGCAAAAAACGACATTGAACGCTCTCGATCCTGAGAATGTGGGACAAATAATAAGGGGACCACACCTAATATGCATATTCTATAAAAGGACGGATAAAGACTATATAGAGCGATTGGGCAACGTAGGGTTTAGAGGATTCTTTCGGCCAGAGTTTCACGAAACTAAGGGCATAGTTGACCTAGAGGATTATGTCGTCGATATGTGGAATGGTATTGAGCTCCCTATCACATAAGACGCCTATATCACGAATCGATTTTTTCATTTTTCATTTTTGCAACACCTTTTTATTTTCTTTTTATATTCTTAGTTTCTAAATTATATGCTAGACCAAAAATGCTTAAATTCTTGCTTAATTATCTTATATTACAACTTACTGGTCCAGCGCAGACTCTAAGCTAAACATTACATGCCTATTGTATAGTTTGCCTTTCGGCGACAGAACTTTGTTTGTGGCTGTATTTATGGCTATTTGTACGACAAGGAAAACTTTGTACCGAATTTTTTTTTTGTTTTTTCTTAAAATTTAATTTACTTAAATATATATATATATATATATATATATATATATATATATATATATATATATATATATATATTTATTTTTTTTTTTTTATTTTTTTTTTTAACTTTATTGAAAAGAACTTAACTTAAATCTTATACTACCCTAATTCTAGAAAAGCTAAGTCTATGTAAGCTGGCTGATGATACAGCTATTCTACCGACATCGGTATCCAGGTCTTTATTTGCTATTCAACCACCATAACTATTGATGCTGTTTAATATAATCGTCCCGGTCTCTGTGGAGATAGTACTACTGAAGCGCAAGAGCAATTCTTCGGTGCGCGTTACTTCCCGGTCGTAGCACCATCGCCCGTCTACGGATGATCTACTTACATGATAGATCAGCGGAATTCCGGATCTATCCTGTATAACCCCTTTCATGTCCAAATCAAGGAACGCCTCTGGTGGAACAAAGCCGTTGCGACGCACGCTCTCATAGTACAGAGTGTTTGGATAATAAGCCCAGAAAATTGGGTCATTGGACGAGCGTATTGCTCTCGCAATGTGTCCTCTGATTAATTTAATCATAAAATTATCCACCCTATTTACGTATGCTCCATTATATAAAGTCTCATTTGAATAGTACTTTTTATAGTCCGATTCCGGTGTCCGATATAATCTGAGAGATCACGAATCGATTGCACCGGTGATATCGTTTGGTTAAGTAGCAAATAGGAACGTTGCGGGGAGGAGGGTGCTTCCGAGAGAAGGTGATTGAGTGACATTTGACGATAGTTGTTGGCACTAAGTTGAAAACCTATCGAAATCCTTTTGGAGAAGTGAGGAGTCCAGAGGAGAGCGGAACGTCGTGAAGAGTTTAGTGTCATCCGCATAGAGAGAGATGGATGATACTGGAGCCTATATCGTTAATGGTAAGAATAAATAGGAGGGAACCAAGATGACTGCGCTGAGGAACCCCTGAAGTGGGGAGGAAATAATTGGGAAGTGTGGATCTAAATCTGAGATGGTAGGTTCGATCGTAGAGATAGGAAGAAATCCACTTAATCAGTAGGGGTTCGAAACCAAGGGAGGGTGGCTTAAAGAGGATGAGATTGTGGGAGATTTTGTCGAAAGCCTTGCTGAATTCGATGGTGATTACGTCGAGTTCGCTGTTCTCAAAGGGAAGGAGGGTATGGAAAGAGAATTCCGCTAGACTAGTCGTGGTAAGCCGGACGGTGAGGAAACCATACTGGTTGGGAAAGATGGGGGCTTTGCAGGAGAAACAACGCTTCATATAGAATGCCGTCGAACAGTTTCGGTATGTTCGAAAGTTTAGCGATGGGAAGATGGTTAGATATATCTTTTTTAGGCCCCATTTCTATGTACGCGGGTGATATAAGAGGATTTCTAAATATCTGGGAATTCAGCTTGTGAAAGGCATAGATTAAAGATCGTTGCGAGGGGGAAAGAAAGAGAACACAATTTGTTTAAAAGGGCAACAGTGTGTCAGTGGGGGTTCTCTATATTACATGGAGAACCAACCCACAATTCCAACCACAATTTCCGCCTTATTTCGACCGCCTTCAGCGTGTCATATTATCCCCTATTCCACCGTTCATGCTATTCACCTGAAATATCATGTATTCCCAAGGACGCATAGCTAAACTCATTATCCTATGCAGATAATGCATAATTGAGTTTAGCTACCCTTTTTTCCATACGGAAACTCCATTCCTCTAGTCCATGAGATTTCCAGCGGAAATTGCAACTCATGTTGGTTAGCAACAACCAAGTCGAATCAAACGATGCGGTTTCATCATCAGCCAATGGCTGGGTAATTATCGCATTCCTTAGCGTTTTTCCCACGGTAATATTTCCCTAGCCGATGTAGCGTCCTATCGATTTTCCGCAGATCATCCATTCGCTTGGGATCAATGATCTCTTTTCGCAGGTGAATAGCACCAGATACATTTCCTCCCCTCCATAATTCTGTTTCCATAAGTTTCAATGCACTCTGAGATCGCCACAGCCGTAACACTGGGGCAGTGGGTCGTTCTCAGAAACTGCATTTGATACCAGTACACACAACCAAGCCCACCTCGAGATCATCGTACATCGTGTTTCTGATCTCTCATTCTCCCATGCTCGTCGACTATTGAATATAATAATGTATTCACCACACATCGACGGGCGTGGTATTGAAAGAGCAGAAGTATGATCTCTATTGGTTGTCCTGTGCAAAAGTAAAATTACCCACCTTCATTCCTTTTTGATTCAGTCGCTATACAACCACTACCGCCGGAGGTCACGCCGCCGCTCGAGGCTCACCATAATTTCGCGTGTATTTAAGTCAGTACCAATTCAATCACCATCGCGGGCAGACACGCAGCGACAAGTATCTTAAACGCCATCCAACATACTCGCCGCGGTACTTTCAAAGTGTTTTTAGTTCCTTGTGTATTATTGGCCAAATCGTACTTTTACAATAATTACATTGTGTCGTGAACACTTCCTGACTGTATACAAATACAAGTCCCTACATTTAATCTAGTGATAATTTATTATAAGAGTAAATTCGAAATAAAAACAAGAACAAATAAAAACCAGGTTAAACACATTAAACGGTGTTAATTATTCAATCTTTCCTAACTGGTGAACATTTCTTCCGGCGAAACATCGTTGGAGAACTACTTCTTACTTACGGAGTAATCGTGTTTGGGGAAGAACTGAATCTTGTGCCCGTGCGTTGGTGCAATACATCTTTTACCCCCACACGTCCACCAGGATTGGATCTGAACTCGTCTTTAAGTAGGTTTGATTTTGCTTCAATGTGTTGAGAGACGAAAGGGCCAAGAGAGAATTCGGACAGGTCTTTGAAGTAAAACGGTTCGAAAGGGTCGTCCGTGAAGGATTGTTTAAAGAAAGGAACGAATGATTTGAGGGTCGATTAAATTAGTCGAGTCATAGGAAAAGGAGTTGGGTAGGCGTCTGATTTACGTTTGTAATTAATAAAGAAGAAAAAGGATTGGGGGTCATTTATAAAATTGTTTTGAGTTTTAATGAGATAATTGTGGTAGAGGGCGCTGTGAAGTTCGGTGAATTGATAAATCCAGCCGAAATAGTTGGAGTAGTCTTATTCTACAAATTATTCCTCTTGTTTCGAAGTGTACGGAGTATGCGTTTGTACCATGAGAAATTTGTGGGGGTAAAAGTTCGTATGCCAACGTATGGCACGTATTCACTTAAAATCCCCAACGATGTTGCTGTGCGAAAATGATCCTCAGGAAGTCCACGAAATGAAATAATTAATGCTGCACTGTGTTGATTTGATTAATTGTATTTTTATTTAAACGTTAATAGTTTTTTGTTCACAATAATTATTTTTTTGATCGTTTACAATTGGTTAATAAAACGATGTTAAACTAAGTATATACAAAGTCCCGAACACGACACAAAATAACGCTTTGTTTTTTTTTTAACTGAATTCTAAACTACTCTTCGGTTAACTCGCGAAACAGTCAAAAGTTGATTGCACACGTGACGTGGTTGACGATCGACCTCTCTCGACTTTGGTAGAATAGCGACTGACTAAATTAGTAATTTCTGCTTTCTGCTTTTTACACATTGATCTGCCAATGGTAATCATGCTCTCTTGTGTGTTCCCCAACTTACCACACTCATCCAGGTCGAAACGTACTTGTGTATTCGTTCGACGTCGATGGCCGTAGCCAGAATGGAGAAATCAAAAGGGAAAGCACAATAACCCAGGGTTGATCTGGCTAGGTGTGTGTGCGTCAGTGCCGTGTATACGGCTGGTCTACTGACCTAGTGATAATCTCTTAGGTCAACGCACTATAGCAAGACAGAAATACGAGGGAGAGGAAAACCTAGCTAAGGTTATTCACCAGCAAAAAGATATCATTGATCCCAAGCGAATGGGTGATCTGGGAAAAGTCAATAGGACGCCGCATCGGCTGGGGATATAATACCATTCTGTGGAATGTTCGATAAATACCCAAGCCTATGGACTATGACGCAACCGCGTCGCTTGGTTTGACTTGGTTGTTGCTAACCAATACGAATGGAATTTCCGGTGGAAATCCCATGGTTATCGCAATAGTGTTGCCGTATGTCTTTGATTGTAGCTAAACTCAATTATGCATTATCTGCATAGAATAATGAGTTTAGCTATGCGTCCCTTTAACATGTTTTACAGTTAAATAACTTATCAAGGAAATGGGTAGGTATTGTGGTTGGAATTGTGGGCTGTTTCTCCTATAGGATAAAGAAACCCATACAAATTCACCACCAGTTAGGATGAGATCGGTCTTTTGTTGATTTAAAACGTAGTCGACCTGGAACATTAGAGATATCGCTATCACGGAATATCCGTATATCCCCGGTACCCCAGAAACTGCAGTAAATAATAGGGAATAAACACTGCCTCTCGAAGACCCCCACGTAGAATGGGTGCAGACATACACAGAAATTGGTCAGATGGATGCCAAGAAGAAGGACTTTGAGGTCTAGAAGACTACTTCGGAATAAGTTTGTTGTCATAGCATATGCGTTTAAAGCTGCGATAAGGGCAGCTGCTATGTGTTTATTAAAGTAAAGATACTGATAGAGCCAGATAGCAGAGTATATGACTCTGGTTTTTCTTGGAGGGGAAGGTTATTACTTCCTACAATGGAACAATTTTTCCTATTCCGTTTTGTATCCCTCGATGCCCTGGACAAGGGCATTCTGAAAAGGAAAGTCATTGTTTTCTGGAAATTGACCTCTAGTTTTCAGTCGGTGCAGTAAGTCTGTTCATCTTGCAGAAGTCTGTTGATAATATCAATCCTTAGACCGGATCTGTATCTCACAATGTCGTCGGTGTATGCAATGACATGGTTGAGAGAACCCATTAGATCACTAGTGTAAATATAGGACAGAATGGTAGAAATCACTGTTCTCTACTGCGAACCGTTTTTGATGTGAAAGGTCTTCTTGGAGATTATACCTCTACATTCACCACAAACTGTTTACCCACTATTATATCGTAGATTAAGTATAGCAAATATTCGGACATGCCCAGATTTGATGACTTATATACAAACTTTTCTAACTACACCCTGTCGAAGCTGTTTCAAAGTCAATCAAACAATCGCCTGTGCATGGTCATTTTGTTGTGGTCCTTCTCCCAGGGAGCGTGTCTCGTCCTGAAAAGGACGAGGGATCTCTTTAAGATAGCTCCTGAGGGGACCCGTTGCGGTGCCGCCGTGCTTCCTCAACCTTGAGGGAAGAGCAGCTACCGATCGTTGAATATGAAGAATCGGCCAGGCGCAATAAAGAATCAATCACCTGTATTTCCAATATTTAAACTCTATTTATTTATTTAATTACATTTATTTAGTTTATTGGCGTCCTACTACTTCGGACGCCAATCGAGACTGATTCTGGAATCTGAATTTCATCACCCTTATATACAAAATCTTATCGGGATTTTGTATCGCGGATGCATCGAAATGCAAACAGGATTTGGAAATGTACTTCGACTGGAGTCGAGTACTGGAGAAAAGGAGTGTGATATCTATTTTTAGAATGTACACATCTGGCAAGAATGGAGATAAAGATAAGGATTTGTAGGAACATGAATTTGTTTTCATGCGATGACATGAATTGTGGTGTTTTGTTTTTAGGAAGTTCTGGAAATATGAGTATGTATGATAAACGAATATTTGATTCGTTTATCGGGATTTTGTATTGGATCGGGGTAATGGATTTTGTAAATATGAGTTTGGGTATAGGGATTTGAATATGAGTGGGGAAAGGAGATGGTAGGGCTTTTCAGAGCACTACAATTTTGCCTTGTTCCACTGTATGTTGTATCGCTGTACGAACCGTGTCGTGGTGCGATCTAAAATCAAACTTATTGTTCATCAGTTTATCAATGCATTATTTATAATTTTTCGAGTACCTTGCTCATATTTTGAAGTATGGTAATCGAGCGAAGATTGGCTGAAATGCTCCTGTGCTTTCCCTTTTTATGGATAGGGTGGACAACTTAGAGCGTTGTTGAATAAAATTGTGTAAACGGTCACTGCTTCAAGAGGCAAGTTTTTGGAACAATGTTTGATATACTCCCTGTTCCAGAAGATTTCTTGTTGTTAATGGATCTAAAGATGCCCGTAAGTTCATCCTTGTTCACAAACATACTCGCGTTTACATTTCTAAAAGGAGAGTCCACTCTATTATTTGAATTAAATGTGGTGAAACTTCAAGATTGTGGCCAACTGTTAAGCTCATTGCGTCGTGAAGTATGGTTTTCGGAGGTTATAGTTTCAAGCTCGAGATTAGAATGAACAGATGCGTTCAATCTTTACACTGTCTCGAACGCGGCACTACTATTATTAACTCTTCATTGGAGTTGATGTGATCCAGGTAAGTCCTGAGTTCAGACGTGTTTGACAATTCAAGGGAGTCCGCGGAACTCATAGAGTAGGAATTTGATTATAATCTTTCCTTCTAAGTATTTCATTTTTTGTGGGAACACATTCGTTTCACTAGCTTTAGTGGCTCGAATTTTGTTCTTCCAGTCTTCATTAATTACTGGTCTATTATTGTCACGGATCCGTTTTTGAAGGTTTTTGATTAGTGAGTTAATAGTCAGTGTCCAAAAGCAGTTTCAGCATGAAGATCAGGATGATTATTTGCCTATACAGAGCATCAATCATTGAGCTTCTCTATCGGGTTGTATGGCCCTCTGTGTATGTTAATTTTATGCTAGAACAATTCATTGGTTTACTAACAATGCTATTCATGTTATTCATCAATTCATATTGCAGTTCAGTGCAACATGACCAAAACGTTGACAAGGCGTACATTGTAATATGCGGTCAGGCTTCTTTATTTGTGTACGTGTAGTGCCCGCTTCTCGCTATCGTAGAGATATCATTTTGCTGTAATCTTCAAAATTATCGCACGCTACTTTGATTGTCATATTATTTCGACGTTTTGTTTTAAAATTTGTACAAGTCAATTTATCCAATTTTATGAGACCTTTGGTTTCTATGTAATTGATAACAATGGGAGGTACTTTCTCATTTCTGTTGACTAGGCGCTGTTGATACGGTTCCTTCAGTAAATTTGGACGGTCCATTTAATGAATTTCGAAAGGACCTTCGATACAGTATGCAATTTGGAGGGTTTTAAAATTAATTCGATATAATTTGTTTATCCTCCGCTTGGTAGAAACCTTGACATGGTGCGGGGCTTAAACTACAATGAATTACTCAGGTTATGCTGACGGAAGCATACGCTTCCAGTAAGGCCACCCATGCCAGACAAGCTAGCGAGGCGTAGTCCACAAAGAACTACCACCCCTAATCCATGATGTTTCGCGTTACCTTGCCCATTGTATGGTTTGAGGCCAGGGTATATCGGCTGTTTTATAACGGCGCCTCTCTGACACCCAGTCGAATCAGAGCAGTAAGCCGACCTTACCACATCAAAGAGGGGCTCCGATATAGCGGATTATTTGAAACCCCAGAGTGATCCCATGAAATCAATGATCAATACACACAAAAAACAATTTCACGAAAAACCCGGTAGGGGTAGGTGTTATGAGCCGAAGGTAGCATAAGGGAACAAATCATCAAGAAAACACCGACCCGGCAAAAAGAATACGTAGGAAAAACCGGAAAAAAGCGGGATATACCCGTCGGCACGTGGAATGTTCGAACGTTATATAAATCAGGCGCGATACAGACGGTCGTAGAAAACGCGAAATAATATTAAATCAACAGGGTCGCGCTTCAGGAAGTCCGACTCCCACATCAAGTAATCGAAACCAACGGGTTTACACTGGTGTGTGGAGGTACCGATACACATAACCTCGGAACTGGCTTCATCATAAGCAAGAGGATTACGCCCCATGTAAAAGATGTGAATTTCATTAATGACCGAATATCGGTGCTAAAAATACAGGGCCCATGGTACAATTATGTATTTATAAACGTACACGCCCCAACCGAATCTACCGACAAAGAAACGAAGGACACGTTCTACGAGACCCTAGAGGAAGTATTTGATGGGATCTCATTATTCGATGTGAATAATGATGAAAATTCTCCTCGGGGACCTCAATGCGAAAATTGGAAAGGAATATATCTTCCAACCAACTATAGGCAAAGAAAGCCTACCCGACTTTTCAAATGATAATGTAATTCGAATTATTCCGTTCGCAGCGTCAAAAGATCTGACAGTGAAAAGCACGATGTTCAAGCACAAGCAAGTCCATAAAGCCACATGGATATCATACGACGGCGTAACACGTAACCAAATAGACCACTTCCTCATAGACAAAAGACACCACTCGAATATCCTTGACGTTAGATCATATCATATCAAAGCCGAGCCTCAGATCCCAGAGACCTCTTTCAACGAAGTTGTATACGCAATAAATCGATTGAAAAACAACAAGGCTCCCGGAGTCAACTGCATACCGGCGGAGCTTGTGAAGCATGGAGGAGAGGCAACCGCTCGAAAAATCCACCAACTCATCTAAACAATATGGGATAAGGAAGTCACTCCGGAAGAATGGAAAACCTCAATTGTCGTCCCCACACAAGTGCTGGCATATGCGGATAGCATCGCCGTTCTGAGCGATCATCTAGAAGCTGTAAGAAAAAACAGTGAAATCATCATGCAAACGGCAGAAGAGGTGGTTCTAGAAACAAACGAAGACAATATGAAATACATGTTTACGGCGAGAGCATGCGGATCTCAGGGAACACTCATAAACATCAGAGGCAATATATTTGAACATGTCAAAGAATTTAAATATCTGGGAACAATACTGACGGCCAGTAACGGAATGTCGAAGGAAATTAACAAAAGACTACACTCCGGCAACGCTAGTTGGCACGCAGTCAGTAAACTGCTGAAATCCAAACTGCTATCACGTAACATAAAGCTCCGTGTCTATAGACCATAATCATGCCGATAGCTCTATGCGGATGCTAAACAGAGGTTCTTATAAAACGGGAAGAAAACGAATTCCGCGTTTTCGAGAATAAAGTTTTAAGGGGCATCTTTGGAGGTAAATATGACGAGGAGGCAGGACGATGGAGGAAACTCCACAACCACGAATTGGAAGAGAAAAATCGGTTGGGTAATAACCATCAACGACTCTTTCTCGGACACTATTTCGTAAAAATTTTTTACCGAGCTTATTAGGATGATTATTGAATTTTATTGTGAGTTTTTTTATGTATAATCTTGTTTAATATGAATTTATAGATCAAAGGTCAGTTTTTGATTAATTTTTTTTTGGAAGTTGAAAATGAGGAACAGAATACAATACGACTTCTAATAGAATTAATAAAGATCGCTTAAGTAGAAAATTCGCCAGAAGCCATACTCATAATTTAAATTATTTTTCAGCCCTGTGTACAAAATCACTATTCTTTATGGAATCTGGTGAATTTACGAAAC
Organism: Microdon myrmicae; assembly: GCA_963931805.1. Classification (NCBI taxonomy): domain Eukaryota; kingdom Metazoa; phylum Arthropoda; class Insecta; order Diptera; family Syrphidae; genus Microdon; species Microdon myrmicae. Next base: position 2,456,782 of record OZ007498.1, on the reverse strand, counting down.
CTGCAGTTCATTTGAGGGATATGTGCCCATTTACATTCTTTTTCGTTTTATGAACTTACTAAACGTGTATAACTCCTGATTACTGTCATGTCAATACTGTGGATAAAAAAATGGAGTTGTGCCTTGAAATCAAATATTTTGAATATTTTACCTCGAGCGGTGTTCGCACTAAGCGCATCATTTTCGTGTAAAGATCCTTACTTGTAGCGCCAAGGAAGATAAAATTCACTCAAGAACTCCTTTCCGATGGGGATACCTCCAATTCCCAGCGTACCTTGTCACACACTTTCGTATCGCCCATTAACAAGGAACAAGCGTAAAGTAAACCGAACAAGCGAGTGAACGAAGATAAAAAGACTCCAAAAAGACTCTTCGTCTGTCCGGTATAATTTCTTAAATGAAAAGGCCATGACAATTTAACACACTTAAACACGATCACATATCTCAAGTGTCAGCCCAAAAAAAGGCGATCATTTCTTTGGCCCCCGGTATAGTGGAGCTAGGTGATATGTGTTGCCACAGCTCCTGTCCGTTTTGTTCATGTTATTCGGTTTACCATGTGCCATTGCCACCGTTTGTGGCCAGACGAGTGTGGTCTGCAGCTACTCCTTTGACTGTGCGAGCTCTTGGGAGTTAAAAGATATCTTGACGTTAACATTATCACCAGGCAATTCTAATGATCCAATTCCCACGGCTGGGCTCACTTAAAGTGCAATCACCACCATTACCCTTCTTCCTCTTCGCTCTGATTGTGTGTGCTCTGCAAATCCTTGGCTCCGCGTTGCTGTCCCTGGAACAGTTTCGCTTACTTCACCCAGCGGTAGCCTGCTCATCGGTATCTTGCGTCTGCTTGACTATCTCGAGTACATACCTCTCAGTGTTTATACTCGGCCTATCAGTTATTGTAACACTTACTAACACTTGCCGGTCGGTAGGTTAGTTGTGGGCCCGCTCTTTACTGAGGCATGCCATTAATGCATTTTGCGAACTATGTCCGCTTAACGCGCGTACGTGATTGATATTAAACGAAGATGAGAGGGAGTTGTGCACTTAAGTGCGGTGATGAATAGGGGCACACCTGAAAAGGTAACGACGAACATAATAATGATCACTATGACTTTAGATAATCTGATTTCTTGATTGCAATGATGCGTGAGGGCTCTAGACATTCCGTGAAGGTTGCTGTCTGCTCTGTTTGTTTTGTACATCGATAAAATGTCGAAACAAAAAGTAAACCCGACTCTGAAGTGGTGCCCCACCTTAGCCACCAGCGATGGGAAATGGATCTTTGCAGTTGAACTCCTAAGCCATTTCTGAAATAGAAATTAAATCGTGACCGAGATGTTTTCTTCTCTCGTTTCGTTGTTATTTGTTTTTGGCTTTCCACTTGTCCTCCGACTGCAATATGTGGGTTTCGTACAATTTATGGGTTCGAGGTAAGAGGTCATGCCATCCGATTTCCCCGGAAACACATGATTCCGTGTCTAACAAATGTGCATTAGCAACTGCAATTCCACGTTCACCAATATACTTTCAGTGCCGTCGTGGAAAGTAGTGTCGTTCCACATTTGAGATCGGACAACTCTACTATCAATTTCAATGGATGAGTATCCACCTCCTATCGGGCTCCTTTGATTGGCATAACCGAAAAATGTCCACCTGCCCATCTTTACGACTCGAACAACGACAAGTGAAAAGCATGCTCCTCGAGAAATTAATTAAGCCGCTTGATCGGCACAACGCCGAAAGATGACACCTATAAAAATCGAATCACATCGCTGAGGTGGCATACATCACAAAGACATCACAAAGCCGATAGTTTGGAGAAATTTCGCAAAACCGCGGCATGTTGCGTCTTACTCCTAAGCAACAAAAATGAATCGCCGACAGCGGCAGACTGAAATTGATTGCCGCATACAATTGGGTACGCATATCTCTGCCTGTGTTTAGATTTGCTTTTCACCTGAAGACATAATCATTAAACGGTCTTCCATCTGTTCCCTGTGCCATACCGTGCCACGTACGTCGCGCCGTGTGTAAGATGGACTTTGCGCTGGTGTGGGGTTCGGACTGCACCGACCGACCAGTACTCAAATCCACATTTTCCGGTCATTTGAGCCACTAAACTAGTTCGAATTGGAGTTACGTCGGCAAACCACCTAGTGCTTTGCTCCCTGGTATGCGAATACACTGATGGCTTCATTAGGCCACTCGACAGACACTTATAAATTCAACGGAAAATTATTGTTTAATTATTTTCCTTTCCGATGATATGTGATGAAAAGTTGGTCCTGGCCACAGGCGAAACTGCTCAGTTTCCCAGCCAGCACACTCATGTGAGACTGACTTGATGTTAACTTCGAAATCAAGTTGTGATTTCCAGGTATTTCTCTTTCGGCACACTTATTAAATGTGTTTTTATTTGGGGTTAGAAAACCCTGTAGCTGGTTGCCGTAGTCGATTTTGACGTGGACAAATTAGCTCGTAGTACGTTCTTAAATGGAGGAAACTTGATCGTTTTTACTTTTCGCTGATGGGATGGTTGATTTCTACCTGAATACGACAATTGCACAATCCATATTGTTTTAAAAAGTTGTACACGACTCTAATGATTTAATTTTCTCAATTTTTCTTTTGCTACTGAGCTATAACTGGGGGATGTTGTAAAATACATGGAAGTCTGCGATTGTCAAACATATTCTCAAAAGTGAAGACCTATCGTTCTACTCTCTGTAGCGACCTATAGCATTATTTTCTATTATGTCAAAGTTTGTTGAGTCGCTGATTAATCGTAAACTATTGAAATATCTGAGCATTTCTATAGAGGAGATATGACATAACTTACTGATGACTCCATCACCTGTTTGGTTCAAAGAACGTTGTTCCACCCAGCCCCAATTGCCGAAATGGTTGTTGTATTGAGTTGAGTTTGGCCTGGTAGTTCTGGATGATGTCAAAACTGTTTTCCATCAAAATTTATCTATACGATCGTTAATTCTTTTCGCTGGATGCATACTATGTCGGTTATGATTCTCAGCTTAATTTAACATTCTCAATACTTTAGGTAGGTTGTATGACATTACAAACCGCTACCCGAAAGGAGATGCATGATTATATTGTGAACATTTAAATCAATATAATCCAGGTTCGAATTAATACTATGATACTCCCCCACCTCCATCCCCGCCTATACTGAACGAGGACGGACCTTTTAATTTCTCACTTCTCCCTCCAGAGCGTCGTTAATTAACTTGCTCCATTAGTTCAAACAGCCGCATGGCATACCCATTTGCTTTGGCCTTCTTTCAAGCGAAAACTGTTGATTGAAAAACCACCCGTTGCTCGAAAGTCAATCAAATATTTATTGAACAGCTCCGCGGGGTGATACGATCTCGAGTACTTGTCTGTCTATTGCCCGGTGTTGTAATGATGGTGATGAAGTTGTTCTCACGTGTGCATTTAACATTTGAACATTAATTTATGCGCGATCCAATGTGTGAGTTATTGTGCGCCATTACAATGACTTATTGACTTTATATTCGTCCTGGCCCAAGCTGGACTTGATTTGGACTTCTCTGTCAGTGGTGTTGCGTATACCAATGTTACCACCGACGATTTGCACTGTCCGGTTCAATTTTGAGCAAATCAACTCTCTATATTGGTCATGTAAACAACGAAAATCGACGGACTCCATGTCGATTAGGTGAATGTTTCGTGGGGTAAATAAGTAGCAGCAGTACGCACAGGTGAGGAGAGATTTAACACGAGGTACTGGGTGCGGGTTAGGTGTGAATTGTTTTCCATTATAAATGGGTGCGCATTTCGTTTTAATTCAACAAATGAATGTAGGAAGCGAGCCCCACGTTTGGTTTTGATCTCGAATTTTAAGGTCGGAGTTCGCAAAGATTTTTAAAAAAATTGTGAAAAGATTTTGTTACTTCGCTGGTGGTAATCTGGGTCGGGCACACTTGATAGCAGGGGGTCCGAAAATCCTGTGTGCGGTTTTAATGCTCGGTCTATTGGTAGAGAATTGAGCTGAATTATTGGGAATTATTTAAATAAGTTTCGGTCGCGACGTTGAGGTGTAGGCCATTAAATGGTAATGAATTGGTTCTGCTGGGCACTGATTTTTATAATGAAGGGATTCTATTGAGGAAAAAGAAGAGGCAGAGGATGTCTGAGACTTCTGGCTTGCAATTACAATCAAACATTTGGTTACAGCATTATGATCCATATCTTTACCTTTCGCTTTTTTACTTTGTAATTTTTATTGTTATTTTTTACAATTTTTTACAAGTCAATAATAACGCAAAGCTATACCATAAACCCATATCGTAAATTTGTTTTTTTTTTTTCTGAATACTTACTGGTGCCAAATAATAAATACACTTCTAACTCCATTTGATACGGGTTGAAATTACAAAGTACTTATCCTATTATTATTCTTTTGATTGTGGTTTTTTTAATCGCAGCTTTACTGTGAATTGAGTTTGTGAATTATTTGTGTATAATTTATCATCAATTTGAATGGTTTAGTTTTTTTCTTTTTTTAAACTTCTTGGCCTCTTCTCAATGACAACAACTTCCACATGCAAATCTTTACGTAGATGGTCGAGAATTTGAGAATTAACAATACCTTGAATAATTTGTTCTGGAATCTTTGTATGATCACTATAATATTGTGAATGATGTAACTGCACGGTTGGATACGATAGGTCCAAAGTGGTTTCAGGTCTTATTGGGCAAGGTCGAATGTCTACGAATTAACCAATACATCTTCCTGTACTTCAGCTTCAATTTTTGGTAGTTTTTTTCTGGACGTATGGCTTCCGTCTGAGGTTTCGATCAAGGATGTATTCTCAGTATCCAGAATGCAGTGTGATCAAAAAATGTTGCAAGAATATATTGATTGAATGTAGGCAAGTTGTGAGTATATGGGAGTTATAGGGTTGTTCTCAGAACACTGTCCTGTGGCACATCTCCTCGGATTTTCATCGGGTAAAAATATACATCTTCTTGATTAGTATAGTAGGTATTTTCGGATGCATAGAATTTCAAGATTTTTCAATACTGGACAGGAAAGAGGATATTGAATTTACGGTTTATTTCTTCATGTCCAATTTGGTCGAAAGCGTTTTCAACAGCCGAAGTATTGCTGAATACGTTCCATCATTTTAGGATTTTTTTTTTTTAAGTTTCGGATACAGAACCGATGGACCAAGATGTGTTGTTCTTTCTCGCTGAGCGGATTTATTTTTCTTATTTAGAATTTTTTTTTTTAAGTTTCGGATACAGAACCGATGGCCCAAGATGTGTTGTTCTTTCTCGCTAAGCGGTATTATTCTTCTCACACAATCTTGACAAAATCAGCGGCAGCGAGATTGGGCAATATAATATCGTCTCAGTTCGGTATCTTCCCACAAATGTGGTTTCATATTGAAGTATGAGCAACGTTAGTTGTTTTCATTAACAATTTTCTTGTTTTTTTGTGAAGATTTTAAAGCAGGAGCGTTTTTGGTTAATGTTTGTTTTCATCATCATCATCGGCACTACAACCGGGAACCGGTCTTGGCCTTATTTAGCAAGTCCTGAGGCTTGTAAAATTTTCCATAATTATTTGTTTTTTCTGGGCAAGGTCATTAGTTTTGCGCCAGAGGCTCCCGGACGGGGAATCGAACCCCGGTCTCCCGCGTGACAGGCGGGTATACTAACCACTATACTATCGAGGAGCACTAATGGTTGTTTTAATTTCCCTTTTAATTTTAGTTAAAGTATCGAACGGATATTTTCATTGCTCCTTTCTTTCGATATTTTGAAATAATTAGATGTCAACCACTGTATTGCGTCGAAAGATTTTCGCAAGGTGATATGCAAATTTATAGCCTTTCGTTCATTAGTTCTAACTCAGCTACCGTTCATTTTTCTAATTGGAAGTGTTTGCTCAGGTCATTCTGTTCGAGTTTTTATTATATGTCTTGAGTTAGTATTCAGTTGTCTTAGAAATTCAGTGATGATATCGTTGAACCTTAGGTTAAGGTTAGTTAATTTAGTTCTTATGTTCTTTAGTTTGTAAAGTTATATATACATTAGTTAATAAGTACTTATATTGCATTCCCAACGGTATGCGAAGATGCCATAAATCTCTTGGCCGGGAGGAAACTAATTGATATTACAGCTAAAGAAAAGGTTTCGTTGCATGGGGTTTCACAAGAGAATCGTCGGCTAATAGAGTCACAATTAGAGGCCTCAAGCCTAGGAGAATGGCAACGAAGATGGGTTCTTCCACCAAAGGGAGGGGAACTACCACTTGACACAGGTGATATCAGGACCTGGATGCTTTCGGTAATACTTGAAGAAGTATAAGCATGCCAATTGTTACATAATTAACAATGTTAATTCTCACCCCCCCCCCCCCCCCCCCCCCCCCCCCCCCCCCCCAAACACCGGTTTCATTTAAATCAATATTCCAAATTCGTGTCCTTATTCCTTAAAATACACACCATATCCATAAAACAACATTGTCCTACATTTCAATATTACATTTTCATTTGCATATATTGCTCTTTTAAATATTTTCCCCTAACCAAATACAAGCCTATCCCGAAAGACTATTTTCATCGTCTAAATTGTCCGCTGTATATATACATACTAACATTTTCCACCCCTTTCATTGACTATCTCGAATTTTCGTATTTCTTAAATCAAAACGAATTACAAAATTCTCTAAACGAGGGCCCTTCGAATATTTGTACACACAACCCAGTACAATGATCGGCCAAGCAAATATACCGCTATCTGACCCCTATACACTTAACGATTAACGGCAAGGTGGTTCAGATCAGCGAGAAAACCGAAACCAAATCCCAATGAATCAATAAATGTTAGGGTGGGCGCAAATTTGTAGTCCTCATATAAAAGGGACATGAATTGAATATTTTTGGCTCTTTAATTTTAAAATCGGTGTGCAACTCATTGATCTGCTGTAAATTAACTCTATCGTGATTTTGAATTATATTATTAGCTGTCGTTTATTGAATGTTTTAGTTTTCGACTATCTAATAAAGAAAAATACAAAAATAAAATAAATAAACAATAAAAAAAAACGTCTGTGTTTTAAAATTGGTGGTGCGACTGGAACGAACGGTCAATAGAAGTGGGAAATTAGGATATTCTATGGTGGGACATTTAGAACCTGCGACGACTTTAGCTGTGGGTTCGCATGGATTATAATTATTATCTGGATCGCATGATTGTTCAATACGACTGTGGAATCTAGATGGCAAAACCTGCTTACAGGAAATTACTGCCCATCCGAATCTAGGAGCAGATGGCCTAGCTGAGAACAGCTGTATTAATTAAAAAAACAGTAGCAGCAACAACAATTAGAACTGTGAGTACGTTCCATTATACATATTAAAGTTATATATTGATATTATTTGTGTGCAAGTAATTTTGAAACACAATCACCGGACCGCTTGTACTGCGAAGGCAAAATAGAAAATACAGAACAAGTACGTGCATGAGATTTGAGACCACACGAATGATTTTGGAGCGACATACGTGACGTACAGTTACTGCGGCAGGAATTATAGAATACATGCTAAGTTGCAAACAAGCATGGTCCGTAGCAAATGATATTCTATGTGAGATGATACAGCAGTTGGGATGCGACGAGTAGAGTAACAGGTAAACACCGTCCCGCCCCGCGATGGAATAGCTAAAAGAAAGTTCCGTGGGGATCAAGAGGAATATGTGCTTGACAAGAGGTGATTTTAGTCGGAAAAAATCCAGCATACATTTGGATTGGTCCAGATGTATCTTTTGAAAATTTACACCTTTCCACCGAAACCAAAAAAAAAGTAACTTATATTGCTTGAATTAAGCCCATAAGTGGGGTAATAGCTCGTCTAAACTTTGATCGGTGTTTAACCTCGTTTTGGGATGTTAGATTATTCAGTATGGTTTTATCTTGTAGGATTTGATGCCACTTTTTTTCTCCGGTTTTACATTGCAGTTCTCTGTTGGTTTCAGCGGTATTTACACACGATCCTGAATTTCGCTGATTAATTTTTCGTCTCGAGAAAACCGAAGTGAAATTTAATTAAATTCTTTCTTCAAGTAAAGTCAAGTTTAGTTGTTAAGATTGTGCTTAATATGGTTCGATGTTATCAGTAATGAATTTGTTTATTCACTATTAAATATGTACAAGTCAGCATTTCTATTAATTTGTATGTGGTTTAATATGGTATTTTCCCATTAGCCATAAGCTCTGTGAGTAGGCAGTTCACATTTAGGTCCGCTTTCTATAAAAGGCTTCCAAAGATCAAGAGATAATCACGACCAGGTATACATATCAAAGATTCACTTTTTTTTTTCTTGATTCAGGTGGCTCCTGCTGTTGCTTTTTTATGTAGACACTCATTTGTCCCTATGTTATTACGCAGCAAGAGTAAACTATGGGAGATTATTTAACAGGCGGTTTTATCTGCATTGTGCTCGTATTTGTCTTTTACATATCGGTGTAATATATGTTTCTGCAATTGCTCGACTTGGTGGCGTTATGCGTTCGGTGTGCGACTGTTTGTTATCTCAATGGATGCCACGCTCACTCATTTCTTTGCGTATATTCCATACTTATTTTCGCTTTTCCGCCGATATTCTTGGGCACTAATAATATATTTAGTGTGTTAGCACTGAAACGAAATGTTGTTATTGTTCTTTAGTGAATAAAATTAATATTTACTTCCGAATACCGTTTCTATTTAAATTTATTATTACTTTCACTTTCATTCTAATTGTTGCTTCTAAGTTTCCCAATAAAATATTAGGAGCGTAGATTGTGTTCTTGCTGAGATCAATAAGTTATTGTGTTTTCAATAGATGGCGCTACTTATGTCAGACACTAACAAAGTCATTACAAGTTGATCACACAATAGTTTCGGAATGTCTGAAAGTATTAGGTTTCAGAAGCAAAGGACAATGGGTGCTAAGGTGCTAAATGGGCATCAGCGTGCCCTTCGGACGCGCCTTAATGGCAGCTGCGACTACAGCTATCAGGCATTTTAGACAAATATACATCGCTTCCTCTTTTTCGTTTTTGACTAATATACCATTCTTTTCTTACGAGGACTACGCTTTGTCGTTTAAGGCTATTTACATGTATTATAACGGCGCAAGGCTAATAGCCTAGCTCATAAAAAAAAGTTATTAAGGAAAATTTAACAAGCCCCGAGACTTGCTCAAAAAGGCCAAGACCGGATCCCGGTTGTGGTGCCGATAATGATGATGATATGTATTATAATGTTATATTAAAAAAAAGAACTGTGAAACCTTAAGTTAATTTCAGTATATTCTGATATTATGTACGCTCTCCCCTGTGTAGGTGAAATACAATAAAGTGTAAAAAAATTACGGATTCTATTCCTATCCTTTTATGTATATTTAAGCGACTAAAAAGCAATGTCTCTGTTTATGCTACTCATTTAATCCTATATCACCCCTCAGCTTCTTGGGCAACACATCGAATCTCATTCATCTTTATTTTTTTTCTTTTATGAGGGCGAATTTCACAAAGAACTTTCATTTATACTCGTATTCTTCACAATGTCTAATATCCTTCTACATGCACTCTTTAAAGGTTTGCCAATAACGTTTCCTTAATAACTGGATTCAATAGTATAGTGCTGGATTCGATAATATAGCGCTCCTCGATAGTATAGTGGTTAATATCCCCGCCTGTTACGCGGAGAGCGGGGTTCATTTCCCCGTCGGGGAGCCTCTGGCGCAAGACTAATGACCTTGCCCGGAAAAACAAATTATCATGGAAAATGCCGATGATGATGATGATGATGAATAGCTGGATTCGGTCCATAATGTGCGATCCTGGTCTTCAAAATACCCACTTACCGGTGATATCTTTTGAGCATTTAACTTTTTCCAGCCATAAAATTTAAAAACGCGCGTCATCTATATTTTAAACAACCATATGAAACAAAGTACTTGTCTGATCAAAATCAGATTTGGAATTTACTTTTGAAAGAATTGTGCAGGAATTTTCTTGTAACATTGCAGTTCCATGTAGGATTTGTGGAAGAACTCTTCACTTTACCCTTGCTTATTGAGTACACTGTCAAGCTCGTTCTTCATATATTGCTTTTTTCTTAGTATGTTCATCTCCGACATGTATCTAGTTTTTGAAGTGAAATTGAGTTTTAAAATATTAAAACCCTCACGAATCTTCCAGCAATACCGAATTCATAAAATAAACACATTGTATACGTTACTAGGCTAAGATTCGAAATTAAATATTTGAGAGGGGAAGTGGGATTGTAAGACATTGAAAGACTCCCCAAAATACCTGAGGGCTAGCCTATCGGACACATTCAAACATTCTAAATTCTTCAAACATGCTGGGTGCCTCTCGTTGCCATGAGTTCAACAAGCATCCCTGCCGCTAAATATTCATTCACGCACGGAACAAGTTCAAATCCGATGAGTATCAACTTTAATTATTTCAAGGCTGACCGCTCTCCTTTGTTTCCCTGCCCCCCAGACGCCTGTCATACATCGCTCACACAATTTTAACGAGATCATGATTTATCATATCACTGATTGAGGCGAATTTCCTTCTTCCTACACAGCCAAGACAGAGATTTATCGACGGTTATGATCAATCTGATCGGACTTGCTCCATATGTATTAAAGGGGGAAAAAACAGAAAAAAAAACGAAAACCCCAAAAATAATATAAAAAAAGCATTTGAATTCTTTGTGTTAATTCTCCTTACTTGTGGACCTGTGTTCAATACAGAAATTATGTTGAAAATATGGAAAACAAGAAGGATCCCAGCAGGTGGTTGGGGTCTCTGTTAATGTTCACTGTTTGCTCTTGATGTTGCAGCAAAAGAGGATATAAATCACCTTGAGGTTTTGGCATTTGGTGGCAAGTGATCTTTCAATTCGGATTTGTTGACTTTGAAACTGGTTACATTAAAGGATGAATGGCAAATGAAAAACATAAAAAATTGATACGAATATAATTTTCACATTAGTCTACCTTTAGTGATGGTGATAAGTACTGATTGGGGCTATCTGTTCCACTTAATTATGCAGACATCCTGTATGCATGACAAATATTTAAATCATTCCTAATGACTGCGTGAGAAATATGTGTGGTGGTTGAATGGTCATTGTATGTAAATATTATATATGATTTCATAAAAAGTATGATTAAATTGTAGAATGGAAATGTAGGAGACCTTCTTTACACCACGCTAAATCTCATATAATTAAAATAGAAGTTTCTCCCCACATAAAGAGTTACATTATTCTTATAAATAATTGGGGAAGTGTTTATTTTAATTGCAGAAGGTCAGACAAATTCAAAAAGCAATTGTTCTTGACTTCGAGTTTGCAACGCTTTGAGTACTAGGATTTAAGTCCTCGTATAAAAGCAGTTGATGTAAAGTACTCTATTGCAGGGCGGAAGAAGAGGGAAAAATTGGGAACGCCGCCGATGTATATACATTGATTTTGTTTGCCTGTGTATTGTAGCCGTGAAAGAAAACACGGCCTGGCAAGGTGGTTACCTGCTGCTGAAGATCGAGAGACGAACTATTCCTGTGTTTGTTTGTCAGATTAAAATGATGTTTTCGTTTAAACGTCTGTACACGCTCTAATTTTGAGCTTATTCCAGCGAATACTTAGGACGGGGGTATGTAACCGCCAAGTTCACTTGAGCAATGTTGTAATATCTGCAGAACAAAAAGCGGCCGGACACGTAGCGCATCGAGTTGTCTTGCTCGATTTTGCATCCTGTTTTTGATGCTTTTGGCTAAATAGAGAATTGGAGTCCCACTTAGGACAGATCAAACGGATGTGGTATAAAATCATTATCATTTACAGCTCGTAAGAAGTGCTAACCATAACCAAGGAAATTCGTGCGGTTTTTAATCCACCGCCAGGGGAATATGTATTAGACCTTTTCTGAAAGCGTATGCATCGGCACGTTGCGTCGTCTAACTCACTCACAGGTGGTCAGTGATACTTCAGAAATTCGCAATTAAGTATGGCTGTGTCCAACGCAATCATTAGGGCTTGTTTACTGTACGAGTAATTATTGGGTGCAAAAGGTGCCGAAGCAGCAAGAAAAATATGTGAAGCGTTCGGGGAAGATACTGTTAGTGAATAAACTAACTGCTACGAACCGACTCCAGCGACTCAATATTTGCTCTACCTTGCTCATCAGGAACAAGAATTGGACGATGTACTACAACAGAAAACAATCGTACCATTGGCTTTCATCACAAGACCCAATTCCTCTGAGTGGTGAACCTGCTCTTCGTCAATGGAAGGTAATGCTGTGTGTGGCGGACTACTGATAGATTGTGCACTCATGGTTTTTGGAAAATGGCAAAACTATTACCCAAAAGGTTTCCTCAGAAAAATTGGACAGAGTGGCCGAGGAACTCGCAAAAAAAAGACAGGTAACGGAGGCCACATGTAGCAAAGATGACCTTGGAGGTGACCTTCAAAAGGCTGGGAACTTTTTCCCCATTCTCCATATTCATAAGACGTTGCTTCGTCGTGTAGTGATCCTAAATCACTACTCTCACCCAATTACCTATAATCCCATCCTAATTCCCATAGTGAATCATATGAGCGACAAGTTAAACCTAAAGTTAATTTGTCGCACATTGATTCAATTTCCAATTACCTTACACCCCAATCCAATTGAACCATATGCATGATAAATTTAAACGAAAGTCCATTTGTCGTGCATTAATTCAATTCCCTAAAATCAGTGAAATTATGAAATGCCTAATTCTAAATGCATTTCATTATTTCTCCTTCCGGGAATTTATTTGAATATCCACTACCCACTTCCCAGAATCCTATTCCAATTGAAGAACACAAAATCTTGTTTGTGCTTCTTGGAATTTTTAAATAAAATTTTAACCAATCTCTGTCGCCACAGAGGGCGGCACATTTTGGATTCGTGATCAGTTCGAAATCGGAGACCAAGGTAACGGCCACAAATAATAAATAAATAAAATAATTAAATAAATAAGGTATTAAATCGCCTTTTAATTTGGCCACCCTGCCTTAGGGAGCATAAAACGAAAACACCCCAGAGGAGGTAAGATATAAAAAACAACTTAACAAAAATATAACCTCCACAGTCGGATCACCATCTCTTTTTGCTAATGGATGATTATATGCGCGGTCGGAAGTTCAAAACTTGAGGAGAGGTGGAATATGCGGCAGCACAGTGTTTTGAGTTTCGGGAAAACGATTTCTTCAAAAATGTCATTTACAAACTTCTAAATAGATGGGAAAAGGCTGTAGAAGTCGATGGTGGATATTTTGCAGAATAAACATGATTAAAATGCATTGGTTTTGGTACATTTCGTTTCTGTGCTGAAACCGCATGAACTTTCTTGGTTACCGGATATATTCGTATCTTGATACGATCAACGATCTCAGTATATACTGATGTTTGAATGACAAGTCTGATGGGCTCAGGCAATAATGTTCAAATTAGTATGAGAAGCTTAATGTGTTGCCAACAAGACGTGAGATCGGACCCGGTGGAACACCAAACTTAATCTGAATCTCCAAAAATACAGTCTCTTGCCTATTGAGTGACATGTTCATCAAGTTTAGTTTAGTGGGGCTACCATCCCATTTATTGGCTTAATTCAAGCAACAAACTCTCTAAGACAAAAGGGATGAATGCATTTAGTGAGATCATTAACTTTCGGGTTCTTACAGACCAATAATTTTAGTTGTAAGTATAAAATTCGACAGCAGCGTTTCACACGTTTCCATGACCATCGTATCTATGTTGGTAGGGCTTCGTGATTTGTAGTAATACTTTCACTGACATGTTCAGAGAACTGTGTGACTATCGGACTCTTATATTTCCAAATGTCTTAATACGGTTTTTAATTACGGACGGTTAACCGATTTTTGTTTTCGGTAGTACTCAGAGTCTAAAAAATAAAAGTATTTAAAAAGCCGCTACGGTTGCATTTGGTTTTATAATTTGGGAACGATAATGGACTTGTTAAAAATATTAAAAAAGCTTGTTAAAGCAACTTTTGTATAGTAAGTGTATTGGCTTACCGGTTTAGTGGAAAATAATCATCAATGGAGCTTTTTTGCAATCACCCATGTGTCAACCGCTATGTTAATTGCATCCTAATTAATACCTTTAACTGATTTGAGGACCAAGCACAAATCTGAATAAAACGGTTTGTTTATTGAATTCGAAGTCCATTCTGACCTATAGTGGCGGCTATGTAAGTAAATGATTAGGAGACCGTCTTAATGATGCCTTATTGCCACAAGCTGACACAGTAGAAAAATCAATCGTCGGCTTTGTTGTAAGGAATTTTGAAAATGTGGAAAAACTTTACACATCAACAATTCATCTTTGATCTAATATAAAACTGGAGAGTACTGACATCGAAAATACTATCAAAATCGTCTGCTTAATACAGCGGTTGGTTGGTGGCTAAGTAAATAAATACACCCTGATATTTAAAGTGCGTGGATTCAGACATAAGGATCGTCACAAAAAATCCGAAACACAAATGAGAAGCGGAGTACGCGGAATGAAACTCGACGGTTGGAACGGTAGCTTCGAAGTTCGAATACCGTAACACTAGAATAGATTACGATACACATTACATAAGAATCAACCCACAAGACTCGAGGCAACAGGAGAATCAGAAGGCGAGACTCAGAGTAGGAGATTCAAACCACAACAGGGACGGGAGAATAAAAAGACGGGACACGAAAAACGTAACACCCTTAAACTTCTCTTAAGGTATTTTCTATTCTCGTGGTTGAGTCACACGTTGTATTTGGTTGGATCCTAAGAAAATTTCAAAGCTTTACATTTGGGTAACTCATAGTATTTTAAAGTTGCACATGCAATGTGTCGCTCATAAACTCTTTGTAAAACGTAGTGAATTCGTCATGTTGATCCTAAATCAATTTTGACATGAATTGAAACAAATCAACAAGACTATCGTAATATCCAGTGCTTGGCTACGAGTTTTCCAGATTTTGGTACTAATTTTGAAAACTGATGCACAAATAATGAATTAAAAACTGTTATTTAGACAATAATAATATTTATTTGACAAAACCCAAACCCTTTACTTTTATTTCTATGTAGGCGTATATTACGTAAAAAAGTTACAAAAGCCCATAACGAATTCGAAGATCTGCACATTGATTTTATATATATTTTTCATATATAGATATTTCGAATTTTGGGATACATTGCCTTAACAAAAACAGATTCTGCAAGACGATTTCCCCTAAGTATTGTTTGCAATATATATTGGTACATACGTACAAAAAATTTTAAAATATAAACCAACATTCAACGATGGCATATAAAGATGAATGGCATTTGGTATATCGGAAATATATTTTAATTTACGATCCACATTTTATGGTCTTCAAAAGAGTCTAAGACACTACACTAAACTTTCCATTCCTTACATAGCAGTATAGTATGTTTTGTTAAGGCAATATTCGCGCTCTCAAATTAGGTAGCAATATAGAAAAAAAAAACCTTTATCTTATTTATTTCTTGTAATTTTCCCACGATTGTGATATTTAAGGTAATCCAAAATCTATAATCGAGGTATAAAAATATGAGTTGAGAGCGCGAGTTCCGATACATCCATAGCGGTATAAAACGATGTTGAATTTTTAACGGTACATACTATTTGATAGCCCATCCCATGTATCTAAAAATTAAACATTTGCTTTGGCTCATCTTTTGGGACAGTGCACTAATCCTAGTTTATTGTTATTGTCATCATATACAATCGAGTTTGCTATAGCTCTGTAGCACAGGTAACAGATCTATTCGCGATCATAACTCTAAATACGCATCTTTAGTTTTTCCTGCGATCATAAGGGAAGTGAAAAATTAAACAGTTCGATTGACGAGCTGTGCTAATAAAAATTAATATGCGTCCGATTATACAAGCTGTGGTTATTGCCCAAAATCTTTTCATCATAAAATTAGAAAAAACGACGGTTTCAAATACATGCCACACAAAATTGATTGAGATTTTACAACTTCATTAGATGATCCATCAAACAGCACTCTACATTTTATTAGATCGTAAAGCTAAACTAAAGGAATTCTGAAGATTGTCAAAGAGACACACTTAACCATTTCAAGCATCGAAATTATGAATAACGTCCCACTCGCTCTCTTGATTACCTAATCAATACAACGAAACAAACAGTTATTGACCTGAATTTAAATTTTTATATCTTTTAACGCTGAGTTACTAATCTGGTCTGTTCGAAAGTTTGTGTGTGTGATCTTGTGAATGAAAAATTATATTCGACCATCCATCGGCGACAAGTAGATTTATGTTTCGGATGGTGATGAGATACCTTTGCCGTGGGTTAATATTAAGAATTTTTTTTTGTATATGTTTGGTCACCCTTTGGTCCTTTGCTCATTAATGACAACATCACTATTTGGTGGAAGTTAATTATATCCGCAAATACAAGGTTTTCTCTGTTTCTACTAAGTTCGTATTTCAATGGAAAGTTATTATGGATATAAGGGATCAGGACAAGTACCAGAGGCTAAGGTGGTGATTGTGAAAAAGTATACAAGCGTATGAAAGAAGCAACTGCATGAGATGTAAGATCTTTCATACAAACTTCTGGCAAGTTAGTGCTCATTTCGAATGAAATATTTTGCCCGAGATTTTCGGCCTGTTGGAAGAGTATACCGAATGTTTAATGTCAGTAGTATTTAAAAGCAATTATAATTTGAATAGGCCAGCCATAATAGAATGCGCCAGCAAAAGAGGTAGAGGCCAAAAGAGTTTCAACCCTTATCATTCCAACTTTTAAGTGTCAATATCGACCGGCAAACTCCAACTAATCCGCGTCATATTTTGACTTTTTTAAGTGTCAGACTTTATATGCTACAATGATGTGTTAATAATAATATTAAAATCATTCACAGCAATCATTTAAGAAATAATACCAGGTGTACCGGTGTGAAGTTAGCATCAAGATACAAATGTATCTATAGGGATCGTTTGTTGTGAACGAGCCCATATATTATTTTTACTTAGTTGCTATGACATCTGTCAAACATATTTAGTATGCATCAAGTCATTGTACAAACAACATCATTTTTTTTAATCCTGTCAAAAATCTCGAATTTTTTCCCAGAAAATGATGATTTCCGGAAAGCATACATTTTTTGTTTTCATTTGAAGAAAAGTGCTGCAGAGTCGCATCGAATGCTTGTCGAGGCTTATGGTGATCCTGCTCTATCGGAATCAACATGCAAAAGAAGATTAAAGCGGTTCAGAGATAATGATTTTGATGTGCGAAATGAAGAACGTGGAAGACCACCAACAAAGTTTTGAGGACGCCGAATTGCAAGCAATATTGGATCAAGATGACACTTTAAGTCAAAAACAAATGCCACAAATGTGAAATGTTGCACAACAAACAATTTCTGACCCTTTAAAAGCTATGGGAAAGATCCAAACGTGTGGAAACTGGGTGCCACATGAATTTAATGACAGGCAGATGGAAAAGCGAAACACCACATGTGAAACGTTGCTTCTACGACACGAAAGGAAGTCAGTCGAATTGTGACTGATGATGAAAAATGCATTTATCTTAAAAATCCTAAACGCAAAAAAAACATGGCTACATCCAGGAGAAGCGTCAACATCGAATGCAAAGCCTGATCGGTTCGGAAAAAAGACAATGCTCATCATGAACTTCTAAAACCTGGCAAAACTGTTGATGTGCCACGCTACCGATAACAAATTATACATTTTTTTTTTGTTAACTATAAATCATCTTTTTAAAGATTTTATTTTCCAATATTTTGTTATGAACAGATTATTGGTTAAATACTAAAAATAATAAAAACGTATAATATTACAGAGTAAAGCAAACATATGGAGACGCCGACTATCGCTTTGCGATTGTTGATTATGAGAGAACCACACAGTAGGTTAGTGGTTCTTTTCCATCATTCCGCTTACTTCACTCTTTTACTAGCATCTTGTTTGGCTCGTTCACTCGCTTCTCTTGTTAGTATCATGTTCCCTTCTTTAACTTGAATACGGCCGTCGCGAGCCTTTGCCGCTGCTTGTGCCTTAGTCATTGTGATCTTTTGAAGTTTGGCTATTTTGTCACCGATTTTCATTTCGACAATTTTACCACTTGCTGCACGTGCTACTTGATCCGAATTGAGAATTTCATTGCTGTAGGTTCTGGTTCGGGATCGAGTTTTGTTTCCGTCGTTGATGAAGCAACTCGTAATGTTTTCAGAGCAGGTCTTTTAGCTACCACAAGTGGTACGACAGTTTTACTACCCTCTGCCGGCGTTTTATCGACCTGCGCTGGAGACGTATTCACTACTTGAGTGGTGGGCTTGATTTTCCTTATTGAAACCGACTTTGAAAGCCCTCGCAAAGTGTCTTGTATGTTTCGGCTAGTTGGAGTTGCTGGCTTTTCGACCTTAGTGTTTTCCGTTAATTTCGTCTGCCGAAGAACCCTCTTGACTTCAGTCTTCTGAACTTGTGTGGGAGGCCCGCGCACTGCCACCCTTCTTAAAATTGGTTCCTGTTCAGGTTTTGTAGCAGCTTGTGCGGTATTATTATTTTTAGACATCTTTAACGGAGGTTCATCCGTGCTGTTGTTCACCTCAGACATGTTCACCATATCGATGGATTCTACGGCAACATCATGGGTCCCTTCACCTTGGTTATTGCCAGCGATACCAATGTCTGGTTGCCAATCAACCTCCTCCTCTTTAACGACCTCCTTATCGGTAGGATCAGCAAACTCCTCAACCAAGAATTCTTCAATAACCTCGCCAATGTCCTTGGTGGAATTATTAGCTGATTTGTTGGTATCTATTTCTTCGTCATGGGTTTTGATTTGAACCATGTATTGATCGAAAAATGACTAGAATGGGCCACAAGACACGGAAAGGTAATTTTGTTGCTCCGAGTCATACAGCAAAACCCGTCAAAGAAACAATAAAAGCTCTCGGCTGGGAAGTGTTACCCCACCCGCCGTATTCACCAGACTTGTTTCCTCCCGACTACTATTTGTTTTCATCGATGGGACACGCATTGGCTGAGCAGCATTTCAATTCCTCCGAAGAAGTCGAAAATTGGGTCTCCGAATGAGTTGACTCAAAAGACGACCAGTTTTATTGGCGTGGTATCCACAAATTGTCAGAAAGGTGGTCGAAATGTGTAGAAAGCAATGGCTAATACTTCGAATAAAATGTTTTTTACTTTTAATGTGTTTTACTAAAAATGTGTTTTACTAAAAAAAAAAACCTTCAATTCATACCGATAAACCTAGTATATAATTTTAATTACATTACTTATATTTATTGCAGACAGAGCAGCACACGACTGCCGCGGGTGGATTTTTTTATTTTTTTTTATTTACTGCATTTATTTGACCAAAAATTAAGAGTTACAATAAGTAATACAGTTAACTTATAATACATTGGTTACATAATAAGTGCTTACATGTTATTTGTTAACATTTTTCAAACGATTTTTTTTTAAATGTGCTTAGGATTTAATGGGATTTAGATACATTACTAATTTTGTTTTTCCTGGAATAGATCAGAAGAAAAACCAGGAACTCTGTTTATTTTAACTTAGCCTACTTAAAATAATTTAATCTAACTTAATCTAATCTTATGCACAATTTACAATATTTGATTTGTGGATGTGGGATTTCCCGTTTTGATTGAGGGCAGTAAGGGATAAGATCAGGTATATCTTGAAGGAGGGCGGTGCCATTCGGTTCTGTGTTAAAAGTAAAAATCTTGGAGAATGGTTGGATGTTGCTGTATTTGAAATGATTGGGGGCCAGTTCGGTGTTGTGGTACACGAGCTCGTTTAGATCGTTAACCAGTCTGGCTGAGGTGAAGAGGGTCCTGATTTGGAGAAAATTGCGGTAGTGAGCTCCCATATTGGAGGAGGGTGATGGTAGGTCTGTTATTATCGGGTTGGGATTGTTAGGAAGTTTTTCTATAAAATTTATCGACAGTTCTAGGATCCGTCTATCCAGTCGTTCGATGCCTGCAGTGTTGTAAAGATCGTTGTTACTATTGTATCTATATGAGTTGTAAGCCAGTGATAAACCAGAAACATTTTCGTTCAAAAACTCGTAATTTCTCCATTCGGGAGGGTGAGATGTGGTACCATTGTGGGTAATATTAGTTAACGTGTGTCAGCAAGGACAGGGATTCACTAATATTCCAATGACTGTTCACTGATAATTGTTCACAACTCCGGTATAGTAGAACTCCGAACTATCACCGACGAAGAAGGAAACACCAAGTGAAAAGAGAAGTAACAAAAAAACACAAGCTTTGTTGAACATAGTAATCCTCGTTTATTTTTTATTATAGTCTCTGTTTGTACTTAAGTGAGACTTGGCTTGTTAGTATTAATGTTAACACTTTATATACATGTTTTCTTAGCTAGTACCGGTAACATTACTGAACATTAATACTAAGGAGACTTTAATAAAGCTAGTGAATTACGCGAGACGGCACTCTCATTTTTCAATCGCGTGATATATAATTTTTACTTGCTGTCTTTTAAACGATTTAATTAACAACACCGAACTAAACACAAAGGTACACGGTTTTCAAACACAAGGTACGTGTGCGCGACGGTGGCTAAAATCTGACTGGCTAATTCCAACTCCCCGTAGCTCCTTGAAATTGACCCAGCCTCTATGCCTGCGATGGGTTTCACGCACACCATCGCAGGAGCAAAATTGCAAAAAGTCCTTCGGCAATTTGACCAATGAGAACCGATCCGCGTCTCATTGGAAGGTTCCTTGGTGATATCGTTGCCACTGGAAATGAATGTCTTCCTCCTGGAAGGAAGGACAAACGAACGCGCGTTGAAGAAAGGAAAGAAAGAAAAACGTGCAGCTGTTTAAAAGGAGAGGGGTATATACTGGAATGGGATCTAAATAGGCAAGCAATAAGATGCGGCTTTATTTGTACAGGCAAATGCAAATGCATTAGGATTGCCTATGCAGCCGATTCGAGATAATTGGTTGCAGCTGTATAGGCATCGATTTGCATGACGTGATCGGGTGATCGGTGATTGCTTGGGAAAAGCAAACACAGTAAGATTTCTGAGAGCATGATTGACATGAATGTCGATAAGGGGACTGTGGAAGTTTTCTTAATGGTTGGGAATGGTCATGGGTGCCGATCAGGGGGCACGAATATGTTTTAGGAAAAATGCTTCTCAGCCATGTTCGGATGAAAGTTTTTGTTGCCACGTGGCGAAAGTTTTTGTTGCCACGGCAAGGTAGTAATCTTTGCCGTGGGTTTATGTTTTCAGGTGGGGAATGCTCTCATGCTGGTAAGTTGTTTGCTGATATTGGCAGTGGGATATGGGGCCAAAGTGATGCGTGGTTTTTCGGGCCCTGAAAAACCCCACACCATAATGGGCAGGCGTATGTAAGAGTGGGTCTGATTATCTGTTTGTAGATGAGCTGTTTTACTTTGAGAGAGAGGCCTTTAGGTTTCCACGACACTCGTCTGCAGAGGTTAAGCTGTATTGAGGCTTTATGAAGGGAATTCTTGATGTGGGGTGAGAATGACCAGTCGTTGGAAAAGGTCACTTCCCAATATTTTAGAGTTTTGGAAGGTCTTATGAGGGTGTTATTTAGCTTGAGTTTAATTTTGTTGTGGCAACGTTTTGTGCTGTTTGTGCAGTGAGCGTTTGTTCCCTTAAATACTGTTAGCTGGGTTTTGTTTGGGTTGAGACGAATTTTCTATTTGTTAAAGTATGCTGAGTAACTATAGTTCAGCGTAAACTATATGATTTAGAATTCAATAATATTCTACACTTGTATTGCACACAAAAAGGGCTAAATTATTTATAGTTACATTTGCTGTGGTTGCATCCCGAGAGATTATCTGAGTATTCTTTAGATAAACTATTTAGGGCTGTACACACGGATTTAAGATTAATTATTAATTATATGTTTTATAAAAAATTGAAGACCGATTTTTTATCTGAAATTCAATTTTTTTTTGTCATACTAGTGGCATTTTGCGAAATATTAATATTTTGTAATAATCATGTGTACCGCTTTAGAAAAACTCATAAAGATGATGAATTTTTTTTTTGATTCTAGGTGTTACACGAAGAAATAGGAGGGCATACATGTAGGCAAATACTTGTGCATTTGGTTGAATCATTATCTATTGGGTTGAGTAAACGTCATTAGTATTTTTGCAACAGATGTTAGTTATTTTTGGCGATTTGATTGATTTGCAACAGTTTCAAGATGGAAGACCAAACTGCACTTTCGCACTCAATATTTGATAACCTCATAAAATCAAAGAAGTTCATTTGCTGATGAAACCTGTAGAAAGCGATCCCCTTTTGAAAAGCGTGTTAACTGGTGATGAAGTGGACTATTTACGACAAAGTGCAGCGCAAACAATGTTAGCACCGAACTAATGATTCACCTCAGACAAAAAACGCTTTTACCAAATGTAACGAGAATATGCATTTTTAAATAGATTTCTATATAAACCGTATGTAATGAACACTGACCCCCAAATTTCACGGCATCCTAAAGCTTTCCGGATATTTTTAAATAGCAAAAGAAAGCTACATGGTATTCTGCAAAATATGGAATTCGAAGGTGCTGTCCCATGTACCATTGATTCAACTTGTGAACTCTTTGCAACGTTTGTTGAATCAGTTTATGTTGATCACTTGAATCTTACTTTGTCCTTTGATAATAATATAAGTGAATGTAATACATTTTTGTGATTTTTCAATTAACGATGTATAGGGTATACATCGTACAGGGTATACAATCTTTGAACCCTTGTCAAAGTGCTGGTTATGAGCATATTGCATTTTACGTTCTTAAACAATGTAACTTTCCCTTTCTTTTCCATTAGAAATTATTTTCAATTCACCTTTATCTTCTGGCGCGTTCTTGGATGAATGGAAATATTCATTTATAACTTCCTTTCTTACAGCCAGATCCAGACAAAAGGTTGAATATTATAGTCGAATATCTAAACTTTCAGCCATTCCCAAACGATAGTTGCTAAAAAAAACCTTAATTACAATTAAGGAACAAATGTCTTTGCACCAACATGGATTTGTGTCTGTTATATCCACATAATCAAACTTGACGTTATTCACAAAGTATTTTGCCGATTCTGTGTAATCAGGTTACCAAGTTGATGTCGTTTTTACCCATTTTGTGAAGGCATTCCACAGAATATGTCACAAATTAAAGAACGTTTGGCATTCATTCGATGCTGCTTGAATGGATTTACTTATCAAGTAGAAAGTAGTATGTGAAACTTGGTTATTCTCATTGCAGGCCCAGTGGGGCCTTATCTGGCGTCCCCCAAGGTAGCCACTTAGGACCTTCACTTTTTAAAATCTTTATTAGCGACACGGCATTGCTCAATCTTGCTAACTGCCTAATGTGTGCCGATGACTTAAATATCTTCTTAAAATGGTTTACACACCATACTCAATTGGTGTTAACTAAATCAACTGTCCTTGAACATAAATAAATGTCAGTCTTTTTCTGTTTACTGATACATGGTGCCTGTTATTTATAATTATACAATTTTCGGGAGCACCCTTTTTCATAAAACTAAAATTAAAGATCTTGGTGTGATCGTTGACATGAAACTTTCATTTTCGTTTCACATTGATTGTGTTGTTGCTAAAGCGAATTCGATGCTTGGATTGGATTTCTTCAGCGAACGTGTGCTAAACTTTCAAACCCCTATGCTCTTAAGGGGGTATTCTGGTCTAGACGCACGAATTTAACGCAATATTTGAAGTGCTGTAAAAAAAAGCAATCAATATTTTTACCCTTCATTTTTTTATAGGATGTTTATTAATATTTCAAGAATACTGTAATAAAAATTGAAAGTAAAAAATTCAAAATTCAAAAAGTTAGCAGCTGATGAAGTGGGGGATCTCAAAAAGTTGGCACGCTACCATACCCACGATTGAAGCCTCCTAGCAAATAAAAAAAGAAAATATTATTAATTTACAGAAATGTCTCTATCGTTGGAACTAAAAAAAGTTGAAAAAAAATTTTTTTTAACAAAATGGCGACTGCTTGAAAAAAAAATTATTTTTGTACCACTTTTTTTAAGTTTTTCGAATTTTTAAAAAATAGTTAACATTGAAATTTGAGGATGAGGATAGTTCATGTAATAGCAAAGCCCATAAAGAAGACATATACTAAATTTGAAGTAAATCGGTTCAGTATAACTTGAAAAATGGGTTTTGTTTTAAAAGGGAATTTTCTACTTTCAATTTTTTTACTGTATTCTTGAAATATTAATAAACATCCTATAAAAAAATTAATAGTAAAAATATTGATTGCTTTTTTTTACAGCACTTCAGAAATTGCGTTAAATTCGTGGGTCTAGACCAGAATACCGCCTTAAGTCTGTTCATAAGTCTCTAGTACGACCATTCTTTGAACACTGCTCTGTAGTTTGGTGCCCGATCTATTTTAATTCGATTGTGTGATTAGAAAGGGAATCTTGACGCTATGCCATTCTATTTAACAAGATGTGCTTTAATTGGATTGGATACTTTAGAAAAAAGCACAGAGTTCATGTATATTGTTCAAGATGTTTTTTCTTATCGTATAATATGCCCTGATGTAGGTAGAGAAATTCGATTACATGAACCAGAAAGAATTCTTCGAAAAAGAAACATCTTTATAACCTAAGACCTATGTATAATTATGGTCTTAATGAACCAATCACTAAATGTATAAACCTTTTTACTTCAGTTTGCACCGACATCGAATTATCTGATCGTAAATCTAAATTTAAATTGTCACTGTTGAATGTTCTATCCTGACATATACTGGATTTCAATGAAATATTTTGTATTAATGTATCTCGAAATAATCATTATTTTTTCTGTAATCTGTTAGACCTAAATTTAGTGGATTAATAAAGTAAACTAAACTAAACTAAATCTCCAAACACAGTATAGAAAGAAGATATTCCGGGTTAATACAGGTCTTCAGTACACATTTTAATTCCAGTTAACCTCACACCTAAAGTTTAGTTTTAATGTTGATCTCAGCTGACTTTCTGGTTGGTGATTGTTGTAGGGAGACACTTTGGAGAGGTGAAAAACTCAATTTTATTTGAACTACACATGTGCGCGCGTTAGTGTAAAAAAAATTAACTAGAAAAACGGTCTGTGCAGAATATAATGTAGACAGGTTTGAATAATTAAATTGAACGTGACACATTCCATGCATTTTCTTGTGTGTTCATAAATTCTGGTTTTTGAGAATTACCTATTACAAAATTTCCATACTTTCAGAATAGCAGTACTCACTCCAAGCTAGTGCCATAAAAAATATTCGGTGATTAGCCAACTATAACAACTCTATGCACCTGAAGAAATACGAAATTGAATTCCAATATTCAGTAGGCATCATTTCTGTGTAATTGGGCCAGACTGTTGGTAAGGCGGCTAAAAAGCCAAGTGGCTTTAACACCGATGCAACAGGAACGAATATTTCAATTCCATGGATGTTATTGATTACTAATTATTGGCACCATCTGGTGTATTGCCTCAAAGAGCTTGCAATCCATGTGCTGTGATAATTATATAGTAAATCGTCTATCTCCAATGATTCCTTAGTTGGACCTGCTCATTGTAAAACCATAACACTTGTTAGGAAAACTATGGCAAGTTTTCATCTTTCGCTTTGATGTTGAATTTGTGTTTTGATAGATTGTGAATTATTCACTAGGCTCTGCCGGTGAAAACGTGCACCAATTCGCCCAACAACAAAATATGTAGTCCCACAGAATTCAAGTATGTTCTGTGTTTATTTAATTACCAATATCCTTTCTCTCCCTTATATTCCGCTATAGTGGTGAGTTGTGATGGTTGGAAGACCAACTTAATATTTATTCCCGTAAAGGCAAGTGATGGACAGTGAATATTTTTTACTCATTTGCAATCTCTTAATCTAGACTTTCTACCTTTGCCACGCTTTCTTCGCTTTCTCTGCTCTTTAGTCGCATTCGTTCTTCCCCTTTCTACTCGCCTTCTACATTTGACTGCCTAAGGATATTCAGATTCCCTAAAAATCCTTGCAGTGCTGAAATGTTAAAAAAGATGTCTCGCTCATTTGAGTACTGTTTGTTGAACTCATGCGTTCTACGATATTAATTTAATGTTGAGACATAATCAACACTAATTGACATTAAACACTACGGAACATTAACAAATATGATTACCATGAGTTAAAAATATCGAGCAAATCGATTTTATATATACGAGAACTTTTTTCT
The DNA here is from genome assembly GCA_963931805.1 of Microdon myrmicae. NCBI lineage: Eukaryota > Metazoa > Arthropoda > Insecta > Diptera > Syrphidae > Microdon > Microdon myrmicae. The sequence continues at coordinate 2,430,367 of OZ007498.1, read as the reverse complement.
ATCAAATCGCCTGCGGAAGCGAGAAGACTACTCACAAAATGATTACGTATAAAAAAACAACTCCGACGAAAATTGCACACTAGCTACTCACCTTTTATTAAACAACAGATCCAGCTATTGACCTCCCTGATAAATGGACAACTAAAAGTTTTCACTAATCAGACCTACACATCCACCCTAAACAGTATCAAACCAAATCGCGATCTATTTAAAAACATAAACAGACTAACGGGTCGCAAACTCAAGCCTCGAACAGATTATCTTATTCACCCAACTAATAATAACATCGTCTAGTCGGACACTGATATAGCAAACTGTCTCGCTGAACATTTCTGCAAAGTCCATAAGCAAAACGATACCCTCCCAGTAACAAATTTCCACGATACGTCGAACGATTACATTCCACGCTCACTGGAGCCATCCCTCACACCATTTATTACTGAATTCACCGAAACCAATAAAGTATCACACCCCGTAGGAATCGACACATTCCTAAGCCTTGAAGAACTATCCGAAGTCATTACTTCACGTAACAATAAAAAATCGACTGGCCTAGATGGAATCCCTAACCTCCTATTCAAAAGACTCCACCCAGGCAACTTGCTCCCGATTCTCGTTCTTCTCAACCACATAATAAACGCTTCACATTTCCCTAAAAGTTGAAAAACAGCGGTGATCGTCCCTATTAGCAAATCTGGGCCCTCCAAGTACCCGGATAACTTCCGTCCGATATCGCAGCTAAACTCGCTTAGCAAGATTCTTGAATGTAAAATCTACAAAAATCTTCTCTCATTTGCCAGGGATAACTCCCTCATTCAGAACTCTCAATTTGGCTTCCGCTCACAACACTCCACTTGTCATGCTCTCTTAAAACTGACACATGATGTGACGACCCACCTCCAAAACCAATACCCAACGGTATGTGTCTCCCTAGACATAGCTAAAGCATTCGACTGTGTCTGGATCGCAGGACTGTTATATAAACTTCATTCAATGTATGGATTAAACATCCACTCCACAAAACTTCTCGCTTCTTACCTCTCTGATAGAAAGTTCATGGTGAAAATAAACTCAACTCTCTCAACACCTTATAGCATAACCGCAGGAGTTCCTCAAGGATCCATCCTCGGCCCACTACTATACCTTCTTTATACATCAGACGCACCGCAGCCACTGTTACCCAATACAACAATGCTCAACTATGCCGACGACACCTTCATTTATTCAAGCAACAAGCTTGTCAAGGAGGCAAGAAACTGTATTAACAGATATCCCCCAATCCTGTCAGCCTACTTTACCAAGTGGAGAATTCAACTAAATCCAACCAAAACTCAGCTCATAGTTTTTAAAGGCAGAAACGCGAGTTGTACAAACAACACTATTCCCTGCCATAATAAAATCAGAATTAAAATAAATAACAATATAATTAAACCCTCCAAAACCTTAAAGTATCTAGGTATAACCTTTACCAACAATCTGTCATTCTCCGCCCACATTAAAAATACGATTCGTAAAGTCACAACCCAACTGAACCTCTGCAGAAAAGTCATGTACAAACCGAATGGTCTCTCTCCCAAAGTCAAATCACTTATCTACAAACAAATAATCAGACCCACTCTCACATATGCATGCCCGATATGGTACTATATCACACCCGCCCAAATGGAGAAGCTACGCATTTTCGAAAGGAAATGCTTCAGACTTATCACTGGCCTCAACCGACATCCTAACTCCCACAAATATTACAACAGTAGTTCGCTCTACTATGCCGCTAATATTGAACGTATAGATCGACGCTTCCTCGAGCTGTCCATCAAATTTATCGAAAATCTTCCCAATAATCCCAATCCGATAATAAATGCGCTCACATCGACTCCGTCAGATAGCCGGACTGCCTACCCGAACTGTCTCCAGACCAGAACCCTCTTCACCTCTGGCAGGTTGGTCAACAACTCCAATGAGATTGTATACCACAATACTGAACTCTCACCTCACCAGTTTAAATATTGTAATATACAACCCTTCTCTAATATCTTGCGTTTCAACGACCAATCGGAAAGTGTTCCCCCAACCCATATCCCCGACTGATAGTACCCACCCTAACCCAAATCATACCCATCGACCACTATACCTCCCGCCCCACCCTACTCTAACTTATTGTAATAATAATAGATTTAATAATTAGATAAGCTAGGCTAAGCTAAGTTAAGTTAAGTTAAGCAAATTAGTTATAGGTTAAGTAAATAATTATATCCTGGTTTTCTGACCTTTTCCAGGAAGCCCCACCTACTCCTATCTTGTCCACCCATGAAATATGTAACTTTATAATAATGTTTGAAAAATGTACTAGCAAGTATGTGTAAACGATTAAAGCTAAGCTAATTATAAGTTATCTGTATTACTTATTGTAACAAATCATTTATGGTAAATAAATACAGAAATGTAAAAAAAAAAAAAAAAGCGAGAAGACAATGACTGCATGGGAATTATAATGACGAAGAAATAAAAGGGGATGCAGAACATTGCATATTTATGGTGTTCGGTTAGAGAATGCTCTTTTGTATATATCCCGATGTAAAAAGTTAATTTTTTACATGAAATGATACTCACTTTCTGATTAACGGACATCGCAGGAAAGCGCCTAAGAGGTGGAATGAACTCATCAAATATGGGAATTGAGTTTCTACTTGGGACGAATACATGTATATTCATAGATTGTGACCAGCTTGAATGGAGTGAAGTGTGATGCAGTAGATGATGCGAAAAATATTTGGCAATAAATTTAGACTGAAGAATAACACTAAAGTGTGTGGTCAGGATATTTATTGTGTGACAGAGGACTGTGGTGTGACCATACTGGTAAAGTTTTGGTTGGTTAATTATATGTGGCATCTACTGTTTGGGACTTTCTGTTTGTTTGTTTTGTAGCTGTAAAATTTTAATTTTGTTATAATTATTATCGCATCGTTCGTGAAAAAGGCAAAGGGGGAGATTAAAAATAAATAAATATAAATTGTTAAATATAAATAAAGTTGGTGTTTGTGTTGTTTGTTCCGTCATCGTTTGAGTCATTGTTTTCGTTGATTTTCGTGTTAGGTCTTTTGAATCGTTTTTTTTTCGTTTGGCGCTTGCTGGATAAAACAGACACAACAATGAATTCCTATAGGAGCACCATTTTTTCGATAAATTATATCCCACCAAGTCCCAACTAAAGCAACTTTACATCCTGTCTTTATAAACATTTTTGCAAACATATTTAGTAATTTTAGCGTCCATATTAATTACAAAAATTAGTCTATTGAATGTAGATACTAATCAAAATAGTTTTTAATGAAATTATTGCTGTCAAAAAACTGACTTCACCATAATTTACGATGAAACTGATAAAATAATATAATGAGCTTACTCTCGTTGGAACTGAACATGAAATACAATTCCAACTGAATTACCGACACCTATTCCGACCTGAAACTCCAGACTTTCGACCTCCAGCTGAGTGATCTTGCAGCGAATCTCGCAGATACCGTGAACTATCGATAAAATGTTAAATGCGTCTCCTCCTTTCCAAACTGTGTTATTAAGGGGCATTTATTGTCGCTCTGGGACTTTAGCCTAGATTATAGAATGTCGAAGATATAAATATTTTATCTTTCGTCAATCGATTCGTATCGATTGAATTATGTATGAGAAGGCCATCACATTTTATATGAGGACAATAGGAGGCGTATTTAAGGTTTCTGTGAATAGTAAATTATGAATAATGATTTGTGTAATTAGGGATACATGGAACTGTTTGCAAATTATGCGCATATTTTAGAGCACCGTTGCTACTATCGTCTTCGGTACCTTTTTGGATAAACTCTCTTGATGGCATCGTTAAGTTAGAGGTGGGAGATTAAAGAGCGCAAACTGTTTATTAATTTCCAATCAAAAACTTGTTTGTTCAAGATAGAAGGGGTAAGCAAAACGAGTACCGATGTACTTTGGGTTTGGAAACTTAAAGAGTGAAATGACAGGAAAAATGTTTCTGAAGAAAAATTTTCCGTGATTTTCTGTAAGGCAAACATTTGGCGAACCTGTGGTCCCTTTGACAGATATTGCAGGAAAATATTTGGAGTGGAATACATGTTTCGTACCCAGGTGCGATGACATCGTTTAATTACCGGTGCTCCAGACATTCGTAATATCTGTAGATTTGTTGCTCACATGTACATCTGGGTTTTGATGTTTTTAAGCAAATTTAAAAACTGAATTTCATCGTTAAATGACTTGTATGGAGTATTCCTTACTTTCTTTTTAAAGAAACACTGTACCGGCGTTATTGGAAGTTTGTTTTAATTACAATTAAAGGTGAATTTGTTCGACTGCTAAACGACGAAAATTTATTGGTTTCTACAAAGTGTCCCAAAAGTAGTATTTAAAAAGATTCGCTCACCGTACAACTGCTGGAAGAGGAGCGGGGCATAATTTGAGAATGTCGTTGAGAATATAGCGACTATTAAGGTTTTAGCGTTTTATGGGAATGTGTGCGGTATGTGTGTGGGTTTTGTGGGTTTTGTGGGTTTTACAAAAATGCGAATAGTTTTGCAATTCGGGACGACCCAAGTCGTCAAGTAACGAGGAAAAGGCAGAGACAGAGAGAGAGAGAGAGAGAGAGAGAGCGTGCCCCATTCAGTTCGCGACACTCCTGATGCCACCATTCACGTAAGAACTCAACTATGAGAACGCTATATGGTTACTATTAACAACTTGATTTCAGTAGCAGCAAGTGGTTTTTGCAGGATTTCCCAACGTACAGCTCGAAGACGAAGTGAACAATATGATTTGAACCAAAACTGTGAGCTGTTTAAATTCACATCAAAAGGTTAGGATAAAAGCTTCAACAGGTCAGACGACGGCTGCGTATAGACAATGATGTATTTTTTCTTGCTATTATTTACGCTGTGGGATTTATATTTTATTTACTATGATATACTCATCATCATTTATTGGCCTGTAAGAACCCGGAAGCTCATGACCTCACCGACTAGGCTTCGCCATCGTTCCCTGTCCTGGGCACTCTCCTCCCACGCTTGACCAATCGATCCGATCTCCTCAAGGCCAAACCTAACATTGTCCTCCCATCTCCGTCGCGGCCGTCCTACCGGTCTCTTTCCCGCTGGTCTACCGTCAAGAATTCTATGCACGGTCCTATCGTTCCCCATTCGCGCCACGTGTCCGGCCCATCTTAATCTTCGCGACTTGATTACTCTCACTATTGTAGGTTTGCGATATAGCTCTTACAATTCGTGGTTATGGTGTCTCCTCCACTGTCCTGCCTCCTCGTCATATTTACCTCCAAAGATGCCCCTCAAAACTTTATTCTCGAATACGCGGAATTTGTTTTCTTCCCGTTTTGTGAGAGCCCATGTTTCGCATCCATATAGAACAATCGGCATGATTATGGTTCTATAGACACGGATCTTTATGTTACGTGATAGCAGTCTGGATTTCAGCAGTTTACTGACTGCATGCCAACCCGCGTTGCCGGAATGCAGTCTCTTGTTAATTTCCTTCGACATTTCATTACTGGCCGTCAGTATCGTTCCCAGATATTTAAATTCTTCAACTTTTTCAAATATCTTACTTCTGACGTTTATATGTGCTATCTGAGATCCGCCTGCTCTCGCCGTAATCATGTATTTTGTTTTGTCTTCATTTATATCTAGGCCCACCTCTTCTGCCGCTTGCATGATGATTTCACAGTTTTTACTAACAGTCTCTAGATTATCGCCCAGAACGGCGATGTCATCCGCATATGCGAGCACTTGTGTGACCCCGTTCGGGGATGATGCGGCCATGTTGTCGTCTTGTACTTTTCTGATGACATACTCGAGCACAAGGTTAAGGAGACACGGTGATAGAACATCTCCCTGCTTTAGTCCGTGCCGGATTTCAAATGGTTCTGAGAGGTGGTTTTCTATTCTGACTCGCCCTTTGTTTTCGTTCATGCAAATTTGAATGAGGGCGGCATATTTTTTTGGGACTCCCAGCTCAACTAGAATATGGTAGAGTTTCTGCCTTGCGACTGGGTCGTAAGCTTTTTTGAAGTCAACGAACAGTTGGTGAACCGTCTCTCCGTATTCCCACTTCTTTTCCAGCAGTTGTCTTATTGTGAACATTTGGTCGCCTTTTGACCGGTTCCTACGGAATCCACGTTGGTAGTCTCCCAGTATCTCTTCTGCGTACGGTGTGATTCTCGCCAGAATGACATTTGTTAATATTTTGTATGCGGTTGGGAGCAATGATATTCCTCTGTAGTTTTCGCAGTAAAAAGACTATGATATACTGCTTTGATTATATATTTTGTCAGTAATTCTTGGCTATAATTGTGTGGAGTGTGTCTAGAAGTAGCAGTGAAGCCGGCGACTATATGCTGGTACCTCTCAAAAGTTTAGCAATCGTTTAGAATAGCGTTTAGGTTTCAGATCTTGAAGACTAGGAAGCTTCGGACTCTACCGTAAAGTGATCCTTATATTGTTATTCATTTGTTTAAGTATAATACAAATCTTCAGCAATTAAATTTATTAATATTATTATAATTTTCAGATTTTTTGACTACGTACATATCCAAAAGGGATTATAACACTTAGAATATCACAAGATATAGGCAGTTTAATAACAGTGAGAAAAGGAGATAAAATGAGTTACATTCACAAGGAATTTTGTAGTTCTGCTAGATGTCACGCCGATGAACAGATTTCTGGTGTAGTCCCTAGAAAAGACATCGCAACAACGACCAACCACACACCACCCAATACCTCTAAGCAAAGGCGAAAGTGGACATCTTACACAGTTTTTCAAAAAGAATTTACCACAATTGTTGTGTCTGTACGACAAATTTATTACCGATCTATTACACAATCACCCTTAATTTGCCATAATTTGTCATTTTATTGTTATTAACCAACCGAGTCCGCTAAAATATCACCATCATCATCATCGGCACTACAACCGGGAACCGGTCTTGGCCTTATTTAGCTGGTCCTGAGGCTTGTGGCGGTTCTCGCGAACGCGACTTCCTATCCATTCATTACCACCAGGTAACCTCCTTCGCGTGCCCTATCTCATGAAAAGCATGTTCTTACCCCATAGGAAAAACCCTGTAAAACAGCAATGCCTGCGGACATAAAATGCCACCGCAACAATGCTAGATATCTAAAAAGCAGTTTGGTCGCATCATCACGCGACCAACATGAACCCTACCAAATACACAGTCTCGGGTCGCATGCCTCTGCATTGAAGCGCAATTTGGTGTGCCTCTTGGCAACCAATATTGCCCGTGCAATATCTGCACGATATTCGTTTGCACGCCAGCCGTACACCTGCAGGAATGTGTATCTTTCCTCTGCATAGCATGCCCATATCGATCGGTCATGCGACAGACCAAGACATAAGGCATCCGGCTGACGCCCCGGCAGTCGAGTTCGCAAATGGAAATTTACCATCAGAATTCGACTGCGAGGATATGCCAGCGAAATGTGCACGATCAGCAATAATGCTTTACGCAGTCGTGATCGTGTACACATTTCAACCCTTGTACGAACTTGCAATCATGCATATTCATGTCCCATGACTGCATGCTAGGGGATACACACGTTAATTTGCGGAAGCGATTATCATTGTATTTAACCCCTTTTCGTGTGCTTAACAAAGCTAAATCGCACCATATATGGCCATCGAAGCGATGGATGGAATTTTGGTGTTCTGTCGTTTCGATGGCCGAGGTTAATCTCGGTTTGGATTCCGCGAGGGCAAGTCGCGCCCTCACGTTAATTTACATCCCTCTTGGGCCGTCCCACGGAATCGGGTAATACGTCACAATAAGTCGTTGAGAGAAATTGAATAGGTGTAGCTAATGCAGTCGTGGTGCGCCGTATCCTTTAAAACGAATACCTACAGTGTTCCTAATAATGAATTATTTCCTGTGTTTTACCTGAAATTGAAAATTAAGAACTACATGTATATTTTGTGATTGTTTCTAATTAATACTGTATAGTGTAAAAGGAGAACTACGATATACTTTAAAACGAATACCGACAGTGTTCCTAACAATGAATTATTTCCTGTGTTTTACCTTAAATTGAGAATTAAGAAGTACATGTATATTTTGTGATTATTCCTGATGTTAACCCATAATTGTAAATAAAACTAATGACATTTATTTGGATAAATAAAGTTCGGTTCAGAAGACGTATTATTTCTTGTGGAGTCAGATATTGGACGGAACTAGTGGGCAAACGTGGTTAACCTGTGCCCCTGTGGTACCCTATGTTGACACACCACGTAACCATACACCCATAGGCTTGTTAAATTTTCCATAATGATTTGTTTTTTCCGTAGTAGTGTTAAGACATAAATTAATAAAGGACTTCGGTCCCGTAAAACATTATATTTGTCTTTTGTGTAATTAATAAAACTAGCGCGACCGCTAGCCAACCCGGTTCCCCTACTCTTCATAAACCAAACAACAGCCACGCACAAGATTATCTAGCTCGCAACTTGTTGCTAAGCAAACAAAAATAAAGATACATAGAAGTACATCATTTTTTGAGACTAACATTGCGCAAGTGGTTGCCTTGAACTCGAAGGACGTAATGTGTTAATTTTTCAGAATTTTCCATCACATTTACCAACCCCTATATGGCCGCTATTCTTGACGGATGTTGACCTTAAGTCCATCTATGGTCCTGGACTTATCGATACACATTTTAACTTCGAGTGTCCCCGCAGGAATAAGTCTAGTTAAACCTAAAATATATATATAACATAAACGTGTCATGCACAGCCATAAACAGAACTGAGTGTGGCCAAATAAAGCAGTCTTGTGGGTAGGTTTCTCGAATTTGATGCTTTTAAAGCAATTGATACTCTGGATTCAGGCACTGTTTACGACCAGTCGTCTTAACCAATTTTGTAGCTCATACCTTTAGCTTATAACACAATAATTCATGACGTAAGGGATGAGGATCGGAAATGCATGGGCGGGACAGGAGCAATGTTGTAAAGGGGCTTTTGAGTGAAGGATTCATTCGTTGTGTTGAAATGAAAATAATGTACATAGACGTTTCAATTGATTTAGCTTCTAGCATTTGGGGGATGGGCTTTCGCTACTAATTTTAGGTTTGATGAGAGGTTCTTCCAAACCCACCGTAGGATAATTTTTACTTTTTTTTTTCTTATACTCAATGAAGTATGATGACTTATTTTGAATCTATATTTACTATTCAGTTTGTATCCGAATTAGCCTTTGGTCCGTGGATAACGGTGAAAACATCCAAATAGTGTTCAATAGGTCTTCTTACGTGCGTCCGCCACCCCATCAATTAATCATTTTGTAATTTTAATATAATTTGTTTTAAGGTGGTATGATGATAAGGTGGTGGAGGAGTTGCACGATCTAGAAGTGAGTTTTCGAACACGCCCCGATTCGGGTGTGGATCGTGCAGTTCTTCGAGTTCGAATTCGGCTTTCGAAGTGGACGTGAATGGGGAGCGAAAGAGAGAACGGGTTAATGTTTTTTGTTGTACGGTTTTTGACATTCCGTTTTTGGATAAGAAGAAAAGCAGTAAAAAAATTCGGTTTCGTTTTTGTCCCGGAGATTTTTCAAAGACCAAAAAAAAAGTTAAAACTTGTTAAAATTAAAATTATATAAAAAAAAGTTGAAATAAATCTGATAACTGTCAGATAAAAAGATCAATATGGTGTAGAAATTTTCGTAGAGGAAAAAACAAATTTTCGGAATTGTACATCGATTCCAAACTGAGGCGGAGTAATTCTCAAAATTGATAAATCATCAAGCAAAATTTGTGCACCCAGTTAATTGGACGTCAACAAAATTGTATGCACCAACAATTTAGGTGACCCATATAAAATTCTTGGAGTGACTCGTCATGCAACTACTCAAGATATTCGAAAAGCATATAAACAATTGACTGGGAATGGAAATCTCACAACGCGGCACGCAGCGAAAACAATCCTGATCACTGACCTGGAGAGCTGTTTCAAGGGACTAATCTGGGCGAGAACAGGAACACAATACATTCCTGACCATCGTTTTCCCGGATCACAGGTAAAATTAAACATTAATTGATTTTCTGTGGCAAGATCAACAAAAATACTGTCACAGTCTTTTATCCTTTATTTAAACTTTGTTGAGCACATACAATGTAATAGCAATATCAAAAGTCTCATGCTTTATGTGATGTGTTACTCTGAGGGTACGTGCACATCAAGAATGGATGCCGAATCAACACATTTGATTACTACTAAACTCATATAACATGCATCTGTAAGACATGATGTTTAGTAAGTGGCGCGACCACCTGCTAGTAAAGCATTTCAGTTATAGACTTCATCTGACATCGATAGAGATCGCATAGCATTCGCCACCTTGGCTGCGACTTTAGCATGGTTAATGCGGTTCATTAAACAATAATAATGAGTTAAGAGTTTATTAGGACGTCAGGCAATCGACCACATGAGGACAAGAAATGTAGTATGCGGTTCCTAGGAGGTAAATTAAAATAACAATCGAATGAAATTAGTAATCTACGATCTTAGAACTTGGCAAGCGAAGCGGATATACCCATAGCAGCGTCAATGGGTAAATTTGAATAAATAAAAATCAGTTTTCACCTATAATTTTGTGTTAATCCAATGGCCCATGGTCCGTGCTCGAGTATTATTGGGTTAAAAAAATGATTTGCTACAAAAATGGCCTAATTACCATAATTTTAGAAACATAAAATAACTTCAAGACTAATGAGCAGTCTAAATAATTCATAAGCATAAATATATGCTCGCAACCAACCTGCCAAATGTTAATTGCTAAACGCTACGGTGTCGATTTCTCTTGAATAAAATATGAAAATTATTAGTCAGGTAAATAATAAAAAGTCCGGAATTCAGAGTTCGTTATAGCCCAAATCTACGGCAACTTGAACGGATATTGGTTTTTGGTGCAGATGTACAAGCTGGGTGGTTCGCACTAGGAGCGGTTGGTTGGACTGAATATTTCTCTTGCCTCCGGAGGATCATGGTATGGAACCGCAATTGCAGTTAATGGTTGTCGATGTATCGGACATTCCTCCCGATGGCCTCTTTTTTCCGTCGCCAAATTTGCATTGAATACCTCTTGTAGGTGTTATAAATGGTATATGCAAATACAAAATTGTCCAAGTTGGCTCATTAAGTAAGGGGTGTCACCTTTTATGAGGATTATGGAATCGTATTTATTCAATAGATCTACTATTAATGCGGAGGTGCGCTGTGAAAGATGATCGGATCGTATTGAATGATGTGGTTCTATTGTTCTTGTACAAAAAATCCATAGTCTAAAGCTCTTTTTATCCGAAACAGTTGCATATGTGGACCTGTCTATTTGAAATTAAGGCAGAGTGACGCCATTCCTCGGAATCCATACTTTCAACTTTGTAAGGTGTCTCTGCCCGGAAATCTTAATGAAAACAAATAATGCTAATCAATGAGGCAATTAGGCGTGAATTAGACTTTTGAACCGAATACTTTGAATGCCATGGAATTCGGCTCCAATGTCAACGGGCTGGCTTCCGGTGGCAGCTTATATTCAAATCGGAGCGGTGCATTCATGTGTAGGTGTTTCTCGTCCAGTCGTAGACAAAATGTAACTCCGCATAATTTTGAGATAATAGGAAATTTGACACGAAGTAAGTGCGTATTGAATTGCATGATTTTAGAAGGAAGAACTGTGAACTAAATTGTTTGAATTTTTGCAATGTTCGTCTGGGAGTATATATCGGGACAATACAACGACGATACAAAACGTCTCACGCGAAGGAGATTATAAGCCGTACAAAGAATCCAAACTTACATCGACAGCAGCGCAGGGAGGGACTAATAAAAGAATTAAGGCGAGTTAACATAGAAGCTACCAATTTTCCTCAAATACTCATATGCCGATCGATTAAGATTGTTGTAGACCGGGTGTTTTCGGATCTCTATTTTGATATGAGCAGGGTGTCCCTGCTCTATAATAATGATTTATTAGAATCAACGGGTGACAAAATATTCTGTTTTGCGGACACTGACTACCTCATTTCCAAAGAATCATTCAATTGATACATCAACATCGCCCCAGTTAAAGATGTAGCCACATATAAAATATCTCCAGATCCGCCTCCAGGAAATTGAGTACTTGAGCCAAAAAATATTTTACTCCGGCCTACCTTCGTCCCACTATTACTACTAGTACTATTTATTGGTCTATCGGAACCCGGAAGATCATCACTTCACCGACTTGGATGCGCCATCGTATCCTGTCCTGTGCACTCTTCTTCCACGCTTGACCATCTGAACCGATTTCCTCAAGGTCAAACCTAGCATTGTCCTCTCATCCCCATCGCGGCCGTACTGTCGGTCTCTTTCCCGTTGGTCTACCGGCAAGAATTTTACGCACAATCTTATCGTTGCCCATTCTTGCCACATGTTCGGCCATCTTAATTTTCGCGACCTGATTACTCTCACTATTGTAGGTTTGCGGTATAGCTGCGTGGAATTTGTTTTCTTCCCGTTTTGTGAGAGCCCATACGCAACCGTATAAACAATCGGCATGATTATTATTCTATAAACACAGAGCTTTATATTAAGTGATAGCAGTTTTGGTGATAGCGTATTTTTTCGGGACTCCCAGCTCCACTACAATATGGTAAAGTCTTTGCCTTGCGACGGAGTCGTAGGATTTTTTGAACTCAACGAACTGTTGGCGAACCGTCTCTCCGTATTCCCAATTCTTTTCAAGCAATTGTCTTACTGTGAATATTTGGTCGCTCGTTGACCGGTTCCTACGAAATCCGCACTAGTAGTCTCCCACTATTTCTTCTCAGTACGGTGTGATTCTCGCCAGTATGACATTTGTTAGTATTGTATTTTGTATGTGGTTGGGAGCAATGATATTCCCCCGTAGTTTTCGCAGTCAGATCTATCGCCTTTTTTGAAGATGGGGACGACTTTTGAGGTTTTCCATTTTTTCGGAGTGACTTCCTTTTTCCATATTGTTCTAATCCATTGGTGAATCTTTCGAGCGGTTACCTCTCCTCTATGCTTCATAAGCTCTGCCGGTATGCAGTAGACTCCGAGCCTTGTTGTTTTTCAATCGATTTATTGCGTCTATAACTTCGTTGAAAGAGGGCCCTGCGTTTTGAGGCTCGGATGTATGTACGTTTGGTGCGTTTATTTGTGGTTGATGGGTGCTCACATTGAGCAGGTTTTCAAAGTACTGCTTCCATCTTGTCACGATATTGTTTGTTTCTGTGACCAGACAGTCGTTTGCGTCCGGAATTATTTTGGTTCTCCCTCGGTAGCCATTTCTAATTGAGTTTATGCCGGCATACATACTTCTGATATTCTTTGCTCTGGCATCTTTTAGGGATTTTTCGATCCGAGTCTTCCCCCATTCAAGTTTTTTGCGTTTGAAAAGTCTCATTGTCTCTTTGCGTTGACTTCATCATATCTTTCTAATTGGATCACTCTGAGGCGTTTACGTTGTTCGATCATCTCCCAGCACTCATCATCAAACCAAGGTTTGGACTTAATTATTTTCTTAAATCCTAATACCTTTTGAATTGTTTGTTTGATTACATCTCTTGTCGATGCCCATTTAGTGTCCACACTATTGGCTTCCACTTCGTTACTACTCCCATTCGCTAGGATGCTAAATCTTTTCGTTAGTTCGTCTTGATATTCAGTCCTTTTGCGCAGGTCTTTTAGTTTATCAGTGTCGAACTTTTTGCTCGACTGCCATGACTGCCCGTGTGCGTTTGCTGCGAGCCGACTCCTTATTTTTACTATCACTAGAAGATGATCGGAGTCGCAATCTGCTCCTCTATATTGTATCTTTTGTCTATGAGGAAGTATTCTATTTGGTTACTCGTTACGCCGTCGTGTGATATCCATGTGACTTTATGAATTTGCTTGTGCTAGAACATCGTACTTTTCACTACCAGATCTTTTGATGCTGCGGACGTGATAATTCGAATTCCATTATCATTTGAAAGGTCGTGTAAGCTTTCTTTACCTATAGTTGGTTGGAATATATCTCTCTTTACCATTTTCGCGATGAGGTCCATGAGAAGGATTTTAACATCGAATGATGAGATCCGATCAAATACTTCCTCTAGAGTCTGGTAGAACGTGTTCTTCGTTTCTTCGTCCGTAGTTTCTGTTGGGACGTGTACGTTTATAAGTACATAATTGTACCATGGGCCCTGTATTTTTAGCACCGACATTCGGTTTGTAAAAAAATCACATCTTTTACATGGGGCGTAATCCTCTTGCCAGCAGCGTAAACCCGTTGGTTTCAATAACTTGATGTGGGAGTTGGACTTCCTGAAGCAGGACGATGTCCATTTTGTATTGTTTCGTGTTTTCTACGACCGTCTGTATCGCGCCTGGTTTATATAACGTTTCCTTGTCCATACCCACGAAGCTATAATGCTACGAGTTATGCTTATTGCATCTGGTGGTATATTCGTAGAGCACGGTCGAGTAAATTAAAGGAAAGACTAATAATTTCTTAGCTCCTCAATAGTATACTGGTTAGTATACCCGCCTGTCACGCGGGAGACCGGGGTTCGATTCCCCGTCGGGGAGCCTCTGGCGCAAGACTAATGACCTTGCCCGAAAAAAAAACAAATCATTATGGAAAATTTAACAAGCCTCAGAACTTGCTAAATAAGGCCAAGACCGGTTCCAGGTTGTAGTGCCGATGATGATGATGATGAATAATTTTTTAATATAGTAAGGGTGGCGCTGGACATAGAATCCGGAGTGAACCTAGCGTTAACCGACAGCTTTCTTGACTACCTGTAATTCGTTTGGCTTTCACCAGTTACCGGGACAAGTTTATAGCTCACGTGAATGACTTCACTTCACGTTAATTTGTTTACCCTTAACATTTTTTCCTCGAAGGTAATGTTTACCCAATTGTATAGAAACTCATAGAGCCTGTGACAAAATAATCGCATCTGGTTACGATCCATCCCCGAATAGGATGCATTGTGGGGACGAAAGTTTTTTCACTTTTAAGTTTATTTACTGAATTGTTCATTTTTTCAATGACAATCAATTTGTAAATAAGATGTAAATATTATAATCTCGATGGTAAATGTTGTGAATGGCTTTTGATGCCCGAAGCAGATCCTACTAAGTGAACGAGGTGTAAACCGTTCAATTGTCAGTGATGTGCGAATCCGGTTTAATGTTAATATCAACATATAAATCTGTTAAATTTGATAACGTTAATTTAAAATTGCTTTATAAAATTATTAACTTTTAACTATTGAATATAACTGTTCTTTAGGAACTAGATGAAAAAAGCCTATGAAGGAATCTATTTGCATTACAACCTTTTCAAATTAATTCCAAGGGAACGCACAGGTTAACTCAGTCCCATGTCCGGTTCCACATAATTCTACTTTTTGACATATAAGGCGTGTGGTTATAAAAAAAAACAAGATTTAATTTGTAAAATAGTTTTTTATACATACATTTCATCGTTTATTTCAGCATTTAATATGTACCTGTCCTTCCCGCCGCTTATATCTGCAGGGCGCCATGGTAATTTTACATTGGTCGAAACACCTTTGGAAATCATCGTGTTCTTCTTAATTGTTTAAAAATAATGAATGCCATACTTTACAACAGTTAAAATACAACATCCGAAATTATAAATTCATTTTGATCAGTGAGCTAATGAACAAAACGAATTTTCATTGAAAAATTCAGTATAAATCGTAAACAAAAGCAGGAGCCCGTACCAACCATTGAAATTAGTCGCGACATTAGGGTCTTTATTATGGGTTTGTGAATTTTTCGGCCATCTCTATAACTATAAGAGCATCGAAGAGATACAAAACAAGCATTTAGCTCTACTCTTACCACGCGTTTGAGTCATTTGGTCTCAATCACTAATGGGACCACAGGTTTTAAGAAATATAAAGCAAGCATTATCTTCGTATTAACTTATTTTGTCGGGCTCTGAACTAATTACAACACGATCAAATTATTCTGGGACATATAATGCCAGAAAACGAACAGAAAATGTTTTATAGACATAAGTCGGTCAGTACCACTCATGAGACCTTAAAATCGAAATAAAAGGAAAACAAAGATCATCCTTGTTTTACGTGCTCAACCGTGAGGGTACATTTAACATACACGTTTCCGTGGCTTTGTTGCCCGGGCGACTTGTTCCGTGCAGCACTCTCAGTTTTATTGGGTGATAATTTAACGTGGTGCTTGAGTTCGATCTTACACATTACAGGTGCCATGACCATCAACTCAGAACAAGGGTCGTCATTATTTTTATATCGTTTGCTTCTCTTTAACCAGCAATTAGCACGGAGCCACGTCTTGTATATATCTTTTTAGTTTCGGTGAGACTTTCTTCAAGTTGCGTACAACGTTTCCGCTTTCGCTTTGATGCCTCAATGTATCTGAGATTGACGTCCCGTCCTCACACAACTGTAAATCAGCTTTCTTGCTGCGTTTCAAATTTTGCCGTGATGTGAAAATGTTGTCTGACTGCGACATACGTTCCATGTGGTTCATTGCCAGAGCGACTATTAGGCAAAATGTCAACATTGGCAGCGATATTGTCGCGGTAAGCTGCACCTCGTTAATGTGTGGGCAGTTTATTGAATGATCGGGTTTCAAATCACCCAAGGAAACATATTTAGAACATGCATCCCACTAGACATGAAATGGCTCATTAGCCTCACTTTTTGATGATAGTTATAATCTGTTGCATTATAAGTTTCCGTCAAGAAACGTATGTAGTCATCGACGGAGTTTTATTTGTCAATATTGTTGGTTTGCAGATTGAAACAAGGTGAAGTCCATTCGCTTGTAAGACACTACTCCATACGGGGCAATGGAAAAATGAGTAATTAATAGGTAGATATACGGCGAATGAAACTCTGCTGTAATTGAGGTAATTCTAAGTGTGTCATCGGCTCTCAAATACAATCGGTGCTATACGTTCGTGTATGATTTTTCCAAGATAGTCGATTTGAAATTACACAATATATAAATTGTTATATAGTTACTAGATAAATTAATAGAGTAATGAAGTACGAACTAATACAGTACAGAGCAGACGAGATATTTCTGATCGGCTGAGTTTTTGCTAGTAGGGAATGGCTTTCCAATGTGGGTGCATATCAGTCATACAAATTGAATTTTTCACATTAAATTCGTGTTAAGTTGCGCCACTGAAACAAAACAATGACTTTATGATATAAGTAGATAGGAGATGTCCTAAAATTGATTTAGTGTCCGGAATTGGTTTCGAAGTTTCCATACCAGCATAATAATTCATTCAAAAAGTCCCAAGACTAACTCAGAGATGGCGCCTGTAATGAAAAATCTTTACGACTAGAAAGTACTAGCCTTTAAACGAAATGTGCCAAATTTCATGACAAACGGACCATAACATACTGAGTTACAGTAATTTAATTGACACTATTTTTACAATATTGAAAACAATAGATAAAAGCCGAGTTTTGTGTGTTGATAAAACAGTGCTCCCCCCTCGCAACCAAGGGCATACGGCCATATTAAGACACCTCTCTGACACCGGGTCGAATCATAACAGTAAGCAGACCTTACCACACCAAAGCGGGCCTCTGATTTCGCGGACTATTTGAAACCCCAAGACTCGTGGAAACAAAAATGAATAATCAATATACACAAAACAATCCCACGAAAAAGCCGATAGATGGTCGCAGAAAATTCGAAACAATATAAAATGGACATCGTCGCGCTTCGGGAAGTCCGACACCTACATCAAATAATCGAACCCAACAGGTTTACACTAGCGTCACGAGGCACCGGCGCACATATCCTCGGAACCGGCTTCATCATATGCAAGAAGATTACGCCCCATGTGAAGAGGTGAAATTTATTAATAATCGAATTTCGGTGCTAAAAATCGGCGCCCATGGTACAATAATGTACTTATGAACGTACACGCCTCAACAGAATCTACCGACAAAAAAACGAAAGACACGTTCTACGAGACCCCGGAGGAAGTATTTGATCGGATCTCATCATTTGAAGGTAAAATCCTTCTCGGGGACCCCAAGGCGAAAATTGGAAAGGAAGATATCTTCCAACCAACTATAGGTAAACAAAGCCTACACGACGTTTCAAATGATAATGTAATTCGAATTATTACGTTCGCAGCATCAAAATATCTGGTAGTGAAAAGTACGATGTTCTAGCGCAAGCAAATTCATATGTATATCACACGACGACGTAACGCGTAACCAAATAGAATACTTCCTCATAGACAAAAAACACCACTCGAACATCCTTGACGAAAGATCATATAGAGAGCAGATTGCGACTCCGATCATCTTCTAGTGACGGAAAAAATTAAGAGTCGGCTCGCTGCAAACCCACACAGGCAGTCATGGTAGACGAGCAAAAGGTTCGACACTGATAAACTAAAAGACCTGCGCAAAAGTGCTGAATGATTTAGGATCCTAGCGAATGGGAGTAGTAACGAAGAGGAAGTCAATAGTGTGGACACTAAATGGGCATCGACAAGAGATGTAATCAAACAAACAATTCAAAAGGTATTAGGATTTAAGAAAATAATTAAGTCAAAGCCTTGGTTTGACGATGAGTGCTGGGAGAAGATCGAACAACGTAAACGCCTCAGAGTGATCGAATTAGAAATATATGACGAAGGCAACGTAGAAAGATACGCGACGATTCAGAAAGAGACAACGCGACTTTTCAAACGCAAAAAACGTGAATGGGGGAAGACTCGGATCGAAAAATCCCTTGAAGATGCCAGAACAAAGAATATCGGAAGTATGTATGCCGCATAAACTCGATTAGAAATGGCTACCGAGGGAGAACCAAAATAATTCCGGACGCAAACGGTTTCTGGTCACAGAAACAAACAATATCGTGACAAGATGGAAGCAGTACTTTGAAAACCTGCTCAATGTGCACACCCATCAACCACAAATAAACGCACCAGACGTTCATACAGCCGAGCCTCAAATCCCAGGGACCTCTTTCAACAAAGTTGTAGACACAATAAATCGATTTAAAAACAACAAGGCTCCCGGAGTCGATTGCATACTGGCAGAGCTTATGAAGCATGGAGGGGAGGCAACCGCTCGAAAGATCCACCAACTCATCAAAACAATATGGGATAAGGAAGTCATTCCCGAAGAATGGAAAACCTCAATAGTCGTTCCCATTTTTAATTTCAGATTTAAAAACAAACAAGGCTCCCGGAGTCGATTGCATACTGGCAGAGTTTATGAAGCATGGAGGGGAGGCAACCGCTCGAAAGATCCACCAACTCATCAAAACAATATGGGGTAAGGAAGTCATTCCCGAAGAATGGAAAACCTCAATAGTCGTTCCCATTTTCAAAAAAGACGATGGATCTGACTGCGCAAACTACAGAGGAATATCATTGCTCCCAACCACATTCAAAATACAATACTAACAAATGTCATACTGGCGAGAATCACACCGTACTTAGATGAAATACTGGGAGACTACCATTGCTGATTCCGTAGGAACCGGCCAATGAGCTACCAAATATTCACAGTAAGACAATTGCTGGAAAAGAAGTGGGAATACGGAGAGTTGGTTCACTAACTGTTCGTTGAGTTCAAAAAACCCTACGACTCAGTCGCAAGGCAAACTTTATCATATTGTAGTGGAGCTGGGAATTCCGAAAAAATATGCTATCGCGTAATATAAAGCTCCATGGCTCTACTAGCAGTCTCTTAGTTAGAGACGGGATGGAGGTGCAATTAATACTTCTAGCTATTTTCTGAACCAAGGCGAAAAAAGGTTCCTAGGTCACAAAAAGTATACAGAACTTGAAGGATTTTTTTTGATCTGAATACTCTCCAGCTCATAAAACTTACGGCGCTGTAGCCGAAAAACAGCGTTGACACGACTTGAACCGTTGTTCCCTCTGTTTTTTCCATTCACTGTTCATTGAACTTTCATTTCGCTTAAGAAATATATGTAAGACGCCAAACTTACTAACGTGGGCTTTTATCGAATTCGCGCATTTCAGATTTAAAAAAAAAACAAACATTTTGTGTTGGTGGTACAAATGTTCCTAGCATTTGACATTTGCAGTGGTTTTAAACGCTTAGTCTGTTTTTGACTGCATCTTTATTTAATTATCTATTTTCTGGGCTGTATCGTTATGCGATTTATTGCTATCAAAAACGGTGGATTTGTGCTTGAAAAAGGAATAAAGTGGTGCACCGCATTTGAAATTATGACTGTGACATTTGGCTAATCTACTATAGTATGTGCAAGACAATAGTTTGCCAGTAGTACAAAGATCTCAATGAGGGTTGTGAATACGTCAAAGATGACGATATCTCCGGACGGCATAGCAAATAAACAACTGACGACGACATTAAACAAGGGCAAAATATGAATCTGGAAGATAGCCACATCATTACCGATGAGAATAACTCATGCTAAGAAATTTTTTTCTGATGTCAACAAGAAACGTCTGGCAGCAGAGTTTGTTCCGAAAGTGCTGAAGAAATAAGTTTGCAGAAGTGTATTATATCTAAAGGGTATTATGATACTCCGAAAGATACCGAATTGATGTTTAATAATAAACAAAGATTCTTTAAGACAAACATTTACATTCTTTTTTATCTCACAGAAACAAACCATTTTTGGGTTTAACATGATACAATTCGTTTGGTTCAAAAGTTGTCACTGCATTTCCTATCTCGCGGCCTTAATGAGCAAACTAAATGAAAGATAACTTGGCTCAACCGATTTTTAGTATTTATATCAAGTAATACCAATACCTTGTCAATTTGAATGATGTAGTAACCGATAAAAACTATTCTATTGTGACAAGCTCAATTTTTTTACTTTTCGAATTATCAAATATTCAAACGAATGGAAAACTTTTATGATACTGATAATATTGTAACTTAGTAGTAATAAAATAATAGCTGAGGGAGATGAGAGGTTTAAGACTATAATGCAGAGTACGTTAGGCAGTGATTGTGAAAAGGTAATATAAAATGATAATAGTATTAATCATTTAGAGCTAGTCTGAATTGGACACATTAGTAATCTCACAGTTTACAAGTGTTCAGCTTTCGATTAAATATTGAAATTGCTAGATTAAAAAAAGTAATAATAAATAATAATAATAATGATATCAAAAGTATGGGGAAGAAGTGAGAGTAACAAAAAAGTAACATTAAAAAATGGGAACTGACACCTGTTAAATTTTGTTCCGTGTTCTCTAATTTGCCATAAACGAAATAAGTAGTTGTAAAACGTTACTTGATTTCTCTACTCATCCAAACTAAATGAATTTTATACAATAAACGTGACGTATTTCAGAAGAATATGTAACGCGTTTCCGTTAACATATTATAATTTTCCAATAAAATTTTGAAAAGCAATTTGTAAACTTTACATTGTTTTTACATTTTTTCATACAACGAGAGGGATAGGATTCTTAAAAGTCAAAGACCAATGTTAGTAGAAGAGCTGATAGAAGATAGGAAAAGGGGGTACGAGGGTTGCCTCTTATGTTTCGGGATTTGGCAACCCTAGCGTTGCAATCCGGCAATTGACAGCTCTGTCGTAAAGTTGGACATTTTTGAGGTTATACGCACTCAGAACGTTTTGACATACGAGCGCTATTTGTGTTGTTTACAGTAACTTAAAAGATTCATCTCGGCCCAAACATGGAATTAAATCGTCAACATTTTCGTGCGATTATTTTTTACAACTTTCGGCGTGGATTAACTCAGCAACAGTGCATGGATGAACTTAATTCAATTTTTGGCGATGAAGCTCCATCAAGGACCAGTGTTTATCGATGGTATGGTGAATTCAATCGTGGTCGTAGTTCACTCCAAGATGAATTTCGTGAAGGTCGTCCAAAATCAGTTGTTGTTCCGAAAACCATTGATGCTGTGCGCGAACTGATATTGGAAGATCGTCATGTGACCTATCGTGAGATTGAGACAACCTTAGGCGTTAGTGGGACCAGCATACATTCAATATTGCATAAACATTTGACTGTCAAAAAAATTTGTTCACGTTGGATCCCACACAATTTGTCAATCGCCCAAAAAAAGGCTCGTGTCAATTGGTCGAAAGAAATGCTCAAAAAATACGGTCGCGTTGCTTCGAAACACGTCTATGACATCGTGACAGGTGATGAATCATGAATTTACGCGTATGAGTCCGAAAGTAAACAGCAGTCGACTGTCTGGGTGTTTCAAGATGAGCCAAATCCAACAAAAGTTGTTCGCGCACGAAAGACTTCCAAGCAAATGGTCGCCTGTTTTTTCGGAAAAACTGGACATGTCGCAACCGTACCACTAGAACAACGCAGAACAGTCAATTCTGAGTGGTACACAACCATTTGTTTGCCAGTTGTCTTCCAAGAAATCAGGAAAACCACCACCGAAGACGGATCACTCTTCACCACGACAATGCGAGCTCTCACACATCGGCTGCGACAACTGCATTTTTGAGCACCCAAAACATCGATTTGATGGGTCATCCGCCGTATAGTCCTGACTTGGCACCGAATGACTTCTTTTTATTCCCGTACGTAAAAAACAAACTGAGAGGTCAACGTTTTTCGACACCTGAAGAAGCGGTTGCTGCATTGAGAATGCATGTGTTGGAGATACCTCAATCAGAGTGGCAAAAGTGCTTCGACAATTCGTTCAAACGCATGCAAAAGTGTATAGATCTTCATGGGGAATATTTTGAAAAACAATAAAGTGATTTTCGATGATCAATATTTGTTTTTGTTCTCTAATCGCGAAATATAAAAGGCAACCCTCGTATCGATACACATTGGTTAAGTATGTACAAATTGTAATAATTCTCTGTGTTTATGCGCATGAACTAAATTTATTTTTAAAATAAACCGGTAAGCATTAACTATATGAATAATGCTGAAGCAACATGTGAAGATGCAATAACTGTTCTGCTTCTTTACAGTGTTTTGTAATTAAATACTGAAAACAAATGTCAAGCATATACAATCTGTACAAAAATTCTATCTCTTTTTACATCAGTCAATATACGAAATCAATTTCAAAGATCAGAAAATGTTCACACACCGTGTAATAAAAAGTAGTCACACTCTCAACATTCGAATAGCTTGTATTTTCCAAATCCTCCCATAAAATATTTATGAAATTGGAGGAATCCTTGTCTTCATTTATGTTACGTTGATGAAAGCTAAATATGCTTGGAAACAAGTTGCTCGCCCTTTTGACGCGTGTATAACTCCCAGAGCAGTTCGACTCTCAGTGAATAACAACTCTAAACACAGAAGTTGATTGCACTATTACACCCTGCGTAAATGCATAATGCGTTTCAAAGTTTTAGCTCGTGAGCATCACTCTTTCAAGGTGCATATCCATAAGTGCTCATTTGCATAATAAAATCACCCTCAATTGAGTTTAATTATCGAATCAGTATTTCCCAAGGAAGGGTCTTTAAAGCCGGAGTATCTATAAATCAAGTTACATACAAGTTTAAGGAGCTGAGGGTGAAAAGGGTAAATATAAGACTGACTCAGCACTTGAAAAATCGCTGACTAAGGGGAAGATTAGTAAGAGCAATTACATTCAGGGCCTGAAGTTCGAGTTGCTAATGAAATGTTAATTACGGGACAATGTCTAATTATAATTATCAGGTAGATGTGTTCCAATCTACCAGGATAGTGTGCTACCCATTCAGTGGAGTTGTTATATTAAATATTAGTTGAAAATGTGTTAAGTGTGAAATATATGGTTCGATCGCTTGACGAGATGAAGTGTATCATCGGTTTGGGATTTCTTTATTTGTGGTTCAGTTCCTATTTAACGTTCTGAATTAATTGTCTTGTTGTGCTTTGACATTGCTGCATTATCGGGGAAAAAAAACAGTCTTTTTCTAGCGAGTACTGTTTCAAAACAAAACGCTTTATTCATTGAAACCATAACAGCAACGATGTAAATATGCAGAACAGTGCTCCTAATATAAAACATCCGCACACTGTCACAACGTTCGGTGTTTAATATTGTTTGGCATCTTAGTAGATCGCAAAACAGGTTATAAATAAATACCAATTAACTCAAAACGCGTTATATTTACTCTGTCACAACCATAACGTGTTGTGAGTTGAATGCTAATTCATTTTGGATAGAAGTTGCTTTATCTAATGATTTCATGTTGCAGTTGCTTCAAAGGTCCAGATCCTACCATTCTCGCGTAAGAAAAACATTAATATAGGCCATTAACACGTATGGAACAGAACTATATAATAAATCGAAGCACGACTATTCTGGGTTTAAGAAAATGCGATATTTTTTCTGATTATTTATTTGTTGTACGACACGAAAATATTTGCTATTGTGGTACCTCCATTAAAAGTATTGTCTAGAAAGTCCATATCACAAACGGACGGAAGTTACAAATTGCCGAAACTAAAATTGTAGTGCTTCAATTTATAAATAAATAAATAAATAAATAAATTAATATAATAAATAAACAAATAGATAATAAATAAATATATATATAAAATGAAATAAGGTACAAGATATAACTGAAGCAGTAACTGAAAAACGCTTTTCTATAATAATAATTTACAGCATTGCTTTTATCAACGAAGAGAGTCCACTTACAGCTAATAGTATTATTATTATTATTATTATTTATTGGCCTGTAGGAACCCGGAAGTTCATGACCTCACCGACTCGGCTTCGCCATCCTTCCCTGTCCTGGGCACTCTCCTTCCACGCTTCACCATTCGATCCGATCTCCTCAAGGTCAAACCTAACGTTGTCCTCCCATCTCCGTCGCGGCCGTCCTACCGGTCTCTTTCCCGTTGGTCTACCGTCAAGAATTCTATGCACGGTCCTATCGTTCCCCATTCGCGCCACGTGTCCGGCCCATCTTAATCTTCGCGACTTGATTACTCTCACTATTGTAGGTTTGCGATATAGTTCTTCCAATTCGTGGTTATGGAGTCTCCTCCATTGTCCTGCCTCCTCGTCATATTTACCTCCAAAGATGCCTCTCAAAACTTTATTCTCGAATAGACGGAATTTGTTTTCTTCCCGTTTTGTGAGAGCCCATGTTTCGCATCCATATAGAACAATTGGCATGATTATGGTTCTATAGACACGGAGCTTTATGTTACGTGATAGCAGTCTGGATTTCAGCAGTTTACTGACTGCGTGCCAACTCGCGTTGCCGGAATGCAGTCTCTTGTTAATTTCCTTCGACATTTCGTTACTGGCCGTCAGTATCGTTCCCAGATATTTAAATTCTTTAACTTTTTCAAAGATCTTACCTCTGACGTTTATATGTGTTCTCTGAGACCCACCTGCTCTCGCCGTAATCATGTATTTTGTTTTGTCTTCATTTATTTCTAGGCCCACCTCTTCTGCCGCTTGCATGATGATTTCACAGTTTTTACTAACAGTCTCTAGATTATCGCCCAGGACGGCGATGTCATCCGCATATGCGAGCACTTGTGTGACCCCGTTCAGGGATGATCCGGCCATGTTGTCGTCTTGTACCTTTCTGATGACATACTCGAGCACAAGGTTAAAGAGACACGGTGATAGACCATCTCCCTGCTTTAGTCCGTCCCGGATTTCAAATGGTTCTGAGAGGTGGTTTTCTATTCTAACTCGCCCTTTGTTTTCGTTCATGCAAATTTGAATGAGCGCGGCATATTTTTTTGGGACTCCCAGCTCAACTAGAATATGGTAGAGTCTCTGCCTTGCGACTGAGTCGTAGGCTTTTTTGAAGTCAACGAACAGTTGGTGAACCGTCTCTCCGTATTCCCACTTCTTTTCCAGCAGTTGTCTTATTGTGAACATTTGGTCGCTTGTTGACCGGTTCCTACGGAATCCACATTGGTAGTCTCCCAGTATCTCTTCTGCGTAAGGTGTGATTCTCGCCAGAATGACATTTGTTAATATTTTGTATGCGGTTGGGAGCAATGATATTCCTCTGTAGTTTTCACAGTCAGATCTGTCGCCTTTTTTGAAAATGGGGATGACTATTGAGGTTTTCCATTCTTCCGGAGTGACTTCCTTATCCCATATTGTTTGGATGAGCTGGTGGATCTTTCGAGCGGTTGCCTCTCCTCCATGCTTCACAAGCTCTGCCGGTATGCAGTCGACTCCGGGAGCCTTGTTGATTTTCAATCGATTTATTGCGTCTACAACTTCGTTGAGAGACGGCTCTGGGACCTGAGGCTCAGCTGTATGTACGCTTGGTACATTTATCTGTGGTTGATGGGTGCGTACATTGAGCAGGTTTTCAAAGTACTGCTTCCATCTTGTCACGACATTGTTTGTTTCTGTGACCAGACAGCCGTTTGCGTCTCGAATTATTTTGGCTCTTCCTCGGTAGCCATTTCTAATTGAATTTATGCCGACATACATACCTCTGATGTTCTTTGTCCTAGAATTTTCTAGGATTTTTTCGATCCGAGTCTTCACCCATTCGCGTTTTTTGCGTTTGAAGAGCCTCATTGTCTCTCTCCGAATTGTCGCGTATCTTTCTGCGTTGACTTCATCATATCTTTCTAAGTGGATCACTCTGAGGCGTTTACGTTCTTCGATCTTCGCCCTGCACTCATCGTCAAACCAAGGTTTGGACTTAATTGTTTTCTTAAATCCTAATACCTTTTGGGCTGTTAGTTTGATTGTGTCTCTGATCGATGTCCATTTAGTGTTCACACTATTAGCTTCCTCTTCCTCACTGCTCACATTCTCTAGAATGCTAAATCTATTCGTTAGCTCGTCTTGATATTCAGCCCTTTTGCGTAGGTCTTTCAGTTTATCAGTGTCGAACTTTTTGCTTGTCTCCCGTGACTGCCCATGTGGGATTGCTGCGAGGCGACTCCTGATTTTGCCAATCACTAGAAGATGATCGGAGTCGCAATCTGCTCCTACGTCAAGGATATTCGAGTGGTGTCTTTTGTCTATGAGGAAGTGGTCTATTTGGTTACGCGTTACGCCGTCGGGTGATATCCATGTGGCTTTATGAATTTCCTTGTGCTTGAACATCGTGCTTTTTACTAACAGATCTTTTGACGCTGCGAATGTGATAATTCGAATTCCATTATCATTTGACACGTCGTGTAGGCTTTCTTTACCTATAGTTGGTTGGAAGATATCTTCCTTTCCAATTTTCGCATTGAGGTCCCCGAGGAGGATTTTAACATCGAATGATGAGATCCCATGAAATACATCCTCTAGGGTCTCGTAGAACGTGTCCTTCGTTTCTTCGTCCGCAGATTCTGTTGGGGCGTGTACGTTTATAAATACATAATTGTACCATCGGCCCTGTATTTTTAGCACAGACATTCGGTCATTAATGAATTGCACATCTTTTACATGGGGCGTAATCTTCTTGCTTATGATGAAGCCAGTTCCGAGGTTATGTGTATCGGTACCTCCACACACCAGTGTAAACCCGTTGGTTTCGATTACTTGATGTGGGAGTCGAACTTCCTGGAGCGCGACGATGTCCATTTTATATTGTTTCGCGTTTTCTACGACCGTCTGTATCGCGCCTGGTTTATATAACGTTCGAACATTCCACGTCCCGACGCGTATATCCCGCTTTTTCCGTTTTTCCCTACGTCTTCTTTTTGCCGAGTCGGTGTTTTCCTGAGCTCCCTCCCCAGCTAATAGTATTAGCATTTTGAACTTAAATTACTACGAACATAATACCATATGATATTTGAAATTTGGTACCCAAATAATATGAAAGCGGAAAGTCTAATGCCATCATAGATGAATCTCAACGATGAGCGACACTAACATAGTGAAGCCAACGTACTTTCATTTCTGGGCAATTGGATTAATATGACTTTAATTTGGAACGACTGTTATTTGAAGACAGGGAAAGCCACATTGTATAAATCAAAGCTTTGTTCTGAATAAATAAATAAAATATTTTTTATCATATATTTTATTGTAATACCTTTTTTCTCATTTGTTAGTTCTATTTTTTACTTCATAAAATTCTTTTTGTTAACTTTCTTCTTCTTCATTTCTGGATATTTTTCTTTTTTCTGTATTCTTCTTTGTTTTTTTAAATTACTTCATTTTTTCTATTCCGCTTTCTATTTTTATTCTTCTTCCTCTTCCACGTTTTAGTTTCTTTTCCGATCAATGTTTTCGTATTTGGTATAGGTTTTTAATTTCCTCCTGTCTGATTTTGTTTTTTATTTAGTATTTTCGTTAATATACTTTCCTTCTTTTTTTATTACTCGTTTTTTTTTTCCTTCAATGTTGTTTCTTTTCGAGCAATTTTAATTGGAGATCTTCTATCTTATTGTAAAAAGATTGGTATATATTTTCCTCCTTATTTTGAAATATGACTATATCCAGGCTGTCGCGTAACTAGCGTGACGGATTTGCGGGGGTCCCCTCATAGCCTTTTAGAAAATAAAAACATGTCTTTAGTAAAAGTCGCACCGTTTTCGAGTTATTTGGTTTTTTTTTTTTTCAAAATTCCAGCACTTCTACACCGTGTCGTAGAAAATTTAATAGCTTGTTGTGACATCTATAGTCATATTTATTCATTTTTTGTTTTTGCTAATAATTCTGAACTGAATGTCTCAAAGAATGGAAATTAGCTATTTTGACACTACTTAAATTTGTTGTGAAGAAAAATAAATACTTATACTTTAACAATTCGTCGTCGGTCAATTTTGACCTGTTGTGGCGAACAAAAAAGTTACTGACTTGCGTTGGCAAATTAATTTAAAAACATCAGAATTTTATAAACATTACAGAAAGGTGCTACACTATTAGATTGTCTGAGGAAAAACAATTATATTTCTCTTTTTATTCAAGAGGGGCGAATTTTTTACTTAAATTCATTGTACAACTTACTAGAAAATTAACGTACTTATACAAACAATATGTATTCGTTTTTAAGTTTTTGTTTGCTATAAAAAAAAATATTAAAAATAAATAAATAAAAAAATAAAAGTTATAATAATAACGTACACATATAGATGTAAACGAGGAGTCCCTCTGATATATTACCTATTTCATATATATATAAGAACAAAAAAAAAAAGATGTACGTCGAAAGGCATAAATAAAAATCAATCTGTAATGTGTAATTTAGAGAGCTCGCATAGAGCCAGTAAGTTAATTTAAGGACTGTGATTGTAGAAGAGAGTTTAACATTTACACCTAATATTATACATGTAAAAAGAATTAGGAAAATAAATGTGGTTTAAAAACTAAAAAAAAACAAACAATATTTTTTATTTTAAACCATTTCTTATTACATTTTGTATTTGCAGATAATTTTATAATAAATGCTCAATTTTTTTCCATCCGCTCCAATACATACTCGACCTCTATGCAAAAAAGGATTTTAAGGATTCTTAGACTAACAGACTGTAATTGCCCAGCTTGTTAATTGATTCGTTGCCGTAGCTTCTATTTATTTTGGATCGATTTTGAGTAGACTCTGTCTTTAAAATAGCACCAATATAAAAAGATTCAATGGGTTGAGATCAGGTGACCGAAGTGGCCACAAAATTGGCCCTAACTGCACAGCGTGATAAGCCTCATTTTGATAAGCTCGCACCTCGAGCTCAAAGTGCGCGGATGTTCGTTTCAGTTCCAAAGAAATATCTTATAGCAATAGCGATAGCTGGTTTTGCAAACATTCTAAATAATTTTGCGAGTTCAATGTCGGAGGCAGATTCAAAGGGATCACATTCCAAATCCCGGACTGCAAAGTTATTTTATGTTGATACTGTGATCCATCTTTTCTGATTTCTTGAGGGTTCTGAAACTGTGAAGGTTATATAGGTTCATGTATCCGTCTTTTATACAGCTGGACTCTTTTGACCACAAAACTTTGTTAAAAAATTTGGGGTTGTCTTGGTGTTTATATAGCACTGCACGACAGAAGTTCATTCTTTTTATGAAGACTTTGAACGAGTTCAATGTGATTCGGATGATAATGGTATCTTTTGAGCACTGCATACACTGTTGTTTTAGGTATTCCTGTACGACATTGTGTAGCTCTCGTGGACATCGTTGGGTACTCATCAATTTCTTCTAATAAAATGTGTTCATTAACAGCTTGAAGTCGTTCTTCATCACGATGAAAACAACCTACCTTCAACGTAGGCGTTGTTAGAGTTTGTAAAAACCGCACATGTCGGGTGTCTACCATTATGAACCATTTGCGCATAAAGTCGTGCTACTACTGTATTTTGTAGAACTTCTCCGTTAATAAAATGCATATCTGCAAACTCGCTAGTAATAAACACATGGATCTCAGTTCAACAGTATCTAGTCACATGGTTTTCAGAAAATCTCAAGAAGCCCGAGTGAGCACTAAGACGTTGTTGGCAGTATTGTTACACTAGTACGTCACACTTTGTCATACGCTTTATTCACTTGACACATAAAACCCGCTAGTTTTATTTTAAATAATGGGCGCACACGATTACACACGGCTTTAATTTTATCTCCGTCCTGGGCACTAGCTAAGAAGAGACTTTTTAAAAATTCGTTTTTAAAATCCCACTGGCTTTGTAACTAACGTCCAATTGGGATGAAAGCTTAAAAATGATTCTTGATCGGGCAGTTCGAAGGATGCATTACCCGTTAATAACCTTTGTTTATGGCTTAATTAGGACATACACACAGATGAAAAATGAGACCAATGCTTTCACTGCGATCCTGTGTTGTTTACTTTAGATGTGGGTAAACAATCTGTAGCAACTTATGCCTACACAAGTGTCCATATTGCTGGTCAACGATAGTTACCATACTATTTATTGGCCTGTAGGAACCCGAAAGTTCATGACCTCGCCGAGTCGGCTCCGCCATTCTTCCCTGTTCTGTGCAGTCTCCTTCCACGCTTGACCATCCGATCCGATCTCCTCAAGGTCAAACCTAACATTGTCCTCCCATATCCGTCGTAGCCGTCCTGCCGGTCTCTTTCCGGTTGGTCGTCCGTCAAGTATCCTACTCACGGTCCTGTCGTTGCCCATTCACGTCACATGTCCGGCCCATCTTAATTTTCGCGTCCTGACTACTCTCACTATTGTAGGTTTGCGGAATCGTTCTTCCAATTCGTGTT
The DNA here is from genome assembly GCA_963931805.1 of Microdon myrmicae. NCBI lineage: Eukaryota > Metazoa > Arthropoda > Insecta > Diptera > Syrphidae > Microdon > Microdon myrmicae. The sequence continues at coordinate 2,399,155 of OZ007498.1, read as the reverse complement.
GTTGAGTTTCCTCCATTGTCCTGCCCCCTGATCATATTTACTGCCAAATACCCCTTAAAACTTTATTCTCGAATACGCGGAATTTGTTTTCTTCCCGTTTTGTGAGAGCCCATGTTTCGCCTCTGTATAGAGCTATCGGCATGATTATGGTCCTATAAACACGGAGTTTTATGTTACGCGATAGCAGTTTGGATTTCAGCAGTTTACAGACTGCATGCCAATTAGCGTTGCCAGAGTGTACTCTTTTGTTCATTTCCTTCGACATTTCGTTACTGGCCGTCAGTATCGTTCCCAGATATTTAAATTCTTTAACTTTTTCAAATATCTTGCCATTGACGTTTATATTTGTTCCCTGAGGTCCACCAGCTCTCGTCGTAATCATGTATTTTGTTTTGTCTTCATTTATTTCTAGGCCCACCTCTTCTGTCGCTTGCATGATGATATCACTGTTTTTACTTACAGTGTCTAGATTATCGCCCAGAACGGCGATGCCATCCGCATATGCGAGCACTTTGGTGACGCCGTTCAAGGATGATCCGGCCATGTTGTCGTGTTGTACCTTTTTGATGACATACTCGAGCACAACGTTAAAAAGACATGGTAAGAGGCCACCCCCCTGTTTTAGCCCGTCTCAGATTTCAAATGGTTCTGAGAGGTGGTTTTCTATTCTAGCTCGCCCTTTGTTTTCGTTCATGGAAATTTGAATGAGGGTGACATATTTTTTCGGGATTCCCAGCTCAACTACAATATGGTAAAGTCTTTGCCTTGCGACTGAATCGTAGGCTTTTTTGAAGTTAGTTGGTGAACCGTCTCTCCGTATTCCCACTTCTTTTTCAGCAATTGCCTTATTGTGAACATTTGGTCGCTTGTTGACCGGTTCCTACGGAATCCGCATTGGTAGTCTACCAGTATTTCCTCTGCGTACGGTGTGATTCTCGCCAGTATGACATTTGTTAGTATTGTATTTTGTATGTGGTTGGGAGCAATGATATTCATCTGTAGTTTTCGCCTTTTTTGAAAATGGGGCCGACTAATGAGTTTTTCCATTCATATTGTATTGATGAGTTGGTAGATCTTCCTCTCCTCCATGGTTCACAAGCTCTGCCGGTATGCAGTCGACTCCGGAAGCCTTGATTGGTCGACGGTAGAAAAGATATTTTCTATATGGCAATGTATAGTCTCCACGGAATTGGTAATTATTATTATGAGTAACACAATCTGTGCTATTTGTCTTGTTGTCCCACCATAGTATCTCTATATGTGGTATCTGGATTCTATGACATGCCTGCCTTTGAACTTTAAGCTTTTTAAAGTTCCACATATACTCATAAAATAATTTAGTAAGTTGATTAAAATTAACATATTGTGACGCATATGACAATCAGTACTAGAATATTCTAGAGAGTCCGAAACAGAGTACTAGAATATTCTATAAAGTAATGGAAAACTGGAGACTAGGAACAGTAGAACATTCAAGGCAATGGAACGGACGGAAACGAAACGCTGAAACAGTATAAATACGTCGCACACAGAGCATAGTGAGGAGAAGAAGTAGAACGTGAAGCAAGCCATAAGTGTGGTAGTAATAAGTAATAAGTAAGCAGTAAAATACGCGATAATTACGGAAGCGATAAGTAAGGAAAACGTTAAGTGTAAGGTAATAAGTAACGGTTGTATTAACGGACTAATAAAATGTCACATTAATTCAGAATTGATGTAGCGGCTCTTATTTATTTTAAAATAATTAATCCAGCGAACCCTAAGCTCGCTACAATATGTATATTCACGTTATGTGAGTCGGCTTAAGGGTAGGGGTGACCCCAAAGGGTAAGTATTTAGGGGTGTCACAGTAGCAGTTTTTGGAGAGAAACGTGTCCTTTACTCACGTTCTGCATTGTTATTTAAGGTTGCCTCAAAAGGATTTGAGTTCGCGCCTTTAATAAAAAAAAATTAATCTGGTTCATGTCAATGTTGTTCATTTATAGTTCTTTCTTCTAAATTGAATGGAACATTCTTCCGGGTAACGTTTGTTAGCTATTTCCTATATTTACAATTTCCTATCCCGTCTTTCCGCATTAGACCGTTTTAATGTATCGTTCATTTGAAAAATATGTTAATAAATATACGTGGCATGCCCGAAGTCTTTTTTTTTATTAATTCTTTGATAAAATAGTGAATAGAATTGACTTACATTTTATAATTGTTTCATGCAAATTATGTTGTATAAATATGTTTCGCTATTTTCCTAGTACTCTTCTAAACTTGATGCAAATTTTTGGGAACAGCCGAGCGCCTGCTCTCCGTTACCATTGACATTTCTGTCCACATATTTGCTTTTAATTGATCCATAAAGTAAGGTTTGTTGTACATCTCGGATTTTCAGTTGCGAGAGGAAATAGCACATTGGTATCAGGCCGGTTTATGCGACCTCGTCAGGAAAAATTTCACCAACAAAATATTAGAATAAGATCCATACCAGACATGTGGGTTGCTGCTCTATTCAGTTGCCATGATTAAAACCAACAAAAGTCTGTAGAGCTGACAATAAAAAGGTAATTACTCCCACATTTGATTTCGGTATTTGTTGTTTTGCGAACGCAGAGATAGGGAGTCCCGTAGATTGACCGGCACCCACTTTTTAGATTATCTTTGTATTGTGATGACCCAGGCCACCCCGTTTGGGGTTTGAATATTGTGAAACCAGTCTCGTAAAATTCCCCTTTTTTTTTACACTAACGTGCGCACAAAAGGGAATTTTGAAGTACCCTTAAATGTCGGATTACAGTGCGAGCGGATACAGAGTAAGCGGATAAGGAAAGGAGGTGTCGATGTATATTGGTCTTAATGGCTGGATATAACAACGATGAGTAAACACCTGAACAGGTAGAGCATTCCAAATTCGTGAGGTTCGGCAAAAGAATGACTCTCTATGTTTATTTGTGGGCCTGAAACCCACTTGGTACGTCAACTGATGCGCATTCACAGATTGACAGGTATCGCGGGAAAATGTCTGAAGGGGGGCTGAACACATTCTGCAAGCAACTCTTTAAGCTCCTTGAGTGCGCGTGTAACACTACGCGTTCGGAAGTGAATCTGGTTCACAGTGTGCTGCTTATACTCAAGATGTGACGGAACTGATATGGTATTGTGGCAACTCTAACAGACACACACAAATTCACAAGCAAAAGTAGTGAAGAACACGAACGAAAAAATCGAATAAGAAAAATACATCAGAACCGTATACCAAGCGATAAAATAAAAATAGTTCACATCAGTGGAATATGATCGAGTTTGGAAATCAAATTCTAAACACGGTCAGTAGCCTGGTGTGTAACGCTTAGGTAAAATTTTTTTCGTGATTCGAGCTGTCATAGCGTCAGTTCGAATCACACGATCTTCTTCACTATTATTTCAAACGCTATAGTATCAAGCAGCGTTGAGTTCGCTGCAAAATGTGCAGCAAGTAGATTCGCTTTCTCTATTGCGCTGGTGACTGGTCTGCTATCGACTATAAGCTACAAGCTTCCAATAAGAATGTTTTTCACAAATGCGCAGAAGATTTTACTACCTGTGGGAGAGTGTGTATTTTTTGTCTTACTCTCTGATCATGCAAGAACTTGGCGCGTTGAATATGCGCGTTGCAGTCATTTCTAGGTCTTTTAAATCATTTCTGGTTTTCCTCAGTATTGTTTGATTTATATAACCGGAAGCTCAACTCTTTAGCCCATATTTTAATAACCTGAATACTCGTTGTTTCCCTAATGTGACTAATTTGATACAGATTGCACAATTTTTGTCGCATACTGTCAAAAAAATGTTTGTTTTTATAAAACTCACACCCACATAACCGTGTTCTGCTCCCGTGAAAGGCACTATGGCGGCTAAATTCCCAATGACGGGGCTTACTATCGGAATGTACCCCACCTCTATTCCAGCGATTCCGTTCGTACAGTGAGTAAAACAAATTGGAAACAAATTTTGGGACACTCTGTGATAATGAATATACCCACCAGATTTCCTGTATGAGAATTTTTTCTATAACATGCTGACATATTGATTGATATATGAATCAACTGATGGCTAAGTGCTGTTGTAACGGATAGACAATAGGTCAGAAATTTATATAAACTTGTTACAAACAGTGGGTGTTCAAATAAATCTCAGGAGAAGTTGACCCTGGGTTGTAATGCTAATGTTTTTTTTTTTTCTTCTTTTTTTTTTAATTTGCCCAAGCTCGGCTTAACTTTATAAAACACATATTTTTCTAAAAGCAGCCACAATTTATTTTACTTTGTCGTAAGTGACTCTTTATTTGTGGGTTGAAAAAACAAATTTTGCTTATATAGTGAGGTTATGGTCGTTGGAACGGTCAGTGTATGTTGACCTACTATAAATAATACAAATGTTTGGTAATCCTGACTAGGTAGTGATGTCATGTTATGGTTAGTCATTTCAACCACGTTATTCATCATTATAATGTAGCTGCATTTATTTCTTATCTTGGTAGCTTACAGCGATGCATATGTGACAGGATGTCCAAATTGTACTGGCAACTTTTAAAACGCCGCAACTCTTATTTCTTAACCAATTTTACTACAGTAGACGAACAAATTACAAGTAGTAAACACAGTTTTCAGATTTTTAATACGTCATCCTTCGTCGTGAGCTCTGTCGATATTCCGAACTTTTGGAAAATCTCAAAGAAACTCAAAAATAGTGCGCTTTTTACGAGAATGGTGTTTTAATTTTTGATAGGTAATGTGGAAGGGTATCACTCCTCCATCGGTGGCATGCTATTTACAGGACAATTTGTATGTCGTTTGGTTGGCAAGAAAGTATAGTCGGTTATCGTATATTGTGAGCGTTGTAACTGTTTTGAAACCTTCTGTCAGCATGTTTGACTTTTTCCTTCTGATATTTGATAACGTTAACATTACCAGTTATTTTACTTTAAAACTAGCTAAAGCTTTTTATTTTATTTACAGACAGTTTTAGTTTAAGTAATTTTAATGACGAGTGTACGAACGAACGTCTTTTTAAATACAGTATATACTTCTTTCAGGAAAAGCAAACCTATAATGCTGAGTCAATGCCCTGAGGTGCTAATGGGAGATGAATTACGAATTGATGGGATAAGACTACATTGTGGAGCGAAGTTAACCGAATTTTATGGATCCCTAAGAAACAAGAAAAACTAACAGTCCTAGTAGAAATATCTGTAAACGGGGAAATGTCTATAACGCATCTTCGGTGTGAGAAGGGCACTAGAGTTGATGCTACCCTACCCTTTTGAATTAGGCATATTACGTACCAATTCTCTTTTCCCTTTTAAGATAATTATTCAAAAATATCTCACACGAGCAATTATCGCATGCTCTGCATGGGCTTCATAACGAATAAACTTTTACTTCAATATCTACCCATGTGGCCCATTCTCTGATGTGTTAAGGGGCAAAAGTAAGGTAGGTTCAAATGAAGATCCATATTATTTTTGAAGTTATGTTCTAAATTGTGTCAAGTATCGAGATTCTAAATTGCTTGATAAAGGTCTCAGCTCTGTTGCTGCTGTCATAAAGAAAATACAAGTATATAGGGACCCAGCATTATATTTTTGTGATCTCAACCAATCGTGTATTACTATTTAGAGACCAACGGTTTCATAACAGAGTACATTGGAAAGATTATTTCATCGCAACAAATTCCTAAGCGGTTTCTTGAATATTAGTAAGGACATATTGTGCGAAATATAGGTTTAAGGGAATAGTGGAGACATTGGTCGGGACAATGTCACAGATTAAATTTTGGAGTTACGGGTTATATGAATTTGCTAGGCATATTTGTATTAGAGGCATAAAATGCTACAGAATCGAATAAATTATAAGGTATGGCCATATATTCGTTCTTCAGCCGTGCAGTACGTAATTGGAGAGTTATTTTATACATTACTTCGCTATGGCAACTTTCAAATATTCACGGTCGGCGTATATTGCTCCTTCAATTAACTCTTTTCCTCCTATCCACTCTGAGCTTTGACATTTACAAAATAAAACAACGATTTTATGGTAACGAGGGTGATTGATTCGGAAGTCCTTTTTCGATTGGGATTTTACGACGTAGGTTTCGGACAGGTAATACTGTCAAACTGACAAACTGTCATTGCATCCAGTATTGTTTGGCATATCATAACGGAATAAACTCGCTCAAAACAATGGCCACGAATTATTCAGTTGTATAAAAATAATTAGCGATCTACGAGAAATGTGTTTGATGCGCTTAGAGCAGTTAACTTATGGTCCACATAAGTCCACTAATAAAAGCACAATTTGATATACCATCGACAATTTTGAAACCCAATTTATATTATCGCGTTTGATTGTGATCGATGCTTGCACGTGTCATCGAAGTCTGGGACCTCTGGACCATATTGAACACAGTTACACCCATCATGTGAAAGAAATAATCTTTAAAGGCTAAATATAAAGAATGATTATTTTGTACAATAATAAAGATTTGTATTCTCTTACATATATCTATACCTGTAGGTGAAATTAATATAACAATATAAAAAGCAAAAGTTGCGTGTTACTTTCCTTTAAGATTTAAGCAGTCAATCAAGCAGTGGTTTTTGCCGTTTTTGCGTAGCTTATTATTGTGTGGTAATAATAAATTCATCTTTTATTTTTACAGTGAGCTTTTGACGGGCTACTGCGTGTGTATTTGTGTGTTATTGTAGTTAACCACGCTCAGTCTGTGTTAATTCTTTTTACTCATTTTCGTCTGTGTTCGTCAGTTAATAATATATTTTGGTGTTTTACGTCCGTACCAATATATTTCCCTGTGGGTATATCATTAAAACCATATGTGTTTTAAAACTTAGATAACGCTGGTTTCTCCAAATTTAGTTTTTGTAATAGTTATTAAAGCAGATATTTGTTCTTGTAAAATTGTAGCAATTTGCGAAACCTTGAGTTATTTAATTTGAGGAAGTTTTGTTCTTACATAGATGCCATTACTTGTTTTTGTTTTATTTAAGCCTTCGCTTTCTAAAGAACCGTCTAATATGTGAGAATATGCCCTGCCGGCGATACGAAATGAAGATCAAGCGTGTGAATTATGTATAATGGCCTTACAATGTATTCTGTTATACTTGATGCCAATTGGCAATTATAGAGTTACTTAATTTTGTTATAAATATATAAAGTTTTTGTAATTTGTTTTAAATATAAAACTGTGAAGTGTATAAAAGCCAGTTTAAAAAAGTAGATACGCATACCTACTCTATTTAAACGTATTGTGTCTGCTCTATTTGAACAGATAATAAAAAGATTTCAGTCATTTCCACTTCCTCATTTTCACAATTAACATATTCAGACGTGTTAACAAAAGTTAGTGCTGATTTAGAAGCCATTTTACATATTTTCCGTGACTGTGCATACTTCACACCCGGCTTTTGATCTAACTTCTTATCTTACAAACATAACGGACTTGATTCGCAAACGCGTACTGTAAGTAACTTAATGCAAATAACAAATCCTCAGAAATGTTCCCCATTAGAAATAATTTGACCAACTCACGTATCATTTCCCAAATATTTAATGTCACTTCGTAAGCAAAATGTTATTATTAATTTTTTTAAGGATATTTGAAGACTTACCTCTCGCCGATTTGTTTTTTTTTTTTTTTGGTTTGATGATTCTTTTCTTTGCGCTGATTTCTCACTACTGATTTAATTATAATCCTTTTCTTAAATTAAACTTGTTACTGCAACTAATAGCTGACTTTGGTAAAATATGCAACTTCATATATATGAGCTTTGTTGTCACTTGGAAGTGTTCGCGTCCATCACATTATATTAAAAATCATTTTAATTTTTAATAATCATTTGTCGTTTGATGCTGTCGCACGGTTTCCTGGGTGCATCCCGAACCGACGCCGATTACATAAAGTATTTTTGAATAAGTAACAAAACGTCTTTCACTTAGAACAGGTGTATATAAACTAATTTCTATAATGTACGGCAGATTGAACGATATATCTGACCAGAGGAGATCGCATCGCGCATAGTAGTATAGCAAGTGTGCAGTTGCCTTACTGCAATAGCACATTAGTTAACAGACCACACCTTTATGGGGCGAACACTACACTTCATTGGTACAGTAGTATCCATGTGTTTGGCAGACATATTATATCAACAGTTGTAGAGAGACGCAAAAGAGTACTGAGTACAAGTACTCATCGTAAGTTCTCATTAAGAAGTGGAATCCCATCAGATTACTTGATTTACGATCGTCAGACTAATAGTCTACGTTCTGATTATATTGTCTGCCTCCTCATTGCACTAAATGATCATCCGAATTTGTGAATTATAATCACACTTGCAAGTATCAGCTGATAACAGTGTAACAGTGTAAACGAACAAACTCAAAAAAAAAAAGCCAAAGCAGGCAAAACACCGACAAACCACAAGTTGAAGTTGAAGTAACAAAAAAAATGTGAAAACGACGACAACGATGAAGGCGAAACCAATTTACGACAGTCTTAGCTCGTTTGCCTTGTGAAGAATCTCTTAAGCAGCGGTGATCGGCACAACACAAGAAAAAAGCGGATTAGACAGAAAACACCGTGCCCACAAGAAGCGCGTACCACAAGCAACTGAAACGTTTCCCATGCAAACAAATCCTATGGAACCAGTTTAACAATCAATCGTAAAGCACTGAAAATACCCAACCAATACCATTACCGCTACCATCTCAGCGACCCAGGGAAGATGGTCTCTATGAAACGGTACTGGTTAACCTGGTAGTGTATTTAACGATACCAGCAACATTTGCCGCACAAACCCAAAAGTCCACATAACTTTTGTTTGCCGAACGCTCACTCAAACCTTCTATAGGTCTCTTCAGAAGAGCTGGCATTGAAGGCACAAGAGACAGATGTGCCATAACAGCGCAAAGAGAATAACCATATTTGCAGAGTAGTAATTATAGAGTATATTCAAACGGAATGTGTTTTGTTTACTTTAACCTTTTAGCAATTGAATCGAAGCCGAAACCGATTCAGCAAAGCGCTCCCATTGGCCTGATTGTTCTCGTAGTGATGTTACATATCACAAGCTGTGGTAAATACATATCATTCGAGTGGGGCAATCGAGTGTGTATTATGTTCTCATTTTGTTGACCAATCCAGGGCGCAAACGAGTTTAACGATTTGGGCGGGGTTTAGCGATCATGCTTATGTTTTGTTATGGCTTTGGAGTATTGATTTTTCATGACGATCAATATGCGATGGTGTCCACGTAAATAAATTAAATAAATATCCTGGAATTTTATGTAACCCTCTCTACTGTTATATATTTATATATAACTGTTTTTTTATTATTATTTATTTATTCGAATTAAATTTGATGAAATTTACGTTATTCCTCATTTCGCAACTCGAATGCACAACACAACTGCCCCCTCTAACGACTACGCCCTTCATACAGGGCACACGTTTAATTACAATTAAACGATTTTAAGTTTTTGTGTCGCAGTCTTTTTTTCGCGACCACAAATTAAACACTTGTATCACATGTTTACTTCCACCGCACATAATCAGTTCGGTGCCAACTCTTTCGTTTTAGAGATCCAACAGATTACCGAGTAGCACCGTGCTCTTTGTTCCGCAGAAGAGTTCAATACAAAAGAGAGCCACAAAAGAGCGAGGTGAATCCGTCTCACTTCTTCCGATCGAAGGCGTTAACCAGTTCGATCACTCTCATCTGCTTCAATTAAACCGAGACAACGTTTTACATAAGTGCTCACAGATTAGCTCATTCTCATCAGCAGTGCTCCCGATGAAGGGGCAAATAAATACGCGATGAAATAAAAACGATTACTTTGTACCGCAGACAAAAGGACTTTTGAAAGCGACTTCCTTGTTTGTTGTCAGTATGTAGGTCGGCAATTTTGTTTATTTTTGCAGCGGTGAGACGGCCGTCGATCGCATTTTTAACGTGCACGAGTATCTCTGGTAGAATTTGGGCAGGCGTTGTAATGTCAGCACTTACCACGTACGCTGTATTGTAAATGATCAACGGCTCATGCTGATTGCACAAAAATGTTCAGATTTCGTCGGACAAATGGCGAGTTTACCTGATTCACATTTTAAAATGTGAACTCATCGAGGTTGCCTATACTTCTCAGGTAGTTGTGAATTGCAGTGACTGCACGCCAAAATGACAAGCTACGGCGATGTGATGGAATTTTTAAAGCCCACAGTTCTGGCTTAATATCACAGTTTAAGTATAGCAGTGTCCAGCTCATTGCATTTTTATGCGTCAATATATTCACTCGTCATTTACGTGTTGCTTGTGGTTTACTTGCCTTATTATTGTTATGCAAAATTATTAAATTTCCTCATTTGGTTTTTTATCTAGAGGCATTATAGTTTACCAGTTTTAAGCCATTAGTTGGAAGAAGTTTGTCTTTGTGAGGTTAGTTAAATCTACGCGTATCAGTGTTAAAAAGCATGTATTCATCATAGATGACGAGGTGGTGAATCCTATTTTATAATCATTATTTTTATATGAACTCTTCATAAATTTGCCACCTTTGGTGAATTCTTTATTCTAAATCGATGAAGAAATAATTTTTTCTAACTGAAAGATAGTTTTCTATTGATTTTCGTTATGACGCTTTGCTTTTATTATTACTTTTTTTCTTTTTTTTTAATATATTCTGAATTTTGTTGATGCGCCCCTTTTTAGTATGAGCGACAGAAGAGCGAGAAGAAGACTTTAATAATATTTTTGGTAATATCTGTGAAACAGAGGTAGGCTGGGTATGTTCTACCTGTAATTTAATGGCAACATTTTGGCGTACTATGGCATGGTATCTTAATAGTTATATATCTCTATTTTGCATCCTATCGAGTTCAGTCCCAGTTTGAAATACTCATGACCAAGTATGGCAACTTCACTCCAACTGTGAGCAAACCTCTTGAGAAACGAAACATATGTTGGTAGCTTTAAGCTTGGTTTTGTTCCATTGAAAATTAGAATTAAGTCGAATGTCAAAAATCTTTTTTTCGACGATCCTAGTGTCGTTCAACGTTTTCGTTTTTATTTTGACAGGGGATGTTTTTGGCGTTTGGAATCACCGAAATGCTTTTCGGTCAGAATTCAACGATCACAACATGTATTACTTCAATAATGTGATTGCTGATACATCCGAACACGACGTCGGGCTTGACCTCCCCTACAGTATCCTTCGAATTCCCATCCGATCATGGGTCCGTCCACACCACTGTCCAAATCCCAGCCCTCGAACCATGTTACTCATTCAATCCGATCCCGAATTTCTCCTGGATAAACTGGAGAAGAGTCAATAGGGACATTGCTGCTAGTTTTACAGACTATTCTTTGCCAGAGTCTTTAAACATACGCCCTGCTGAAATTGATCAAGCAGCCTTAAAAGCAAATACTACGAAATGCCCTCTTCTGTTACACACCTACATCCATCCCTCATAGCACCTAGGAAAACCTTTACCCAACATCCTTACAAAACTGTTACGCGTAAAAAAACGCTTAGACGAGAACTACTTAGCAGTTACTCCCCTTTTATTAAAAATCAAATCCAGCTCTTGACTGGCTTGATAAATGGACAACTAAAACAATTTGCCGAACAGAATTATACGTCTAAACATAACAATATAAAATCCAATCGTGATTTAATCAGAAACATCAACCGACTAACGGGTCGAAAATACAAACACTGAATCGTTTATATTATCAACCCTACTAACAATCACCCGATCCAATCAGATATTGACATAGTAAACAGTCCAACTAATCACTTTTATAAAATCCATCAACAAAACGACTCCCTCTTAGTCTCCAGTTTTCAAGCTACCGTAAATTACTACATCTCACACACAAAAGAAACAAAGCATCACATCCTCTGCATAATGCGTCATTCCTAACAGCAGGCGAATTATCAGAATTTATAACATCACGCAACAACAAAAAGCCGACAGAGTAATATATGTTCAGGTGCTGGCAGAGAGTCAGTAAATTTTAGTAAGATATATTATTGTAAAAATAAACTTTCATCTAGGAATGTAGGCATCTCTTTACTGCTTTAATGTACATACGAGGGTGGCCTGAAAAGTTTCCAACCTAACAAAGACACAAGACATTTTTTCTTAAAATTTATTTTTATTTTTCTACATAGCGATGCTCCCATCTCTCTAACCCGTCCAAATAGTACACGGCGTTTTTCTCTGGAAAATAATTGTTCACGAAGGTGATTGCCTCTTCATTTGACGAAAATGTCTGTCCTCTGAGCATAAAAAGAAGTCGCTTGGGGCTAGATCTGGTGAGTAAGGCGGATGGTCAAGCAGTTCAAAACCTAATTCGTGGATTCTCGCGATGGCCACCGCTGAGGTGTGAGACGACGCGAAGTCTTGGTGAAACAGGATTTTCTTTTTCTGCAAATGTGGCCGTTTTTCCGCAATTTCTGCCTTCAGTTGGTCAAGTAATGATGCGTAGTATGCTCTTGTAATGGTTTTTCCCTTTTGAAGATAATCGATTAACGTAAGTCCATGACTATCCCAAAAAACAGTCGCCATCACTTACCCAGACGAAAAAACAGTTTTGCAGAGTGCAGAGTCCCCATACACAGAGTCCAAATCATTTTTGATTTGCATTTCGAAAACAAAAATTTAATGACAGCTCGATACTCAATTTTGTCCATTTTCACAAAAACACTCACATCGACTCACTCAAACTACCGTCAAATAAAACCGACGCCTCCAAAATGACTGAAACTTTGGTGAGTAACTGCCAAAAGATGCACAACTACATTCACTTTTATTGACGAGTGCTGCTATCTTCACGTTGAGGTCGGAAACTTATCAGTTCACCCTCGTATTATCACGATTGTTGCTCAGCTGAACTTGCTCAATGTGTTCGGCTTTCCGGACATTTTCCCGCGATACCCGTCAATCTGTGAATGCGCATCAGTTCAGGTTGAAAGTCAACTTTAGGCGCACAAATAAACATAGAGAGTCATTCTTTACCCGAACTACACGAATGTGGAATGCTCTACCCGATCATGTATTTCCTCGTCGTTGTAATATCCAGGCATTTAAGACCAAGGTACTTCGATACCTCACTTCCTTATCCACCTCCTCTCCTCCCGCCCGCACTGTGCTCTGACATTTAAGGGTACCCCAAAATCTCCTTTTGTGCGGGCGTTTGTGTAAAAGAAAAAGTATTGGTATTATATGGAAAATACTGAGCTTAATTAAATTGAAGTTGAAATAATAAAGTCTACCGTAGTTATCTGGTGTGGTATCTCTTTTCTTTATTAAATACATCTCCCAGACAAACCGAACTTATGGTACTGACAGCGGCCTGCGATAGTTGGCGTTTTTGAATGGTTGAACATTTTAACACTCTAGAGACACGGTGGCTTTCGGTTACGCTATAGAGTACGTGCCATTCACCTTCCCAGCCGAAAAAACAGATTTTGCTTTTTTTGGAGCCGTTTACCCTTTTGCAGTCCACTGTTTTGACTGTATTTTTATTTTGGGCGTATAATATCATAATCATCATCGACATTACAACCGGGAACGGGTCTTGGCCTTATTTAGCAAGTCCTGAGGTTTGTTAAATTTTCCATAATGACTTGTTTTTTCCGGGCAAGGTCACTAGTCTTGCGCCAGAGGCTCCCCGACGGGGAATCGGACCCCGGTCTTCCGCGTGACAGGCGGGTATACTAACCACTATACTATCGAGGAGCCTGGGCGTATAATAGTGTATCAAAATTTCATCGACAGTAATTAATCGGCATCAAAACGCGGATTTATTGCGCTTAAACTGCGCCAACAGAGCGTTGGAAATGTTCATTCGAACACATTTTTGTTCTAACGTGGGCAAACGCTGCACCCAACGCGCAAACAGCTTGCTCATGCCTAAATCTTGATTTAATATGCGACAAACACGTTCTTTGGACACTTTCATAGCCTCTGCTATCTCTCTCACTTTAATTCGGCGATCGTCTAGCATCATTTGATGAACTTTGGCGATGTTATCGTCAGTTGTTGCAGTTTTTGGATGTCCCGAACGTCCATCGCCTCCCAAGCTCTCACGGCCGTGTTTGAATTCAGCTGCCCAAAATTTCACTATGGTAAATGATGTATTACCTATCAAAAACAAAAATTTAATGACAGCACGATACTCAATTTTGTCCATTTTCACAAAAACACTCACATCGACTGTCAAATAAAAACGAGACATCTAAAATAGCTGAAATGTTGGTTAGTAAATGTCAAAAGAGGCACAACTACATTCACTAGCGTTTATTGACGAGTGCTGCTATCTTCACGTTGAGGTCTGAAACTTTTCAGGCCACGCATGTAAAACAGAAAAAATAAACAAACATATGAAGAAAGACAAGAACACCAACATGACCTGACCCACGGAAACTTCCTTCGATGATGCGATATAAAATAAATTTAACATATATGCAGTGGAAAATTCGATCACCAACTATACAAAACAGTAACTCTACATCTTTAAGCAAAGGCGAAGGTGGAGACGCGTGTTTCTCAAACACAAATTAATCCAAGTACGTGTAAAAGTGCGCTAAGACCTGGCGGCAATGAGGGGTCGCAATGATGATTGATTAAATTGCAGGAAAGATGGCAAGAGCTCATCATCCAAAATGATTAAAACTCATTTTCTGTAAGAAAAGGAAATGCAACATATTAATTTTTAAAAATCGAAATTATGGATCGATTCAAAAAAAGTTTGACATATAACATAACCTCGCTCATTTCTGTATGAGGAGAACTGAAATCACGTCATATCGGAATGCGTTCACCTCCAGTTAACTCCGAGAATCCAACTGAAAAGGAAAAGGAAAAATGCCAGCTTAATGAAACCTCATGCTCAAAATATGTCTTCAGAAATTTCTCGCAAAAAACTTTACTTACAGTGTTTTTGAAAAATCAATAATTTGGAATAAGATTCATTACAGAAAAACGAAATCTTTGCATTTTGCCAATGAAGTGCACCTTTTAATTACATTTCATCAATCGTGGATCTTAAGCATACAATTTTCTCTTTTAAATACCAAAAGAATTCTCAACAACATTTACGTACTTCCAGTGTTCTCATAGCGTTTATGGGTATGCATTTGAAATGATCAATTTACTATTATAACTGTAGCTTATCAGCACTCCATTTCTTATTTCACTGGTTTGTTACTATGAAACGCACGAAATTCCCATAATATTACAAAAATTTATGTGATAAAGAAACCTGTAGCATGTTAATGTGTTTACAATGTCGCCAATTTATCATAGCCTGTAGCAGTTCCTACTCCTCCAAGATAAATGCTTCCACGCATAAGTCTTTGTCGATAATAGGCCAAAAGAAAAACATCATTCGCCGTCCTGAATGACATTAAGAATAGAAAACACTTGACCATAGAAAAGCATGCAGCTCAGAGGCACATACAAAAATCCAGCCAAAAATCGATTGCATATACTGTATCTGTGAATACAGTCAGAATTTTAAATTAACCATTTAGAAAAACACCAACGGCAACAACATCGACAACAACGGCTACAGCCGCAGTAACAACAGAAAAATCTAAATCCGCTCAATCATAGGCCCAACCCATCCATTGAATATCGATTGAAGACCTCTTCATCTTTTGTCAGCGGATAATACGAAATCGATTAACATTTTGTTCATCAAATGTTCAAATGCTAATTATGTACACCTAGTATGTATCTAGATAAATAGGGGGCCTCTGCGTCGAGCCCGTGTCACTCATGTATTGCTGACATCACAATAGAAATTTTAGTGAAATTAACTAATTCCTTCTAACGTTACGCTTTCAATTTAAAATCTGTATTTATGTGAGGGAATCAGAATCGGGTTTCAAAATAAAATATATTGTTCTGAGCCTGTGAGGTCTTAGTCAATGTCAACGTCTACGGAAGTGGGCATTTAAGTCCTCACACATGCTGCCCACATATGCTGAGAATTTTGCAGTTAAAGATTAATCTGTGCTTCGTAGAGCAGATCATCTGTGGTGCAGATCTGCATTCTGCGAACAATGCACCAACATTATCTTTTGGTGCAGATTTGCCAGAACAAACGACTGGCTTTTGTCGTTGATGATTGGAAATACTTCTAAATGCAAATGCTGCCATAAAATTTGCGCATCAGAGTGTAGAAATTGTAGAAAATCATTGAGGTTTCTTTCCTAAAGGATTTGCGGACAGCACATGGTGCGCTCCTGTGGGAATCGGTATAACTTGGGTCGTCATGGCAAAATCTTTCGGTGGCTGCAAAATATTAATGGGCTTATCCGCCCCTAAACTCTCGTATTCATATCTACCTGAAAAGATATGAAGGCATGTCAAAGGGAAGTAGGTCGAACATTTGAAATGCAAATTTATGACCCAAATTTCAAACAATGCCATAACAAACACTTCGATAGGTGTGTGCCGTTGTGAAAGGCAAAAGTCAACTATTTACAAAAGGCAATTTGGAAAAAATTATCAACTCTTTGCGAATTGCACAGTAGATTGGATTAGGGCAAGAACAACCCCCAACCAATTCAAGGGAAACAATGGATGCAAAGGCAGGACAACATTCCGAAAGGCTTCTGGGCTCATAACACATGAAACCGAGATTCGCTTATCATTTTGTTTCTGCTTCGAAGGTGTCCGCATTGAAACAAAACCCCGTATATCCTTTGCTTGACCGCTGTGTTTAATATTCCGAGATTCATTTATCACTTGAGCAAGTCTTGCTGGGACAACATCTTTTCAGGAGAAGCATGTCTTTTCGCAATGCAGTGAGGGCGAGATAAAGGAAACTAGCGTCTGTCGATTGTAACACATTTTTGGGATTTTTTTACAAATTTGTATGCGCGACAGGATAATTTTTAACCCACGAGGGTGTTGTGTTGGTCTGGAGACCTTCCAACCGATATTGAAATGTGGTCCCAAAAAGAAAGACTAGTGTTGTTAATGTTGATTAATGATTGGCGAATGCCCATGATGACCGCCTTGCTCTAATCCATTCAAATATGTACTTCGAACTGTGTCGGGGATTCGTTTGACCTGGGATTTATCTCCACGCAACTTTCCCGCTTTATTTGTGTTTGATATTTTGACAATGAGTTGATCAAATGTTTCGTCTCCTTTATGAGGATAGGAAAAAAAGTGTACAATGCGATACTCATAGTTTTTTCATATTCCTTAGTGTATGTATTCCTTTGTCTTTATAGTTATTTTTTTAAACTAAGTAAGCCAAATGCATCTATCCACTCTATAAAAAAAATGTCTCTGGGCGACGAACAAGTCTATAATCTAGGGTAGAGTTTGGGCAAGCCATCATTGAGGCATTTGTTACCCACTTTGTGTCAACGTGAATTAGAAAATAGGGTAAAAATATTCACGCTCGTTGTGAATTATGAAACACGTAAAAATCACTTAGCTTTCTGACTGCTGTCTGATCATATGAATAGCGTTTTCGTCTACAGGTGGTTGTCTTGGATAGCATTACTTATCGTGAACGTCGTTACAATATAAATTTGGTATAATTTAAAAGTTTTAAAATTAGCTGCAAGCAAAATCTCACCGATCGTTAGTTCAGGTTTAAGTTTAAATTTGTTTGATCAATATTTTAGAAAATATATTTAGCTACAATTATCTGGCGGTTAAATAATATATTTCTTTATTCGCAAACGAATATTTTACAATTAAAAGCATTTCATCATTTACTTGACTATTAAAGAAAATGTATGTTCAAATTACTAATATTTTCAATTAATTATTCATTCTTCAACAATTTGTTTATGCGGTTGGGATTTAAAACCTTCATAGTGTGCAGAAAATAAAACCATTTATTCATTGTTGTTTATAATTATGATCAGTCTTGTATTTTCAGTTGAAGTCAAATCAATATTATAAATATTTATTGGTCTCCCCTGCCATGGTAGTAAGTCAAGAGAATCGAATAACGCATTCTCAATGTCTCTTGTCTGGTAGTTGCTTGACCGTCTTTTGCTATTTCTTAATCGTTCGCATTTTAAAGTAATGCACTGAATGGCCAAAACAAGAACAGAAATCTTCTTCGTTTCTTCTGTTTGGAAATATTTTATATAGCTTTTCAAGCTGCCAACAATTTTATATTGGGATAACTTTGCAGTAATTATTTTTGACCTTTCATCTTTAATATGTAGCGATAATGAAATAAATTTTATTATTAAAAAAAAAAAAAAAAAAAAAAAATATATATATATATATATATATATATATATATATATATATATATATATATATATATCTAGAATATATTATGTTCATATTACGCATTAAACAACATTTCCAAAAAAATTACGAACGAAATAAAATTCAATTCTTGAAATTCCTCAAAAAAAAAAGGAAAAAAAAAATTCTATAAAATTCCAGTCCTGGAATCCAGCTTCTGTGAATAGTTTAACAATTTTTTTCCGATATTACGTTGAATTTTTCCTAATCATTGACCAATTGTACTCTTGTTCCTTAAATTTATTTTTGAAAAATCACTGTTGAGTCATATATTTCATTGACATACAACGGTACACAGTGACCGAGTGCGGGCGTGTTTTCAATTCGGCGATCGAGTTAAATGAAAAGGTTGCTTTTATGAGTCGCGAGTGGTTGAAATATAAAAACTATTTATAAATAAAAAAATGTTGGAAAATTGTTGGAAATGATACTTTATTCGTAAGAATGATATTTACAAATGAGAAGTTAATATTCTAGTCTTAAGCTAAATTAAACTGTGTTGTTGACAGGTCCAGCGGCGAAAGGAGAGAGAGAGAAAGTCATCGATGCCACTGTTTATATATGCCCTGATCGTTGACATAAGCGCCACCTACCCGGCGCTAGAATTACTAAGGTTGTTACCAGAACACTCTGTAAGCGTTGCCCTTCCAACAAAAAATGTCAGTCAAAATAAAGTTAGTATATGTATAAATATAATCAAATGAAAGAGAACGAAGCCACGTGCCGTGACGATCAAAACAAAAAACACAGTTTAATACAAAAAGCATGTGAGTAACATGTTATGTGTGATCGGTGTTTATGTGCGATCGCGCGAACATTGTGAGTGTGTGCGCGAATCTGCATTCTGGTACTCCTCCGCGCAATAAAAATAAAAATTGAGAACACGTGGTCCATAATATGGACGTAGATCAAATGGATGCCAAAATGGTGCTTCGGAGAAGGCAAAATCATCATCGGCACTAGAACCGGGATCCTGTCTTGGCCTTATTTAACAAGTCTGAGGCTTGTCAAATTTTCCATAATAATTTGTTTTTCCGGGCAAAGTTATTAGCCTTGCGCGAAGGATAAGGCAAAATACAGACCCAAATGTAAAGGCTAAACGTCATAAAGCCATTTTCTACAGCAAATTCTAGAAACCGCAACCGTAAATTGCTTTTCTTCATTGTGTCCCTAAGTCCCAACATTAATCACCAACAATAAGTTGGAAGAGAATAAAGAAGTCCGACCGCGTGTTGCAGTGTATGCGCTGTCAACGCTTCGGCCATGTGGCAGCGAATTGCAATATGCATTTCAGATGCGTCAAATGCGTAAATAGACATATCATTGGAGAATTCCTATTGGGCAAAGAACAGCTGCCGGATAGAAATAAACGATCCTGGGTCCTCTGTAACAACACAGGCCAGCCTGCTAACTTTAGAGGTTGCCCTAAGTACCAATAACTAAAATCAAAGTTGCAACCCAGAAACAAGCAATTTGAAGAAGAGAAACGGATGAAAACTCGCTCTTAAAACAACTTCGTGCCAGCAAGTAAAATATAGATATTCCATATATATGTGATTTCTGCTTATGTTCCCGAAGCTCCGCAGTTTACCAATGAACTTGATACTCTTTTCCAAAGTCTCAAGTTAGACTCGGAAAATAATTATTTCTTTATGGCGGAGATTTCAATTCCAAGCACAGTGCTTCGGGTAACCTTATCACAAACACAAGAAGCAATACGTTGTTCGACTGGTGGCACACTACCTCTATCGAACATAAACTAGAATTGTACGCTACAAGTACACCGTCATATCCAAGAGGAAATTCCTTCTTGGATTCACTGTTGCCGGACGAGCGAATACAATTATTAGATACGGATCTAACTACTCGAAATTGGCTTCGTACAATCGAGTACGACAGCGATCATTATGGACTTGACGCCGTAACTCACTACTTAAGCAGTATAAACAGATACATTCTTTTAATTTCGGAAAAGCACACTGGTTGGTCTTTGATCGGATAATAAAACAAGAATTACGCTCCAATGGCATAGATCCACCACCTGAGAGATCTTCATAATGACGAAATTGATCATTATCTTTCGACGATGAACAACATTGTTACTAATACAATGAATTGTTCTATCCCAAAAGTGTCTCACATGGAGAGCCATACAAACCGATACAGAAACTCAACGATCGACGAGCTGTATAGGCAAAAGAGTATTCTGCTCTCAAAGTTAAAACTGTTCTACAGACAATTCAGCAACCCAAATAGCCAGGATATAAAAACAATTGTTACTAATTAAAAATCTTCAAAATCTGATCCGTGAAAATTATAGATCAGTAATTAATGAAGACTGGAACAACAGAATTCATGCCATTAAAGCTAGTGGACGGAATATGTCCCCTCAAATAAATAAAGTCTTTCGAAGGAAGGATTATAATGACATTCCATGTTCCGCGGACTCCCGAGAATTGTCAAACTCTGCTGAACGCAGGACTTTCCCTGGAACACATTCAAACGAAGAGTTCGCAATAGTCGAGGATCCACAGACAAAGCGAACTCAATTGGTGCTTGTCTCGAAGCAGTGTGTAGGTTGAACGAATCGGGTCATTCTAACCTTGACCTGGAAAATAGAGCTCTCCAAAAACATATTTCGCTACGCAATGAACTTAACAATTGGCGTCTCTTAAGTCGAAGTTTCACTATCTTTAGTAAAATTAATAGAGCACATTCCCCGCTTAGAGATCTAAGCACTAGTATATTTGTTGAACTGACGGACATTCTTAGATCGATTGAGAACAAAAAATCTTCTGAAATAGATAGTATTCCAAACATGGTTCTAAAGCATTTACCTCTTGAAGTAGTGAAGGTTTAGACTATTTTCTTCAATAACGCTCTAAATAACGCATATTATCCAACCCAATGGAAATCTGCAGTAGTCCATTCCATTCCCAAAAAGGGCAAGGGCAGGAGCAATCTAGCCAATCGATTAGTTTGCTTCCGAACATTATCAAGATATTCGAGAAAATTATAAATAAAGCATTGAATAACTGGTACGAGGAAAATGGTACTATTCCGAACAACCAGTTTTGCTTTTCGATCGCAACATGACACAGTTTATGCTGCGACAAAACTTGTCTCAGACATTCAGTGGAACAAGGCGAAGCAACAATGCACAGGGGCCTATTTGGTTGACTTTGAAAAGGCTTTCGACAACGTATGGTTAGAAGGGCTTGTATATAAGTTATCAAATCTAGGTATGCCCGAATATTTATTATACATTGTCTACGATATGATAATGGTTAAAAATTTGTGGTCCACGTCAAAAACGGTTTACAACAGGGAGCAGTGAATTATCTTATTTTATTTAACATTTACACCAGTGATCAAGTGGGTTTGTCGGGGTTCTCTACACCACATGGAGAACCAACCCACAATTCCAACCAACCGTGACCGCTAAAAGCGCGTCACCTCAACCCAACTCCCCATACAAAATCCGCAATAGCATACATTCCAAACCTTGCAATAAAACACATTCCAAAACCGGCTACAGAATACAATTCAACAGAATATATTCTGAACCATCCCCGCATACATTTTCCCAAAATTGCCTCAGTCAATTCTCTACTTAATTCATATTTCCTCCTTGCGACTAAGCAATCTTAATTTCTCCGAAATTCATATGCCATAACAAACGCATATTCAATTCCACAACGAACATTAACCATCTCCCTCAATTACATCACCCCACATACATTTTCCCAAAATTGCTTTGGTCAATTCTCTACTTAATTCATATTCCCTCTTTGCGACCAAGCAATCTTAATTTCCCCGAAATCCATATGGTGTAACAAAACGCATATCCAAATCCACAACGGAACATTAACCATCGCCACCAACTATTCCAAGCCGCATACATTTCCCTGAAATTATTTCGGTTAATATCTTATCTAAACGATATTCCTGGCTTGCACCCAAGCAATTTCAATTTACCGGTATACACAACCCACGAATCCAACTCAGCTTGTACGGCGAGGATTCGCTGGAACTGAATTCTTACGCGAGCATAGCGACTCTTCTCGAAGTTCCTCGGAAGTGGCAGCAAGTTTATTTCTGCTATGATTCAGCCGCCACGATGCGATGAATAGATTTTTTTTTCCAGTTCATTAGCCTGTCGTTATCCAACCGCCACCGAGCGCACATCGTTCTTGTAATTTCCTCCAGTCGATACCCGACCACCGCCCGGTTCAAACGCAGTCGAGTCGAGGGGAAGTCCGCGCATTATTAGTGCTTAAATAACGGGATAGCAGCAGTGGCAGTTTTAAATATTTGCGGAATCTAAAATAGACAAGTTAGGAAAGTGTTTCAACCATATTTAATCATTAACTTAATTTAAATTCAGCTTCTTAATGTTGAGTGTTAAAACGAATATACAATATAAAAATCACCAAGGACAAATAAAGAACATTAACATCGAAATCATTAGGTGCCTTTTATTCGTCTTTTCATTCGGTGTTCGCTTTACTTTTGGGAAGGCTAGTTTTGTGCAAAAGTCGTCGGTGGGTAATAGTGAACCTGCGCCGTACGTCGGCATCTACTAACTAGAACCCCCACAGGTTCTCTCAACCATGCAATTGCGTATGCCGACGACATTGTGGTGTATAAATCTGGAGAAAAGATTGATGCCATCAACAGACCTCTGCAAGATGATTTTAACAAAATCAAACGTTTTTGCGACCACTGGAAATTAAAAATAAATTTCCAGAAAACAGAGACTGTCGTTTTCAGAACGCCCCTTTCCAGTGCATCAAGGGATACAAAAAGGAATTGGAAAAAATGTTCGATTGCAGGAAGTAATAATCTTCCACTACAAGTAAAAACTGTAGTCAGATACCTTGGAATCTGGCGTGATCAGTATCTTTACTTTGATAAGCATACAGCAGCTAAAAACGCATAGGCAATGACACGGAGTCTCTTCCGTAGTAGTCTTGTGGCGGTTCCGCCAGATCCCACGGCTCGCCTTCCTGAAAAAACCCCCATAACCACAACCCAGTCTGCATAAGCTTTCGCTAATGCAATTCGCATTAGCATCTTAAATGCTTCACGCATCAAATAGATCCAATTATTATAACCCAAAAGTACCTGCAAAAGAATTCGTACCTTTTCAAGCATTCCTTCGCTTACAAATCCCCTGTAAGAGTTCTTACTTTCCTTATCATAAATTATCCTGAAAAGAAAAACCCTCGGTTCACATATCATGTAACCATTCCAGCCAGGGATAATTATCATTGCGTCGCCTATTCCCAGCTTCATTCATGTATACGATAAATGTTTTTATGTATACATTTAGCTGGCGACGTTTTTCTCCCAGCAATAAAATTCCCTGACTCGCACAATGTGCAACCCAAAGCAAATACGCATTCCGCGTCCCTTGGCATCAATTGAAATCCAAGCATAAACAATGCAAATAGGCATTCAATACGTACCCTTACTAGCGATGCCATAAACACCATTTCCCAGTAACCTAGCTAAAACCAATTAGCACATTTTCACATCGGATCATCGTCTCTTTGTTTAGCCACACATGTTCCAACAAAGATTCCATTGGCATCCGACGATTTCGGTTTTGTTTGCTTTACCGAAATCATATCCTAGGAATGCACTTTATGTCTTTATTTGTTCTAGGCACACATACCACCATGATCACGATGAGCGAGTGAGCTCTAAACGAGCAAGATATCGTTGAGTCGTATTTCAACCAGCAAGGTGGTCGGGTCGCCTGCCATCCACCGTACCGGCGCCGGTACGGTGAGTTATATATGAGTCGAATTTCATCCGCTGGCCGCCGTGGTCATGCTAACTCCCTCGCTCCGGTGAACCCGGGGACGCGTACATATCGGAATATACCTCGGAGTCAGTGTCGTATAATAAGAGTAGTTGTTCGGGAAATAATTAAAACCAACGTGTGTGTCGTGATTTCGGTGAAGCTGCAACCATTATTATGTTTAAAAGAACGATATAACTAAATTACATAAACAGTGCTCCTGAACGTTAAAAATAACAAACCTGTGTGTCGGTGTTTTATTTCTCGCGGCCGGCATCTGCCTGTCTTGATGCATTTCGTACATAATCCTTGAAAATTCGGTTAGGCGGAACATTGTCGGACAGTGGAGTGTATGATGGAGGAGGAAGTGAATCAAGTACCCATGCTGGTACATACTTCCTCCCCACAGTCTTCTGGACCCCAAGGTGAAAATAATTTCAACTCGGCATTTATCCGATCAGAATTAGTGTATGGCTGCCCGGTATGGTATAACATATCCCCATTCTACATGGTGAAGTTTCGGTTGTTCGAGAGGCAGTGTCTCCGTTTCTGCCTCGGAATGTATAGAACCCGAGAGTCGCAATATGAGAAATACCATCCCAATAAAGTCCTGTATGATAAATCAGGACTAAACAGAATAGATAACTTCATTATCAAGATTATCCGTGGTCACACAACAAGGGCAATATGCAGTAAAAATGATCTCATATCGAGAGCATTCTATCCCAATGATATGTATATGGGGAGTAATTCTCCAGAATGGGTTCATTCCCCCAGAAGCTTTCATTTTCTTGCATAAAAAAGGACTTATCCAAGACAAACATGGCGTCCTTATTATTTACCACACTTTCCGTGGTGCCAGGGATAAACGAATTCTCCATGATAACGATATCTCTAATATTCCACTATATGTCCTCAAACATAGTATGCCTCTTAGGCGCACCGCTTCCCTTCTCCCGATCCTATTAAAAAAAAAAAAAAAAAAAAAAAAAAAAAAAAATATATATATATATATATAAAAAACTATTTCTAACAAATCTTTTTTTGTTTGTATTATATCTCATCAGCAGACTCTCACTACCCCTACCCAACAAAAATGTTGATCAACGTTCGTAGGTCATTTTCTAGCTATAATTTAGTGCCTCTACTTTTTCCGTGTCGTGAAATAATATTACTCATCGGCAGCTGTCACAGTATGGTCTGCTAAGGAAAGAACTCCCAAAATGATGGGGTGGTTTGGGAAGAACGAAAATCGGGACGGTCAGAATTACTCTTTTGGAAATGAAATGTATTTACTCAACAATGATGTTGGTGCTTCTGTCGAATCTACGCGGTATGGGGACCTTTATTCCAAAAAGACTGAAGAGAATTAAACCTAAACCTAACAAAATTTTTTTCTGTATAATGGGAATAATAAAGAGGAAACTAAAGACGTTTCTAGGGAATAAAAAAATGCAATGCATACGTTCAACGTTCAAGGTTCCTGCACGACCAGAAATTGAGACCCAAATACTACATTGTCTCGCAGTCAGTAGACATATCTGAACAAAGAATTTCTATGACCTCATCTAGTAATCAAAACTGTAGGGAAGGTGGATCTGAGAACTGCACCCTTCTCAAACCACGTTTCCCAATATCGAACCATACCAACTTGTATGATGAGGCAAACTTCCTTTCGAACCCATACTGTTGTCCAAACATTCTAATCTATCGAAGGTTAAGGATTTAACAGTCAGCCTGCGATAAACCTGGAAGCAAATTACATCTTTAGTGAAAGCCAATGCGGATTTCATAGTAATAGCTTCGTACAAGATCGGAAGGAATACCTTACCGAAGAGCGAAATCACTCACAGTATGATAGTGAAAATAGACCCGCACTGAATAAGTCAAAAATGGTCGACAAAGTTTCCTTTGAAGCCTTGTTGTAAAAATTGCACTTTTGCGGTGTTGACGATACACCGCTTCAATAGGTATGAAACTTTATTTCTTGCCGCTCTGTACAACTGGATGATATAAAATCTGCGTCCAATCAAATTAAGGGTTTATGCCACTGTAGAGACTCGAAAACCGACCACTGCTCAGGTATATATTTTTTTTTTGGATGGAAAAAAATGTGTTGTCAATAAAATGAAGTTTACCACATGCTTATGAATGTATTAAGGTGCTTTTCTTTTTTTAAAATATACAAAATGGCGGCACACGGCTGTTGAAAAATATCTTGAACAGTTTTGATCCAGCAAAAATAAAACAACAATCTTCTTAAACTACATGAAAATGTCTAGTTATGCCGTATGAAATTTAGAAAATATTGATTTTGGAAAAAAATAGCAACCTTAATAACTTTTATAATTTTTAATATTTAGCAAACCTTGTAACTTGGCATACACTGTGGGATCTAATTAAGAAACTACAGTTAAAGGTTGAACTGAATCGGATAAAAATTGAGAGTTATCTTGCAAGCCAATTTGAAAAACATAGTTGTTTATACGAGCGTTGCCTCTTATGTTTCGGGATTTGGCAACCCTAGTGTTGCAATCCGGCAATTGACAGCTCTGTCGTAAAGTTGGACATTTTTGAGGTTATACGCACTCAGAACGTTTTGACATACGGGCGCTATTTGTGTTATTTACAGTAACTTAAAAGATTCATCTCGGCCCAAAAATGGAATTAAATCGTCAACATTTTCGTGCGATTATTTTTTACAACTTTCGGCGTGGATTTACTCAGCAACAGTGCATGGATGAACTTAATTCAATTTTTGGCGATGAAGCTCCATCAAGGACCAGTGTTTATCGATGGTATGGTGAATCAATCGTGGTCGTAGTTCACTCCAAGATGAATTTCGTGAAGGTCATCCAAAATCAGTTGTTGTTCCGAAAACCATTGATGCTGTGCGCGAACTGATATTGGAAGATCGTCATGTGACCTATCGTGAGATTGAGACAACCTTAGGCGTTAGTGGGACCAGCATACATTCAATATTGCATAAACATTTGACTGTCAAAAAAATTTGTTCGCGTTGGATCCCACACAATTTGTCAATCGCCCAAAAAGAGGAATCGTGGATTTACGCGTATGAGCCCGAAAGTAAACAGCAGTCGACTGTCTGGGTGTTTAAGATGAGCCAAATCCAACAAAAGTTGTTCGCGCACGAAGCACTTCCAAGCAAATGTTCGCCTGTTTTTTCGGAAAAACTGGACATGTCGCAACCGTACCACTAGAACAACGCAGAATAGTCAATTCTGAGTGGTACACAACCATTTGTTTGCCAGTTGTCTTCCAAGAAGTCAGGAAAACCAACCGCCGAAGACGGATCACTCTTCACCACGCCAATGCGAGCTCTCACACATCGGCTGCGACAACTGCATTTTTGAGCACCCAAAACATCGATTTGATGGGTCATCCGCCGTATAGTCCTGACTTGGCACCGAATGACTTCTTTTTATTCCCGTACGTAAGAAACAAACTGAGAGGTCAACGTTTTTCGACACCTGAAGAAGCGGTTGCTGCATTCAGAATGCATGTGTTGGAGATACCTCAATCAGAGTGGCAAAAGTGCTTCGACAATTGGTTCAAACGCATGCAAAAGTGTATAGATCTTCATGGGGAATATTTTGAAAAACAATAAAGTGATTTTCGATGATCAATATTTGTTTTTGTTCTCTAATCCCGAAATATAAAAGGCAACCCTCGTACGAGGGTGGGGTGAAAAGTTTCCAGTTTGACCTATAGATGGCGCCAGCAAGTCTAATTGTGGTTTGTATTCTATAGTACTATGTCTTATTACCTTGTATTTAAATTTTCAGGTCAATTGCTTTGTTAGTATTCATTTGAGAGGTCAGGTTCACCCCACCTCCGTACGTCCTACGTCGGGACTATGTTCAATAAGGTGGTTTAAATGAACTTATAAAATTGTTGCTATGGTATTTTTTATATTTTTAAAGAGTTTATCCATTTATTAAGCCAATGCAAAAATAGATTTTTTGAAAAAATTACAGTGTCATAACCCGTTAATGCTGCTGTTATTTAAATATCGGGGCGGTTTGTAGCATAACTTTGCTATAGATCTATGTACGTGAAACAATGTCATATTGCGAAAGTTAGAAAGCTCTTATTTAGTCCACAGGCAGATTCTATATAGATCTATTTAGAGGGAAAAAATAAAGACAAAAACAAACTCCTTCTAAAGTCTAGGTACACACTCATTATATATTTACAAGAGAAACTAGAAAATTAGTGTTTTTAAGCAGTACACATCAATCCCTCTCATATTTTTTATTGTCATAATTTGTTCCCTTATTTGCTATTTTCTGTTAAAAGATTAGTAAGCGTTTTAAACAATATTTACCCCGAAATATTCCACATGGAACCCAATAAACTTTAAGTACCCTTGGGATTAATTTACGTCCGCATTTATATGCAGAACATTTAAATTTACTTCTCTTCTTTTACAGTCACCCATATGTTGAATAAATTTTTACATCATGTCGTGTCATCGGATTCACATTTGCCAGGTACGAATGCCCCAACTCATCACCTCATTCACTGAAACGCAGCGAAATTAACCCAATCGCCCAGAAAAGGAGTTCACATTAGCTGGCCTGCGTTTTAGCGTCATTTACGATGTAATAAAATCACCAACAATGAAGACCATTAACCAGTCAAAGTCATCCCTTCAACAGTCAGCGCTAACGTCGCCACTCCATCCCCGCCAGCTCAACGGTTGATCTTAAGCGAACGTGTTAATTGCAGTACTCCTCAAGTTAAGTCACTGCAACAGCTCCACATTCACATCCACCCGATCCGCCTGTCGTTCCTGTTCACTATAAAATTTCAATTTCATAAGACCCCGTATATTCAAATCACACCGCTTGACATATAGCTGGAGCCGAACGCACGTAAATATGATATACAACTGCATACCGCGCCCAGTTTAGCACGCCGGCGAAAGCGAACGAGTTCCCATCATCACACGTAGTTGTAAAAAATCACATGAAGTGCACAAAATTTTTACAACGATCGGACTCAAGGTAAAATAAAAAATTAACCAAATGGAGATAAAAAATAAAAATCATTCCAAAAATGCGATGCTCTCAAATGATCGTACATAAAAAACGTTTTAAGAAATTTATCGTATCCGCTCTGGATAAGTCGTAAGATCGTAAAAAATCAGAGTGAGCAAAAGTACGAAAAAAACGACGAAGAGAAATGAAATTGGTCCGGATTGAGTCCGTGTCCATGTTCGTATCCGCATCCCCGTCATCGATCGTATCCGTATCGGAGACCGTGTTTACGAGGCGGTAGCGTCGTTTTTCAGGTCATTTGACCGATATTGAACCGTCATATAACGTTTTATGGCTGCCCTAGACACTGGGCGGGGAACGGCGGTCACCGAATACCGGAGAGTCATTGTTGAGCAGTTTTTTCATCTGCCCAGGACAACTCGATGAGTGATCAGCATTTCTTATCGGATCGTTGATTACAGTAAAAAACCAAAAAGATAACACAGTCAGGAACAAAAAACCAGGAAGAATGATTTTTTCTCGAAACTCGTACATACACTTACAAGGATCTGTTTTTTAAGACCATCTCTTTTCGAACTTCCTGGAAGTCAGCTTAACGCTGTCACAATTTGCCAATGCGCATTGTTCAATGTTACATCATAAGAAATGGCGAGTTTTTTTAGGATTCGTTTCGAGTAATAAGGACAATGCGACAAAAAATAAAACAGTTGAGATGACATTGACTGACAAAAATTACGTATACATATATGCGGAGGAACTCAAATTGGGAATAAACTAATAGATTCGAAGAGGGGACAATTTATGACCGTTGGTAGTTCTATGAAATACAGTTTGTTTAGAAACCATCGAAACAGAGGCAGGAGTTAGAAGCAGTTAATGTACGGGTTTTACGATCCTGTGTGAGTCGCGAAAAGGAGTGAGTGGATTTGGAATTACACCGAAATTCGCATAATTTCGCAACGCGATTCCTGTGAAATGGGTGACAAATTTCTACCGAGGGACCAAATATCAAAGATTGACCAGATATTTGAAGATGTTTTTATTTCAGATACGTCCTTTTTTTGGAAAGCCTGCAATTATATGAGTAGCTGGTGTCTAGGGAAGTAAAATACTTGTTAACCATCTATTCTTTTCTGTCTTTTATTGCGATGCAGTCTTTAAGGGTGAAAAAGGTTGTAGGTAGATGCAAAATGTTCAGGGTTTCTAAAGGGGAAGGCGTTACTTTCTCACGTTGTAAACTGCCTTCATTTATTAGCCAAACCATATTGGGCTGTCAATGCTCTAACAGTAACGTAATTCTCTGCCTTGCCTCTGTGGCAAATTCTGTACCTTTCTAATGGTTTGTTTGATGACATTTCTTGAATGAATTTCATAAATATTGCTTCCAATTAGTTAGGCGCGCCACAATAGTGGAATGTAATAATTTTACTATTTATTTTTACATTGCTCATGAACAGAACATTAATGTACAATTCCAACGTAAGAGTAAAAAATATGTTTCCCCTTAACGAAGTCAGCAATGCGGAGGGAAAATATATGATATCAACGTCAATTGCGAGTACACAATTAAGTCGATCTACACTACATTACATTTGAAATTACTAAAACTGAATTAATATTAACTGAATTTCGATTGTTTGTATAAATCAATTGCAAGGAAACTTCGGAGAAAATCAAAACATGTCTTCGTCTAGGGCATCAAAAAAGGGTGCATCCTATAATTTAATATTCATATTTTTTCCTAAGTAAAAACCTATTTGAGAGTATTATCAAACAGAAGTATATTTATTACGGACCAGAAAAAATTAAACAGGTTTGCCCTTTATAAAATATTTGAGGGCAGTGATGACCGCTAGATGCATTTCGTTAAAAAAGTACAGGGAATTGATCATTTAAATCAGTAAACGAACTAAATAACATATGGCGCTCGAACTTTACGTCAGGAAAGAGGAGGTCAGCTTAGCGACTATTACTATGACGATACTATTTATTGGCCTGTGGGAACGCGAAAGTTCATGACCTCATAAACTCGGTTACGTCATTGTTGTATGTCCTGTAGATTCTTCTTCCATGCTTCACCCGTTGATCGGACGTCCTCAAGGTTAAACCTTACGCTGTCCACCTATCTCCGTCGAGGCCTTCCCTCAGGTCTTCGAACTTTACGTCAGTAAAGAGGAGGTCTGCTTAGCTATTATTACTATGACGATACTATTTATTGGCCTGTGGGAACGCGAAAGTTCATGACCTCATCAACTCTCTTACGTCATTGTTGTCTGTCCTGTAGATTCTTCTTCCGTGCTTCACCCATTGATCCGACGTCCTCAAGGTTAAACTTTACGCTGTCCACCTATCTCCATGGAGGCCTTCCCCCAAGTCTTTTTGGTTCTCGACATGAATTCTACGCACGGGTCTGTCGTTCCCATTCTCGCTACATGCCCGGCCCGTCTTACTCTTTGTGGCCTGATTGTTTTCACTATTGTAGGTTTGGGGTATAGCGCTCCCAATACGCGATTGTGGTGTTTTCTCCATTATCCTACCTTTTCACACTTTATTCTAGAATAAACGGCATCTGTTCTCTTCTCGTTTTGCAAGCGCCCATGTATCGTATAGGCAATGGGCAATCGGCAATCGGCATGATTATGGTTCTATAAATACTGAGGGTTATATTACGTGATTGTGGTCTCGATTCGGGGAGTTTACTGATCGCGTACCAACTTTCGTTGCCGGAATGCAGTCTTTTATTGATTTACCATTTCGTTACTAGACGTCGGTATTGTTTTCTGATATTTAAACTCTTTAACGTTCTCGAATATTTTTCCCCTGACGCTTATGTGCTTCCCCAGAGGTCCACCTGCCGTCGCTGTAACCGCATATTTTGTCTTGGCTGTTTTTCTAAGGCCACCTTTTCTTCTTCTTGCATAAATATTTCTCTATTTTTACTTCCAGTTTCTAGATTAACACCCAGAATGGCGATGCTATACGCACATGTGACTCCATTCAAACATAATCTAGACGCGTTGCTGAAGATGACATACTCGAGCACAATTTAAAAAGACATAGTGAGAGCCCATCCGTCGCGGAATTCGAATGGTTCTGCGAGATGATTTTCTATTGTAACTCATCCTCTATTTCCCACCACGCAGATTTGAGTGAGAGCGGCACATTTCTTCGGGATTCCCAGCTTAACTACAATATGGTAAAATCTTTGCCTTGCGACAGATTCGTGGGGCTTTTTGAAGTCAATGAAAAGTTGGTGAATTGTCTCTCCCTGTTTCCACTTCCTTCGCAACAATTGGCCTACTGTGAACATTTGGTCGCCTGTTGACCGGTTTCTACGGAATCCACACTGGTAGTCTTTCAATATGTCTTCTTCATATGGTGTGATTACCCCCAATATGCCATCTATTAGTATTTTGTATGTGGTTGGGAGCAATCATATTCCTCTGTAGTTTTCGTAGTCAGATCTGTCGTTCTTTTTGAAAATAGGGATGGCTGTTAAGGTTTTCCATTCTGCCGGATTCATATTTCTTTGATTGCTTGGTGAACCAGCCGAGCGGTTGTTTTTCCCACATGCTTCGTAGGCGCTGTCAGTATGGAGACGACTCCGGGAACCTTGTTATTTTTCAGTCGATTTATTACTTCCTTAAAAGAGGGCCATGGGTTCTGTGGCGCGGCTGTATGTACGGCTGGTACATTTATTTGTGATTGATAGGTGCGCACATTAGAAATTTTTCAAAGAACTATTTCCACTTTTCACGATATCGTATGTTTCTGTGACCAGTCAGTCATCTGCGTCCCGAAGTATCACTTCTCGGTACTCGTTTTTAATCGGGTTTATGCCGGTACACATTCTCTGATGTTCTTTACTACGGCATTTTCTAGAATTGTTTCGATTCGGTCTGCACCCATTCAGGTTTTTTTTTTGAAGTCTCATTGTCTTTCTGAATTGTCGCGTATTTTTCTGCGTTGACTTCATCACATCTTTTTAAGTGGACCACTCTGAGGCGTTTACGTTGTTCGATCATCGCCCGGCACTCATCGTCAAACCAAGGTTTGGATTTAATTGGATTCTTAACTCCTAATACCTTTTGGTCTGTTTGTTAGATCACGTTTCTGAGTGATACTCATTCGATCTCCAAATCCCTGGTATCCTCTTCTTACGACTCGCATTCTCTAGGATTCTAAACCTATTCTTCAGCTCCTGATATACAGTCCTTTTGCTGTTGTCTTTAAATTTATCAATGTCGAACGTTTTGCTCATCTTCCGTCATTTCGGTTTACTACGAGTCCCTCCTGATTTGACCTATCACTAGAATGTGGATCGGAGTCGTAACCTGCTCCTCTGTATAATTTTATGTCAATGATGTTCAATCTGTGTCTTTTGTGTATGAGGAACGGGTCTCTGTGGTTACGCGTTACTCCTTTGAGTGATGATCATGTAACCTTATGAATTCTTTTGTGTTTTAGAATAGTGGTTTTTACGAACGGATCTTGACGTTGCGAACCTGATAATTCGAACTACATTATCGTATGAGATGCCATGTAGGCTTTCTTTACCTATAGTTGGTGGGAAGATATTTCCCTTTACAATTTTCGCGTGGAGATCCCCGAGTAAAATTTTAATATCGAATGATGAAATTCTGTCAAATACTTCCTGTAGGGTCTCATGGAACGTATCCTTCGTTTATTGGTCAGTCGGCTCTGTCGGAGTATGTACGTTTATAAGTACGTACTATAATTTTGCCACGGACCTTATATTCTTAGCACCGACATTCGGTCGTTAATTACCTCCACATCTTTTACTTGGGGCGTAATCTTATTACTTATGATGAAGCCAGTTCCGGATAACGTGTATCGGTACCTTTACACGCAAGTGTGAATCAATTGGTTTCGATTATTTGGTATGGGAGTCAGACCTCTTGAAGCGTGGCAATGGTAATCGTTTTGTATGACCGTTTGTATTTCGCCTGGTTTATATAACGTCCGAACATTCCATGTGCCGACGCGTATACGCCATTCCTTCCGTTTTTCCCTACGTTTTCTTTGTCGAGTCTGAGTTTTCTTGATGAATTTTTGCCTGATGTTAGTGTTAGCTCATCACACCTATGCTTACCGGGCATTTTTTGTATCTTTGTTGTGTTTCTTGTTTTCATTTATTTTTTCTCCCAGGTGACTTTAGTTTTCAAACAGTCCACTATATCAGAGCCCGCTTTGAGATCTAATTACTGCTCTGAATCGACCCGCCGTCAGGGAGGAGCCTTTATGCTCCTAAACCAGCCGGTATACCCTGACTGCAATCCATCCAATGAGCACGGCCTAACATCTTGGATTAGGGGTGGCAGATATTTGCATGTTACTCCTCGCTAGCCTGCCTGACATGGGTGAGCCTGCTGGGAGCGTAGGCTTCTGTCAACATAGCCACGTCAAGGTTACTACCACGCGGCGTGGTCAACCTACCGATAAAAAGAATTTAGACAATCTCTTTAAAGAGGCTTTTTAAATGAGCAATTCCCAGTACTTGTTGACAGAGTGTGTGATATGAATTCATACGAAACACGAGGTTAGAAAATACAGTTATAAACAAATATTCAGGATAATTACTTATAAATTCCTACCGAAGTGTCGCAAAATTTAGTATAGAGTAATAAGTGGAAGGTGCGCGGTTGTGTACGAATCGAATTCAGGATTCTGTCACATTGCTTTGACAATAATAATGCAGTTTATTTCTCGAAAAATAATGACTGCGTACCTTGCCTGAAATGTGTTTCCGGAAGTTGTGAAATCACTGGTTTGTGTATTTGCATTATAATTAAAGACCTTATTTAAATTAATATCAGGGCTTTTAAACAGTCGTTACTCCAGAAAAGCTAGCAAATTGTTTTTTTTTTTTTTTTTCTTTTAATAAATAAATAGAGTAATTAGCACCCAAACGCAATTTAAAAGTGTTTGGTTTAACAAGTTGCTTGTATTCGTCAATATAGTAATATTATAATAATATAATAATTTTCAAAATGACAGCAATATTGACATTTTTACAAAAGTTGATAAATGAGGTTTCATTCCACCAAGGTTATTGTTCAGAGACGAAACAAGATTTATGGCAATTTTGAGAGCGTGAAACATTTAATAGAGTTATATACCGCTGTCGAAGGAAATTAAAAAAGACTACACTCCGGCAACGCTAGTTGGCACGCAGTCAGTAAACTGCTGAAATCCAAACTACTATCACGTAACATAAAGCTCCGTGTCTATAGAACCATAATCATGCCGATTGCTCTATACAGCTGCGAAACGTGGGCTCTCACAAAATGGGAAGGAAACAAATTCCGCGTATTCGAGAATAAAGTTTTAAGGAGTATCTTTGTGGGTAAATATGACGAGGAGGAAGGACAATGGAGGAAACTCCACAACCACGAATTCGAAGAGCTATACCGCAAACCTACTATAGTGAGAGTAATTAGCTCGCGAAGATTAAGATGGGCCGCAGATTTGGCGCGAATGGGCAACGATAGGACCGTGCGTAGAATTCTTGACGGTAGACCAGCGGGTAGGCCGCGACGGAGATGGGAGGACAATGTTAGGTTTGACCTTGAGGAGATCGGATCAGCTGGTCAAGCGTGGAAAGAGAGTGCACAGGACGAGGAACGATGGCGGAATCGAGTCGGTGAGGTCATGAATCTCCGGGTTCCTACAGGCCAATAAATAGTAATATACCGCTGTGAATTGTATTTACTCTGACAACGATCATAAAGAAAATGGGTGTAGAGAAACCTGAATTAAAACAAATCAATTGCATATTACAGAACTTTCGTCTCCGCAAGTGCTATAACTTTACAAATTATACCAAAAGATATGGACTAGTTCGAAAATTGACTCAAGCATAGATTGCAGCCATACGTTATCGGATGTCATTTATCTTTTATATTCAGCACATTTCTGATGTTGAACAATCTATTTATAAACACA
This sequence comes from Microdon myrmicae, assembly GCA_963931805.1. Lineage (NCBI taxonomy): Eukaryota > Metazoa > Arthropoda > Insecta > Diptera > Syrphidae > Microdon > Microdon myrmicae. The sequence goes on along the minus strand of OZ007498.1, from coordinate 2,363,017 downwards.
ACCAACAGACTTACACAAAGGTTAGGACGGCTTAATTCAGAGAAATAGTAGGCAGGTTTTGACCCAAATCTAGGTATAAAGAAAAGTAAACCCTTAACTTCGATTCAGATTAGTTAAGTTAATTCTTATGTTCTTTAGTTTGCAAAGTGATATATACTGTAGCTTACAAGTACTTGTATTGCTTGAATTAAGCCAATAAATGGGGTGGTACTCCCACTGAATTCTAAACTCATAGTAGTGACCAGATTTCCCGGATCTCCTGTAGAAGTTACTAATAATGTGTGTTAATTTCTTATCACTGTTTAGCAAGGATGTGAGCATTTTATTTGAATACGTATTGGAAAAGAGATTATTTATTTGATGTTCAAATAATTGTCACAGGATGAGGGGAACAGAAATATATATATATATATATATATGTATATATATATATATATATATATATATATATATATATATATGTTTGTTGATAACTTTACGGAGTACGTGTGCACCGATAAAACTCTGTCGTATGGTGACAGAACCACAAAAGGGCAGAAGTTAACTTGAAGCCAGCTTTATTAATTGATGTATTGAAGGAAAATTGATGACCGATGGTGTTGCTTCTATGAATGTTGATTGTAGGCGATGATTGTAACGAGCCCGTTGAAGGTTGACTGCAGACTGACTAAATGGCATAACTGCCAATTCAAAAAGTGACGCCATGACATCATCGTGGTGACAATGATGGGCAGTTGGTGCCAGCTGCTGCGCAACTGGTATACATTCGAATGTACTAGATTTCTCCAGTACATTCCAGCACATTCAATTGCCAATCCGCAACAATATATATATATATATATATATATATATATATATATATATATATATATAATATAGGGAATAAAAAAATATATTATAAATATGTATTTATAACATTTACTATATTTTTTGTGAGATTTTTACTATTGCTCTGTTTAATTATATTGATGACAGCAAGACGGCACAAGTGTTTACCGAAATCGTCTTTAAATTACGCAATTTCTTATTTTGGTTCCTCTGAATAGGTTGTTACTTGACCATTATCACAGCCCACACTGCTCAAGTTATTATAATTCTTTCACCAGTATAGTTTGTCATTTACACAGCTTGGCCAAGTTGGTCGAACCGTACAATATATCCTCGTCTCCTTTTACTCTTAAAGCTAAGATTTCAAAACTACGAAGAAGGTGGCGAAGAAGATCTTTTTTAAGACGTGAGTTACGGGCGCAATCGAAGAAAGCGGTACTTGATTAGCCTTCCAGATCATGCGGATAATTAGTTCTTGGGTACCATAATAGATAGAAGAGACGAAGGCTAGCTATTTGATTTTTTTTAATTAACATTATTTCACAACTCCTTAGATTTACGGGTTTAATATCAATTGAGAATCTATCCACCTATTCTCATTTTACCTCGTTTACTTGGTAAACCCCATTTATTGGCTTAATTCTAGCAACATAATTACCTACATCTAAAGTATATATAAGTTACAAACTAGAGAAGGGGGGGGGGGGGGGGGGGGGTGGGGGGGGATTACGGGGTTGGGGGGGGTTAAGGGGTTTTTCCATCCTAGCTCTCGGAGAGCAAACCGAAGGAAGCGGCGTTGAATACTTTCGGTTCTACAGATATGGATCTTGTGATATGGAGATCATACCTCGCTAGCATGTGCAAGCAATGGACGGACGAGGGTAAGATAAAGGAATCGAGTAATGGAAGCTTCGGAGAATTCGTTAGACCATCGTTTCACGAATCCGAGTGCAGAATTGGTTTTCCGGATCGTCTCATCAATGTGAGAGAGGAAGATAAGCTCCCTGTCGCAAAGGATCACAAGATCTAGAATACATTGAACAATGGTCGGGGCTTGGTTATGAAGGGTATAGGAACGTGAGGATGAGTGAATAAGCTTACGGGAAAAGGTTATTGACTGGCATTTGGCGATGTTAAGTAGAGAGCAATTTTTGTCACACCAAGTCGAGAAGCTGTCAAGGTCAGATTGCAGCAGTGCAGGATGAAGTGGTGACTCGATGATCTTATATAACTTGCTGAAATGCTTAATGACCTTATCGATGTCATTAGTGGCCAGTATAAATAGGAGATGACCCAGGCGGCTACCTTGGGGATTGGATATCATGGACCTGAACCGAGCGGAATAAAGTCTATCCCTTAGATAGGAAGAAATCCATTTCAGTAACCTAGATTCAAGGCGAGCACGGATAATTTTATGAGGATTAGATTCTGTGAGTTTTGTCGAATGCTTTACAGAGGTCGGTGGAGACCATATCGACCTCGTAACCTTCCTCTAGTGTTGAGAATCTAAAGGAAGTGAACTTGTGGCGTTTCTAACAGATACACACACACACTACACAAGCAAATAGTGAAGAACACCGAACGAAAACGAATAAGAAAATGGAGAGACGTATACATAACAAAATCTACATCAGTCGAATGTACTTGAGTTTAGAAATCGAATTGGTACACACGAAGTTGGCCTGATGGGTTGCGTTTTGGTTCAATTTTTGGTAATTCTAATTGTCATAGCGTCAGTTCGAATCATACGTTCTTCACTATCATCCAAAACGCTATAAACTCAACGAGGTTGGTTGTAGTTGATCGGCCATTGAGAAAACCATGTTGCCTTGGTGAAATAAAAGACGTGCAACGAATACTATGAGATTCACACAGAATGATTTCGAGAATCTTGGGTAAGTGGGACAGGTTGGGGATGGGGCGGTAGTTAGCGACATGGTTTTTGGGACCCTTCTTGTGGATCGGGGTGATGAAGGAGGGTTTCCAAATGTGGGGGAATACACCTTAAGAAAGTGAGAGATTAAAGATCAGTGAAACGGGGGCAGAGGGAATGGACGAGCACTTCTTAAGGAGAATTGCAGGGATTACATCAGGGCCCGGTGTAAACTCGTCTTTGAGTTCCAGTAGTTTGGATTCGATTAAGGTCGGATCAAAGGAGGTGTGGAGAAGGGGCCCGAGAGAAAAGTTAGGTAGATTGTTGAGGTATGGCGGGTGGCGAACAAAGGAGTCATTAGTGCATGACTGATTGAAGTGAGTGGCGAAGTGGTTAGCAATAGTAGAGGATCAGATGAGGTATGAGAGTTTAAGGTGAGCGATATGAGGTAACCATCGGATCTACGTTTATGATTGACGAACTGGAAAAAGGTTTTGAGGACGTTTTTGAGATTGGTCTGAGTTTTGGTAAGATAGCTGCGATAAAGGGTGTTAAAAAGTACCGTGAATTGGAGGTAACAGGCAAGAAAGTTGGAGTAATGAGGTATAGTTAGATTCTGAGAGTAGATGATCCATAACTTATTCCTTTTATTACCCAGGGAGCGAAGCTTGTGATTGTATCTTGTTACGGACCGACCTTGAGTCCAGGTCCCCCCAACATCCACTAATACCCTTTCGTTAGTTTCCCCTCTTTACCTGTATTGTTACGGACCGACCTTGAGTCCAGGTCCCCCCAACGTCCACTAATCCCCTTTCGTTAGTTTCCCCTCTTTACCTCTAAACGGAGAACAACTCGCCAAGTAGTTAATTTGCATAAATTACTTTATGCAAATACTACTTGGCAGAGAAAATAATAAAAACCGGCGTTGGCGTCGAATAATAAAATAAACGTCAACGGCAAAAAACAAAAATATGACATTAGACGCTAAAGTCGGAAGAAGGTCGCGGGAAGAGGAGGGGCGGGGGTAGTATATAAATGTAAGGACGAAGGGGCCGGGTGAGACAGATGTATTGATAGGGTCTGTTGTAAAAATGAGGTCAAGCTGCGTACCCAAGAGGTTTCGAACGTTGCTGATCTGACAGAGACAAGAATCATCTGGTCGAACAATGCAGAGGCATTCCTTGCCCGAAGTGGGGTGGGAGGTGAAGTGTGAATGATGGTCGGATATAGTCCGATTGAGTTGTGGAAGAATAAAATCTCCGAAGATGATGATGTCATCCTCGCAAATACTCAGCTCGATTATATGGTCGATAGCATTAACAGCAATGTCGTAAATTTCAATAGGCTGGGATGGCAAGAAATAGAAGCACATGACAAAGATTGATTTCCGAGCAAGAGTAATTTTTATAGTCACAAAGTCCATCTTGAAGGAGGTAGGGAAAGCGACAAGTGACGACTCGAGGCTGTTGTGGACAGTGATGAGGAGTCCTCGGCTGAGAGAAAAAGTCAGTAGTATGATTGAGGAGATCATCGTAGAAGATGGTGAACGTGGGAGGCGACAATTCCTGGTTATGAATGGTAAGGATTAAGTTCGTTTGACTTAAAGCGAAAATGTCGACATGTAGGGCATGGGCGTTTTTCAGATTGGACTAAGTCTTTGAGCGAAGACCTCTTACGTTCTGATAATAGAGGGTAAGGGGTGTTATACTGTCGGCTTTGGGGAGGGGTATGGGAAGTAGGGAAAAAACTTGCTGAGGACGGTCTTACTACGCTGAAGATGTGATAACGTTCTGGATTGAACGAAATGGCCGAAAGCTTTTAGGTCATTCGACAAATTGAAAATTACCTGGAATTTTACGAATAATTTGTGGAGACTGGGAACGTCAGTGGGTAAACCTTCCTGTTAAATAGAGAGTTTGACACTGGTTTTAGTTTTGCCTTCATAACAGACAGAATCAGATTTCTCGTGGAGATAAGCTAGAAAGAGACAAATATTTTCATATGTCTTTCGGTCTCTAAGTTTGAACAGTGCGTATCGGCAATCAGATGTTTGGGAGGTAAGCTGTGTGATTTTTACTGCCGGAGGGAACACAACAACACAACAAGATTATAATATTTACACCTTATTTACACATTCCCAATATTACTGTGAGAAGAGAATTATGAAAAAGCCGCAATGATCGGAAGATGTCTCTTACATTACTTCAAGGGTTTTAAATTACTTACACTAACAATTCAATAAACAAATAAATAAATAAAACCTCATCCATGCCGCGACTTTTTGATTTTTGGTTGTTGTTGTCAGATACGACAACTCACAGTTAACCGTCACCTGGATTTTTCATATTTTAAATTTTAAGCAACTAAGACCCGAGTTTCACTATCTTAAGGGGACATTCCGGTTTGTTCGCTTCAAAAAATAAATTTTTTTTTTCTTAATCGATAGTTTTATCCTTCAAAAATAATACGTTAAAATTTGGAAAGGAACTCTTAGGCGGTTCCAAAGTTATAGGTCATTAAAGGGTCGGGTCTCCCGCGGATACAAATTCGAAATCCAAACTTTGAATGTGTTTTTCTCGAAACGACTTTTTTGAGTGCGGTGTAAGCGATAATATGAAAACGGTGCATGCGATTTTTATGAAAGTTCGCATACATATTTTTAACAAGCACACGCAAATTGTGAGTGAATTACTTATTTATTTATTTATTTAGTTTTTTAGTTATAACTAAAAAATAGAGTTAAAAAGGGCCGAAAAATTAATTTTTTTTCAAGAGTCCGCCATTTTGTTGTTTTTATCAATTTTAAATTTTTTTTTCACTCACATTGGGCCAAATGTATTTATGTTTAATAAACTTTTTGCATTTTTCGTTTTTTTTCACCGGGGACGAAAATAACCCTTACACGAGCAGAACGATGGCTAACTTTGAACGGGGGGTTTCCGGTTCCGGAGTGACTCGACAAAATTTACAAACGTAGCCGAAAGATGGATAAAATGTTTAAAAAAATTGTTGTTATATCTTTAATACTTTCTCTTAAAAAAATCATAAAAATAACCTATTTTTTGACCCGACAAACCGGAATGTCCCCTTAATTATTTTGTAATTTTGGACGAACGACGGCGATACATATCTTACTGATTTGCCGTTTAGCAATAGTAGCGAATGAGGTGATCCGAACTCACGCTTCGAAGACTAGAAAATGTTAGAAGGAAAACACTAAGGGATCAAACCATATCCGCGTGCCCACTGGAACGTATTTTCACACTATTTATTTGTTCTGCGGCGTATCTGTCGAAAATGCATACCTTGGTGCCACTCTTTGCAGGAGAATGGGCTTAAATTCTCCACTGGAAATAGGGTTGAGACCCAGCTTGTGGATTGAATTGATACATAAATAAATACCCCCCCCCCCCCCCCCCCCCCCCCCACCATTAAGTTGCGTCGCGTCTGTTTTGTATGAACCTCATTTCCTAGAGCAAAACATTGTCATCTATAAAATCTTTTTTCCACAGAAAAATATTTATCTCACACTACGTTCTTTTTCGCTTCAAAAGTTTTCAAGGACATTGTTTCCCTTCGTGTAGGAAAAGTGCGGTCTATCCATTTATAAGTAGACATAATCCAAATATATATACATATACTTCATAAAATCTCTCCATTTCCTTTTCTCGCAATACAACAGAATTCGTCAATCGAAGAATTATTCAGTACTCTACACAAGATTTAAGGTGAATAATAGGAAACGTACTCATTAACATACACAGAGTTTACCCCTTAGTTTTGCTTTCTGTTGCAATCAAATCCAAATCTTGTTGGTCATGTTTAACACCTTCATTAAACAACGTGTTTCACATACCGAACCTCGAATTGTATGCTTAACTTATCCTCTCTCTCAAACTGACTCCAGTATTACCCAAAGTTGATTATATAACCTCATATTGCTAAAAACAGTGTTCTAGCGTTTCACTTTCCGTCTCTTACCTCTTTCAGTTTCGTCTGTCACAAGAATCTCTCAGAGGAATTTCCACTGCTGTGAGAAGCCCTCTCATGACCCTGATAACAGCAATTCAAAGCATGAAGTAAACAATTAACCAGCCAGGAAGAAATGGCGATGAAGTTAGTGTTACTGCAACTGAGTTCTGCATAGTTTTCGTTATCGACCATTGTTTGAGCACAGCTCTTAATAAGATATTTAAGTTGATCAGCTTCATGTCGGCCTTTGTCCCTTTTTTAAAGTATTATTAACAGATATATTTTCTTACCTGGAAGATCGTCCTTATAAATAACTTTAGATCCGCCTCGTAAAACTTCAAGGATGAATAACAATATGAATTTTGTTTTATAAAAGATTTGGTAAGCTGGCTTCGGGCCTCGTTTACTGTTTCTGTAGCTCTAGTGGAAAGATGGGCATAGCTTTACTTATACTTTGTTGTGAAGAAAAAATTATTTCGTAAGAGGTGAAGCTTTCGATTATGTCAAGACCAATGTTTTATGTTGACATTTTCTTTGTCACCTTGTTAGCAATGTAACCAAACATTTTAATGTCATAAAAAAAAGATCGAGAATATATTATTGAGATCGACCGAGTATCATTTGAAATAGCTCTTTTAAAAAATTTGGAAAAGGAAACGGGTGAATGCAAAAAAGAACGGACTCTGAAAATGAATGTTGTCGATAGCTGACAAGGATAGAAGGCAATGGGATTGTATACGAATAAATTATGTGTCAATATACGAATAGTTCACGACTTCTTGTAATTGGCATATATTTGAGCCCGATGATGCATTTATGAGAAGTGGGCATTTTTTAATCAAGTTAACGTTTGAGGTGACGAAAAACAGTCGACCATCGGCTGAAGTTCAATGCAAGTGTGGCGGATGAAAAGAGTAAGAATAAGAATGCCTGTTGGATTTCGGCTTTAGTACAACAGGCAAATATGTTGTCGATATAATAGAGTGTGAGAGGTACAAAAAAGAAATCACTATTGTGAAAGTTAAATAGAAAAAGAGTACGATAAGTATGTTAGAGACAATAAAATACTTTTTAAAAGGTGAATTGCCAATTTTTCAACGATCTTTTTCAATTTTCTTAATGTATATAATGCGGCATCCCTCTGGCTCAGTTGAGTGCGTCAATCTTCTCAACTCAACTCTAGTCAACAAAAGCCCCCGCAATCTTCACCTGATGCACCCCCCCCCCCCACCCCTACTTGCGGCTCCAAAGAACCACCCCCCTAACTATAAAACCCCGAATTCTTAATGTTATTCTCCAACTTCTTTTCATTTCCCGTCCTATCCTTTACTATCGTAGTTAAGTTATTATTTAATGAAGTTAGTCCATAATAACTGGGGTGTAACCCCACTAAACTAAATTAAACAGTTGGAGGCAATAAAATACTTCTTAGAAAGGGGTTTGCCCAATTTTGTAACGATCTATTTTACTATTATCATATTTTATATAGTACGTAACATACGTCAACAGAATTAAAAGTTCTCGGCCTCACAAGGAAAAAATGAGTTTTTAATTTCAAAAATATACTCATTTCACTCTTTGGCTCAACACACATTGACACCCGCTTCTTCAATAATTGGTTTTCAGCCCACAAATGCGATTCTAGATGGTGTTCAAAATATCTCTAATATTTTTCGTTTATTTGACCCAATACGTTTTCCAGCTTCAGATTTCTAAATATTTGGGAACAGAGAGAATTCAAACCGAACCAAACCTGGCGAATAGATGGTCTAGCGAACATGTGCTTCATATCTCATTTGAATTTGTGGGCGGCTGCGTTGTCCTGTGGAAAAGGAATTCGATTTTTTTTTCACAACTAAGCGTTTTATTTCAATTTTTTTTTATTTATGGTTAAGAAAATTTACATAATATTTCCCATCAGTGGAATCGATATATAATTTAGAATCTAAAAAAAAAAATGTCTAGCCCTAAACTTTCCAGCTAATATAACAGGTCAATTGAAAAGTCCCCGGCCTTCCATAGTAAAACACATTTTTTTTGGCAAAAGTCGTTTTTTTTATTCAACATAATTCCCTTCGAGGGTGATACACTGATTATAGCGACCCTCCAACTTTTCGATACCTTTTTTGTAGTACGATTTGTCCTTTGCTTCAAAATAGGCCTCAGTTTCGGCGATCACCTCTTCATTCGACGAAAATTTCCTCCCAGCGAGCATTCTTTTGAGATCTCAGAACAGGAAATAGTAGCTGGGGGACAGATCTGGACAATACGGTGGATGCGGAAGCGATTCGAAGCCCAATTCATGGATTTTTGCCATCGTTTTCACTGACTTGTGACACGGTGGATTGTCTTGGTGAAGCAGCACTTTCTTTTTCTTCAAATGCGGTCGTTTTTCGGCGATTTCGTCCTTCAAACCGCCCAATAACGCTGTGTAATAGTCGCTGTTGATGGTCCTTCCTTTTTCAAGATAGTCAATGAAAATTATTGCGCGCGCATCCCAAAATACAGACGCCATAACCTTGCCAGCCGACTGTTGCGTTTTTCCATGCTTTGGGGTGGGTTCATCGTGTGCAGTCCACTCGGATGACTGTCGATTGGACTTCGGAGTGAAATGATGGGGCCATGTTTCATCCATTGTCACATATCGACGCAAAACTCGGGTTTATTACGCTTGATCATCTCCAAACACTGCTCCGAATCATCAACTCGTCGTTGTTTTTGGTCAAAAGTGATCTCGCGCGGCACCCACTTTGCACAGAGCTTTCTCATACCCAAATATAGGTGAATGATATGATGTACACGTTCAGTTGATATCTTTAGAGTGCCTGCTATTTCATTCAATTTCGATTTACGGTCATTCAAAATCATTTTGTGGATTTTTCTAATGTTTTCGTCGGTAACAACCTCTTTTGGGCGTCCACTGCGTTCACCGTCTTCGGTGCTCATTTCACCACGTCTAAACTTAGCATACCAATCCTTGATGGTTGATTTTCCTGGGGCGCCGTCTGGAAACTCGTCATCAAGCCAAGTTTTTGCTTCAACTCTATTTTTTTCCTTCAAAAAGCAATATTTTATCAACACGCGAAATTCCTTTTTATCCATTTTTTTCACAATAATAGAAGTTGTTTCACTCAAAATACTATAATTCACAAACTAATGATCCGACATCTGTCAAATTTATACACGCGTCTTTTGGAAGTTAGGGCTAACCAAAAAGCATATGGATTTAATTCTAGTGCCGCCATCTATGTGTCAGGCCGGGGACTTTTCAATTGACCTGTTAGTTATATTTGCTTTCCTCATTGCTGCGCCACCGGCTCCTGCTCATTGCTTGGACTATTGTCTTGACCGGATATAAGATGGTAGTCATCCATCGTAACAAATCAAAGCAAAAATTCTGTAGAACTCATTCTGAGAAAGTCGATTCCTCATTTGCTTGTGATCAATATATAACACATGTGCACTTATCTTGCAAAAAGAATTCTTATACTGAGTTATTCGCGTAAACTAAGATTTAAAAAAAAAATCTATAGGTTTTGCTTGTTATCAGAAAACGAACGCCTTCTATTTGTTTGTTAAATATACAAACTATTGTTAATTTTATGTAAACTAAAAGTGATAATCGATTGTCGAAAGGCATTCATATTCAAATATAAGGAACACTCGTGTAGGGCCAGTCAATTAGAATAAGAAAAAGTATTGTGAAAGTAGGTTTAGCATGTTAACGAAGAGGTACATATTTTTATTGAGGGTTCCGAAATGAATGCGTATTTAAATTAAAAAAACTGAAATTAATGCCTCTGTGCTATTGTTGTAGTTGGCTACTTAATTATTCTAGTGAATTACGGAACCTGGAATTAATTTAAGGTTTTTTTTCTTTTTACAAATACACTTTTCGTAAAAACAAGACATAAAGTGAAGACAATTTTGCTTCAATCTATAAGTATGCTGGCGATGAATTTTTTGATTTATGCATTCAATACGATTCTTTATTATATGAAATCGGGCAATGCTCTGAACGGTACCCCATTTGAATTAAATTAAAGCAATCGAGAAGCAGATAACATTTGGCGTTAAGTTCTAGCCTACACTTGACAAATTAAAAAAAAAATTAATACAAGTATCTGTGTCTGATAGTTAGACCGCTTGTTGCGCCAACTACCGCGAATATTACTAGGTAATGAAAACTATATCTGCATTTGCCGTCGGTCACTATTGGAGGTTACGGGTTAGAGCAGCGCCGAATAGTATTTAAATGAACAAAAGGTCACGGATCCACCCAACCCGGATGCGCCAAGAAACTAGCTGTCATTTAGCTGCGTCGCCGTTTGTTCCGGTGACGTTAATTAATTTGCAGCCATTAAAAGTATTGTAATAGAGATATCTCCTAGAAACCTCACATTCTGTCCGTTTTGTCAATGTCAAAATGCTTTTATAGTCGCCGATTATATGAGCAACTTGTTTCCAAAATTCAATTGAAAATTGATTTCTCATCACATTCGTCAGTGGCTTGGAAACGCCTTGAAACAGCGCATCATGTCTCTCTTCTGTTTGACCAAATTGTGCAGTGTAGTCGATAATAGGCCCTCCGATGATAATGACGTTGATGTTGCTTGGTCCGGCTTCAGTTTGTCGTTGACAAATCTACAGATTATACAATTTTTATAAATTTAACAATCAATTAATTCGCCAGATACAGTAATATATGAGTATCTGTGGCGGTAAAAATAGCTCGCACACTATCTAATAAACAGGTGCTGGTATCGGTTATTTAAAACATGACATTTCTGTTGAGGTAGGGGTCCACCGTTCTTAGAATCTATTTCCCCTTAATCTTGTTTTGTGTTTTGATGATAAATGAAACGAAAATTAGTACAGATAGAAACTGTTTTCGGGACGGTTGGCATTTTAAAGTAGTTTTCTCTAAACATCAATTTAAAGTGGTACAATGGATTTTCCATGCACGTTGGTGTATCTGTGCCAAATGTGGCACCACAGGGAGACTATGAACAACTAATAATCGATTAGTTTCATATTTTTCGACAACGTACTGCGGTTGGCTTAACTGTTGTCATATTAGTCAGGTAATATCTGCTAAATATTCATCGATGTTGAAATTTTTCGGTGCGGCAAATGATGATCTTTCATATTTAGAGAATAAAATCGGTACACCGACAGCTGTTTGATGTGCATAGACAAGATGGTTACAAATCAAGAGGCTTAAGGGCTAATAGATCAGGTAACTAGTTTGGGTGTGCACAGTTGGTATCACCGCTTTCTCTTGCATAGACTTATTGGATGCGCTTTCTGCGTTATATGTTCCGGAATTGACACTGCACATATATTACGACGATTTTGCGACGCAAGTAACTTGTGCAACTGTTAACGAAATATAAAAAATATGCTGATGAAGGTAACTTACGAAGTTACCCCTTTTGTTTGATTACGTATTTTTATTTGAAAAGACCGACTAAACGTATACTCTTCGTTAATTGGGTGCATTTTACTCCTACCTGTTCAATCTGTAAATGTGCTGTATGTGGATTCGATTGATGCGATCTTAAATGGTTCGACGTCAAAGTCTTCCAAACATTATTCCCATTAATTTATGCAACCTGTTTTCAATCTGTATGTTGGACAATATCTGTTTAGTTATGATAGCACAAAACCTCACATTAATATTGCATTCGTTATTGACTTGAGGAGGTTAGTTAATTCGAACTAATTCTTAAAACTGCAAACGACAGAATCTTGTGCGGGTCACATTAAGTGAATTCCTCTGAAATACTTTTTGCTCATAAATCCAAAGCTCTAAAATACTTTTTACGATGTACCGGGTATACAAATACAGTATATCAACAATGCCGAGTTATGTGGAACCTTATGAATTGTTTGTGTACCGTATTTGAAGTTTTGTCTCGTATCTCAGATTCTGTGTTTTGTCATTGAGTTTGGCATTTAGGTTTCAATCTCGCTTGTACAGGCCGTATGTTAAATACCGTATTCCAATTTAGAGTCTGGTGTTTGTTTTGGAGACCCCAAATTCCGTGACTTATTTTCGAGTATCATAGTACAAGTATCCTGAGTCCCATGTTCTTTTCCCATTTACATTTTTCGTGTCATGAGTCCCGGTTTTTTATGTTGAGGGGGGAACCTCATGTAAAATGAAATTTTTTAGCCATTTTTTTTGATTGAAAATTTCCTCAAAAATACGAGAAAAAAAGTTAGAAAGTGATCCGAGACCTCCTTGTACCTTATTTTCAAAAGAAAGTAAACAGTCTAATTGGGCGATGCCACCAAAGAGGCTCGTAACTTTCGACAACAGGAAAAAACGGCTCAATTAGAACAGTTTGAAGAAGAGAAAGGTCTACTCTATGGCCCTGGAATCGCAGATTAGCATAAACTGCGGTAAGTTAGAACGAATTATTAATTTGTTCACGATTTTTCTATTACTCAAACTTTGAACGCGTTTTTCTAGAAACGCAAACTATCGCACGCCGTGCAACGTAGCTCAAAAACGAATCATTCGATCTTTATGAAGTTTGGTATAGAAATTCTATAGATATTTGGCCTCAGCATGACGAGCTCCGATTTTTTATTTTTTTATTTAAAACATTGTTATTAACAATTGTTTATAAAAGAAAACCCTTTTTTTTTTCAAAACTTCGCAATTTTTGCAAATTTGCAAATTTTAATAAAAGGGGAACGTCATGCTGAGCGTTTTTGCATAAACTAAAGAACCCACTTTGTATTTTTTGTTTCAGATCATTTTTGTGACCTGTATACTGCACGTCGCATTTACAAGACGCTGTTTTCAAGCCGCCATTGCACCGTTTTATTGTTAACGATTAGTCTTAACAAATATATTTTCTTTAAATATTATAACGTAAATAAATTGTGCCTTAAATTGCAAATTAATCTACGCATTACATTTTTTAAAAAAAAATTCCTGAAAAGCAGGCTATTTTTACATGAGGTTCCCCCCTTAAGTGCCCTATCCCGAGCCTCGTATGTCGAAGGCTGTGTGCCTACTTGAACTTTCATGGATTGAGACTCGTTTTCTTAGTGTTTCATGTTCTAACTCTTGCTTTCTGAATATGATGTTTGGCGAGTCGTAATGTTTTCGTGCTTTTTGACTCATGATTTTGACATGAGGTTCCCCCCTTAAGTGCCATATCCCGAGCCTCGTATTTCGAAGGCTGTGTGCCTACTTGAACTTTCATGGATTGAGACTCGTTTTCTTAGTGTTTCATGTTCTGACTCTTGCTTTCTGAATATGATGTTTGGCGAGTCGTAATGTTTTCGTGCTTTTTGACTCATGTCCTGGTTCTATCGTTCCGGGTCTAGTGTTTCATGTTAGAGTCTCCCCATTTAGTGTCTCGTTTCCGACGTTTCGAATTTTGTTTTTCGTTTCTCGCGTTTCGAAGCTCTCACATCTACTCCGGTTTTCAGCCTCTCGGTGCGACTTTATTCATTTACTTATCCAAGAGCTGGTGTTTGCAATCAACTGAAGCCTCATGCAATGCCTTCTAGGACGTTAGTTTCCGGTTTATCAATGGATTATCAATAATTTGTTGGTGTGTGAAGGTTTCGCTCAGAAAATACCCTATGACGACTGTTTCTGCCAACGTACCGGTTCTTAGCAATAGATAATCAATATCGCTGAGGTCGCTGATACACACATGTTTTAATCACTTTATCATTTCAAACTCCTTGTCATGATTTAATGTACCGTTTCTCATGTCACATGGAGTTACTACATCAACTAAGAAATATACTCGTCCGGGCTTCGTATTGTTTGACACTGGAAGGGCACCCATCTTTATGTGTGTCACAGTTCGCTCAAATACTCAAATTTCAATGTATGCCACATACGTGTACGTCACACAGAGCGGTGGGAATGTTGCTTCAGAGTAACTGTTCAAATGCTGGTGACATCCTAGAAACAGTTATTACCGCCAAGTTGCAGAGACCCAAAGAAGTGACCAAGCCGGAGCGTGTAACAACGCTGCGGTATCCTAGAAACGGAAATGCAAGGTGAAACATCGAAAACAACGATGACGCTCCCATCTTCACCGTTTGGATGCCCAAGTGGACAACGAAGAAATTCCAATCATCAGCTAAATAAGCGAACAACATCACCGTGGTCTGCATTGAATGGATAATATTAATGTGACGATGGTGGCGGTGGAGAGTGTGTGTGTCCCGTCACCGTGGTCTCGCTATCATTGACCCATCGGGTGGGATGCGCTCCAAGGAGGTTATATTCTCCACCTTCCTCACAAGCGTTACGGTGAGAAACGATTTCTTATTAATGCGATAAATTAAGGAAACATTACAGGCGGTGGTGCCAGGATGACCGCAGATGTGCTGGTGTTGGTGATGGTGGTGGCGGTGGATGATGATACCGCTGGTGAAACATCTGACGAATAGATATGCGTTTCAAGATGTTTTTCTAGCTTCTTTTTTCTTCTTCTTTTGATTATCGCACGTAAATCAAGTTACGAATGATTGCGAACGAACCGTAAGCCGTGCATCCAGTGAACCATAGAGCACGGCTTCGTAGACCTCATCGTGGTGTTCCAAGCCTCGGTGATTAGGATGAAAAACGATAGATGTCGTGTTAGATTCTGCGCCGATAAAATTCATTCGCACTCGTATTCGGGTAGTTTTGTTTTGGCACCCAGCTTCGTTAAGGTGTCGGATAATATGTGGCTATTGCCGGGATTGTGTCACCTTAACGGGTTTCTGCTATAAGGATGCGTTTCGTGTTATGCTATTGATGTGACCAATGTTTGTTTCCAAGTGTCTTGATTGATTTTCTTTACCACACACCTCATGGGGGAGGAGTTGCCGCGTTTGTTCACAAAATGTTCTAATCATTTTCTCGTCCATCTTCCACCGTCGGCGATTGTTGATAGAGAATTAAAGACAAAAACACAAACGCTACGAGTGGGTAATGAGGACATTATGAAACAACCTCATACATCCCAACAACCAGATGGATGTCATTGATGGTAGATGAAGAAGCTCGCAATCAGATAATTCCCACAATGGATAAGTATTATCTGAACGCGCACTGCCTTTACTGACCTCAAAATCGTTGGATTGTCGCTGCGACAGCGTCGGAGCCAAGCCTTCTCCTTGTCCGGGTCCACCTAGAGCCGGAGTCAGAGTTTTGTGCAAAATTACAATTTAATGACAGGCGTTTATAATTAAACGTTTATGGTGAGTGTATAAAAGGGAATGCCTAATGAAAAGTTTTACAATTAATTAAACAGAAGCATTAAGTGCATCGGGGTGATGCAAATTAACGCTACGGGCAAAGGAGGACGCGATATTCGCCTAATTGCCCGGCTAATGGATGACACTGAATCATTTTTATGTGCATCTATCTGCGCTGGATTCATTGTTTTAATACGCAGAGGAAATTATAACAATTAAGGGTCGCTATCAGGTGGAGGTCTAGACAACAGTTTCTAATGATGCACCTAGGTTATATCGCTTAATGGTTTCTAAAACAATCCTTGGGATTTGCTATTGCTCGTCGCGAACTTTCCACTAGAGACAAATTCGTGAGGTCATCTGGGCGGGGTAAAATCCTTTAGAAATTTCAAAAAATCGAGTTTTTTTCTTATATTTCAAAAACATAATATATTGAGAGTATATAGGCAAGAGGAAAAATCAAAATAGTAAATATTTACAGAGTTATAAGACATATAGTCAAGCGCCCCCGGCCCGCCTATTGTAAACTAGCGAGCCAAGTGACCAGTGCGCTTGGGATGTTTTTATAATTGCTTTGTCCCATTATTTTCGGCGAAGCATTGAGTGTATTAAAACCGAAAATATTCTTACATGATATATAGTATAGTGACTATATATATATATATATATATATATATATATATATATAGTCACTATACTATATATATATATATATATATATATATATATATATATAACCCACGTTGATCGATAGGGTCAGTTGAGCTAAAGAGTATACGGTTTAATTTTATAAAGCGAAAAAAACTATCCAAGAGGAACGCGAAATAATATCGCTCAAAAATATTCAAAAAAATTATATTATTATTAAATTGATTCAATTTACTAATAAAGGCGGTGAGAGTTTCGGACGGAGCACAAGTGATAGTGCAAGTGCGAGTCAAAAAAAAAAAAAAAAAAAAAAAAATGAAGACTATCAGCAATCAAAACATTCGTACAATTCTCTAACCCTTTTAACATTATTGAGTTTTTCCATATTTTCCTATCTTATCAGAAATTTGGATTTGTTCTAAATGTAAGCAAAAAATAAATTTTAGAGAGTCGGGGTCTAGAGGAATAGGTTTTAAAATAATCGTTACGTGTCCATGTGGTGATATAGAAATTAATTTTGGACTTTTTATTAGTACTGGTTACGAAGTGATTAAAAAAATAGTGTTAGTCATGAGATTGTTGGGTGTTGCAAGAGGAGGAATAAAACTATTTTCTAATCTCATGGACATGTGCACTGGATTGATTCAAGGCGGTTACTCTTAAACTGTTGAGCATATCCATGCACCTGCTAAGTCAACAAATGAATTTTTATCGCAAAAAGCTTTTAAACTAGAGATCGAAAAATTTATGAAGATTTACCTAGACGTGATTTACTCCAAAAATGCTTGAGTGGCCATACCCAGAACGCTAATGCAAGTGACATGTTACGGACCATGCCTGTTTTGAACTCAGCATATACTCTATTACTCCAGTCGTGGTAACTGTTCGTTTCGTATGTCTTTCCAAAATCGTTCGTGCGGTCTCAAATCTCACACACTCTGTGAGTACGTGTTCCGCATTTTCTATTTTGCCTTCGTAATACAAGCAGTATGCGTGATTCACATGCTTATATTTATGCAGATATTGCCAAGAGCAACCCCTTTCCTGATATTAGCTAAGTCAGGTGGTAATTATGCTCGATTATCTAATGAGCCTTCACGCAATGCAGCGTTTCCTTTAGCTGCAATGTCAAATGGTGTCCTCCAAGCTAAAATATTTATAGCATCTTCGGATCCCGTTCGGAATGAGCAGCATACTCTTAACGATGCCAACCTATGCGCTGAGTTCACTTCCCTCATGTACGACTTATACTGCGCGGCGCCTGCCCATATGTTAGCTGCATACATTATAATGGAGGTGTTAACACTGGTTATTGGTTTCCTTATGTGGGGACGGGGTCGTCGAACATTGGGTAGCAGTCTCGCTAAAAGTTTGCATACTCTTGCCGGAGGGAATCCTTTTCCTCAGGTGTTCCTTGAAAGTCAACCTACTGTAGAGTATAACACCAAGATATTTAATATAGGAGGGAATCCTTTTTCACAGGTGTTCCTTGAAAATCAACCTGTTGTCGAGTATAACACCAAGATATTTAATATAGGGACTGGATGTGATTGTTTTTCCTTCTATTTCCAAATCAAGGTGTTCAACTTTCTTGGGGCTGCTTATTTAAACTGCCTCCGTCTTATGTCCAGCTAGTTTCAGTCGGGCCATATCTAGCCAGCATTTAATGCTCTGGATTGCTTGGGAGCAAATATTCTCCAGGACATCTAGATGTTTAGCGAAGGCCACTATCGCTAAATCATCTGCGTATCCAATGATTCCAACCCATTCTGGTACATTGGTCCTGAGCACACCATCATACATCATATTCCATAACAGCGGCCCTAATACAGATCCCTAAGGTGCACCCGCTGTTATTTATTCCTGTGGTCCCTGATCTGTGTCATAGAGCAGTCTTCTATCCGAGAGATAGTTTGCTAGTATACGCTCCAAATAGGGTGAGAATCGTAGATCGCCCAACACATCCAGAATCCGATTCCTGTTCACCGAGTTAAATTCATTTTTAACATCTAGTGTCGCTACGACGCAATATTTTTTCGTATCTCCTAGCCATCGCGCTGCAGCTATCGCATTGCGGGCGATGTCGCACTAGTGCCTTACCGGTTGATCTACTTTTTCGGAACCCATACTGCGATTCAGAGAGTCCCGATGTCGCTTCAGTGAATTCTTCCAGGCGAGTGGCAATTACTCGCTCAAGCAGTTTTCCTGTTGTGTCCAGCATGCACAATGGGCGATAAGACGACGGCCCTTGTGGATTCCTCTTGGTATAAGCACAAGCCGCTGTTTTTTACATTGTTTAGGGAATTGTCCTGTTTGAAGGCAGGTTGTGAAGAGACTGCTGAAGACTTTCGGCTATTTTGTTAAAGCAGTCTTCACTATAGGGTTAGGTTCCCTCAACGCAGAGTCCATATACTCCGATATTCGCAGACAACACCTCCGATTGTTCGTTGACAAGTTTTCTCCACATATCCTCCTCCTCTCAGAAACGTTGTTTAAACCAAACTTCCGAGTATCTATCCCGAATTATACACTTGTTTCTAATCCACGAACCACTGGACCTCGTGGAGGTACTGGAATTCTAATACACAAGAAATTCTAATTTTCTGAAATTAGGTTCACCAATATAAATAATATTGAGTACACGGCAATTAAAATCTTTTGAAAAAGCAACAAAGTGCTTGTACTGTCGTCCGTATACATTCACCCTTCTCGGGAACCAAACTTCCCTAGTTACGACATCACTGAGATAATCCAACAGTCTCTACCTGCATCATTCATAATACGAGGAGACTGGAATGCTCGGCTTACTTCATTTAACGACACTAAGTGCAATAAATACGGTTCCCAACTTCTAGCACTCCTTCAACTCCATCCATATATCTATGCGGACTGTCTAAACTGACTACTAAATCAACAATAGATTTTTTCCTAAAATCCGTAGACGTCTACTCACCTAACCTCCCTACAGTATCCTTCGAATTCCCTTCCGATCATGGGTGCGTCCACACCACTGTCCAAATCCTAGCCATCGAACCATGCTACTCATTCAATCCGATCCCGAATTTCTCCAGGACAAACTGGATATGCTGCCAGTTTTACAGACTGTACTGTGCCAGGGACTTCAAATCTACTCCCTGCTGAAATTGATCAAGCAGCCTTAAGAATAGAACAAATACTAAAAAATGCCCTCTTCAGCCACCGCCCTACATCCATCCCTCATAATCACCTAGGAGAACCTTTAACCAACATCCTTACAAAACTGTTACGCGTAAAACAAAACAGCTTAGACGAAAACTACAAAGCAGTTACTCCCCTTTTATTAAAAATCAGATCCAACTCTTGACTACCCTGATAAATGGACAACTAACACAATTTGCCGACCAGGCAAATCCATCAACAAAACGACTCCCTCTCAATTTCCAATTTTCAAGGTACTGTAAACGTCGACATCTCACGCACAATGATCCCATCCTTCACCTCTTTCATCGCGGAATTCAACGAAACAAACAAAGCGTCTCATCCTCTGGATAATGCGACCTTCCTAACAGCAGGCGAATTATCTGAATTTAAAACATCACGCAACAACAAGAGGTCAACAGTCTTAGATGGAATTCCTAACCTTCTTTACAAAAGACTTCTCCCGTAAAATCTAGTCCCTATTCTCGTTCTTATCAACCACATAATTAACGGATCACATTTCCCAGATAACTGGAAAACCACGGTTATAGTCCCTATGAGCAAGTCCAGTCCTTCCAACAACCCCAGCAACTATCGTTCGATATCGTTATTAAACACATTAAGCAAGATATTGGAATGCAAGATATATCGAAATCTCCTTTCATTTGCTAATGAAAACACTATTATCCCAAATTCCCAGTTTGGCTTTCGCTCACAACACTCCACCTGTCATGCTCTGTTAAAACTAACGCACGATGTCACAACTAATCTTCAAAACCAAAGCCCGACGGTCTGTATCTCTCTCGACATATCTAAAGCATTCGATAGTGTTTGGATCTTAGGAATGCTTTACAAGCTGGATTAAACACCCATACTACCAAACTTCTTACTTCCTACCTCTCTGGTCAAAATAAATTCTTCTATCTCCCAATCGTATAATATAACCGCAGGAGTTCCGCAGGGTTCAATTCTTGGACCACTATTATACCTCCTCTATACTTCAGACATACCGCAGCCTCAATTACCCACTACCGTAATATTGAATTACGCTGATGACGCGATTGAGTGGCATTTGGCAATATTTAGTTCGAGGCAGTTATTTTGGCACCAAGTTGAAAAGCTGTCGAGATCCATTTGGAGAAGTGGGGAGTCGACAGAAGAACGGATCGTCTTGAAGAGTTTAGTGTCGCCCGCGTATAGAGAGATGGAGGAGTGGTTGATACTGGAGTCTATATCATTAATAGTAAGAATGAATAGGACGGGTCCAAGATAACTGCCCTGAGGAACACCCCTGACGTGCGAAGAAAAGGATTGGAGAGGGTGGATCTAAATCTGACACTGTAGGTTCGATCGTTAAGATTGGAAGAAATCCACTTAATCAGTAGGGGTTCGAAGCCAAGGGAGGATAGCTTAAAGAGGATGAGATTGTGGGAAATTTTGTCGAAGGCCTTGCTAAAATCGGTTGTGATTACATCGACTTTGTTGCCGTTCTCTAAGGCACGGAGAGCGTGGGGTGAGAATTCAACTAGATTGGTGGTGGTCGACCAACCCGTAAGGAAACCGTTCTGGTTGACTGATATGATGGATTTGAATCGACAACGTAAGGCGTTGTAAAGAATGCCTTCGAACAGTTTTGGAATATGTGACAGTTTGGTGGTAGTTACTACTATCCTTTTTATGAAGGCGATGAAACCAATGTACTATGTCGAGAATAAGGGACATGTAGAGAATTTTTTTTTTTTTTACACTAACGCGCGTACAAAAGGGGATTTTGGCGATATCGTCAAGCGAAGTACTTAACTCGGTTAGGTGATCAACCGCTGCTATTGCCAGTTCGTATGACACGAATTCGTTACAAACTAGAGAGCTTAAGAACTATCTTAACTAGGCTTAATGTATCTAAGGATAGGATCAACAACTCGATACCTCAGCAACTAACGTGAAATTTATTGCTTTTACAATATATTTGTAGTACGTTTACGAATTATCTCATTGTTTAATTCAAGCTTCTATTATGAGAAAAATGTATAAGTAAATATGGGTGAATACGATTGTATATATATATGTGTGTTCAACAAGCGTTGAACACACCTTCCACTAACACCGGGTTCTTCTTGTGTTGTGGGCTGGCGTCAGGAACAATGCGGTCTCCTGACGTGCACGTTGGTTAGGCGTTGTTGGACTTCGCCGACCGATGAATGTCGTGTTCACAAACACGAGGGACTTGATGTGCCAGATCAATGGCGGCCGCAGCAAGGATGCCTAACAAAATTGCTATTAAGCTGAATAAAGTCAACTGAATACTTGAAATAATTGTCTCTTGCGACAAAAGAACTCGTGTTGGATATGTTTTGTTCTTAAATTATTTCCTTTATTTAATTTATTCCTTTGGTTTCTGGAGATTACAAAGTTGATGACCGGTATCGACAAAAGCTAACGAAAAGAAAGAAAACATAAAGATGGTTGTCAAGTGACAACCAACAGAATTCATAAATGTCAGCTGATTGCTGACATTGTTAAAGGTGATGCCACAAATTTAAATATTGCGAATTCGGCGGTTGTTTCGAATGCGAATCCGCAACATTCCGCCCGCCTTCGCCAATCATTGGCGAATCGTCTGGTTCCAGGGGATGGTCATCAGAACCAGGGACGGGAGGTTCCTCTTCCACTGGGAGGATACTTATTTTTGTGATGGGTCGGATGAGTGTGCCCGTAGCGGTCCGCAGGGGATGATGGTCGATTAGGCTCACTCCGCCTAGACAACCAGTGGTGATAACGGGTGTTGTCCTTGAAGTCTTTAGGCGGCCAAGCTCCCGGCTCTTCAATTTCCCGATGTCCAAGCGACGGTTCAGCGGGCGAGGGTCTGGTTTGATGAATGATCCAGGAGGGGGTTCGGCGATAGGTAGAGGACGACAGTACCTCCTCTTGGTCGTCTTATGTGAGCTGTCATCCACAGGGATATCCTCGACCAGGTCCTCTGGGTCGGAGTTGTAAAGTCGCAACCCCCGAGGACCGGTCAATTGGTGATGTGCCCCACAGATCATGCATTGCGATTGTCTCCGTGGGTGCTCGGGCGCAGCTCCATGCATCAGGACATGATTCGCGTCGATCCCTGGGCAGGCGGCAAGTCGTTCAGCGGCTTGTCGATGCTCCCTCACGGGACGGCTGCGGCTCCGTTTCCGCTGCCTTGGTGGTGACTGCTCGCAGCTGCATTCGCCAATCATTGGCGACGCCGTTTGTTCCAGGGGACGGAGGCCCAGGGCTTTGGACTTCTATTGATGTGGAGGCCTGGAAAGAGCCGCCCGCCCTGACTTGATGATAGATGTATTGGTGACGACGAGAGTTCGGTCGTCGGGGATCGGTGTCCTTTGTCGCAGAACTGACCATTTGATCTGGGTTGGAGTTGTAAATTCGCAACCCACGATCAATGACCACGTAATGGCTGGTGGTTAAAAGTACTGCCTCGAGACCAGTGGCAGTGATACATGGTGCGTCCATTGGCGCCCGTCCGCGGGTAGCTGCCGACGGGATGCGGCCTTTGTCATGTGAGGCCGCAACGTTTAGTCTGGCGCGATTTCTTCCATGGAACCGTCCGCGGGTCCTGGTGGAATGACTGGTGCGGACCCAGTGCCTACTGGGCTGGTCGATGTACCGCCTCTGCTGGATTATAAGGCGTGCTTGTTGGCACGGATGCGGGTGATCCCTTGATGCTAGGGATCGCCGCACGCCAAGCGGGGCATTGCTCTCTTGACGGCTGCATACGCGGTTCTTGTTCGGTGCGCATTGTTCCGGGTGGACCAGTTCCTCTGGGTTGGAGTTGTAAATTCGCAACCCACGAGGAACGGCCATGTGTTTCTGCATTGGTCCGAACATGAGCCGAGTTGATCTGGCAGGCGGCACTCTGGTCGGCGGCCTGCTGGTCCATACTCACTGGGAGTGTGTGCGGTTCCGTAATCGCGTGGTTGATGCTGGTTTGGTGTTGGCGCGGTTCGCCTTAAGTGTGGAGACTGAGTCGAGCGCGAACTGAGCCTCGAGCAGTCTCGGGAGTTGGGCATCATTGCCTTGGTCGGCGTTGTTTCCCTTAATGGGGGAGACTGGGTCGAGCGCGAACTGAGCCTCGAGCAGTCTCGGGAGTTGGGCTTCTTTGCCTTGGTCGGCATCGCTTGCCTTCTTGGTGGAGACTGGGTCGAGCGCGAACTGAGCCTCGAGCAGTCTCGTTGATTTGGTATCCTCGCCTTGCTTGGCGGTTGTCTCTGCAGCAGGCTGTTTTGGGCTAGGTGCCTCACAATTCTTGGCATCTTTATTAGCTAGTGCTGGTGCCTTTTTGCTGAAATAAGCCTTCTTTAGTGGTGTCGCTTTAGCGGCGAGGGGTGCTGCTGCAGTTTTCACTTCTTTCATTGCCCCTGGAACCTTCTTGATGTCCTTGGAGGCGTTAGTTGGAGGGTTTGGAACCGTTTTTTTCTCAACTGTTCCTCCTTTGGCTGTTTGGCTTTCGGCTGGACTTTCAGTGTCTGTGGTCATATCTTGGTTTGTCCGATGGCTTGTGGGTTCCGGGGACATCATCCGTGATGGGGGTCGGGATGGGTGGCCAGGTGGCATACGCATGCCAGATGTGAACGGAGTTCCCGGCCACCAAGGTGGTTGCGACACAAATGGCGCCAAAAGTCTGGGTGGTTGAATGACGATATCTGTCGCAGTCTTGGTTGCGGTCGGACGGTCAGTGGTGAGGACGTTCCTTGTCTCATCAAACTTGGTGGCCTCTTCCAGATAGATCTTCTCGATCTTGATCGATAAAGCTGTCCACAAAGTAGCGATTGCCGCTGGTCATCTCTGGAGTGGCCAGGCGTTCTAACTCCTCATGGTTCTTTTGGATGTCCTCCCATGTGATCTGGAGGTTGTGGTGGCATATGTCCGCCTAGAATCACGTTGGCGGCCCTCTCTTCTCAAGGTTGAGAAAGGCACAGAACATCCGCTCTTGGGAAGCGAACTGGGCGCTGATTAACTGTTCCGCCAATGTAGCATTTGTCGTCTTCGACTTCTCTTGCATTGGGGCCGACATCTCCTTGTAATTTAGATGTATCGATCTTGGCGACGGTTGGTCTTTGCGTCTGGACGCTGGTATTCCGCGAGTTTGACGTCGGTCGGTCCTTAAGTCTGGACCTTACAGATCTGAATCACAGACTACACCTCGACCTGGCAGTGGTAGCCGATCCACAGATCTGGACCTCAATTGCGCCGCGAACTGGTCACGGTGTGGTGGTAAGTAACTGCTGGGGGC
This sequence comes from Microdon myrmicae, assembly GCA_963931805.1. Lineage (NCBI taxonomy): Eukaryota > Metazoa > Arthropoda > Insecta > Diptera > Syrphidae > Microdon > Microdon myrmicae. The sequence goes on along the minus strand of OZ007498.1, from coordinate 2,338,016 downwards.
AGTTTCGGTGGGCTCCACGAATTCGGTGGCGGTAATTTAATTGAAAAATTGAAAATTCTCTTACCTGAGAACTGGTCGTTGATTCGTATGTCTGGATCCGGTAATTGCACTGCGAATTTGTCGCGGTGTGGTTATAATGTAGCTGCGCTGGGGGCAGCTTGTTGATACGTCACTAACCTGGCGGCGGTTGGTCCTTAGACTGGGCCCTCTAGTGGCGAGCTGGGCTTCGTTTTGATTCACAGATGGATCCCTGGCAGTGGCCACGAATTGGGCGGCGGACTGCACGGCTGTTGCGCCTTGAACTAGGCGGCGGTATGGATACACAATCGGAATCCTCTTATGGCGCAGCGATGGTCTATTGCCTCTATAAAAATCGTAATTAGTCTAAGTTGTTGTTTGAGTGCAATTCTCTTCAATTCGGTTTCTTTCCTTTAAAAAAAAAAACGGAGCTTTATAAGAATCCCTTGATTATTTCGACAATGGTCATTTTGCCCTTTACATTATAAATTATAGTTTTTGAATAACTTAAGGAATGGTATTGTAAATTGAGATATGTGCTTTCAATCCCGAAGTGGGGAAATGAGGAGTTGTACAAGCTGAATTTAACTTACTCAACTTACGTGACTTCAGTATCTGCAACTCGTTCGTCCATTTTGGAAACGGGATGATTTTGGAAAGCCGTGGTGAACTTCGATATATCTGCTAATAATTGTGAGTGGCTGGAGGCTGGGCGAAATGTGATTCTTTTTGGTTGCGCAAACTGGGCGGCGATATGATAGCTGCGAACTGGCAGCAGTGGAATGGATCCACAGACTGGATCCGGCTCGAAGGACCAAATCGTGTGTTCAACAAGCGTTGAACACACCTTCCACTAACACCGGGTTCTTCTTGTGTTGTGGGCTGGCGTCAGGAACAATGCGGTCTCCTGACGTGCACGTTGGTTGGGCGTTGTTGGACTTCGCCGACCGATGAATGTCGTGTTCACAAACACGAGGGACTTGATGTGCCAGATCAATGGCGGCCGCAGCAAGGATGCCTAACAAAATTGCTATTAAGCTGAATAAAGTCAACTGAATATCTGAAATAATTGTCTCTTGGGACAAAACAACTCGTGTTGGATATGTTTTGTTCTTAAATTATTTCCTTTATTTAATTTATAATGTTTATAGTGTAATTGTATATATATAAATATATATTTCATTTCATTTCATTTTACAACATTTTTTATTTTTCTTTTTATATTCTTCATTTCTAAATTAAAGGCTAGACAAAAAATGCTTAAATTCTAGCTCAATTATCTTATATAATAACTTACTGGTCCTTCGCAGACGCTCTAAACTAAACATTACTTAACATTTGTATAATTTGCCTTTCGGCGACAGAACTTTGTGGCAGTACTGATAATTAGTTGAAATACAAAGAAAAATTTGAAAAACTTTGTCAATTTTTTTTTTGTTTTTTTTTTCTTAAAATTTAACTTACTTAACTTACCTACTTTTTTTTTTTTTTTTTTTTTTATGTACAAGCACTTAACCTAACTTAACTTAAATCTTATACTACCCTAATTCTAGAAAAGCTAAGCCTATGTAAGCTAGCTGATGATAGTATAATTTTATATATATATATATATATATATATATATATATATATATATATATGCATATATATAATATAGTATATATAGATAATTGTGTAATTCTTCTCACAATATTTCGTTGGTTTTACAATATTTGAAGAACATTTTAGCGGATGTTGGAGCGATCCGACAGTACGATAAAGAAACCAATGACGCAGCTTCATTGTGGTGCTCCGTTTCATCTATGGTATTACCTATTTTAATTTTCTTCGAATATTTAAAATTTATCCCATAAATGTTTGTGTTGCCTTCCGTATTAATTATTCATAGGCATGTATATTATTAAACAAGTTATAAAACTTACACTTTTCATTCGTAATCAAATATTTTATTGAATCCCCGCGACAGAGATTCTCGTCCGCGACCGTTTTACTTTACTTCGAGAAATGATTCGAGATCAACACAGGTGCGTCATTTTTTCTCATTCTAGTTTTTTTTGAAAAGGTGAGCCTATAGGGCTGAGTCTACGTAGATATGGATTTTTTCCACCGAATCCATCAGCGAAACTCTATAAGATGGTCACGTAGTTCATCCAATTATTTTACCGTGATTATAACAGAAACCTTTAATCATATTTTACGACAAGCTGCAACAACATCTTTGACCAGTCGAATAAATATGTGCTTCACTACTTTATTAACTGCCCCAATTTTTTTTTAAATTTAGAGTGACAATGATAGATAGTATTTTTATAAAAGGAATCTAACTTCGCAAACCGTAAAGTATGAGATAGATCCATTGGTGTTGTGATTATTTACATATGTATCAAGACTGAAGTCGAGTGCCTGGCCATTAATGCCAAGGTCTATGATATAAACCCAATCACCTTTTCCTTGCTTAAAGTTAATCTCAACCACACAGTTTTAATTTCGATTTCTGAATATACCCTTTCTAAAGTTGCACGAGCTCGTGCCGTCGAAGCCATACATCGCAATACACATTACCCAAGTGTCGTGCACTTGACTTTGTGGTATTTCTAGGCGGTAGACGGTGCGGCTCTTCCACTAGGCGCGAGGTCGAAAGCTGCAGTGCGATGCAACAGGTGTTCCAAACGCAATTTATGTATAAAAGGCAATTAGTATCAAAACTGTCACAATGTGACAAAAATCGTGCGCCGGAATTCCTTCTTTGGAAGACTCTGCCAGACCAAAACCGTTCGGCTGCAGATACCCTACCGAATAACGCATCTATTCACTTATCTGTCTCCAGAACAATGAATATATTATTCGTCTTCTAACTATGAGAACGTATGGTGCATAGGCGTGCTAACTAAATTTACATTCAAGAACAATTCTGTTAGTAGCATTGTATTGTGTTTGCCATTGCTGTTTGTTACTCATACCTTTTGTGGCATAGGATCTTATGGCGATCAAAATTTGGAACCAACGAAACACGCTTGCTAGAAAGAACTTCCGAGAGTTGAACGATTAATGACGTGGCCTTAATTTGAGAGTAATGTGTTTACCAGTTACGTTAGGTGAAGCACGCGTTCAATTGACAAATGCGTCTGCTGGCGACTGGTTTTACATATGACCAACTCTATATTAATATGGGCAATTTGAAGACTTTAGAAGACTGTAATAAAAAAGCCACTTTAGATATACCAGTGAACAGCCAGATGCTTATCATTAATGTGTAGATAATATAATAAATTGTGTAAAATATTAACCATTCTCTATGTTAGATGACTCAAATCTATTATATGAGAATTTTCATGATAAACTGCTCGTAGTAGTACTGTCACTACGTTTCATTAATGAGCATATTCATTATTTGCTACTCTAAATTTTTAAAATCCTTTTTTCGTTCCCACCAATCGGTAAAAAATAATGTTTCTCCTGTCTTTGCATTCAATATTATCTATAACTTCATTCTTTTATTTTTTATTTCACATTCCGCACGCATTATTGCACTATCTTAAATACCTTCGCACAGAAAAAATTCCTGGGAGCCATTCAAATGAAATATTCAGGTTTTGTCCAGCTTAAAATGTTTGCCTTTTGTGTGCATGTGTGTGTTCTGAAAAACCATCTGTGATTACACGGAATTAGTGTACCGAAAAATGTAACTTTTAGCGCAGAACCGAGACATTGAGATCGTTAACCGATTTCTCGAAACGATTATTACTCCATTCCACGGATTTTTACATACCCTCAAACAAATTAATTTAAATCACGTCGAGATAAGCGAGCAAACAAAACCAAGTCGCCTCCCATGGAACATTAAGTTGTCGGATCTCTGGTCCCGACACCTTATGTCGGATAATGGATGGGAACACATTTTAAAAAACGTGTATCACTTCGTTAAGCTTTAATCAGCCCAAATACTTATTTCCAATTTTTTCGAGACGTATCCCTTCTCAGATGTATTCCCGCCGTAGAGGTACAAAGACAGAACCACAGAAGAGAACCGAAGAAACACAAGTCTACTCAGTCGCTTTCGACTCCCTCTCAAACGCCTATCGCTAATAAGACAAATCATTTAAATCGGATTTGTCTGGGACCGCGTCCAGTTCTTCCTTCTTCCTTTCAATTCAAAAGAAGCCTCTAAATTAGTAAAATTAATTGGTTCTCATAATTAAGACAATGTTCGAAGTGGTGCAGGACCGAAGCGACACACACACACTTATCCCCGCTACTTCAGATGAAAAGTGTCCCAAAACGACAACCAGAAAAGATGCGCAGACTGAATTATTACGTCGAAGATGCGCCCTGGTTTGGTGGTCAATGGCCTTAATGATCGGATAAATGAAAACTCTGTCCCAATAACATCCGATCACCATGTTAATTCGATGGATAAATCTGTTAAATTACAAATGTCATGGGATGGTCTGTGGAGTTTTTGTGGGTATGTCTTCACGGTCTTCGCTGTTCGTCGTATCTTTTCGAGCCGTTTGCATTAATTACACTCAGTGACCATGGACAGGTACGCGTGTCGTCTAAGTCCGTAAACTGTAAAGACAAAATTGTGAAATGATAATCACGTGAAATGATGGTCGTGAATGTAAGTGGATTTGTTCCCACAAGATAAGAAGCTGCCAAACAGTTGATCCTGTAAAGGACTTTAGTGCAAGAGGTTAGCTGACGAAACTTTTACAGACGGAAGTTTAAAAAAGTATGACGCAAAAATACAGGAAAATTGGAAGAGTTATTATACTGCTCGAAACGGAACGCAGAAACTCAATTTTTGTGTAGTCAATAGAAGAGTTAATTTTAATGATATCCGACTTTGGCTGATTCTATAGTCGAAGTTGAGAAAAAAAACATTTAGATCTCTGGGGTTTCAATATCATGAGCTTTTGGATGTATTCTTTAAATTAAATAAATGCACAATAAAGATGAGGTGCAGGACCGTTAGTTAGGTAATTTGGTCTTAGTCGGAGCACTTATCTCTATGTTTTGCACACAAAGCTGATATCAATAGAAGGCGCATACATAAGGCAATTTTTAGATGAATAGATATGTTGAGGAGGTGGTTCCTCGGTCGAAGTACATTTGCTGGGATCTGCCATCACTCTGCGTGGATACTCTTTTATACGTTTGTATGCAAAAAGCGTCATTAGTCAGTTGATTAAAAATGCAATGACGAGTAACGTGAAAAGCAAATCTTATTTCTCAGGGCTATATGATGGATGCAACATCAATTCCCAACCAACCTCCAATAATTTTGGCAAGTAAAAAACGTAATGTATGTGGTCTAGCGTTGTCCTGGTGAAAAATGACACGTTTTCGATGCACCAAATCTGGACGGTTGTCGTTGAGCGATGTATTTAATCTGTCTAGTTGTTAACAGTACACATCCGAATTGATCGTTTGATTCCTTGGAAGCAGCCTAAATTCCATCACACTTTTGCAATCCCACCAAATTGAGAGAAAAAATCTTCTTTTGGTGGATATCAGCTTTCGAAGTGGATTGTGCTGCCTCATCAAGCCTGGGCCAAAAATCGTGTTCGATTGACGTTACTGTCAACAACCGATATTTCATCGCCAGTGAGGATTCGCTTCAAAAAAGGCTCGGATTCATTGGGGCTAAATGTAAATCACACGTTAAATGATGTTCCAACATCAAGCTTTTTAAGGAGTTTCATACGTTTTAAATGTTTTCAATCGTTGTATGTGACACATTTAACTTTTTTTGTTATCTCTCGTACAGTTACATGGCGATCAAACTCAAAGCTCATCTGGTCGACCTGATCGTTGTTCATCTTTCAGTGAAAAAGCTCCGGAACTAAATTTGTCAAACCACTTCCAACACTGTCTTTCTTTTAAGGCTTCTTCACCATACACAACACGTAACCTTTTAAATCTCGACTGACTGGAATTAGGGATGAAAGTTGGGATTTTTTATTTGCACGGCTGATTAGCCAATCATCGTCGCGATCTCTCATGAATCCATTAAGTTTCATGTGTCAGCGAGGGGAATAAATACTTGCGTATTCATTCGACAGTCGCTGGACATGCCAAGGATGGAGAGAACAAAAGAGACAGCGCGATAACTTCGGGGTTGACTTGGCTTGTGTGCTTGTACCAATGCAGACTCTGAGGATGGCCCACTGACCTAATTCGACTGTGGTGACCTCAGAGTGCAATGAACTTGGGGAAGATAAAAATGGGAAGGAGAGGAAAATAGTTTGTAGCTATTCACCTGTAAAAAGAGATCATTGATCCCCAGCGAATAGAGTGTCTGCGGAAAGTGAAGAGGACGCCGAATCGGCTAGGGAATTCTGATCGTGGGAACTAAATTAAATACTTTGATAATTTCCCCAGCGGTTGCACGATTATGCAAACGCATCGTTTGAACAGACTATGCCGTTGCTAACCGACATGAAATGCGATTTCCCGTGGAAATCTCATGGGTTAGCGAAATGGAGTTCCCGTATGGCAAAAGGGTAGCTAAACTCAATTATGCATTGTCTGCATATAATAATGAATTTAGCTATGCATTCTTTGGGAAAACATGTTTTTCAGGTAGAATAGCTTGTAGGGGGAATTGGAGTTTAGGTGAAACGCTGTTAACGCTCGAAAGAGGGCTGAAATAGTGGGTTGGTTCTTCATGTAATACAGAGAACCCCCACAGTTTCATCTAATATTCAAAAACTTCGTTAGAGATACGAGATTGACGTCAAAAGAAAAGTCAATAGCTTAGTCCAGTTTTTCGATAATAGGTATCAAGAGAGGTATTATGAAGACACCTTTAAATTTGCAATAAATTATAGAAGAAAACGGTGCATATTTGATCCGAATCGGACGATTCGAATCTAATTTAATAATCGTATAAAGTCTTGAAATGATAATTGTGGAAATAGTAGATTCCCTAAAAAACTTAAACTTAATTGACAAAAGGAGTAGTTTAAATAATTCATTTGCACTTGTTGCTATCTCAATTCGTTGCGTTTCATCACTATTCATACATTTTTTATACAGTCGCCAACTATTGATGGCACAGAACTGTTACCTGATCTGATTTGTATCTCCGCTGATTGTCTGGAGCCGTCTTTGCGTTCAACTCTATAAATATTCAAACGAAATATAAGTTATAGGCGTAAAGCTCGAGATATCGGTTTCTGCCTCGAAACTATCCCAGGCGAAGAGTGTATGAAATATTTCCAATCCTCCGATGACTTACGACTGCTACATAATCCCAATCAGTTGGGCTTATCTTATCTGTACAATTAAGTTATTAACATAAAGGTATAACTTGCTGTTCTAACTTTTGTACCCCATGCCTACCTTGTCCCTAATGGTCTCCAAGCACAAGCTGAATTAATTATCCGTTGAAATTATTTAAAATGAAAAACAATGCTGCACACACGCACGCCAATGCGAGCTCGTATTTCAGTTGAACCTGATAAGACACTTCCTTTAGGTCGTAAACAAATCGAAAGAAACCAAAAGTAACCCCATCGCGTTCCAAAGTATCTAGTTTCACCGAAGCACAGAATCTAACACAATTTTAATCGCATGTTATATCTTGGTACGACTCTTTTGTTATCCACGGGATAAGCCTCAGGGGAGCACGTCTCCCATCAGCAACGGCAGCCGCACCAGCAGCGATGGACTAGACGTAATGCCTATTAATAAACATCAGCCGGTGGTGTACGACGCACTGCTTTGGTTCGTTTTCACCGATGGAATCCTAATCATATCGATTGGAATTAGTCTTAATATCCGTGAACCGTTTAAATCTAAATTCATAATAGAATTGGAAAACGGTCTGATCTGGTAACTTTTTGTGGCGATAGGTTTTCTGCATAACATCGACCTTATTGGCCATCTTGTCATGTAGAGAGGGTTGGTCTGGCAGTGTATGCTTAATTCGGGTGTTCGATTTAAATTCCCATAAAACTCCAATGATACCTAACATGCACAGATACAGTTGCTAAATAACGAACGAAATCAATAATGTAAAGCCAGTGTTATGCCCATCCGACTTAAAAAAGTTAGATGGGCATTACACGTTTTTTCTAATTTATTACTAAACATGATATCTTGGCAAAGTAATACTTAAAAGAAATATTGAAAACAGTGGTCGGTGCAGTTTTTATATTTTTTATTCTCAAACAGAAACGACATAGCAGTTTCTTTTCCTTTCATTTTTACATTCATCAATATTTCGGAGATATTTGAAAAGGATGACAAAAACAATTTTATAAACTAAGATAAAGGATGTTTTACAAAAATAAGAAGAAAAAGACATTAAGAGTTATTCAAACACTGCGGGTGGAACAAATTGGTAATTTTTTAATTGAATAATTTGACGTGCTCTATGGTAATTGTAAGAAAATGATATCGGCAACATGTTCTTCTTGGGTTCAAAGAAACATCTCCACACTTTTGATAACAACTATCTCATCCTTCAGCTATTAAATTCTTGTTGAATCATTGACATAGACTTTATTCTTCAACTAACCCGAATAAAAAGTCCGAAGACGTCAAACGATTTTAGCATCCAATAGACTTCGTCATTTCGACAGATTAAGCAACCTGGAAACTTCTCATTTAAACAAGCCATAATGCATTGGGATGTGTGGCGGGTGGCGCTATCCTGTTGAAGTCACGGCATAGCGATAGGGTCCAATTTCGGCGAAAAAAGTTGGTTAAAATTGCACTGTAGCGCTCGCTATTCACCAAAACAGAATTTCCCGTACCATTTTCGTAAAAAAAATCTAATGTTTCTTCCTGCAGAAAATGTACACCAAACAGTGACTTTTAGAGAAAGGGGAGAGGGTAGTGCTTCTTATGCTGTGCCTATGGTGTTCTGTAATGCCTCTCGAACACCCGAAACTTCTCCGTGTGTAATGGGGATATGTTATACCATATCGGGCAACCATACACCAATACTGGTCGGATGAATGCCGAGTATGAAATTACTTTGCCTTTGAAGTCTAGAAGACCGATACGGAATAAACGTTGTCATAACATATGCGTTTTTAGCAGCAGGTAGGTGCTTATCAAAGTGAAGATACTGATCAAGCCAGATACCAAAGTATCTGACTACAGTTTTTACTTCTAGGGAAAGATTATTACCTCCTACAAAAGGAACACTTTTTTCCACTTCCGTTTTGTATCCCTTGATGCTCTGGACAGGGGCGTTCTGTGAAGGATAGTCTCTGTTTTCTGGAAATGGATCTTCAATTTCCAATTGTTCCCAAAATTTGATTCCATTGAAGTCATCTTGCAGAAATCTGTTAATGACATCAATCTTTTCTCCAGATCTACGCCGTCGTCGGCGTATACTATTGCGTGGTCGAGAGGACCTACTAGATCACTAGTGTAAAAGTAAAAACAGAATGGGAGAATTCTCTGCTGCCTGTTGTAAGCCGCTTTTCACGTAAAAATTCTTCTTAAAGATAATATCTCAACATTTCACCACAAATAGTTTACCCATTATCATATCGTAGATAATGTATAAGAAATATTCGGGCATACCCAGAGTTGATAACTTATATACAAGCCCTTGGAACCGTACGGTATCGAAGGCCTTTTCAAATTCAACCAAACAGTCCGTTCGGGCTTTGCCTTGTTCCACTGTATGTCTGAAACAAGTTTCATCGCGGTTCGATCTAAACCAAACTGTGGTTGGGAATGATACTATTTTCATAACACCAATTTATCAATTTATTTATATTTTTTTCAAATACCTTGTTTTTGTTTAGAGGCAGCTAATCGAGTGAAGATCGGCTGGAATGGCTCCTGTCCTTTTTCTTTTTGGGGATGGGGCGGCCTACTTCAATTTCCGAACGGGTTATATAATAGACATTATTTAGAGCGTTTGTTGAATAAAATGGGGTAAACCTTTACTACTTCCAGACGAAAGTGCATTGGAACAATCTATTCGAGAAGTTTTCTTGTTCATACGAATCTCGTAAGGAATCTAAGGATGTCCGTAAGTTTATCATTCTTCACAAACATACTCGCGTTTAGATTTTTCTAAGCGGCGAATACGCTCAATCTCTATAAAACTTCAACTTTCGAAACGTGAATTGTTGAATTCATTGTGTAGCGAAATATGATTTTGGAGAGCCCTCACGGTTAGAATGAACGGATTCATTCACTCTATGTACTGCCTCGAAACTAGCACCAATGGAGTTCGCTTTCTTTTGTGGATCCTCAACTATTATTAATTCTTCGTTGGAGTTGACGTGTTTCAGGGTAAGTCCTGCGCTTAGCATTGTTTGACAATTTTTCGAAGTCTGCGGAACTCGCAGATATGGAATGTCATTATAATCGTTCCTTCTAAATACTTTATTTAATTGTGCGAATATATTCGGCCCACTAGCTTTAATAGCTTGAATTTTGTTGTTCTAGTCTACATTAATTAATGATCTGTGATCGTCACTGATCAGTTTTTGAAGGTTTTGATTGATGGATTTCGTCGCTGAACTATATATAAAGCAGTTGCAGCTTGGAGAGCAGAATGCTCTTTTGCCTATATAGAGCGTCAATCGTTGATATTCTGTATCGGTTTGTATAACCCTCCATGTTAGTTAATTTTTGGATCGGACGATTCATTATATTAGTAACAATATTGTCCATCATTAGAAGATAATTATTAATATCATAATTATGAACATTTGTCAGTCGGTGAATCTACTCCATTGGAGCGTAGTTCTATTTTTATTAGCCAATCAAAGCGTACTGGTCGCGCTTTTCGGAAATTAAAATAATGTATCTGGTCATACTGCCCAAGTAGTGGGTGTTCGTTTAGAACATGAATTACGGCGATTATTCCGTTCTTGATTGTACGAAGACAATTTTGAGTAGTTAGATCCGTATCAGATATTTGTATTCGGTCGTCCACATTATAAAATTCCAAGAAGAACTATCGTCTTGGATAAGACGGCGTACTGATAGTGTACAATTCTAGTTTTTGTTCGATGGCGTTCGTTTGTCACTAGTCGAACAACGCATTGCCTGTGTGTTCGAAATAAAACTACCAAAACTTGTGCTTGACATTGAAATCTCCTGCCAAAAAGTTGTAATTATTTTCCGAGTCTAACTTGAGACTTCGGAAAAGAGTATTAAGTTCATTTATAAACTGTATACGCTGAGGAGATTCAGGAGCATGAACTGAGATCACATCCCTTTGGCTTTTCAATGGAATATCTACAATGCAGGCTTCTAGCACCTGAAACTTGTGTTCATTTGTGCTGTAGATATGTTACAGACAATTTTTGTTTACCTCCTTGAGTGGAGTTTGGACGATCTCGTTTGATTGGTTTATAAGTTTTGTAGCCTAATTTGTGTCTTTAGTGTAGCGTAATTTCGCTGCTAGTTTCAGCTTCCATCAGACTGCTCAGATTATTCCTTCTTTCTATGCGGGTTAGTGAATTTACACTCAAAGCAATAATTTTAAGGGATAACAGCCGAAATGAAGATTGTGACTAGTGTATTGACTTATCTGAAAACAGGGTCGAATAAATAATATCTGTTCGGCCGACCTGTTCCGTCACTTTTTTTCTCAAACGCAGCAAACTATCCTCTATGGAGAGTAAAATTGTTGTTATGTGTGTTTGTGTATCCGGTTCAGGCGTTTTAATTATATTTCCTTCTTGTTCCACGATCAGTGAATTCCTTACCCCACCTGCCGTTTGGGCTTTTTTTTTTAATATACTTCTCTCGGGAGAGGCGAGCCTATAGCGTCGACACGGTGCCCCGAGATGCCACCAAATAACTGTTGCAGTTATTTTTGAACAGTTGCAGGCTGTAACGCTCTGGAAACACTCGCACGAGGAGGACACTCGCACCGCAATTTGGTGTCAAACGTCCGATAGTCTTCTGGAGCGCATATAAACTGAATTGCTGTAAGGCAGACAGAGGTCGGCGACAGGACTTCGACTGTACTCCCAACGTCAGCGCTATGTCCCCGACCAGGCGGATCGATCGTCTCTGTGTGCTCTCGAGTGGGTCGAGGGTATGTTTAGGAGCAGAGCAATATTCGAGCGCCGGTCTAATTTGAGATTTATACAGGAGAAGAAGTTGGGCGGGAGTAAAATATTTCTTGGCTCTAAAATCATAACTCAGTTTTTCTGAGGGGGATCTGACGATGTTCGAGACGTGTTTATGCCACGATACATTCCCAAATAGCGTGACGCCGAGTAATTTCAAGCTTTCGCCAGGTTCGAGGGCCTGGTCATTCATCATCAGCTGTAGAACCGGAGATCCACTTTTCCTTGTGAATGTTGTATACTGTGTCTTCGTTGCATTGAAGTCGACGAGATTGGCCTTTGCCCACTGCAGGACCTTATCCAGATTCAGAGAGCCGATCTGGCGATATCTGAGCTGGTGCGACGTTGACAACACACTAGATGCCACAAAGTTGTTGTAAGAACGGATTTTCATTCGTTTGTCCCTTTCAATTTAGCTTCCAGCTTCATTTTCAGTTGTTGGTATAAATGGTAGCCTCTTAAGTTAGCAAGATGGCCTGCGTTCTTGCAAAGGATCCAGGATAACTTATTCTTATCTGGGAGCTGTTCTTTGCCCGACGGGTATTCCTCAATAATGTGTTTGTTTAGACACCTTATATTGTCTGCATATTGAAATTCGATGTCACATGGCCGAAATTTTGACAACATTTAAGGGTGTGGGGGTTTGAAGTATTGGTGCGTGACACAGGCGTGGATTCGCTTCACCTGCCAACACCTACGTCGTCAAATTGTTCACAGAGGCAACCGAAACGAAAACACTGTTTAATTCGTTGTTTTTACGTTCTTTATTAATCCCTGGGGCAATTGCTCTTAATTTCTTTTACTTTACATTATAATAAATTATAACGTGATTTAAATTGAAGAACTTGTATTTGTATTTACACAGGAAGGGATCACGACGCAATGTAACTATTGGAAAAGTACGATTTGGCAAATAATACACAAGGAACTAAAAGCATTTTGAGGACCGCGGTGAGTTTGTTGGAGGAATGAATAATGACTCCGGTCACTTGTGCACCGTATGGTGGATGATTAGTGAGTGTATGCGGCGTGACCGTTCGCAATGATGTGTGAAAAGCGACTGATCGCGATTAGGGATGAAATTTTAATTTTGAATTCGCACGGCTATTAGCCAATCATCATCGCACTCTCTCACGAATCTTTTCAGTTGCACGCCTTAGTGAGGTGAATAATACTTGCACATCATTCGACTGTCGCTGGACATGCGAAGGATGAAAAGAACAAAAGAGAGAGCGCAATAACTTCGGGGTTGGCTTAGCTTGTGCGCTTGTATCAAATGCAATCTCTGATGGCTGTGGTGATTTCAAAGCGCATTGAACTGTAAGGAGACAGAATTGTGGAGCAGAGAAAAATGTAGCTGGTGCTATTCACCTGCGAAAAGAGATCATTGATCCCCAGCGAATAGATGGTCTGGGAAAAGCCGAAGTGACGCTAAATTGGCTAGGAAAATTTATCGTGGGAACTAATTAAATATTTTGTTAAATTCCCCAACGATTGCATGATTATGCAACAGCGTCGTCTGATTCGACTTGTTGTTGGTAACCACATGGATTGGAATTTCCGGCGGAAATCGCTTGAGTTAATGCAATAGTGTTGCCGTATGTTGCATTAACCGAATAGATTAATGACTTCCGGCCAGTCTCCTTTTAGGGATTTTTCTATTGCAGATGAAATAGCTGGCGGTAGGAATTGGGATTGAGTTGACGCGCTGTTAGCGGTCGAAATTAGGTAAGGATTGTGGGTTGGTTCTCCATGTAATATAGAGAACCCCCACAAGGGTACACCAAAATTCCCTTTTGCGCACGCGTTAGTGTAAAAAAACGCATACATTGCAATACACGTTCGGATTTCTTTATTTAATCAACTTATTGGTTGGAGGTTTAGATATTTAATATACCTAAACCTATCAACTGTACTGGTGGCACTTAGAGCCACAATAGAGAAAGATTTCTAGACCTTGTACTTTTACACCTTCAAATTTTAGACTATCGGTTTCAACAGTTTTTAGTTCCTCAAGTAATTCTTCTGGCGAAAAAGAATGGTAAGCTTCTTTTAGGAGAAGTGTCTGCCTGCAGTTTTCTCCGATTTTGGAGTGTACTTGTAGTACTCGCTACTCGCCCTAACCAAAGAAGATTTAATTTTCTGATTATCCTCTAAATTGTTACACATAATATTAAGTATTGTTGCGTTTCGTTCTAAAAATTGTACATGTTAACTTACCGAGTTTTATTACGTACTTTGTTTCCATATGACTCACAATGACAGGAGGTACTTTCTCCTTCCTGTTGGTTTGCTGCTTCTGTTGCTCTTAGTTAACTTACTGCTTTTCCTGTTGTCGTTGTTCACATGGTTACAAGTGCGGAATTTCGTTTTTTTTATCAGCTCTGTGATGGTGTTATCGATCTCTTCATCCAGGTTATTGTTCCCTGCTCCAGAGTAATGGACATCACTGGTATAGGTATTTTTTTCAATATTTACACATATTTCTCTGTCTCTGGGGGCATCTGACTTGCGCCTTCTGGCCTTTAAATTCGGTTGAGGATTCAATTTCCACCTTGTCGTTTTAGATATGACCTGACCTTCATTCATGGCCAGTGCGTCACTTTAATTTTGTTAATGCTTTCTTGGGTTTTTCATTTTAATTTGTTGTTTTTCTGATTTTATTCGTGATCGAACCATGGGAAATGTGTGTATAAAAACGCGTGCACTCGCGCACTCACGTATATACTTACATCTTGTTATTGAACGTGCATTTCTGCGTCGGTAGGCACGTCCGCACTTCACTTTTATTTCGTCGGAAGGCACACACACAGGCGTGACGCGGACAATACTTTTAATATTTTTTTTGTTGAAGAGTGACGAGCGATGAATTATATTCAACGACTTTTCAGACATTGAAGTCACATTGTTGGGGTCCTTCTCTCAGGGAGCGTGTCTCTTTGTTCGCTCCTGAGGGGACCCGTTGCGGTCGCCACCGTGCTTCCGGGGCTTCCGGGAAGAGTGACAACCGATTGTCGCAAAATAGACCTGAAATTCGGTCGGATCCAATAGAAAAAAACTGTTTACTTTATTGTATTATTATTTTATTTTAACTTAATTTATTGGCGTCCTACCACTTCGGACGCCAATCGAGACTGATCCTCGAATGTGAAAATCATTGCCCTTTTATACAAATCTTCATTGAGGTCTGTATGTGAAAAATTGGAGAAAAGGCATGGAATATCTATTTTTAGAATATACACATCTGGCTGCAATCCAGATGGAGATAAGGATTTTAGAATTGTGTGTATGGGAACGAAATGGACATTTTTTAATGTGTGTTTGTTTGCATATGAAGATATTCATTATGGTGTTTAGTTTTTGGGAAGGATTTGGAAATATGAGTATGGTAATTGAACAATTCAATCTGTCTAACATTGGATTGAATGTTAGTTTGGGGATATGGATTAATGATAAAGTAGGTGGGTAGAAATGTATGTGGGAGGAAAATGGTAGCGCTTCTTGGAGCACTACAACATGACGATCTTATTAGTTCATGCACAACATTCCAGTTCTCTAAGACAACAACCGATTTTGAATATTCTTCACGAAATTTGTCCTGAGGCGAACCTTGGCCATGTCAAAGGGTACCTGACAACATTTATTGTTGTCAAGATCAGATATATGAGTAGTGTTGCATGCATATATTGAACTTTCAACAAAAAGATATCATCAATTAAAGTTTCAATAACTTCCAACCGAAGGAATTATTTACGTGTAGCATCAAAATAAATTCCCTGTTATAACGGCAGTTCATGACCTCGCCGACTCGACTCCGCCATTGTTCCCGGTCCTATGCACCATTCTTCCACACTCGACCATCCGAACCGAACTCCTCAAGGTCAAACCTAACATTGCGCCCCCCCCCCCCCCCCCCCCCCCCAGCACTCCGTCGGGGCTGTCGTGCCGGTCTCTTTCCCGTCTATGGTCGATCCTATCGTTGCCTATTCGGGCTAGATGTCCGGCCCATCTTGATCTTCGCGACTTGATTACTCTCACTATTGTAGGTTTGCGGTATAGCTCTTCCAATTCGTTGTTGTGAAGTTTCCTCCATTGTCATGCCACCTCGTCATATTTACCGTCATGTTTCGCATCCGTATAGAACAATTGGGATGCTTATGGTTGTATAAACATGGAGCTTTATGTTACGCGATGGATGGATTTGAGCAGTTTACAGACTGCGTGTCAACAACCGTTGCCGGAATGCAGTCTTTTGTTAATTTCCTTCGACATTTCGTTACTGGCCTTCAGTATCGTTCCCAGATATTTAAATTCTTCAACTTTTTCAAATATCTTGCCACTGACGTTTATATGTGTTCCCTGAGGTCCGCTTCCTCTCGCCGTAATCATGTATTTTGTTGTGTCTTCATTTATTTCTAGGCTCATCTCTTCTGCCGCTTGCATGATGATTTCACAGTTTTTGCAGTTTCTAGATTATCACCCAGAACTGCGATATCATCCGCATATGCGAGCACGTGTGTGACCCCGTTCGGGCATGATCCGGCCCTTTTGTCGTCTTGTACCTTTCTGATGACATACTCGAGCACAATGTTGAAAAGACATGATGAGAGGCCATACCCCTGTTTTAGTCCGTCCCGGATTTCAAATGGTTCTGAGAGGTGGTTTTCTATTCTAACTTGCTCTTTATTTTCGTTCATGCAGATTTGAATGATGGCGGCATATTTTTTCGGGACTCCCAGTTCAACTGCAATAAGATAGATTCTTTGTCTTGCGGCTGAGTCGTAAGCTTTCAGTTGGTGAACCGTCTCTCCGTATTCCCACTTCTTTTCCAGCAGTTGCCTTATTGTGAATATTTGGTCGCTCATTGAGCGGTTCCTACGGAATCCGCATTGGTAGTCTACCAGTATTTCTTCTGCGTGCGGTGTGATTCTCGCCAGTATGACATTTGTTAGTATTCTGTATGTGGTTGGGATCAATGATATTCCTCTGTAGTTTTCGCGGTCAGATCTGTCGTCTTTTTTCCATTCTTTCGGAGTGACATACTTATCGCATATTGTTGCCTGTCCTCCATGCTTCATAAGCTCTGCCGGTATGCAGTCGACTCCGGAGCCTTTTATATGTACATCTGGTGCGTTTATTTGTGGTTGATGGGTGCGCATATTGAGCAGTTATTCGTAGTATTGCTTCCATCTTGTCACGATATTGTTTGTTTCTGTCACCAGACAGCGGTTTGCGCCTCGAATTATTTTGGCTCTCCCTCGGTAGCTATATCTAATTGAATTTATGCTGGCATACTGTTGCGGATTCGCTGGATGCAACCAGTGAATTCGCAATTGAACGCAGCCACAACAACTGGCTGGCGTTTAGTTTGATTTTGTATCGAAATTGTCTGGTTGTCATGGTGACACCGTAAACAAACTTGTTTATGGTGTATATCCTTCTTCGTTAACATTCTGAACAGCCCAGTCGAGTTTTTTCTCATTCAGAGAAAATCTAGTCAATCTTTTAAATAAAGTTTATGATTATTATAATCAAGCAACCGGCGTGTAATTTATTCCATTGGGTTGCATTCACAGGTAATCTTTTGACCATAGACAACCAAACATTAGCAATTGATTCCAGCCCACGGAAGCAACGTCGCTGCACGCCAAGAGAGCACCGTGTTCCCAACGCAACCACGCCAGGAGACACCATCGTATTGTTGATCTTCCAGCATCAAACGCCAGGAGACCCCATCGTGTTCCTGACGCGTGTCTTCAACGCTTGTTGGACACACACATACATACCTCTGATGTTCTTTGCTCTGCCATTTTCTAGGATTTTTTCGATCCGAGTCTTCTGCCATTCGCCTTTTTTGTGTTTGAAGAGTCTCATTGTCTCTTTCCGAATTGTCGCGTATCTTTCTGCGTTGACTTCATCATATCTTTCTAAGTGGATCATTCTGAGGGATTTACGTTCTTCGATCTTCGCCCTGCACTCATCATCAAACCAAGATCCGCACTCAATTGTTTTTTTAAATACTAATACCTTTTGGGCTGTTTGTTTGATTGTGTCTCTTGTCGATGCCCATTTAGTGTCCACACTATTGGCTTCCCCTTCCTCACTGCTCCCATTCTCTAGAATGCTAAATCTAGTCGTTAGTTCGTCTTGATATTCAGCCCCTTTGCGCAGGTCTTTTAGTTTGTCAATGTCGAAGTTTTGCTCGTCTCCCATGATTGCCCATGTGGGTTTGCTGCAAGCCGACTCCTAATTTTGCCCATCACTAGAAGATGATCGGAGTCGTAATATGCTCCTCTATATGATCTTACGTCAAGGATATTCGAGTGGTGTCTTTTGTCTATGAGGAAGTGGTCTATTTGGTTACGCGTTACGCCATCGGGTGATATCCATGTGGCTTTATGAATTTGCTTGTGCTTGAACATCGTGCTTTTCACTACCAGGTCTTTTGACGCTACGAACATGATAAATCGAATTCTGTTATCATTTGAAACGTCGTGTAGACTTTCTTTACCTATAGTTGGTTGGAAGATATCTTCCTTTCCAATTTTCGCATTGAGGTCCCCGAGGAGGGTTTTAATATTGAATGATGAGATCCCATCAAATACTTCCTCTAGGGTCTCGTAGAACTTGTCCTTCGTTTCTTCATCGATAGATTCTGTTGGGGCGTTTATTAATACATAATTGTACCATGGGCCTTGTAGTTTTAGCACAGACATTCGGTCATTAAAAAATTTGACATTTTTTACTTCAGCCATAATCTTCTTGCTTATGATGAAGCCGGTTCCGAGGTGATGCATATGGATACCTCCACACGCCAGTGTGAACCCGTTGGTTTCGATTACTTGATGTGGGATTCCGAGTTCCTGAAGCGCGACGTTGTCCGTTTTATATTGTTTCGTGTTTTCTACGGCTGTTTGTATCGCCCCTGGTTTATATGCTCGAGCATTCCACGTGCCGACGCGTATATCCCGCTTTTTCTGTTTTTCCCTACGTCTTCTTTTTGCCGAATCAGTGCTTTCTTGATGATTTGTTCTGTTATGGTAGTGTCGGCTCATCACACCTACGCCTACGGCGTTTTTCGTGAGATTGTTTTTTGTATATTGATTATTCACTTTTGCTCCCACCAGCCTTTGGGTTTCAAATAATCCGCCATATCAGAGCCCCTCTTTGATATGGTAAGGTCTGCTTACTGCTCTGATTCGACCCGGTGTCAGAGAGGCACCGTTATAATACAGCCGGTATACCGCTGGCTGCAAACCATCCAATGGGCACGGTGACGCGTAACACCCTGGATCTTTGTGTGTTACTCCTCGCTAGCCTGTCTGACATGTGTAGCCCTGCTGGAAGCATATGCTTCCGCCAGCATAGCCTGAGTGATTCATTGTAGTTTAAGCTCCCACACCACGTCAAGGTTTCTACCTAGCGGGGGAATTCCATCAAGTAATAACTAAAATTGCAATTCTGCAATTCCCACGTTCAACTTTGCAGCGTTGCAGTTTCCGTCGTCGTTGGCATGGCCTGCGACTAGGCTGGCATCGGGTAACTGTCTCAGGGCGAACGATGCGATGGTGGGAGGGAATGTAAAATGAGGTTCGATTTTGGGCATATAAATGGGATTCTGTTAGAGGCACGCGGACAGTCTATAACAAGGGTTGTTGTAGGTCCGAGACGCCGTGCTTCCTCGGTTGAGGGAAGAGCGTGGACCTTTTATCAATCTCAGACTTCGAGACGAATTTAACTTATACCCTATTTATATAGGGCTTTCCGTCCGTCTTCTTTCTTGAATAATAGTAAATTTGTTTTTCTTTTTATTTATTCTCTTTATTCACTCTTTTATATTTTTCTATATTCTATTCTATATTTATAATAGCTTTATTTAACTTCTCAACTCTGAACTAATTCAACTCCTTCAACTCAACTCTATTTCTCGACTAACTAACTCAACTTTACTTTATCTCAAAACTGACTACTGACTTCGAACTCCAAACTCAAACTTATTTCTCAAACTCACTTTACAATTCAATTTTCTCTCTTCTTATAGAACATTGTGTTCTTATTCACTGTAAATTATAATTTGAACAAAAATAATTTTATCAAAGTATTATTTACTCTACTGTGACTTTTAAATTTTGAATAAACTTTGAACGAAAATCAAAGAGCCATGTTTCAAATGAAAAAAGGGCATGTTATGAAATGTACTGGAACTGACTTGATATAGAATATTGTGGATGTTTATTTATGATATGTATTAAATGAGAATGTTAGATATGTAAGGAGAATGTTTTAAGGATGTGTTAGATAAATAATGAGACTCAGTATTAAACTTAATAGTTATAAGGACAGTAGTATTCTGGAATACTACATCCCACCCTTCTTCGAGAAAGAAAATTATCCTTGAAGAGAATAATTTTCTTGTAACTATAGATTAAGATTAATTAAGGACTTGGATTTTCGTTGAATTACAATTGGTTTTCAAAATAATAAGTTTTCAAAAATAATTTACTATCAAAGGCTTATACATTGTTACAGTAATTTCAAAAAGTTTTTAACACTATAAAATTTGTCTATTTACATTATATATATTACTTAACAATCTCTATTTACAATATTTCTCCTTGGAACCTTTTCTTTTCTCATCAAAACATTTTTTTTTTATATTAAAAAAATATGTTTCATGTAACTTTCAAAATTTTCTTTTGCATTCGAATATATATATTTCAAATTTCAAATATATATAACTCGTTAAAAATTTCAATATTTCCAATATATATATTAACTCTAAAAATTCTAATATATATATTAACTCAAAAATTTTCTTTCTTTCTTCCCCTTCTGTAACTTTTTAAAAAAAATTCTTACTCTACTAAATGTTGATTGCTTTCGTACTGTTGATAGAAGTCTGGTTTGTCTTGAGTTTTGCTAATTTTTTTTTTTTTTTGATTGTTGCGTTTTTTTTTTTTTGTTGATAGAAGTCTTTACCGCCAGGCAGAATTCACGTCCTATAAGTTGAGTGTATCCTGGTCTTTTGCTGTTTTTTTTTTCTTGAAAAAAAAATTTTTTTTTGGGCTTCAATTTGAATGGGATTCTGGGAACTGGCTGGGAATTTGGTTGAACAAATTCCCGGAAGGAGAAATTATGAAATGCATTTAGTATTAGGCATTTCATAATGTTAATGGTTATTGGGAATTGAATCAATGTACGACAAATTGACTTTCAGTTAAATTTGTCGTGCATACGATTCAATTGGGGAACATGATTGGGATTATAGGTAAGGGTAAAATAATCGGGAATTGAATCGATGTGCGACAAATTAACATTTGGTTTAATTTGTCGCTCGTATGATTAACTATGAGAACAAGATTGGAATTATAGGTAATAATGGGGATTGGATGGGAGTAGTGATTTAGGATCACTAGAAACGTTAAAAAAAGCGATATTTGTCATCTTTAGGAGTGATCATAATAAATATCACAGTCTTTATTTTTCGCTTTTCATGGCCATTCTACTGGACTTCCTGGATAACGATGATGTTTGCTTTGTAATAACCTGAGGCTTTGGCTAATTGTTCAGCCAGTTATATTACAGATTTCGGTAATTCCACGTAGATAATCGAGTATAAGTGTTCATTTAACGTTTTCCAATGTCCTCGACCGCATCAACTGTCAACTGAGCAGAGATTTTCTTATTACGAAGTTGGGTAGTTTGTTCCACGCACAACTCCAAACGTCAAAGGACATTCGCTTCCGGGATCATCTTGGGTTCATGTGGAATGAATATCAAATTTGTAATTCGCGATGAGAATGTGAGTGGTAAGGAGTCATACTGTACGTCATAATCTATAATTCAATACCCTAACTCACATTAGAGATCAACTATACACAAGGGCTGTGTTTCGTTCTCTGTTGAACCCATTGTAGGTCGTCCTAATAATTTCTTATCTGTTCGTTCCTTTATAAGCTCCCTTCCAGACGTACTTCTTGTGGATCATAGTGTAACTTCTTTTATTATCGGTTATTTCACAAGTCGAGATCAGTATGATTCCGGCAACCACGAGGTAGTAAAAAAAGCACAATTGTTGTCTGGTCATTGTTGCAATATTTAACACCACGAATTAGATGTCGATCATACTATACCCAAGATGATTACTATAATCAACTATTTAAGACCATATATTTCGTTTTTATTTTACACGTACTACGATACCAACAAAATTATAGTCAGAGGCTAAAAAGTATATTACGTGTTTAAAAAAAGTAGACAATTAAATATTAAAAAATATTATAACTTATCAGACCCGTCTCGCTATTGTTTTAATTTACACTCAGGCATGTAATGATAAAATTGTAACCAGGGGCCAAACCTATTAAACTATTGGGTAAAGACAAATATCATAATGTTGGCAGCACTGTTGGTGGCATGTGGCCTGTGGCTATTTACCAAAAGCAATGCATCAAGCCTCACATGCCTTCCTGTGTTTTCAGTCCACCTGCAAAATCTGATTAATTAGCACAATCAAATGTGTATTCGAACTTCGGCTTAGGGTATCCAAACATTCACGGTCGTTTTTGATCAGGTCTCGCAAAACCGTGTTTACCTTTGTGTCTGCCAAATACCGTTGGCGATTTAAAAGCCGATTTGTCATAGTCGGCCCAATCACTCAAATTAGACAACCAATCAAAACCCACAGCCTTGGTGCAAGATAAATAACGAAATTCTCTAACGCATCTCGATGTTTACCGGCAGCTCGAGTGTGGTGGTCTTAAATTCGTTTGGATGTAGTATTTCGACGACAGATGTTCCGTTTAGTATTTTTGTTTTAGGGGAGTGTAACACCAAAGTGTGAACCATAAGAGCCAACATCGAATATAAATTTTTAGGTGCCCACCGAGTCGGCATGCGCGCCATCAATCTCGGTCGACTAGGTGTTGGTGCATCTTTCGAAACGAATATTTCCTTGACCGGCTGGAACGGTGTCCATTTATGTGAAATTATGTCGCTGGATGCTGTCTATTTGACCTCATCAAATGTGCTCATTCTTCAGTGTCCATTCTACTCTTTGAGTTCATTGTGTCTTTAAAGAATCTCCAAACGAACACAGCAAACATCAACCATCAGTATCTGGGTAGAGCTTTGTGCTCCCGCCGGACAGTTTCCCAGCAGCATTCCGGTCAATTTCCAAACAATCATCTGATACAAATTGTTAATTGTGTCGTTAAACAGTCGAGCGAGACAATTTGTTTGGGAGGTGGACAAGCGGGACGTTCCCAGACCGGTCTGGCTGCTCTCGTTTTTTGTTGTCCGACAATCGCTACAATTGTCTCAATATTTTTGGAGATAAATTTTGGAATTTCTCGAACTTGAATGGAAGCTTGAGTATCGGAATCTGAAGTGTTAAGTCATCGATGTGACGTGAATTAGATAATTACGGAATTCGACGGGATGAGGCTGGTACATCGCCACAAATAGAACTGCATCACTTGACAACGGTGTGGAGTTGTGACAGGTTGTTGGGTTATTTGGAGGTCATTTTTATTCAACTTGTTTAGTGAAGACCAATATTTTGGGGGAAATATAATTTTATTGAGCGATTTGACGGTGTCAAGATGCTGCTATCGTCAGATTAACATACGAATGTGGCACTTAAACGGCGATAAAGTTCAGACTTATTATTATTGCTACGAGAGGCGAGAGAAGATTCAGAAATGGAAGCTAAACAGAGGCTTATTAGAGTTTAATTTAGGATGTTGGAACTAAAGTTGTTAGATTATATCATGTTTTCGTCGTTGCAGGAAATCCATACAATGAGCGACTAATTCGGAATCCCCTTGGGAACATCTCGTTTAGGTCGTTGGTATGAGGAGGCCGTTTCTACACACCATTGAGGCTTCAGTCTATATTTCAAAGCACCGTATAACATCATAGAGCATCTTTTGTGTCTACGAGTTAAAATGATGAAAAGGTGGACTAACTGCAGAGACAGAATGTTAGGGTAGCACTTAATGTTAGGCGAGTTTTAACGAGACCTTCGTGTAATTTACTGAGTCTATTTGGGAGGGTTTCCTTTTTCCTTAATCCTCCCTGTCTTTTAGAAGTATCTTGACAACCTAAAACGGTGAAGGCGTGACTTAGAGATGACTATTAGAAACAGCAAAGTGATGATGTGATTAAAAGCCTCTGCATCACATACAAAAGGGGGGATGGGTGCGATCATACAGGGCAAAGTCTCTGATTGCCTTCAACCCGGCGAAGGCCAGGACGATCCTTGTCCCTGTTCAATCCAAGTTGACATGCAGTCTCTACGTGACACCCCTGGATAGCTACTTTGACACCCGCCAAGTAGTGTACCAATGCATGCAGCGACATCCTGAGAAAGGTTGGCGCAAGGCTAATAACCAGGCCCGTAAAAATGAATTATTATGGCAAATTTAACAAGCCTCAGATATGGGCCGGATACACGACGACGACCACGGAAACGAAAATGGCTAAATGATTTAAGGATTTTTTCAATGAATATACGCTCACTATACAGAGCTCAAGCTGCACAGCAGCTAGCCGATGCCCTGTCCGAATATAAGGCTGACATAACAGCATTACAAGAAATAAGACGGACGGGGAGTGGTGTTTTTCAAAGAAAAGAGTATGACATTTATTACAGCTGTCACGCAAAACACCATGTGCTCGGGGTAGGCTTTCTAGTCAGCCAAAAACTAAAGCCTGCCATCATCGGCTTTAATGCAATAAATGAAAGGCTATGCACTCTTCGCGTGCGAGGCAAGTTTAAGAACATAAGCCTCATAAACGTTCACGGGCCTACAGAGGAGTCCCCTGACGACGAAAAAGAAGAATACAACGAGAAAGTCGAACGGGCCCTCAATTCCTGCCCAAGATACGATGTGAAAATCGTTCTTGGGGATTTGAATGCAAAAATAGGTCGGGAGCCGGTTTTCGGGCACTACGCAGGTTCCCATAGTTTGCATGAGAACACTAATGACAATGGACTACGAGTCATCGAATTGGCAGCATCGTAAAACTTGGTCGTTGCGAGTATCAGGTTTTCGCGTAAAGATATCCACAAAGCCACCTGGGTATCACCTGATGGAGCCACTCGCAACCAAATTGACCACGTGCTAGTAGATCGCCGCCACTCTTCGAGTCTGATGACGGTACGAACGTACCGAGGTGCCAACGTCGACTCGAATCACTATCTTGTTGGTGCAGTTTTCCGAACGCGGATTGCCTTACGGAGCCGTATTGCATCCGCGGATCATGTTCGAATCAACATGGCTGTCTTACGCAATGAGAATACCAGCAACACCTTTGGTCATGCGTTAAGACTCGCCCTCGAAGAGCTCGATGGAGGGAGAGTAACTCCTGGGACCAGAATGCCGGGCGTAAAAGAGAAATGGACACGCCTTAAGAATACTGTCATTAGTACTGCCAACTCCATCTTAGGCAGTAGTCGTAGAGATCGGAACGACTGATTTGATGATGAGTGCAAACTAGCGACTGAACGTAAGAATGCTGCATATCGGGCAATGCAGCAGTCCCATAAGACGCGGGTACACGAGGAGAAATACAAACAGCTCAGAAGATCCAAAAAAAGACTTCACAGACAAAAGAAAAGTGCCTGTGAAAAAAACCTTGTCTGTGAAATAGAGAAAAGTAGAGAGCGAGGACCGCACCAGGCGCGGAAGTTCTACCAAATAATCCGCAGTATGACGCGGATTATACTATCGCTCCTCGATAGTATAGTGGTTAGTATACCCGCCTGTCATTCGGGAGCCGGGGTTCGATTCCCCGTCGGGGAGCCTCTGGCGTAAGACTAATGACCTTGCCCAGAAAAACTAAATCATTATGGAAAATTTAACAAGCCTCAGGACTTGCTAAATAAGGCCAAGACCTGTTCCCGGTTGTAGTGCCGATGATGATGATGATGATGATGATGATGATGATGATGATGATGATGATGATGATGATGATGATGATGATGATGATGATGATGATGATGATGATGATGACGCAGTACACCCCACGCTGCACTTACTGCAAGGATAAAGAGGGTAATCTGATCACCGATCCTGAAGGCATTCTGGAGCGATGGGAAGTGCACTTCAATGTATTGCTAGATGGTCAGCTCACAGAAGAATTGGAGGCTCCACCAATGCAAGACCAAGACTAAATGCTGCCGCCACCAAGCATTGACGAAACATTAAAAGCCATTAGACAGCTAAAATCAAATAAAGCCCCTGGATCTGATGGCATACCAGCTGAGCTGATCAAACAAGGAGGGACAGCGTTACATCACGCAATTTACGAGATCGTTGTGCACGTATGGGAGCAAGAGGAGATGCCGGAAGATTGGCGTCGTGGTATAATTTGCCCCATACATAAGAAAGGAGATACCACACTGTGCTGCAACTATAGGGGTATAACATTGCTGAGTACCGCCTATAAGATACGCTCCACTATCCTACAAGACCGGATATCCGCATACGCTAAAGCCATCAATGGTCAATATCAGTGTGGCTTCATTGCAGGCAAACCAGCAATTGATCAGATATTCACCCCTAGGCACACGATGGAAAAATGTCAGGAATTTAAGATTCCATTATATCATCTGTTTATAGACTTCAAGGCTGCCTACGACAGAATAGCCAGGGTAGAACTATATAATGCCATGAGAGAATTCGGCATTCCAAACAAATTGATATGGCAGCTTGTGTATTCAGCTCCAATATACCGACCTGCGATCTGTTTGTCCAATTGACAAACAATTACCGCATCAAAATTACCGCATCAAAAGAATTCGGGTCTTCCGCAGACATTCTAGCGACACGGTATACAATCTCTATTGTGTAAAGTATCCCAATGGCTTTTAGCATCTTATGCTTCCTTAAGAGATACAGCTCGTTTACTCAGCTGAACCTCATTACACACGATGCCCTTTGTTCTTTCAATGTTTTAGAATTCGCATCTCATGATCTTGTTGCATGAGTAAACAGTGATCCATTAGCACATTGCTAAGATCACCACACGCACACCACTCCGTACCAGAGATCGCCTTCCATTGGTCACTGGAAGAAAGAAAAAATTTCATTTCCTTTCTACCACACCATAGAGAGAAATTTTCCTTTTCCCGCAAACTCACCACCGAACTGAGGGTTGAATCAAGAGTTGGATTCCAACCCTCGGTTGTGTCGTTTTCCAACCACCGACCGTGTCAGTCGGTTCTTCTTCCGCTCCCCGTAGCGCGCCGGGGATGCGCACATCCCGGAGTCGCAGTTTACACCCCAGCGAGTTAGTAACGAAGTATTTTGCTGAGTTCAAATCGCTGTAGTGCACTAAGCGAATCTTAATATAAGAACAAATATTAATAAAAGTCTCCTGAGAAGTTTTAATGTAAGAACCAATATTAATAAAAGTCACCAACTACCACAAAACAACATTACTGCCAATAATAATGAAGCTTTCCACCAACAATAAAAAACAAATCAGAATACTAGTGTTTCATTTTTCGTTCTTTTCTGGTGCACGGCTCGGGGATTAGCTCAGCGTTTTGGTATTGGGAGAACAATTAGTGGGGTCGTAGTAGAACCCAGCGCCCATGCCGGCACACCGACTACGTACCCCCACACCATGTTCTTCACTCTAGTTGTGTGTCCGGACGGTGTGCCGTGTCTATTGGAATCATGTCTCTTGGAATCACCATAATGTTAACGAGCCAGACCTAACGCCATACAATACTATTTAGATTGTTTAATCAGAGAAATAATCTCTTATCCATTAAATCGCTGTATTGTTAAATTGATAAGGATGCAATTTCCAAAATACGGTTGGCAAACCGTGTGGAATGCTTCTGAAATAAAGCAGTGGATTTACAAATCACTTATTGATAATATATTACTACTAGATTTCAAATAGGGAATCAACTTTGCAAATAGGTTTGCAAAATTGATGGGTAATCACCAACGCCATATTTTGGACAGAATAGGCATCGACTTCCGTGGGATTGGAGCGCCACTGTTTAAATGTTTTATTTTTTCCGCTGTAATGTGTTCGCATTTGTTCTCAAACCAAAGACTACCTATCGTATTTCGCGTTTGATGGATGTCTCCATCCCGAGAAGGATAACCACCATGACGGACTCCGCGCATGCTTCCAAAGCACACCTCTGACCACGGAAGGATATAAAAAATCCCACAAATCTAACCAGGTGAAGACGCAGATTCCACTCTTAAAACGAAATTTCCAACGCAAGTCGTATCCTGTGCGACGAAGATATGGCGAGTCAGTCAACTCAGTTCAGTCGACCTGGGTCTCAGTTAATGCTAGAGTATCAGGGGACGCTGTTTGAAAATATTGGTGTACAGCACCTACATTCGCGAAGAGAAGACCTAACGTCGGTTTAATTACCAGGGTAGTGGAGCACGAATTTGAGGTGTTGCAATCCTTTAACTACCTTGGGTCAATAGTATCAGCCGATAACAATATGGAAAAAGAAATACGCGGACGGCTGATCAAATCCAACAAGCCCTACTATGGTCTATCAAGGCTCTTTAAATCCCGAAATGTATCCAGAACATCCAAGCTACTACTGTACAAGACCATGGTGTTACCAGTACTCATGCATGGATCCGAGACCTGGGTGCACAATAGAAGGCACTCTGAACTCATAGCCGCGTTCGAGAGGAAGGTCTTAAGGAGAATTGTACGCCCTGTTATACTCCGGGCCGTGCTTTCCCAAAACGGCGGGAGAAGAGCCCGGAGTGTCGAATGTGAAAAGTGAAAAGATGGAGTTAAAACAATTTCAGTAATGTTTATTCTTCTCTATTTTATAAAAGTACAAGGGTGATTTTTATGACTGACAATCGGCCAGCGGTTCGGCCTCTGTACTTCTACTGATCCCGAAATTGAAAAGCACTGCCCTTTTATAGTTTTTGTAGTTGACTTTTGTCAACTATTTTAATGTCAAAATTCCAAGAAGCACACGCAAGACTTGGCGTGCTTCGATTGGAATTTTGTTCTGGGAATTGTTTGAGGATTTTGTTGGGTAGATTCTGGGAAGGGAAATCATGAAATGCGTTTTGAATTTAGCATTTCATGATGTCAAGGTTTTTAGGAATTGAGACAATGTAATGAATTAACTTTTGGTTAAATTCGTTGTACATGTGACTCAATATGGAATTTGAATATGAGGCAATGGAAAATTTGGGATTTACATTCGTATTGGTGAAGTCGATGCGGCTGATATTACAAAGTGCTGTTACCAGTAGTACGTTGACCGTGTTTCAGGGTCGAGCCACATTACATAGAGACGAGTTTTACAGTTCGGATTATCGGATCCGAATGGGAAACTACCTCCTGAATAATTAATATTAGAAGGGTCCATCACACGTCACGTACAGAGTAACGGGGTGGTATTACACCTTGGGACGACTTACAACCAATTTTTTTAAGGACCGGTCCATCACCCAAGCTCCGAAAGAAGACCAAATGATTTCTCATGACCATTTCTTGGAGCTTATTGCTTGATGGGGCGGCATTTCATCGAGCGGAATGGGGGTTGGGAATGGTGCCTCTGATTTTTTACTACATTCTGCCTATTTGGCCCTTTATTCCTTGCCAATACTTCTTTGCTACCTTACACTGCGCTCTCCACCTTACCCATACTCTACAGTCCTTCTTGCAATACTCTTATCAGGTCGGCATAATATCAATTTTGACAGATGAGGTACAAAGAAGGGGTACGAAGAAGGCAAAGGCAGTGAAAGGTTCGCTAATGTTAAAATAAATGCACATCGAATGGTGTATACTAAATACTTGGAGATGGTGGAAGCAATAATTGTAGAGTGGTATGTGTTTTTATTCTAACCGGCCAACAAATCAACTGGAAACGTCCTTATCTGAAAATCTGTTTCTAAGAACTGATCGACTTGTTGACCCCAAATGAATGAACATTCACTAAGTCATTTCTAGTGGAAAATTTAATCGCAACCCATATGAGAATGGTTAAGTAAAAATGTAAAAAAAACTTCGACACAAAATGCTACTTAAAAGTCTGGCGTTGGTGTGGCGACGTCGACGCTGGGTAACATGCCCAGTTCGTTGTTAGTTGCCGAAGCCCAGCTTCGTCGCGGCAGGATTCTTCCGAAGTTGATATATTTCTGTCTCAACTTATCCTTGATCTCGTCCTCATTCATGATGGCACTGGCCTCACGGAAGTTTAAAAATATCCTTCCCTTTTCATCGGTCTTGATTGGCAGTATTTCAGTGCAGACGTTCCTGGCTTTGAGGAGAAACCCTTCTTCGACGTCTAGTCGAGAGTCCACCGACTGACTGCGTCCTGGCTTGGGGAGGTTTCGCTTCTTGTTTCGTAAGCAAAATGGATCCCGATCACTTGCTTTGACGTACTGTACGACGGGGCGATTGACGCCCCATTTGGGGCGATCGTCCACCTTATCTTTTCGCTTCTTGTCCTTTTCTTTGTCTTTGTCTTTTGCTTTCGCTCTAAAAGTGGTGGTTGTTGTGGTTGTAGTAGTTGTTGTAGTTTCTTGGTCTTTCTCTGAGTTTACGGTACTGGTTACAGTGGATGGCTTAGATTTGGTCTTTGATGTTTGTGTTGTTGTCGTTGTTGAGACTTCTCGTTTAAGGAGAACCTTGTAAAAATTGTCATGGAACAAGCAGAGGTCGCAGTTTAGTGGGAGCTCGGTTTGCGTCTCAGCGTCTTGGAAGTTTGATTGAATTGGCTGCTCGTGATCCGCAATGGGAACAAGGGCGTTATTTTGACTTGGAGGTCCTGAGGACAACGTGTGCTCTGTAGGCTGCTCAGTATCGAGAGAATTTTCACATGAAGCGTCTGTGTCATGCAAATGAGTTGTCGCAGCTGGATCATGACACTTGCCACACGCATTGCATATTTTATCAATAGTGGTATAAGTTTTAGTTTCGGTAGAAATGCTGGAGCATTGTGTAGCGGCGTCGTCACACGAGGTTTTGGGTCTAGCCAACTCAATCACAGTCGGGTGTTTTAGCTGATTCTGCATAATATAGGTGGCAATCTGTAAGTTTCCGATGACATTTTGCAGACCCAGCACGTCATTTGTAACTGGCAGTGGAATAATGGTGGCTGGCTGGAACACCATAAGGTTCTCTTTATCCTGGTCAGGTTCAAGTCGTTCAAGTTTTCGTGGAGTTGACCTTTTAACGTTCTTTCGTAAATTAATTGGTGTCCCGATGAGAATCATGTCGTCTTCACTCTTCTGTGTAATTTCTGGAGGAGATGAATCTCTCTTGAAATCTATAGAATACATTTCGTTCTTAACTTCAGGTGCTGGTGTCGTGGGACGTGAAGGCCGCTGGTCTTCCTCTTCGAGTTTCATCGGCTCATTTTGCCGATAGTTCCGCTCTGAATCACGAATTTTAGGTGCTTCGCTTGTATTTCCATTCTCGATTGGTGTTCGTTGTGATTTGCTGTTCTTTTTGCCACCCTCGTGTTCTTGACAAAAGGGTTGTGTACTTTGCTGTTGTTGCTCCACTTGAGTAGTATTTTTTAGCGAACTATGCTGAACCATAGCCTCGGGCACATTGGTCATTGAATATTGGGGTTGGTCTTTGTTGTCACTGGCCCGCTCGGTGTGGTGCGAACGTATCGAGTTAGTATGGGTGATGTGGTCAAGAGGAGCCACTCTGTTGCGCCGCTTACGAATTTTATCTTGTTTCGCGGCCATTTCTGCCTTCGAAATCGCATCCATTATCACTTGCTGTTTCTTTTTTTGTGCTTCTTCTTTTTCTTGTTGCATACGATGCTCCTGCTCAAGTCGTTCTTGTTCTGCTTGCTGATGTCGCAGTAGTCGCTCTTCTTCGATTCGTTCTTGTTGAAGGGCGCGTTCCATCTCCCACTGTCGTTTTCGCTCCCGTTCTTGCAGCTGCTGTTTGATGGCGTTATGGTATTCAATAGCCTTACGGCGCTTGTGAACCCGTTCAGCGAGTATCACTGGATCTATTGGGGCATTTTGACCTCGAATATGCGAAGAAAATGACTGAGTGTCATCTTCACTATCCTTCAAATCGTGAAGTCCACGACTGAGCCAGCCGGGACCGCTTCCCGTGCTACTGGTATCCGGGATGCACTTATAGTTACTCCATTTAGCGCGCTCCTCTCTCGCTTTAGTGTAATATTCCGTAGGATCTGATGGATATACTGGGTAAGTATTCGAAGTAGAGACCTCACGACTAGTATTTGACGGACTTGTTGGATTGTAGTAACTGAAAGTGAAGGACAGACGAAATGTGTATATCTCTGTAAATAAATTACTTACCCGTGATGAAAATTTTCATTGCTATATCCATGTGGTGGTTCAATTGCGTGGTTTTCAAGGCACTGGTTCCGTGAATTCCTTGGCACGGACCTTCGACTGTCATGGCAGCAATTTCCGTTGTTTGCCTGTGGGTAGTAACCTTTCTTGTTACATCGGGATCGATTACTAGCTATTTCGACCTCATTGCCGTCGTCATGGTCATCCTCGTTATTAAACCAAATATCAGGAGTGTGAGTGTTTTTGGGTGAATCGCTTAAATACCCCGACGTGTCCTCTTCCTGACAACCAGGATTATTTATCCGACTTTGAACATTGCTTTGATTGTTGTTGCGATGCGCCGCCACTGTGAAGTCCTTGTGTCGAATTGTAGGCAAACTTGGGCTCCTTATCCGTTGCTGTTTAGTTTGTTGCATCGGCTGGAGTCCGAACTCATTCTGGTATCGACTTTCATGCATTGCCGGCTGTGCGGTTCGATGCACAGTGTATGTGGCATCTCCGTCGTTAAGTAAATCGTAACTATTGCCACGGTGGAGTAAGTTGTCATTAGCAATTGGGATAACTTGTTTACTACTTCCAGTTGACTGACTTAAATCTAAGTTGGAGTAGTATGTCCGTATCGATGTCCTTTCAAATTTATGCGACGATTGATGATGGTGTGAGGAGAACATTTCATCCATTTGCGTCATTTCCTCTGTAACATAGACATAGATTCGTATTAAAGCCGAACAGAGGCTAATACCTTACCCCTCTCCTTGGCCCATTGTTTCTTTTTAAGTTCCACAAGTGACTGCGCCTTCACTCCATTCATTATCTTCGCCTTTTCCTGCTGGAGGGCATGAAACTTGCTTTTAACGATTTACACTTACCTTATCCAGATGTATGTCCTTCCGGGTTGAAATTCTCAAAAACACTGTGGAGTCATTTGAAATTCCATCATATGCCACCATAGCTGTGGTATTTGCTCACGAGGCCCCTGGTATTTGTGATGTCTGGTTGTCATAGGCAACAGAGTTGGCAAACACGCCAAATGCGCTTTATTTGGGTTGACGACAATCTGCAAGTGAATAACCTGAGGAAACATCATAGAAATAGTTAATTATAACTCATGCCGTGATTTTTGACATGCTTAGCATTGGAAACGATTAGTCTTCATATATCCAGATCCACAATTTTTCCTTGTATATTGGTATTCACAATATTAGTGGAAGTTGAATCTCTAGATAGACAACGAATTAGCAAGCTGCAATTTATTTTGAGACTGCGGAATCCTGCTTTACCAAAAGTCCATACTGTAGTTATTTTGAATAACAAAATGCCATGGAATCACGCCGAGGACATTCGAATGAAAGGGAAACCAAGGCAGCTATTCGTAGTCCAGATAACCTTTAAATACCTAAAGAAAAGTAATGACAGCAAAATACACAGGCATGCCGTATGCGTGACGTTCAGTTGAAGAAAGTGTGACTGTAATCAAATTCATAACTGAATGAGAAGTGTTATTGCTGCTAAAATTTCCAGGCAATTCGGAAAGCGTTCATCAAGAGTCAATACGTTTAAAGCATTTACTACATTAGTTGAATGCTGTTTATTCTTATTCATTTTTAACCTTAATTGATGCACGCTCTCTGATTAATGAGTGTCGGAGAAAAATATTTGGAAAAGCGCTATTGCAAGTTGAGCATAGAAAACTGATAGGCAGAATACACTGCGCCTATTTTCTAATGATGGTATTGGAGACCCCAATGAATTTCACTGCTCGTTCTTATATCTTAGCAATCACGTCTAGCAATCTCTAGACCTTAGCAATCAGCATGAATGAAGCTACCTGCTTAATTGTTAGTCACAATACAGCTAAGAGTTTGAGAGAGACCTCACAGAGGCAATATCAAATCAAGCATTTTCTGGTGGGACTAACAACATAAGAATTAGGGTGGAACTAGAACGAGAATCAAGAAGCCTTAAACACACCATGAAACCAGACAATGCCCACAACAATGACTGCCTTAATAAGCTAAGAATCTGTGCGTCATCTTAACAATCGGAATGTTTACATCGTTTTCCACAAACTGTCAATTTTGCGTAGGTCATTCTCCAGCCGAACTACTCTAAAGTCGAACGGTTTGTCCGGTGAAACTCTCTCTCGCGATTACAACTCCCTGGGGAATAAAATAAATGCCCGTCGACACTTCTGCCTATCACGCCGGTTTTATGCCACTGAAGGGTATCAGAAAATACTGTCGGTAATCCCGTATGGAAAGAATATATAGATATATACTCTATCTATCTTATAATTCTTATTTTCGCGGGGCGCCGAAAAACTCTATTCACAATGAGTGGTTTTATGAATAATGTTATCGTCCACAGATATTTATCTGCGATGCTGTCTTATTGATTAATTACTTTCATCCACTGGTGTTTTTCTTGGAAAGCAATACTTATCGTGGAGTTCACTGTAGTTTAAATTAGGCTGTAATAAGTTTTCAGTGTGACATATGGGTGAATCACTGCTGAAGAGAGTTGAATAACTGAATATATAGGGGACATGGTTAGGGCTTATATTTATTGAAATTTTTACTTCTTTCTGCTGTTGGTGCGGATGTTACAATTTAAAAGGTTTAACATTAAACGGGAAATATTGTGAAAGTATCTAGGAAGTCGAAATTAATGACGGTTGTCGGGACTAAATAGAGGTGTGTGGGTAGTTCTGTCGCAACCCCTATTAATTAAATAACTTAGATTACTAAAATCTGGATCAAGATTATTAAACATTAAATAGGAATAAGATTTTTGAAAAAAGACATTAGACTAATATGCTGTGGCGGAATATAACAACACCAACGCGATTGCCAGCGAATCCCCCACTCGGCGGGGTGCGGGGGCTTATATAACAATCTACCACCCCTAATCTAGGGTGTTACGCGTCACCATGTCTATTGGATGCTCTGCAGGCAGGGGTATCCTGGCTGTAGTATAACAGTGCCTCTCTGACACCGGCGGCAATGAGAGCAGTAACCAGATCTTACCGTATCAAAGCGGGGCTCTGATATGGTGGACTATTTGAAACCCCAAGACTCGTGGGAACGAGACGGCTTGCCGCAAACACTCACGGGTAGTCACGGGAGACGAGCAAAAAGGTCCACACTGATAAACTAAAAGACCTGCACAAAAAGGCTGAATATCAAGACGAACTAACGAATAGATTTAGCATCCTAGAGAATGGGAGTAGTGGGGGAGAGGAAGCCTTAATGGTCATCGATCAGAGACGTAATCAAACAAACAGCCCAAACGGTATTAGGATTAAAGAAAAAAATTATTTGACGATGAGTGCAAGGTGAAGATCGAAGAACGTTAACACCTCAGAGTGATCCACTTAGAAAGATATGATGAAGTCAACGCAGAAAGATACGCGACAATTCGGAAAGAGACAATGGGACTTTTCAAACGCAAAAAAACGTGAATGGGAGAAGACTGCGATCGAAAAAATCCTGGAAAATGCCAGAGCAATGAATATAAGAGGTATGTATGCCGCCATAAACTCAATTAGAAATGGCTACCGAGGAAGAACGTAAATAATTCGAAACACAAACGGCTGTCTGGTCATAGTAACATACATTAACTTTGAAAATCTGCTCAGCCTGCGCACTCATCAACCACAAATAAACGCACCAGACGTACATACAGCCGAGCCTCAGATCCTGGAGCCCTCTTTCAACGAAGTTGTAGACGCAATAAATCGATTGAAAAACAGCAAGGCTCCCGGAGTCGACTGCATACCGACAGAGCTTATGAAGCATTGAGGAGGGGCAACCCCTGGAAAGATCCACCAAATGATTAAAACAATATGGGATAAGTAAGTTACTCCGGAAGAATGGAAAACCTCATTAGTCGTCCCCATTTTCGAAAAAGGCGACAGATCTGACTGCGAAAACTAGAGAGGAATATCATTGCTCCCAACCACGTACCAAATACTAACAAACGTCATACTGGCGAGAATCACACCGTACGAAGAAGAAATACTGGGAGACTACCAGTGCAGATTCCATAGGAACTGGTCAACGAGCGACCAAATATTCACAGTAACACAATTGCTGGAAAAGAAGTGGCAATAAAGATAGACGGTTCACTAACTTTTCGTTGACTTCAAAAAGCCTACTACTCAGTCGGAAGGCAAAGACCTTACCATATTGTAGTTGAACTGGAAATCCCGAAAAAATATCTTACACGTAATATATAGCTCCATGTTTATAGAACCATAATCATGCCGATTGTTCTATACGGATGCGAAGCATGGGCTCTCACCAAATAGAGAAGAAAAAAAATTTCTCGTATTCGACAATATATAAACTCCACCTACAATAGTGAGAGTAATCAGGTCGCGAAAATTAAGATGGGCCGAACATGTGGTAAGAATGGGAAACAATAGGACCGTGCGTAGAAATCTTGACGGTAGACCAGCGGAAAAGGACCAGTGGGACGTCCGGACGGAGATGGGAGGACAATGTTAAGTTTGAGCTTGAGGAGATAGGTTCGGATGGTCAAGCATGGAAAGAGAGTGCACAGGACAAGGAACGATGGCGTAGCCGAGTCGGCGAGGTCATGAACCTCCGGGTTCCTACAGGCCAGTAAATAATAAAAATAAGTAGTAACAATGCACATGCAATCACAGTAAGACCATACATAGCACCAAAATAGAATCGAAAAAAGCATCAGTGCTCTATATTAGAGTATCGCGTTTGCGACGATAGTGAAGAGCGTGTGTTTCGAACCGACGCTATGACGGTCAAGTATAGATTATCAGGACGTGGGGGATATATAATAAATACATAACACAATAAATCACTTTTATGCGGTTAAAATAATTCGCCTCAGTGGCTCAGTTGGTAATGAGATTGCGTCTTGCCTTTGATTGGGCAAACGTAGGTTCAACTGATGTTTCTTGCTCTTTTCTAGCTCTGCAGAATTACGGACTTATAGGCTCCGTGAAATGATTGATTTACCCGGTCGAGAAACAATATCATCTCAAAGTGTTGACTCTGCGCTATAGGTTTGGCCTTTCTGGGCGAAGTAAAATTTAAAAAAAATTGCTGCATTTTTTATATGCGAAGTCAAAGCATTCGTTAATTGAACTAGGGATGAGGCACGTATAGAAATAGTGACGAATATATATATATACATATATACATATACGAGTATATATATATATATATATATATATATATACATATAAATATACATATATATATATATATATATATATATATATATATATTTATATTTATATATATATATTTATATTTATATTTATATATATATATATATATATATATATACATATATATGTACATATATAGTGAGTCGGAGCCCCATAAGGTGAACACGGTGGCTGTTGGATGATATTTGTTGTGTTTTGGTAAGAAATTCATTCACAGTGATAGCTTTTCGTGATGGTGCGTTATTGTGGTGGAAACCCACGAGTTTTCTTTCAACACACCTGTCTTTTTCGACGAATTTACTCTCTCAAACGCCGCATAATCCTCAGATGACATCCCTTATTTAAAATCTGACCTTGTGGCAAGAATTCCAAGTCCCTAACACCACGATAATCAAAGAGAACATTACCTGGAAATTTGATTGGCATTGACGTCGTTTTTTCGATTTCGGCTCAGTTTAAAGGCGCCATTTCAAAGCTGGATGACTGGTTTGTATGTCATATAGCTATTTCTTATCCCCGATTATAATGTGTTTTATGAATATGAGTTTGGAATTGTCTCGTTCTACATCTGAGGGTCTTCAGCGGCGTTTGCGCGACTGAGTTCTTAAAGAAAATGCAGGAAAAATCCTTCAACACACTTGACATGAACTGACGGAATAGAACAGTGTAAATTAACTAAATGACCTGGCTCCAACTTCCCGTTCGGATAGAGAATA
The DNA here is from genome assembly GCA_963931805.1 of Microdon myrmicae. Classification (NCBI taxonomy): domain Eukaryota; kingdom Metazoa; phylum Arthropoda; class Insecta; order Diptera; family Syrphidae; genus Microdon; species Microdon myrmicae. The sequence goes on along the minus strand of OZ007498.1, from coordinate 2,299,687 downwards.
GTCGTGTTATCTTAACGACAAAAAGAATTTTGACAATCCCTTTAAGCGATCTTTTTGGATGATCAATTCCCGGAACTTTTTTTGACAGAATGTACTTATTTGGCGCATTACGTAAGTTCTTCGGACAATATCATAATTCATTTGGATGATAGTGGAGACATTTCAAAGCACTGGTCCTATGATGAACTTGCCCGCCGAAAAAGCGCCTTCACCCGGCCTGTTCCATCGAGAACGTCAGTGCGAGTTACGTTTTTTCTAAATTACACTTAAGTGAAATAATAAAAAAAACTATTTTTATTTTAATTTATATTGGAGTCAAAAAATCGTCTGCTCTTCAGAGAGACGCTTCTAAAACTGAATTTTTTTTTACATCGAAATCTTTTCCTAGGCTTGTCTTTCTACATAATATATATTGTATTGCAATTTGCTTAATTGCCTATTTCGTGATTCCACGAAGTCTTGTTAATTACTTTTTAATTGCTTCTTAATAGGTTTTATTTCTATCATATGTTGGAATAGACATTACATTGCAATTTTTATATTTTAATGTTTCTAGGAAATGTGTAATTAAGTTACACATTTCGATAGATAGGTTTATTGGTGTCGTCGAAGGATTCTTTGACGTAACATGCGCGCTAACACATCGATTCGTTACCGTGCCAGGAACATATTCCGAGAGCAACAGTCGCGTCCAATGACCTAATTTTCGAGGCTTATTATACAAATAGTTTGTATTTTGAGAGGGTGCCCCGCAACGGCTTTGTTCCACCCAACCCGATCTTCGAATTTGATATGAACGGTCTTATACAGTATGAATCCGGAGAATCCCGAATCCGCTGATTTATCATGTAGGTATATCTTCCATAGATGTGCAATTGTGCTACCACCGGGAAGACACGCGCACCGAAGAAGAGCTTTTACGGTTCAATAGAGTTATTTCCCATAGAGACCGGGATGCCATTATTAAACAGTTTTGGTGGTTAAATGGCAAATAAAAACCAGTGTACCAGAACCGACGAGGCTGGGAGGCTAGCGGAGATGTTTGCTGTAAGCCACAACTTGACTCAACTCGTGGGGGAGCCAACGCGAGTGCCGGATGCCCGGGGCGATTATGCGAACACACTGGATCTGTTTTTGACATCCGAACCGAGTATTTATACCGTAGAGGTTTCTGCGCCACTGGGAAACTCAGATCACTGCTTGGTATCTGTCGCGCAAGCACTTGCATACCAAGCAAGCAACCGGCCTAGGCAGCTTCGTCATGTATGGAAGTATGGGGCCGCTAACTGGGACGATTTGCGAGACTTCTTCGCATCCTTTCCGTGGTCCGAGGTGTGCTTCGGAAACTCCAATGTTAACGCATGCGCGGAGTCGGTATCAGAGATTATTCTTCTGGGGATGGAGATGTATATTCCACATTCCATCAAACGAAGTTCGTCTGATAAACCCTGGTTTGACAAAAAGTGCGAGCTGATTACAGCGGCAAAAAATAGAGCTTTTAAGCAATGGCGCTCCAATCCCACCGATGTTAACAAAACGAATTTTGTCAGAATCAGAAACGCGTGCAACCAGGCGATTGATACCGCGAAGAAGGCTCACAACGACAGGGTGACCAATAGGCTCCTTCGGTGCCCAACTGGCTCGCGCTCCTTCTGGTCAATGGCAAAAGCTGTCAGCGGTAACTTTGCATCCTCCTCTTTCTCTCCGTTGGTGACAGACAGCGGGACGCTAGTCACGAATTCAAGGGATAAAGCTAATGTATTCGCAAATTTATTTTCGGCGAATTCAAACCTCGATCCCGGCCTTTTGGACCCACCTGTGATCTCGCCGGTACAGTCTTCCATGCGGGATGTGAGATTTCGTCCGCGCACTATTCAACGCATTCTACGTGAACTGGATTGTAGGAAGGCAACTGGCCCGGACGGAATACCAGCAATAGTCCTTAAGAACTGTGCTCCAGAACTATCGCCGGTTCTTGGCAGACTCTTCCGCTTATCTTATGCACGGAGGACCTTTCCTGCCTGCTGGAAAATCGCTCGAGTTCAGCCAATCCCAAAGACGGGAAAAAAGTGTCTCCCACAAAATTACCGTCCGATAGCATTACTCTCTATTTTATCTAAGGTGATGGAAAAAGTCATCAATGCTGAGTTGGTTAAGTATTTGGAGTGCAACGGTCTTCTGAATGATCGTCAATACGGATTCCGTGGCAGGCGGTCCACAGGAAACCTTTTGACACTTATAACCGATATATGGACATCTGCGATTGAACGGCATGGTGAGTCAAGGGCGGTGGCATTGGATATTTCCAAGGCTTTTGACCGCGTCTGGCACGAGGCATTGCTGAGCAAACTTCGTTCATATGGACTTTCCCAACAGCTTTGCGACTGGACGAGGAGTTTCCTTGAAAATCGATCGATCCGGGTTGTTGTGGACGGCGAGTGTTCGGATCTGTATCCTGTTAATTCGGGGGTGCCCCAAGGTTCTATCTTGGCTCCAACCTTGTTCTTGCTTCACATAAATGATTTGTTGGAGACAACGGATAACAAAGTGTTCAGTTTTGCGGATGATAGTACGCTTGTTTCCTGCTTTTCGAGTGATCGGCCGATTGGTGCATCTGCGTCACACCAGCTGAGATGTAGACAGAATGATTCTCTGAATCGGGATCTGGATAAAGTCCTGCAGTGGGGAAAGGTCAATCTTGTCGACTTCAATGCAACGAAGACTCAGTATACAACGTTCACAAAGAAAACTGGATCATCGGTTCCACAGCTGATGATGAATGGCCGGGCCCTTGAGGCTGGGGAAAGTTTGAAATTGCTCGGAGTCACGGTCTGTGGGAATGTATCATGGCATAAACACGTGTCTAACATCGCCAGGTCAGCCTCAGGAAAACTGAGTTATCTTTTTAGAGCCAAGAAATATTTTACTCCGGCCCAACTTCTCCTCCTATATAAATCTCAAATTAGACCCGCGCTCGAATATTGCTCTCATGTTTGGAGCTCGGCTCCTAAACATACCCTCGACCTACTTGAGAGCATACAGAGACGAGCGATCCGCCTGATCGGGGACTCGGCGCTGACGTCGGGACTACAGTCGCTATCACATCGAAGGCGCGTAGCCGACCTCTGTCTGTTTTACAGATATTATCACGGGTGCTGTTCTTCGGAGATTCGTGGTATTATTCCGCGCAATTCGGCTTATATGCGCTCCACAAGACAATCCGACGGATCGCACCCGTTTGTGGTTCATCTCCCGACGGCGCGAACATCCCTACATCAGAACTCGTTCCGCTACAGAGCAGGGAAGCTGTGGAACTCCCTTCCCATGCGAGTGTTCCCGGAACGTTACAACCTGCAACTGTTCAAAAAGAACTGCAACATTTATTTGATGGCATCTCGGGGCGCCCACTCAGCGCTATAGGTTCGCCTCTCCCGAGAGAAGTCTAATAAAAAAAAAAAAAAAAAAAAAAAAAAGTCGCTAAAGTAACTCTAACATCAGCCAGCTTGCACAGGTTTAGTTTTTCTAGGATTAGGGTAGAATAAGATTTAAGTTGTGTTTAGTTAAGGTTTTTAAGCAATAAAAACAAAAAATAAATAAAAAAATAGATGTGAGTTAAATTTAATTAGAAAAAAATTGGTAAAACGTTTCTTTCGTATTCCCTTTCTTATTTAAATAAACATAAATAATTAAAAACCAAACAAAGTTCTTTCGCCGAAAGGAAAATTTGGACAATAGTTATGTAATGTTTAACTTAGAGCATCTGCGTAGGACTAGTGTGTTATAATATAATATAATTGAGCTAGAATTTGGGCATTTTTAGTCTAGCTTATAATTAAGAATGTAAAAAATAAAAAGGAACTAAGAAATGTTGGAAAAATGAAAAAATCTGTCCTAGAACTGAATCTTGCACGGACTACGTTGTCAAAGAATTTGATGAAGAATTGGATCCTTATCGCATCTTCATTGCCATCGATCAATTAATCGAACAGAGAATAGTTACTGAAATCGAATCAAAACTCGATGATTTGTTCAAAGTGTCCATCGTATTGGTCTCAAATAAACACCCAAATCATCATCATCATCATCGGCACTACAACCTGGAACCGGTCTTGGCCTTATTTAGCAAGTCCTGAGGCTTGTTAAATTTTCCATAATGATTTGTTTTTTCCGGGCAAGGTCATTAGTCTTGCGCCAGAGGCTCCCCGACGGGGAATCGAACCCCGGTCTCCGGCATGACAGGCGGGTATACTAACCAGTATACTATTGAGGAACACCCAAATATTCTCCGAAATTCTTTACTTCAGAGGGCACCATCAAAATATAATTAACGATTTTTTCCATGTTCAATTTATGTCATGATGACGTTGTTACACGATAAATCGGGTGCACACAAAATTTGAAATAATAGAAAGGTATTCACGGTTTTCTTCTTCGGTTTCCTGATTCTTGTTCAAGGTGATTTCCCCGAGTTTCTTCTTCTTAGTTCTAATCGTCTCAGGTTATGAATATAGATGTTTTGGGTGACTTTCTCTATTTCATAGCCACTTGCTATTAGGTGTGCAACTAAGTTCCTGTTGCTTGTCAATAGATGGCTCCAGAAATAAGTGTTGGTCGATTTCGACATATCCAAAACGTCATGAACCAAGCTTAGACATATGGTAAATAAACCCCTTTGACACAGTAGTGATTTTGTTTTGGCGTCATATACTTTTAGTTGCGTGAAAACGTCTGATTTAGTGCTAAATAATCGTCATTTGCGGGAAATGTTGATTTCTTTTTCATTCAAGGAAAACTGAAGCGCATCGAGAGCTCCACAAAGTTTGTGGAGAAGCTGCTCTAAGTAAAACAACGTGCCGTGATTGGTTCCGTCGCTTCAAAGACGGCGATTCCGATGTTGACGACCGTCCGCGTGAAGGAAGACCAAAAACCTTCGAAGGCGCTGAATTGGAAGCATTGCTCGATGAGGATCCATCCCAAACGCAACAAGAGCTGTCATCAGCATTAGGAGTTATCCGCCAAGCTAGTTCCAAGCGATTGGATGTGTTGGGGATGATTCAAAGGCAAGGAACTTGGGTTTCTTATGATTTGAAGCCAAGGGGCGTTGGGCGTCGTTTTTTCGCATGTGAACAAAGAAAAACGAAAGAGTTTTCTTCATCGCGTCCTGATGAGTGATAAACAATGGATTCATTACAGCCACCCAAAAAAGGAAAGTCATTGGGGCTGCCCGGTCATGTTTCTACGTCATCGGCTCGGCCGAATATTCACGCTGCGAAAGTTATGCTGTTTATTTGATGGAACCAGGTAGGTGTTGTTTATTATGAGTTGTTGAAACCGAACGAAAACATCAATGGGGAAAGGTATTGACTACAATTGATGCGCCTGAGCCGTGCATTGAGCAAAAAAATTGCCACATTACGAGCAAATGCACGAATAAGTGATTCTACAGCATCACAATGATCGGCCTCACGTTGCCAAACCCGTTAAAATCTACCTGGAAACGCTCAAATGGGAAGTCCTACCCCACCCGCCATATTCCTCAGATATTGCGCCGTCTTGTTATTAGTTGTTTCGGTCGATGGTACATAGTCTGGCTGATCAGCAGTTCCGCTCATATGAGCATCAAAAAATGGCTTGATTCGTTGATAGCCACAAAAGATGAACACTTTTACCGTAACGGTGTTCGAGCTCTGCCAGAAGATGGGAAAATGTTCCAGCTAGCGATGGGCAATACTTCAAATGATTTTTTTGTAACCATTTTTTCACAATAAACTTGCATTTCCATAAAAAAAAAAACAGCGAGAACTTAGTTGCACAGCTAATATTTTGACAAATTGCATCATAAGTTTATTGTTAGTTTATGCAATTTTCGGCACTTTGTTTTGTTTTCTAAATGTCTCACTTTGCACACCTTCCTCTTCCTCCGCTTTTCCACTTCTATGTGAATTGAATTCGCGATTATTTGATTTGGAATATATGCAATGTGCTACTACTGTGTCCTTAGCAAATCAAAAATAAATTATGAACGCATTTCCAACCGGCATGAAAAGAATGGTCAATTTTGTTTTTTTGTTTGTTATATATAATTTTATTCTCGTTTGATTTGATTTATTAATCAATTTCGCGCTCTCACATTCGCTGCCACATATAAAGTTGTCACTCCTTTTTTGTCGATCACCGATTTCAGACTACTGTTGCAGACTCAAAAACTATTTGCAGACTTCTTATCGCCTGATGTGAAACCACCGGTCCTTTTCTGTTATCGATCTACCGTTATTCCCCCGAGAAAACTAAATCTTACCATATAACCATTATCTGGTTTAATTTATTTCTACGGGTATAGTTTTGCTTTTTTTGTTCCACGAATGTGAAAATATAACTGGGTGTTTGTATACTGGCACATACAAATGCCGAGTTATATTTTCACATTCGTGGAAATTAATGTTTTATGTTTTAATTGTATGTTTAATATGTTACGTGTTTAATTTCAAAAATGTAAATTATGTATAATGTTAAAACATTATTAAAGTGGTGGGGAGTTACTGCGTAACAACGTGGCTGTTTACATGAAAACCAGAGTTGGGACCAGCCCCCGTCTGTTCTAACTTTTTTGACATGTTCATTGACAAGGATTTCTCTCGACCATTTGCAACCTATAGCACAACAGGGGGGTATTGTGGGGGTTCTCTATATGACACGGAGAATCAACCCACAATTCTAACCAACCTTGACCGCTAACAGCGCGTCACCTTAACCCAATTCCCCATGCAAAATCCGCAATAGCCTACATTCCAAACTTCGCAATAAAACACACTCCAAAACTGCCAACAGAATACAATTCGACAGTATACATTCTAAATCATGGCCGCATACATTTTCCCAAAATCTTTACTTAAGTCATATTCCCTCCTTGCGACCAAGCAATCTTAATTTCCCCGAAATTCGTACGTTGTAATAAAACGCATATTCAAACCTACAACGGAACATTAACCATCACCACCAATTATACCCAGCCGCATACATTTCCCCGAAAGTACTTCGGTTAATATCTTATCTAAATGATATTCCTTGCTTGCACCCAAGCAATTCCAATTTCCCCCGAAAACCATTTCGGTTCATTTCCTCTTTAAATCATACTTCTCGTCCGCAACCAAGTGACAGCTAATTTTCCACGAATCAACCACAACCATCAAGACCCTTGATCACACTTGGCTATGCCAATTTCCCGGTATACACAACCAACGAATCCAACTCAGCTTTTACGGCGAGGATTCTCTGGAACTGAATTCCTATGCAAGCACAGCAACTCTTCTCGAAATTCCTCGTAAGTGGCAGTAAGTTTATTTTAGCTACGATTCCCCTGCCACGATGCGATAAACTTTTTCCGTCCAATAATCAGCCAGTCGAGATCCAACCGCCGCCAGGGCCACACCGCCACCGGGGCCGGTCAGTATAGTCAATAACCACCCTTCGAAGTGCGCATACACACCGGCGAGTCGTTTCGAGTCCCTGCGTTAGTGCCCGACGACCCCCCCCTTAATCCTTAACTCCTCATCGATCGTTATCAAGCGTCCACCAAGTGGAACATTTGAATGTCAAGGTGTAGTCAAAAAGGGTGTCGATGTGCTAATGCTAAATTAAGTAAACCAACCGATCGTTTAAAAATTTAACGGCAGTAATCGCCGAAAACTTGATAGTGTCAAATTAAAGAAGACAAATATAAAACACACAAGAAGTTACCTATATAAATCTAAATTGACATGTAACATATTAAAGTAAGAATGATGAAATAGTTCAATATATCAAATAAGTTAACATCGAACGAATCCAGTTCAAACAATAAAAACGATTTATAAAGAGGAACAGAGTATTTTATTTTGCTCGGTGACTGCTGCTTCAGCTGAACAAGAGTTGGGAAGGATGTGAACTAGTGCCCGTGATTGGTGCCCATACTCCTTATCCCCCACCGTATCACACAAGACTATGATAGTATTAGTCATTACATGTAAAATACACACTTATATAACTGTGAACATTTTGTGGGTTGTGATATTAATCTCTCAGTGGGGTTGGTATTAATTAATATTCTACAGTGTCATCGGCACATTTTACTCACGTGTCGAAGATGCATTAACCACAATAGACAGAAATCAATCAAAAGTAATCTAGAAGTCATTAACCCTATCGTTGGTGAATTTTCAATAAACATATCGGAGTACCGAAACGCAACTCGTTCTCTTTACATCCACATATTAGCGATAATGTGTAGGTTGACCTTCGAACATCGTTGTTCTCCGAAGCAACAGGAGATATAGTCACACACCGCCTATAATTGCCTTAATTGGAAACTACACTAGAGCTATAGTATTAAAAGCCCTGTACCCCCAACGCGTATTGTCGGTTCAATGAACTGACGAAAAGTTTTCCTGCTAGAGCTTAATTCAGGGGAGGTTTGCAGAGCCCCCAACAGTAACCCCAAAAAAAGAAAAGGTATTATATTAAGTTTTGCGGTGCCACCTACATATTTGACGTTGAGTATTGGGTTGAGTATTCCTTTGGTGCAGTTTCACATGCTTAAATTTCAGTGCGGCACATATGTGACTTAGTTCGCGCACATTTGGGTTCGTTTAAGTGATTATTCATTTGTATGTAAATTTCGACCGAGTCTCGCGACAGCGATAACTCAGACACACTGGCTAATTTATTTGCCAAAAACTCTTCGCTCATGAATCAAACGGTCAAAATGAAATCCATAAATGTAATGTGGTAGGGTGATACAAAAGCGTGTTCGTGTTTGGATAGATTATTTCGAAAATTAGGTTAATTTTAGTCACTCATGGAATGTTATTATATATTCAGTGCAAGATCACAAGTTAATGAGATAGAATGTCGACGAAAAGTTACTGAAAGTAATAAGGTTCACGTTTTTAACGGTTGTATTCTAAGCCAGATAAAAACACACATCATGCCCGTATCCGAAAAAAATCGTTTTGCATGTTTCCTGTGTGTTTCTTTAAAATGAGTTGTTTGTTTCTGTAAATGAATTTATAAACGGGATGGGTGTGTCGCCGTTTCACCCCTGCGGCAGGACTTACGATGCCTGCTGGCCATGGATCACTGGTTTGACCCTATTTTTTGTAATGAAGCCACCGAAAGCGCACATCGCATATAATTATCTCGCAGTTTGCTTACTCGTCAAATAATTATCCTCAGAGTAATTTGTTCGTCCATATGGTCACAATAGGAAGGAGAGGGCAACATTTTCATAATTTTCTCAAGGCAAGGCCTCCGCAAGAAACCGCAAGAATTCATCTGGAGCAGAAGAAAAAATCCTCGATATCTCAATTTACCGCACACGAAGAATGCGGAGTTCCAAATGTTTGCTGCCTGGCTACCAATGATGCCGCCAACGACGAAGCCAAGATCGCCACCACAAGGATTGTCGGAGACGTTAACGAAAATCCGCAAAAGATCAAACACTGGAAAGACCCAAGCTAAGCTGGAAGGGCGCACCCAGCACCCAGCGTGTCTCGATACTTGGTCCAGCAAACATTGGCCGGCTGGCCGGCCCTACATCCAGCACCGGCGAAATAAAGACCGCAAATAATTAATTATTGGGCGGACAATGGGCGTTCTTCACTTTGCCGCGACTGCCATTAAATTTGGGCTGCCTGCCACACTGTTCTTCTGGGGTTGATGCGCCAGAGAAAACAGTTCGATTGCTCTTTCACCTGCGATCTGTGTGTCTTCCGTGTCTTTTTTTGGCATCTATTTGCTTTAGAATTTGTTCACGGCATCCTTGTTTCGTGTTTGGCTCAGTATCAACTGTTGAAAGACTAATGACCACCGTATCTTGAATGAGGAATCACAAAGTAATAATTATTTACCTCCGGTCGATCCTTGGCTGCACATGTGAAGGAAAACCCAGAGAAGAAGCCGAGAAGCCTGTGTGAAAACCGCAGAGCCTGGGTATTAGTCTCACTTGGGTGGTTGAGATGTTATTGACAGTCGCTCTTCAAAATTTCCGAACATCTGATACGACTTAATGATCAACCGAGCATTCCATTGAAGGACGAGCGAACATATGTGTTCTTATGTCCCACTTACCGCCGCCGACCACCACCAGGCATTTACATATTTGGGAAAGCCACGTTGTCCTTAGGTTTATATCCGGAACTCGATTCTTTTTTCTGGGCTAGGATTATCTCTGGCATTTGGTACACCTAATTCCAAGGTAATTACATGCGTGAGTAGGATTGGAGTTGATGTTTTAAACGTTCACCTCGGGTGACTCGGTTTTGCGCTTTTGGTTTGACCTGTGGCTGGGTCAATGTTTTGAATATTTTAGGAGGATTTTGATAGGACACGTTCTTGGGATTAGCAGGGTCTTTATTCCGGAATTAGTGATCTGAGCTGAAGAGGCTCAGGGATGAAACGTACAATGGGATGAAAGGATAAAAGGTGTGAAGCTTATCGGTATGTTATTGCCAAGTAAAAAAGAAGACAAGGAATGTTGAAAAAAATATGCCAAGAATATATGGGACGGTGATCGTAATCAATAGGACGAACACATGGAATGAATAAGTGGTGCATGGTGTCATGTGTTGAGCGAAGCGATAGCCTAGATGTGACATATGGGATATGGGTCTAAACAGGCATGTTGGTGGTTTACATTTACCGGAAATTATGGGTCTAAATTATAAATATTTTCTTTGAAGCGGGTTCATTTAATTGAGCCTCTAGTCCTATTTAATTTAATTTGCTATTATCCTGTGTTTACAAAGTACGTTGGTGTTACGCGATACGTAGTGCAGAAAAATCAAGTACCCAATTGAATGCTGACGAATCATATCATTTTAACTACTCCTTGACACACTAGACGTAGTTCACCTGATTCGGCGGCTGTTGTCATTTTGAAACGATTGCCTCATCTCTGCGGAATGAAGATTTTTACCAAGATGCGTCCATTACCCACACTCGCTAGTGTCAGTGGTATAGCATAGCGCCATATTACCCATTGCAAACCAACAGTCATTTCGAAGCGCCCAGCATAATGTCAAAGGTTACAATTACACACGTCAGTCGGTTTCAGAGCTCAGCCGCGGGTGATTGGCTGCTGCAACACCAAAGTCAAAGTGCCTTGAATACCCGGGACATATTCAGTCGGAGACACAACGCGCCCGCCGATCAAATGAAATTATTAATTTCATGTCCCGCTGTTGATTGCCTCATTACAGCGATTATAATAAAAATTGATTAAAATAAACACAAGCAAGGGTCTTCCAGTGCTAGGAAAGAGACATTAAGCGTGATTAGACAGGTGCACAGCTCGAAAAGTTTAGCCTATCTTATGCAGAGTATCACAGCTAGAGGTGATACCTGTTGGCCGCAAGAGAACGTCGTTATTATTAATTACAACGTCGACTGTGCGAATTCAAATGCGCTAAAACGAATGGAAACTTCATTTTGCTTAATCCACTTAATTTGAAGATAGTGTGTATTATAATCGGATTGTGCTATAAGGAAGACGAAAAGCAGTACAGTAATGGCCCACAATCCTGGGCTCATGTGTATGGAACTCGAAAAGTAATTAACAATGACTATGAAATGTCAACAAAGGAGTGCGAGATGCAACTTATTTACCCAGCATTAGACGACCGCTTTTCGCGGTATTTGTATTATATTGAAGTACTGTCACTAGTGTCAGACGATGTTTATTCTATCACACATTCTTTTTATATCCAATCTCATTTTTTCTAGCTTTCCAGCAAGTAAACGTTTTATTTTTTATCCGATTTCTAAAAGATGACACATAACATATAAGGTCGTTTCTTTGTCGCGATTGGTAAAGGTTGTGCGGCTGCAGCTTTCGTATCGTGTTAAGAGCATTGGAGGTACGCAAATATAGGGAAGTAGGACGATGTATGGCCAGTTAACAGACGATTAGAGTTTAGAAATGCAGAAGTATATAGATTCGAAGTCTATTTATGATACTTTAGCGATGTTCAGTAGAAACTATCCAGAAAAAAATGGACAATAGAAACTATCCACAAAATGGACATTTCTTATATGGGGCGCGAGGTTAATAACCTTTATTACGGAGTCAGTTAGGAGCTACGACAATGAAAATAACAATGAAAACGACAACTAAATAATATACTGGTCAAGTATAATAATGAGCTAAAGGCATCAATTGGCAAGGACGTTGGGCTACGAAAACAAAAGATTATGATTATTTGATTATTTAAGATTATGCTTATTTATGCCGGAAAATCCAGAAGGATAATTCTTTGAATTAGCTAAATCTCAATATCTGTCCTGTATATAACATAAACTCGTAATTAGGAACTTGGATGTAATCACAAGTTGAAAATCTGCGTGTGGATAGTTTTCGGCTCTCACAACCTAGCGGAGAATTCTAATCACATTCTTTTTTTTTTACATGAAATTTACACAGAAAAGGTGTTTTAGATGTCTCGCTAATTAACTACTGTGGTTTTCCTTCACTTTTGTAAGGCCTTTTTGCGATTGTAATTTGGTTTCTTCTTTGGTTGTTGACTTAAAAGCTGGAAGACTCAAACGGCCGATATTTCGGGGTAGTGCGCGATGAAACTAAAAACCAACATCTCTCAACAACCAATGGCTTAATCTACATACTCAATGCAACATCACGGCGGGGCTAGGTGACACTTTATTCTCAAAGTCTTTTTCAGAATTATCCAAACACAAAAGAGCGCGGATTTATAACACTACGTTATACCTTTGACTTAAGAGTCATATTTCAAACACTTAAATCTTTGTAAGTTATCAATCTATTTCTGAAAACACCGGCAAAGAGTAATTAAAAAAATAATAATAACAAAATAATACTGCTCCGTTAGCGGAGTGTCAAGCGTGCTAACGAGCACCTGGTCGAACCCGACTTTTGATGTCTGTCCTTAGGTCGGGTAAAACACCCGACTGAGACAAAATGTCGAAATGCCGGTCTTCCATTTTAGCATGCTTACCACGAAATCGTGAAAGGAAATACACGCATTTCATGGTCGTTTGGGGGTGCTATCTTCGACTATTATTACTATATTGTTGATATCCGATCACGAGTCAAAATGGAGGGTATATTATTAGCGAAACAAGTTCGGATAAAAACGGGTGCCTTAAGGAACTAAACGGTCAGATGCAAACAATGGCAAGCTTTGGAATCTGCCTTCAGTGATAAGACAGGAAGTCACGGCTCAAATCTGTCAGACCAAAGCGGAGAAGTGTGACACTTCCAGTGGACACGAAATGTACACGCAATCATAATGAAAAATACAACACCAAACAGAACAGAAAAGGTCACTAGTGCCCGGCACCAGAGCATTCATGTAGCAATCACAGCTGAAGTGCGAGTTGAGACATCATGCCACAAGATGCCTTGGTGTTTTGGTTCTTACATTTTCATAGCGGGGGTTCAAAACACGTCACTCAGTACTGCCCCAGACCTAATGAACTGGTATGAATTGCCACCTTCATTTTATGCAGTTTCAATAGAAGGACTGGTGGCACTGGAGGAATATCTAAAGTTGAGAAAATTAACAAAGAAACCAACTCACAGACAGAAAAAGGAAAGAGTCCTAAAAATGGATTCGCAAACTATTTCACGTATGCTAATTCTACGTCAATATGGCGAACACATGGGACAATGTAGAAAACTTCACAATCGTGAATTGGAAGAGCTGTACTTTAAACGAACAGTAGGTGCGAAGATTAAGATGGCTCAAGCATAGAGAGGATGGGAAAGACTGAACTTTTCATAGAGTTCTAAACGGAAGACCAACGAGAAAGAAACTCGAGGGAAAACCGCGACGAAGATTGGAAGACAATGTCATTGGTGATATTAAATAAATCAGATCACATGGCAAAGCGTAGAGGAAAAAATGAGGTCATACATTTTGGAGTTCTTACAGACCAATAAGTAGTATAGATATAATTCCAGGTCAAGGTTAACAATGCACGCAACAATTAGTAAATAACTAGCATCTTACCCTGCCACTACTGAACACAGTTAGAACTCAGCTCGAAAGCAATAAAACCATGGAACCAAATAATGCGAAACGAATGTAGTATCCCTGGCGATTCTTGAAATAAGAGACACGCGGGAATCAATAAACGAAGAGTAGAAAAGAGACTATATGCTTCATACATTAAAAAACAGATATCACGATGTTTAGGGCGATACATATGCGTTGAGTTCCTATATAATTCCATTCGAAATGCTCCTTTATTCGACGATGGGTGGGATCCTTACCATTAAGCGAATATAAACGAAATATCAAAAGTTAGAAAAATTCCTAAACGAACGAGAACTATTCTCGCTGTTCATCTAATTCCTCTTTATTTTAACGTGAGCGGAAATGATTCGATATTGGGCTATCGAAAAGTAAACCATAATTTTGCATGTCCATCTAAATACGGATTTACGCAAACGAGATTTGTGTTATCGGATGGACATCAGAATACTTTTACATAAACCAAGTTCAATATGACACGTCAACGTGCAAGAATAGGAATTTGAAAATGGTGCGTTAGGAGGTACAGAGTGTCCGTTGAGGAAAAAGACATCGAAGAACATACAGGATTCATCTGGGCAAAAATACAAGGAATCGATGAATTCGAAAACCCAAAGAGCGATTTTATTCGAGGTAAGTAGAAAACATTTAGCTGTCACAGCCAGGCACTTCAACGCATGGGCCTGCGAATGGGAGAGCAAGTAAACGAATAGAAGGGGAAACAGCCCTAGACCTGGACCTACTAAACAGCACTAATAAAACCACGTTTAACAACGGAAGAGTCTCCTCCTTAATTGACTTTACTTTTTCCAGCACGTGCCTGTCAAGAAGCCTCGAGTGAAATGGTTCTGGCATCTATACACATACCAACCATTTCGCAATTGGATTCCAAACAAATGGAGGCACAACGCGAAACACAAAAATACAAATGGGTATGGAAAACCACTATTCTTAATGAGACCGTGCTTGACCTCATGACAGAGAATCTAAAAGAGCCAACAGGTTCAGCCGAAGAACAAGCAACTAAAAACCTGACGAACGTGTGCGATGCCGCTATGCCAAAAAAAGCATGAACACTTACAATTCCGGTGGAACCAGGAAATCTCCAAGCTGCGGGGAGGATGCCTGAAATTGGGACGAAAACTACGTCGTGGTGACGATCGTACAAAACAATACACAACCAAATTAGGAAAGCTAGAAGGCAACTGAATAAAGCTATAAGCAGGATTAAAACTCTATCATCCAAGAAACGAACGCAGATCGTTCATAATAACGTCTGGGACATTGCCTATAAATTGATCATGCTTCGCCTTAAGGCATACCAGTACACTGCATCAAAAAACCCTGAATCGATGAATACTATTGTGATTCAGTTATCAAAGTGACATCGGACAGTTTGAATAATTGCTCTCGTGTTGTACAGTTTTGTTCCTTCTTCTTCACTCTTTTCCTGAAAATATAAACGAAATACCAAGTGTATGCATTCGTTTTTTCCGGTTTATTTGGTAAAAAAGGGCGTAATTTTCCAGGGAAATAATTTTTTTTATTCAAAATATTGGTCATCGGCTTTTACACATATCGCCCATCTTTCAGGTAATTTATGAATAGCATGCCAGAAAAACTGCTTGTCTTTCGCGGTAAACTGTCCGCCGAGCCATTTTCCAACTACCTCGAAATCACTGAAGTGGTGCTCTGTGAGTGCGCGCCCCATTGATGCGAAGAGGTGGTAGTCAGATGGCGCCAAGTCTGGGAAGTACGGCGGGTGGAGAAGAATGTCCCTTCCAAGCGATTTCAAGGTGTCTTTCACTGGTTTTGCTGTGCGAGACGGCGTGTTGTCTTGTAACAAAATCACTTTACCATGTCTTCTGGCCCATTCCGGTCGTCTTGCGATTAATGCGTGGTTTAAATTAAGCATTCGTTGACGATAGCGTTGTGTAGTAATGATTTCACCGGGCTTCAAGAGTTCATAACACACAATACCGCTCTGGTCCCACCAGACACAGAGCATACTCTTCTTGCCGAAGCGATTGGCCTTAGTGTTGAAGGATCGGCTTCGCTAGGTGAAAGCTACCGTTTTTTTCGCTTCGGGTTTCCAAAAGAAATCCACATTTTGTCACCCGTTACAATTCGACGCAAAAACGATTTACTTCCGTGGCGTTGAAGCAGCATATCACAGGTGACTGCGATTTTCCATTTGACGTTCATTCAAATCGTGTGGTAGCTATTTACCTTCTGCTAATTGCCGTTGAGTTTGAGTTGGGTCATCATCCAATAACTCTTGCAATTACTCGTCTTCATAGTTTTGTGGTCTACCAGGGCGCTCACTGTCTTTCACATTGAAATCACCACTTCTAAATTGTTGAAACCATATCTAAATTATTTAAACCACTTGTTCTAATTGATGGAGCGTGTTCACCATATGTTTCCAGCAGCAAACGATGACTTTAAAGAGCCCTTTTCTTTTGGAAGCCAATGCGTATCGCAAATGTTCTTTTTCAGGCACAAAACACGAGATGATCAATGAACCATAAAACAAAGATGCTAGGTTTTGGCGGACTCAACTTTTGTGTGTTTGTAGTTAAATCTCAGACGAAAAAAATGACGTAAGTGTGAAATTAATACGTTGCGTACTTTTTGCTGACGGCATCTCTTTCCAGGTGTATGCATACATTTTTTGGAACCCTTTACAGTGTTTTCCGGATGGCGATAATGATAGTGACGTCATGGACGAAATCATATCCGTTGACAATTCGCGGAAAATTGTACCTCCGCCTATAAAACTATTAGAACAATCATGCGATTACGTGCATCCAACAATGAGTGCTCTACACGTGGCAGACTATTCATTTTGAATTGTTTTAATAAACCCTTAATAATCATCCACGAAATTCCTGTTGTTTTGAATATTGTTATTCATGTCTTGAAGTGTATAAAAGAATATTTTCGATCCTCCGTGCACGTTACTTGTCTCGCATATCGCTGATCCCGAGTTTCCAAAAAAAAAAATCCCTCTGTTGTTTATCTCGTGGTATCATCAAAAATTCCAGGAGCATTTGGGAAAAACGCTGGACCTAAATGCCTTTAAATATTCAGAATTACTATTTTTAACGACATTAAAGTGAAAGCGCTCAAAAAGTGTTTATTCCACTCTTTTTGAACACCTCAAGCCGTAAATGTTGCACTGGTCGATGCGGAACTCTGGAACTATTGGAACCAAGTAGCTATTTAGCCAACATTTTTTTAATTGGGTATAATTTTTTGATGTTACAAATTGCAGTTATACAATCTCCTTATATATATATACACATTTGTGATTCCCTGCTATAATCATTCGTTTCGCTTGAGGATCTGTCCAATAGACAGTAAACCCATAAGCAACAGCTCGCTTCAGTATTCAAATGGCCTTAGAATATTATCTGTGAACCATATTGGGATGGCAACAATCTTGAGGTAATTGTTCTCTGGCTGAAATCCGCCACAGTTCCTGATTACAAAATCAAGGCATAATTCCGATTCCAATGGCCATATCCACAGTCCAAACTACATCATTGCTCACCTCCAAACGAGGAGTTTATTACGGTTATACACCGAACTGCTATCGCTAAACCTGTCGCTGCTGCCTTATGAGTCCGGCGGTTACCATGAATAATGCAATTTCGATTTTGACCGCACACGCCAGCCTCTCGTTTTGTTACGATTAATTATCGCGACACACTAGCCTCATCGCTCACCACTGGTACGACTTTGGTATTTAATTAGCAACAGGATCGGGCAACTGTAATAAACTACTTAATGGCACGGTAGAGGCCTGGGATTCTATATTAATCAGTCTATAAAGCCTAGGTTATCGAATGGCCATTGTCAGCCAGTCAACGGGTATGAGCAGCCAAGAAACTATCGATTAGGATGCGTTGACGACACTCTGACGACGGCACCAAAAATTGGAGATGATTTACTTTCCGATTCGGATTTAGTAGCACTAGCTGCGGATAAGGTGGGGTCTGTTCCAACGGCAACGGCACTAGCAACGGCCATCTACTTAGGCATTCAAATGGCGCGCGCTTGAATTTCGTCCAAAGACATTAATATTTTAATTCGACGCGTTTTATGATCATTTGAGCATTGAAATTAAAATATTTTATTTGTCGTGTTGTGTTTTTTGTTGTATTCGATCGTCCGTTGATGTTGAAGTTGATGTTGATGTTGATGTTGATGTTTGATATTTGAGAATTCCATTAATAATCTGTCCGGTGCGATACGTACACGTTACGTGTGTGTCGTTTATTGGTCTTTAAAGACCTCTTTTGGTTAACAGAAGCACAAGTGAAACAGGAGGCCGTGGTGCAGGCGGAGCGCTGGACAACTGGACAGAGGCACGAACCTATTGGGCAGCGTACAACCATCGCAAGAGGAGATGGAACACTTCTTGGGCGCTTGCGGCTTGCGTTTAGCGTTCTAGTGAGCCAGGACGCAAGCGCGTACGATCGTTCGTCTGCTGGTCACCCGATGATCGGGTGGTGACTTTATTTTATATCGCTACTGATTTGAATATCGTTTCCTTTCTTGATACAAACGTAGCATAACAATTTGTCTGCGCGCATGGTTGAGTGTTACTCGCTTTCTTTGCTGTTTAAGTTGATGAATGAATGGAGCGCGGTTGGGTCGATTTTCAATTCATCGCCATGCCGCCCTGCTGGGTTCATGGTCGAGTCAATAGCGCGGCGGGGAGTTGTTGCGAAAGCTATTGCTCTTGTCTGATCCTAACTGCACACTACACAATGCATACCATAGGCGACGTTCTCTGCCGGCCTGCTCGCTAGAAGAGACTGCAGCAAATGCATTAAAAGGGTTCTGATAGGTCGGCCGAAGATCAAAAGGGTATCGAACATAATGCGCATAATAAGACTTTTGATTTTTGGTAAAAGGCCCTTGGGAGTCGCAGAAGGAAGTTCTTGAGTAGCGTTGAAGTGCCATCTGAATGTGTAATTTGATGTTGCCAGTGACATTTTTATTTTTTGATAACTGATTTATTGAAGGAAATTAGTTATAATTGTTGCTGGGTTACTGACTGTATTCAGAGCGTGAGGTGAATACATGATGTAGCTTTGGGTGGCAATTTCATGTTTGCTTTGTGTCCTCCGCACAGTTCTTGGGGGAGTTGCGATGCCACGCCTCGTGGATATTTTCATTGATCAGACTGCTGCAGTGGGTGTAAATTTGCAGCGTGTAAGCTTTGTCCAAACACCGGCGACCGTGGGTGTACATGCAAAAGCAATACGACACGAACTCATGTAAAACTCATATCTTATAATTTACGTGTCGTTTAAACCTCGAAGTTTATTTATCTATTTCTGTTATTTTAAAAAACAAAGTTCTTAAAACTTAAGCAAGAATCCTAACATTTATACATTTGTATTTGCGTTATATTATGAGGTCCAAATAGTGATATCGTAGAACAATTGTAAAGTTTACAGTGGTCTAGAAATACGGATTCAGCAAAGAAGGTGTTGACACCTAAACTACCGGACGGCTGTGAAACTGCAAAGAGGGGAGATTTTCTTGAAATGTATAAAGGTATATGTTTTTTCTGAATTACTCTACTGGTTGACTTGGTTCTTTATTATAATCGAAGCAAATAATAAAATCTTATAGTTATAATACAGATCAACATCAATATTGATGACTCTAGTATAACAAAGCTAAGTTTACGACTCTGTTAGTCTGTTAACAATGGGGAACATTTTCGGAGTCAATAATAGCAATAAAAAAGTAAAAAGGCTAAAATAAGAGTGGAATCAGGTTTATGAGTTTTTTCTATAATACGGCGTCACAAAACTAATTATATGATGTGTAGTAACAATGACCCCCACTTGGTAGAAACCTTGACGTGGTGCGGGGGCTTAAATTACAATGAATCACTCAGGATATGCTGACGGAAGCATATGCCTCCATTAGGGTCACCCATGTCAGACAGGCTAGCGAGGAGTAACACACAAAGATCTACCAGCCCTAATCCAGGGTGTTACGCGTCACCGTGCCTATTGGATGGTTTGCAGACAGGGGTATACCGGCTGTATTATAACGGCGCCTCTCTGACACCGGGTCGAATCAGAGCAGTAAGCAGACCTTACCACATCAAAACGGGGCTCTGATGTGGCGGACTATTTGAAACCCCAACTCTCGTGGGATCAAAAATGAATAACCAATATACAAAAAACAATCCCACGAAAAACCCGGTAGGCGTAGGTGTGATGAGCCGACACTACCATAAGGGAAAAAATCATCAAGAAATCACCGATTCGGCAAAAAGAAGACGTAGGGAAAAACGAAAAAAGCGGGATATACGCGTCGGCACGTGGAATGTTCGAACGTTATATAAACCAGGCGCGATACAGACGGTCGTAGAAAACGCGAAACAATATGAAATGGACATCGTCGCGCTTCAGGAAGTTCGACTCCCACATCAAGTAATCGAAACCAACGGGTTTACACTAGCGGGAGGGGGTACCGATACACATAACCTCGAAACTGGCTTCATCATAAGCAAGAAGATTACGCCCAATGTAAAAGATGTGAAATTCATTAATGACCGAATGTCGGGGCTATGGTACAATTATGTATTTATAAACGTACACGCCCCAACAGAATCTACCGACGAAAGAACGAAGGACACATTCTAAGAAACCCTAGAGGAAGTATTCCATGGGATCTCATCATTCGATGTTAAAATCCTCCTCGGCGACCTCAATGCGAAAATTGGAAAGGAAGATATCTTCCAACCAACAATAGGTAAAGATAGCCTACATGACGTTTCAAATGATAATGGTATTCGAATTATCACGTTCGCAGCGTCAAAAGATCTGGTAGTGAAAAGCACGATGTTCAAGCACAAGCAAATCGATAAAGCCACATGGATATCACCCGACGGCGTAACGCGTAACCAAATAGACCACTTATTCGTAGACAAAAGACACCACTCGAACATCCTTGACGTGAGATCATATAGAGGAGCAGATTGCGACTCCAATCACCTTCTAGTGATGGGCAAAATTAGAAGTCGGCTTGCAGCAAACCCCCATGGACAGTCACGGGAGACGAGCAAAAAGTTCGAGATTGATAACCTAAAAAACCTACGTAAAAGGGCGGAATATCAAGACGAACTAACGAATTGATTTAGCATTCTAGTGAATGACAGTAGTGAGGAAGAGGAAGCCAATAGTGTGGACACTAAATGGGCATCGATCAGAGACACAATCAAACAAACAGCCCAAGAGGTATTAGGATTTAAGAAAACAACTAAGTCCAAACCTTGGTTTGACGATGAGTGCAGGGCAAAGATTGAAGAACGTAAACGCCTCAGAATGATCCACTTAGAAGCGTATGATGAAGTCTACGCAGTAAGATACGCGACAATTCGGAAAGAAAGAACTAGACTTTTCAAACGCAAAAAACGCGAATGGGAAAAGACTCGGATCGAAAAAATCATAGAAAATGCCAGAGCAAAGAACAGCAGAGGTATGTATGCCAGCATAAATTCAATTAGAAGTGGCTACCGAGGGAGAGCCAAAATAATCCGAGACACAAACGGCTGTCTGGTGACAGAAACAAAAAATATCGTGACAAGATGGAAGCAGTATTTTGAAAACCTGCTCAATGTGCGCACCGATCAACCACAAATAAACGCACCAGACATACATACAGCCGAGCCCCAGCTCCCAGAGCCCTCTTTCGACGAAGTTGTAGACGCAATAAATCGACTGAAAAACAACAAGGCCCCGGAATCGATTGCATACCGGCAGAGCTTGTGAAGCATGGAGGAGGGGCAACCGCTCGAAAGATCCACCAACTGGTTAAAATAATATTTGACAAGGAAGTCATTCCGGAAGAATGGAAAACCTCAATAGTCATCCCCATTTTCAAAAAAGGCGACAGATCTGACCGCGAAAATTACAGAGGAATACCATTGCTTCCAATCACATACAAAATATTAACAAATGTCATACTGGCAAGAATCACACCATACGCAGAAGAAATATTGGGAGACTACCAATGCCGATTCCGTCGGAACCGGTTAACAAGCGACCAGATGTTCACAATGAGGCAACTGCTGGAAAAGAAGTGGGAATACGGAGAGACGGTTCACCAACTGTTCGTTGACTTCAAAAAAGCCTACGACACAGTCGCAAGGCCAAAACTCTACCATATTGTGGTTGAGCTGGGGATCCCGAAAAAATATGTTGCCCTCATTCAAATCTGCATGAACGAAAATAAAGGGCGAGTTAGAATAGAAAACCACCTCTCAGAACCATTCGAAATCCGGGACGGACTAAAACAAGGGGATGGCCTCTCACCATGTCTTTTTAACCTTGTCCTCGAGTATGTTATCAGAAAGGCATACGACGACAACACGACCGGATCATCCCTGAACGGGGTCACACAAGTGCTCGCGTATGCGGATGACATCGCCGTTCTGGGCGATAATCTCGAAACTATAAGTAAAAACTGTGAAATCATCATGCAAGCAGCAGAAGAGATGGGCCTAGAAATAAACGAAGACAAAACGAAATACATGATTACGACGAGAGCAGGTGGACCTCAGAGAACACATATAAACGTCAGGGGCAAGATATTTGAAAATGCCAAAGAATTTAAATATCTGGGAACGATACTGACGACCAGGAACGAAACGTCAAAGGAAATTAACAAAAGACTACATTCCGGCAACGCTAGTTGGCATGCAGCCAGTAAACTATTAAAATCCAAACTGCTATCACGTAATATAAAGCTCCGTGTCAATAGAACCATAATCATGCCAATTGCTCTATACGGATGCGAAACATGGGCTCTCACAAAACGGGAAGAGAACAAATTCCGCGTATTCGAGAATAAAGTTTTAAGGGGTATATTTGGCGGTAAATATGACGAGGAGGCAGTACAATGGAGGAAACTGCACAACCACGAATTGGAAGAGCTATACCGCAAACCTACAATAGTGAGAGTAATCAAGTCGCGAAGATTAAGATGGGCTGGTCACGTAGCGCGAACGGGCGATGATAGGACCGTGCATAGAATTCTCGACGGTAAACTAACGGGGAAGAGACCGACAGGACGGCCGTGACGGAGATGGGAGGACAATGTTAGGTTGGACCTCGAGGGGATCGGATCGGATGATCCAACGTGGAAGGAGAGCGCACAGGACAGGGAACAATGGCGGAGCCGAGTCGGTGACGTCATGAACTTCCGGGTTCCTACAGGCCAGTAAATAATAAAAATAAGTAGTAACAATGCACATGCAATCACAGTAAGACCATACATAGCACCAAAATAGAATCGAAAAAAGCATCAGTGCTCTATATTAGAGTATCGCGTTTGCGACGATAGTGAAGAGCGTGTGGTTCGAACCGACGCTATGACGGTTCGAATCACTAAAAGATAGAACCAATGCTCAACACATCAGACCACTGCCGCCTATACGAATTCGATCGTTATTCTCAAGTTCGCTCAACTGATGTGGAATTGCTATGTTAATTGCTACGATATATGGCTCTGATGCTTTGCTTATTCGATTTTCTGTCGGTATTGCTCTTCACAATTTGCTTCACAAAATTGAGTTCTTGATGTAAGACCAACCGGCTAGAGTGCCATGGGAAGGCCGCGAGGGAAATATAGGTTAACGCGAAACGCAACTTGGAGGAAATCGTATCAGGCGATGAAGCGTAGAAGGAAAGTGCGCATAACAAATATCGGTGACGTATCCACGTTAGTAAGATCATGAACTTTTCAATTCCTTTAGACCTCATGTTGATTGGTATAACGAGGTGTCAACATCTAATCGTTTTGCTATGTTGTTATTTAATAAGATAATATATGCCGAATTAGACCAACTTAGGGATTAGAACGGTCTTAAAAAGCTACGGACAGACTTAGTTAGCAATTCGCCTTCAGTAATGATTGGGTAAATCCCGTTATAGACGTGGAAAATAGATTTAAGATTTTGGTCCTGCAGACATTTTCACTTGTATAGTACATAACATAAGTATCGTTTATCCAGGACTGCATACGATAATGTATAAAGTGAGGGATAAAATTCGTTCTTTACATGTACGTACCGATCGCGGTAGATATAATATATTCAAGTGAGCTTACGAAGGTACGTTCCTATTTTCGCAGTATTTGCTGTGAAAGTCGTCAAAAAAAAGTACACCCCAGTTCAAAATAAAAGTCTACAGCATTTTTGTGAAGCAATTAAAAAACCCATGCTAGAAAAGAGAAGAGCTACAGCACCAATGCATCAAACCACGTTAATGCTCTGGTATTCGGTGTTGATGATTCTTTCCATAGTGTGTTGGTGCTGTATTCCTCACTACCATTGCATGTGTGTAAGCCGTTTGAATCTCCATACTACCCCCTCTCCGGCAAGTATTTTACGACGACTTTTATGCGAAGTGGAAGCGGCCGGAGCGTAGTACTGACCCTAAGTCTTGGCTTACTAAAAGAGATTGTTTTGCTCTGTATCGATCATGTTGGGGTCACATATTGGACGGTTTCTTATTATTCAATATCCTAATTCACAGAAGATGATAATTTTATTTTTATTTTTGACTCAGAGAAGATATATATATATATATATATTTTAATTTTAATTTTAATTTTAACTTTAATTTGAATTCGAATTTGAATTTGAATTTGAATTTGAGTTTGAGTTTGAGTTTGAATTTGAATTTGAATTTGAATGTGAATTTGAATGTGAATTTGAATTTGAGTTTGAATTTGAATTTGAATTTGAATTTGAATTTGAATTTGAATTTGAATTTGAATTTGAAGTTGAATTTGAATTTAAAATTAAATTTGAATTTGAATTTGAATTTGAATTTGAATTTGAATTTTAATTTTAATTTTAATTTTAATTTTAATTTTAATTTTAATTTTAATTTTAATTTTAATTTTAATTTTAATTTTAATTTTAATTTTAATTTTAATTTTAATTTTAATTTTAATTTTATTTTTAATTTTAATTTTAATTTTAATTTTAATTTTAATTTTAATTTTAATTTTAATTTTAATTTTAGTTTTAATTTTAATTTTAATTTTAATTTTGATTTTAATTTTAATTTTAATTTTATTTTTAATTTTAATTTTAGTTTTAATTTTAATTTTAATGTCAATATGCTTAGTATTCCACTCGCAGCCCCTTCCAAACCTTTGGATTTCGATATATCTTACCACCGCTTTAAAGATGGCAATGACAATAGCACAAGAAGTATGTGTGAAACTAGATGAAAACTACCAAAG
This sequence comes from Microdon myrmicae, assembly GCA_963931805.1. Taxonomy (NCBI): domain Eukaryota; kingdom Metazoa; phylum Arthropoda; class Insecta; order Diptera; family Syrphidae; genus Microdon; species Microdon myrmicae. Next base: position 2,274,350 of record OZ007498.1, on the reverse strand, counting down.
GCGAAAACTGGACTTGTAGTTACTGACAGATAAATAAGTAAGAAAGTATATCAAGCGTATGTGTTGCTTCAGTTTGAAAGCTTCAATAAGGTTGGCATTTGTCAGCTTATCTTGGTTTAATTTGCAGTTCCAACCACAACCCTGAATGTCTTCAAGTTGCCGGTATGTCCTTAAAATCAAAACCAGCGGTTCGACTAAATATTGAATTGTAAATTCACAAAACAAGTCGCTACAAAAGATCAAATGGAAGAGGGTATTCTTGTTACTCCCCAGCTAACAACTACTCCCAGGCATCTTACTATTGAAGTTTGCTGTCCCTCAAGAACACAACATCTTCCAGTATATGTTGTAGCTTGTCTCACTGGCCACCCCATTTTCACCGCGAGCTTAAGTTACACAAAACCTTGCATATTCACGACCGACTTGATTCGCTCCGAAGAGAAGCACATCGAATTAAAACTTAACTTTGTCTCTGGGTCAGTGGGTTAAAACCCAATTGTACTAAGATGAGTCAGCCACAGCCTCAGCTGCGCCGTCGTGCTCTACACGTAGATACTTCGTTGGTGATCGTTACTATTGTTGATGTTATTGTTGTTGCTGCTGGACCGATACCGTCGTTGTTTCCATTGAATAATCACACACCTTTTAATTATGGAAAACATAAATAAATTATTACTTCTTGACGTGCATGCCAGGTGAATGAGGTCTCCGGTGCGAGATGGCTCGTTGCATGAATTGTTGCACGCTCTGAAGCGAATAGACTACAAGGTCGTCTTCGGTTAGGTCAGCGAGGTGAGCTCGAGGGCGGAAAATAAAATGTATGTTGACAATAGATTTTCTATAAACTGATTAGTTTTCCGTGAAGGTCAAGTGGTGAAAAGATAGCGTGCCTCAACATTGAACTTTGGGATTCGGATTTACATATGGTCAAGTGTGCCAAGTACAGTACGGTGACGGTGCATGTCCGGGTGGCGTGAGGTCGTGGGAATAGCAAATGTGTAGGGAGTTTATGTACTTGTCCTTCATGTGGCTGACCATAGATGTCTGTGAATTATTTAACAAGCACTGAGCTTGTCCAATTTGTAGGTGAATTGGCTGCGGTGATAAACTTGGAAACAGATTTGCGGCTAATTTTCTAATTCGCTGTTATTACCAAAAGCTTGCAAGACACGGGAATGTTTGATGCCGACAAATGTTGGCATCCAGGTCAGCGGTGACGAATTAGAGAAACACCAATTCAACAACACGTCGAACCGAAACTAAGCCAAACGCAGTTAAAATCCGAGCCAAACGCACATTCGCGATCCCCATTGTGAGCCGGCAAAATGCTGCCTTGATTCTGAAACGTGGATATCCACTGATTCGGCTTATTATATGCAAATTGCCGTGCGATGACAGGAACGAATGTTGGCAATAAAATTGTCGACTTGTCTTGCCCACATATGAGCCTCGTTTACATAGTCTCAACGTATTCGAGAGCGCCCTACGACTATTTACCTTTTTCGCCCGGGTTGTGGGACCGAGTTAGTTTGTGGTAATCTCTCATCTAAAAGCCAGTCTGGCCTGGTTAAGGACGATGATGCTGTATTATTGCTGTAGCCGGACTATCTCTCTATTTCTGACTTTGATAGATGGCCGCAAAGCGTTTGTCAACACAGACGAAACATTTCTGGTATCACCTAATGAAACCCCTTTACCTTGCGGGTCTAATTTCGTGTGACATATAACGAGCATCCACACCGAAGTAGATCGATTTTCTGCAAATGTGAGAGAACCAACCAAACTCGAGTGCTGCAAATTATTGTATGTGTGCTTCGTTCGCGATCGTGTACAAAAACGGCAAGAGCAATCTCGAACACAACACGGTGTAAGCCGTAATAAGGGGCTGAGTGCGCCTAGGATTTGGATACAAGCGAACAATAGAAGAGACTTAGGACATTGCAGACAGGACAAAGTTAGGTAGAGTAACTAGTGGTGGCGGTATATCAACCATGTGATCAGACCGAAAGGACTTCACTTACAGATAACAGCAATTGGCTAGGAATGTGTTAGCCATGGAATCGCGACACGCAACCACAGCACTATTCCATCAAATGTCAACACGAAGGACGGGTCGGATCAATCTCGGATCGAAAGCTTTGACAATCGAATAAGTTATGGGTTTGACTTTTATTGTTCTTCTTCGGGGAGGATAAGGATCAGCGACTCGCTTGTATTGTATGCGCAGTTGCCTTGCACAATTGTTTCTTGCGAAAGTAAACAGTGTAAAGTCGTTTGTTAGCGCACTGCAGCATTGTGATCACATCTGCAACTATTGCAAACTATACCTGTTATCCATGGAGTCTCACAGTCTAAGCACATTGTCTTCAGCGCCAAGAGTAATGCGTTCGAATTGTTCGTCGCAAATAAAGAGATGGAAATCAGTGTAGACCAAATTCATATTGAATTCAGTGACCAGTATTATTGACTGGCCAAAGCAAACTAATTGGAATTCGGAGCCGAGTGCGTTAGTCTGGCTGCAGCGCGGGTGAATGTCGTGCGCGTGCGGTAATGTCTTGATCAACGCGTGCAAAGGCGCAATTAATTTTTGCGACGATGCATGAGCATCAAAGCGCAAGCAGCAAATCCTTTCCCAGGTACATAGATTGGACGGCGGTTTCGGTTCAAAATGGTCAAATAATGCACATGCGAAGTATTTGGAGTGGAGATCGGAGGAGATTCAATTGACTGGTTGCTATGAGGTGCGCGGCTCTGTGAATATGGTTGCAGGAAATCGGGACTTGTAATCTAAAATGTAGTTGAAACGAACCCGCAAACGCCTATTGTTGTTCTTTATGACTAAGGAGGTGGTTTGGTTTGATTTAGTTTGGACTAGGAGATGCCTTCTCAGCGGTATTGAGAATTTGAAGCCGAAGCGCCAGTAAAGATGCATTTTAGAGTTAATATTGCTAGGGTATACGACGAACCGGATTTGCCAGTGGTCAAACCCTATTACTCGATTTTCAACTTGTGTGCATTAGGCATACTACAGTAATGATTGAATGTGAAACATCGAGGAATAAACATGATTACACACTAGTTATTGGGCTTCATCGACATCAACGACAGCGTCTGTTGATATACTGTTTTGAATAGTTGTCAATTTGTGGCAGAAATCATTCTAGTTCATGAATATAAGTAGGAAGTAATAAGATTTTACAAATAACGAAAATTGTATCGCTATGCTAATATTTCTACATTCTTGGTGGTGTAGCGATATGTGGGGCGCGTGTCTCCTTGTCCTCAAAAGAACGATGGTCTCTCTCTTAGACCATTTTATTCTTTTAATAAGTTCGCTCGATGCGGTCTGTAAGAGATTAATTTTCTGAAAAATTATGAGTTAAGGATCAAAGGGCGATAGCATTACGATTTCGTTACAAAAATGTCTGAATTTAGAATGATAATAATATTAGTATATATTGTAATTAACATGATCTAGAGTGTTGTTTTCTTTTATTTATTTTTTAATATGGTTTATTTCTTATTTTTTGTGTTATAATATGAATTTAAACGTGTAATTATTATATTATACATGATACGATATTATTTGTATTTTATACATTTTGTTTGACTTGTTTATTTTTTTTTTCTATACTTCTTTAAAATTAGTTATATTGTTATTTACATACTATAATACAGTTAACGTCATTCATTATGAACAATAACAAACAATTTCATTCATGTATTTAAAATGTTAATAAACGTTATTTATTTAAAGTATTTTGTATAACATTCACAATAATTCTCTTCATTAAGGAGTCAATATATGTTTAATATTTTTATTTTTTATTATTATTTCCTGTTTAAATACAATTTTGGAAATATTTATTCATGAGATATGAGTATGTTATTTAAAGATTTCATATGTGTTATAGTTCTCTTCATTATTTTTTGATATTGTTAATACAATATTATTAACGCTTTCTGGGTTTATTAAAATTCATCATATTCTTTTCTTTTAATTGTTCTTAATTTGCAGAATTAACAGTTTTTTGTTTGGTTTTATTGATTTATATGTTTGTATAGAATCTAAGCAAACATTTTTGTTTTATTTCATTTTGTTGTTTATTTCTGTAGTAAATACAATATTATGTTTTCGTAATATGTTATCCAAAATTCGTTTTATGTATATTTGTCAATGATTTATTTCTTTTTATTCTCCTTTTTAAACTTGTGGAAGATTTTCCAAACTACCTTCGGTTTCATTCATTGAATTAATTCTAAAATTTGAATAATAGAAAAGTGAATAAAGGAAAAATGAAAATTGAATGTGAATTGAATTGGGAAGAATTTTCAATATTTGATTCACTCGCTGCAATATTTTCTTAAAGCTAATCATTTGTTCGTTCTTTTATTTCATTTCATTTCATTTATTAGGCTTAATCCAACCTTAAGTTAATATAAAAAAAAATACTTAAAAAAAAGAAGAAAAAACAAGGACGGAGAAACGGACTTGGGGTAGGGGAGGTAGGATGCTGGAGAAGAGCGAGTGTATGTGGGGGTGGCAAATGTGGCATTTGTGAGACAGCGACAGTGAACGGCATATATGTTTGAATGTTTATCCGCAGTGTTTCCCTTTGCTGGGACTTTCTGTTCCTCAAGCTTACGCTTTGCTGAGACTTTCTGTTCCTCAGGCTTATGCTTTGTTGGGACTCTTGGTGTCTCAGTTTTCTTTGCTGCTGGGAGTTACTACTCCTCGGGCTTACATTCTGCTGAGATGATTCTTTCAATTAACTGAACTCTTCTTGGTTCATTTATTTTCTTATTTCCTCTGACGTTAAAGTTTTGGCGGGAAAGGGAATTTTGAATGCCGTTATTCCGTTTCTAGGGGCGAGACGAGTTTTAAAAGAATAGTGAATAATTGGATTTTGCACATGCAAATATGATAGTCTCGTTCTGCATTCCATTAGGGAATGGTTAAATTTATGGCAATAGGAACATTGGACGGGTTGAACTTCCGCTTTCTGTTGGAGAATAAATTGTAAAGTGTTTGTATTGTGATAACAACTCCCTGAAGTATACCCAGTCCTATTGCACGTTCGAAAAATTATTGGCTGGCTATAACTTCGATTGCTAGGGGATATTTTTAAAGTATATTCATTTTCTAATCTCAGGGCTTGCTCTAAGGCATAATTAATTGCTGCTCTGCGGTTTGGGGTGTTTCGTGCTTTAACGAGTAATTATAGATTGGGATTTCTCAGGCCATCCTCGAATGCGTGCAAGGCAAGTTAGATGGAGCTTTCGAACGTGGCTTTGTCCAGCTGATCCAGGAAGTGTGTCAGTCTGTTTCCAAACTCCTTCACACCTTCCTCGGTATTCTGTTTGACCGAAACCAGACTGACTTGCGCCGCAGACCTATAAGTGAGGATTTTAAAGTGTTCCATCAGCTCAGACACAAGGTCGTTCCAAGTAAAAATGTCCTTATATTGAATATGGTCATGTGCTGGGCCATGTAGTGTAGTTTTGACCACCTTCAGGAAGAGAGCATGGTTTAACGTATATTATATATAGTTTACTTAGTATATGTGCAATAATACGTAACTCGCATTTAATACTTGTAAATTTGTTAGTTATTTTCCTCTTTGATAGTGTTATTAAGAAAAACTTTAATTCATTAATTTCGGAGTTTTCCTTTAACCCCTCCAAATGCGCGCATCAAAAAGATTTAAAATTTATTTTAATGTTTATTGTCCCCTTAAATTGAACTTGTTTAGAACTTCTTTAATTTGTTTTGGGGTTAATTGTTAGCGCGCTTAAATATATACCTATATATAGGTTATCAGCCGATAACAATATGGAAGAAGAAATACGCGAATGGCTGATCAAATCCAACAAACCCTACTATGGTCTATCAAGGGTCTCTAAATCCGGAAATTTATCCAGAACATCCAAGCTAATACTCTACAAGACCATGGTCTTAACAGTAATCATGTGTGGATGCGAGACCTGGGTGCTCGATAAAGGGCACTCTGAACTCTTAGTCGCGTTCGAGAAGAAGGTCGTAAGGAGAATTGTTGGCCCCGTATGTGAGGGAGGGCGATTCCGGAGATGTTACAACCATGAGTTGTATGCCATCTACCTTGAAGCTAATGTTGTAAGAAAAATCAAGCTCGGTAGACTCCAGTGGGCGGGACACCTAGCTCGAATAAGCGAAGAGGAGCCTGCCCTGAAAGTCCTTTGTGACAGTATGTATGGAAAGAGACAGCGCGGCAGACCTTGTCTGCGATGGAGGGATGGAGTAGACCAGGACGCCCAGAGCCTGGGAGTGCCAAACTGGATGACATCGGCTCGAAATCGGTACCGGTGGAGAGATTTGTTAAATAAGGCCAAGACCGGGTGCCGGTTGTAGTGCCGATGATGATAATGATACTATTTATTGATCTATAGCAACCCGGATGTTCATGACCTCACCGGCTCGGCTGCACCATCGCTCCCTGTCCTGTGCACTCCCCTTTCACCCTTGAGCATCTAATTAAATCTCTTCAAGGTCAAACCTTACATCGTCCTCCCATCTTGGTCGCGGCCGTCCTACCAGTCTCTTTCCAGTTGGTCTACCGTCAAGAATTCTACACACGGTCCTATCGTTGCCCATTCCTGCCACATGTCAAGCCCATCTTAATCTTCGCGACCTGATTACTCTCACTATTCCAGGTTTGCGGTATAGCTCTTCCAATTCGTGGTTGTGGAGTTTCCCCCATTGTCCCGCGTCTTCGTCATATTTTTCGCCAAAGATACCCCTTAAAACTTTATTCTCGAATGCGCGGAATTTGTTTACTTTCCGTTTGAGAGCCCATGTTTCGCATCCGTATAAAACAAGCGGCATGATTATGGTTCTATAAACACGGAGTTTTACATTACGTGATAGCAGTTTGGATTTCAGCATTTTAGTGAATGCGTGCCAATTAACGTTGCGGGAATGCAGTCTTTTATTAATTTCCTTCGACACTTTGTTACTGTCCGCCAGTATTGTTCCCAGATATTTCAATTCTTTAACTTTTTCAAATAATTTGCTTCTGACGTTCATGTGTGTTCGCTGAAGTCCACCTGGGGTTGCAGTAATCATATATTTTGTGGTATTTTCATTAATTTCTAGGTGCACCTCTTCTGCCGCTTATATGATGATTTCACTGATTTTACTTACAGTTTTTGGATTATCGCTCAGAACGGCGATGGCATCCGCATATCCAAGCACTTGTGAGACCCCGTTCAGGGATGATCCGGCCGTGTTGTGTTCTTGTACCTTTCTGATAACATACTCGAGCACAAGGTTAAAAAGACATGATGAGAGGCCATCCCCCTGTTTTAGCCCGTCGCGGATTTCAAATGGTTCTGAGAGGTGGTTTTCTATTATAACTCGCCCTTTGTTTTCGTTCATGCAAATTTGAACGAGGGCGGCATATTTTTTCGGGATTTCCAGCTCAACTACAATATGGTAAAGTCGTTGTCTTGCGACTGAGTCGTAGGCTTTTTTAAAGTCTAGGAAAAGTTGGTGAACCCTTTCTCCGTTTCTAGCAATTGTCTTACTGTGAACATTTGGTCGGTCGTTTACGGATTCCTAGGGAATCCGCACTGCTAGTCGTCCAGTAATTCTGCTGCATACGGTGTGATTCTCCCCAGTATGACATTTACCAATAATATTAACCACGAATTCCCACTTATAAAAACATTAGTTTCATTGGATGTATAAATACATATCCCAAAGAATCGCATGTAAGCCTTGTTCCGCAAATCAAGCGTAAACAAAGAATGCTGTACAAGTGATGCATGTATCTTTAAGGATGCTTAAATTACATCCGCAGATAATGTGCCCTGATTTAATTGGGTCATAAATTGCCGGTTAAAAGAAAATTCTAAATGGCCTACCTACCTACTCGGTCGAATATAACTTGAGTCCGGATTCATCCTTCGTCACCAAAAGACGTTACGGTCGATTTTGTAAAATGGTGCACCCAAGAGATTTATTAATTGCTCTAATAACTCGCCATTTTTATTGTGTTATCGGAAATGTAGCAACAGCAGAATTTTCCATAGTCCCATTTATAAGGTTTTAAAGCAAACACTTCATAAGAAGTCGAAAATAAGACAAGACTTCCATTGTGAACTCAGGATACGTAAATAAAAGTGTTTAGTTATATGTGTGGTGTTTAATTATATATAACACATTGCTTGCATTTTATTACTTAAATCTATTAAGCTATCTCCTTGACCCTCAATCCAAATTAATAATCGATCAATATTGAAGTCATCAAAGTCTTAAGGCACCAGTTTCTCGAATGCTGGCTGTATGCAACAACTTATCAATACTTCTGAAATTTTTTTCGAAACTGTCCTTTCTATCGAACAACCAACTGTTGGTGGCCGTAATTGTACTAGGTGTACAATCATCTTTGGTGTGGACAACCGACCCATTATTTCTCGAAGATTTTATTTGGTTTGTTTTATGAAGCTAAATAAATAAACTTGTAACAATAAGCAGATGTGGATTTATTTGTCATCTCTTTTTAAATATTTGATTAGTGACTTATATTGGACCAGTTCTCCATTGCGGTTTATACCTTACTATGAATAAGTATCCCGCACATAACAGCGCAAGATTGGAGCATTCAATTTAATTTGATTTAAAACTTGTTCCCTTGTGAAATTTCTCTCTTTCGTGACACCAAAACCTTAGAAACGCAAATAGTTAACACTCCTCCGCATTCATTTCTTCCAACAGGCCACGACTTTGTGATGGAAAATATCAATTCCAAATTAACAGACATTAAGAAGAGAAACTTTGCTGACTTGATTCCCACGAATTCTATACACCCACTCTAAAGTGATCAACTCAATGTGTAAATTTCGTCTAATTAACAAATTTAATTTAATTTCATCGAACACCAACGACGACAGCAATTCCAAGTGCCCGATAATAACCAATTAGAACGCCCCTCCCGAATTGAACCTCGAGAAACAAAGTAGAAGCACGAAGCTGACTTTGTAACACATCTGTCTCCCATGAAGAGCTTCAATAGAAACAACGGATTGTTCAATTAGCGAGAAACAATTCCGAGCCGTCAAGTCCGACAATGCACTGTGTGAAAAGCTCAAAAACCATCTGCTAACCATCTCAGTCAACACGGCATCTTAAAACCACCGATTCGTTTGCGTTCAACACTGATATTTCACAAAAACGAAAACCTCCCAAGAACTGTGTTCCAGAGTGGATTAGAACCAAAATATAAACGTATCCGAAAGTGTCTAATTTTTCATCCAAATATCGTTATGGTACACGACTAACAGATGGAACAATTTCTTCGCAGAAGATTGAAAGCAAGTGACTAAGGTGAAGCAGTGAATTCGCCTCTGTTTCGTGGATACAAAGCCAACCCAAAAATAGAATAAAGGGTATAGTGGGTCGATGGAGCGATTAGCTCACCATCAGCTAGAGCGGAATGTCTTAGGATGTTCAAAACTAGAGTCTTTAAGTGCGCCCGAGGGCAGTTCATTCCAAAAGTTTAAAATTAATGAATGCATTCAATATGTAGCTTCTCCGGGCGCTCTGTGGCTTTCACCTCTGCGCAATAGAATCAACTTTCATTTCCATAACCTCCCCAGGTGGTGGAAAACATAGTAACACGTCCCACCGCGAACACATATCCGTGTCAAATATTAACGTTGACCACCTGCGAGCCGCATGTTGTCCTAAAATACAATAGAATATTGGAGACGAAAAGGTGTCAGCTTGTTTATGAACCTAGTTTTATGTAAATTCGTCAGAATAACGCAGTTGTGTCTGTATCTGTGGCCCTGGACCGTGGCCCCTGGTTATGTTGCTCCACTTTTTCACCTTACAAGAGAAATAGATGCTATGCTCTTTGTCTGTCCGATTAGCATTGGTCTTAAATTTGAATTATCTGTTTTAATGATCCCCTCTTGATGAGATCGTAAATCAGTTCCACAGTTCGAATTAATTATTTACTAGTTTTCCACCGACAGTCACTCCTCGGGGCAGGGAATACTGAAATGAGAAGTGAAGAAGAACAAGCCATTCGAGACTGTCCGCTTGCGCATGACCAACCAACTGGCGACGTAAACAGATCTGTTTCTTCGGCCAACAGTGGCGATAAATTAATCTGTTTTGAATTCACGAAAACCAGTTTCCACGAATAACCAAAAATCCTCTCAGGTATCCGTATACATTTGTCATCACACTAATCTTGTCGTGAGCGACGAGAAACGAAGGACGGCCGACTGGCGATCGGCTGTCGGAGACTGAACCATATCATCCCATCTGCTTCCAAAAGCATTAATTTATTGTGTGCCAAATACCATCGACACCAAAGTACACCCACCCTACTGCGCCTTATTCTCTGCTGACTACCGCAATCATATTCGATTCATCTTACAGTCTTACGCCGAAATATCTACCCGAATACCACCACCTCGACGACCTGGCAATTTATGGACCTCTGAATTGTTTCATGAAAACCAGCACATTCCTCGTGCCTGAGGACGATGTTCCAACCAACGTACAATGACGTCCCTAAAAATTATCTAGATCGCTGGGCCTCCGCGAATTATGGCAGCTCCACTACGCTGACGTCCGAGACGAAGCGCAGAGCCGTATGTTGACACTTGAGGCTAATACAATATAATGAAATAGTTGACTCGAGGTCTTTAGGTTGTTGAGATCAGACCACTCGGCAAACTCACGTACGACCGCAGATACCAGAGAAAGGTGAGAAATAATAAGATCCCGATACAATCAAAGCAGCACACATTCCGATCATAAATTCTCGAAAAGCAGGGGCATCTCACACACCGAGCTCCAGATCGTTACCTCTGATGAGATTGAGGAGTATCGTTCGACATTGGTGTCAGCCCAAACCAATGATCCAGCTCAATGTAGTACAGCAGTACAAAAGCATCGTCGTGTATTTCCTACCATTTGCAATTTATGACTTCAAGGTACACTGACCTAAAAACTCTTAACATGAAGGACACAATTACCTTCCACCCGTCCGTCGTTGTCCCTTTTCTTGTCTGTTTATTTGTTTTCGAGAAATTGAGTTCAAATTTTGACAATGGAATCGATTCGCTGACCACTAGATATCCTTCTAGTACAAGACAGACGTCCAATTGTACCTACAGCAGTTGCGCTCTTAGTATGTTCGATCTGATTTGGTTCTCACTCCCGAACATCAAAACCAATAAATTTTCTATGGAATCCGGGAATATTACCTCGTGTCCTTTGTGCAAAAACATGGAGGAAAATACAAAAAGAAAGATGTAAGAAGGCAAAAAAAACGAAAGGTAGAAGAATCACAAGATACGACACCACAGCAAGGAACACACACGTACTCTAAGGAACCAGAACAAGATCGACCAACAAGAAAAAGGAGACAATAACTGTGAAACCGAAAACCCCGAAATACCAATTGATTCTGGTGGTGGTAATAAATTGAATCTTATTTTCGCCTCCTTATCTGGTCAACATCGAGAAATTGGAAAAGAAATTTATTTATTGACTCCATTTTGACTACTCCCCGAATTCGACGAGTCATGAATCCAGATCTTGACAAAGAGCACTGATCATGACCCCTGTTCGACCGGAGAGAAGGGTCTTGTACGCTCGTACAACGTAGATCTATGTACATATGCGGGGTTGGGTACAAAATAAAGATTATGTTAACGAGATAGTATCGGTGGTATTGTTTTGTTTCCCTAGCTCGGTGGTGACCGGTGGTGACCAATTGAGTTGATTAATTGCTTAAGACAGTTCGGTAAACATGGGTGGCAAGATGCACTCCTGCATACGAGGTTCCAGCTCAGTAACATTGAAAGGAACTCGATTCCCAATACAAATTCAACACCTGTATGGGCCAACTGTTCGTAAATCGGCTTGAAATATTCTGTAGGCGCCTTTTTATCAAATGAAGGATAACTTCGTTTAGCATTCGCTAAACATGGGGAATTTTCTATATCTTAGTTGAATATAGTTTCCATAATTAGAAGAATAAATAGGAAGTTTATCGTCCAATGCCGGGTTTACAAATGTTTGTTATTGAAAGCAGTATTCATTTTCTAGTTTCTCGTTCGTATGTCACAAAAGGTTGTGATCGTTTGTTTTGAATTTGTTAAGCATTTTCTGAATATTTTAATAGAAAGGGATGAGGATTTTTCTAATACCACGAAACACGAAGTTTCTTTGTTTTATTTCAAGAAACCGAACTTCTTCAAACTTTACAACACACAAATAGCAAAACTTATTATAATTGAATTCCAAAAACACAACAGCGATCAATTTCGTGAGTTTCCGATGCCAACTGACACTATTCGCCGGAGAACCGATCCCCGATGACAATCGTGTAGTTCGACTGAAGAACGATTCCCTCTGTTTGAGTATCCATCAAAAATGTGGCTTCCGCGGTCGAACACTGATTAAGGAAGAACGCAGTATCCAAATCCTCCTAAGCAATATGGGTGATTCACATGCCTATACTTGTGCAAGTATTGCCGAAAGCATCCATGTCCTGATATCAGCTGAGTCAAGTGGTAATTCAGCTCCCCATGTTTTCTTTTCACCCATGTTTCTATATCAGGTATCATGATGTGGGTCCATCTTCCTTTGGTGGAAAAATCCCACCTTCGTTGCCATTCTCTTAGGGTTGAGAGCTCCAATTGTGACCGCATTCTCCGACGATTCTCTTGGGAGACCTTATGCAATGCAGCGTTTTCTTTAGCTGCAATGTCAGGTGGTGTCCTCCCAGCCAAAATATTTATAGCATCTTCGGATACCGCTCGGAATGCACAACATATTCTTAGTGATGCCAGCCTATGTGCGGAGTCCATCAACATTGGGTAGCAGTCTCGCGAAAACTTTGCATACTCCTGCCGTTTTTTCACTCGTTTTCCTCAGGAGTCTTTGATGGTCAACCTGTTGTCGAGTATAACACCAATATATTGAATATAGGGACTGGATCTGATTGTTTGTCCTTCTATTTCCAAATCAAGGTGTTCAACCTTCTTGCCGCTGCTTATTAAAACTACATGACATTCCACAACAGCGGACCTAATACAGACCCGCTGTTATTTTATATTTCTGTGGTCCCTGATCTGTGTCATAGAGCAGTCTTCTATCCGCGAGATAGTTTGCATTTTTAACATCTAGTGTCACAATCGCGCAATATTTTTTCGTACCTCCTAGTCATCGTGCTCCAGCTATCGCATTGCGAGCCATGTCGCACACCACAGATAGTGGCTTACCGGTAGATCTACCTTTCCGGAACCCGTACTGTCGTTCAAAGAGCCCCGATGTGCCCTCAGTGAATTGTTCCAGGCGAGTAGCAATTACTCGCTCAAGCAGTTTTCCTGTTGTGTTCGGCATGCACAGCGGGCGATAAGACGACCGCGCCTCTGGATTCTTGACTCCTTTTGGAATAAGCACAAGCCCCTGTTTTTTTCCATCGTTTAGGAAATCGTCCTGTTTGAAGGCAGGTTGTGAAGAGACTGCTGAAGACTTACGGCTTTTTTGTTAGAGCAGTCTTCACTACAGCATTAGGGATACCATCTACTCCTAGGGCCTTGTTTGGTTTAAAAACCCTTGCAGCCAAGAGCATCTCTTCAGTGGTCACGGGGGGTATATCTCCTTCAGTGATACTCCACTCCTCTTGCATTTTCCACACCTCATCACACTGCGGGAAGAGAACAGCAACGATTCAGGCCATGCCAGTTTTACTTTTTTGCATTTGACTACTGTTGTTGTCTAGTCTTTTCATGGCTATCCGGTAGACGGTGCCCCATGGGTTGTTATTTAATTCATCGTTAAGGGGGCAGAATGCGTCACATTTACTTTTGCGGATTACATTCCTCAACTCTTTTCGTGTGTTGACGAATTCCGCCTGCAACTGTGGGTAGGTGTTACGGTTTCTTCCTCTTTGTTGCAATCTGTTGCATTCCGATCGCCTATGTGCGATTTCTGGGTTTCACCAATACACCGGTTTGATAGCCCCTGCTGGTTGTCTTTGTAGTGGGATAAAAGCATCACATGCGGTAGTTAGCCACTTCATGACTTTTCCAGCCTGCCTGTTGTTCTCATCGGGCTCTGCGTCAAACAGTTCAATTTGGTCTTCCAGTATATAATAGAGCAGTTCCGCATCGAGGCCCTTCTCTTTCCACCCATTTTTCTGGGCTTTCTTCACCAATTTGCCAGTGATGAATCCCCTGTGTGGAAATATGTCGTACATCACGGCTTGGTGGTCACTATGGGTATAGGTATCCAAAACTCGCCACTCCATACTTCTTGCCAACATAGAGCTGGCAAATGTGACGCCAATTTTGGACCGCCTTCTCTCATTTATGAAGGTGTCGTTAGCAACCACATCTAAGACTGCTAAGGCTTCGAGTAGTGCCCTCTACTGTTGGCCCCCATTCTACTGCCCAAGCGTTGAAATCTCCAGTAACTATAAGGGGGCTCTTATCTCTAGCTTCTTGTGTTATCCTGTCCAAAAAGCATTTGAATTCTTCTATTTCTCACCCTGGCAAAGCGTAACAATAGTAGAAATGAACTCCTCTGATCTTAGCGTAGGCGAATCCTTCCAGCCACTGGAGACTTCTGTATTCCATGAGGAAATTTCCAGTTGTCCAGATGGCCGCTCTTCCGCTGCTGTCTTCCTCACATGTAATAGTACCAGTGCCAGGCATCCTGTACTACTCATGGATGAGTACCACGCCGGCACCATATTCCTGAACCGTTTGGGAAAGAAGATCTTGTGCGGCTCCACAATGGTTTGTTGAATGCACTTTAACCTGTCCATTTTTATTGAGGAGATTGAACATCGCGTTTTTAAACGCTCGGCATTTGTAACTCCATGTTGACTGGTGGTTACCGCCTTTGCGTCCTGATTCCCAGAACATGCATTTGCCCATTACTTTGTTGTCTTTTTCATCGCATTTCAAACAGTTTTCCGAACGATCTTCTTCGGATTTGCAGGACTTCGCCACATGACCGTATTGCCAACATCTGAAACATCGTGTGGGTGGATGTGTTCTCAAAGTTTGCATCTCACCCATCCAACCCGTGGGAAACCTGTAGCCAGCAACATGCTAGCCTTTTCTCTTGGTAAGCGGATCATGGGAGCCTGCGTGCCATCTGGTTTCCTTCGTAAACTCTTTACCGCTTCCTTTGGGATCGCGTTCAGCGCGGAAATTCTATAGCGATAGCTGTCAGGATTTCCTCCACAGTGGCCACCTCATCTAAATTACGACACCCAACCGTGATTTCATCCTTTAGTACTTGTTGTACCTTTGCTTTCAGTGTCTCGATAGTGGCCTCTGGACGGCGTTTTAGTTCTAGCAGCAATTTCCCCTTTGCTGTCTTTCGAACTTTATTCACGCTATTTCTGAGTTCACTTAGCTCGGTCTTGGCCTTCATAAACTTCAGTATATCGCATATGTTTTTTCCCCGATTTTGGATATTATTATAGCCTCCGGGCGTGCCCTGTTTTTTTTTCACAATGTTGGCCTTCCCAGTATCACCCTTTGGAGCATTTCACCACCCAACCTCAAATCCCCCTTCCTTCCCCTCGGGCGAATTGTAAACCAATTATAATTGGGTGACTCTTCATTAATCTTCCTTGGGACTCTGCTTACGTCTCTGTGCGAGTTTTATTTTGGTAGAAACAGGTAGAAGTAGAACAATTATATATCTGTAACAACGATTTGATTAGATGCAAAATTTGTCAGACCTAGAGGAAGCCATAAGTATGATAAATTTTACCCAATAGGTAGGTGTTCATATTTGGCCATCTTCCATGTCAAAAAAAAGGTCATACCTTCAGAATTTTGTATTTTTAACCTCTTAACCGAGCATGACTTATATATACCTCAAACGTAAACAGTATCGGGTATAAGTAGGACGTATAGAAATGTGCTCGAAATAAATGTAATTGTTTTTTTATTCTTTCCTTTTTTTATATAAACAAGCAAAAAAATATATGTTTTATTGTCTTTTAATCAATTCAAACCATTGGTAAAAAAAACGAATAATAACAAATGACATCACGCGGGCGTGACATAATAACACGTCTTTACGAAAAAATGGAAGTCCATTCTACGAGGGTGGTTTGAAAAGTTTCCGACCTCAACATGAAGATAGCAGTAGTCGTCAATAAAATCTAATGAATGTAGTTGTGCATCTTTTGACAGTTACTCTGCAAAACATCAGCCATGTTGGAGACGTAGTTTTTATTAGACAGTCGTTTGAGTGAGACGATGTGAGTGTTTTTGTGAAAATGGACAAAATTGAGTATCGTATTTTGATTAGTCAAAACAGTGGACTGCAAAAAGTGAATCGGCTCCAAAAAAGGAAAGTGATGGCGAATGTTTTTTGGGATAGTCATGGAGTTATCTTAATCGATTATCTTCAGAAAGGAAAAACCATTACAGGAGCATACTACGCATCATTACTCGACCAACTGATGGCAGAAATTGCGGAAAAACGATCACATTTTCAGAAACCGAAAATCCTGTTTCACCAAGACAACGCGCCATCTGACACCTCGGCGGTAGCCATGGCGAAAATTCACGAATTACGGTTTGAACTGCTTAACCATCCGCCTTGCTCACCAGATATAGCCCCAAGCGACTTCTTTTTGTTCCCTAATCTAAAAATTCCGCTCGGAAGACAGAGATTTTCGTCATATGAGGAGGTAATCACCTTCGTGAACACTTATTTTGCAGGGAAAAACGCCGAGTACTATTTGGACGGGTTAGAGACATGGGAGCATCGCTGGGAGAAGTGTGAGTCATCGGCTAATAGCGAAGGAATGGATGAGGAGACCTAGTTTTTAATGTTTTTCACGAATGCTCAGAAGATTCTACTACCTGTGGGAAAGTGTAGTATTTTTTGTCTCATTCTCTGGTCAGGCAAGAATTCTGCGCGTTGAATATGCGCATTGCAGTCGTTTCTAGCTCTCCTGAATTTTTTCCGGTTATATAACCGGAAGCTCACTTCTTTAGCTTTAATGACATCTCTGCACCAAGAATTGAACCACATATTTCTCCTGAGTTTGTGTCGAATAATCTTTCGCATGCCAAGTAGAATCGTATCTGTCAATGTATCCGATATAGAGTCCACATTGTTATTGAGGAAAAATAGCGACCAATTTAACTTCCCAAAAAAGTCGTTCAGACCATCCCAGTTAGCTTTCTCGTGGAACCATGCTGTTCTTTTGGGAGTTTTCTCGTTAGCGTTTCTGTTGGTTAGAGCATATTTAGCTAACAGAATACAGTGGTCTAAAGTGTCCAAGGGTCAAGATCCTTTAATTGTGTATTTGTTGGGTGTGCGGTAAGAAGTAGATCCAGTGTATTGTCGGAATGAAAAAACCCGCAGTAACTATTTCAATGTTCGGATATCGAGTCAAGATCCTATCGATCAAATCAGACAGAGGATGGGTTGTATCCAAGTTTGGGTTTCTGTAAAGAAAGCAGTAATGTATGACATGCTTACTAACGTGAAATTTTATCCACGAGAAATTAAACTCTGGATTGGAGTGCAGTCTGTGGCGGTTCCGCCAAACCCCACTGTTACTTACCTGAAGAACCCCCATAACTTCGACCCAACTTATAAGTTTCACTAATGCAATCGCATTACCACCTTAAATGATTCACGCATCAAATAGACTAAATTTATATAACCTAAAAGTCCCTTTAAAGGATTCTTACCTTTCGTGCATTTCTTCGCATACAAATGACCTACAAGAATTCTTTCCATTATACGGGAGCATAAAACAAAAACCTATTCGGTACCTCGGTTGCCAGGCAAATTCCAACCTTCCCACACCTGCACCGCAATCTCCCCGCAGCAAAAACATTTCCTTCCCAAGGATAATTAATGCTTTCAATGCATTACTTGGAAATGCCTGCAAAGAATTTTTCCTACAAGGGCATTCATACATATATCAATGCATCTCTGCATTAGTGACCCAGAACCGAATTTTCAATTAGTGTAGATATTCACACTAGAGTTCGATCCTGGCGTCGCCATAGATGCCATGTACAATTGACACAGATGGTATATACAAGCCGTCATTGTGTAATCATCTGAATTGCTTCGAAATGACTTGCAACTAACTTTTTATCCTAACCATCAATGATGTCGCCTCTGTTATTAAACACTCATCCATATCCCTCTATGCGGACGACGCCAAACTCTACAAAACAATCATCTCTCCCCTCGACTCCTCACTCCTCCAACAAGACCTCGACAGCTTCTCAACCTGGTGCCGTAATAACTGCCTGGAATTCAAAGTTGCTAAATGTCACTCCATTACATTCTCCCGCAAACGTCGACCCCCACCTCCTCGCTCCTACTTCCTGCTTAACCAGCAGATTTCATACGTATCCTCAATACGTGACCTCGGAATCTTATTTGACAGGGAGCTCAGCTTCATCCCACATATTGATGATATCATTCTTAAGGCCAACTCCGCCCTAGGGTTTGTGAAACGCTGGTCTAAGGAATTCTCAAATCCTTACGTTTCCCGTTCCCTCTACATAGCCTTCGTCCGCCCCCTTCTTGAATACGCCAGTCAGGTCTGGTCTCCACAATGCTCGTCCCATATCCGCAGAATCGAGAGCGTGCAACGTCGATTTCTGCGTTTTGCCCTCCGTGGACTGAACTGGGAGAATCCTCGGATTCTTCCCCTATACACAAGCCGACTCCATTTGATCAACCTCAGTACACTTGAGGAGCGCAGAACTCTTGCCGATATCCTCTTCATCCACCGTCTCCTCTCCGGCACAATCAACTGCCCTAGTTTGCTTTCCGCCATCGCACTCAACACCAACCCCCGTAACCTACGAAACCCTCGTCTCTTCTATCTACCCTCTCACCACACTTCCTACGGCTGTAATGAACCAATTTCACGAATGCTAAAGTGGGCAAACTCTTACCCTACCTCCTTCGATTTCTGCCTCACTTCTAATGCTCTCAAACGTCGTCTTCTCTCTTTCCCCTCGTGACCTTGCCCCACCCACCATCTCTCTCTTACTACCCGTACACATTCCTATCATCCGGCCCCATTATCCTACTACCCGGTCTTCGCCACCCCATCACGTGCACAGCCACCTACCCACCTTATTACCTTCCTACTTATTCTAAACTAACTTTAGTAATCCCTAGTCCTACTGCCCAGTCCTCTTCACCTCCCTGTTTTTTTTTTCTCCTTTTTTAATTATTTTTAAATTACTACTTTAGTTTTTAAGTTAGTCTGTAAGGTATTATATCAATTTATGCTTGGATTAAGCCTAATAAATGTGGGTTCTGCCCTCACTAAACAAACAAACAAACTATCGATACAGCTGCAAGCACTTTACCCAGGAATGCTGCTTTGTTTGAATCTCCAAACAATCATCGACTTCGCGCATAGCCACCGGATTGTATTCAAAGAATAAACAATGCAAATATAGAATCCGTTTCCCACAAACGAATTTCCCTACATATACAAATGCAAGCAAGAGATTCGTTTCGTCCACCAACCCATTAGCACCTTTCCCAATGTCTATTCATATATTTACAAAAGGGCATACACTCATCTAAGACTTTTATTATGCCCTCGTCCCATATTTGCTTTTAGCACATCTCATCGATGCATCGTCGTCTATTTATTTAGCCGCGAGGCGCATCATAAACCATGATCGCCCCGATTCCTTTGTCCTTGCCGGTTGCCTGCTTTGTTTGCCATTGCATTCGCGCATGAGTAAACAACACAGATCTAAACGATCACACATATTTCTATTCCACCAAGAGAGACTTTACGTTTCTCTGGTGGTAAGTAAATACATTTTTTTTTTTTTTTTTTTTTTTTTATTAGACTTCTCTCGGGAAAGGCGAACCTATAGCGTCGAGTGGGCGCCCCGAGATGTCTTCAAATAACTGTTGCAGTTCTTTTTGAACAGTTGCAGGTTGTAACGCTCCGGGAACACTCGCGTGGGAAGGGAGTTCCACAGCTTCCCCGCTCTGTAACGGAACGAGTTCTGATACAGGGATGTTCGCGCTGTCGGGAGATGAACCACAAACGGGTGCGATCCGTCGGATTGTCTTGTGGAGCGCATATAGACCGAATTGCGTGGAACAATGCCAAGAATCTCCGAAGAACAGCACCCGTGATAATATCTGTAAAACAGACAGAGGTCGGCCACGCGCCTTCGATGTGATAGCGACTGTAGTCCCGACGTCAGCGCCGAATCCCCGATCAGGCGGATCGCTCGTCTTTGTATGCTCTCAAGTAGGTCGAGGGTATGTTTAGGAGCCGAGCTCCAAACATGAGAGCAATACTCGAGCGCGGTTCTAATTTGAGATTTATATAGGAGAAGAAGTTGGGCCGGAGTAAAGTATTTCTTGGCTCTAAAAAGATAACTCAGTTTTCCTGAGGGTGATCTGGCGATACCCGATACGTGTTTATGCAATGATGCACTCCCACAGACCGTGACGCCGAGCAATTTCAAACTTTCCCCAGCCTCGAGGGCCCGGCCACTCATCATCAGCTGTGGAACCGATGATCCAGTTTTCTTTGTGAATGTTGTATACTGGGTCTTCGTTGCGTTGAAGTCGACAAGATTGGCCTTTCCCCACTGCAGGACTTTATCTAGATCCTGGTTCAGAGAGTCAATCTGTCTACATCTCAGCTGGTGCGACGTTGATGCACCAATCGGCCGATCACTCGAAAAGGAGGAAACAAGCGTACTATCATCCGCAAAACTGAACACTTTGTTATCCGTTGTCTCCAACAAATCATTTATGTGAAGCAAGAACAAGGTTGGATCCAAAATAGAACCCTGGGGCACCCCCGAATTAACAGGATACAGATCCGAACACTCGCCGTCCACAACAACCCGGATCGATCGATTCTCGAGGAAGCTCCTCGTCCAGTCACAAGCTGTTGGGAAAGTCCATATGAACGAAGTTTGCTCAGCAATGCCCTGTGCCAGACGCGGTCAAAAGCCTTGGAGATATCTAATGCGACCGCCCTTGACTCACCATGCCGTTCAATCGCAGATGTCCATATATCGGTTATAAGTGTCAAAAGGTCTCCTGTGGACCGCCTGCCACGGAATCCGTATTGACGATCATTCAGAAGACCGTTGCACTCCAAATACTTAACCAACTCTGTATTGATGACTTTTTCCATTACCTTAGATAAAATAGACAGTAATGTCTCCATATCCTTAATGGAGAGGATATCTACCACCACACCACAAACTTATCCCAAACGAAGGTTGTATCAATAATTACATCTGCCGACCACGCTGGTCGCGCGATCTCCCGCTCTCCATCGCGCGACGGAGAAGCGTATATATACAGAAGACGTGTCGAGGTAGAAGTGTTTCATCTTGTATTAAATTTATAAAAATCAATTTAATATTAAATATAAGTTCTAAGTAAAGTCCATCGACAATAAAAAAATTGTTTATGCATAAAAAACATCGCCTGAGTGTTTTGTTTCTGTGTTGTGTCCGCCCGGTTGCGAAGGTCAACCATCCTTTTCTTCCTCCCTACGTTGTGAGCAGTGGCCGCGTGAACAATATACGATGGGGATGGAAGTGAGCCTGGTGCCCGTGTCTGGCACATACTTCCTCCCCACAAGTCCATAGTGTGGCAGAAGCTGATAAGCAAATTCATATCGTATGTATGTGGCTAGACGACGTTGTCGAAAGAACAGAGCCACTAAGTTATATCCAAGTTGATTAAAATCGGAAATATCTGTATTAGTTATTACCTGGGTTTCGCGAAATACAATCATAGTTGGTTTCTGATTATAAACGTAGGCAGACACAGAGGATCGACGCAAAATTCCCGTTCCATTGAAATGGCCCTACACAGAAAACCAATACCGCCTCGGGAAAGGAGGCAACTGAGGACCAGCGATAGATAAGCGAAAGTAACCACTACAGGTGTTATGCCCCTGTCCTTTCTACGACGAATATTACGCCACTCAAATACCAAAAACTCTCCAAAGCATATTAATCAATCGAGAGTATTGAAGGATGAAGGACACAATCAGGGGTGTGAAAAAGAGGAATAGAGACACAAGGAATCGAAATGGTAGAGGGTTTTCCCGAAAGGCACAACACTCGCGTCTACATCTTCGCACTTTCCACAGCACTAAGACGCGTGTGTGGAGATATCTTTGTTTGGTTCGGATCACACAGTTAGATAACTTTGCACTGCACTCGGACGCGTGCGTGGAGATCCGTTTGTTTGCTTAGGATTTGTAAGTACAGTAATGTTTATTTAAGATTCCCAAAACGGATTGCACAACTGAATCGATGTTACGGATCACGAGCCAGAAGCGTACGTGCTGTCCCGTCGGCGGTCAGAACCCGACTTAACCCGTCATTTTGACCTATTACCGCTGAAATAGGTATACAACATTTAAAAATAATAAAATCAATATGCTGCATGTGAGAAAACAAGGAAAATATATAAGGTTGGAAAGTAATTAATTGCCGTTTTTTTTCGATAAATAAAACACATTTTTTTAATACAACGAATAATTTGAAATTAATGATATATTTTCCATTTTGTTCGATGACCTTTTGCCATCTTTCTGGCAACTACATAATTCCACGTTCGTAGAACTTCTGATCCTTATCGGCAAAAAACTGAATCAAGTGCGATTCCACAGCGACAGTGTGGGGTAAAGGTTGTATTGCACCAAAACACGGCCACACGCTTCGCTTCCTTCCCACTCAAGTTATTCCAACGCCAAGAATTGTTCATCAACGTTGTCCGAAAAGAAATGAAAAGGCACTGATGGTAGTTTTTCTTTAATTGAAGGGTTTATTTATTTATAACGGTTGGTAAAACAAAACAAACGATAAAAGGTACATTTGCTGGTGGATTGTAAACTATAATGAACTTTTGTTTTTTTTTTATTTTGATTAGTTTTTTTATTAATTATAAATCACGCGAATGGCATAGAGCAGAGAAGCTCTTTACACACACATTTCACAATTGGATGCGATTCAGTTTCTATTGAGCACTTAGCATTGACCATGGGTTTGTATTAAATTAATCGATTGTTCGCCTCACGATTTCTTTAATTCACAACATTTTTCACAGATGAGAGATTAAGAGTTTTATTACTGGAAGCAACCCGATCACGACTCTGAATTTATCGCGTGGGTGTATATTTACGCTTCTCCGCAGCCGACGGAGAGCGGGAGTGAAGCGCGACCACTCTGGTCCGCGGATGTAAAAGGACTCAGCGATCGTCATCTCATGCAGAGATGATTTCGCTAAGGAAAAAAGGAAGAGAGAGAAAAACTTTTCTCTTAAGGGTGTGAATATATTCTTACACGTACTCGACAGCAGTGGAACAACGAAACAGGCAGGCGGCAAGGATAAAAGGGAGAAATCAAATCAAACCATGTGCGCCGTTGGTAATGCGGGTCATTGTTTATGCGATGCCTGACGCTATTATCGACGTTAGGAGAAAAAAGGTGCTAAAAGCAAATTGGATTTTTATGGCATCTCTGGCTGCAGTAGAAACCGGGTTCATGTTTGCATTAGGAAATGCTGGAGAATTTGGTTTCAGCGTCTATTGCGCTAATTATATGCAGCTGCTTGGGTTGTTTATTGATGAGAAAAAAAAAAGGTCGCCAGCCAACGTGTATGAAAAGGTACATGACGCGGCTGGGAAAATAGACGGCGCAGTATTTATGATCCCCGTCATGAAGGTTACAATGTATGTAAATCTAATTATTTTGTTTACCGGAATTCATCTAAGGAAATTTGACTGGCGACGTAGATGCCGAAATTGATTGGAAATTCCTGGTAAGCTAATAAAGAAATCTTAAGGAGCAGTGGCATGCGAAGAGAATGCATGAAGGTAAGTTTTCTTAACAGGAACTTAAAGATCATAGATTTGATCTCTTAAATGCGTGCAGCATTTACAGGTACTAATACTGTTGCATTAGCAAACTTAAGGGAGTAGGGTAGTAGTTATGGGGGTTTTTCAGGGAAGTAGACCGTTGGGTTTGGCGGAACCGCTACAACACCATCAGTGAATGTTTTACCATCCGAAGAGTTTTGCAAAGATCGAAATAAATGGTCATCTGATTGAGCAATGTCGGGGCTATATGATGGATGTAAAATCAATTCCCAACCAGGCTCCAATAATTTTTGGGGAGTGACCAAAGATGTATGTGGCCTAGCTTTGTCCTAGTGAAAAATGATACCTTTTCGATGGGGCAGCACTGGCCGTTTTTCGTTGATTGCTGTATTTAATCTGTCCAGTCGTTAATGGTACAATTCCGAATTGTTCGTGTGATTCCTTGGAAGCAGACTAAAATGCATCACACCTTTGCAATCCAACCAAATTGAGAGCAAAAATCTTCTTTTGGTGGATATCAGCTTTAGAGGTGGATTGTGCTGGCTCATAAAGGCCGAGCCAAGATTGTTTTCGATTTACGTTGCTGTAAATAATCCATTTTTGATTGGCAGTGGTGATTCGTTTCAAAAAAGGGTCAGATTCATTGGGTCTAAGATGCAAATCGCAAACGTTGATGGGCTTCGTTAAATAAATTTCTTTCAAATCATGTGGAACCCAAACATCAGGCCTTTTAAAGAATTTCATACGTTTTAAATGGTTCTCAATAGCTGTATGTGACACATTTAACTTTGTTGCTATATCGCGTAGAGTTCCATGGCGATCCGACTCGATTATGGCTTTAGTTTGATCATCATCAAGATCGTTCTTCATATTTCAGCGAAAAATTTCCGTAACGAAATTTGTAAAACAAATTCTGGCAGTGTATTTCTTTTAAGGCTTTTTCACTGTACACATCACATGACGTTTTAACGGCTTGTGCTACGTTCTTTCCTTGACAGAAACAAAAAAGTAAAATTTGACAAAAATGCTCATTTTTGCACTCCATAATTAAACTAACGCCACTCTAATTCCGTTTCACAAAAATAAGCGCAAATTGCTTTTAAAGCAAAGTAAGACCGACAGCTAACGAATGTCAAAAGAAACAAAATATGTCATTGACAGAAGCCATTACAAATATGGCCAAAGAGATCTATGTGTGAAATCGGCAATTATATTCACTGCATTATATATTTAAAAATCAATATGTAATGTCGAAAGAACATCATTTGTATGTTCAGATTGTAAGCATTAAAGTGAAAATTCGTGAAATGGAGCCTTAATCTAGCCTTAAAAGATGTTTCTTACCACTTAAGTTAAAACCACAATTGTGTTCATTTTCATTTTCTTAAGATTAAAATCCTAGTTCTGTGCAGGACAAAAATGAAGTATTCATAACTCACGATCAATTGAACTGTCTTGACCTAATGAACACTTTGAACTGAACAGACTAGGCTTTCAATTACCTTCGTTTCGATATTAGTCAAGTGCATTGACCATAATTGTTCTAAAATAGTTTCACCTACGTTATTCTTATGAAGATAACATCACCACTCCACTAGAAGCCCAAGCGCATCCCCTATCGCCCTGATCATGTAGCTATTACAACATCTGTCAAAAGTTAATGTCTTAAAGTTAACTTTTAATTTAGTCCAAATATAATCGGTGGCACTCATGTTTGCCTAAGCCCGTGCCCATTCGCATCCACACGAATTCAGCGTACCATATTTCACTTGAATTACAGGGATCTAAATCCAACATGAGCCCATTAACTATGCTCATATGACAAATTCAATTCACTTAAATTCCTCACTTCTCCAGATGTTATCTAAATGCATATCAAGCTTTCATAGGTAATTTGAGTACCCAAATCGAATCACCACACTCAAGATGCAGCCCCTCCACCTCCATCCATAATAAATGATCAATCAATTGTCCCTAATTGTCGCGTAGTTATCACGGATAGCAAAATGCCCACAACACCGTTGAAAAATAACTTCAATTCCGGTCGTGGTTGATATGTAAACGGTGGTCTTTATGGAAGAGCCCATCCTCTTCCCCATTTCTATGTTCTCTTTTTGTTACTCGTTCAACTAAATCGAAAATGGACCACCATGTATCCGTACACCTAAACTAATCTTCCCTGCAGTACGAAGCTACACAATACTCTGGGCCCAATGACAAATTGTCTGCATTTGTGGTTCACTTTAGGTAAATTAATGATGGAAAGTCGCATGGCCTTTCAATGTGCGCGATAAACTCTACCGCGGCAGCCTAGATAAAACAACAACAACATAAACATCAACATCAACGGCAACAGGAACAGCACCGACAATAGCAACAACAATGCGACAAAAAAAAAACCGAATCCTACAACAACCTATGAAATTAAATCTAAAATCCGTTCATCCGGAGATCGTCTTTCCTCATGCTGAACACAACAAGCACGACTGTGACGCGAGCGTTTATTGAATGAATGAACATTTCTAACTCTACCCCGGTCCTCGGAGCATAACGCTGCTGCTCTAAAAAAGAACAAAACACAGCACAACAGAGCCCCAAGATCCTACTTTGACACCCAGACCAAGTGTGCTATTTATCACCAGATTAAAAGCGTAGGTAAACCTCCAGAGTTACAAATTGCTGCCCAACCGCATACACACGGCTCGCAGTACAATACGCTCATACCCAATCTGAGACGAGTTGTGCCCCGGACCAGGTCCCAGCCCAAGACCATGCCCAGGACCAGGCTTAAATATCTAACGTTTGGACATAAAGTGTCATATAATGACAATAAATGACTCCCATTCTGGTCATCAGTTGAGAGTCGCGCGCGACCACTTCAACTACCGCTGCCGCAGGCTCCTTTGGCGAAAAGTTTCTCATGACCGCGAGTGCAAAGCCAACAACGTTCTATCTGCGGGAGGAAAATGTCGTCATAGTCGTTTATGCAAAGATATGGAATACGGACGCAGACGCAAAGGACACCACTTGACATAGAATCAGTTGACAAATGCTTTTTGCAAGGCTTATTGCTGGAAACTGAGTTAAGTGTCCTACAACTCAACGAACAGTGATGCGCGCCTATCAGTTTTGTGGGATGACATCGGTGCCGACCGGCACAGACCGTGTACAGCATACCCTGCACTGTACACCACATGCCGTATGCTGCATGCCATATTCCAAACATTAAACTCTGCACAACCAGGACATGAGTAGCGAGAAATTGTTTATGGGAAATAAATGTGACCAAAGTAATTCAAATGCGATTAATGGAACTTTATGATCGCGCCACACATCCGCGGTATATCGCAGCCATTAAACCTCGGGGCCTTTTTCTCATTTCTCCACTTCTTATCGCCAGGGTATCGTGAGGGCTATAAAAAGCCTTTTAAATATTATTTTCCCTTTCCCGATGTCCCGGGCATACACCACCGATGGTTCACCGTCATTTGGTTATTTGTGACAGTGTTAAATCATTTTCAGAATGCGACTACCAAGGACGAACATGTAGTATTTAAATAGCGAATATATTTAGTCTAAAACAGGTGGCATTTTCGAATACCATTGAATGTCGAACTTTCGATAGCGAATCCTGATGTAAAGTAGAGAATCCTTATTTTTTGGTAAGTTTACTTGAAAATGATATGTTGAGTTAATCTCATCAGGAGGTGTAGCCTCGCCGATAATTAACCTCACTTCCGCCAGCAGTTCCTTGGCAATCTTGTTTCAAATGCAAGGCATACAATGAATCACCGCCACACAAATACAGCGGACATGGAAGGACCAAATGCTCATTGGAGCTGTGCTGGAACCAATGGCAAAGAGTCCGCAAGTGTCACGAGATTCAGCAAAAGAACACACAACACAGCGGACTGATATGACACAGTGCTCAAAATTTCAAGTTACATTGCGCGGGTAAGAGTCAAATGGCATACATTTGTGTTATCTAAATTGGTAGCACAATGACAGATATCTATGTCAAATTTGACTTTATAAATGTCGTCGGTATTTTACCTGCTTTTGGTTATATCATTTTTACCAAATCATTTCGGATGTTGCAGAGACAAGTAGTATAAACAGTTTAAAGAGGAAGCTGAGAACGTCTCAGACGACCATGAACCGACAAAAGTTACGTCAAACAAATCAAAGATCCGGTGTTAAAAATCGTCGATTAACAATTAGTTGCCTTGGATGCTATTGAGATCTTAAAAGCCACAGTCAACGATATTTTGAGAGGTATTTTGCGTCGCAAACGCGTCAAATTACTATTGGCACAAAAAACAATCAACGCCTTTGAAAAAAGACCCTTGCGATCAAATCTGTGAGGACATGATTTCAGACTACCAGTCGACGACCAAAGCATTATTAGCAGTGTTTCTAAAGCGGCCATGCGCCGACTTAAAGCATATCACGATATGACACCCAACTGATGAGCACCATGGTAAACAGCCTATTCTCGAATGGTGTCAACCTCCGTGTTCGAAGCATGATGCAGGTCTAACTAGTCGCGGGTGAGCCATTAACCACTGAGAAAATATAAAGTGCGACCGGAACGATCAGTGCAACGAATGCTCCAGAATTAGATGGTATCCCGAGCAGAGTGCTGAAAAGGTCGTGGTAACCAAGTTAGATAAATTCAATATACAACATGCCAAGTACTGAGAGTAACAGATTTACCAAGATGTAGATGGGAAGGAAGAGAACCTTGTTCTTATTGGAAAGAGTAACAAGACTGTCCGAACTATCGTCGGTCGGCCCCATGTGTTTGATAAGCATAGCTAGGAAAGGCCTGCTGGTCGCCATCCTCTCTAGATTGGATCAGTACGCTGAGTGAAGAGATGTACTCTGGTAAGCGCAGTATAGTTTCAGGCACAAATAGAGTACGATGGATGCTATCACCCTAGGAAGCAGAATTATTGACGTTGCACATGGGGGAAATTTAGTTGGTGTGCTGGGCAGCATTGCATAGTTATGTCGTGAAGAACGGTTTTACTTGCCTGGATGGAACAACATTATTAATGCGATGCATCAAATGGTAGTAAAATAATATCTTTTTAAAATCACTCTCTCATACATTATATAAAGGGGCTTAGTATATGACGCCCTGAGCCGACAAAGAAAACAATACCTGGAAAGATCAACAGATATCGGGCTCTTGTGATATACATCGGGGAATCGACAAACGATCAGGAATGAAGATCGTGACCTATGCGGACAGTTGGCAGTCGTCATAATAGCAAGACCTACCGGAAGTCACCTAAAAATCGAATCAAGCAATAAGTCGAACTTAAGAATGGCTCACCGGTGCCAATTTTAAATTAGCAAAGAACAAAAGCCAAGTGCTGTTGATGTTTGACCGGAAAAGAGTAGAGCGGGTTAAGTTGTGTACGGGTTGATATGAAATCGACAGAATCGGTATCATTACACGAATACCACATGCGTTTTACAGGCATCTCTAACAACAACTGCCCTGTAGGGGTCGTTCAATAAGTCCTTAGAAAACTTTTTTTAGAAGAGGACGTTTTTTCGCTGATTTTTTTTGCCTAGCCGGTGGAGCTGTGGCGGTTCTTTAATACATTTTCAAAGAAACGCCCATACTCTGAAATTAACCACCTTCCTCTTTCCATACAGACCCAGAGTACTTACCTGCAATTAGGGGCAGCCTAAGCTCCCCTGCAGCATCATACCTGAAAGGAAAACCTACGCGACGGCATCCACATATTCTGAATTTCTCTGGTTCATATTCCATGAATCAGTCCATCTACTATCGGCTCAGCCTGTCTTCAATTACGATAAGCAAACAATGGCCAGCGTATTGTTGACATAGCTGTAGCCGATATTCTTTCCATAGGTCACAATTGTATATCGCGCCTATACCCTTAGATCCGCGACAGTTGCGATAATTTCCCGTTATCGGCTATCAACCGATCATGAATTTGGGCATGGATATGATCTTTGTTTAGGTAACCTTACCCATGCCATGCCTACGATGACCCGCCTGAAAACCAAAATTAAACGTACAGTATCTCACTGTGTTTGTTACTTACCCGCATATTAATCTAAACATATAGCCATCCGGCCTGACCCTTTGCCGCCGTCGACGAGGTTTCTGCTAACTTATGTCAACAAAATAATTTGCCTCCTTGTGCACCAGAGCCATACGGCTAGATTGGATATAGTCTACATCGGTGTTTCCAAGGTATCTTAGGCAAATACAATGACGACCCCTTTGTATCATAGGTACATCATTTACATCATGTGTGCCCCCATTTGATCTGTGAAATTGCGTTTTTGTTTACTTTGAAACAAAAATCTATTTCGATCCCTGGCATACATCATCAACGATGTATGGGTACATCGCCGCAGTCCCCGATCATTGTACGTCTGTTTAATCAGGTGTCCGCCGATCATCGTTTTCATCGAAGGGCATCGTACTTGTCGTATACGGACACATAGAATCGTCCCGTATCGGTGCAATTCGCGGCCATTGAATCTGATGGATGTGAGTTGCATCGTTGAGTCAGAGTTCAACAGCCTTAGTGTGCGCACGCGATCTATTAAGTCGAATTTCGTGGATTATAAATGTTATCCCCCGTTGAGTGCGGTCGAGAGTGTAGTGAATCACCATAAACCGAATAGTCTTTTACATCGTTAAGCTAATAAAGTAAATGAAGTCGGAATTTGTGTCCAAAATTAATGTACGTTTATCATTAAAATGTCAGAGATACGGAGTGTCGTATGATACAGCGCGGACGAACTGCAGTGGAAGTAGCTCACGATTACTTGTGACTTAATGAAAGACAATGTCTGAGTGAACAGTTTATCAATAAAGAAAAGAAAGTGAATCAAAGGGATTACTGACGTGTTTTATTTATCCTTTGGAGGACAGTTGCAGCATTATTCAGTGGACGTTCGCCATCGATCTGTGTGTGTTTTCTGAATCCGCGCCCGTGTAGGTGCACACGTTAAACATCACCACAGAGCAACCATACATAACATTTTCCAGTTGTTGTGGGCGATTCCACCTACACCCCACAATCCCCTTCCTATCACTTTACCTGCCGATATCACCGTCTTCGCCTTCTTCGGAGCTTGTTTGCCTTCAGAATCCCCTGTTTATGCACAGTTACGTATCCAAACAAACTTCTCAGAATTTCGACGGTAAGAGAGTTTCAGAGTCAGCCACACGATTACATTTATTCTCCACTGAGAGTAAACGCGCCACTTATCTCGCTGAGATTTCGTTCACACAATATTTTATGCCGATGTCTAGTCAGTCATATTGGTTACCAAACAAACAAACAAAAATACTACATCGCAATCTCTTGGGTTCCCTAAGGGTTTATTCCTTTCCTTCCTCAGTGAGTAATTCGGTCTAATATACACAGTTTCCATATGGGTGATTTTCATGTTTTACATCAACTTCATGGTTTCCGTTCACAGAAGAGGAAAGCTAGGCATCTGTGGCACCTGAAAAACGCTCCTCAATGACATAGCCATGGTGATCACGAGACACTTGACAATAGAATGTTAAATTAGAGCCATGGCGGAATATATAAAATATGCCAACAAAATTCAGGCGACTCCAATGTTCGCGCGAAATTGAGGTTTTTTTTTTCAAATCTTACTGCGGAAGCGAAGATCTGACCTGGACACTCTGCACGTAAAAGGTTACTGATAATGGCTGCACAGTTCTCTGGCATAGTTTCAGGCTATTACATAGTACGACAAAAATAATCTTGTACGCGGTGTCCAAGAAACTGATGTGGCGATCCCTACAGGCACATTGGAACAGGCAACCATAGTGAAGAATACAGCACAATAGAGAATCAAAAAATGAATCATCAGAGCCCTAAACCAGAGCACAAAAAATAAAAATATATAGTCTAAGCAGCAATTTATATCTGCGTACGCGTGGTGTGATGCGTTAATTCTTTGGTTTCAATTTTTCTTAGGAACAGTATGTTCTTCACTTTGATGCGAAACACTACGATATCTCTGCAGCTGTATCACTTAAGAGAAATTCATTTTAGTAAATCATGCTTCGCTTTCATTCACCTCCGAGCAAATATTAAATAAGTGTTATATCATGCGTTCTACTTTGGCAAAAAAAAAACGCCCACATCAACCCCACACTACAGTTGTAAATACCTAAAGAATCGCCATGAGGCAATAGTGTTCAAAAATGGGCATAATAAGCATTGATAAAACAGCTTCGCCAATGCAAAAACATTCGATCTTGTATAAGATCCATGCATGCATTTCGTAAATCCTTGAAATGGAAACCGCTCTGCATACGTGCAGCATAACCGTTGAAGAACCACCTGCGGCCAAAATACAACCGTAAATTCGAACCATGGCGTCACATTCTTCAAGACAAATTGGTTTCGTTATCATGAAACTAAAAGTACACAAGCCATCGCAGAGCGCCAAAAATTCGATGCGTAAAATGTTATAATACACATAGAGTCGCATCATGTACTCCACGTAAGGACACCGCTTATGCACAGGCAACAGTCGCATAAGCGCGCAACAAACGCAAATGTATAACATCACCCAAGCCATTGACGAAGCACAATATGCCCATAAAAGGAGTGTTGAGATGCTTAAGAGGAACTAAACAACACAAAACACACAACATTAAATAATTATATCTAAAATCAACACACAACATTAACTAATTATATCTAAAATCAACATACGACTGTAAGCATAATTATAACCAGTTAATAATAAGAAACATATTTCAGTTAACTAATTATGTCTAAAATTAACCTACACCAGTAAGCATAATTATATTCAGTAATAATAAGGAACGTATTTCATATAATTAATTATATCCACTACTGATACTACAACTGCGCTGGAGTCAGATGCAGCCTACTTTTGTTTTATAATTTTTAATTTGGGAATAATACGGACATAATAAAGTTTATAAAAACTCAGAGGACTTCAGTGTTTTTATGGATACCAGGGGAGATGGAAATCAAATCAGATATTCCCCCTTAAGAGCGAGGAAGGTGGACCAGGCGTATTACTCCGCACCATACCTTCCAGTAACACCGAAGTAACAATCCTTACCCATCCTACGACAAACCCATATAAAAACCCATAGATCCACCTCATGAAATATTTTCTCACGGCATCCGACAATTAAAAAGTATCCTTCGGCTCAGGCGTACTAAATAAATACACATCAATACTCCCGCGCTGATTAGATATTTCAGGATTGTCCTTTTGTGCGCTTGTGATATATTAAGGAATATTAACCGTTATCCTGAAAAGATCAGCAAAGGATTCATCGTGTGATATTCGATTTAATCTTGACCACTAAAATTATTTTCAATTTAGTTAAGTGGAAGGATAACAACAAAAAAATTACCAGTGGTATAAGTTGTTCCTTGACATTTATTCATTCCTACAATTCAACATTGTAGATACGAGTATACCCTAAGAATTATTGATCGTCTGTGAATATCTTTTTGGTTGTTAATAGATCGGCATTTTCTTTGCTATTTCTTTTTGATAAAAACAGAATGTTATTTTTACGTTTTCGGACGACATAGTGATAATATATTCAGGTATTTGTAATATAAAAATTTGTCCTACTTGCCATACTATCCAGAAATTTACTTCAAATTATGTGGGTTATGTAATGGTACAGAGAAGAAATGCACAGCCGATAGAAGGTGAGAGGTTCCTGTAGATGAAAAATATAATATTAATATAATAGTAACTTATGTAAAATAATATAATTTATGAAAGCTTTTCTCTAATCTATTCTGCCCCATAACTTCAGCAGTGTTTCAGTTCTCCAGACCCAGATATTCTCGCATTTTTGAGAACTCACAACTTAGATGTGGGCCAGTCTAAGATCAACACTTCGCATAAAGGCATACCTGATATTATTTTGGACAAATAGCAACGCTAAAGTACTTTATACACTTTGTATTTTAATTGATAATCGACACAAGAGTATTTGCAACCGCTGGTTGCCATCCCCTCGTCAGAGTCGAATACAGTTTTCAGCAGCTGCTGCAACATTATCTACGAGAGTTCAAAATCAGGACGATTAAACAGAAGTAAAACCAGAAACGCACCAAGAAAACGGAATCCCTTCGAAAGGATTAATCCCGGAATATAACTCTCACTTTATTACTCTCATTTTCGTTCTGAATAACACGATTATTACTTCACCGCGTCTCGCAAAGCGGCTACTGCAATCCTAATGAAGACATTAAAATGTCAGGGAACAAAGCCCGCAAATGCCATGACGAATGATAATCAGGAAATTGAATTTATCATGTTTCCGCGCCAAGAAAAAGGTCACATCCTGAGGCACTCAGAGCTCTCTCAGGCTGCCTGCCTGTTCTGATCCACGAGAATTTCGAAGGACCCACATAATTTATTGCCAACATTATTATGTTCGGTATTTGTCGGGTGTCTGGTTGTGTCTTTATCTGCTGCGTTACTCCGGTTCCAATTTAGAGATAAAAGTAGTTCAAGGCACATTATGGTAATTGATGCCTGTGCCATCGAAGAATTCGTTTCTTTAGGAGTCAGTTTCAGAGCAACAAAGGTGGTCAACCACATAAAACACAAACAAACAGCCGTGCAGAAGGGTCTTAGAAGACAAAGGGTTGTATTGTCAAGAGGAAGATGTCCTGTCTTGTCCTTGGGGTTACAACTAAACATCCTGAAATCGGATTGATTTATGTGCGAAATAGCAATCAAATTATTTACGCAGCCTAGTGGGTTGACGAAGAGGAAGCTGTCTCTTAGGTGAACAAGGAAAGGGAACCCGATGCTCGCAGCTGGAGTGAAATGCCCCATCATTTGAATGTGTCTCTAAATATGACGCCGACTAGAGCCCCGGCCGCAGTGAAGCAACATCCATGAGCGCCTATCTTTGTTTCTCATTACCATAAACTTTGTCTTAGTCGTAAATATGAACAGAAAGCCGTAATACTTATGCTCGGTGCGCAGTTCAGCGAATCGAACGACTAATTGAATATCTTTCAGAACGTTGCACTCTCTACCTGTGGCCGGAGATAGGTGATCATTTTGCAAAAACTAATTCAAATATATTGCGAATTACACCACCTTCAACGATCAACTGCGCCCCGCGAGATCACAAAAACTCAGATGGCAAAATTTATGCGACATAGATAAGAGAATTTTCTAATAACAGAAGTATCTTAAGTCAAAGATGTGGGCAATAACAGTGGACTGTGCATTATGGTTCGCGCGGGCGTCTGTTTACATAACGAACAGATCACCAGCTATTGGTGCATTACTGCTGCGGCGGTTATCTACAAATGCATTTGATCAAAAAGGATTCGAGTGGATCCAAAGGTTGTTTAGCTTTTAGGGGAGGAATTTCGTATATAAATGATGATATACCTACGAAAATACTCACCGCAATCCTCTTTACCAAACCCACGGCAAAATTGGCCACTTCGTGATCATTAGCTAGGATCCAATTAACTGCTTACCTCAGTTACACTTACCGGTTGCAGCTACTCTGATCTTGGGAATGTATTGAAATCTAGAACGCAATGTGAGAATAATACGAGACTGTTTTACTCTTGGGGACAAACGACCACGGTTGTACACACGGATTGCACGCAAGCAACCAGTCGCCATTTATGGTTGCCATAACCTTCAAGCAAATGAACAAGAAAATTAACCTACAAAATATAAATTAGATAATCCGCTCAACAATGGGATACAATTGTGCCCCAACCTCTCCTCGCTGCTAACCGCCCTCTGTTCATCCACCCGACACCATTGTATTCGCATTACCGGGGCCTTAAACGCAATAAAGGTTCAGTGAATAATGCAAATGACTGGATGGCTGGATGGATGGATGGATGGATGGATATGTCGGTGCGCGCGCTCACACAGAATTGCACAACCCGAAATTTCCAGCCCACGATCGTGTCGTGCTTTGAAGGTCACCGTGCCTATAATTCTTACCACCTATCGTGTGCGAGATACGAGATATACGCTTTTAATTAGCTGCATGGATGTGTGCGGATGCGCGCACTCGTTACCCTGTGACTGGTGGAGTTTATCCAGCGAGCGGTGTTTGTGTTGCGAACAAGCAGTCTCTTTGTGCAGAGCTATTGTCTTCCAAGGTAATAATCAGGTGACTTGTTAGAGCATTGAATTGGAGGAGGCAATTGAGTTGTGTAAACGCAAATTGGTCGCTTGTGTGATTTGACACAATTTTCGTGTGACAATTTGAAGTGCAAGTTCCCATATTTCAAGGTCGACGCTCGCGGATAGCGGCAAATGTACAAATTGCTCCAATTGAATAGTACTGCCGCTATCTGCAGAGCTGTATCGGGGTAGAATGTTTCAAATCTTCGAGACATTTAAGTTATTCAACGCGTAAGACTTTTGCGACATCAACCTGATGACGAGGAGAGCAACGCAGTGTGATATAGTATGTCAAGGGTATGAATGTGAATACGTATGTGATGGGCGCTTTACCTCCTCACACAGAGACCTCCTGCACAAAAATCACACATTATCTGAAAATAGAGGTTAATAGTAATATCACTTGAACAAACTAGGGCAAACACATCGCTGTGGAAAATACAGTTTCCCAAAAGTTTCCTATAAAGCACCCACAAGATATGTTAAAAGTCAATACAGCTATAAACCCATATATAGAGTGGGCCATAAATATTTGCAAATGGCAACACCTGATTTCTTAAAAACCGTTGGGGGAGGGATGTCATTTAAAAAAAATAAATGTCAAACGTATATTACGTTAAATAAATGATTAACAAAATAACATTTGTAGTTTTATTTCTATTCATGTTTCAAATGTGCAAAAACGTATGGCCCACCCTTTACAACACTTGCCGAATTTTACTATGGAGGGTTTTTTCTAGACGAATTAAAGTAATACATTTTTCCGTAGGGACTATATGTTCAGTTTCCCAATGAATCCAAAATGTATTTAAAATTACATTAAATACAAAATATTTGAGGTAAAAATAAAACTTTTTTTTTATTGTATATATATCATCCCTAATGGGAAACCAATTATTTAATTTAAAAAAAAAAAACATATCGTCCTTACTTGAAAACCTTTGTATAAAAAAGGAGTTATGGGCGACCCCTCATCGAGTGTAATACTACAAAACATCATCCTCAAAACATTCGAGTAAACTACAGTAAATTGAAAGAAAACAAATTCCGCGTAGTCGGGAATAAAGTTTTAAGGTCTATCTTTGGCGGTAAATATGACGAGGAGGCAGTACAATGGAGGAAACTCAACAACCACGAATTGGAAGAGCTATACCGCTAACCTACAATAGCGAGAGTAATCAAGTCGCGAAGATTGAGATGGGCCGGACATGTGGCGAGAATGGGCAATGATAGGACCATGCGTAGAATTCTTGACGGTGGACTGTTACGTAGTTACTCAACATTAATTAAATACATACGTTACAAACAATTATCACATTTTTCGGATTAAACTTAAATACGAAACACAATGTACATTTTCGATTTAACATTGAAAACATAAAACAAACAAAGCGATGTTATTGTTGTATTCCAGAATACTACCCTTATTAAATTTAACACTGAATCTCCTTACACATCCTTAAAAACTTCCTTTAACATATATTACATTTTCACTTAATACATACCATTCATAAACATTCACAATATTGCCAGTTACAGCACATTTAATAACTTGCCCCTTTTTATTTCAAAACAGAGCACTTTGATTTTCGTTCAAATTTTATTCAATTTAAAAGTCACAGAAACTAAAGGAATACTTTGAGAAAATTTGTTTTGTTCATATTATAATTTACAGTAAATTAGAACACAATGTTCTATAAGTAGAGAAAAAATTCAATAGTAAAATCAGTTTGAGTTTGGAGTTGAGTTAGAGAACAGAGTTAGTTGAATTGCTTACAGTCTCAAGTAAATTTATGTTTTGAGTTGAGAATAAGTTTTCCTTGAGTGAAGAAGATGATACACAAAATAAACAATATTAAGGAGACGGAATTAGTTTTTTTCTTAATTAATTAATTATCAATTGCAACAAATTTCCGCTCAAACGTACTTTCTATCGGAGCG
Organism: Microdon myrmicae; assembly: GCA_963931805.1. Classification (NCBI taxonomy): domain Eukaryota; kingdom Metazoa; phylum Arthropoda; class Insecta; order Diptera; family Syrphidae; genus Microdon; species Microdon myrmicae. The sequence goes on along the minus strand of OZ007498.1, from coordinate 2,236,287 downwards.
GAATAATAAATAAAAGGAAAAATAAAAGGAATAATAACTAAAAGAAAAACAAAAGGTCCCCGCTCTTCCCTCAACCGAGGAAGCACGGCGCCGGACATTCAACATTATCTCCGAAAGATTCGAAATCGATCATCGCCGTTGTTCTCCCGTTGGAATAACGATGAAGAATAATAACAAAGAACAAACGGAGAAATAAAAACAATGGTTGTGACAGCTGAGTGTGGTGACAGTTTTTCAGTTGAGTAGAACAAGTTGTGGAAACGGTTTTAAAAGGAAAAAGCCCAAAAAGAGCTTTCAAGATAAAGAAAAATATTGCGCTAATAGCAAACGAAAAAAAAAAACGTGTATCTTAATTGCAAAGACAATTACTAATGAATAAAAAATATGCTTAAATTCCCCAGTCAAAGTTGTTAAACAAACTTTTTTGATGTCTATTTTGATATATATATTCAAACGGAAGTTATTCCAAGACCAATGGAAAAGAGACCGGAGGATGGCCGCGAAGGAGATGGGAACACAATGTTAGGTCTGACTGTAAGGAAATCGGGTCAGATGGTCAGGCGTGGAAGGAGAGTGCACAGGACAGGGAACGATGGCGCAGCCGACTCGGTGAGGTTGTGGGGGTTTGAAGTTGTGTACCAAGGTACGACACAGGATCATTTATCACCCAACAACTGCGTCGCGAAAATTGTTCTCCGAAAATTGTTCGTGAAAGTTAAAGGTCCGCCACACACTGTGCACTTGTAACAAAACGAAAATTAAACATACGACTTTGTTCAGTATAAATATTGTTTAGGTGTTCCTTTTATATTTTCTGTATAAATATTATTTAAGTGTTCTTTTTATTTATTTTTGTACAACTTTGTTTAAGTGTTCCTTTTATTTTGTTACTTATTTCCTTTAAAAATCAACTTTTGCATTATAAGAGGAAATCTCGGTACAATAATAACACAGCACAATTGTAAAAGAAAGGGTTAAACACTATACAAGCGTAAAGGGACAGTTTCCTTTTTTTAGTATTAATTGTTTTTTTGATGGATTAGTCAGCGATGAGAGATTTGTTTTTCCTCTAGATGTTGTTGTTGTTGTTGTTGAATAAATGCTAAATCCTATTTTACAGTCTTTCCTTATTCTTAAAATAATTTACTGACTCTAGACGAGCACTCTAAATTACACGACACAATTTTGTGTAATGCCTTTCGGCGTACAATAATATTTTTATATATTTATATATTTCCTATTACCCGAATATTTTAGAAGAAGACGCTCTCTCTGTATTTTTTTTTTTTTTTTTTTTTTTTAATCATAATATATGGTAAAAAAGTTTAAATAAAAATAATAACAAAAATATTAACAAAAATGTTAGCATAAAGAAATTTTAAAACGAAAAGGAATCGAAATGAAAAGGAAGATTAAATAAATATGAAAATGGAAATGAGGAATGGAGAGGGAAGGCGTAGCGTCTGAAGATCTTACTATATTTGGGGATATTAAATCCTTTCTTCGTTGTCAATCCACCACCAGTTGGGATGGTCATTTATAGATTTATCTCGATCGACTTTTTTTTTTTTTTTTTTTTTTTTTTTTTTATTTATTTAGGCTTAATCCAAGCAACTTAGGCTAATATAATATAACAACTTACAGACTAACTTAAAAACTAAGTAACGAGTAGTTAAAAAAAAAAAAAAAAAAAAAAGTAAATAAATAAAAAATATATACAAAAAAGAAGAAAAAAGAAAAAAAGAACACGGAAGGAGAAGAGGGCTTGAGGTGTGACAGTGAGGGGTACGTCTACACAGTGGTAAGGGGCGGTGCTGGAGAGCTGGGGGAGAGATTTGAAATTGAGGTGGGTGGGGTTAGGACGGGTTTATTCTGAGACGTCGTTTGAGGGCAGGAGTGGAGAGGTTGAAATCAAAGGAGGTGGGGAAAGAGTTGGCATGTCGTAGCATACGCGAGATGGGCTCGTTAACGCCGTAAGACGTGTGATGAGAGGGCACGTAAAACAGACGAGGGTTCCGCACATTACGGGGGTTTGTATAAAATGATAAAGAGGAGAGCAAGCGTGGGCAATTGATTGAACCTGACAGAAGGCGATGGATAAAGATGATGTCAGCATGCATTCTGCGCTCTTCAAGCGTGTTAAGATTGATTAGAAGGAGCCGGTCTGTGTATGGTGGGAGAATGAGTGGGTTTTCCCAGTTCAGTCCACGGAGGGCGAAGCGCAAAAAAACGACGTTGAACGTCCTCGATCCTACGAATGTGAGACTGTTGATACGGGGACCAGACCTGTTGTGTAGAGGGATCGGGTGACGTACGGGTTTAGGAATTCCTTCGACCAGCGTTTTACAAAGCCAAGGGCGGCGTTGGCTTTTAGGATTGTGTTATCGATATGTGCGGTAAATCTAAGTTCCTTGTCACATAGGACGCCCAGGTCGCAGATTGATTCAACCGATGTTATCGGTTGGCCTAGCAAGAGATAGGGACGTGGCTGGGAGGGGGAGCGTTTCCGAGAGAAGGTGATTGTGTGACATTTGGCGATATTCAAATCTAGGCAGTTATTTTGGCACCATGTCGAAAAGCTGTCAAGATCCGATTGGAGAAGTGAGGAGTCAAGGGGAGAGCGGATTGTCTTGAAGATTTTGGTATCATCCGCGTAAAGCGAGATGAGGGAGTGATTGATGCTCGAACCTATGTCGTTTATGGTAAGGATAAATAGTAGGGGGCCGAGATGACTGCCCTGGGGGACACCTGAGGTTGGAGAGAAAGGATCGGAGAGGGTGGATCTAAATCGCACCCGACAGGTTCGAGAGTTAAGGTAGGATGAGATCCACTTAATCAACAGCGGTTCAAAACCAAGGGAAGATAATTTAAAGAGAATGAGGTTATGGGAAATCTTGTCGAAGGCCTTGCTAAAGTCGGTAGTGGCTACATCAACCTCATCGCCGTTCTCTAGGGCAAGGAGTGTGTGAGATGTGAATTCTACAAGGTTGGTAGTAGTGGACCTGCCGGAGAGGAAGCCGTGCTGGTTAGGAGAGATGATGGAGGTGCAGCGAAAACGTAACGCTTCGTATAGAAGGCCTTCGAACAGTTTAGGAATGTGCGAAAGCTTAGCAATGGGACGATAATTGGATATATCGATTTTAGGCCCCTTTTTATGTATGGGGGTTATGTAGGAGGATTTCCAAAAGTCGGGAAATAGACCTTGTGCAAGGGATAGATTGAAGATTGACGCGAGCGGGAGAGAGAGAGAAGAGGAGCATTTTTTTAAAAAGATGGCAGGGAGTCCGTCTGGGCCGGGACTGAAATCGTCTTTAAGTTGTTCAAGTTTTTCTTTAACTTGGTGTTGTTGTATGTGCAGAGGGATGAGCGGGCCAAGGGAGAACTGAAACATGCCAGTAAAGTAGGAGGGGTTAAGCTCGAACGAGTCGTCCGTGAAGGATAGTTTGAAGAAGGACGCGAAAAGATTGGCTATGGTTTGGGAGTCAGATGAAGTAGTTGAGTCGTAGAAAAGAGAGTTGGGATAGGCATCTGATTTCCGTTTATAGTTGATAAAGTGGTAGAAGGATTTGGGGTCATTGATCAGATTCAGTTGGGCTTTGGCAAGGTAATTGTGGTAAAGGGAGCTATAAAGCTCGGTGAATTGGTAAAAGTAACCGAGATAGTTGGAATAGTCCAGAGGAGAACGCGTATTTAAGAAAATGTTCCACAACTTATTTCTCTTGTTACGGAGTGTGCGGAGTCTGCGGTTATACCAAGGGGGCGATGAGAATAATAACCTGTTTCGAGAATAAGGGCAAATAGGGATATGGCGTTGAAGACTACTGTGTAGAGTGAGGCTGTAGCGACCTCAACACTAATATCATTTAAGCGGGGTAAGGTATTGCTGAAGTACTCATTTATGCGCCGAAAATTGGCTTTTCGGAAATTGAAAGAATATTGGTAGGGGAGGGGAGTGGGTGTGCTGTGGGCTGGGTGGTCGCGGAATACGGATAAGAGAAGTGGGGGGTGGTGGTTGTCAATGGTTGAGAGGATGTGGGGACTAGGGGTAACTGAAGAGTTGCAGGGGTCTGTCGTGAACACTAGGTCGAGTTGTCTGCCCAGATGATTTAGGATATTGCTGACTTGGTAAAGGCTAGAGTCAGTGAGGTTGTCTATTAAGAGACACTCCTTGGTAGTGGAGGGGCTAGAGATATAGTGGGACTCATCGTCAGACAACGACCATTGGAGATGGGGGAGATTGAAATCGCCCAGGACTACAATGTCGTCTTGGGTAGAACTCAGTTCCGTTAAGCAGTCGATTGCAGCAATAGCGAGTTCGTATGCCTCGGTAGCTTGCGAAGGTGGGATGTAGAAGCAAATGATATACAAGGACTTTGAGCGGCGTTCAACTTTTATAGCGACATAGTCGAAGTAGGGTGAAGAGGAGAAGGTGATAAGAGAAGATGTTAGTCCGTTTTGGACGGCGAGCAACACGCCTCGGCACGGGGTGTCAGGTGTGGAATGATGGACATCGTCGTCCCGAAAAACTGTTAGGGAGGGGGGGAACAGTTCTAGGCTGTTGATACTGGGGATGAGGTTGGTTTCGGTCAGGGCGTATATATCAAAGGGAAAGGAGTGGGTATTGTGTAAGATCGACTGTGTTTTGGAGCGAAGACCTCTGACATTCTGGTAGTAAATGGTTAGGGGACAAGAATTGGGAGACCCCATGGAGAGTGGGGTGGGCAGCCGATTAGGGCCGAAAAAGTTTATTATTAGTGGGTTCGCTGCGTGGTGAGCCGGATGCCATTTTCGAGCAAATGTATCGTCGGAGAGCCGAGAGGTCTCTAGTTACTTTAAGAGGGGGAATATTAAAATTTTCGTGGAACTTTATGAACAGGTTACGAAGGCTAGGGAAATCGGTGGGGAGGCCTTCTTGTTGAATGGAGATCTTAACGCTCGTTTTCGTTTTGCCTTCATAGCAAACTGCATCAGATTTACCATGAAGATAAGCTAGATAAATGCGGACGTTGTCGTAGGTCCGATTATTTCGAAGCATTGAGAGGGCATAGCGGCAATCAGATGTCTTAAGGGATTGTTGGGTAATCTTGACGGGGGGCGGCAGAGGGGGATCAAAAATGTGGCGGCGGAGGGGGCTGAGGCGAGATGGGGAAGAAGGGCGAGAGGGTAAGAGATCCGAACTTATGCACGGTTCGGAGGACAAATGGGCTGAGCTTTCGTGGGCGGGGCATAAGGGATTGAGAGTGTGCGATCTGTGGAAATTGGTATATTTAGCGCCTGTTTTTAGGTCAAAGAGAGGAAGGGGGCTGGGGTTGGGGGCAGGATGAGACGCGGGGGGAGTGGTTTGGTTGGAGTTGGGCAGGATGACATAACGGGAATGTGTGGGCGTGGGTTTGGGATAAGGAATGCGGTCACGGCGAGGTAAAGGGAGGGAAGATCGTTTGAACCTAGGCTTGGGAGAGGGTTTGGAGGGTCGACTTTGGGTAGGGTCGTGGACGCAAATGCACGTGCTTCTGGGAATGGGGAACGGAGTGTGTATGGTATTTGGCTTGGGCAGGGAATTTTTAGGAGGAGTTGTACCTGGAACGTGGGGCCCTCTGGGGGATTTTGGAGGAAGAGCGCGTGTCGATTTGGGATGGACTGTACTATTGTTATATCCGTGAGTGGGTATAGATGAGGGCGGCAATGGTATTGACAGTTTGTTGGGGTTGTTTAGGGATAACGACATCCCGCCGATCCTACAATGCGCATTGTTAATCGGGTGGAAAATCCAGTCATATCTAGAGGGAAGGACTAAGCGGAAACTAGGTTTCGTCATACTGTCGGGAAGTGGGTAACATTCTATTACTGGGATGCTGAATTTCGTCAGGAAGAATTCTTCGGCAATCCAGACTGGGTTCGCAGTTCTTGGTGCGCCCTTTAACAGGTATGATGTAACTGCCAGATTTGAGTGCGCCAGCTTGTTAAGTCGAGCTTGCCATTCAGCAGGAGTCCAAGATGTGCCAAAGTGGACTATTAAAGGAGTCTCTGTTTGGGGAGTCGTGGAGGCAGGAGGGCTGTCGATTGAGGTAGTGGATGGGGGAGGAGTGGGTGAAGTCGGAAGCGGCGGAGGTGGGGTTACATTCTGGAGTTCGTCGTAAAGCGATGAAATGCAACGAGGGGATGGGTGGGGGTTAGTATTCTTTGAATGCATGGAGGCAAGCGCGGAATCGAGTTGGCCAAGTACAGAGCGGAAAGTCGAAAGTTCATCAGCGACCGAATCAAGTTTATGGAGAACCAGCTCCAGTAACGGGTTAGGTTCAGCCGAGATAAGGTGGCTATGAGTGGAGGATTGCGATAATGTGAGCTCCTCACTAAGGCTGTTAAGCTTGCCGAGAATGTCATCCAAAAGGGGACTGGAACAGTGAACAGGCGGACTTTTGGATGTCGCGGCCATGATAAAGCGCAAGTGAACTGCAGCATTTGATATATCACTGTTATAAAGAATCCGTTTGTCCCTGGCACCACGAAAAGCGTGGTAAATAATAGGGACTCTGTGCTTGTTTTGGATAAGACCTTTTCTACCCAAGAGAGGGAACACTTCAGGTGAGATAAACCCATTTTGGAGCGTATTCTCCAGATACATGTCATTGGGGTAGTATGCTCCTGAGATAAGATATTTTCGCTGCACATTGCCCTTGCAGTGTGACCACGAATAATTTTGATAATGAAATTGTCCATCCTATTCAGTCCTGATTTGTCATACAGTGTCTTATTAGTATAGAATTTCCTGTATTGAGACTCAGGTGTTCTATGTAATCCGAGGCAGGAACGCAAGCACTGCCTCTCGAACATGCGAAACTTTTCCATGCAGGATGGGGAAACGTTAAACCATACCGGGCAACCATACACTAATATTGGACGAATAAATGCTGAGTAGGAAATTATTTTAACTTTGTGATCTAGGAGACTATTTCGAAACAGACTTCTAGTCATTGCATATGCACTTTTAGCTGCGGAGGGGTAGCTGCTATGTGCTTATCAAAGTATAGGTATTGGTCCTTCCAGATACCAAGGTACCTGACAACAGTTTTCATTTGCAGCGGAAGATTGTTGCTTCCTACAAAGGAAACGTTTTTCCAATTATTCCTTGTATCTCTTGAAGCTGTAGAAAGAGGTGTTCTGAAAAGGATGGTTTCTAGTTTTTGGAAGTTAATTTTCTATTTCCAATCGTCACAAAACCGTTTGATTTTACTGAAGTCGTCTTGAAGAAGTCTGTTAATGGCATCGATTTTTTTTGTTTTCTGATCTGTACATTACAATATCGTCGGCATATTCAATAGCTAGATTAAGAGACCCAACTAGATCACTAGTATAAATATTGAAGAGAATGGGAGAATTTACGGCTCCCTGCTGTAAGCCATTTTCAATACGGAAAGTTTTATTGGAGATTTTGTCCCCACATTCTACCACAAATTGTTTATCCATTATCATGTCGTAAATGATGTATAACAGATATTCAGGCAAACCTAGATTTGATAACTTATATACAAGTCCTTCTACCCATACGGTATCGAAGGCCTTTTCAAAGTCAACCAAACATACGCCTGTGCATTGCCGTTTTGCCTTGTTCCACTGTATATCCGAAACAAGTTTTGTAGCTGCATGAACTGTATAGTATAGTGGTTAGTATACCCGCCTGTCACGCGGGAGACCGGGGTTCGATTCCCCGTCGGGGTGCCTCTGGCGCAAGACTAATGACCTTGCCCGGAAAAAACAAATCATTATGGAAAATTTAACAAGCCTCAGGACTTACTAATTAAGGCCAAGACCGGTTCCCGGTTGTAGTGTCGATGATGATGATGATGATGATGATGATGATGATGATGATGATGATGATGACGATGATGATGATGATGATGATGATGATGATGATGATGATGATGATGATGATGATGATGATGATGATGATGAACTGTGTCGTGCCCCGCTCTAAAGCCAAACTGGTTGTTCGGAATGATGTCGTTTTCATCACACCAGTTTATCAATGCCTTATTTATGATTTTCTCGAATATTTTGCTAATGTTAGGAAGCAGACTAATCGAGCGAAGGTTAGCGGGATTGCTCCTGTCCTTACCCTTTTTGGGAATGGGATGGGCTACTGCTATTTTCCATCGTCTTGGAAAGTATGCATTATTTAGAGCGTTATTGAACATGGCAGTGTACATTTTCACCGCTTCCGGAGGCAGATGTTTAAGAACTGTATTCGGAATACCATCTGTTCCAGAGGATTTCTTGTTTTTAATCGATCTAAGAATATCCATGAGTTCATTCTTATTCACAAATCTATTTGTGTGCAAATTTCTAAGCGGCGCATCCGCTCTATTGTTTTCACTGAAGATGGTGAAACTTTTGTTTTCGGAATGCCAACTTTGCCGTTCATTGTGCAAAGAAATATGGTTTTGGATAGCTCTGTTTTCGATATCGAGGTTAGAATGAATGGATTCATACACTTGTGTACTGCCTCGAAACAGGCGCCAATGAAGTTCGCTTTCTCTTGCGGATCCTCGACTACTATTAGTTCTTCGTTGGAGTTGGTGTGTTCCGGGGTGAGTCCTGCGTTCAGCAATATTTGAGAATTCTCGGGAGTCCTCGGGAATTCGAAGGCAGGCAATGTCATTATGATCTTTTCTTCTAAATACTCTATTTATTTGCGGAAACATATTCCCACCACTGGTTTTAATGGAGAGAATTTTACGTTTCCATTCTTCATTAATTACTGATCTGTAGTTGTCACGGATCAGCTTTTGAACGTTTTTAATCAATGACTTAATTGTCTTTATTTCTTGCCTATAAGGATCGCTGAACTGTCTGTAGAGCAGTTTGGGTTGGGAGAGCCGAGCGCCTTTTTGTCTATACAGGGCATCAATAGTTGAGTTTCTGTATCTATTAAAATTCTCCTCCATGTGCGCCGCGTTTGGAATGCAACGGTGCATTGTTTTGATGACAATCTTGTCCATCGTTGAGAGATAATGGTGTATTTCCTCATTTCGAAGGTTTCTATTAGTCGGAGGATCTACGCCATTGGAGCGTAATTCTCTTTTTATTATGAGATCAAAGTGCGACCAATGTGCTTTTCGGAAAACGAACGAATGTATCTGGTCGTACTGCTCAAGTATTGCATGTTCGTTTGGAACATGTAAAACGGCGCCGAGGCCGTAATGGTCAGTATTATACTCGATTGTGCGAAGGCAATTTCGAGTATATAGGTCCTTGCCTAATAATTGTAGTCTCTCGTCCATCATAAGTAAGTCCAGAAAGGAGTTTCCTCTTGGATAAGGTGTTGTACTTGTAGCGTACAATTCTAGTTTATATTCTGTTGCATTTGCTTCCCACCAGATGAATAGTGCATTACCTCTTGTGTTCGGCGTGATATTACCCCAAGCACTGTGTTTGGAGTTGAAATCTCCCACCAGAACAAAATAATTGTTTTCCGAGTCTAACTTGAGATTACGAAAAAGGGTATCCAGTTCGCTGATAAATTGCGAACACTGAGGAGCTTCAGGTGCATACACGGATACCACGTATAGATGCATTTGACATTTCAAAGGTATATCTATAATGCAAGTTTCCAGCAGCTGAAATTTGTGTACAACTGTGCTGTAAACGACCTCGTGGTGAAGGCCTTTCTTAATTAAGACAGCAACTCCACCTCCTTGTGTGGCGTGTGGACGATCTCGTCTAATGACTTTATAGTTTTTGTAGCCCAATTTGTGCCTCTGGTTTAGCTTGGTTTCGCTAGCTACAAGCACATCGGGGCATTCGGCTTCAAGCAGGTTACCTAGATTATCCCTCCTTTCCACGTAGATTAGTGAATTCACATTCATCATCATCGGCACTACAACCGGGAACCGGTCTTGGCCTTATTTAGCAAGTCCTGAGGCTTGTTAAATTTTCCATAATGATTTATTTTTTCTGGGCAAGGTCATTAGTCTTGCGCCAGGGGCTCCTCGACGGGGAATCGAAGCCCGGTCTCCCGGGTGACAGGCGGGTGTACTAACCACTATACTATCGAGGAGCCCAATTCACATGTGAATTCACATTCACAGCAATATTTTTTAGTGTTAAATTAGTTGGATAGTTCATTGTGGTATGTTGGGTTGTCTGAGAACAAGGACGAATAAATAATATCTATTCGGGCCGCTTGTTCAGTCAGTTTTTTTTTCAAATCCAGCAATCTGTCCTTGTATGGCTAACAGGATTGCTCTTATGTCTGAATTTGCTTCTGGAGCGGACGCTTTTATGACGTTGCGTGAAAGTTCCGCCGCCGTTGTATTAATTGGATTACTAGCCATTTGAGAAAATGATGTGCTAGGTGCGGAAGATTTCGTGACATTACTTCCCTGTGCCGCGAAGTTTGAGTTTAATGGACTGTCGGCAATTTGAGCGAATGATACACTAGGTGCAACGAAGTTATTATAAGAACGAACCTTCATTCGTTTCTCTTTTTCAAGTTGTTTTTTTTTTTAAATTCCAACTTGGCTTTAGTTGTTGGAATTTCGGACAACCTCTAAAGTTGGCCGGGTGACCTGTATTTTTGCACACTACGCAAGATAGTTTGCTCCTATCCTGAACCTGTTCTTTACCTAAGCGGCATTCTCCTACGGTATGATTGTTTTGGCACTTTACACATCTAAATTCCATACAGCAGTTAGATGCAACGTGGCCGAATCGTTGGCGCCGCATGCACTGCAACACACGGTCAACTTTCCTTATTTTTTCCCAAATTATTGTTTGGTGGAAAATAACTTTAATATTCCTAAGTGCATCGACTTTGCTGTTGGGTCTTAGGGAGACAATGAAAAACGGCAACTCGCGGTTGCGACTTCGGGGGAGAGAAGTGGAGAATGGCTTCACATCAGTAAATTTTAAGCTGTCATTTTCGACAATTTATAGTTCCGAGAGGAGTTCTTCGGAGGAAAAAGAAGGATCAACTCCTTTAAGTAACATGGAGATAGTTTTCTCCGATTTAGGTGTGTACGTGAAGAACTCACTACTTACTTCCCTTAGAGCAGATTTAATTTTATGGCAGTCATCTAAACTATCACATAAAAAACTTACTTTATTGTTACTTAAATTTTTCGTTTTGAAATTTCTGCATGTTAACTTACCCAATTTAATTAGGTCCTTAGCATCCATAAAGCTAATTATGATGGGAGGCACTTTCTCCTTCTTATTGGCTGGTGCTTGTTGCTTTACCAGCAGTTGTGGCTGCTGTTGTTTCTGGTCTTGCTGTTGAGTGTTGCTTTCCGATAGGGCTTCTTTAATGTGTCGCTCCAAATCGTTCTTTTTTTTTTTTGTTGATCGTTCGGTGTGTACACGGCGGTAGACACGCCAGCACACACTTTTGTTTCCTCTTTCAGGGAGACACACACACACACGCGTACGCGACGAGTATAACTGAACTGAAGTAAGTATGACACTGAAGATCAGTTTTGGATATTGATTTTTTTTTTCGCACTTCACTGGACTGTTTTCACATTTATTATATGTTTTGTTTGTTTGATTTTCAGTTTCTTTGTTTTGACTGTCTTGTCTTTTTATTTTTAGTTTTTATTTTGGTCGACTAAATCGAATAATCATCATCATCATCGGCACTACAACCGGGAGCCGGTCTTGGCCTTATTTAGCAAGTCCTAAGGCTTGTTAAATTTTCCATAATGATTTATTTTGTCTGGGCAAGGTCATTAGTCTTGCGCCAGGGGCTCCCCGACGGGGAATCGAACAAATCGAATAATACATCTTCATTTTGCTTTGACTGTTTTATCGATGGCATTCATTTATAAATAGTTTTCGTGTTTTAAACGCCCCCGGACTCTCAAAAAGAACTTTTTAATTTCACTCAATAAGCGAATTGCAAACACGTCCGAACTCGGCCACTGTGTCACTCGTTATGTTCCTCTAGATGTTTTGCTGCAATATATGTTCCTTTACTGGTGACACAATCGATCTGCGTTTTAATCACGATTAATCAACCGAAAGAGTTCAGTGAAAAATGAATCGGTGAACAATAACGATAAACAATAAACGTTATTTTCCAAAAGAATATACATTTTCAAGGACAGAACGCTAAGCGGTGGTTTATGAATACATTCATCTGACACGTAATTTAATATACTCCCCCGACTATGACAACGCAACGACCTCGACTTGACTTCTTCAGAGTTGAAATTCGACTAATCCCACACGATCAACCAATCCAGAGCATACTCTCACCTGTGCTCTCTCATTTTCCCCTCCCATCGAGGTGTATAAATCGCTTTGGTTAATTCAATAGTCGATGGACTAGAGAGAATGAAAGAACCGAAACTAAGAGCGCAATGATCCCGGGGATGATTTTGCTTATTGCATGCACCAACGCAAAATCAATGGTAACCGCCCACAAAGTTCTGTCGCCGAAAGGCAAATTATACAAATGTTAAGCAATGTTTAGCTTAGAGCGTCTGCGAAGGACCAGTAAGTTATTATATAAGATAATTAAGCTAGAATTTAAGCATTTTTTGTCTAGCCTTTAATTTAGAAATTAAGAATATAAAAAGAAAAAGAAAAAATGTTGTAAAAATGAAATGAAAATGAATCAATGGTGACCAAGTGACCTAGTTTGGGGATTGGATTGATTTCAGAGTGCAATGTACTCTGAGAAGGGAAAATGAAATGGGATGAAATGTATTGTCTGTGCTATTCACCTGACTAAAGACTTTATTGATCACCAGCGAATAGCGTGTCTGGGAGAAGTCGAAGGTTTTAATTCTGTAACAAGGAGCATTCCAGCTCGTTTTTGAACTGTTGTCCCAGCACTGAAAGAGATGAGCATTAATAAGTCGAATATCATCACTTATTAAACCACTGTGATAGCATATCCATTCAAATGGTAAATTCCCAAATAGGTGAGTCACCAAATAACCAACTACTTTCCAAAAGGCGACTGTCTCCACGTGCCGACTCATATACCTGACTTCCATTTTGTCGAAATTTGTGGAACCACCAATTAAATGGCAAGTTTCAACTACCCTCAGTGACCACCAAAACAGGCTCTACAGAAAACATAATAATGTGCATTGCGGAGCGATTGAACCACTCTGTGCCACTTTTAAATTACGTCGTACAAAGTGTTACACTGTAATTTGATGTCACTAAAATTACCGAGTGTACTTCCTTACCGAAGACACTTGAAATTTCTCAAGAGTTATGAGGAAACTGAAGAGTTGACTGGTAAAGGGAGATGAAAAACGCGGCAAAACCATATCAATTATTAAGAATTCCTTAGACCCAATATTAACTTCCCATTTCGTATTGGGGGTTCATACTAAAACTATCGAAACTTTACTTGGTAGCAGCGAAGTTATATTGGGAGATTTCTTCTCAGCATTAAAACGCGCCACCAATTGATAAGGGTTGTCCAATACAAAAGGTAGGATCACAGATTCAAATGATATCTCCCAAATAATATTTGACTTATATTGATTTAGTTAAACGTTTCAAAATGGGTTCTGGACATTGTGGCCAACTTTCTTAAATTAATACACATCGTGTTGAACTAGAATGATCACCTATTAAATAAATAGCTGTGTGGAAGGAATATTTTCCAAAAATGTTCACCTACCTAACGACAATACAATAAAACAAAGAAACAAATAAATAAAAATGCTGCGAAAACTTTTTTACTACTAAACTAGAAGATTTGTCAATAATATTAATTTGTCATTTAGACAGGTTTATTTTTGAGTATTTGTCAATGCCAAATTCGCTAATGACGGAAAAAGGCGAAGGCGTTAAAGTTAGGTTAAGTTTTGTCAACAGTGAAAATAATGAACTGTCTAGAATATGTTGCAATAATTAACCTCTCAACGATGAACACAAACTCTAGTGAAGTAATGTGATGGAAACCAAAGAGATTTCGTTCTGAACATCATTGATTGAAGAGATCATCCTTAACCGCATCTATATTCTTAAGCAATCCAAACCAACACCATTATTTAACAGCAGATTTAGTTGCTCCTGCTGAGTGGCACTAAAAGATTGATCTCCGAAGTGATACAAAACGGGAGTACAGACTCGCTATCTCGTGCTGTATCCATATAAGTACGGAAGAAAAGAAAACCCTTATTTGCGTCGAATTTCAGGCCGAGAACCTAACTGAATTTGAGGTTACCTTTCTTAAGGACCATAAATCTAGCTCATAATTGCAAAATGTGGCACAACAGTCACCAAACCCCACCGTTCCGTTAAAGACTGTCCCCGTTTGGTATCGTCTGATATCACACAATACCTAAATTAATAATTAATAACATTCCCACACTTCAGACTGGCCACCAACACAGTTAAGGCAAAAACAATGGCAACTAATCTCAAGTCTGCGGGGAAGCTGTCATTAGTAAACTGTGACGTCAAAACACTCTGCAGGCAGTAAAATGTTATCTTTTCCTTTTCTGTTTTTTACTCAAATGCATCCCATGTCCCTATCTCTAAATCAACAATAAGGCGCCTAAGAAATATAAATTACTGAAAGTCCTTCATACTTAACAGACTTATCGATCAAAAATGTCCTTCTACCCGTAGAAGCAAATCAAAACGGAAGTACATTGCTGGGCTACTGTGTAGCCGGTGCTGTGAGGAGATGCATCTATCGAATTATCGTGTCCCGCATTTTAATCTTCGTAATTGCGTCTTTCGCAATAAAAGGACAACACGCTCTCATCCGATTACCACCAGAGTTCCCGATGTCCTGATATTCCTGATATTCCTTTGTTCGAATGTTCCATTGATTGACGCCTGAGATTACTTCAAACGACACCGGAAAGGATAACCTAGACCAAAATGTTACCAGTTCGTTAGAGCCTTCAACCAGGGAAATGTTCGCTCGTTTGTTTGTCTAACTTCAAATCTCAATCGTGCAGGTGGTGGTGGTTCAGATGTTCTCGGATTTATATGATCGATTCTCGTCCTGCCGAGGTGATATGACTTTTGTTCATTACATAGTAATACGTGATATGACGACCATGGCCTTCTGATTTGGTCGTCACACACAAGAGATCCTTCCCAGCAATAATACCCTACAATGGCTGGCCCGCTGTGAGCAATTTATCATTTGATAATCGATCCTATTCAATGTGTTGTTCGGTTCGATTGACCCGTTTTGTTTTCCTTGTACGTTTCGTTGTTTCCCCCTTTGGAGAGTGTCGAAGTGTTAAAAGATGTTCCGCAGGAAGAAGTGAAAAAGGACATTAATCGAGAGTATTGTTTGCGTTTAAACCACCCAACTGAACACGGATAAGATACGTAAATAGCGAAGTGTTTTGTTTTGTTTTTATAATATGGAAAGATGGAGGTTTTCGATACCTAGACAAGCAACTGTTGACGAAAATTTCAGTACCGGGCTATCTCAATGGGTCTTGTTCCAACCATTCGTATAAAATGTACCTTATAATGACGAAATAATCTCCTTCCAACTCGAAATATTTTTCTTTTCAATTCTTAACACTGACAAATCTTCTCTTGACCTTTTTGTTGAGCTGGATTCTTAAAACAGAAATTATAATACTTTGGACTGATGGTTAAAAAAATTAAATACACGAAAGCTTTTAATGTGTTTTTTTTTCCCTTGAAATGACGATTTTCCAATTTTTATTTTCAATACAACACAATTTGATCAAAAAATCAACAAGAGAAAAATTGACAAAGAAAAAGAAGTGAAAACATTTAGATTCTTATTCACTTTTCTTAATTTTTATTTATTTGTCTATTTAATTATTTATTTATTTATTTTTCTAGTTTTAATCGATTTTTAATGAACGGCAGTGCATTGGTGCTACAGACAGATAGGTAGGTAGTTCTTTAGTTCGTGTTAAAATATACAATATGGTTGTTAACATTCGATTGAAGTTGAAGGTGAGATGGGGTGATATCTAGACAGATTAAGTATTATTTTCAATGGTTTATTTTGAGATATTTGTAGGTCCTTAATGTGGCAATTTGCACAGTCTCGCCATTTGGCAAACCATTAACCAATATGGGTTGAAATATCACCTTATGAATTATAATTTCTTATATCTTATTGATTGCATTCGTGATATGTTCGTTAAATGTTAATTTCGTATCCAAATAAATTCCCTGATACTTCACAATCGGTTTTCCAGTCCACATTTGCTCCACATACGCTAAGTGGGTAGCTGGGTAAGTAACAATTTTTTTTCGACTGAAAAATATATGTTGCACTTTTCCAGCATTATTTTGTATTTTTCACTTATTTATGTGTTCGGCATATAACCTGATCCCATTTTGTAGATTGGTCTCAATACTGTGAGCAGACTTGTGAGAGGAGGACATGCTTGTCAACGGCGTAAATAGCCAATTCACACTCTGGAAATCTAGGAAGGTTAGAAGTGTATACTTTATATAAGACCAAACCAAAGACAGAACTCTGTCTTTTCCATGGACATAGACTATAGTGACTCTGTTGGTCAAACAGCTTAGTACTGTCTTGACTAAATACAGGAGGAATCCAAGACTAATCAGTTTGTGTATGATGCCATCATCCCAAACCGGATCAAAAGCTTTTGCGATATCTAACGAAACCAAACGTGGCGTTTCTAACAGATACACACACCGTACACAAACCCAATAGTGAAGAACACCGAAAAAAATTTGAATAATCAAAAGCAATCAGAGCCGTATACCATAGCTATAACATAACAATTCCACATCAGTTAAATGTACTTGAGTTTAGAAATCGAATTCGTACACGCGGCAGGGGCCTGATGTGTTGAGCATTGGTTCCATTTTTGGTTACTCTAACCGTCATAGTGTCATCTCGAATCGCACGTTCTTCACAAACGTCTCAAACGGTATAGGCTTATTGTAAACTATTGGTCTATAACTAAAATTGGATTTCAATTATCTTTCCGACTTTTAGTGTTGGCACCACTTTTGCTTTTTTCCAGATATCTGGAAAGTACTGGAGTTGGAACCATGTGTTGTTTAGGAAACACATTTTTCGAGAACTCGATTTAAGCACCCTCTGCGTATAAAGAAAGATTTGAATTTATAAGAGAAATAATTTTTTTAACCCCAAAAAAAATTATCTTCTTTTATTTTTCTTTTAATTTAGGCTTCGTGGAATTACTTAATAAAGGAGATGAGCAAAAAAGTTTTGTTGTTGCCTTCTGGTCATATCACTCCTTTAACAGTTTGTTACCGGACACCTTAAATATAGACACGGAATGACAAGTATTATACTATTGGGTTTTTTGTTTCGTCTGTGTGTGTCATGAGGTACAGTTTGCAGTTTTAGCTATATCTACGATTGTTTGCCAACGTTTTTTTTCTTTCCGTGTATTTCCGTGTTCTTGAGGTGCCTCTCTCACTTCACTGAGAAGGAAAAAAAAAAACAGAAAGTCCTGACCTTTCCGTTGCTCAAGGTATCTTGTTGATCCAAACATTAACCACAGAACAGCTTGAGGCATCCGAATACACACTCGGAGTATCATAACGACAGGATAACGATACAAGTTTATCAGGTCCGGTGCGATCAAGTTCTACATCCGGAAAAGGGCAATCCATGATACATTTTTTTGCGAAGGCCACCAGAAGAGGATATTTAGTTAGCTCCTGAGTATCGTTATAATTTCATTTTCACTTCTGCAACATGTTATTATTTCCTTTCTTTTCTTAGATTCTAAATTAGGCTCTAGGCTAAACATTATATTACTTTTGTCGTACAGTTTGCCTTTCGGCCGCAGAAGTTTGTTTACCTTTTTAAATACCTCCATTTGAATGTCAAAGAAAAACTAAATAAACATTGTACCATTTTTTTTATTTAAAATTTAACGTAGGAGTACTTCTAATTTTTTTTTAATATTGGCTTATTAACCTTAACTTAAATCTTAATCTACCCTAATCCTAGAAAAGCTGAGTCTGTGTAAGCTGGCTGATGGTGCAGTTATTCTACCGACATTGATACATACGTTTTTAATTGCCATTCAACCACCACCATTATTGGTGCTGTTTAATATTATCACCCCAGTCTCTATGAGAAATATACTTACTGAAGCGGAAGATCTCTTCTTGGCCCGGTAGTCTTCCCGATCATAGCACAATCGCTGTCTACGGAAGACACATACATGATAAATGAGCGGAATTCCGAATCCAGCTGTTACTCTGCTGTCAACTTAGCTACTCTGAAATAGCCTCTTTATGTTATAATGCGTGTCGCCGTGATTCCTCAACAGTGAGGAAAAGGCGAATAGGCGGAAAGTTAATTTAAATGAAAATATATTATTAAAATATAAATTTATTTGTTGATATTACTTTAATTCTTATAAAAAATTAGTATTATTATTTATTGGCCTGTAGGAACCCGAAAGTTCATGACCTCACCGACTCGACTCCGCCATCGTTCCCTGTCCTGTGCGCTCTCCTTACACGCTTGACAATCTGATCTGATCTCCTCAAGATCAAACCTAACATTGTCCTCCCATCTCCGTCGCGGCAGTCTTACCGGTCTCTTTCCCGTTGGTCTACCGTCAAGAATTCTACGCACGGTCCTATCGACGCCCCATCTTCTTGACTTGATTACTCTCACTATTGTAGGTTTGCGGTATAGCTCTTCCAATTCGTGGTTGTGGAGTTTCCTTCATTGTCCTCCCTCCTCGTCATAATTACCTCCAACCATACCCCTTAGGACTTTATTCTCGAATACGCGGAATTTGTTTTCTTCCCGTTCTGTGAGAGCCCATGTTTCGCATCGATATCCAGCAATCGGCATGATTATGGTTCTATAGACACGGGGCTTTATGTTATGTGATAGCAGTTTGGATGAACTGCTGAAAGTTTACTGACTACGTGCCAAGTAACGTTGCCGGATTGCAGTCTTTTGTTAATTTCCTTCGACATTTCCTTACTGGCCGTTAGCATCGTTCCCATGTGTTTAAATTCTTTAACTTTTTCAAATATTTTGCCTCTTACGTTTATATGTGATCCCTGACTTCCACCTGCTCTCGCCGTAATCGTATATTTAGTTTTGTCTTCATTTATTTCTAGGCCCACCTCTTCTGCCGCTTGCATGATGATTCGACTGTTTTTATCTACAGTTTCTGGACTATCACCCAGAACGGCGATGTCATCCGCATATGCAAGCACTTGTGTGACCCCGTTCAGGGATGATCCGGCCATGTTGTCGTATTGTACCTTTCTGATACTATACTCGAGCACAAGGTTGAAAAGACATGGTGAGAGGCCATCGCCCTGTTTTAGTGTGTCTCGGCTTTCAAATTGTTCTAAGAGGTGGTTTTCTATTCTAATTCGCGCTTTCTTTTCGTTCATGCAGATTTGAATGAGGGCGGCATATTTTTTCGGGATTCCCAGGTCAGCTACAATAAAGTAGAATCTTTGCCTTCCGACTAAGTCGTAGAATTTTTTGAAGTCATGGAAAAATTGGTGAACAGTTTCTCCATATTCCCACTTCTTTTCCAGCAATTGTCTTACTGTGAACATTTGGTCGGCCGTTGACCGGTTCCTATGGAATCCGTACTGGTAGTCTCCCAGTATTTCTTCTGTGATTCTCGCCAATATGACATTTGTTAGTATTTTGTATGCAGTCGGGAGCAATGATATTTCTCTGTAGTTTTCGAAGTCAGATCTGTCGCCTTTTTTGAAAATGGGGATGACTGTTGAGGTTTTCCATTACTTATCCCATATTGTTTTGATGAGCTGGTTGATCTTTCGAGCGGTTGCCCCTCCTCCATGCTTCACAAGCTCTGTCGGTATGCAGTCGACTTCCGAAGCTCTGTTGTGTTTCAATCGATTTATTGTGTCTACAACTTCGTCGAAAGATGGATCTGGGATCGGAGGCTCGGCTGTATGTACGTCTGGTGCGTTTGTTTGTGGTTGATGGGTGCGTACATTGAGCAGATTTTCAAAGTACTTCTTCCATCTTGTCACGGTATTGTTTGTTTCTGTGACCAGACAGCCGTTTGCGTCTGGAATTATTTTGGATCTCCCTCGGCAGCCATTTCTAATTAAATTTATCTTGGCATACATACTTCTGATGTTCTTTGCTCTGGAATTTTCTAGGATTTTTTTCGATCCGAGTCTTCTCCCATTACCGTTTTTTTCGTTTGAAAAGTCTCTTTGTCTCTTTCCGAATCGTCGCGTATCTTACTGCGTTGACTTCATCATATCTTTCTAATTGGACCACTCTGAGGCGTTTACGTTGTTCGATCTTCGTCCTGCACTCATCGTCAAACCAAGGTCTGGAGTTAATTGCTTTCTTAAATCGTAATACCGTTTGGGCTGTTTGTTTGATTGTGTCTCTGATCGATGTCCACTTAGTGTCCACACTATTGGCCTCCTCTTCCTCATTGCTCCCATTCTCTAGAATGGTAAATTTATTCGTTAGTTCGTCCTG
This sequence comes from Microdon myrmicae, assembly GCA_963931805.1. Classification (NCBI taxonomy): domain Eukaryota; kingdom Metazoa; phylum Arthropoda; class Insecta; order Diptera; family Syrphidae; genus Microdon; species Microdon myrmicae. The sequence continues at coordinate 2,215,847 of OZ007498.1, read as the reverse complement.
ATATTCAGCCCTTTTTGCACAGGTCTTTTAGTTTATCAATGTCGAACTTTTTGCTCGTCTCCCGTGACTGCCCACGTGGGGTTGCTCCGAGCCGACTCCTGATTTTGCCCATCACTAGAAGATGATCGGACTCGCACTCTGCTCCTCTATATGATCTTACGTCAAGGATGTTCGAGTGGTGTCTTAACTTTGTTTATTTATTTGTTATTTTATTATAAGCAAGAAGCCCGCTGTACTTACGAGAGGCTGTAACTTTTTGCTCGGTTATTTAACTCTGAGTTATCTTCGTTACAACCACTCCTTTTATACTCAAATTATTGCGGGAAAATCCCAGACGAAGCCTCATATTGAGCCCAATTGCCTGGTATGAGTCTTTTGCTATGCTTAGTTGCTATCGCCACTGAATTGATCCACTTGAAGTGCAATGGCCTTTGTTCAAGCGATTCGTTTTGTCACTTGGAATTGCCGGTGGCAAATCGTGAGTATCCTTCTTTCGTAGGCGTCAGCAATTTTATGGGAATTTCCACTTGTCGTACGGTAATTGTTACTATGCCTTGCATTTTTGCAAGCACCAACATATAGAGTACCAGTTGATTTAGTTCTCAGTTCGCTCCTGCGAAACATAAGATATAGTGGAGGACGACCAATGGTAGAGACCGATCGATATAGAACAGTAAAAATTGAATTCAACCTTACTATTTAGAGCCTATTCTGGATCACCGTATGCGCTAGTGATGTGTAGTTACAAAAAACGGTCCGATTACGCGTTGATAGAGACATCGTTGAATTGACCTATATATATCTAGGTGTTATACAGGATCATTACCACAGAAAGCGGGGGTAACAAAATAGCTCTGGAAAAATTAATGCCATATTCTGCCGCCGTAAGCCGCACGCCGAGCTTATACGTTCGTAGCGATGGGAATATCTGCAGGAGTTACAGGAGCCTCCAACAGTATAGCTGCGGTGTGTACGGATCGTTTGCTGATAGAACTGAAAAGTCAAAGTAGTGACGGTAATATACGATTTCCGCCACACGATCCATATGATACATACTGAACATATACCTATTTGCAAAAAAAAGAGCCTTAACGAGAGAAAATATCAATTCTACACAGTTAGCGCACTCAAATAGATCGATAAAATGGTACCTGACATCAAAGAGTGAACGAAGAAACCTCAGTGGAGAGATAGATTTCAACTTAGTCCAATGCATGACAATTCGCGACTGTATTAGAAAGTATCTTTACCTATTCAAATATCGTAGGAACATATACTGCCCGGCCTGTAAGAGCAGTACAACAACCACAAACTACATTCTCAACTAATTACCAACAGCCTGCAAAGTAGGTTCAAGGGAATATTCATAGTGCAATAGATGTGGTTGGTTAAAAGGACTAATGTTTAATTCCAGCAATGGGCTCATCAGCACATAGTCAACCTCTCGCAGCAGATTCAAGGAAGCTAGCGACCCTGCTCCAGAAAAAAATGTCGAATATACTCTCTCCAAAATATTGCAAGTCGGAAATGGGTTTGTGGGAATTTTACGTTCTGGTTCGTCGTTGGGTATTTTAATAATATGGCGCACGGACACAGATTCACTAAATTACCCGAAAGCTGTTCCAGTGAAACGCTAAACCCAGCTGTCTGTTATCTCTCAACTAGTGTCTATGGTGCTTACTTTACCAATGAAAAGAAACGAGGATCACTTGGTGTTACAAATTTATTTCAATAACGTAGGAATTCAGTTCCGAGGTAGTACAATTTTTTTTCACATTAAATGTTAAAGTACTAAATGAGTATACCCGCCTGTCACACGGGAGACCGGGGTTTGATTACCTGTCGGAGAGCCTCTGGCGCAAGACTAATGACCTTGCCCGGAAAAAACAAATCATTATGGAAAATTTAACAAGCCTCATGACTTGCTAAATAAGGCCAAGACCGGTTCCCGGTTGTAGTGCCGATGATGATGATGACTAAATGATACATCTAATTTCGATACAATTTATTTCATAAATTAAAAGTTCGATCACTAAATAAAAGATTTAATTTCGATACAATTTATGTCATAAATTAAAAGTTCGATCACTAAATAAAATATTTCATTTCGTTATACCAAAAATAAAGACACAATTCATAAGTTGGCTCCCGGCACCGATCTACAGCATTGAAATTCACACTCCAATAGTTGACAACAGACCATTGTGTTTATTTAACGTGGAGGCCTCGACATGCCTCCACGGAATCCAGAAGACGATTAGTATTGCCACCGAAGCGACAGAATTACCATAAGTTCCATCCATCGCTTCAGTGACCATATAAGGTAAGATTCTCTTTAGCAATTGGTCCAACAAGAAAGGGGTGAACACACACACACGATGGTTGCATCTGCTGCTCATCATGTGTGTCCACAAGAATGCGGACCTTGGATCAATCAAATCTACTAGGTTGCAGCTGGTGCAAGTATCTCATCATGGGGGTTTAAGTGTTTGCACGATCAGCGACTGCGTAAAGCATTTATGCTGATCGTGCACATGTTGGTGGCGTCTCCACGTAGTCGAATTCTCGAAGGTAATTTTCCATTTTGAGAACTCGACTTGCTTGGGCGGTCGGCCGTGAGCCCTCATGTATTTGTCGGTCGGATGACCGATCGATGTGGGCATGTATGCCAAAGGGCAAGATAAAACATTCCCTGCATGTGTGCGTCTGGCGCGTAAAGTTACATCTCATGGATATTGTTCGGGCAATGTTGGTTGCTAGGTGATGCAACCAAATTGCCTTTATTATGTGGAAGATACCAGTTATATGATGGAAATCGAACCGAGACATGTTCAATGCATTGGTTCGGTTCATGTTGGTTGCGTGGTGATGCAACCATTGTCCATAAGGAACATGCCTGTTTGGTGCTGATGAATTTAGCATGAGCAAATATTGTGATTTTATGCATTTTAAGGCTTTATGGTTCAACTATAAACAGGTGAGTACTTGCTTTCCAGGTTTGTATGCCCTAGGCGGGAGTTTTCACATGGGGTAATGGGAAGATGATTGGTGGCGTTCTAGGGAACCGCCACAGGTTCAGTTTGTAAACATTTCCAAATCATTAATAAGGCGTGAATCAGGCAGCACGTGGAATTATTCTACTTGAAGATTACAAGACGTAACAATTTCTCATTATGTTCGTGCAATTATGGTGAATGAGAAAGCTACAGTATGTAGTGCGCCGTTAGGAAACATGGGTAGTACACGGATCCGGACATTCCAGCTCCGAATATTTAAAAAACGCGGCTTCTTTCACATCTAGAAGTATTAATATAGAAAAAGCTTTTAAATCTATCTTGTTGGTGAACATGTTCCGCACGTGTTTTACAATCTGCAAGAAGAATGCTTAGATACTTTTTGACAACCGAAAAGGTTATGCAGCGCGGGGCAGGGGAATTCGTAGATCTGTAAATTCAACTAAAGAAAAGGGAAATGCAGACACCGATTTTATTATTTTGCCCCTTCAAGTAAAATATTTAAAATTTATCTATTTATTATCGTAGTGAGTGTGGATAGATTTAAAGATCATATTATGCAAATCTTCAATATTGGCAATACGTGCAAATTTCATTTAATTCTTTTTCCTGTTGGCTGTTTTTTGGTAAGTGCCATGACCGCATATATTACTCTGCTGTATCATCCAGACCTTATATGATTAATAATTCTGTACACATCAATTAACAATATTTTATACAAGATTTGTGTAATGAGAGCAGAAAATACATCAACCGCAATTTTTTCTATGAATAGAAAGTGTAATTAATTTATCGCCCATTCAATTTAGTTTTCTGTTGGAAATTTTTTGTAAAAATGGTGATCCCATATATTAGCCTGGTTATCATCCAAAGCTGAAATATTTACTAATTCTGTACAAATCATTTAATAATATTATATATAATACCATTTTGTAAGGAGATCAGAAAATATATCAAAGGCAATTCCGCTTCCGTATATTTCTCGACTGTTTGGCCAAAAGTGGGTTCTGTTATATTTAACAATCAGAAGCAATGCGGCCTTACTACGATAAATCTTTAATTTGTTATGAATGGTTGCACATAAGGACGTTACGATTCTTCCAGGCAGAATTCTTGTCATAAACACGCGCGACAACCAGTACCCTCTTATATTCAACCTTGGAGTTGGTAGTCGCACTGAATCTTGTGAAGGCCTTGTATACAATTCAGCATCCAGGTTGATCAAATGAACCCCTTGCACAAGTTCAATGTAAACCGCACCGATGAAATCATAAATTAGCACCTTTTCCGTTTCCCAGGCATGTTCTAGTTTTTTAATTACGCTTCGGATCTCGGAATCTCGCGCGACTGCTCACAATTCTGCGAGATACTCGTCAATGTCATGAGAAATAGGCTGTTGCAGATGTAAAGTACAATGAAACGATTCGATTGCAGCCATATTGCACCGACCTACTTGGGTACATCGCTCTAGCTCTAACTTCGGATAGCGCTGTCACTTTTAGTGTTGCTAGTGATGGCAGTGGTAATTACAAGTATTGTATCGGATGTGCCAAGCTCCTCTGGTGCCCAACTAAACTAATGATCTTCACCCACAAGGCAAATGCATCAAGAAGCGAGCTTAATTCGAATTGCAGTCGCGAATTCGAGATCGTGTACCGATAGATCGAACCTTGTCACTTGGGAAGCATTCAATTCTCACGTCTTTCGACATCACACACTTTATTAAAGTGGCATATTGCACAAGAGACTTGATTTAAGTAGCCACAGTCCAATTGCCAGTCTGGTGAATCGTCACTGCAATGAACAACCCTCGAAGCACATTGTGACACAAGACCAGCTGCAAATAATAGTCATAATTTAATCTAGGTACACAGAACTTTTAACGCCTCCAAGTGATGCAGATGGGCATGTGGTACTCGCCCAATCGATGCTCGTGCAATAAAGCAGCTAGTTGGGCATAAGTCAAGAACTTTGGCAGCCGCGAATTTCCATTCGGCGTCAATTTAATAATTCCTATTTTGAGAGGCATTTCCAGAGCTGACAACTCTGGGCGCTCGGGAAAGACTGTATTGGCAAGTATAAGGTCATCATGTCAGTGGTACAGCAAATAGATAACCTGCCGTAGTAAATTTATAGCCAACTTCAATATCGAGACGTTGTGCCCGGTGAACATACGGTGACCTGAATTATATTATATGACAGGCGGTGACGTGACATATTTGTTGGACTAAAAGTGGTAAATACTTCTTAAGTGATTCTCTGATGTCGGGGCGGTAAAGGCAAAAGCTTCAGAGCTCAATACCAAATTGAATTGTTCATCATTGACGTCATTATACGTCACTAAGATCTATTCAGTGCATATTCGAAAATTGTTGATATTTTTTAAAACATAGCACCGCTGTTTCGATACCTTTATACAATAAAGAGTAGTGCTGGCGTAAAGATATAGAGATTTGTCAATCGTGATTGCTGTGTTTTTTGAACACTGCATGAAAGTCGAACTTAAATCGTGTGCACGTTTTTAAATGTGTCAGAGACGAATTCCCACGAAGGAGCTTAGTGGTCTTACAGCTTACAATATCAAGCAGCCGTAACATGAATTCTTTCTAGAAACCTCTATGCCAACAATGTCTCTAAGTCAGTCTTTTTTTCTTTCCTCTAGAAAATAGTCGTCCGGGGTTCATCTGACGCCAATCCATTGCGCCTGTTACACATTTCCCTTGATATGATTTATTGATTTGTGCCTCTGTGCGCATGTAGAAGCCACAAACAAAACGGCACAATAATTTGAAGACGTGATTAATGGTCTTCATTAAAAGTTCATTTTCATAAATCATTATCCCAGCGGCTTGGGAGACGAATAGGTGTATGGTTGGGTTCTTAAGCGAGACAAAGACCATCCACACATTCAGTTCTTCCAAACTCAATCCTCAATAACAACAGGCGACATCCAAACAGTCCATCGTTACAGTCCTCCATCAAGTTAGACGGATCTCTAAAAAAGTAAAGTTGATGGAAATTAGTTTGAGCCCTGGTATCCCTAGGGTGTTTTCGATTCTCCGTCTAGGTAATTCTTCACCTTTATTCAGGGGCCGAATAATAGATCATCCTTGTTGAAGAAAATAGTTCAACGCGTTTACCTAAGAGGCGACGTATAACCTTTTGAAGAGGTCTGAGTGCCCGGATGCTTTCGGCAAATGTATCAAAAATCTACGAGTTCAGGGTTGGTAAATATTTGTATTGATCTTGACATGTCGCATTCGTTTTATCCCTATATGGTAGTTTGTGCAAATTTCTTTTGATTATGCGTTAATAGAAAACTTGACTGTGAAGGATCGCAAGACAATGGTCCGACAGAGGTAATGGCAAATGATTAATCACTGCATTGTTTGGTGGTACATGCACAAATGAATGACTGCTTCGGCATCCTTTCGAGTATCTGTAGACAATGAATGTTGAAATTATTTTGACAATCTTTTTAAATTCGTCTGCCCTTATTAGACGGAGTCGGGGTATAATATTGTCCTGAACGCAAAGTACAATTGGCGAAAAGGATAACGCGATCGTCAGTAAAGTCGTAGTATTTGATCTTCACTTCGCTAAATTGGAAGAATTTTGTTTCGTGAAAAATGCTCAGTTGATAGACAGACACCTTACGCGCTGGACTTTCTTACAATTTGAAGAACAAAAAATCAAGGTTGCACATTCTTTTTTATCTAGTATCCTCTCATTCATTGATAATTCATTTGCCTTAGTCAAATAAAAAAAATTGATGTTAAGCCTAAAGCAAAGTACAACGCAAGTGCTAAGAGAAGGTAACGCAGGAGATATATTTTAAGAGGTATAAATAGTTTAGGAACTTTACATAATTTATTTGGTTATAAATAAAATATTTCATATACAATGAGGACAGAATTTAATAATTTATTTAAATCAATGTTCACGTGTTTCAATTTATTATACTTAAAAATAAATAATTTTACTCAAGTAAGGATGTTTTTCCCGATCTTTTATTTTTTTTTTTAATTTGAAAAAAAGGTTCGAATACGTAAATTGTTTGCATAATTGTTATTATCATTTGAAGGATAACTGGAATATTTTTTTAATATTAATGATTATAAAAGTTTTAATTATTCTTCTTTTCTTAAAAAGGTGACTTCTGGTGGACGGCAAGACAGGATCATCTGAAATCAAAAAGCGAAAGAGATTCCGTTAGTATATTACTCAATCTCGGAAGTAGAAGAAGGGTTTTGAAAAAAAAATAATATATATATATATATATATATATATATATTCGATTTTTTAGGCAACACTTTTTCATATAAATAATACTAAACCTTATCCAAAAGAAAGTGTAGAATTTTAGAAATATTGGTTAACTTTTTTTTTTAGGATATGTCCACTGACTTTAAAAATGCAGTTTTGAGGTAAATGGATTTAAAGTTTTCAATAAGGATAGGAGCCCGTCGAGTGGGTTGGGTTTAAATATGCTCTGGGGCGGGGTATGTAGTTACTATGAAAGATGTAGTGATCCTAAATCACTACTCTCTCCCACGTACCTATAATCCCAATCCACGTGAATCATATGAGCGACAGGTTAAACCAAAAGTTAGTTTGCCGCACATTGATTCAATTCCCGAATACCTTACCCTTACTCATAATTCCAATTGAATCATATGCGCGATAGATTTAAACCACAAGTTAATTTGTTGCGCATTGATTCAATTTCCAAGTACCTTACATCCCGATCCAATTGAATCATATGCGCGACAAAATTAAACGAAAGTCCATTTGTCGTGCATTGATTCAATTCCCTATAATTTGAAGTTATGAAGTGCGTAATACTAAATGCATTTCATGATTTCTCCTTCCGGGAATTGGTTCAGATAGAGTTCGTGTACACTTCCGGGAATCCTATTCCAATTGAAGCATACAAAATTTTGTTTGGGCTTCTTGGAATTTTTAAGTAATATTTTTTAACAAATCTCTGTTGCCACAGAGTATAAAAGGCGAGTGCATTTTGGATTCGAGATGAGTTTGGATCCGGAGGCCAGAACGGCCACAATGATTAAAATAAATAAAATAAAAACTAATTAAATCTCCTATTTTCATCTTGGACACAAGGCCAAAAGACCCGGAACCGAGGTAAGAAGAACAATCTATACAAATATAACCCTACATAATTGGCGCAGCCGGTAGGATCAAGGAAGCCAAAGTTAAACACTTGTAAGTGCTTGAAAACCCTTGATCACTACAATAACACAACTACAAGCGTACTGGGCACAAGACACCTTCAGCCCTGCGTCCGGAGTTGAGTCTGGCTCCGGAGGTACGACTTGGTAATATAAACCAACAAAAAAAAAAAATAATTCAAAGCGTGCCTGGGGCTTAAACACCAGGAAGTGCTATAAAAAAATAATAAAAAACAAAAAATAATTAACAGCGTACCTGGGGCTAAATACCAGTGTAAAAACAAAAATAATAAAAAAAAAAAACCAAAAAAAAAAAAAAAAAACAACATCAAGGCTCACGGGCAGTAACAGCCCCAACAACAACAAAAATAACAACGATGGCAGAGTACCAACCACCTCATAACAACGTCAACAAAACGGGCAGTAATCTACCAGCACGCCACTAGCGGCTAGAACAGCAAGGGAAACAGCAGGAGCTCCAACAGTAGCAGCACCAATGGACAGCAGCTTGCTCAACAACTACAACAACAGAGAACAGTTAAGTGACCATTTATTTTTCTTTAATTTACTAAAGACTTAGGTAATAATCTACTTTCTTTTGAAATTTTTGACTAAAATTACAAAATAATTTGCTTAATCTATTAACACCACCTTACCCAAATTTGCTCTACTCCCAGTTAAACACAAACATAACCTTTACATACAAAAAATTATAACAAATTACTATAAAACCAATTGTAACCCTGCTGCTATTTCAAAAATATCCCGTCTCAACCTTGTCTATATTGTGTGGCTAGTAATCCTAGGGAAGAATTTCTACCCCCAAATAATAAATAATAAAAATGAACAAAAACACTTACGGGATAGCAAGTGTCTTAAACATTAACAACCTTACCCTACATATATAATATATATATTTATTACTACCGTTTTCCCTCCTTGTATCAACACCCCTTATCACTATTAAAACTGTCAGTCTATGGAACAAGAAACCACCTCAAGCTCTAGAACATCCCACGACCAAGTACCCCCTTCACCGAAAAAACTTCGCAGCGGAACCATAATCGAAGCAACCCTCCGATCAAAACTCTCGACCCCAGCCCATCCTTATCGGAAATTCCAGTTCTTCAGCACCAAACGGATCTCGCAACCTTTGAAACAATGGCCATTGATTACACAAAGGTTGCGAAGCTGTCAGCACAGCTAATCCCCATCTTCTCCGGGGAACCAAATCCGCATATAGGTGCAGAATTGGAAACCTTTTTGGATTGCTGCAAGAGGGTTTTAAACTGCCTCAGGACTGAAGAACACGGGGCTTTCTTACAAATATTCCCTACTAGGCTACGGGGTGAAGCTTCTGCCTTATTCGCGTCCACTCCGCTCGCATCTTTTCAGGAAGCCGAGGATGTGCTAAGGAAGGTTTATTTACCAGTAGAAAACTATCAGGACCTGGTAAATAGGCTATTAGCTACTCGGCAAAATCCGGCAGAAGCTATTATCCTATTCCAATTACGACTAAAGAAGTCGTTAAGGGAATGTAAGAAAGCCGCGGAACTAAAATACGGTCCCATATTGTCTGAGGCCTTAAAGATACAATTAGATGACTTTGCAAAAAGCATCTACAAAAAGGGGTTGATAAATCCGTACCATCGACAATTTTTATTACTGATGGGCGATGTACCAATAGATTCCTTAATGGAAAAAACATTGGAATTGGAGCAAATCCAACAACCTCAGCTGCCATTAATCTCTTCGCAGGTTTCATTTAATTCTCCCTCGCCTTGTACAACAACAGCACCTTCAGAAGCCTATAAACCGACTTTAGGTACCCAGCTGGGACAAACTCTAACTCAAATAATCCCCAATATTCCAAATATAGAAGGTTTGCCACACACCCAACCCATTACACAGGGAACTCCGCAACTAGAGGCGCAAATACCACCAGCTGACCAACCATACAGGGGAACCGAAGAGGTAATGGAATCAGACCCTCCCAACACATCACTGACACATGATGCCCCTCTCAGCAGGATAACCTGCAGTTACTGCAACAAAAGGGAGCATGTCTATGAGGATTGTGTCAAAAGAAAAAATACTCCCTTTTGCACACACTGCCAGCAATTAAATCACGATATCCGTGATTGCCGGCGCTTAAGGGAGGTAAAAAGAGTTCTGCACATAAGGCAGACTTGCGACTTCTGTGGCCAACAAGGTCACAATCTAGGATCCTGTCAGCAAAAGCTGAAATGGGAGTCGCGAGTTCAATGCCAACCTGCAAAAAATTCCCCCACTTTGAGCCCAAAACGAAGAAGGTCAAAACCCTCGATGGCAAAAAGGACCTACCATGTAAGGACCCCACTCTCGCCGTTAACCAGCATACCCATCGTCCAACTACCGATAGATGTAGGTGTTAACAAAAACACAACGCTAGTAGTGGACACCGGTGCGGAAGTAAGCCTGATTAACAAAAATTGCCTTGGAAAATCAGACGCCAAAATAAATCACCAAGAGGCTTGCACTTTAGAGACACCGTTCGGAAGCATTAGGACCTTGGGAAGCTGCAAGGTCAACTTCCAGTTAAAAGGTAGGTCTAAACTCCCATGCAAGTTCCAAGTAGTGAGCAGTATGCCCGGTCTATCAGAAGACGGTCTGCTTGGAAATGACTTTTTGTCAAAATATTGCAATGTGGAAGGCCCCAAACAACGCGTCACTTTTCCTCGCACGGAAATAAACCCCAAAGTATTTAGTGTGCCAATAAAGTTCTCACACGTCGAGAAAAAGGCACCTGAAAATAAATACGCTAAAGGGAAACAGGAGCAAGCCCAAGGTAAGTGCAAAATATTCAGGTTAAATCTTAACCTTAAAAAGAGGAACCCCATGAAACCAAGTGGTAACATCAAAAGTATTAATCAAATAACTGACACTTCGTCAGCTAATCCAAAAAACTTGTGCCGCAGCTCCTCTCAAAATACAAACTTTTTGCAAAAGTCCAACACACCCGAAAAAATAATAAACCTCGATGAGATCGCGACGATACTCAGGGTTTATCATAATTCCCCTTCCGGTGGACATCAAAGCATCACCAAATCGTATAATAAGATACGACAAAGATACTGGTGGCCGTCCATGCTCTCCGACATTCGGAAATATAGAAAGCAGTGTAATGAATGCCGTTCGTTAAAGGTAACCACCTGCTCCGGTAAGGAACCACAGTCAGAAACGTTTCATGAGGGAAACATGGTGTTGGTAAGATACAAAAACCCCAAGAATAAACAAACACCCATCTGGAAGGGCCCTTTCCTCATTACAGGAATAACTGAGCCAAACAATACGACCATCAAAATTGGAAAAAAATCAATAAAGGTTAACAATAGGAGACTGAAATCGTATTCCAAGGTTGATTAGTTCTGATCTTCACCCTAGTTTCACTTTCCTTTCCACTATCAACCCCAGACATTTACTATCCCCAGGGTGCATTGTAGTTCAATACTTTATCACTTAAAAATACTAATAGATATACAATATAGACAAAAAGGGCAACAACAAAAAAAGTGGTAATATTAAAATAAATGTAATAAAATACAAAAAAAAAGAGAAAGCACATACAAATAAAACAAAACACATATTGACCCTCAATGAGGAAGACAATTTATGAACACTAAACAAAATTGTAAATAACTATTTCAAAGAATATATGTAAATCCTAATTAAGATCTAACTTAGAAATATGAAAAATATGAGCATTAAGAAAACACTAAATAGCAAACTGAAACAAAAACATATAATACAAAAAAAAAAAATCAATACAGATATACGAAAACAGACCTAAGCTAAAATTGCCATGTAATCAATTGATTAAATCAAAATACAAAGAAAGAATGGAGATATAAAGAATTCTATATAATATTACAAAATATAATTCGTATTTACTACTAGTGTAAGGCGCTCTTTAAAAATAAATACACATCTATCTCTATTAATCTAGCATGAAATGAACAACAACAAAAAATAAATATTAATGGCTTAAGTATAGATTAGAAAAATAACGTTATAAAACACGAAGTAAAATAAGAACATTTATTAATTCAAAATTTATTTACTTAGTCTTATAATACATATGTCTATTTTTAAAATTCACTTTCATTAATATACTTAAAATGATAAATGTAAACATGACACCAGCCACAATTATTAGATAAATACCATACCATTCTTTATACAAACAAACTTAAGAAGCAGTACCGCAAAAGAGAAAATACAACATGTAGCACACATATTAAACATAACGAATTAATGCATTAAATGTTAAACTAAAACAAAAAATGTAAACTATCGCGAATTCAAAATGCCACCGCCCCTTGCTTTTCACTCATTCTAGAAAATTAACCTCTTCCAGACTAATTTTCTTTTCTAAAGGGGGGAGGAATGTAGTGATCCTAAATCACTACTCTCTCCCACGTACCTATAATCCCAATCCACGTGAATCATATGAGCGACAGGTTAAACCAAAAGTTAGTTTGCCGCACATTGATTCAATTCCCGAATACCTTACCCTTACTCATAATTCCAATTGAATCATATGCGCGATAGATTTAAACCACAAGTTAATTTGTTGCGCATTGATTCAATTTCCAAGTACCTTACATCCCGATCCAATTGAATCATATGCGCGACAAAATTAAACGAAAGTCCATTTGTCGTGCATTGATTCAATTCCCTATAATTTGAAGTTATGAAGTGCGTAATACTAAATGCATTTCATGATTTCTCCTTCCGGGAATTGGTTCAGATAGAGTTCGTGTACACTTCCGGGAATCCTATTCCAATTGAAGCATACAAAATTTTGTTTGGGCTTCTTGGAATTTTTAAGTAATATTTTTTAACAAATCTCTGTTGCCACAGAGTATAAAAGGCGAGTGCATTTTGGATTCGAGATGAGTTTGGATCCGGAGGCCAGAACGGCCACAATGATTAAAATAAATAAAATAAAAACTAATTAAATCTCCTATTTTCATCTTGGACACAAGGCCAAAAGACCCGGAACCGAGGTAAGAAGAACAATCTATACAAATATAACCCTACAAAGAGGACTAGGAATCTTTTTCCTCCCATAAACCCATAGTACTTCTATAAATTCACAGCCATAAATCCACAGGAAACTCCCGAATTATCTTAAAACATAGCATTTCGTTAAAGAGCGCAACAGTTATACATATAATTCGACGGCATTTCTCATCAAAACGTGGAGTCGATTCAACCAGTGCTTTTACTGGCGATTCCCCCATTTATTGGGTAAGATACTGCACCTTATGACTGTAATCGTAGCCGCAAAATTTTGAATTAGACAATAACGCTTGCGAAATCTCAAATTTTTTTCGAAGAAAGTAAACGTTATACAAAAACGAAAGAAGAATTAGTACTCGCAGTCGAAATGTCAAAGGCGTAATTATCCGGTCGGAAAACACATTTTACCGCTAAAGAATCCCTTAAAAAATAGTATAAATATGTACTGAACAAGATTCATTGTATCTATCGTCCCATATCAATAGTGGATGATGTTATATGTACGTAAGTTTATCAAACAACAGGTTTGGGCAGACGTGAAATTCCCCAAGGAAATTACATCCATTAGCAGGACATGTATGAATCTGCTCCAACTTTCAAAATGGAAGCCACTAATAGGCGGTCAAAAACAATATTTCCGAATTTATAGATCGGATGGTTGGTAATTGCATTCTTTCATACTCGATAGATTGCTACATATATGTATGGTCTTTTCTGAGAGGCATAGAGTGTGATATGGTGAGTTTGTTGATCGAGTGACTATCCCTCCAGAAGATAAGTTTTACTCCTAGTTTGGAGCCACTCGGTTTAGTGATGGCTTAAATGGTTGAGCGAGAGAGCATAGTCTGCGATATTTGTCTATTGAGTGACTCAATAAATCAAATAAATAAATACAAAAAGTCTAAAAAGCCATTTTAATTTATTTTTTAGAGTTGTGCTTGACATCTAAAAATCAAGTCGAAATATCATACAACGATGCACAGTGACCGAGTGCGGACGTGTTTTCAATTCGGCGGTAGAATTAAATGAAAAAAGTTGCTTTTATGAGTCGCGAGTGGCTGAAATATTATAAAAAGGCTATTTATAAACAAATAAATGACAGTGATAAAAACAGTCAAAACAAAGTAAATATAAATAAATAGAACCAAAAACAAAAAAAGAATAAAATAAAAAATAAAAAAAAAGTGAGAACACGCGGTCCATAATATGGACGTAAAACAAATGGATGCCAACATGGTAAATCGGAGAAGGCAAAATACGGACCTAAACCTAAAGGCTAAACGCCTTAGAACAAGTGAAAATAAGAATACAGACACGTCGATTGTCACCAGCAATGACGAAGACAGCACCCATGGCGTCCAGTACTCAGGGGCTGGAAACCAATTCAAAGAACTAGCTGTCAGCGAAACAAATGCAGACGCTAGTAATCAAATCAACAGACTCATCCATGAGATTAGTCGTAAAAAAGAAGAACTGGATAGACAAATGGAGGAAGTTGTTAAACTAAAAAACAACCTGAGCCACAACGAGCGAAAAACGAAAATGCTAGAACAACAACAGCAAGAACAAAGACAACAGCAACCCAGGAAGGCAAAGAAAACACGGCAAGATAAGCAAACTAAACAGAAGGAATCACATCAACAACAACAGCAGGAACCAAATCAACAGCACGAATCACACCAACAGCAGGAAACATCTCAGCAGGTGCCAGTCAAAAAAAAAGGAGAAAGTACCTCCTATCTACATCAGCTACATGGAGACAAAAGATGTCATAAAATTGGGTGAGTTGACATGCAAAACTTTTAAAACAAAACGGATAAATAATTTTAAGATAAGTTTAACATGCGATGATTTAGAAGGGTATAACAAAATTAAATCGGCATTGGGGAAATCCAAAAGCGAGTACTACACGTACACCCCGAAATCGAAGAAAACTGTCTCCATGCTCCTCAAATAAGTTGATCCTTCCTTTACTCCCGAAGAGGTGCTCGAAGAACTAAAAAGCTTCGAAAACGATACCTTGAAATTTACAGGTGTGAAGCCATTTACTACAGCAAATTCTAGAAATCGCAACCGTAAGTTGCCTTTCTTCATTGTCTCGCTAAGCCCCAATAGTAAAATTGACGGACTTAGATATATTAAATACATTAGTCACCAAACAATAAGTTGGGAGAGAATAAAGAAGTGCGACCGCGTATTGCAGTGTATGCGCTGTCAACGCTTCGGGCATGTGGCAGCGAATTGCAGTATGAATTTCAGATGCGTCAAATGCCTAAATAAGCATATCATTGGAGAATGTCCATTGGGCAAAGAACAGCTACCGGATAGAAATAAACTATCCTGTGTCCTCTGTAACAACTCAGGTCATCCTGCTAACTTTAGAGGTTGCCCTAAGTATCAACAACTAAAATCAAAGTTGGAAGCCAGAAAGAAGCAAGTTGAAGAAGAGAAAAAGATGAAAACTCGCTCTTACAACAACTTCGTGGCAAGAAAGTGTCATACGCCCAAATGGCAGGTGGAGTAAAAAATCCACCAATCTTAGAACAATCACGCAATATCGTTAAAACGCCTGCTCCAGAGGCACAAACTGATATAACAGCAATATTACTGTCCATACAAGGGCAGCTTGCTGCGTTTGAAAAAAAATTCGGAATGATCGAAAAAAAAAACTGACGGAACAAGTGGATCGAACGGACATTATCTATTCGACCCTGTTTGCAGATGAACCCACACTCTAATCACAACGTTCACTGCGACTGAATTAACCTTAAAAGTTATTGCTGTGAATGTTAATTCACTAATCCGCATGGAAAGAAGGGATAATCTCAGCAATCTGCTGGAATCTGAACGCCCAGATGTGCTTTTGGCTAGCGAAACTAAGCTAAATCAAAGGCACAATTTGGGCTACCCTAATTATAAAATAATTAGACGAGATCGTCCAAATTCCTTTCAGGGGGGCGGGGTCGCTGTCTTAGTTAAAAATGGTCTACAACACAAAGTCGTTTACAGTAGAGATGTATACAAGTTCCAGGTACTAGAAGCCTGCGTTATAGATATTCCTTTGAAAAGTCAAAAGCATCTATATGTTATCTCTGCTTATGCTCCCGAAGCGCCACAGTGTATACAGTTTATCAATGAACTTGATACCCTTTTTCGAAGCCTCAAGTTAGACTCGGAAAATAATTATTTCTTTATGGCGGGAGATCTCAATTCCAAGCACAGTGTTTGGGGAAACCTTATCACAAACACAAGAGGCAATGCGTTGTTCGACTGGTGGCAAACAAACGCTATCGAACATAAACTAGAATTGTACGCTACAAGTACCCCGTCAATTCCTTCTTGTATTTACTGTTGCTGGACGAGCGAATACAACTATTAGATACGGATCTAACTACTCGAAATTGTCTTCGTACAATCGAGTACGATAGCGATCATTATGCACTTGGTGCTGTAATACATGTGCCAAACGAACATTCACTACTTGGGCAGTACAAACAGATACATTCTTTTAATTTCGGAAAAGCACACTGGTCGCGCTTTGATCGGATAATAAAAAAAGAATTACGCTCCAATGGCATAGATCCGCCAACTGACAGAAATCTTCATAATGACGAAATTTGATCATTATCTTTCGACGATGAACAACATTGTTACTAATACAATGAATCGTTCTATCCCAAAAGTGTCTCACTCCGAGAGCCATACAAACCGGTACAGAAACGCAACGATCGACGAGCTGTATAGGTAAAAGAGTATTCTGCTCTATAAGTTAAAACTGCTCTACAGACAATGCAGCGATCCAAATAGCCAGGATATAAAAACAATTAAGTCATTAATTAAAAATCTTCAAAAACTGATCGGTGACAACTATAGATCAGTAATTAGTGAAGACTGGAACAAGAGAATTCAAGCCATTAAAGCTAGTGGACCGAATATGTTCCCACAATTAAATAAAGTCTTTCGAAGGAAGGATTATAATGACATTCCATGTCTGAGGGTTCCGCGGACTCCCGAGAATTGTCAAACTCTGCTGAACGCAGGACTCACCCTTGAACACATCAACTCTAACGAAGCGTTCGTAATAGTCGAGGATCCGCAAAAAAACGAACTCAATTGGCGCTTGTTTCGAAGCAGTGTATAGATTGAACGAATCGGCTCATTCTAACCTTGACCTGGAAAATAGGGCTCTCCAAAAACATATTTCGTTACGCAATGAACTTAACAATTGGCGTCTCTTAAGTCGAAGTTTCACTATCTTTAGTGAAAATAATAGAGCGGATTCCCCGCTTAGAGATCTAAACACTAGTATATTTGTACACAAGGATGAACTGACGGACATTCTTAGATCAATTAAGAACAAAAAATCTTCTGGAATAGATAGTATTCCAAACATTGTTCTAAAGCATTTACCTCTTGAAGTAGTGGAGGTTTACACTATTTTGTTCAATAACGCTCTAAATAATGCATATTATCCAATCCAATAGAAATCTACAGTAGTCCATCCGATCCCCAAAAAGGGCAAGGACAGAAGCAATCCAGCCAATCTTCGCTCGATTAGTTTGCTTCCGAACATCAGCAAGGTATTCGAGAAAATTATAAATAAAGCATTGACTAACTGGTGTGAGGAAAATGGTATTATTCCAAACAATCAGTTTGATTTCCGTTCGCAACATTACACCGTTCATGCTGCGACAAAACTTGTTTCCGACATACAATGGAACAAGGCGAAGCGACAATGCACAGGGGCCTGTTTGGTTGACTTTGAAAAGGCTTTCGACACCGTATGGCTAGAAGGGCTGATATATAAGTTATCAAATCTAGGTATGCCCGAATATTTATTATACATTATCTACGATATGATAATGGGTAAACAATTTGTAGTGAAATGTGGAGATATAATCTCTAACAAGACCTTCCACATCAAAAACGGTCTACAACAGGGAGCAGTGAATTCTCCCATTTTATTTAACATTTACACTAGTGGTCTAGTGGGTTCTCTCAACCATACAATTGCGTTTGCCGACGACATTGTGGTGTATAGATCTGGAGAAAAGATTGATGTCATCAACAGACTTCTGCAAGATGATTTCAACAAAATCAAACGTATTTGCGACGACTGGAAATTAAAAATAAATTTTCAGAAAACAGAGACTATCCTTTCCAGAACGCCACTGTCCAGTGCATCAAGGGATACAAAACGGAATTGGAAAGCATTTTCCATTGCAGGAAGTAATAATCTTCCCCTACAAGTCAAAACTGTAGTCAGATACCTTGGAATCTGGCTTGATCAGTATCTTTACTTTGATAAGCATACAGCAGCTGCTCTTACAACAGCTAAAAACGCATATGCAATGACACGAAGACTCTTCCGTAGTAGTCTGCTGGACCCCAAGGTGAAAATAATTTCATACTCAGCATTCATTCGACCAATATTGGTGTATGGCTGCCCGGTATGGTACAACATATCCCCATCTTACATGGAGAAGTTTCGGGTGTTCGAGAGAGAGTGTTTGCATTCCTGCTTCGGAATGTACAGAACCCCAGAGTCACAGTATAAGAAATACTATCCGAATAAAGTCCTGTATGACAAATCGGGACTAAACAGAATAGATGACTTCATTATCAAGACAATAAATTGTGGTCACACAACAAGGGCTACGTGCAGTGAAAATGATCTCATTTCGGAAGCATTCTATCCCAATGATATGTATATGGAGAGTACTCTCCAGAATTGGTTCACTCCCCCAGAAGCGTTCCCTTTCTTGGATCAAAAAGGTCTTATCCAAGACGTGCATGGAGTCCCGATTATTTACCACGCTCTCCGTGGTGCCAGGGACAAACGAATTCTCCATGATAGTGATATCTCCAATGCCCCAGACCGCATGCGTTTTAGCACGGCGATCAGTGAAAGAGATAAATCAGCCAAAGATTGAACATCTCCCAAATGGTGGTGGCTTCTCAACGAGGAAAGGACTTCACTTCCTCAGATATAGTATGCCTCTCAAGAGCAATGCTCTCCTTCCTCTGGTCCCTCCTCCCCCTGTCCACCTTTCCCCATTACTTTCTTGTAGCTATTCTATTTTATTTTTTATTTCTTATTTTATTCTTTATTCGTTTCGTTTTGAAGTTTTTGTTTGTTAAAAAATAAAAAAAAATGGTAATAATAATGTATACATATAGATGTAAACGAGGAGTCCCTCTAATATGTTACATGACCTATTTCATATATATATATATATATATATATATATATATATATATATATATATATATATATATATAGAAGAAACAAAAAAAAAAAAAAGATGTACGCCGAAAGGCATATATAAAAATCAAGTTGTAATGTGTAATTTAGAGAGCTCGCATAGAGCCAGTAAGTTAATTTAAGGACTGTGATTGTAGAAAAGGGTTTAACATTTACCCCTAATATTTATACATGTAAAAAGAATTATGAAAATAAATGTGGTTTAAAAACTAAAAAAAAAAAAAAAAAAAAAAACTATTCGTGGTCACACAACAAGGGCAATGTGCAGTGAAAATGATCTCATTTCGGGAGCATTCTATCCCAATGATATGTATATGGAGAGTACTCTCCAGAATGGGTTCATTCCCCCAGAAGCGTAACCTTTCTTGGATCAAAAAGGACTTATCCAAGACAAACGTGGAATCCCTATTATTTACCACGCTTTCCGTGGTGCCAGGGATAAATGAATTCTCCACGATAACGATATCTCTAATTTTCCAGATCGCCTGCGTTTTAGTATGGTGATCAGTGAAAGAGATAAATCAATAAAATATCGATCCCATTCCAACTGGTGGTGGATCATGTGTTGCGTTTGAGGCAGTATATTGTAAACTGCCTAAGTGCGTGATATACTACTATATGTTATAACACTATCACCGCAAATAGACGGAGGTTTTATAAAAGGAAAATGTAATAAGCTGGGTCAATATCGAAGGGGTAAAAAACGGGAATACATTTAAGCAGCATTCCACTGTTTGGCTATGTTACTGTAAAATACTGTCAAATGTAAAGTAAGGTGTGCACACTGGTTCACACTAAGAGTCACTTTTAGATGGACAGCGAAACGTTCTTAAGTCAAACTACCGAAATTGGAAAAGCTCGCCCTGATCATGTGTTGCGTTTGTAAACAATAAAGGATTTCCAGGCTAATGTCTATCAACGCTGCCTTTTTTAATCTCCTCTTCTTTCTTTCGTCGTTCCTTTGCAAGGACAGTCTAACAAGCCGATTTGTGCTTGACGATATTTTATAGGATCTATGAAAATATATGAATTTAGTATGAAGACTATAAAAATCATCGGGATAGTCATGGACAAACAAAAAGTCAAGGTAATTAGAAAATCTGGGTGCCTTAGTTGATGTTGATGTAGTTTGTGTCTTCATCTGATTATGTTACATTGAGCAGCGACTAGTTGCATAAACAACTAAAGTCATGTTGGTTAGTTAAGAAAGCAATCATGTCTCGTCTATGGGAGGACTTTTAAAATCAGCACACAATAAACAAAGGCGTATTCCGCTCTCCACATTGACAATAGTTCTCCATCGATTACTGGAATCTTAATTGCTTCTGCAGTACGGTAAGTTCTCTATAATCACCGGTTTGCAAATCATTACCCAGAGTTAACGCTGAAATCGCAACGATTACCATGAATCTTCGACGTGATTTAATATAATTGACATCTCTCCACTGTAATAGTTGTACTTAGATGCCGATCACAACCTTCCTTGGTCGCCGGGTGCACTAATGATTGTAATCACTACTGCGCTTGTCATCGAAATAAAATCGTGATTTTCTATTTTAATAATTTAAGCCAATGTCTGATGACTGGCCCATACAAGGCAAAACTCCAACTTCAGCGTTGGTACTTTTAAAACATTCCACAGGCGTTAAATTGCATGCTGTAGCACACTTGTGCACTACGATATCACTATTTCTTTACGTGCTAATTGGAATATTGGACACATATTATTGACTTACCACGCCCCAAAGGCTCGTGGGTTCCTTGATTGGACTAGTGACTTCATATGTTCTTCTATCTTTCCTTGTCATCCTTCGAACATCAATTGTGATATTTCAGAAGAAATTTGTATTCTTTCAATAGACCTTCAACTGCGCCTTTCAAGTCCACATATTTGTCTAAATGATCTTACTCATTTTCCGGCTGTTCTAATTCAAAATGCAGATTTAAATAAAAATCAACTTAGGAAGTTCTCACGCTTATATAGTCTCAACCAATACCTCTGTACCATTAAAGAGGTTAGCTACAACGCAGAAAATGTTGCAAGTTCTAGAACTAAAAATGATTTACCTCCAGATGGGGTTTTGTGCCTTTCAATTTTTGGCGATATCTGGTCGGGTGTCTCCCAAAATAACCAAATAAAAAGGACATATGAAAAAATATGAATAAATGTGCATACCGACTCATTTCTGATTTCGTATAAATACTATTGTAATTTCCTAGGATTGCACACGAAAAGCTATGAAAAAAGGAATAAAAGCGATGTCGATGGAATAATTCCCGGATGACAATAAAACAGAGTATTTTAGTTAGGCGAACTATATGCCCGCACTGAATTCGGGAATTTCGAATAATAAATCGCGAACGGATAGAAGTGCCAGCAAGCAAAAACACATTTTTCTGAGTACTTTATTTGAGCGTGGGATTCCTCATAAACCCATTCATTCTCAGGTATATCATATGTATATTGCCTCCCCCATATGAGGACCTTGATGACGATATGGAGGTATTGACATCAGCGATTCAGATCATTATCAAAGTGATGTAGTGCTCCAAACGGGCCGAAAGTTTGTTGCATCTGCGAATGACATTCGGATCAATACGCCAGCGTGATCTAGCGAAATACTTAGAAATAGCGTTCGGTCTCGAAACTCTATCGACGTTCCTCCGATAACGGCATTTTGTAATATCAGGGACATCGATTTCACCAATACGAATGTAAAAGCGGTCCAGCAATATTTGCAAACAAACCTTGCTTTAATTGAGATCCAGATCGATATGTCAACTGATTCGACATATCTTTTTTGCTCAGAATACGACTTGCATTCGACATTCCGTTTTAAAGGTGGAATCTGCGTCTTCACGGGGTGCGATCTGACTTGTCAAAGGATGGAGGCGTTAGAACCCAATAATTTGGAGATCATGTGGTTGAAAGTCATGCTGGGGAATTATGTTAAATTTCCATTTTGTCTTTATCGCTCCCCGAATGACGATCTGCGGCGACACTTTTCACGTACCATCAGCAGGATACAGATCACCCAGCCGGGTTTTGAAATTGTTGTCCATGGTAATTTTAGTGTACCCAACTCCAGCTGGTTGGTACATTCTAAGAGAACCGACGAGGCTATGAGCCTAGCGGATATGTTCAATCTTAGCCGCAATTTGACTCAACTCGTGGAGGAACCTACGCGATTCCCGGATGCCCGAGCTGATTATGCGAACACGCTGGATCTGTTTTTAAAATCCGAGCCGAGCGTTTATACCGTGGAAGTTAGTGCGGCACTGGGGAATTCAGATCACAACATGGTATTGGTCGAGCAGCCACTTGCATGTCAAACGAATAACCGACCTAAACAGCTTCGCCATGTATGGATGTATGGGACTGTGGCGGTTCTACGAACCACACAACCCACTATAGGTTGAGATGTCCGTTCCGCCAAGGAACATACTCACCTTTATCCATCACACGTGCCCACAGACGCGTGTCCCAAAAATCCGACTCCCACCTGAAACAGAAGGTAACATTTCACACACCAACATTGAGTTCAATAGCAGAAATCAATCGAACTAAACGTTCAAAAGTCTCTAATATTGAATTCACGCATCCATCCAACGCATCCAATTCGACGCGCCAATTCAACGCATTCAGTCCAACGCATCCAACTCAGGGCATAAATGCAATACACCCATTAAATGCGTTCTTCGGTAAACAAACCGAACGACGAATATCTCCGCTTGTAGCTAATAGCAATTAGCACCTAATTTCCTAGCATGACTCAAAACCTAAAAGGCACACTTGTGCAAACAAAGGATAGTGATTCGCCGCCGACCAACAGTCATGCAATCATAAAAATCCTAACGCAGATCGCTCGCTAGATGTTTATGATTTGGAAATGCTAACAAAAAACTATACGAATCCGTTCCTTTATGACCCATCTGAAGCTCACAAGAACATTGTTAGCTTAAGCCAGATGGGTACCCGCCCACGAAAAGATCGGAAAATAAGTGGCGGTACGATCGCTCGTCAAACAAAGTAACAAGATTCCGATAAGGAAGACGGAAAGGAGAATGATGGATTGATGATGGGCAAATTTTCTTTACAGATACGATGGGAAATTCTGTTTAGCACATTGGATGGGAAATTTTCTTTTGCAGATGTGGGGATGAGAAGTTCGGATTGGATTTTAAAGATAGAGACAATCAGTCTACTTCGAGCATCCGTTTAATAGAGACTACTTTGAGCATCCGCTTGATAGAGTCCATAATTGACAATACTTTTAGTGTCGGACGAAAGCGCATGCGTGCCGGATACCGAATTGATTGGATTTGTATTCTTGATGTGCGAAAGAAACGTAGTGACACATCGCATCATTCCAAACGCTATAATTGGTGACTTACCGACGTGATCTGTACACACAGCACACACTTTCCCGTAGTAAACAGAACTTCACACCCGATCATGACTTCCGCATAGAGCACCAGGCTGATGTGAATTGTTATGTTATCGCTATGGTGTATGGCTCTGATACATTTCCTTATTCGGTTTTCGTTCGGTGTTGTTCACTATTTGCTTGTGTATTGTGTGTGTATCTGTTAGAAACGCCACGGATCTACATTCCACATTCCATCAAACGAAGTTCATCTGATGAACCTTGGTTTGATAAAAATGCGAACAGATTACAGCGGCACAGAATAGACCTTTTAAACAATGGACGGTCGAATCTCTCCGATGTTAATAGAACGAATTTTGTTAGAATCAGAAACGCGTCCAACCAGGCGATTGATACTGCGAAGAACGCTTACTGACCAATAAACTCCTTGAGTGCCTAACTGGTTCGCATCCCTTCTGGTCGATGGCAAGGGGCGTCAACAATATCTTCGCTTGGTCCTCTTTTCCCCCGTTAGTGACGGACAGTGGGACACTAGTCACAAATTCAAAGGATAAAGCTAATATGTTTGCGATTCTAATGCAAATGTGAGGGCATTTCCTACTTGCTGATAAATCCCCCGAATTCAGCCAATCCAAACGAAGGGGAAAAGATGCTCCCCACAAAATTACCGCCCGATAGCATTATTTTTATGTTATCGAAGATGGTGAAAAAGGTCATCAATGCCGAGTTAATCAAGTATTTGCAGTGCAACGGACTTCTGAATTATCGCAAATACGAGTTCCGTGGCAGGCGGTCCACGGGAGACCTTTTGATTCTTATAACCGGCATATGGACATCTGCAATTGAGGGGCAAGGTGAGTCAAGAGCGGTTTCATTGATATCTCACTTTTGACCGCGTTTGTCACGCAGCATTGTTGAACAAGTTTCGTTCATACGAATGTTCCCAGCAGGTTTGAGACTGGCTGAAGAACTTCTTCGAAAATCGATGGATCCGGGTTGTTGCAGGCGGCGAATCTTCGGATCTGTATCCTGTTAATTCCGGGATGCCTCAAGATTCTATTTTGGTTCCAACCTTGTTTTTGCTTGTTTTGTCGACTTCAATGCAACGAAAACACAGTATACAACATTCACAAAGAAAAGTCGATCATCAGTTCCACAGCTGATGATGAATGGCCAGGCCCTTGAATCTGGGGAAAGCTTGAAGTTGCTCGGCCTCACGGTCTGTGGGAATGTATTGCAGCATAAACACTTGTCGAACATCGCCAGGTCCACCTTAGGACAACTGAGTTATCTTTTTAAAGCCAAGAAACATTTTACTCCGGCTCAGCGTCTTCTCCTGCATAAATCCCAAATTAGACCCGCGGTTGAATATTGCCGTCATGTTTGGAGCTCTGCTCCTAAACATACCCTCGACCTACTTGGGAGCATACAGAGACGAACGGTCCGCGTGCTCGGAAACAAGACGCTGGCGTCGGGGCCACAGTCGGTATCACATCCAAGGCGCATGGTCTCTACTCTTGCCTTCCTAATATGTCCTGTTTACCTTAGGTTAACCTTAGTAAAATTAGTTCTTACGTTCTTTAGTTTGTAAAGTTATATATACTTTAGCTTATACGTAATTATATTGCTTAAATTAAACCAATAAACGGGGTGGTAGCCCCATTTCACTTAATTATAGGATGTCCAACAACATCTGTTATTATATCACTTTAGAACAGAGAAGTTAAGATATTTTCAATATTGTTGTGAAATTAATGTATATTATAATTTTCCCGGTTCCTTTTTGTTGTTGACCTGATGACGATCAAATACCATGATCGAAACGTCGTTAATGTAATGTGAAGAAGAAAAAAAAATTACATTAAAAACAAAATTAGTCTGTATTGGCGATCTTAACTTCTCACTTCTAAAATTAACTATGCAAAATAAATTGTATAAGAACGAAACAATTGATCGCCCAAACTTTCTTAGCACGATAGTCTATTCCTGTTGTCCTCACCTTCCAAATTCACTGGAGATGATTTTGTTTTCTGTTGGTCAAATAAAAAACACAGAAGAATAATTACCCTTATGAACTGTAAGTTACCTGAAGTCCTTTCCCTCTTTTTCAGTATCACCCAAATGTACCCTGCACATGTTAAGTTGTTGAGTTTAACTCTCCGGAAATCCTTTCGTTTTTAAGTGTTATGCACACATGTTTATAGTCCAGTATTCCTTTATATTTGTAGATAATCCCTGACGCACAACGACCCTAATACCGGAAGCACTGCCGTTTAATATTCTAGGCAATATGCTCGTTTTTGACTTCATTCGAATCCTCATTTTGGAATCCTCCAAAACCTGAAATGCTCTCCCTTCTGAGTTGATCATTTGTCTTCTTTGGTGGTTTCAATGTTTCTTTACGACCAACTCTGACGATATTTTGAGCATAATATCAAGTTAATGCACGTGTGCAATCGCCTTCCATGCACACGCGCTCATACCTAAGATTTGTCTATCGCTGGGGTCTGGTGTTTCACCCAGGTGTTGTTTATTAATGCCACTTGTTGTTTGGAGGCAATAATTTATACCCGACTTGTCATCAAATTCGAATATCATCATAAACCATCCTCCGATGATGGCTCTGATGAGGGAATACCTTCGCGCTCTTTTATTTCTATTGGCAGCCACAATACAGCCAACCATTTTGCTCACCTGTTGCCGCCTTTGAATATCGTAGTTCGGAGATTTACGACATGGTGGTGAGTACTGGTGGACTTTGCATAACTATCCTTCCTTTTCGACCCGTTGTATACTCAGCTTGCAAACGGATTGCATTTCACCGAGAACTAATTGAGTGCAATAATCTATAACATGGTCAATTACCTATTTATGATAAAGTTCCAGGCTTATAACCGTATGATATCAATGGATAACGATATGTTTTTACACCATCTGTGTAAATCGATATGTTAAATATTACTTTTTGAGAACGTGACCGACATTGTTAAAGGATAGTAAGAAAGGTAAGGTTCCGAGATGGTTTCATTGAAGGATCTCATATTCACCCACAAATTGACCACGAAGGTGGGCACCAAAATATGATTTAGTTCGCGACATGACATATAGCAATAAACAGAACGATGTCAATTGAAATTTTTGTAGGAGATTTTGGCAAACATCCTTTGCGATTGGTTTTACTTCATCCCCGGCGTACCAAATGTCGATGTGTGTGGGGATCTGCTCTTGCCTGTTTTCTGGAAATTTTAAGTTAGTTGAATTATTTTTTTTCAACAATGAATTCGACACTAAACAAATATGATTTGTTTGTTTTCGGAAGAACATTCAACTAAACGCAAATATATGGTCTAATTCTCGGACCAGGTGTGTTATTGGGTATGAGATTTAACAGCATTTAAAAGAATCAAATATAAATCAAAAACGATGAACCGCTGCAAGGGTCACTGATAATAAGAAATTAAAAATAGAAAGTCCTACAAGAAATTCTGGTCTTTTATGGAAAAAAAAACTGATAGTTGTCGCACATTGCATTTACCAGTCCCGCCATTCATGTAACAGAGAAAATAAAACCACTCTCTACCCGATGAGCCAAATTTTTATTTCAAATTGGTAGTTTTGACCAAGCAGTCAAAGAGCTGAACATTCATAAGTCCGCTAATACGAATATTTTCCACTTTTTTGCTTATCTATTTTTTAAGGAACACCACATATATGTTCTAACTCGAGAATAATAATAAAATAAAGTCTGTATAGTATTTGATCAGGTGTTTCAAAAGCAATACTTAATGTGCTTCATAAGATACAAAACCGAAGGGTGAAGCTTGTGGCAACTTTAACAGATACACACACAATTCACAAGCAAAATAGTGAAGAGCACCGAACGAAAAATCGAATAAGAAAATACATCAGAACCGTATACCAAGCGATAACATAACAATTCACATCAGTGGAGTATATTCGAGTTTAAAAATCAAATTCTAAAATCGGCCAGTAGCCTGATGGGTAACGGTCAGGTAAAATTTTTGGTGATTCAAACTGTCATAGCGTCAGTTCGAATCACACGTTCTTCTTCACTACATTTCAAACGCTATAAGCTCATTAAGGATACGGGCGCAAGTCGTAGCATAAGGGTTGATGAAAAGTAATGCAAACATGCATGTGTAGCGCGGACAAAAACCAAATACCAAGATCGGGCATGAAGTACAGGTCCTAAGCTTAAAAATGATTTTTTTTTAACATAATCATCGTTGAGGCTAATACATTTCTCCCAACGTGTAACAAGTTTTTTTATTCCGTCACTCAAAAATTCCTTAGACTTTATTCGAATCCAGATCTTGACGCCAGCCCTAGCCTCAACGTCCGAGATGTAAGGATTACCCTTGAGGTCTCTCTCGAGTTGAGGGAAAAATAAAAGTCGCATGGCCCGGGACCAAGGGAATAAAGAGGGTGCAGAATCGGCTCAAATTTCAGGTTTGGCAGACCCTCTTCATTTGCGCGAATTAATGAGTCAAATGCGAGATCTCCAAAAAACATAACTTTATTTAAAGTTATTTCAAAACTATTTCGTATATTCGTTGATTCAGGCTTAAGATTAACTTACTGTGACTTGACTTGTGTATTTATATGATTTTTGATGTGTAATTCTATTGTGTCGACGTTCGTTGTTATAATGTGGGAAATTCTATCATGTTGACTTTTTTGTTATCTATTTACACTTTTTTTTTTTACTATTATTGGCCTGTAGGAACCCAAAAGCTCATGACCTCACCGACTCGACTCCGCCATTGTTCTCTGTCCCGTGCGCTCTCCTTCCACGTTCGATCATCCGATCCGACCTCCTCGAGGTCCAATCTAACATTGTCCTCCCATCTCCGTTGCGGCAATCTTGTCGGTCTCTTTCCCGTTGGCTTATTGTCAAGAATTCTATGCACGGTGCTTTCGTTACCCATTGGCGTCACGTGTCCGCCCCATCTTAATCTTCGCGACTTGATTACTCTCACTATTGTAGATTTGCGGTATAGCTCTTCCAATTCGTGGTTGTGGAGTTTCCTCCATTGTCCTGCCTGCTCGTCATATTTGCCGCCAAAGATGCCCCTTAGGACTTAATTCTGGAATACGCGGAATTTGTTTTCTTCCCGTTTTGTGAGAGCCAATGTTTCGCATCCATATAGAACAATTGGCATGATTATGGTTCTATAGACACGGAGCTTTATATTACGTGATAGCAGTTTGGACTTCAGAAGTTTACTGACTGCATGCCAACTAGCGTTGCCGGAGTGTAGTCTTTCGTAAATTTCCTTCGACATTTCGTTACTGGCCGTCAGTATTGTTTCCAGATATTTAAATTCTTTGACATTTTCAAATATCTTGCCCCTGAGGTTTATGTGTGTTCTCTGAGGTCCACCTGCTCTGGCCATAGTCATGTATTCCGTTTTCTCTTCATTTATTTCTAGGTCCACCTCTTCTGCCGCTTGCATGATGATTTCACTGTTTCTACTTACAGTTTCTAGATTATCGCCCAAAACGGCGATGTCATCCGCATATGCGAGCACTTGTG
Organism: Microdon myrmicae; assembly: GCA_963931805.1. Classification (NCBI taxonomy): domain Eukaryota; kingdom Metazoa; phylum Arthropoda; class Insecta; order Diptera; family Syrphidae; genus Microdon; species Microdon myrmicae. The sequence goes on along the minus strand of OZ007498.1, from coordinate 2,186,367 downwards.
TGACCCCGTTCAGGGATGATCCGTTGTTGTTGTCTTGTACCTTTCTGATGACATACTCGAGGAGAAGGTTAAAGAGACACGGTGAGAGGCCGTCGCCCTGTTTTAGTCCGTCCCGGATTCCAAATTGTTCTAAGAGATGGTTTTCTATTCTAATTCGCCCCCTGCTTTCGTTCATGCAGGTTTGAATGAGGGCGGCATATTTTTTCGGGATTCCCAGCTCAACCACGATATGGTAGAGCCTTGTGACTGAGTCGTAGGCTTTTTTGAAGTCAACGAACAGTTGGTGAACCGTCTCTCCGTATTGCAACTTCTTTTCCAGCAGTTGCCTTATTGTGAACATTTGGTCGCTTGTTGACCGGCTCCGACGGAATCCGTATTGGTAGTCTCCCAATATGTCTTCTGCGTACGGTGTGATTCTCGCCAGTATGACATTTGTTAGTATTTTGTATGTGGTTGGGAGCAATGATATTCCTCTGTAATTTTCGCGGTCAGATCTGTCACCTTTTTTGAGAATGGGGACAACTATTGAGGTTGTCCATTCTTCCGGAATGACTTCATTATCCCATATTGTTTTAATCAGTTGGAGGATCTTTCGAGCGGTTGCGTCTCCTCCATGCTATACAAGCTCTGCCGGTATGTAGTCGTCTCCGGGAGGCTTGTTGTTTTTCAATCGGTTTATTGCGTCTACAACTTCGTCGAAAGAGGGCTCGGGGATCTGAGGCTCGGCTGTATGTATGTCTGGTGCATTTATTTGTGGTTGATGGGTGTGCACATTGAGCAGGTTTTCAAAGTACTGCTTCCATCTTGTCACGATATTGTTTGTTTCTGTCACCAGACAGCCGTTTGTGTCTCGGATTATTTTGGCTCTCCCTCGGTAGCCACTTCTAATTGAATTTATGCCGGCATACATTCCTCTGATATTCTTTGCTCTGCCATTTTCTGGCATTTTTTCGATCCTAGTCATCGTTTGATCCTAGTGCGTCTCGTTGTCTCTTTCCGAATTGTCGCGTATCTTTCTGTGTTGACTTCATCATATCTTTCTAACTGGATCACTCTCATGCGTTTACGTTGTTCGATCTTCGCCCTGTACTTATCGTCAAACCAAGCTGTGGATTTAATTGTTTTCTTAAATCCTAATACCTTTTGGGCTCTTTGTTTGATTGTGTCTCTGATCGATGTCCATTTAGTGTCCACACTATTGACTTCCGCTTCTTCACTGCTCCCGTTCTCTAGGATGCTAAGTCTATTCGTTAGTTCCTCTTGATATTCAGCCCTTTTGCGTTGGTCTTTTAGTTTATCAATGTAGAACTTTTTGCTTGTCTCGCGTGATTGCTCATGTGGGTTTGCTGGGAGCCGACTTCTAATTTTGCCCATCACTAGAAGGTGATCGGAGTCGCAATCTGCTCCTCTATATGATTTTACATCAAGGATATTCGAGTGGTGTCTTTTGTCTATGAGGGAGTGGTCTATTTTGTTACGCGTTACGCCGTCGGGTGATATCCATGCGACTTTATGGATTTGCACGCATTTGGGACACTTAGCCCGCACTGGTGATGTGATTGCCGAGTAGCATACATCTTCTTGAGTGGACCAGCTGCTGTACTTCTGTGCCGAACAAGGTTGAAGTTGGAACTGTTTTTCGCTGTTGGCATGCTAGTTCGGTACGTTGGGCTTCCAGGAATTCTGTCAGCTCCTCGAATGTCGACATCTTGTTCCTGTTGGTTTCTCGAGTCTACAACTGCCTAGACTCACTACCGAGCTTCTCGACTGTCGTGAAAACCAGCCGTCTCCAACAATCAGTGAAATTCTAATGGGATGTTCTTCAAATTGTATTGTTATCTTTGACAAAGAGCCTATATTACTAAACACTTGTTGGGAAGCCTTTCTCTCTGACACCGCCCAAGATAATGGACTTCGCCTTTTGCCCTCTCCCATCGCCAATGAAATAACCGAGCGTTTCTATGCGCCAGCTGTATGTTTAGTGTTTTAATTTTATGTTTGTATAAGCGTTTTACCAGGTGTACCGGTGTGAAGTGAGCGTTAAGATACAAATGTATCGATAGGGAACGTTTGCTGTGACGAGCCCTTATATTTTTTTTATTTGGTTGCTATGACATCTGTCAAACATATTTAGTATGCATCAAGTCATTGTACATATAACCTCATTTTTTTAATCCTGTTAAAAATTTCGAATTTTGTACCGGAAACTGGTGATTTGCGGAAAGCATTAATTTTTTGTTTTCATTTGAAGAAAAGTGCTCCAGAGTCGCATCGAATGGTTGTCATGCTCTATCGGAAGCAACATGCAAAAGATGATTGAAGCGGTTCAGAGATAATGATTTTGATGTGCGAAATGAAGAACGTGGAAGACCACCAAAAAAGTTTGAAGACGCCGAATTGCAAGCAATATTGGATCAAGAGGACACTTTAACTCAAAAACAAAGGGCACAAATATTAAATGTTGCACAACAAACAATTTCTGCCAGTTTACAAGCTATGGGAAAGATCCAAAGTGTAGAAACTGGGTGCCACATGAACTGAATGACAGGCAGATGGAAAAGAGAAACACCACATGTGAAACGTTGCTTCTACGACACGACGTCAGTATTGCATCGAATTGTGACTGGTGATGAAAAATGGATTTATTTTAAAAATCCTAAACGCAAAAAATCATGGGTACATCCAGGAGAAGCGTCTACATCGACTGCAATGTCTGATCGGTTAGGAAAAAGACAATGCTCTGTGTTTGGTGGGGCTAGAAGGGGGTGGTGTATCATGAACTTCTAAAACCTGGCGAAACTGTTGATGCGCAACGCTACCGACAACAAATGATCAATGTGAACCACGTATTGACCGAAAACCGACCATGATGGGCCACAAGACACGGAAAGGTACTTTTGTTGCATGATAATGCTCCGAGTCATACAGTAAAACTCGTCGAAGTAATAAAAGCTCTCGGCTGGGAAGGCCCCCCCCCCCCCCCCCCCCCCCCCCACCCGTCCAGTCCCTGCCGTATTCATCGGACTTGGCTCCTTCCGACCATTTGTTTTCATCGATGGGACACCCATTGGCTGAGCAGCATATCAATTCCTACGAACAAGGCGAAAATTGGATCTCCGAATGGTTTGCCTCAAAAGACGACCGGTTTTATTGGCGTGGTATCCACAAATTGCCTGAAAGGTGGTCGAAATGTGTAGAAAGCAATGGCCAATACTTCGAATAAAATGTTTTTTACTTTTTATAAAAAATGTTTTTTACTTAAAAAAAAAAAAACGTTCACTTCATACCGGTACACGTCATCATCATCATTCTCGGCACTACAACCGGGAACCGGTTTTGGCCTTATTTAGCAAGTCCTGAGGCTTGTTAAATTTTCCATAATGATTTTTTTTCCGGGCAAGGTCATTAGTCTTGCCCCAGAGGCTCCCCGACGGGGAATCGAACCCCGGTCTCCTGCGTGACAGGCGTGTATACGTTATATATGTAATTCAAAATGTGAATTGGGTTTTGATTTTAAGTTTAACTTTAGTATTTTATATTTTAACTTTTGTATAAGGTAAAAATATAGTAAGCGTTTTATATTTTGTGTGTTATATGTCTAATTTAAAATGTGAATTTGTTGTAGTGTCTAAATATAATATGTGCTGTGTGTTTATTGTTTAAGTTGTTTAGTAGTCTTTATGTGTAGTTTAAAAATGTGTAAATTAATGTTTTGTATACAGTACTATGCCAGCGTAGACAGAATATGTTGATTATGGCGTAAAAGTTGAATATTATATTGTGAATTACGAGGATATTTGCGGCTGCTGCATTTATCTTTAATTTGACTATCGACAAGCATGTGAGGTATTTATTGATACGACCGAATTTCTTTATGTTGCTATGACAGTCCATGCCATGTTTCTCCAGGTTCTGTAGTAGTCCTGGTTGCCATTGAATACAGGAAATGCTTTGAACATTTTTGTGTCTATTTGATACGAGCTCTGTAGGGACACCCTATTTGGTTTTAGCGCTTTGGTAGTTATAGGTTCGACACTGTTGAGCCCGCGTGACTGCAGTGTTGTTATCGTATTTTTCAGTCGTTGATTGTCCGCTTCTAATGCTTTCTAGTTGTTTGCGAGATGAGGGATTTGCGCCTGTAGTTCTGCCATTGTAGTCACCTTGGTAACATCATGTGTAGATTCTTCTTCACTTTCACTTTTTATTATTTGACTGGGTCGAACTATAGGGTCATTTCCACGTTTTCTTTTAAATTATTTGAGCTTCATTCAATCCACTCTGAGTGTTGATTTTTTTTCACTATGTGAACATTTTATTAAGTTGCTTTGCAACTAGTAGTTTTTTTCATGGTCCGAGAAGGTAGAGAAAATATAATTTCTGGCAAGATCGCCAATTATTGAGTCAAATGCGGGATGTCAACAAAATATGACTTATATTTATATTCATTTAATATAATATTATATAACTACAATTCTTTGGTATATTTATTGATCCAGGCCTAAGACTAACAATGTACTGAAAAAAAAAAATGGGTGGCGAGAGGGCCGACTTTAGCGAGACAAGGACAGATGTGTCCTTCATCTTCTCTCTGACTTCTGGTCATCTTGCGATAACCAGAATCACCCACATCCGTGAGGATGTTGGGCTCGGTCTCGCGATATCTGAAAAGAAAAGAAAAAAGTGGGGGTATCCAAGGATAGTGTGGCCAGTGTTAGTCCAGGTGTTCTCTAACTACTTGTATAGAGGGATGGTGGGAAAGAAATCGTACAAGACCGGTAGGTCTCGGGTGCGGTAGTAAACGCAGATCACGTGTTTGGCGTCTGATAATCTGCGCTTTGGTCGGTGCGTATGTTTGTGTTTGTGCCGTCTTATACTGTGCGTTCGTGTGTGTGGTTTGTTAATAGTAGACCCTATGGGATGGATCCAGGAATCCTCTATTATAGAGGGGAATGTTGTTAGGAAGGGTGCTTTCTTCAGTTTTGTACTGAAGAAGAAATTGTGGGGGTTTGATTCGAAGAGATCGAGAGTAGAAGGGTCAAGAACGCAAGAGTCCCGTACAAGTGGGTTCTCGCTGTTCTGAATGCTTTCGAGGTACTTATATGCTAATTGAAGCAAGTACTCGTCGATGGGGGTAATGGGGGCGCCTTCGTATAGCTGAGAGTTGGGGTAATGGCGACCGTCAGGCCTTCTAGTGTGAATGGTGCATCTTCTGAGGAATTTCCTTTCGAAAACTCGAAGTCTTTCCATTTGAGCCGAAGATATGCAGGACCATATGGGAAAGGCGTACGATATTCCAGATCGGATTAGCTGCTTATAGCAGAGAAGCTTAACTTTGGTGTCAACTTTGTTGCTCCATTTCAAGATGTTGTGCAGTTGCTTAGACCTGTGGCGGTTCTGCCAGATCCCACGGCTCGCCTTCCTGAAAAAAAACCCCCATAACCACAACCCAATCTGCATAAGCTTTCGCTAATGCAATTCGCATTAGCATCTTAAATGCTTCACGCATCAAATAGATCCAATTATTATAGCCCAAAAGTACCTGCAAAAGAATTCTTACCTTTTCAAGCATTCCTTCGCTTACAAATCCCCTGTAAGAGTTCTTACTTTCCTTATCATAAATTATCCTGAAAAGAAAAACCCCGGTTCACATATCATTTAACCATTCCAGCCAGAGATAATTATCATGGCGTCGCCTATTCCCACCTTCATTCATGTATACGATAAATTTCTTTATGTATACATTTGCTGGCGACGTTTTTCTCCCAGCAATAAAATTCCCTAACTCGCACAATGTACAACCCAAAGCAAATACGCATTCCGCGTCCCTTGGCATTAATTGAAATCCAAGCATAACCAATGCAAATGGTCATTCAATACGTACCCTTACTAGCGATGCCATAAACACCATTTCCCAGTAACCTAGCTAAAACTAATTAGCACATTCCCGCATCGCATTGTGGTCTCTTTGTTTAGCTGACGCACACGCATCCGACGATTTGGGTTTTATTTGCTTTACCGAAATCGTATCCTAGGAATGCACTTTATGTCTTTCTTTGTTTTAGGCACACATACCACCATGATAACGATGAGCGAGTGAGCTCTGAACGAGCAAGATATCGTTGAGTCGTAATTCAATCTTCAGAGCGGTCGGGCCGCTCGTCATCCACCGTGCCGGCGCCGGTACGGCGGGTTAAAACATTTGTGCCGCAGTTCGTATGTGTAATAGTTAAGAACGTATTAAAATAATTCAACACTAATAATAAGTATATGTAAGGTTTTTTTTTTGTTTACAATAAAAAATGTGTATGCATAAATAGCATCGCCTGAGTGTTTTTGTTTCTTTGTTGTGTCCGCTCGGTCGCGAAGGTCAACCATCGTTTTCTTCCCCCTTGCGTTGTGAGCAGTGTTCGCACGACCAATTTATGATGGAGGAGCAAGTGAACCTAGTGTCCGTGTTAGGCACATTACTTCCTCCCCACAGACCGACTGAGGCCCCTTTGAAGAATGTGGGCCACATGTTTGATGAAATTCATTTTTGGGGTATAGATGACCCCAAGATATTTCATCCTGTCCCGTGGTCTAATCGTAGTACCTCCTATTTGTATTCGAATATTCTGTGAATATCGAGAAGTAGGTTGGGAGTGCTTACTACTCAGAATTATAGCTACTGCTTTAGATGGGTTAAGTCGAATTTTCCATCGACTGTAATGCTGATACAGTTCGTCCAGATGACGGTTGAGTCGGTTTGTTGCGAATTTTGGGCTTTTAGATGACGTGTACACTAGGACGTCATCCGCATAGCAAATCTGGTTTACTCTACCATCCACAGGGCGAGGAATATCTGAGGTGTAGATATTAAATATGATGGGGCCTAGAATGGTGCCCTGTGGTACGCCTGCAGCGGCGTTGAAAGTTCGGGAAAGCTTTCCATTCACTCTAACTTGGAAGGTTCTGTTTAAAACGAACTGGTAGATGATACTACACAGCGTTTTACTGAGGCCAGTACTCAGTAATTTAAAAACGAGACCTTCAATCCAGGTTGTGTCAAAAGCCTTTTCAATGTCTAAGCTCACCGCAATGGTGGGTTCCTTATTAAAGAGGCGCAAACGTGGTTTTGAAATATGTTGAGAGCCATAGTGGTGCTGTGCGCTCTTCTGAATCCAAATTGGAAGTCAGGTATTACGTTCCTGACATTGATAACATTATTTAGCTTCTCCTATATGAACTGTTCATATATTTTGCTGATGCATGTGAGGAGCGAAATTGGACGAAAGCTTGAGGGGTGATAATTTGGTTTCCCAATTTTTGCTATTGGGCAGACAACAGCATGCCTCCATGCTTGGGGAAAATACCCCATGTTGTAGGCATGGTTGAGCAGAATGGAGAGCTTTATAAAGAATAAGCAGAAAGCCTTCGCAACGAGTGGTAGGACATATTGTCGATACCGGGTGACTTCTTGGGGTTTCGAGATTTAACTAGGTTCTGTAGGGTATTTGGTGTGACGAAGCCGTGACTATTATCACGTGTGTCGTCGAGGTATGCACTGTTAGTTGAGTTAAAGGCAATTATTGGCTCGTTAAAGTTGTCCAATTTGTTGTGAACCTCTGAACTAATTATTGCATTCGTTTCCGGGTCGCCATCCTCGAGAGTGAGCTTGTGATTATTTTCAAAGGTCTCTCCGATGATGTTTGTTTTATTGGTGTCATTATTGACAATAAGGCCGTTGTGCATGATTGGTCCAGTGATGCGAGAGGTGCCACATATCTTTTTAACATTCTTATAAATGTTCTGGTTCATCTGAATACCCTTCAGTTTGTCTTCCAATTGTCGGGTGCGATTGTTTTGGATTGTTTGTTTTATCAGTGTGCCAATATTGTGAATAATGGCTCGCAATAATGGCTCCCTTTGCGTAAAGCGGTGACGATATCTCATTCTGCAGAGCTTTTTACGCTCCCGGATGAGACGAAGAGTGAGGTCGTCAAGGGTAATCTGATAAGTCTTTTCAAGTTTGTACTTCGGGACATGAGTCTCAGAAGTTTCAACTAGAATCTCGTGAAGTCGAGTTGCAGCGTTATTTATCTCAACCGTCGTTAGGTTCCTGTCAGTGGGGAGAGAGAGTTGCTAACAACGTACTGTGACTTAACTTCTGTATTTATATGATTTTTGATGTGTAATTCTATTGTGGCGAGGGTCATTGTTATCATGTGGGAAAGTCTATCGGGTTGACCTTTTTGTTATCATGTGGAAAAATGCCATTATGTTGGCGTGGATTCTATATTTAGAAGGGTCCATATCTTGTGGTTGATCATAATATTTTGTGTGGGGTATGTGAATCTGTAGCCCCTCCGAGATATGTGGACGAAAGTTGTCATGTTGCAATGTTATTGACGCCAGGCTGCCTCTAATACAACAAACTTGACATCGGAGTCTGTACGTACGGAGAAACATTTACTTTTCCCCTCGTTCCAGAAAATCGGTCACATACACCGGATGAGTATCCTAAAACACAGAAGAAATGCGTTTTTTTTGCGGATGGTTGTGCTTTGAACTGTATCGCCTGTTGAGAAGATGAATGTCGATATCCAGCGATCGGTCTTTTCTTTTCCGGGTCGTAATGACGGATCCATGACTCATCCCCTGTCACAATTTTCAAAGAGAAGTCGTCTCCTTTGTCACAATAGCGCTGCAAAAATTGCTCGCAGCATTCTAATCGAGTCCGTTAGTTCTCGCCTATTAGACCGCGTGGAACCAAGCGTGCACATATTTGACGGTGTCCTAATAGTTTAATAATAAAGCCGACACGTTCCCCCGATATTCCAATATAGTTTGCGATACGGTTTTCAGTGATTCGCCGATTATTTTGAATCAAATCCTCAACCATTATAGCTTTTCCAAACTCGCAACCATGGCATTTTATTGCACATCGATTTATAGTAAATTTGTCATTAGCATCGTCATCATAAACAACCTCTAAGTGATGATAAATTTCAATAGGAGTTACCTTTCAACAGTTAAAAATTCGATAACACCACGTTGATTATGTCGCGTTGACATAGCAATAGAACACGCCGTCCTACTTACCGCTCGCGAAAGACACTCGATGAACGCTCAACCTTGGGCCCGTGCATGTGTATTAAGACGGAATTTTATTCCATTTGTCGCCAGATGCGCTTCTGAAGGTCATCTCATTCGCAATTTGCAAGCACGTGTGCATTACTTTTCCGCCTAGCCTCACTGATCAACGCAGTGTCCCGTCCATTTATTTTCTTTTCTTACTATCACAGTTATTGATGTTCAAATGAACTGTTCTTCAAAAAATGTGCACACCAAATCATTCTTCAGATAAAACTTATAAAGTTCTGCCTAATAATTCGCAAATAAACATATTATTTCTAACATAGACTCGTTTTGGCTCTATACATCTAGTTCAGCGTTTTTGTAATTATTTTATTCCTTTCAAATAATAGGTTTTGTCAAGGCCCTCAAAATAGGCGTTAGCTTCTGTGATGATCTCTTCATTAGGCCCAAATCTCTTACCGCCCAGCCATTTCTTTACGTTTGGAAATGGGAAGTAATCGCCATGGGCTAATGATGGGTTGGGTGGGGTAGCAGTTCGTGTCCCAATTTTTGAATTTTGCTTGATTATACTTAATCAGCACGCGAAATTCACTTTTTCCATTTTCGTTTAAATTCACGACATTGTCTGCTTCCAAAGGCTGTCAAACACAAACTAAATTACGCAGCTTGTTCAAACTTTGACAGTAGTACATTTATATATGCCAGCGGATGGATAAGGTTACTGCGCGGGAAATTCAAAAAATCACTGACTTATCAAACTGCCCTCGTAGTATGATCATGGGAAAGCGCCAAAATAGTGAGAAAATTATGCTATATATCTTTTCGAAGAAAAAAAAATATTGCCAACTGAACTGTTCATGCCTTTCTTCTTTAACCATCATGCCTTGCCGCTTGATCACCCACGATTCAATCACGAATTTATCAATAATCAATTGCCTGAGGTATTGGTGGGAAGCTGAACAATTCAAAACAAACAGTTCGGGTTCGAGGAATCTGCCAAAAACCAGCACTGATTGTCGAAAAGTCGTGTTCGCATCGTTTTATTTGACCGCAAAGCGCACGAGACAGTTGGTAGAAGCAAGTACACAGTTTCCCATAGATTGATAGAAAGTTTTAGCCGAGATCTAAATTATCTCTCCAAACAAGATTTACGTGGGCGTCAAATCAGCGGTCTTGTCAAAAGGTCACCGTCACATTATATTGCGATCCTAGGTTGTTGTGTGCTAGGCACAGGTTTCAACTTCATGATTATCAGTTGGAGGAGATGCGCGCACTGTATACAAAAAGCAATCTATTTGAACTCTCTTTGCAGATATAGGACACCGTAATGGGATTTTATGTCCACTAAATGGTACTGGAGTGCATGACTTGCCCTCCGGTGCTGTACATAGCTCGCTGGAGTGCAGCCAGTGCCAGTTAGCTAGCAAGTGCTGCTCTCGGTGAGGTATGGTGTGTTTTAGTCCGTTAACGAAGCAGACTCCATTTAGACCGAGATGTAGACGAGATGATGATAATGATATGATATCTGGAGTCGTTTACCAAACCATCACATTACAAGTACTCATCTCGCTGAGGCTAAGGAAAAGACCATCGAGAGTTGACCTCTTTTACTGGATTTTTAAAGCGATCTTTGGTAGTAACGACGGCGCGCTTCGTGCTTGGAAAACATGTGTCCAAATTTCTATTACACAAAACTGACGGTCGATCTATGTCCTTTTCGATCAACAACACTTATTTTGACAGTTTGAACAAAACAAGAATGAAATTCAAATCAAATTGATGCCCATGAAATGATGGTATCCTTCTCGATCATCCTGCGTCATCCGCCAATCACTGCCAACAAATTACCATTAATCATTGCTTTCATCCTTTTATATCTTTCTCTTCCTCTATCTCTGTCTTGTTCTCTCTACCTAATCACCAATTACTTTTCCGATGTACAACGTCAATTAGGTGTAAAGATGATGGATCGGTCGTTATGAGCCTTAGACTCGAATCCAGAGTATCGTCCAGCAATGAAGCGACAAATGTAATTGAACGAATTTTCGATATACGTCAGTGATCTGCAATCACTCCTCTCCATGCCTAAAAGCGATTTTGGATACACGGGACATCCCGATATCTAGCGATCCTTCATTTTATTCGTTCGCGACTACATACGATCATTGCTGCCATTGTAGTACAACCACGCCATGTTTTATACACCCTAATGTGATGATGTCTATAATCGATCTTGCTACGTAACCAACTGATCCCAATGATCTCTGAACCTCTTACTCTGCCGGCATCTGTTCTCTTGAGTCATGGATTTCACTTTTCAAATAATTTCTCCATGGAGAAGCGACTCTTGGCGTGCAGAGCTACACATACCGTTGAAGACCCCGTGATAGATTAGGTCGCGGTATCAATTAATCATAACGAATTAGTGATCGATGCCAGTGAGTCAATGTTTGAATTTTTTGGAATGTGAACGTGTTCCTTGTGAAAATTCTTGTTAGGTTGCTTTATTTTGTAGAGGCCATGGCTCCGAATAAAAACATTTTAAGCAGCATGGTTAATTATGGTTGTTCTTTCATTCTTCTCTCCTTATCAAACGGGCGTTAAAAAGGGGCTTCAATGTGCAAATTTAGTCGTTTGGTACCAAACGGAGGGATATGCGAGAATACTTACGACACGAATACTTATAAATACATCTGCTAAGTAGAGATCAATTTCGCAACAATAAATGAGTTTGCCCCAGTATTAATAATACCGGCCGATGGCAAGAGTTTTGTTTGTGTAATAAATTGGTTATTGGCATGAAGCACGTATCCCATGAGTTTCTTCGTGGACTGTTCCACGTTCTCCTTGTTTCAGCATTCAAGGGCCATTTCACATTCAATATGAGTTTCACCAATTAGACGCACGCATTTATGGTGCCCTTGTGACTTATGCATCAAATAGCCCTCTTAGTATCCTTGCAATCACCAAAACTGTCCCAATTGTGAGACTTTAATTACTTAAGTGGATCTTGTGCAAACTAAATACTCCTGCGGAGATCAGAAAAGTAGGGCATGCAATTTACTCTCAGTTGCCATAACAAAAATCATAGCGAATGGAAATCACCGGTGGACTTGGGTCATTTTCGTCGCAATCGCGATAATGGTAACAAATAATTAGCATCATCTTCAACGCTTTCGACCTACAGGCCCTCGAACGGTGATAAAATAATTTTCCTACTGTCAGCCTGTCCATCTGTCAGATCATCATCTACTGTCGACATAATGACCACAATTAGCCCGAAGACCAAAACAAAGGAAACAATCAAAACCACACCAAAAATCTCTCGCTAACGAAAAACCTCCATTTCCAGTTGATGCCGTGTGAAATAGTCTTGACAAAGGTTCGTGGGAAAGGCACTAAGTAGCCCTGTGCTCCCATAAACACCGTGGATCCATGAAACTGAGCGCTAAGCGCCGCGTCTGAAGGAAATCTGATTTCAAATGACAATCGACAATCACCGCGGCACAGGCAGCACACGCAGTCCGGTCGGTACACTTGTTCCCTTAAAGAAGAACATGCTAATTACGTGAACCCCACCGACGCGGCGCCACTTGGATAATTTCGTATCAGCTTCTAAAAACAATTAAAACGTGATCACGGTGAGCAATTCGGTATCCAAAGAGGCATTTCAAGGACCCCAGAGTAGGAATAGCTGTCGATAGCTTCGTGAACGAATTTCCATTTCAGATCGACCAAAATAGTTTATGTCCTTCTGGTCTGGCCATTGTCCGCCGCTGTCTGTGTGCGAATGTCGGCGCAATGGCTTAACACCGCATCGCTATCCGCCCGCTACATAGGGCGGCCTAGTCAGTCTCACCGGCCGACTACTGTCCCTGAATACCAAATTGTCCCGCACTTCCACTCTACAGCGTCGCCACCGATTCGATTTGCCTCTGTGAAACAAATGTTCTGTTCTGATTCTGGAATGGATTATTGTTGGGCAACTTGTGAAGCAACAGGGTGAACCGCTGTCGAATGCCAGTACATCCGGCTTCTTTGGGCCCCAGATTGTGATTAGTATTCCGATCGAACGGGAGTGCAGCAATCAAATAAGCCACTGTCTCTCGGTGTGCACTTATGATAAGAGAATGTGGACGCGTACTGATTTATATCAACGAGTGAGCATAGGGAATAATAGCAGACGCAAACAATAATGGATATGCCATACGCAAGAACACTAGGATAGGAGTGCATTACCCTGCGGGACAGGAATACGAATTAGTGACTTCTTTTGTGCATAGCTAAATGTAACTCATAACCAGAAGGAGATACATTAGCACAGACTTCCGTGAGAGATGTTCAAACTGATTTCCTGTGACATAGACTAAATGTTTTCTTGCGCGGCAAATGCTTCGAGGAAGCGCTTCCGCTGACACTTTCATTGCACTCATGTCCTCAGGGTGGTGGAAGAACTTGGAAGATGTTTCCGCTGGTTTTTGCGGAGCATGTAGTGACTCCAAGAAATCTGTCAGGTTCACGAGGAGACGTGAGATGGACAATTACTATGATTAGCCTTGAACGACCTTGCAGACGTTATTTTTTTGTTTGTTTTATATCCACATTTGTTTAACAAATTAATTACATATTTTACTTAAGGCTAAATGTTAATTTCTATTTTACAAATATCATTCTTACATTAACTTACTGGCTCTTCGCAAGCACTCTAAATTATACATTATTATTTTTCTTATGCCTTTCGGCGCACAATAACTGTTTTTATAACATATCATAATAATTGATAACAATGGCAATATGTGTTCTTTTTTAAATGTATACTATTTTTTTTACATCATGTATTTTTTTTTTAAATTACATATATAGGGGGTTGACACGCAAAAATAAAAAATAAAATAATGAAACAAAACGGACAAACAAACAAGGAATACAAATAAAAATTAAAATTAAATTAAAACCGAAAAAAAAAAAAAAAAAAAATAAAAAAAAAAAAAATTGTGAATTGGGGATAGGGGGAAGGAAAGCGGTGCGCCTGAGAGGCATACAATGTTTGGGGACGTGCAGTCCTTTCTTCATCACTGATCCACCACCAGTTGGGATGGGATCGATCTTTTATTGATTTATCTCTTTCATCGATCACCATACTAAAACGCAGGCGCTCTGGAATATTAGAGATATCGTTATCGTGGAGAATTCGTTTATCCCTGGCACCACGGAAAGCGTGGTAAATAATGGGGATTCCACGTTTGTCTTGGATAAGTCCTTTTTGATCCAAGAAAGGGAACGCTTCTGGGGAAATGAACCCATTCTGGAGAGTACTCTCCATATACATATCATTGGGATAGAATGCTCCCGAAATGAGATCATTTTCACTGCACATTTCCCTTGTTGTGTGACCACGAATAATCTTGATAATGTAGTTATCTATTCTGTTTAGTCCTGTTTTGTCATACAGGACTTTATTGGGATAGTATTTCTTATACCGCGACTCTGGGGTTCTGTACATTCCGAAGCAGGAACGTAAACACTCTCTCTCGAACACCCGAAAGTTCTCCATGTAAAATGGGTACACGCGGCCAGTAGCCTGGAGTGTTACGCGTTGGTTCAATTTTTGGTTATTCTAACTGTCATAGCGTCTGTTCGAATCAGACGTTCTTCACTATCATCGCAAACGCTATAAGTCCTTTTTATCCAAGAAAGGGAACGCTTCTGGGGGAATGAACCCATTCTGGAGAGTACTCTCCATATACATATCATTGGGATAGAAAGCTCCCGAAATGAGATCATTTTCACTGCACATTGCCCTTGTTGTGTGACCACGAATAATCTTAATAATGAAGTTATCTATTCTGTTTAGTCCTGTTTTGTCATACAGGACTTTATTGGGATAGTATTTCTTATACTGCGACTCTGGGGTTCTGTACATTCCGAAGCAGGAACGCAAACGATGCCTCTCGAACACCTGAAACTTCTCCATGTAAAATGGGGATATGTTGTACCATACCGGGCAACCATACACCAATATTGGTCGGATGAATGCTGTGTATGAAATTATTTTCACCTTGGGGTACAGAAGACTACTACGGAAGAGTCTTCGTGTCATTGCATATGCGTTTTTAGCTGTTGTAAAGATACTGATCAAGCCAGATTCCAAGGTTTCTGACTACAGTTTTGACTTGTAGGGGAAGATTATTACTTCCTGCAATGGAAAATGCTTTTCAATTCCGTTTTGTATCCCTTGATGCACTGGACAGTGGCGTTCTGAAAAGGATAGTCTCTGTTTTCTGAAAATTTATTTTTAATTTCCAGTCGTCGCAAATCCGTTTGATTTTGTTGAAATCATCTTGCAGAAGTCTGTTGATGACATCATTGTTTTCTCTAGATCCATACACCACAATGTCGTCGGCAAACGCAATTGCGTGGTTGAGAGAACCCACTAGACCACTAGTGTAAATGTTAAATAAAATAGGAGAATTCACTGCTCCCTGTTGTAGACCGTTTTTGATGTGGAAGGTCTTGTTAGAGATTATATCTCCACATTTCACTACAAATTGTTTACCCATTATCATATCGTAGAAAATGTATAATAAATATTCGGGCATACCTAGATGTGATAACTTATATACCAGCCCTTCTAGCCATACGATGTCGAAAGCCTTTTCAAAGTCAACCAAACAGGCCCCTGTGCATTGTCGCCTCGCCTTGTTCCATTGTATGTCGGAAACAAGTTTTGTCGCAACATGAACGGTGTCATGTTGCGAACGGAAACCAAACTGATTGTTTGGAATAATACCATTTCCACACACCAGTTAGTCAATGCTTTATTTATAATTTTCTCGAATACCTTGCTGATGTTCGGAAGCAAACTAATCGAGCGAAGATTGGCTGGATTGCTCCTGTCCTTGCCCTTTTTGGGGATGGGATGGACTACTGCAGATTTCCATTGGGCTTGCAGACGTTATATTAAGGATGCCACGATCAAAGGAATACTGGAGGGATGATATGTACAAGGAAAAAAGATCATGCTGAAAAAGGTGTGTGCTACATTGTGTGCTGTGTTAATTTCATATATATTCAATTCAATTCAATTTTTTATTATGTAGATAATTACATTTATGGTATATTTTACAACTAGTATTTAAGAAGTTTAGGACAGCAACTCCTTTAAATGTAACAGGGCAATTGAAAAGTCCCCGGCCTGGCACATAGATGGCGGCACTAGAATTAAATCCATATTATTTGTAGTTAGCCCTAATCTTCAAAAGACGCGTGTATAAATTTGACAGATGTCGGATCATTAGTTGCTGAATTATAGTATTTTGAGTGAAGCAACTTCTGTTATTGTGAAAAAAATGGATAAAAAGGAATTTCGCGTGTTGATAAAATATTGCTTTTTGAAGGGAAAAAATACAGTTGAAGCAAAAACTTGGCTTGATGATGAGTTTCCAGACGCCGCCCCAGGAAAATCAACCATCAAGGATTGGTATGCTAAGTTTAGACGTGGTAAAATGAGCACCGAAGGCGGTGAACGCAGTGGACGCCCAAAAGAGGTTGTTACCGGCGAAAACATTAGAAAAATCCACAAAATGATTTTGAATGACCGTAAATTGAAATTGAATGAAATAGCAGGCACTCTAAAGATATCAACTGAACGTGTACATCATATCATTCACGAATATTTGGGTATGAGAAAGCTCTGTGCAAAGTGGGTGCCGCGCGAGCTCACTTTTGACCAAAAACAACGACGAGTTGATGATTCGGAGCAGTGTTTGGAGATGATCAAGCGTAATAAACCCGAGTTTTGCGTCGATATGTGACAATGGATGAAACATGGCTCCATCATTTCACTCCGAAGTCCAATCGACAGTCATCCGAGTGGACTGCACACGATGAACCCGCCCCAAAGCGTGGAAAAACGCAACAGTCGGCTGGCAAGGTTATGGCGTCTGTATTTTGGGATGCGCGCGGAATAATTTTCATTGACTATCTTGAAAAAGGAACGACCATCAACAGCGACTATTACACAGCGTTATTGGACCGTTTGAAGGACGAAATCGCCGAAAAACGACCGCATTTGAAGAAAAAGAAAGTGCTGCTTCACCAAGACAATGCACCGTGTCACAAGTCAGTGAAAACGATGGCAAAATCCATGAATTGGGCTTCGAATTGCTTCCGCATCCGCCGTATTCTCCGGATCTGGTCCCCAGCGACTATTTCCTGTTCTCAGATCTCAAAATAATGCTCGCTGGGAGGAAATTTTCGTCGAATGAAGAGGTGATCGCCGAAACTGAGGCCTATTTTGAGTTCCTTCACTCAAAATACTATAATTCACCAACTAATGATCCGACATCTGTCAAATTTATACACGCGTTTTTTGAAAGCTAGGGCTAACCTAATCATATGGATTTAATTCTAGTGCGGCCATCTATGTGCCTGGCCGGGGACTTTTCAATTGACCTGTTATATAATGACAATAGCACAATTTTAATGAATAATAAATAATAAAATATGGGAAAACTACAATAAAAAACCCTTATTTGAATCTTAAGACTAATATTGCACAGGTTTCCGGTTATTTTATGTAATAATGACCTCGATAAAATTTTCATAGACAGGGTACATATATAGTGATTTAGGATAACGCAAGACGGGAAACGAGAACATTGTCAGAAAAAGGACAATTGACGAAGAACTTTCGATTGATTTTGTCAATAAGGAACTCTACCGGTTTAACGTTAGCGTTTTCATGTAGTTCAAGTGTCAAATAATGCCATGGCAAATTCAGCAACATTTTCAATATTTTATTTTGACACCTTTGCAATTTTATTTTGTGTGTGCGAGCACAATTACACCATACAGGGGCCCCGTACAGGAGTATAGCTTGAAGAATGGTTTTAAAAATCATAATTTTATTTTCGAGACTAAGCTTTGACTTTCTACACGCTAATGGATACAGAACTCTTACAACTTTGTTTATTTTGTCAATTGTGGTAGCGATAAGTTTTTTATCTAGAATAATACCTAGATATCTACAGTCTTCGGACCAATCAATATCAACTGCACACATACTGAGTTTAGTGCCATTTGGTAGGTAGCAGAGTTTCCTACATCTCGAAAACCAGACAGCTTGTCTTTTATTACGATTTATTTTTATTTTCCTTTTCCTGTAATATACTGCTAGTTTGTCAAGAGCTGTTTGCAAAGAGTTGTAGACGTTAGTGAATAAGGCACCCGAAGAGAAAATGGCCGTATCATGGGCAAACATAGCTACCTGAATGTTTTCACCTAGACATGGTAAATCTGCGACAAATAATGTGAATAATATGGGACCAAAGACCGAGCCTTGAGGTACACAATAGTGGATTTGGTGAGTAGAGGATTTGTCGGTTCCTTTACTAACAATAAATTTTCTCGAACAAATAAGGCTCTGGATAATTTTGATAACCGGTATTGGCAGCTTAAGTTTTAATAGCTTATAAATCAAGGCATCGTGCCATACCGTATCAAAAGCTTTTTCGATGTCTAGGAGAACCAGTCCCGTTGACTCCTTGTCGATGAATTTACCAGCTATGTGGTTTTTAATGCGCAAGACTTGGTGGATTGTGCTGTGACCACTACGGAAACCGAACTGAAGGTAGGATGTTATTTGCTTCCACGAAACGATCAATCTTTTCCTTAATGATTTTTTCTAGAAGCTTACTCAGAGAGGTAAGTAGACTAATAGGTCTGTAGCTTTCGGGCCTGTTCTTCGGTTTGCCGGGTTTAAAATACTCACCTTGGAGTTATCACTTAATGTTACATCAATACTGATTTCAACAATTAATTTAAGGTGCAATGAAGGACGCAAGGTATGTTCTATACATTTTTTCACAACAATGGCGACACCTCCACCACTAGCATGTACCCTGTCTAGGCGATGACATATGTAATTTTGATGAGAGAAAGAAATGTCTTGTTTGAGGCAGGTTTCTGAAACAAGTGCAATATCAATATTAAAATTAAGAAATTAAAAAAAATCATACTGTTTGTTTTTGATGCTTCTCGCATTCCAAGTTATGATGCTAAGAGAGTTTCTTAACATGATTTTTCTGAATATAGATACTTAATAGCTAATGAGGTAATGACGTTAAATTGGTAGTTTGACAAGCACTAAGCTTGGTTACAACTTCATTAAGAAGAGAGTTTATATCGCTAAAAGAGAACAAGTTATCATTATTTATAGTTTCAGACGGATTTTTCTTGGTGTGTGTCGTGGAGGCCAGAAGCCCAGGTGGATGAAGGAAGTGAAGGTTGACGCATAGATAGAGTTTAATAGAGTAAACTGTTAAGCTTCGAAAATCTAACTTGATACAAATTACATTATCTTGTTCTACAGGACGCATATAAGCATGGAGAAGTTAAAGATCACTACTTGAAAGTATCATTCAGGGCACATACCGAAGTTAATAATTCGCCCGTTATTACTTCAAACACTATTATTGTTGAGTTTATTCTGTAGAAAATGTTCCCTCAAAACCTTTAAGTACCAAGGTATAGTATTTTTTGGAATAAGAGGAAAAAAGAAAGACGAAGTCCGTTGACATAGGTTTCGAATGCTTGAAGAGTTGAATCGCGAGGAAAGGAATCACTGGTCAAACTTCGCTCTAGTGTATAATAGTTTGGCTAAAGAAGGACTTTCTGTAAAATGTTGTTTATTTAATACACTCTTTCAAAGTTAAATCAGTTGAATGCGCTGGCTGTTGGTATTCGTTTCGTTCTTCGTCAAAAAGTCGTGCACAATTCTGTGCCGGTGTGTTTTTGTGATGAAAAATCCACAAGTTTTTTGCCAACTGTTTCTCAGTTTCATACCGGTCAAGCAATACTCTTTATTAATTATCTGACAAGAATTCATAATACGGAACACGTGGCGTGATTTCTATGGTTTGATCTCGTTGCACGCTATTCACTAGCGTGATGTGTGGGTGTCGTAGTCATAAACCTTAGGACCGTAATGTTTAGTGAATGTTGATTAAGCCTTGGATGTCACGACCTCTGTGATTTCGCTGTAACACGGAGGAAACTCAAATCAGTAACTAGAATATAATGAAAAGATCCATACGATGATTAATGCTTGCGATTATTGATCAATATTTCTTTCACTTTGTCAATGTTTTCATCGCTTTTCTATATAGGCGGCTTGCCACTGGGATCGGCAGACTCAGGATCACTGCTGTAACGTTCTTACCACTGTTAAGGGTACATTCTCATCAGTTGGGTCAAATTTTGGTCAACATTTTTTTTTGCGGAATTCGATAGCTATAACTGTCTAGAATATCATGTTAAAAGGAAAGTTACGAAATTCGTAACGGTTAAAAAGTTATGAGCCTCCGAGCCGACTGAGTCAAAGCAGCAAAT
Source organism: Microdon myrmicae (assembly GCA_963931805.1). Lineage (NCBI taxonomy): Eukaryota > Metazoa > Arthropoda > Insecta > Diptera > Syrphidae > Microdon > Microdon myrmicae. The sequence goes on along the minus strand of OZ007498.1, from coordinate 2,165,898 downwards.
AACTACACTTAAAACTTTAAACGCGTTTTCTGGAAAACAACGTTTTTCGAGCTGGCGACTGTGATAACGCAGTCAATTTTCAACGAATCTTAATGTTTTTTTTTTAAATACGCATAATTGAACTCTCTATATATAATTATGCCGATATGTTGTAAATTGATTTTTTTATGAACAAAAAAAAGAACGAAAACATTCATTAAAAGCGCACATAAATTTCAAAACGTGCCATTTTGTTATTTTTGATTGGATTTCATTTTTCGTGGTTCATGCCATAACCACACTCATATTAACCAGTAAACTTTTTCGATTTTTTGTTTCAGATAAATCTTATGACCTGGAGGACAGTCGCCATCGAGGTCCTTTATTTCGCAGCGGTTTACGGCGCAACGTGCCCCTACCTCGGGGTTATCATGAAATTAATTGAACATGTTTTAAAAGCTACTTAAAAGTACAATAAATATATCCGAAAAATCGCGAGTCTCTAGATTTATTACTTTCCTCAACAAAAAAAAAAAAAAACATGAAAATAGCCTTTTTTCGGCCTTACTGATGAGAATGTACCCTTAAGCGACTGTTTTCTTTAGACTACCGTTGTCGAAAGATTTTCTCACCATATCCATTTACCATTCAATCCGTTTTTAATGCAAAATGTAATACGCCCTCGTCTAGCAAATTCCTTTCATTTTATGAAATTGTAAAAAATCGTGCATTAGGCCGTCTTAACTTTTACGAAAGCGCCAAACGACCAAAACAAACAGAACACAATATATGTGACTGAAAACGCAACATGAGAGTAGTTTCGAGAACTTTTCTATTAAAGTATTACGAGTTAGTGTTGTTCTCATCATGCGATAGTTACAATTCATGTTATATACATCACTGGCGCATGAACAGATTCTATAGCCCCAGATGGTAAAGTACAAATCAGGTGGAATGAGGAGAAGATAATATAAAAAGTACGCTTGCATTTAATTCTTAAATTTCTAAATATTGTGATGAGGAAGGAACACATTGTCAGGCACAGGGCCCCACGTTCGTGTCGGTCCAGTTTTTCTGAAGTCCGAAATGAAAGCATTACATTTTTTGTTTATCAGCCATGGAGGTAAAATATTTAGCGTAGTGGGATGGGTAGTAGTATTGAACTCCAGTCGAGCAGTGGCCGCTATCATCACCTTCATCATCATCATCATGGGCACCACAACCGGGATCCGGTCTTGGCCTCATGTAACAAGTTTGAGGCTTGTTAAATTTTCCGTAATAATTTGTTTTTCGGGGCGAGGTTATTAGCCTTGCGCCAGAATGGCGGCTATAGTGCCTGGAAATGACTGGCCGTCGGGAAACTTAGCATCTTTGCTGGAATGTCGAGATTGAACGACGGCCGCCTTAGCCACCAACAGGTCTTTGCTTATATTTGTGTACTAATAAATACATGAAATCTATTTCAGTGTGTAGCCTACGCTTCAAAACAGTGCATCCCCCTAAAAATTGCATGTTCTGGAGCATTCAATATGCGGTTTCTCCATTTCAGTGTCGACTTACATGTATCAAGTATTCCAAATTTACTTTTCTCTGATGGGAGACATTAACTCCTTTCTCGGATAACTAATCTCCATTGGGTTGCCTTGTATCTTTTAAACAATGTACACTAATATTTAATGCTTGGAGATTGCGATGCAGAGCATTTCACGTTCATATGTTTATTCATAAGCAGAGTTCATTACACGAGGACGGCTGAAATATTAATAACACTGATTTTTTTTGTAATCATATTTAAATTTTATGCTTTTATTACTCTGTGGGGGTTCTCTATACTACATGGAGAACCAACCCACAATTCCAACTTAATTTCGACACGCGTCACATTATCCCCTATTCCACCGTTCATGCTATTCGCCTGAAAAATCATTAATTTCCCAAGGGACGCATAGCTAAATTCATTATCCTATGCAGATAATGCATAATGGAGTTTAGCTACCCTTTTGCCACACGGCAACTCCATCTTTCTAGCCCATGAGATTTCCATCGGAAATCACATCATGTCGGTTAGCAACAACAAGTCTAACCAGACGACGCTGTTGCATCATAGCAAAACCGCTGGGGTTAATTCAGCGTCTTAGAGTCTGGTTCTCACACTGATTATTTCCCAAGCATCAGTGGGGTCCTATTGACTTTCCCCAGATGCCATTCGCTTGGGATCAACGATCTCATTTCGCAGGTGAATAGCACCAGCTAAATTTTCCTCTCCTTCACAGTTCTTTCTTCCCACAGTTCAATGCACCCCGAGATCACCACATTCACCGAATTGGGTCAGTGGGCTAGTCTCAGAGCTGCATTGATTCACGCACACACAACCAAACCCATCCCGAGATCATAGTACTTTGTGTTTCTGTTCTCTCATTCTTCCATGTTCGTCGACTATCGAATTAACCGATGTATTCACCACACATCGACGGGCGTGGCAATAAGAGAGCAGAAGTATGATCTCTATTGGTTGTCTTGTGTGCAAAAATTAAATTACCCATCTTCATCCTAATTCAAGTCAGTCGTTACTCAATCACCATCGCGGGCAGACACGCAGCCCCACAAGTATCTGAAACGCCATACAACAAACTCGTCGCAGTACTTTCAAAATGTTTTTAGTTCCTTGTGTATTATTGGCCAAATCGTATTAATAAACTATTACAATAGTTACATTGTGTCGTGATCCCTTCCTGTGTAAATACGAATACCAGTCTGTCCGTTTAAATTGAACTATTAATTAGTTGCCGCCAACTGGTTTTGTATCGAAACAAAAATATTCTAAATTTGCGTCAGTGTCGTTAATTATATTGAATCAAGTTCAAAAATAGTAAAAAAGTACAACTAAAAATATTACAAACCATCTCATTGGATAATGTGCAAATTTAATAAAAAAAAACCAGTGTCTTTTATTTCTCCTCTTTCGGCAACGTTCGTTCGGAGTAACACGTTTTGGGGAAGAAGTAAATCGTGTGCCCGTGGCTTGGTGCAATACTTATTTAACCCCCACAACTCATCAATATTGTTCTCCTCAAAAGAGTTCCACAGTTGTACGGCAACAGTTGCAATTTCTTCCAGTCGCCGTAACTTTTCTTTCATATAAAACTCAGACATGACAAAATCAATTCAACTAATACAATATAGCCAGAATATATACCACCTCTCTTGATTATTATTGTTAATACGAGTATCACATATCAAAACGTCCTTAAGAGCAAAGTAAATTTGATTAAAGATGAATACTGAAGATCATTCTTCAGTCGAAATGTCATTTTACTCCCACATATACACACAAATCATACCTATAACAGAATCCATTTCATATCCCCAACACTTCAATGTCAAACCCAATCGAACTTAACGTTCAAATTCTCCTTTATTGAATTCAATTCATTTACTCAATTCAATTCGCTAAAATCAAACAGTATAATGCATATCTTCTCTTGTATGCCATAAGCAATTAACACCTAAATTTCCTACAAGATCCAAAACCCAAAAGTGCACGTGTCCAAACAAAGGCATATCTATTCGATCCGCTGACACACAATTCTTCCAATCATAAACATTCTAATGCATATCTTCACATGCCAGATGTTTTATGACTTGCAAATGCACCAATTTTAAAACTAACAACGAATTTCCACGGATGTTGTGTTACCCATCGGAACTGCACCAAAACTCTTGTTTGCATTAGCCAGATAGCTAACACAAACAAAAGCCCCTTATCAAGCGATAAGTGGCGACGCGTCTTGACCTTCGAAAGAAGAAAAAGATATGAGATTCAAAATTTTGAAGTGAGAAGGTGAACATCTTGGAAGAGTGACTTGACTGGAGTCGCTTGAAGGAGTCTGTGAGTAGCACGCACGCGTTTTCAGCGGTTTTAATATTTATGTATTTAATGCCATGCACATGTTCTATCTCGTGGCGCAAGGCTTATCCTTGCCCGTAAAAATAAATTATTATGGAAAATTTAACAAGCCTCGGAACTGCGAAATAAGGCCAAGACCGGATCCCCGTTGTAGTGCCGATGATGATGATGATGATGACATGTTCTATCTCCATTCCTTTCCGGTCAGACTGAACATTGCTTGTTTTATTACATGAATTGTTACGGTTCTTCTCATAAATGAGGAAGACACTGATCCTTCTTCTTCATTTAAATTTTAAAACGCAACACTTCGCAAGCAATTTGTGTACCTCATTAATTTTTCGTAATAATTCTATATGTGAAAAAAACAATATAATTGGGGTAAAAGTACATTGCATATGGAGATATGCGCTGTGGTGTTCGGATTGTAGGAGTTGTGTGTATGTGAACCAAATGGACATTTGGTTCGTTTAATACATATTTGATTGGACATACAATGCATCTGAAGATATCATCATCATCATCATCATCATCATCATCATCATCATCATCATCATCAAGGTTTTGGCCTTATTTAGCAAGTTCTAAGGCTTGTTAAATTTTCCATAATGATTTATTTTTTCTGGGCAAGGTCATTAGTCTTGCGCCAGAGGCTCCCCGACGGGGAATCGAACCCCGGTCTCCCGGGTGACAGGCGGGTATACTAACCACTATACTATCGAGGAGCCCGAAGATATGCTTTGTGATATTTGGTTTTTAACGGATTTTGGGAATTGAATCAATCTGTGCCAATTGAACGTTTAGTTGAATTTTTTTGAGATTAGATTCAACGTTTATTTAGGGATATGTAGATACAGTATTGTAGGTGGATGTGTATGGGGATATTGATTGGGTGGTAATGTACATGTGGGGAGAAATGGTAGTATAGCGTTTGAAATAATAGTGAAGAAGATCGTGTTATTCGAACTGACGCTATGACAGCTCGAATCACGAAAAAAATTTTACCTAAGCGTTACACACCAGGCTACTGACCGTGTTTAGAATTTGATTTCCAAACTCGACTATATTCCACTGGTGTGAATTATTTTTGTTATTTATCGCTTGGTATACGGTTCTGATGTATTTTTCTTATTCGATTTTTTTTCGTTCGTGTTCTTCACTATTTTGCTTGTGAATTGTGTGTACCTGTTAGAATCGCTACAGTAGGGCTTCATGCAGCACTACAGTTTGGTCACTCATTATATTTTAATATCAAAATACATTACAGGTTAATTCTTGCATTACTATTTTGTTGGAGTATGCCAAAGCACGGTAAATGTTTGAATATCCAGGTTCAACAACACTGCAACATCAACAGATGCGATAGAGGAAATATCACATTATAAGCTAGGTATTGAAGATCATTTTTTACCACTCGCCAACGAACCTTTAAACGACGCAGATCGTTCGCCCGTCCGCTTACATCGCAATTATTTTTTCGCAGTACGCATACAGGCAGATATACCTGGACAATATAATACACCTTCCTTCCCGCGCCGGGTTTGGTTTTGTGAACAGTACCAGTGACAGTGAATAGACAAAGACCAGTGAACAATAATTGTGATACAATGGCCTGCGGGCCAAATATGAGTGGTAACCGTTTTCGGATCTCGTCGAGGACGTAGATTTCGAAATACGTAAAAAAAAATTTAAAAGAATACTTCCTAGAATCGAAGAGCATTTTCCAAATTTACCGATGACATCAGTAAAAAATCCAAAATTTTTAATTATCACGGCCAAACAAAGTGATAAGCCCATCTCGTCGCTCAATCCATTTGTAATTAAAAAAGTGATAGATGATATAAGTCGAGAATACGAACAAATTACGATCTTACGCGACGGAAACTTATTAGTGAAAGTTAACTCACCAAAAATCGCGGACCGGTTCCTAAAAACAACTAATTTAGGCAATGTGTGCCCCGTCACTGTGAAGCTTCACGAAAAATTAAACGAGTCTAAGGGTATAGTTTACGCTCCCTGTCTAATAAATGTTCCCGAATCAGAAATAATTTCGGAAATGCAATCGCAAAATGTAACACAAGTTTACAAATTTTTAAAAAGGGATGAAAATAAAATCCAACGACCATCAGGCCTAATGCTATTTACTTTCGACCTCTACCAACCACCAAAATCTGTGGATATAGGTTTCTACAAAGCAAAGGTCAACGAATACATCCCCAACCCCATGAGATGTCGTAACTGCCAACGACTCGGCCATACAACAAAACGCTGCACTAACACCACAATGTGTGAGAAATGTAACCTCCCACCTCATATGCCCACCGATTGCTGCCGTACTATGTGCGCCAACTGCTCACTCCCTCATTCTGCTGCAGACAAAACCTGCCCCTCATATATTCAAGCCAAGGAAGTACTGGCGATAAAAACCACGACCAAATGCTCAATGGGCGAAGCCAATCGCATTTACAAAGAAAAAAATGTCTCCAAACCCGATCAACTTTCGGGAAGTTTCGCAGAAACGCTGAAGTTTAACCCATCGCATGGACTCATAAAAGAACAAAGCAAACCAAACATAATACCAGCCCCAACATTCAAAGAACCCCTTCCAACTGGCCCCTCTACATCTAATACAGCAAACAACATTAAAAATCCATCGCCTCACCAGCCATCAAAACCAGTAAAATATAATTTCACCAAATCGGACTCATCAACAACACCACCAGCTCAACAAACACCATCAACTCATCTAACATCAACAGCTCAACTAACTCCAACCAACCGCCCACAACTACAAACAACTTCTTCAATCCAAAACTACAACCAAACGGTCCCACAAGTTACAACAAGCTTTTCCGCCGACAGCCTCTCGCAATGCACATCGTCACCTGCACTAAAGGTAAAAAACAAATCGTCCCTTACTAAGACAAAAATAAATAAAAATGTACACATTCTAGAAGATGATGAACTCAAAATGTAAGAATAATATTAACATCCAAGCCCCTGACTCTGCTGTTTCGGAAACTGGACACTTGAACTCTGCTCAGAGTACAAGTGCCCCGTATCAGGAACAGCAGAGTCAAGTTCCTAACAACATACAGCCTATCCACCCAACATTCCTACACGAAAATAAATTTAAGAATACACTATCCCATCCCGCAAAACAATCAAATCCCAAGCACACTATTAGGGCTGAACGCCCACAACCCACTTCACAACATAAACCATTCACCATTCTGCAATGGAACATGAATGGTTATACTAATAATTTTGACGAATTAAACATTCTAATTAAAGAATATAACCCAAGTGTAATATCATTACAAGAAACACATTGCCCAGTTAACACGATACCAATCATTCCTAAATCATATACAGGATACTTCCATAACTCCTCTGCAAATACATCACATAAACAAGGTATAGGGTTACTCATTAAAAAAGGTACTCCCCACAAAATTCTCCCCATTATTACAAATATGCAAGCACTCGTTGTAGAAATACAATACCCCATAAATTTCACTTACATAGATTTATATCTTCCTCCAAATCAGCCGATAAATAAAGATGATTTTCAGTCAATACTCAATCAAACAAACGAGCCCAGAATACTTGGAGGTGACATAAATGCTTGGAGTATACTCTGGGGCTCATCGTCCACAAACAAAAGAGGTGAAATAATAGAAAACATCCTCCTCGACTCCAACCTTATCCTACTGAATGAAGGATCGCCTACCCACCTCTCTACCCACAACACTCTCACTCATATTGACATCACTTGTTGCTCTCCTGAATTGGTTCCGAGAACTTCATGGCAAGTTCTAGACGATCTTTACAATAGTGACCATTTTCCCGTGTTAACTATGATAAATATCCAACAACCGATAACCAATCATAATCAATCTCCAAAATATAAAACTGACTCTGCCAACTGGCCACTTTTTGAAAAAAAAGTTGATGAATTTCTTTCAAGCTACGCCCATACACCTAATACAAATCATGAAGCTGCAATAATCAATAAAGCAATTAGATCTGCAGCCAACGTTTCAATACCACAAACGAATACTAAAGCTAAACCGGTAACCAGGCAACATGTACCTTGGTGGAACTCCGAACTAACATCTCTCCGCAAATGCAAAATGGCAGCCCTCTCCCAATTTAAAAAAAGACCCACAGAGGCTAATCTTGTAGCATATAAAAAAGCGAACGCTTTATTTCGTAGAAGGATGAAAGATAGTAAAGCAAAAAGCCTCCTTCAATTCACTTCCACAATCAACCCAAAATCCTCCACTGCCATAATATGGCATAAAATACGCAGCTTAAGCGGAAATTGCAATCCGGTAAATATCTCCTGTCTTAATTCCCTAAATACTACAATCACAGACACAATGCAAATATGCCAACTCTTCGCCAAAACCTGGTCGCAATCCTCAGACAACCACAACTTCCATCCCGAATTCAATCGGAAAAGACTTGAATCCCTTAACAATTTAGTACATTTGCAAGCCTCCAACCCTGCGGCCCACCGCATCGAAGAACCCATCTCATTTACTGAATTTGAATCAGTACTTAGTATAACCAAAGGAAAAACCCCAGGGAGAGATCGAATATCCTACCCAATGTTGAAACACCTTTCGAAAATACAAAATTGAGAATCATTAAATTATACAATAAAATATTTGAAACTTCACATATCCCACAAATCTGGAAAACCGCAGTCCTAATCCCTATTCCTAAACCGAAGAAAGATAAAGATACTATAGAGGGTTACCGTCCTATATCCTTAATCCCCTGTATTGCAAAGGTTTTAGAAAAAATAGTAGCCAAACGTTTGCTATGGTTTATAGAAACAAAGAAATTGACATCTATCAACCAAGTCGCGTTCAAATCCAACAGAGGTTGCACAGATGCCTTACTTCACATTGACCACTATATCTCAAGGGGCCTAGCCACCAAAAACCACGTCACAATCCTCTCTCTAGACTTCGAGAAAGCCTTCGACAGAATCGGCATTCACGTCATACTTAACAAATTGTTAAAATGGGGAGTTGGTAACAACATATATGGGTACGTCAAATCATTTCTAAGTAATAGAAAATTTCAGTGTAGATCCAACCACATATACTCCAATACACTTCCGCTACACAACGGAATCCCTCAAGGATCCCCATTGTCAGTCGTATTATTTATTATCGCCTTTGACGACATAAGCACGATAATATATAAACAGAAACTTCTAGATCATTGTATTTACGCCGACGATATATACATCTTAAGCAAAACCAGTGATTTAATCTCCTGCAAAAGCATGTTAACTGACACTTTGAAAGATATTGTAGAATGGTCAAATTATTCAGGTGCTAAACTGTCAATAGAAAAATGTAAATTACTTCATGTGTGCCGACGACGACTCTGCCCCCAAATACACCTCAACATAAATAATAAAACTATCCAAAATATCTCCAACCTCAAAATCCTAGGTATAACATTTAATAATAAGTATTGCTGGAAACAACACTGTTTAGATCTTAAGAAATCACTAACAGCGAGACTGAATATTATTAAATACTTAAGTAGCAAGAAAAGCAATGTACATATTAACACCCTATGTAATATAACAAAAGCACTAATTTTAAGCAAAATAGACTACGGTATTTATATTTATGGCAATTGCCCCAAGACAACTCTAAACATAATAAAACCCACGTACCACCAAGCCGCTAGAAACAGCATATTCGCTTTCAAAACAACCCCAATAAAAAATATATTGGCTGAAGCTGGACTTCCAACAATCGAGGAACGAGTAGAAATGATATCCGCAAGACTTGTAGCTAAACTAGCGTTTTCGAGAAACTCCATCATCGACAAAGATATTAAACTAACGCTAGGGTACAAAAACCGAAACCGAATTCCATCCGCAATTACCAGGATAATAGATAAAGTCGACCGATTAGAATTACAATTTAAACAAACTGTTAAGTTTTCCTCAACTTATCCGCCATGGCTCCTAAATGAGAGTGTTATTATAACTACACTCACAACATTTAAAAAAGCTAACACAAACAAGGAAATATACAGTGCACTATTTTGGTCAATCGCTTCGAAATATAAATCCGATGGATGGAGATTTCTATATACAGATGGATCAAAAACAACCGAAAATACATCTTTCGCTGTTACATCTGAAGAAGGTGATATAAAGAAAATCGGACTGTTACCTCAATTTTGCTCCACCTTTACGGCGGAAGCCTTCGCCATCCTACAAGCCGTAATAATTGCCACCAAACACAGGGAAAAATATCTGATCTGCACAGACAGCTTGTCAGTACTCAATTCAATAAGAAACACCAACTATACTGATGATATCATTTCCAGTATTCGAAACAATATCATCAAATATTATAATAAAATAAAACTAATGTGGATTCCCAGCCATGTTTCCATCAGCGGTAATGAAAATGCAGACTGTGCAGCTAAGTCAGCTAGAAGAGCTCCAGTTCATAAATTTAACATATATACAAAAGCCGATCTACTAGCAACCATCCAAAACAAACAAAAAAATACAATTCGAATGAATTGGGATACTTATCACCACACCTATAAAAACGTAAACCCATTCAAATATCACCCCCTCTATCCAACGAATTTAAGTAAAACTAAAATCACAAACTTCGTGAGATTGCGATTAGGTCATACGTCCGCTACGCATCTTTACCTGCTCAACAAAGACACACCCCCAATGTGCCAAAAATGCAACACAACACTTACAGTCATTCATATACTAAAAGACTGCCCTCACCTAAAACTTTTAAGAGACCGTCTATTTCGTAATATAGATATTTATAAAATTCTCGAAGATCCTACCCCCGACAACATAGAAAATATAGATAAGTTTATAAAAATTCTAAAAATCAAATTATAATTTAAAAGTACAGAGCCAATAGTCTCAGCTGCTAGGCTCATTATGTTAGCTTATTGATATGTAATTTTGAATTACTTGTTAATAATAAATAAATAAAAAATTTTTTACGTATAGTGCCTCAGAGTTTCAGAAAAAATATTATAGGAAGCAACATTTTGGTTTTGGTTAATGTGCCTCATTTATCCTTTAAGGGGTTCCTCATCCTGTAATCTTCAAAGTATTGAATCCCGGAAGGATGTCTTTTCTTAATTTGAAAGGATCCTTCAGTTTTGAATTCTTTTTTCTACAAACCCCTCACATATGACGAGAAAGTACTATAGATCTATTTTGTCAATCATGTCCGTCAAGTCAGCCATAGGTAGCTTGCCGTAATCAAGCGTGCACCCTATTAAGATGTCCATTTAATTCACTCGCATCGTGGACTCAACGTATCCTATGGACATTAACATATCCTTACTCATCAATCTCGATTGCATTTATGATGTGGTTGCTACGTCAGCGAAACTAGGAAAGGGTACGGGATGCCCTTGAACATTTTGTATTGAAAAAATAGAGCGTTCTCTCTTGTGCAATAATTTCAGCAAACAGACAATAGGAGTGAAAATACAAATAAGAAAAGAAAAAATGAAACATTTTTACTAGTAGAATGAATTTATTTCTCTTGTAATTACTGGAAATTCATTAATATTTGAATGCGATGTGGATTGAGGGCGGAATGAAAAACAAGTTTTGGACCAACTATAAACCAAAAAATACGAATACACATAATAGATTTTTAAAAACTGAAAATTGGCATTCTTGAAGAGCAGGATTTTCTCTATATTAGTTGCAAATAATAGTGCCATCAAACGAAACAGCTTCTCTCAAAAATACCCTCATATGTTCAGGCTGAATTGAACCCAACGAAAGTATTTGCAATTCACAGTATTGTACCGAGATCATGAAAACCAAGTTGCCTTTCGAGCCGTCAGACCCCACTTAAGATTGGCACAGCGATTTGCCAATATGCGAATAAATACGCCGCTTGTTTAGTAAAGTCCTTACATACTCCTCCCAAATGGCATGCAGGAGAAGAGATGGACTCAAATTAAATACCAATTCATTTGCTACCAGCTCCCATTAACATAAAACAAATTATTCCTTCGTGACTTAACCATAAATGACTGTGGACATAAAATAGGAAAGAGCCGGGTGACTGGCTGAGTATAGCAAACAAAAAAGCGGCAAATGAAATTTTTGTCTCTGCTTGTATTGAAGACGGCTCTTCCTTGCGCTGCCGTCTCTGTATGTATTTTCGAAGTAATTTTATCGGTGCGTTCGTTGAATATGTGGTGCTCCCATCTGGCCGTTGGGTCTCAATTCCCAAATCCACCTGCAAAGGAAACGTGCAGTGAATTACTGGATATGTTTTCGCAACCCGAACCCACACTTGGATCACTGTGAGTGCAGCACCTGATCCTCGTTTGACCATTTTTGAATAATTTGAAATTTTTAATTCGAGTGAAGCATAAAGCTATCACCGTGTTGTACCTAGACGCAGAGATTATCTTACCTGTTCAAGAGTAAGGATATCTGAAGAGTATGTGGAAAATCACATGCAGGTCATTCAGGAAAAATCCATTCGTCAGCACGAAGGCAATCTCCAAGAAGAATCAAAGAAAAACAATGACAATACGGTGCACACAAGCCGCCGGAATCATCTAAATAGGGCTTCCAATCAATGAAAGGAGCCGACAACAAAAGAGTTCGGAACATAAACAACGCTGATGTCCTAATAATTGTACAAACACAACCAGAATCACGTCCCTTTACGAGGACATTCGACCACACATTAGGTCCGGTTTGCTCCATTGATAAATGCTGGCTGGATTGCAATGTCTTCGCCTACAGACTCAAGTGGTTACAGTGTAAACGAAGCAATTTACAAGCCGGCGAGACCCTTTGATCCAGAAGTGCTACTTAGAGTCTTAAATGTCTGAGCTGGTCGCCGCACCAGAACGAGCGGAATCACTCGTGATGCATGGACCGACTCCCGGCATCGATGGAAAGTGAGATATTCAAATGTGTAACTAGACAGTTAGAAGGCGAGGATGTGTACCAACTAAATATGGTTGCGTTACTCGGATTAATTCACCCACATGTTCTCGACTAATTAGTCACAATGCGAAACCAATACTCTAAATCCATCAAAACCAACTAAGTCGGCGAATCGATTTATGAGGCACACATCACCATGTGTGATCCACTAGCTTTAACAAAACCTGCCTCCTACTCACTGTATTTCAACATTCCTACGCCGATGGTTATAGGCGACAGAAGGCTTCCCCTCACAAGGCAACTAAACACTTTATGGAAGAAGGGCGTTTTAAATCCGCACAATTGGACCGAGCTTCATTTGCATGCAGTCATGTCGGATGTGTGCCACGGCTTTACTACCGCTGACCCACTCCCCGATGAGGACACACTTTTATTATAGAGAGTCTTAATCTTGTTGAGAGGCCACTCCAGGCCTTATCTGTAACACGCATGAATCATGACCGCGATGGCTGTTTATCATTTCCATACCCGACACGACAGCTCGTAAAAATTTGAAATAGATTCTCATAACCCCGCGCTAATGTCTAAAACAAAGAGGTGCAACTTGTCCTCTTCAGTTTTATAGCGCTCCAATTTCAAAGTATGCGCGGCTTGACACCGTTTAGCTTTAGTAGGATTTTGATGCTGGGATTGAGGTTTGATTTGCGTTTTATAGCACTCTTAGGTGCTCGTCTTGAATTTATTGTTTCTGGCAGTAAAATCGAATGAATCTGATCTTCTTGGTATCAATAAAACCAGCCGACGGATGTTTCACCGGTGATACAAGGCGGCCGGCAAAACGATCGACCTAATATCAAAGGGATATAAAATGTTTACTTTATGAGTCTAGGTGGTTGTTTGCTTTGCAGGGATTCAAATCTTATGCAAATCAGTGGGTTTTCACCACTGGTGGTAATGTATTAGAAGATATACAACGTGAACGAAAATGAGTTTGGCAGAAAAGAGGAGACTTGGGTAAAATACTGGGACGATCAGAATATATCGTTTGAATAAAATAAATTCCACAAGTTTCCACAATTGGAAAAACTGTTAAAATTTGCTCTTTGAAGTGCTGAATCGGTGGGATCAACACTATAAACAGATTCATTGCTCGAATGTTGTTAGTTCAAATGGTAGGTTGGGGTCCAATGCCAAGTCACGTGGAGGAATACCTTTGAGCTAGATGCTCAGTAAAATGGTTGGGAGAAATCTTTGACCACCAAAAGCAAAAGAGTCCTTTCATTACTACCAATTTTTTTTTCGATATATGCTACTTCGGTTGAAGAATACGCAATTGTGCGTGGGTTCAAATAAGGACATTGCATAACCCAACCCTATTATTTATCTCTGTAAATTTGTAGAAAATACCATTATCTGAATCTGATATTTAGTAGTGATATATGATTTAATGATAGTTATGGTAATAGTGATGTTGACCTCATGTGGGCTGGAATTCCATTGGCTGTTAATTCGACTATCTTGCTCAGGCAGATGCAGCGACGCGCGCATAGTGGTTCTCACCTTACATTCAAATAATCACAAATGTTACTCGACTCCGTGGCACCGACCTTCGTGCTGGTCGGCGGCACTTGTCACATTTTGCACGAGCACTTAGTGATAGAAAATCAAGAGAAAGACGAATTGTTACTTTTGAAAGTCTGAATTGTAAACTTGTGTGAGGAAAAAATATGACCAGCGAATACATTCAATAAAACTCGACTGAGGAAAGCTTTTAAATTGGCTTTAGTTTTACAGGCGAATTCAGTTTATCACTAGATAAAAATCAACCATTAGCATTACAGACCACGCATACCCGCAAATTCCGAAACGCATTTGACGTTCTAAAAATTGTATACTGTTTATGGGAACAACTGACGACACAAATGTTTCAATCTATTTAACACCACAATTGGCGTGGAAACTAATCCACAACAATATCATCAAGAAAAGTCAGAGGTTCAGATTGAAAATAAATTTTAAACGGACAGACAAATAGAGTACACCATTCTTCAGTGGAATGACTGCGCATGAATATTTAGGGATGTCAATTTTTGGGGCTGTTATTTAAAAACAAAGTTTGGAACGTTTCATGGAGCGTTGACCTCATATATAGTTTCTATTATTGTGATCATGCCTCATGCTTGCTTTTCGAAAACTAACTACTTGTGCCGCGAACATTTGATTATAGAGAAACTTATTGTATTTTTAGCTATCCAAACTAATACTAAAATATATATAAATACATATATATATATATATATATATATATATATACACACTAATAAGGTGGCACAAAATTAATCACCTTCTCGGAAGATCTTATAATTTCTGCAAATGGCGTCGTACATCAATCAGTCAATCAATCATGAACTAGACAGCTGCCATTGTTCCATTGCTTGTTTGTTTGTATACTACTATTACTACTATTTATTGGCCTGTAGGAACCTGGAAGTTCTTGATCTCACCGACTCGATTCCGCAATCGCTCCCTGTCCTGTGCACTCTGCTTCCAAGCTTGACCATAATATCCGATCTCCTAAGGTCAAACATATCATTGTCCTCCCATCTCCGCCGCGGCAGCCCTACCGGTCTCTTTCCCGTTGGTCTATCGTAAAGAATTCTACGCATGGTGCTATCGTTACCCATTCGCGGTACATGACCGGCCTTAATCTTCGCCACTTTATTACGCTCAGTATTGTAGGTTTGCGGTATAGCTCTTCGAATTCGTAGTTGTGGAGTTTCCTCCATTGTACTGCCCCCACGTCATATTTACCGCCAAAGATACCCCTTAAAACTTTATTCTCGATTACGCGGAAATTGTTTTCGTCCCGTTTTGTGAGAGCCCATGTTTCGCATCCGTATAGAACAATCGGCATGATTATGGTTCTATAGAGACGGAGCTTTATATTACGTGATAGCAGTTTGTATTTCAGCAGTTTACTGACTGCATGCCAACTAGCGTTGCCGGAATGTAGTTTTTTGTTAATTTCCTTCGACATTTCGTTGCTGGTCGTCAGTATTGTTCCCAGGTATTTAAACTCTTTGACATTTTCAAATATCTTGCCTCTGACGTTTATATGTGCTATCTGAGGTTCACCGGCTCTCGCCATAATCATGTATTTTGTGTTGTCTTCATTTATTTCTAGGCCCACCTCTTCTGCCGCTTGCATGATGATTTCACTGTTTTTACTTACGGTTTCTAGATTATCGCCCAAAACGGCGATGTCATCCGCATATGCGAGAACTTGTGTCACCCCGTTCAGGGATGATCCGGCCATGTTGTCGTCTTGTACCCTTCTGATTACATACTCGAGGACAAGGTTGAAAAGAGACATGACGAGAGACCATCGCCCTGTTTTAGTCCGTCCCGGATTTCAAATGGTTCTGAGAGGTGGTTTTCTATTCTAACTTGCTCTTTGTTTTCGTTCATGCAGATTTGAATGAAGGCGATATATTTCTTCGGGATTCCCAGCTCAACTACAATATGATAGGGTCTTTGGCTTGTGACTGTGTCGTCGGCTTTTTTGAAGTCAACGAACAGTTGGTGACCCCGTCTCTCCGTATTCCCATTTCTTTTTCAGTAGCTGCCTTATTGTGAACATTTGGTCGCTCGTTGACCGGTTCCTACGGAATCCGCATTGGTAGTCTCCCAACATTTCTTCTGCGTACGGTGTGATTCTCGCTAGTATGACATTTGTTAGTATTTTGTATGTGGTTGGGAGCAATGACAATCCTCTGTAATTTTCGCGGTCAGATCTGTCAGGATCTTTCGAGCGGTTGCCTCTCCTCCATGCTTCACAAGCTCTGCCGGTGTGCAGTCGACTACGGGAGCATTGTTGTTTGTCAATCGGTTTATTGCGGCTACAACTTCGTCGAAAGAGGGCTTTGGGATCTGAGGCTCGGCTGTATGTACGTCTGGTGCGTTTATTTGTGGTTGATGGGTGAGCACATTGAGCAGCTTTTCAAAGTATTGTTTCCATCTTGTCACGATATTGTTTGTTTCTGTCACCAGACAGCCGTTTGTGTCTCGAATTGTGTTGGCTCTCCTCGGTGGCCATTTCTAATTGAATTTATGCCCACATACATACCTCTACTGTTCTTTGCTCTGGCATTTTCTAGGATTTTTTCGATCCTAGACCTCTCCCATTCGCGTTTTTTGCGTTTAAAAAGTCTCGTTGTCTCTTTCTGCATTGTCGCGTATCTTTCTGCGTTGACTTCATCAAGTGAATGACTCTGAGGCCTTTACGTTCTTCGATCTTCGCCCTGCACCCATTGTCAAACCAAGGTTTGGGCTTAATTGTTTTCTTAAATCCTAATACCTCTTGGGCTGTTTGTTTGATTGTGTCTCTGATCGATGTCCATTTAGTGTCCACACTATTGGCCCCCTCTTCCTCACTATTCCCATTCTCTAGGATGCTAAATCAATTCGTTAGTTCGTCTTGATATTCAGCTATTTTGTCCAAGTCTTTTAGTTTATCAATGTCGAACTTTTTGCTCGTCTCCCCTGACTGCCCATGTGGGTTTGCTGCGAGCCGACTTCTAATTTTGCCCATCACTAGAAGGTGATCGGAGTCGCAATCTGCTCTTCTATATGATCTTACGCCAAGGATATTCGAGTGGTGTCTTTTGTCTATGGGGAAGTGGTCTATTTGGTTACGCGTTACGCCCTCGGGTGATATCCATGTGGCTTTATGGATTTGCTTGTGCTTGAACATTGTGCTTTTCACTACCAGATCTTTGGACGCTGCGAACGTGATTATTCGTATTCCATTATCATAGGAAACGTCGTGTAGACTCTCTTTACCTATAGTTGGTTGGAAGATGTCTTCCTTTCCAATTTTCGCATTGAGATCCCCGAGGAGGATTTTAACATCGAATGATGAGATCCCATGGAAGGGTTTCTTAGAACGTGTCCTTCGTTTCTTCGTCCGTAGATTCTGTTGGGGCGTGTACGTTTATATATACATAAGTGTACCATCGTCCCTGTCTTTTTAGCATCGACACTCGGTCATTAGCAAGTTGCACATCTTTTACATGGGTCGTAATCTTCTTGCTTATGATGAAGCCAGTCCCGAGGTTATGTGTATCGGTACCTCCACACGCCAGTGTAAGCCCGTCGGTTTCGATTACTTGATGTGGGAGTCGGACTTCCTGAAGCGCGACGATGTCCATTTTATATAGTTTCGCGTTTTCTACGACCGTCTGTATCGCCAATTTCCAAAAAATAGTTTCTCCTATTTTGTACAACTGTCATCGATTTTGACTTTGCTCTCAGCGATTTTTACCATGAGAAAAATATTTAGCAAGGAATTCGTTTGAAATATTGTGTTGAAAGCATTTCATGCTGAGAATATGGCAGAATGCTTAACAAACCTCATTGTAACATTGGGGCATTCAAATAGGGCTACTATGTGGTTAGCAACTTGCCTCAGTACGACATTTGTTGAAGAAAACATCGTCTCAGTAAAGAAAATGGTGCTCAAAATCGTTACTGTAGTTTAAGAGAGATAGAGAGATCATTTCACCACGATGTGTCGCATCACGGGTTGTGAGCTGAATTTGATTTTGTCCAAAAATGCTTCCAATGCGAACGACCAAGCAATAATCAAGATATGGCACACTATGTAATCTTTATAGGGTACGCACATTATAATAAAAGCGCATGTATATTTTTAGTCGTTACTATTTAAGCTCTTTTGTTTTATATTGCTGTTCTGCCCATAGCATTCTTAACTTAATTCGTTTTCCATGACTTCCACATTCTTTTGTTTTAGGCACATGTTGTGTGCTAATCGTCTCTCTTTGAAAGGGAGTTATTCTTGCATATATCTAATTTAGTTCCTTCGCAGATTTTACTTGCGTTTTTGGTGTTTGGACATAATCAGACAGTTTCCCAATTTTGAACTTGCGGATGCAAAATCTAGTGTTTATCTTGGGAGTTTTAAGACAAAGCCGCTTTAGGTTCCAAATTTTGATCAATTTTATTAAAAAAGGGTGTAAAACACCTGCTGTCTGAGTTTAACCACCTTTTTTTATTTAGTTTACTAAAGTCTTTATTTTACTGTTAGTATGTATACGCTGCAGATTTCATTCGACGAACGATGGGAGTTCAGTGAGGATTCGAATCCCTGCAGGGATATAGTGTAAGCCATTGTATAGAAATCAACATTTTAATGCAGATGGGACGTGTATTTAAACGGCTAAAAGGTACGTTATTTTTTCACATAGATCCGCAACCTGAAGTAAATCTGGCTATCTATGCAATACTGGAACTACACTGTAAAAATGGCAAACTCTTTTACTGCTGAAGATGAAATCCACTTTGTTTTCGCTTATGGTTGCGATCTTTTTTTTTTCTTGGAATATTTTTGTGTCCCGAGACACCCTCTGTCAATACCATGGGATGTCGCCTTACAAGTCAAAGTGTTTCGAAGTCCACCATCCCAATGTTACATTAAAATCACACTCACGACTGCCACACTTGGAAGTGTGTATTATCCACACGATTTCTGTTAAATATACTCCTTATAGATGCCCGCTGTAGAATGTAAGTCACAAAATATGAATGCCCCGTGTTCTGGCTTGTGTAGTCTGGTGAGCATTAGAGGCCTAGCCTAGCCCCTAGTCCAGGCGAGACGAACTTAGGCCACACACCGCGCTACCGTGCAGCCACTCATACACACGTTCGACGAATATGTTGCCATAATAATAATTTCCATACGGTGAGACCACTCGATTTCGTGATAATCCATTATTAATGCCAATCAGCATATTATCTCGTGGCGCTTATCTATCGATGGCTGGTGCGCACCAAAGTTAGCGATCGCTATTGTTGTTGACAGTATATGCGGTGCAGCGGTGTTACAGTAACGTTAGAGCTGCATGAAGTCTAGATCGTTGATCTGCGTGATCGTGGTGCTGCATTGGAGGGCGATACCGTCGATAAAATGGCATCCACTAGCCCGTTGTCTTTAATATCAGCATGAAGAAAGTTCGCTTGCGCTGCAATGTGTTGATCCGAATTTGGATGAACTATTCATTTCACGAGAGCACGGCCCACACGCATAGATGCTTTTTACCCCTAACCCGCATTGGTTCGCCAAAGGAGGTGAGAACCGACGTCACCAATGCCAGGCCCCTTCCTTCGGGAGGAAGACGAGATCAGAGGCTCAAATGGGACCGCGGGCAAAAATAAGAAGTCCAATATCTCCTTCGAAGTAGTACACCGTGTCTCGATATTATTTTGCATTTACATCAAATGCGTGCCATGCCATATTTAGACGGCCCATTGTTAGTCAGATTTCCAGACCATGCAGCAAGGCACTTTAACGTGCGATGTTTTTTGGGAATCCCCGTGCTATGGTTCTTCGTTCTCCTCGTGGTCTTGTCCTAAAACAAAGTAAGTAGCATGGTACTGTAAAAAACCAGACACAACACATCAGTGTTTCCTCATATTTTTCAGGTCCATAGAGCGCCACAAAAGAGAGCGTGCGATCATCTGTCGACGGTAGAGGATTCTGTTAATCTCTCACGGTTGGTAGAGATGTACTGTGGCTTGGACAGCATATATCTTGCGGGGATTTTTCACTTCTCCGCCAGGTGCCGTTGTAGCTGAGCTGTTGGAATAATAATTATCAGCGACTTGGTCGCGTAAGGATTATGAAATGGTAATTACGTGGAAATTACACGCGCTACATTGATGCAGCAAACGGCAGTAAATCGTTCATGATGAACCAACCCATCTGGCACTTGAGGTCATCTCCAACTGAGTCGTTTTTGTCGCTCGACAGCGTAATGCGTCGAAATGTATTCCATCATGACTAGTCATCATCAGCAGCGTTGGCTTGAATCGTTTCTTCTGGAACAGAAATGGCACCTATATGGTTTTGTGCCGCCAGTGAGTGGCTACAGATACATACCTCTCAGCGATTATCCTAGAATGTTACGCCAGTCTCGTACGTAGTCATTGGACAGCCGTTTCTAGCCTCAACAGAAAATTATGCTCTTAGTCGGGGAGAAAGAAACAATTAATGGCAATCAGGGAGCTGGAAGAGCTGAATTAACGTCAGCCCGTTGTGCTCAATTCCAGAAAAAGGGATCACACCGTTCGTACCGCGCCTTTTTGTGCTTCGCATATGACTTCCCTTCCCAAGCATTAATTGAAATTAAATGTTAGCTTTTTATAGGGATTTTATTCGAGGACGGGGACCAGAGTAGATCTACTTGGTCGGTCATTATGGGGCAATTGTTGGCAAGCACTCGTCCTAGGGTAGAATTGATGCTTTTTCCTTGGCTCATCTAGCCAACTGGAATGCGTAGAATAATTGATTTTTAATGAAAACCGCTCGTTTGCGGAGTCCTCAAGATCGTAAACATGCATATGTTTTCATCTTGCAGCATATGCATTATTGAGTTTAATTTCATGGTATAAAAGGAGCTGAACAATCAGTAGCAGATTGGTCCACATAAGGAATAAGTGGTTTATATCAAATAATATTTTAATAATTTTTAATCCCGCAAGAATAGAATAGCAAACACTATTTATTTTATGTTGTTTTCCACACTTCTAGAACGTTTAAGTATGGGACTTGATTGGTCAAGTTAGTAGCGTAGTTTTAAGGGGGTGTAAACAATCACTAAATATTCCTACACAACTGTGGCCATTGTGACATATTATAAATATGAAACAAATTAAAAACCTCTGTTTATAAATAACTAGTTCTAAAAATCAAATACTTTAACTGACCAAAATATTTTGAAAAGAATTAAATTCCTTAACAATTGTGAATTTAGCTTGCAAAGGTCTGACTAATTCTCCATAGCAATTACACCACGGGAGTAGGAGCAATTCTTATATGGTATGCGAAAATCCGCTCCTATGAACCCAGTCAACCCTCAGCTAGCAATATTCAATAAATAAAATGGATAAGTCTCGCATAGGTCTTACATCCTTGGTGGTACAATTTGAAGTGAGAAATGACACTTGTGGTAAGCTCTTACATTTCACTTTTGAAAAACATCATCATCAAAATGATCGGCACTACAACCGGGATCCGGTCTTGGCCTTATTTAGCAAGTCTCGAGGCTTGTTAAATTTTCCATAATAATTTATTTTTACGGGCAAGGTTATTAGCCTTGCTCCGAGGCAATTGAAAAACCTCAACAGCGGTTAAAAGTACTACTGGACGATCAGCCAAGTGGTAGCACAGACTTTTAACTTAGGATTAGAGGATCTAGTGCGTTTTGGGACGTGAAATGCCCCTTGTTTCCAGAAATACTGCGTTTACAAAACAACACCTTTTCAGATAGTTAATAATGTGTTTTTAAAATTAAATAAAGTACAACATATTTGAGATAAAGGCAAAACTTTTCTCCATTTTAAAGTTCAATTATTTTGAAGTCAAACTATACTAAAGATGAGTACGGCTAATGACATTTCTACCATTTTAAATATGGCTATCATGAGACGACATTTCTATCGGGGAACCTTTTGCGTTTGGAATGATAGTGAAGAACGTGTGATTCGAACTGAGGCTATGACCGTTAGAATCACCAAAAATGGAACCTAAGCGTAACACATCAGGCTACTGGCCGTGTTTTGAATTCGATTTTTAAACTCAATTATACTCCACTGATGTGAATTGTTATGTTATCCCTATGGTATACGGCTCTGATGTATTTTCTTATTCGATTTTCGTTCGGTGTTCTTCACTATTGCTTGTGTATTGTGTGTGTATCTGTTAGAGACGCTACAAACCTATTATTTGATTTTGAAAGCCTTTAGTTTCCCCATATATATGTCGCTTGCTACGATTACTAACTGGCTAAATCAGTTTGACTTTATTGTCGGACGAACTAACTTCCTTGATAGTAGAAACAAATTAAGGAGTACAATAGACCAAACTTTGCTATACAAAGGAACAGAACAATGTTGGAAATATATCTTACTAGGCAGTGGTTCAGCATGCGCTTGAAGAATACATCAAAACTCAGTCAATAACTAAGTCCAGCTTTAAGTTAATATTCGATGTGTACGTAACCTATGTAATATAGATAGATATTGATAAAATTTCAAACACTAGGTTAGAGGCAATGCTTAGAGGACAGTAATTCTCAATATAAACTATAGGGTAGCACTGAGAGGACAAACTCGAAAGCGACAACTTAGATCGCTCATGACGGCTGAATTATATTTGGAATATTCAGAGGATTTGCAAATAAGCAAGAAACTCAATCACAACATCAGAGTCACTAGAAAACATTTAGTTCATTCATACGAGGGTTGCCTTTTATATTTCGGGATTAGAGAACAAAAACAAATATTGATCATCGAAAATCACTTTATTGTTTTTCAAAATATTCCCCATGAAGATCTATACACTTTTGCATGCGTTTGAACCAATTGTCGAAGCACTTTTGCCACTCTGATTGAGGTATCTCCAACACATGCATTCTGAATGCAGCAACCGCTTCTTCAGGTGTCGAAAAACGTTGACCTCTCAGTTTGTTTTTTACGTACGGGAATAAAAAGAAGTCATTCGGTGCCAAGTGAGGACTATACGGCGGATGACCCATCAAATCGATGTTTTGGGTGCTCAAAAATGCAGTTGTCGCAGCCGATGTGTGAGAGCTCGCATTGTCGTGGTGAAGAGTGATCCGTCTTCGGCGGTTGGTTTTCCCGATTTCTTGGAAGACAACTGGCAAACAAATGGTTGTGTACCACTCAGAATTGACTGTTCTGCGTTGTTCTAGTGGTACGGTTGCGACATGTCCAGTTTTTCCGAAAAAAGAGGCGACCATTTGCTTGGAAGTGCTTCGTGCGCGAACAACTTTTGTTGGATTTGGCTCATCTTGAAACACCCAGACAGTCGACTGCTGTTTACTTTCGGGCTCATACGCGTAAATCCACGATTCATCACCTGTCACGATGTCATAGACGTGTTTCGAAGCACCGCGACCGTATTTTTTGAGCATTTCTTTCGACCAATTGACACGAGCCTTTTTTTGGGCGATTAACAAATTGTGTGGGATCCAACGCGAACAAATTTTTTTGACAGTCAAATGTTTATGCAATATTGAATGTATGCTGGTCCCACTAACGCCTAAGGTTGTCTCAATCTCACGATAGGTCACATGACGATCTTCCAATATCAGTTCGCGCACAGCATCAATGGTTTTCGGAACAACAACTGATTTTGAACGGCTTTCACGAAATTCATCTTGGAGTGAACTACGACCACGATTGAATTCACCATACCATCGATAAACACTGGTCCTTGGTGGAGCTTCATCGCCAAAAATTGAATTAAGTTCATCCATGCACTGTTGCTGAGTTAATCCACGCCGAAAGTTGTAAAAAATAATCGCACGAAAATGTTGATGAATGAAATGATTTAATTCCATTTTTGGGCCGAGATGAATCTTTTAAGTTACTGTAAACAACACAAATAGCGCTCGTATGTCAAAACGTTCTGACTGCGTATAACCTCAAAAATGTCCAAATTTACGACAGAGCTGTCAATTGCCGGATTGCAACGCTAGGGTTGCCAAATCCCGAAACATAAGAGGCAACCCTCGTATATGTGGAACCAAAATAATGTCAAATGCATACGTATGTCATAAACGGCGCAAATCTCCAGAGCACCCGCTATTGAATCCACATCTCAAATAATCCAGATGTGCAGGTATATTTCCTTTACCTTAGAAATGAACAGGTGCAGCTGATCCAAGAAAATAGGCCGAAGAACACTCGACAATCCTGTCAATCGATGTCCTGTCTTTCAAGAAACTTGAATCTATAAGGTTAAAGCTATGCTAATAGGTAACTCTTGTTGTTTCTATCGAACTGTTGTAAACAGTAACGCTGTAGAAACTCGAAGCAATTTCAAAATGCTCCTGTTGTATAGCAAAATTATTTTTAATAGATTTGTTTTGTTTCAGCGATGACTTGCAAATTAATGGGAACAACTGGATCACTCTATGGGGTAAAGCCAACTATTTGGAATTATATTATGGCGATTCCAACACATTTCGCACACACAACCCTAGTTGCAATACAACGCCAAAAGACAATTAAAATGTTACCCAACACCATATTAATATCTTCTACATAATAATCACAGCTTATGTAGCAGGCTGACATTGATGGTTCGATAACATAAAATTAAAAACTGTGGGCATTAAAATAGAGCTCTGGGGCACCCCATAATTAAACATCGCTTAGGATCAGAATTGATCAATATCTGAAAAGACGTTACCCAATCAGAGAGTTGATATACAAAAGCAAAAGACACAAAACACAAGACAGAAGACAGAAGACAGAAGACAGAAGACAGAAGACAGAAGACAGAAGACAGAAGACAGAAGACAGAAGACAGAAGACAGAAGACAGAAGACAGAAGACAGAAGACAGAAGACAGAAGACAGAAGACAGAAGACAGAAGACAGAAGACAGAAGACAGAAGACAGAAGACAGAAGACAGAAGGCAGAAGACAGAAGACAGAAGACAGAAGACAGAAGACAGAAGACAGAAGACAGAAGACAGAAGACAGAAGACAGAAGACAGAAGACAGAAGACAGAAGGCAGAAGACAGAAGGCAGAAGACAGAAGACAGAAGACAGAAGACAGAAGACAGAAGACAGAAGACAGAAGACAGAAGACAGAAGACAGAAGACAGAAGACAGAAGACAGAAGACAGAAGACAGAAGACAGAAGACAGAAGACAGAAGACAGAAGGCAGAAGACAGAAGGCAGAAGACAGAAGACAGAAGACAGAAGACAGAAGACAGAAGACAGAAGACAGAAGACAGAAGACAGAAGACAGAAGACAGAAGACAGAAGACAGAAGACAGAAGACAGAAGACAGAAGACAGAAGACAGAAGACCGAAGACAGAAGACAGACGACAGAAGACAGAAGACAGAAGACAGAAGACAGAAGACAGAAGACAGAAGACAGAAGACAGAAGACAGAAGACAGAAGACAGAAAACGGAAGACGGAATTCAGAAGACAGAAGGAATAAAAAATAGAAAAAATAAATAAATAGCAATTAAGTTTATTTGAAAAAGGAAACGATTAGACCAAATAAGAAACCGACCGGGTTTTCTGGAGGTATATGGGAAAGTTTGCTAAAAACCGGCGAAAGTTCTGAAACGCAGTTTTAGTACAGTCCCTGTGCTATTAGTAGTATCTCGCAGAGTCGGCACTGATATCTAAATACAGCTTAACGAAAATGTGAGATGATTGCTTGCGACCCATAATAGGCTTCGATTCATACAAGGACTTTATATTCAGAATATGTTGCAAGTGCATATTTAGGGGTAAAATTGTAAGCAGAAAACTCTGGGAATACCGAATGCTAATATACGAGGTGGGAGTATGCATTAAATAAATATATTCTTTGATATGTGTAGAAGTGATCAGATATTTTTATTTGGAATACATATAAATTAGAGTTACAATGGTTCCGTGCCGTAAATTGTGAGGCAAGGAGATACCCTTCGAGACACGTGGATTTCAATGGGCAAGATTAGGTCGCCTGAGAGGCTCAGTTCAGCGAAATGTTGACGGAGCTCTAGTATAGAAACAAATCTTGCAACTGATCATCAATCATCATGGTCTCAATCGTAACACTCCGCTGACTCACCATAAGACATATTATATGGCTGTGGTCACTTGGCAAGATTGAATGAAAGCGATAGCAAATTTCCTGGAACTGAGCGATTCTATGGCCATAGCGACGACACTGAGATCAAAGTCTACAGCATTTTTCTGTATGAAAGTTCAATAGATAATTAAAGTACATGTGAGATTCATCTACAATATCAGATTACCAGGAGTCTACAGTAATCGCTTAGAATATATAAGACTAACAGGTAACTCTAAATGACTCTTCAAATCGGTTCCAACAGCGTCAACAAATTTAAGTTTCTTACATCTTTGCTCACCAATTAGCGAAGTGAAGAATATATTCTTCTGCATAATGTTTATATATGTAAGTTTCAAAAGCCAACATTCCGAACCCAACTAAACATTTACGACATCCCTGTGCCAAGTATGGATGATGAATGGAATTCTTCACCAATAAGTCCAGCAATTTTAACGACGTCATAAAATATTACCAGGTAAAATTGTACTCGGCTCATATCTGTATCAAGACCATAAAATTGGAGAGATTTCGGGTGTTAGAACAATCGGAGCCTCGCAGGCGGGGTATTTGGTTACGATGGCCGAGCCCCAATGTCAGGTCAGATTATTTTATTGCTGC
This sequence comes from Microdon myrmicae, assembly GCA_963931805.1. Lineage (NCBI taxonomy): Eukaryota > Metazoa > Arthropoda > Insecta > Diptera > Syrphidae > Microdon > Microdon myrmicae. The sequence goes on along the minus strand of OZ007498.1, from coordinate 2,138,750 downwards.
AGGGACATTTTACGATTCCACGAATCGCTCAATCTCAATTTGGAGGTTTATCACCTTCGTCTCTGTTCAATACAAATTTTTGTGTGAGTCGTCGTCTGATGGCTTCTAACGCAAATATAAGTATTTCCGAATCCATTTGTATTGATTCGGGCAATAAATTAGATCAGCCAGTGAAGATCGATCCAATTGAAGATAACAAAAGACAGGGATCAGGTGTGGCATAGGTATGTGAACCCCTTCGCGGTTTCTTTTTAAGTTATTACTAATTTTTGTTGATTTGTGTAGTATCAATTCCAAAGGAGCAAACGAAAAGGACTACCTCTGCACGTTACCATCAAGCTTGATAATTTTTTTTGTTTTGGAAACATAAACAAATTTTTTCTCGCAATCGATAACCAACACAAAAACGGAACTAATTTACGAAGAACTGCACTTAGTAATTTGAGAAATGTAAGTGTAATCAAATTTCTAATAGTGTAATGTTTTTGCTCTGTTTTTTTTTTCCTTTGAGGGGAAATTCTTTAACAGTTTCTGTTGTTTTTGATAGGTACGACTCAATTTTTCCCATAATCGTATTTCATAACCGTGAAATTAACATCCAGTGACAATTGACAGTTTTGTCAACCTTCACGTTACTGCCCTTCGTTTTAATTACGAGGGCAGTTTGATAAGTCAGTGTCTTTTTGAATAAAAAATATTTAATTCGGTAAATAAGCATTTTATTTCTAACATAGACTCCTTTTAGCTCGATACATCTACTCCAGCGTTTTTCTAGTTATTTTATTACTTCCAAATAATAGGGTTTCTCAACGCCCTCAAAATAGGTGTCAGTTTCTGTGATGACCTCTTCATTAGGGCCAAATCTCTTACCGCCCAGCCATTTCGTCACGTTTGGAAATCGTCATGGGCTAATGATGTGAGACACAGTCATCACAATGTCCTCAATCGAGGAGTGGGTCGGATCATCAGTCAAAATTCCCCAAAAGGGAATCAATAAAACCATAAACGTCGTATACCAGAGCATTAACAATCGGAGCTTATGTAGTGAGTTATGACATCGTCGCATACTCACGACCGCGGGCTGATGGGTCGGTACTTTAGTCCTGTGGGGACAGAAAGTAGATGGCTCAGGGACATGAATTCACTTTCTTCCCACCGCTTTCGTCGACACTCCACAAACTGTCCAGAAAAAATGTTCAAGTCAAATCAAAACAAGGAAATGAAACACGTTGGTTACGTTTATCAAAGTTTTATTTTTTGTTCTCTTTTTTAACTTTCACAATTCGGCGAGACACTTAACATTTATCAATATTGAAACCGTGGTGACACTTTGCGAATTTACTTTTGTATTTTGGTTTATGCTTTCCTTTTTTTTCTAATTTCACAGTTCGGTAAGAAACATTTCATCTGCTGCTACTAAATACTGCGACACACCTTGCGAATCACTGGTCGCGATTCTGATTATGACATTGTTTTGCAAAAACTAGTTAAAAGTTAACAGCCGAAACTTCGACAGCGCGACGACCTCAACACCACTCAGGAATTTTACTTTGAAATGCTCGCACTCTCTGGTGATCATCCGCCTCCTCTGGCTAATTAAATCTGACTCCTCGATGCAACTCACATCCATCATATTCAATGGCCGTGAATTGCATCGATTGAGGAGGAGCAAAACGGATCCACTTGACTGTGTAGGGCAGGTTCGATGCCCTGCGATGAAGACGATGATCGGCGGACACCTGATTACACAAATGCACGATCTTCAGGGGCCGCGGCGATGTACCCATACATCGTTGATGATTTATGCCAGGGAACGAAATAGATTTTTGTTTCAAAGTAAAATGGTGGCACGCATAATGTATATGATGTGCCTATGTTACAAAGGGGACGTCATTGGATTTGCTTGAGATTCCGGGGAAACACCGATGTAGGCAATATCTACTGGTGTCAACAGCTCGACCAGAGATTGGGAATCTGTTTACTTTAGCCAAACGGCTCTGAAGCAGAATGGGGGAAATTGAATCTGGACGTTAAGTCCACAGAAAACTCGACGATGGTGGCTATGGATTATTTGTTCGGGTTGGATGATGGGTCCTCATGGGATATGAACGTGAGTAAATAAACGATCACGTTCATGCTCAAATCAAATGCATGGCTGGGTAATGGTTAGGGAATTAGTCGCACTAAAGCGGACCTTAGGGTAGGATAAGGTATACGATTATGTAGGTATATCGATTGCAGCTGTATCCGCAATACGCTGGCCAGCGTTTGTTTATCGGTAATTGAAGACAAGCTGAGCCGATAGGAAAAAACTGGTTCATGGAGTATGAACCAGGAAAGTTCAGAATGTATGTATACCGTCGGGTAGGTTTTCCTTTCAGGTGTGATGCTGCAGGGGAGATTACGCTGCCCCTAATTGCAGGTAAGTACCACGGCTTTGTATAGGAAGAGGATGGTGGTTAATTTAAAGAGGATTGGCGGTTCTTTGGGAATGCCTTAAAGAACCGCCACAGTCCTAATATTTTCACTCAGCTCAAATTCCGTACTTTACTGCTTCGATAAACGCTATGGTCTAATTACAGTCGTGACCGATGGAGTGGGTGACAGTCCACGGCAAAACGCCATTTTTCATTTGGTGTATCGTTAACGTTATTACATCGCGGTTTTACTCGTGTTTCTTTCTGAGAAATATTGCATTTCGTAATTCTATTTTACATTATGGTCAACCACTAGATCTCCTTTAGTCAGCGGTGCTTGTGCTGGGATTCGGAAGGAAAATTCACCTTTTCTACAATTGACTATATCTTTCGTGTCTTCCATTTACGAATTGACCGATTGGGCATTTAGAAGTAAATACGAACTTTCGATTTAGCTGACGAAGAAATGCAACTCTCATTTTCATTTTCATTTTTATATCATTTTTTATTTTTTCTTCTTATTATAATTTACTTACTCGCTAGACAAAAATGATTAAACTCTAGCTTATGTTATCTTATTTCCTAACTTACCGGTCCCTTGCGGACTCTCTAAGTTACATGCATACGCTTAAAGCATGAACATTTGTCTTTCAACATTATGATTATTTTGTTTGTATGAATTTTAAAGAACTTAATTAGATACAAAGGAAATGAACAACAGAAAAAACTTTTTTTGTTATTGTTTTTACCTTATATCTAACTTAAATACTAAACCAATTTTTTTTTATACCTTCACTCTATCCTAAACCTAACATCAAAACTAAATTTTCGAAATGCTAAATCTCTGTCAGCTTTCCGTTGTTTGTTGGGGATTTTTTTTTTAATTATTATTATTATTATTATTATTGGTTCCCTTTTTTTCAGTTTTATAAGGAAACAGGTTTTTAATTGCCACTCAGCCACCAAAATCTCTGGTGTTGCTTATTCGTGTCTTTTCGATCTGTCTGCGCTACTGCCCTACTGAACTGCAGGCGCTCTTCATCTGTGTGCGCGACGTCTCGATTATAACATATTCGTTTATCTATACCCGACCGACGCACGTGATAAATCAACGGTATAGCGGATTCATTTCGTATGAGGTCGTTTATGTCCAGACTGAGGAATGCTTCTGGTCGAATAAAGCCATTGCGCGTGGTCCCATAATAGCTAGCTTTCGCCAGTTTTTCCTGGTGTCTCTGGTAACTTCAGCCAGTGGTTTTTTAAAGAGGATGGTTTCACACTGCTGGATATTGATTTTGAGTTTCCAGTTGTCGCAGTATCGCTGAACATCATTGGAATCCCCTTGTAATAATCCGTTAATGATTTCAATTTTGGAGCTATTCTATATATTATCAGAACGTCTGCATACGCAATAGCCTGATGAAGAGACCTTATCAAGTCACTAGTGTAAATATTAAAGAGGATCGGAGATAACACCGCTCCCTGTTGCAGACCGTTTTTTATTTTGTGAGTAATGTTGGAGGTCACATTGCCACTTTTGACGACGAATTTCCTTTCATTCAACATGTCGTATAGAATATACAGTAGTGGTTTATGAATGCCTAGTCTCATTATGTTAGCTTGCAGTAGCCAAACGGTGTCGAAGGCCCTCTCCAAGTCAATCAAAAAGGCACCTGTTGTTTGTTTCAGAATTTTATTTCACTGAATGTCTGAAACCAGTTTACCTGCGGCATGTGTGGTTTCAGCTTTAAAACCAAACTAGTTATTTGGAATAATGTTATTGTCCTCAACCCATTTAAGTAGAGCCTTGTTTAGAACCTTCTCGAATACTTTACTGATACTCGGCAACAAACTGATCGATCGCAGATTTTTTGGGTTTGTTCTGTCTTTCCCTTTTTTGGTAACGGTTGGATGATGGCCATTTTCCAACGTCCTGGATAGTGTGCGTTGTTCAGAGCGTTGTTAAACAAGACTGCATATATGTCAATTGCGATTGGAGGAAGATGTTTGAGTACTATATTGGATACTCCATCTTTTCCAACTGATTTTTTTGCTTCTTAATGATGCAAAGACGCCATGGATGTATTCACTAGTGATCAAAAGGCTTTTTTCGAAGTCCTCAACCGAATTTGTCTGTATGGCAAAACTGTTCCCTGTCAGTCTTTTAATTGAAAAATCCTCCCCAATAGAAAGCTTACATAGACTTACCAGTTCGTTACAATCCATATACGACAGCGACCACTGTGCATTCACGGCAGTAATAGAGCTTCCGAACGAGCTCGCAGATCTGGAGGAATTCGTGATCCCGCAACCCTATAACTACAGGGCAATGCGATGGCCGCGTTTCACCAGATCAGTAACAAGAGAACTTTGTTCGAATGACTTTAATCTGCCAGTAAACAGAAACCTGACAAATGACGAAATCGACAAATACATTCAACAAATGGACGAAACCGTAAAACGAACAATGGACAAAACAATTCCCAAAACAACAGTTACAGATCACATTAACATGTACAGAAACGCAACAATAAACGCACTCCACAAGAAAAAGAGCAGACTGCTATCGAAATTAAAACAATTACACAGACAGTTTACAGACAGACAAGACCAGGAGATAATATCACTGAAATCTCAATTAAAAAACCTCCAACAATTACTTAAAGCTAATTATAGACTAGCAACAAATTTGTATTGGAACAACAGAATTCGAGCTATAAAAACTAATAACCCGAATATGTTCCCACAAATAAATAAAATATTCAGGAGAAATAATCAAAACGAGATTCAGTGTCTCCAAATTCCACGTACTGAGGTAAACAAGCAGCTGCTAACCAACATTGGTATAGATACAGAGAACGCTATCTTCAATAGTGAGCTCTTCGTGATCGAAGATCCTTTGGAGAAGGCGAACGCTGTGGGAGCTGTCTTTCAGGAAATGTACAAGGTGAATGAAAGCATTCACCGAAACCATGACCTGGAGGACAGAATTCGACTGAATCACCTGCACCTCCGGAATGAAATTTCACATTGGCAATCGGAGAATCCGGGTTTTACGGAATTCAGTGACGATAATCTATCAATTGACATTAATGCCAATGGTGGGGCTAATAGCCTTTTAATCACAAGGGAAGGAATCCAGAGTATCTTCGACTCATTAAGAAGCAAAAAGTCAGTGGGAATAGATGGAGTACCTAACATCGTACTCAAGAACCTGCCCCCAAAGGCAATAGATATATACACGGTCCTGTCTAACAACGCGTTGAATAATGCATATTATCCCGCGCGTTGGAAAACGGCAATCATTCAGCCCATCGCAAAAAAGGGCAAAGACTGTACAAACCCAATGAACATGCGTTCGATAAGTTTACTCCCAAGCATCAGTAAAGTATTTGAAAAAATCATTAACAAAGCTCTGCTAAAATGGGTAGACGACAATAGCATTATTCCAAATAACCAGTTTGGCTTTAGGGCGGGTCTTGTAACCACACATGCCGCAGCTAAACTGGTCTCCGACATACAATGGAATAAATGTAGGAACCAATGCACAGGTGCCAGTCTGATCGACTTGGAAAAAGCCTTTGATACCGTCTGGATCGAAGGGTTGTATTACAAACTGGTCAGACATGGCATACATAAGCCTTTACTATATGTAGTTTACGATATGTCAAAGGACAGGAGGTTCGTGGTCAAAAGTGGTAATGTGACCTCTAATAAAACGTATAATATCAAGAATGGCTTGCAACAGGGTGCGGTACTCTCTCCGATTCTTTTTAACATTTACATTAGCGACTTATTAGATGCACTCCCGCAGGCTATTGCGTACGCAGACGATCTCATAATTTACAGAACAGCTCCGAAAGTTGAGATCATAAATAGTTTAATACCGCGAGATTTCAACAACGTGCAGCGCTATTGCGACAACTGGAAACTTAAGATCAACTTCCAGAAATGTGAAGCCATCCTATTTAGAACCCTATTATATAAAGCCACGAACGACACAAGGAAAAACTGGCGAAAGCTAGTTATCATGGGACCGCATGGAGATAAACTGGAAACCAAGAGTTTAGTTAAATACCTGGGCATCTGGCTAGACCAATATCTGTATTTCAACAGACATGTAGAGGCTGCTCTGATCAAGGCTAGAAAAACGTTTGCTAAGACAAGGAGGCTATTTCACAGTAGCCAACTTGATAGCAGGGTAAAAGTCATATGCTACATGACGCTAATCAGGCCAATGCTCATATATGGCTGTCCAGTATGGTTTAGCATAGGTCCAAATTTGATGGAAAAGATTCGGGTGTTCGAAAGGAAGTGTCTGAGAACCTGTCTCAGATTATATCGAACACCGGAATCGGAATACAAAAAGTACTACTCAAATGAGACTTTATATAATGAAGCCTGCATAAATAGGGTGGATAATTTTATGATTAAATTAATCAGAGGACATATTGCGAGAGCAATATGCTCGTCCAATGACCTAATTTTCGGGGCTTATTATCCAAATACCCTGTACTATGAGAACGTGCGTCGCAACGGTTTTGTTCCACCAGAGGCGTTCCTTGATTTGGACATGAAAGGGCTTATACAGGATAGATCCGGAATTCCGCTGATCTATCATGTAAGTAGATCATCCGTAGACGGGCGATTGTGCTACGACCGGGAAGTAACGCGCACCGAAGAAGAGCTCCTGCGCTTCAGTAGGGCTATCTCCCACAGAGACCGGGACGATAGTATTAGACAGCGTCAACAGCTCTGGTGGTTGAATGGCATATAAAGACCTGGATACCGGTATAGAATCACACTATCATCACCCAGCTTACATAGACTTAGCTTTTCTAGGATTAGGGTAGTATAAGATATAAGTTAAGTTAAGCTAAGTGATTTTACATAAAATAAAAAAAATAAAAATAAAAAAGTAGATAAGTTTAGGTAAGTTAAGTAAGTTAAATTTTAAGAAAAAAAAAAACAAAAAAAATTGACAAAGTTTTTCAAATTTTTCTTTGTCTTTCAAATAATTATAAGTATTGCCACAAAGTTCTGTCGCCGAAAGGCAAATTATACAAATATTAAGTAATGTTTAGCTTAGAGCGTCTGCGAAGGACCAGTAAGTTATTATATAAGCTATTTAAGCTAGAATTTAAGCATTTTTTGTCTAGCCTTTAATTTAGAAACTAAGAATATAGAAAGAAAATTAAAAAATGTTTAAAAATGGAAAAAAAAATGGAATCGTTACAATCCATATCTGTAATGTTGATGGGAGGCATCTTCGTTTTCCTTTTTGCTGCCTGTTGCTCTTGTTGTGGTTGTTGTTGCGTCATCTATTGTGGTGAACATTCTTTTTGTTGGCTTGGCTTCTGTTGTGCACATTGTTGCTGATTTTTCTGCTGCTGTTGTTTCACTATTATCTGCTCTTTTTCAGCAAATTCCTTTCTCCTGTGACGCTTCTCTGCTAATTGTGCCCTTGCTCGGGCTAGCCTTGCTTCAAGGTTGCTGATTTCCCCCTCCTCGTCTTCAGTCTCGGTAGTCCCTAAACATGCAAACATGTTATTTGTTACTTTGCCGACATTATATGGAACCGGGGGGGAATGAGTTGTCCTCTTCCATTTGTTGCCCTTTTTCGAGAAAGTCTATTGTTGCCTCGTTTGGCTTGTTGACTTTTGTTGTCGCTTGTGTCAGTGGGGAGCTCGCAGGGCGTTTTTTTAACACGGACTTTGGCTTTAGCTTTTTAATGACTCGTTTCGTTTCTGCCATTTTGCATTTTTGATTTACGTCCATAATCCGCGTGTTTTCACTTTTTTTCTTTTTATTTACGTTTTTTCTTTTATTGCGCGAAGAACGCGAAATAGATTGTGGACTCGCGCACACACCCACAACGTTCACGCGTACACACGTAAACACAGTATAAGTATTTATAGTTTGCACGCACCCATGCAAAGAAACACTTCGTACAACGCGTGTCGGCACTAATTGTTTTTTAATTATATTTAACGATGTTTACCGGATCAGTTTGGAACTGCGGAATAAACACACACACACAGACACACGCACGTGTACGCGAATAATAATTTTATTTATTTTTCGTTGACGAGCGGCGAACGATGTTGTTCGTTCAACGGTCACTGATGCACTGATGCATGAGTACATGAGTACTGGTAAGACCATGGTCATGTACAGTAGCACCTTGGATGTTCTGGAAAAATGTCGGAATTTAAAGATCCTTGATAGACCATAGTAGGCTTTGGATTTGTTCAGTGCTACGTGTATTTCTTCTTCCATATTGTTATCGGCTACTACTGTTGCCCCAAAGTAGTTCAAGGATTGCACTACTTCAAATTCGTGCTCCACTACCCTGATCGTTTGACCAACGTTAGGTTCTCTTCGCAGAAGTTGCTATCATGTACTTAGTTTTCCCCTTATTAATGTGCAGTCCCAGTTTTTGTGCCGCCTGCTCGATCTGAGTGAAGGAATTCTGTACAGCCGAGTCGGATATACCGATGATGTCGATGTCGTCTGCGTAAGCAAGTATCTGACTGGACTTGGTGGCAATAATCCCTCTTAGTTGTAATGCCAGAGCCACAGACTGATTTCTCCAACGCCAGGTTGAAGAGGAGGCAGGCCAGACCGTCCATTAAAGATGTTTATTGGTATGGACAGCAATCCCGCTATTTTTACTTGACTATTGACTAGTTAGTTTGTCACGATCAACCTACAAAGTCGTATCAATTTGTTTGGAATGCCGAACTCTCTCAGGGCATTATATATTTCTACCTTGGCTATGCTGTCGTAGGCGACCTTAAAATGTGTAAATAGATGATATAATGGGACCTTAAATTCCAGACATTTTTCCATCGCCTGTCTAAGGGTGAATCGCTGATTTGCCTGGGATGAAGCCACACTTATATTGACCAATGATGACTTTAGCCTACTGGGCTATCCGATCTTGTAGGATAGAGGAATGTATCTTATAGGCGGTACTCAGCAATTTATACCCCTATAGTTGCTGCACACTGTGATATCTCCTTTCTCATATATGTGGCAACTTATTCCACGACGCCAATCTTCCGGCATCTCCTCTTGCTCCCATTCGTGGACTACGATCTCATGAATTGCGTGATGTAACACTGCCCCTCCTTGTTTGATCAGTTCAGCTGTATGCCGTCTACTCCGGGGGCTTTTTTTTTTATTTGAGCTGTCTTATGGATTTGAATGTTTCCTCAATGCTTGGTGGCAGCAACATTTGGTCTTGATCTTGCATTGATGGAGCCTCCAAATCTTCCGTGAGCTGACCATTTAGCAATTCATTGAAGTGCACTTCCCATCGCTCCAGAATGTCTTCAGGATCGGTGATCAGATTACCTTTTTTATCCTTGCAGTAACTGCAGCGGGTGTGTACCTCGTCATGCTGTGGATTATGTGGGAGAACTTTCGCGCCTGGCGCGGACCTCGCTCTCTACTTTTCTCTATTTCACAGACTAGATTTTTTACCTTGGCACTTTTCTTTTGTCTGTGGAGTCTGTTTTCAGATCTTCTGACATCTTTGTATTTGTCATCGCGTACCCCTGTCCTATGAGACTGCTGCATTGCCGGATATGCAACATTCTTAGGTTCAGTCGCTAGTTTGCACTCATCTTCAAACCAGTCGCTCCGATCTCTACAAATGCTGCCTCAGATGGAGTTGGCAGTACTAATGACAATATCCTTAAGGCGTGTCCATTTCTCCCCTACGGCCGACAGTCTAGCCCCAGGATTTACTCTCCCTAGATCGAGATCTGCGATAGCGGTTCTTAACTCATTGCCAAAGGTGTTATTTGTGTTCTCATTACGTAAGGCAGCCGTTTTGATCTGAACCTGATCCGGGGATGCATTACGTCTCTGTAAGGCAATCCCCGCTCGGAAAACTATTCCAACAAGATAGTGATCCGAGTCGACGTTGGTACCTCGGTATGTTAGTTCCGTCATCAGGCTCGAGGAGTGGCGGCGATCTATCAACACGTGGTCAATTTGGTTGCGAGTGGCTCCATCAGGTGATACCCAGATGGCTTTGTAGATATCTTTACGCGGAAACCTGATCAAATTTTTTGACGCTGCCAATTAGATGACTCGTAGTTCATTGTCATAAGTGTTCTCATACAAACTACGCGAACCTGCGTAATGCCTGAAAACCGGCTCTCGAACGAATTTTGCATTCAAATCACCAAGAACGATTATCGCATCGTATCTTGGGCAGGCATTGAGGGCCCGTTCGACGTTCTCGTAATATTCTTCTTTTTCGTCGTAAGGGGACTCCTCTGTCGGTCCGTGAACGTTTATGAGACTTATGTTCTTAAACTTGCCTCGCACGCGAAGAGTGCATAGCCTCTCGTTTATTGCAATAAAGCCGATGATGGCAGGCTTCAGTTTTTGGCTGACTAGAAAGCCTACCCCGAGCACATGGTGTTTTGCATGACAGCTGTAATAAATGTCATACTCGTTTCTTTGAATAACACCACTCTCCGTCCATCTTATTTCTTGTAATGCTGTTATGTCAGCCTTATATTCGGACAGGGCATGGGCTAGCTGCTGTGCAGCTCGAGCTCAGTATAGTGGGCGGACGTTCCATCAGAAAATTCTCAAATCGTTAAGCCATTTTCGTTTCCGTGGTCGTCGTCGTGTATCCGGTCCATATCCCAGGATTGTTAAATTTTCCATAATAATTGGTTTTTCTTTTCTCAGGATGTCGCTGCATGCATTGGTTCACTACTTGGCGGGTTCCAAAGTAGCTAACCAGGGGTGTCACGTGGAGACTGCATGTCAACTTGGATTGAACAGGGACAAGGGTCGTCCTGGCTTTCGCCAGGTTGAAAGCAATCAGAGACTTTGCCCTGTATGTTCTCTCCAACCCCCCTGAGTTACTTATAATTAGAACCAGACATTTACAAAGCACTGTTTGCCATCAATTCTCTTCCTCGTGAAATATATATTTTAGTTCGAGTGCACTTATTCATGAGTATTTCCTCCACTCACTGACAATTGGGTAAGCAGACTTAAACCATATTCAATTTTGTTTTTGATTTGCCTGGGACAAAAACCCTCGCTTTGTAGGCTTAATAGAAAAGCTAGAACTATCTTAAAGCTCTCTTAAAAGTACAACACTTATAGTTCGTGGAACTATTTCAATGATGTGAAGTTAGGTGGAATTCTTTATAGGACGAAGTTTTAGAGATTTAAATCGAAGAAGTTAGAACCATAACAATTGCAGTAGATGGGTATATAGAATAGGCGAGAAAAGAATGATTACGTTCACTTGTCTCCTCCCTATATTATATTATTGCGTTTTGCGACTAAAAGAAAAAAGTAATTCGAACCACCGCAATGACAAATTTAGAACCACAGCCTTAATATATTAGACAATGGTCGCGTATATACGAGAATGTGTGAACTCGCGACCTATGCACTAGAATTAATTTAAAATGTCGTAGGTTTTAGAATTATAAACAAAAATTAATACCTCCGTCCTTCAAGGTCAAATGGACATACGCCCAATCGAGCGTATGGCTTAATCCTACTACACTCTGCACCTACGTATCCTACTATCTCTAGAGAAATAAATCTATTTAATTGCAAAACAGTTTTACTACATTTCAGTCACATCTATTCTACGTGTGAGCTTCTACGAATTGCAGAGTTACACCTGACAAAAGCAAATAAGATTGGGAATAAATACAATACCTTGGAAGCTCTCTTCTACGAGGTAAACATTAACCCCTATAATTACAACCATACTAGAATGTGATCCAAATCCAATTTCATGAACAGGGACAATCTTACATTTCTCGCCCGTGGGTCTAAGTGGGCTGATGCTCCGCCCTGGCTACACGCCGACTTTTTCCCGGCCTATCATCATCAGTAGATGACATCAAGAAATTATATTCCCCACCATATCAACACCAGTAGCCTCCTCTGAATTATCATTTGCGTGCCGATTTTAAGTTAATTAGGTGACATATTTCCACTTTTCCTGTCCACTTCAGCACGAACAATTTTCTTCAAATTATAAGCGACATCTGTCCCGGGTCCACACGCAGAGTTCAGCTATTAATCGAAGGTATACTCCCGGCTAGCGTGATGTCTTCACATTTCCTAAGAAGAGTGAAACGTAAAATAATTTGGGTAAGATTCGACGGCAACTATCTCACAGCCACCGGACCGTGAGATCATTGCTCTAGGCAGAATATATAACTGGGCATCCCACACGACACGTTTCCTGACCTCCAAGGTATTTTACGATTCTTGAATAAACATCGCGAGGGGTGCGTTCTGCTATTTGCTCTCTTGTGGATCCCTATTCGCTGCACATCCAGCAGAGATGATACGCGCGAATACCACCTGCCACGCGCCTGCCAAGCGCTGGGTCGAATCAAAGGAGAATTATTACTGTCATCATGATTGGCCAGTAAAGTTGACATAAACCCTCCAAGTGAGCATTGATGTGTCCGCTGACGTTGGTTACCTGGGCTCGTTGCCTGATCACACACAATGGATGCTTAACACGCTGTTAAGTCTTTGAGTTGCCTCATCAACAAGGTGCACATGGCCAGCGGGTGGTTTTTCCCGTGGATTGTCGCAGGACATTTTGTGTCCAGCGGACGCAGCTCTATGACGCGCTTGGTCTCTGCACAAGCAGTTATGATATTGTTGGGACCTGTGGCCCATCTATCTTTCATATGTACGACAAGAGTAGGCCCTCTAAATTTAATGTTATTTCTCAATTTATTTTGTAAAGCAAAGTGATTATTCAATGTTGCCGAAGTTTTAGATACTTAGAACAAATATTAAGTAGGTGCTCATTATTTTCCTTTTTATTTTTGTTATCTTCATTGTTTCTTTGTTTTTCCTTGTTGTGGAAGTTCTTGTAGATATTCGGATGAATATTACACGTTAGAAATATAATATATCAATAATGATAACTAATGTCAATAATGAGAACTAATGTCATAACTTTGACTACACATATTAGTTTCCCCCCAGGAAGAAGGATTCTTCTAAGGAGAACTCAATCCATCCCCATAATATATTTTAAGGGATGTCCAGCGATTTTTTATTGCTAAGAATGATCAGGATGAGAAATATTAATTGCCACATTTTGCATGAAAACATGAAAGCCAATCGACCTCGAAAGAGAATTATGTCGGCAGTATGAGCACGGTAGTTGCAAGGGCAACGTTAGAGCATATCACTCGATGAAACCAGTCGCATCAAATAACACACGTTCAACGCAGCCACCTCCCTTAGAAGACATTCCTAAACAGCACCTAGATTTTCGAGGCTTATGATAGAGTTAGGTTATATTTAAGTTTTATATTATATAATTAACAAAGAAAAAGAAGGTCGAATTAAATCAATCTAAAGTAAAAATTAGTGGTACAACGTTTTTTATGCAGTTTTTACAAATTCGTTTTTGTGCTAGGTTTAGTTTAAACCGTCCACGTACGACTGATAATTTATGATATTAAATATTTAAGCTACAATTTAAGAATTTTTTGTCTAGCACATTATTTAGAATCTAAGAATTAATCAGACGACAGCTTATGAGAAGTATTTACTGAATGTGCTTTGCGTACATTACAATCCTGGTATTGACAACTTGATATGGGGCTCTAATTCTTCAACATTGGGTTGCAGTCCCGCTAATGCATTGTGAGGAAATCACTTTTATAGAGAGAATCTATATGATGGCATGCTCTTCTATATTTTAGATTTTGGCGCTGCTGCATCTAGTCAAAATGTCGTGCTATGAATTGTATGCCCGCAAATATTATCCAGGTCGTTTAAATATTTAGCTACGGCCACTATCGCCATATCATTTTGTGGGGGTTCTCCATATTACGCTGAGAACCAACCCACAATTACAACCCAATTTCGTTGGCTAACCGCGCACCACGTCCACCCCAATCCCTTTCGTCGGCCTATTTCACCTGTAAAAGGTACCCACCCAAAGGACGCATAACCTGAATTCATTTTTCTATGCAGATAATGCATAACAGAATTCAGCCTTTCCATGCCATATGGCAACATAATTTGATAAATCACATAAAATTTCCACCGGAAAACAAAAATCTCATGTCTGCTTAGCAACAGCAAAGTGTGGGCAAGCGACCCTGTTGCTGCATAGCGAAACGGCTTGGGTTATATCGAATTCCTTTAGTTTTTTTTCTCTCACGCCGATATTTTCCCAAACCATCACGGCGTCCTTTCCCAGACCCAGAGTCAGATGAAGAGTATAAGAAATATACTTTTCAACCCAACCCATTTCCCTTTCTCGGAGTGCATTTCGGTTCTGCACTCTGAGAGCAATCAAATATGTAACTGGGTCATGCGATCACCAGTTGGTTTCGCTTTCGTTGCATGCGAAAGCAAATCAACCCTGAGATCGTCACGCTCTCCTTTTCGGTTCTCCCATTCTCCCTAGGTTCATTGACTGTGGGTAAATTCGCAAGAGTTTATTCACCTTGGTGGGCGGGGAAATGGGAGAATGCAGATGAGTGTGTGATCACCATTGGTTGATCGTGTGCGTAGATAGGGTCACCAGTTAACCTGCTAACTCAGTGGTTTTGCAACCACTGCAGCGTGTGCATGCGAGTGTTGTATTCCAGAATACTACCCTTATTAAATTTAACACTGAATCTCCTAACACATCCTTAAAAACTTCACTTAACATATATTACATTCTCACTTAATACATACCATTCATAAACATTCACAATATTACCAGTTACAGCACACTTAATAACCTGCACCTTTTTATTTATTCAAAACATAGTAACTTGGATTTTCGTCCAAATTAATTGAATGTGAAAAGTCTCAGAGAATATTAGTAATAGAAAAAAAATCAGTTCTGATACAGTTCAGTTTAAAGTTTAGAGTTTAGAGTTGACTTTAAGTTTGTTTTATCAGTTAATTTGAGTTGAGAATTTATAAAAGTAATTCGAAGAATAAAAGAATTTAAAATGAAATTTGATCAAGAAAATGAAATAAAATTATTTTAATTTAATTAATCTCCACGCTCTTCCCTCAACCGAGGAAGCACGGCGTCCGGACATTCAACACTGGTGGCAGCGGTGGGATGCCCAGATAACGGGACCCCGAAACCGAAAACAAAATTTAAAACACAAAAAAAAAAAAATTTTGTGTAAGAAAAAAAAATTTTTTTCAAGAAAAAACAAAGAAGAGAGAAGAAAAAACACAGGAGAAATAACCAAACAATAAGAAGAAAGAAAAAAAAAAATTTTTTTTCAAGAAAAAAAAATAAGAAGAAAAAAAAACCCCGACATAAAACAACGAAAAAAAAAGTAAACATAAAACAACGAAAAACGAAGTAAACAAAAATTTAAAACAACAAAAAAAAGTTGATTATAAGAAGAAAAGAGAACACAAAAGAAATAACCAAATAAGAAGAAGAAAAAAATTTTTTCAAGAAGAAAAGAGAGAAAAGAAAACACAGGAGAAATAACCAAACCAAAATAAGAAGAAAAAAAAAACCCCGACATAAAACAACGAAATAAAAAGAAAAAAAAGGAAAAAAAATTGTATGCAGCAAAGACCAGGATGAGCAATCAACTTTAGGACGTGAAGTCTGCCTGGCGGAAAAGAAAAAAAAAAAATCCAAAAAGAAAAAAAAAACAACACAAAGGAAACAACTAAGAAAACTGAAGACAAAAAAAAAAATAAAACAAAACAGCAACACTCAAGACTGCTATCAACAGTACAACGACAACATTTAGTAGAGTAAGAATTTTTTTAAATAGCGACTTTTCTCTCTACTTTTTTTTAGGAATATTTTCTACTTGGAAGCTCTCCTTTTCACAAAAAAAAAAAAAAATTTTTTTTGGATAGAAATTTCTATCTAAGTTTTGAAAATTCTCATTTCAGTATTTCGACGACATTTCCGTTTTTTTTCTTTCTCGTCGTTTCTTTCTTTGCAGCTTTGGGACCAATTTATTTTTCTTTCCTATATATATATATATATATTGAATAACAAAAAGAAAGGCCAATTTTTCCATAACCATATTTTTAAGTTAACCATATTTTTAAGAACTGATAACGAATTTTCGCCTTTTATTTTAAACTTTCACTATTACGAGTCCATATTACACGAGACAGGCGGCTAGGCAGGGGGAAGAACAAATCCACTATCAACCGATACACATTAAACCCCCTGAAATGGCTCTTTCTGTCGGAATTTCTGATGTTTTCAGAATCGTCCCTACCTTTGACGGGAAACCCTGCGACTTAGGTAAATTTATTTCCGGGGGAGGCGTTTTATTTAGATCCATAAAGAAGGCAGCCCCGGATATATACGAGACATTTTTAGAGCTAGTCAAAAATAGACTAGAGGGTCATGCTTACGATCTGATTAGGTATAGCCAAATCGCTAAGTGGGAGGATTTAAAAGAAAAATTAGAATCGGAATATAAAGAGGAGCAATCTCGGTCGACGGCACACAATGAGTTGATTTCTCTGAAACAACGCTACAGAGAAACCGTCCGGGAATATGGCGATAGAGTCGCGAATGCTCTAAGGACTCTAAACTCTGCCACGTGTGAAATAACAGCAGACGCGGTGGTTAGGGAATTCTTAATGGAAGAAAACAAAAAATTGGCCGTACAAACATTTGAGGATGGATTAAACAACGAACAGCTAAAGATACTAGCTAAAGCCCATGGGGGAAACAATTTAAAACAGTCGATTGCACATGTAGTGTCACATGCGGCTCGAATGGACAACTCTCCCAGGTCATATCAATATAACGAAAAACCTACATTCAATCGTATAGTCTGCCAAACCTGTGGTAAGTCAGGGCATACACAGGACACATGTTATCGAAACATGCAGTCCACTTTTCCGAATAGACCACCCATAAAAAGGGAATATAACATTTTATGCAATTTCTGTGGACGGAATAATCACACAGAGAATGAGTGTAGATACAAGATATCTAGGAATGGATCGTCTTCAACAAATTACCAACAAGGTACAACAACGCGTAACCCATTCCGAAATAATCCTACAAACTCTGAAAATCGTTTTGGTGAATATTCTAGAACCACCAATAGACAAAACGATAAGCAAAATGTTCACTTTTCTCGGGTGCAAGAGTCGGAAAACGAGGCCAGACGCCAACCAAAATTTATGGAAGACAAACAAAATTTTTCTATTTACAGCATTAGATCTTCGGAAATAGATAACGACCAATTTAATGAAACTCCTACCCAAATTTACCAATTTTTATTAATATTTGAACCAGCTTATGATTATCCTAACCGTATGACTAATTCCAATAAAGCTATAAATACAAATATAAAAGAAGTTAAACCAAACCCTAATATAATGACTCCGATTCAGACTGCAATTCTGGAAAATAATTCAGCAACTAAGACTGAAAATTCGAAATTTTCAGCAGTATTAAAGACTGATATCCTTAATATTTCAGCTATCCCAATTGATTACCCAGACACTTCAGCAACCAAGACTGAGAACTCAGCAGTAATAAAGACTGAAAATTCGGAAATTTCAGAAAATATACAACCAAAAATCCCTTATATTTCGGCTATCCCAATAGACAACCCCGACACTTCAGCAACAAAGACTGAAAATTCAGCAGTGTTAAAGACTGAAGACCCAATAGTTGCAATAAAATTCGAAACCCAAGTCAGTTCAGCAGCTAATACTGATGAACAAATCTTTTCAGAAGCAAAGACTGACGGATTAAATGTTTCTACAGCAGATATAAATGAAGAAATAGTTCAAACAGCAAATAGGACTGGGAACCAAGATGTTCTGACAGCTAATAAGTCTGAAGAACTATACGAATCAGTAAATGAGACTGAGAAACTAAACGATTCATCAGCAGTGAGTAAGACTGAAAAGGTAGACGTTCCGACAGCAGTTAAAGCTATGGACAATGACAACACTAAGCCGAAAACAATAAATATTTTAAACAACGAAAACAAACACAAACACTTACTCAAACACGAAATAATAAAAAATGAAAATAATAATTTAACTAAAATAGGTATTGTAAAGAGTAATTATATAAATACATTACAAGTCTTTTTTTACAACAATAAAAATTTATTCCAATGCAAAATACCAAAAAATAAAAGCTTACACCGTCATTTAAATTATTTAAGATCATTTTTCAAGAAGATTTTTGGTAATAATCATCTTTATTCAATCATCATAGTAATAGGCCCAGAAAGGTTTTGGAAACTTTTCCATAAATTTAAGGAAAAGATAAACACATAACAAATGGCCTTTGTTTTATTATTCAATATATATGAAATAATCTAACAATTGTAGGAAATGACGAAAAAAAAAAAAAAAAAAAAGTTAATGAGGGGGACGAAAGAAAAAAAAAATTTTAGAGGTAATATGTATTGGAAATTTTGGAATTAATATATATTCGAACGGAAAAAGAAAGAAAGAAAATTTTATTGGTAATATATATATTAGAAATTTTGGAATTAATATATATACGGAAATGAGAATTTTGAAACAATAATATTAATATTATATATTTAATATAATAAGTAATAATGATTTTTGGATAAGAAAAGAAAAGGTTCCAAGGAGAAATATTTAAATTTAGTTAATATGTAATGTAAATAGACTATTTTGGACTATTTTTCTAGTGTTAAGAACTTTTTGATTATTGGAAAAATTTAGTTAATACATAATGTAAATAGATTAATTTTCTAGTATTAAGAACTTTTTGATTATTGTAACCTTTGATGAAAGATTAATTTTGAAAACCATTGTAATGTAATTGAACGAAAATTCAAGCCTTTAATTAATCTTAATCTAACCTATAGTTACTAGAAAATTATTCTCTTCAAGGATAATTTTCTTTCTCGAAGAAGGGTGGGATGTTGTATTCCAGAATACTACCCTTATTAAATTTAACACTGAATCTCCTAACACATCCTTAAAAACTTCACTTAACATATATTACATTCTCACTTAATACATACCATTCATAAACATTCACAATATTACCAGTTACAGCACACTTAATAACCTGCACCTTTTTATTTATTCAAAACATAGTAACTTGGATTTTCGTCCAAATTAATTGAATGTGAAAAGTCTCAGAGAATATTAGTAATAGAAAAAAAATCAGTTCTGATACAGTTCAGTTTAAAGTTTAGAGTTTAGAGTTGACTTTAAGTTTGTTTTATCAGTTAATTTGAGTTGAGAATTTATAAAAGTAATTCGAAGAATAAAAGAATTTAAAATGAAATTTGATCAAGAAAATGAAATAAAATTATTTTAATTTAATTAATCTCCACGCTCTTCCCTCAACCGAGGAAGCACGGCGTCCGGACATTCAACACGAGTGCACACACCCCGAGTCATTTCTCAAGTTTCAAAGTCGAATTTTAACCACGGGGGTGTGCACATTCCCAAATCTAACCCCATCTCTACGCGAAACAAATTGGCGTAACCTACAATATTAATAAATGTCTCGTTAAAGATCAAATTTGTGTAACTGAAAAATAACGATAGAAAAGTCTCGTTTAAGAACAAATTGGTGTGACCGAAAATATTAATAAATGTCTCGTTAAAGAACAAATTTGTGTGAGTGAAAAATAACGATAGAAAAGTCTTGTTTAAGAGCAAATTGGTGTGATCGAAAAATATTAATTTATGTATCGTTAAACAACAAAATTGTGTAGCTGAAATATATCAATATAAACTACTAATTTAGTGTCAAGCTATGAATTGTGAGCTTTCCAAATGTATATAAGACGTTAAAAAAATAAAAAAGAACACTTGGACCACGAAACAACACTAGTACGTTTTTATTTATTCTCTTTTCCTGGTGATCATTTGGCCGCGGTAATCGGTGGATGTTAGATGAACCAGTGCCCGTGTCCAGCACATTAACTTTTACCCCCACAATCTGTGTACCCATTAATTCTTACTGGTCCTGGCAAAACGATTCTGAGCAGACCGTCATACCAAATACTCCATTGCAACGGCCCCAATACATATTATCAAAGCTCCTCCACTATTATTTCTAGGCTCGCATTATAGTATCTAAATGTGTGATATAACGGTCAAAAACACCAAAGTTTTGGAATTTATTGTCAATGATAAAGGAGAGCGTCAGAGACTTCATACATGAATGGCGAATGAATAGGTGCAAATTGTGTGATAGCTACTACCGGACTCATATAAGGCAATAGTTACACATATAAAAAGCTCCGCTTGGACGTTAAGTGAAAGCTAATATGTGGATCTCAGATTGTGCCAAACGACCAATTTAGCGAGATAAAAAGCAGGGGCATGCCCTAAAAAAACATAAAGAGAAAAAGAAACGAAGACAAGTTCACGGATTTGACAAAAATTCGTGGAAAAAGAGCTCATTTGTGACTTGGTAATAGAAGGTGCAAATCCTGCGTATTTGGGGGTCAATAAAATTGAACCGGTCGTTCTACAAGGTTGTTGATCGTTTTAGAACAAATGACAATTCCATTGTTAAATAGTAACCCCCATTTATCACTTCGTTCTGAGAAAGCAGGTCCTGGCAGCGGATAGATTATTGGCGGGAAGTCGCACACACAGATGAAGAGCTTCTGCCGTACAGTTGGTCGATATATCACGGAGATCAAAGAGAAGGTAAGAAACAACGCTAGCAGTTTTGGTGGCTGAATGGCAACCAAAGACCTGTCAGCAGAAGTGAGCATAGTAAATAACATCGCAAAACAATGGCAAGCTTACATCGATTTCGCGTTTCTTTAAAAAAAATTAAAAATTAAAATTAGAAATTAAAAAGAAAAAACAAAATTAGATGGAATTAGTGAACTAAGTTCAATTAAGTGTCAAGATGGAAGCGGTACTTTGAAAACCTGCTCAATGTGCGCACCCACCAATCACATATCCCAGAGCCCTGTTTCAACAAAATTATAGACGCAATAAATCGATAGAAAAATAGGCTGGCGGAGTCAACTGCATACCGGCAGAGCTTATGAAGCATGGAGGAGAGGCAACCGCTCAAAAGATCCACCAACTGATTAAAACAATATGGGACAAGGAAGTCACTCCGGAAGAATCATCATCATCAACGACCGACCAAATGTTCACAATAAGGCAACCGCTGGAAAAGAAGTGGGAATACGGAGAGACGATTGACCAAGTGTTCGTTGAATTCAGAAAAGCCTACGACTCAGTCGCAAGACAAAGACTCTACCATATCGTGATTGAGCTGGGAATCCCGAAAAAAATATGCCGCCTTCATTCAAATTTGCATGAACGAAAACAAAGGGCGAGGTAGAATAGAAAACCACCTCTCAGAACAATTTGAAATCCAGGACGGTCTAAAACAGGGGGAAGGCCTTTCACCATATCTTTTTAGACACACATAAAAGTCAGAGGCAAGATATTTGAAAATGTTAAAGAATTTAAATAGCTGGGAACAATACTGAGGGCCAGCAACGAAAGGACGAGATAAAAAAAAAATACAGGCCCTTTCCCAGTAGCCTTAGGCAAAAATGGAGTGGGATATTTCTGAAGCAGAAGCCAATTCACATAGGTAAAGGCTGTTATTCGATCATCGCCTCTATGTCTAAGCCCTGGGTGGTGCTGAGAATCGTTAATGACCCCATATTTTTTGTATTATGATCGCGTTCAAATATTAACACCCATTTGATATAAAAATATACTGCACATACAACAGAGATGGATAGAAGGAAAGACGTGCTAATATAATCCGACTATATAAGCCAAAAGGCCAGTGCTTCAACGATACAGGTAAGCACATATGAAAATGTCCTATGCTTCGCAGGCACACATTTTTATACCCTTATAACAAATTGTGTTTACCAGCTAAACAAACACCCTTCATCAGTCATTTTTGTGGGAATATTCCAGCCAACTCCCTCAATTATCTATAATGATAACGTAAACCAAGTGTGTTTGTAAAATGATTGGTTCAGATGGTAGTTTATGATGCCAAGCCGCAGCTATGAGTTTATGTGAATGGCCATTTTCACAATTATCCCAAACAGAGACTTTTACACATTATATTTTCTTGTTGTTAGATATATACCCGAACGACTGCTTAGTGTGAAAGATATCGAGCATCTGTAATAACTGATTAAAATTACTAATTTCTTTGTACGATACACTACCGGATGGGATAGCGAGGTGTATAGAGTCATAGTTTACCGCGCATCAAGCTCAGTTTTATGCATGAGAATGTGTATAAGACTATTTTTAACTACAAGTGCAACCAAATGACCACATTATCTAACGTCTCTGATACAGGAATCGCGGAACACGAGAATATACTGAGATTCGGCTCGTAAGATTTGATTTACAGAATACGCTTGGTACGCAATACACGAGACGCATATACCGGCCACTGATGCTTAGGACTAAAGATATGAAAAGCGTGATGTGAGAATCGTAATACGAGATCCGAAACGTAAAGCACGAGACTCAACTAGAAGACTACACAACTAATCAGCTAAGCTTTTACATATGTCAATGGATATTTGTATATTCACGTCAACACAACCATCAAAACGCAGCTATGTTTTTAAATCACTCATAAGTCTTTGCTCTTCTTATTTGAGTCACGCGATATATTTGCACACCTGTGTATCTGTATATTTGTATATTTGTGCCAGCATTTTAGGGTACTCTCCCGATATGTCTCTAATAAGGTCCTTTGTCATTCACAGTTTTGCAAATTCGCTCGGCCCTTGTTATGAAATGGTGACAGAATTAATCATTTTTGATTGAAATTTGCATAAGATATAGAAAACCAATACCCGAGTACTCACAAGAGATGAAGTATATGCAACAAATTAAATTTAAATAACTCAAAGTTTATTCTCCTTAGTGTACCATAACTTTTCAGGCATTAGTAGTGTACTTATTTTGAAATGCCAAAATGTCTATTATTGGTGATTGTACTTAAATATGGTGATACATACGTTGTAGCTTCAACTTTGAACCTAAAGATGCCGCCGTTCCAACTGCTTTGCCTATTGCATCACATCCAAAACAAAATCAAAATAATTACACGACTGACGTCCTTTCTTGCATCACATTCTGTAGTTGACGATGCCCCTCAGTCGCCTCTTCGGCGCCCAGTCAAGGAGTAAAAAACAGATCGACCAGAACAGACAAGCAGTCGAAAATTAACCAGAATATCCACGTTGGGTCATCATAAATCCAACAAAAGCACCTTTGAGTGGAACAGACTAGCAACACACACTAAACTGTCTTTTTTACCAAATGGATTCCGTGTAAAGGCAATGTGACCACTGAGGAGTCGCTAAATAGAAGTGCATATCGCTTCGTCATATAATGCACAATTCGTTGGGTATGGATCACATATCCACTCAGAATCCCGCAGCGTACATCTGTTTTATTACCTCCCCGTGGTCGTCTATCATCACTGGAAATCAGACCTCGAACTGTGTCCATTGGAGTGCCGATCCTCATGGTACAAATCAACAGTCTCATAAAAGTTTTCGAATTGTCACCGTAGATCTAGATAAAGAACGCAATGTTTTTACTGATTCGACGACGATTGACGAATCGATTTCGGTTGAGCTTGCCGCACACAGCGTGCGCTCCGCGTTCTGTCTACTTGACATTGTTTGGTATGATTGATGGGCCACGAACCTGCAGTTCGGGCTTGAGCAATAGTCGATCAGCAGCAGCGGCTCAAGTACATGGTGTAAATCATGGCGAGTCTGGTATTGCAATTCGTATGAATAGCAATGAGGGTAAGCTTAGCGCCTACGCTGGTCGACTGAGAGTGTCAACTGTCGCCCGAGATGGCACTCTGACTGCATTTTGCAATTTGGTTTGCATAAATCACCTCAGTTCGCGCCGTAGGTGCTAATGCCGCCCGACAGTTCAAGTAATTATTTAATTATGTGCTCATGCTCACAGATCTCCGATAAGTCGGCCTGAGGGTTCGTTTTACCCGGATACCGCGAGAACGGAGTCTTCTAGTCTTGCAAATATTCTAGGGGAATGGTGTATTCTTTAAGCAATAGCAATGATTGGGAAATATTCATTTTGCCATCTCAATTAACGAGGTATCCTTCATAACAGTCAGTTATGTTTTATTTTTTATTTTTTACATTACATTAAATTCCGCATTTATTTTACAAAAAAAAATAAAATTACATTTTCACTAGACTAAACGCTGTCCTATTTACATTCATTTTTCTTACAGCCAATTATGTAAGCAACAGTGAGTGAATGAGATCCAATTTGATCGCGATAAATAAACATTTTAATACACTCAACTTTTTCTGTATCGGGGTACAGACAATCTCTAAGATTATTTGAATGTTGGTAAATACAATTAAATGTACACGCAGCTAAATAGTGTTATAAAAAAAATAAAATACTGAGTTGCCACTCAAGAATGTTTAGTTCCCACATATGAAGAGAGGAACTTCTGTAAGCCTTAAGTTTTGCCCCATTGACATTCGACAGCAATCAAATTTAGTTCAGTTTAGAAAATTTGAGATAAAATTGCATTTTTTTGTAGTAATTACATGATGAAAAGAGTTCCAATTGCTTAAGAGATATCTTGATACTTATAAAATCCTTCGGTGCTCATAAAAAAATTAACGGTATTGCTTCCTTTGACTTAGGAGCCTTGTTAAAAACTTCTTCTTGAAGTATCGTTATAAGAAGAAAGTACTTAACAATATTCGAATAATTAACCGGCAATGTAAATAATAAAATAAAAGTTGGTTCACCCACCACCCCTTATTGTGTTAGTACTGAAGAAAAAAATTAGAGTTTCCTCGCAACGTGTCTTTAAAGACACTAA